>CM033984.1:33023401-34260928 GCA_019706035.1 Raphanus raphanistrum subsp. raphanistrum
AACCACGATCTATGAAGCTTTATTTGGAACCACTAATCAGTGGAGAATAACCAGGAAGTTGAATAAATCTCATAGGAGTTTTGAGCAAGAAGATATCCCACCTTCTATCCAGATGATTCCATATTAGCCTGTTCGGACATATGCCATTATCTTCATGATTCTTATCAAACCAGGATGAACCACAATCTAAAAAGCTTTATTTGGAACCACTAATCAGTGGAGAATATCCAGGAAGTTGAATAAATCTCATAGGAGTTGTGAGTAAGAAGACATCCCACTTTCTATCCAGATGATTCCAGATTAGCCTGTTCGGACATATGGCAAAATCTTCATGAGTCTTATCAAATCAGGATGAACCACGATCTAAGAAGCTTTATTTGGAACCACTAATCAGTGGAGAATAATCAGAAGTTGAATAAATCTCATAAGTGTTGTGAGCAAGAAGATATCCCACCTTCTATCCAGATGATTCCAGATTAGCCTGTTTGGACATATGCCATTATCTTCATGATTCTTATCAAACCAGGATGAATCACGATCTAAGAAGCTTTATTTGGAACCACTAATCAGTGGCGAATAACCAGTAAGTTGAATAAATCTCATAGGAGTTGTGAGTAAGAAGATATCCCACTTTCTATCCAGATGATTCCAGATTAGCCTGTTCGGACATATGGCGATATCTTCATGATTCTTATCAGACCAGGATGAACCAATATGTAAGAAACTTGATTGGGAACCACTAATCAGTGGAGAATAACCAGGAAGTTGAATAAATCTCATAGGAGTTGTGAGTAAGAAGATATCCCACTTTCTATCCAGATGATTCCAGATTATCCTGTTCGGACATATGGCAATATCTTCATGAGTCTTATCAAACCAGGATGAACCACGATCTATTAAACTTTATTTGGAACCACTAATCAGTGGAGAATAACCAGGAAGTTGAATAAATCTCATAGGAGTTTTGAGCAAGAAGATATCCCACCTTCTATCCAGATGATTCCATATTAGCCTGTTCGGACATATGCCATTATCTTCATGATTCTTATCAAACCAGGAAGAACCACGATCTAAGAAGCTTTATTTGGAACCACTAATCAGTGGAGAATATCGAGGAAGTTGAATAAATCTCATAGGAGTTGTGAGTAAGAAGATATCCCACTTTCTATCAAGATTAGCATGTTCGAACATATGCCATTATCTTCATGATTCTTATCAAACCAGGATGAACCACGATCTAAGAAGCTTTATTTGGAACCACTATTCAGTGGAGAATAACCAGGAAGTTAAATAAATCTCATAGGAGTTGTGAGTAAGAAGATATCCCACTTTCTATTAAGATTAGCATGTTCGGAACATATGGCAATATCTTCATGATTCTTATAAAACCAGGATGAACCACGATCTAAGAAGCTTTATTTGGACCACTAATCAGTGGAGAATAACCAGTAAGTTGAATAAATCTCATAGGAGTTGTGAGTAAGAAGATATCCCACTTTCTATCCAGATGATTCCAGTTTAGCATTTTCGGACATATGGCGATATCTTCATGATTCTTATTAAACCAGGATGAACCAATATGTAAGAAGCTTTATTGGGAACCACTAATCAGTGGAGAATAACCAGGAAGTTGAATAAATCTCATAGGAGTTGTGAGTAAGAAGATATCCCACTTTCTATCCAGATGATTCCAGATTAGCCTGTTCGGACATATGACAATATCTTTATAAGTCTTATCAAACCAGGATGAACCACGATCTATGAAGCTTTATTTGGAACCACTAATCAGTGGAGAATAACCAGGAAGTTGAATAAATCTCATAGGAGTTTTGAGCAAGAAGATATCCCACCTTCTATCCAGATGATTCCATATTAGCCTGTTCGGACATATGCCATTATCTTCATGATTCTTATCAAACCAGGATGAACCACAATCTAAAAAGCTTTATTTGGAACCACTAATCAGTGGAGAATATCCAGGAAGTTGAATAAATCTCATAGGAGTTGTGAGTAAGAAGATATCCCACTTTCTATCCAGATGATTCCAGATTAGCCTGTTCGGACATATGGCAAAATCTTCATGAGTCTTATCAAACAAGGATGAACCACGATCTAAGAAGCTTTATTTGGAACCACTAATCAGTGGAGAACAATCAGAAGTTGAATAAATCTCATAAGTGTTGTGAGCAAGAAGATATCCCACCTTCTATCCAGATGATTCCAGATTAGCCTGTTTGGACATATGCCATTATCTTCATGATTCTTATCAAACCAGGATGAATCACGATCTAAGAAGATTTATTTGGAACCACTAATCAGTGGCGAATAACCAGTAAGTTGAATAAATCTCATAGGAGTTGTGAGTAAGAAGATATCCCACTTTCTATCCAGATGATTCCAGATTAGCCTGTTCGGACATATGGCGATATCTTCATGATTCTTATTAGACCAGGATGAACCAATATGTAAGAAACTTGATTGGGAACCACTAATCAGTGGAGAATAACCAGGAAGTTAAATAAATCTCATAGGAGTTGTGAGTAAGAAGATATCCCACTTTCTATCCAGATGATTCCAGATTAGCCTGTTCGGACATATGGCAATATCTTCATGAGTCTTATCAAACCAGGATGAACCACGATCTATGAAACTTTATTTGGAACCACTAATCAGTGGAGAATAACCAGGAAGTTGAATAAATCTCATAGGAGTTCTGAGCAAGAAGATATCCCACCTTCTATCCAGATGATTCCATATTAGCATGTTCGGACATATGCCATTATCTTCATGATTCTTATCAAACCAGGATGAACCAATATGTAAGAAACTTGATTGGGAACCACTAATCAGCGGAGAATAACCAGGAAGTTGAATAAATCTCATAGGAGTTGTGAGTAAGAAGATATCCTACTTTATATCCAGATGATTCCAGATTAGCCTGTTCGAACATATGCCATTATCTTCATGATTCTTATCAAACCAGGATGAACCACGATCTAAGAAGTTTTATTTGGAACCACTAATCAGTGGAGAATAACCAGGAAGGTGAATAAATATCATAAGTGTTGTGAGAAAGAAGATATCCCACCATCTATCCAGATGATTCCAGATTAGCCTGTTCGGACATATGCGATTATCTTCATGATTCTTATCAAACCAGGATGAACCACGATCTAAGAAGCTTTATTTGGAACCACTAATCAGTGGAGAATAACCAGAAAGTTGAAGAAATCTCATAAGTGTTGTGAGCAAGAAGATATCCCACCTTCTATCGAGATGATTCCAATTTAGCATGTTCGGACATATGGCGATTATCTTCATGATTCTTATCAAACATGGATGAACCACGATCTAAGAAGCTTTATTTGGAACCACTAATCAGTGGAGAATAACCAGTAAGTTGAATAAATCTCATAGGAGTTGTAAGTAAGAAGATATCCCACTTTCTATCCAGATGATTCCAGTTTAGCATGTTCGGACATATGGCGATATCTTCATGATTCTTATCAAACCAGGATGAACCAATATGTAAGAAGCTTGATTGGGAACCACTAATCAGTGGAGAATAACCAGGAAGTTGAATAAAGCTCATAGGAGTTGTGAGTAAGAAGATATCCCACTTTCTATCCAAATGATTCCAGATTAGCCTGTTCGGTCATATAGCAATATCTTCATGAGTCTTATCAAACCAGGATTAACCACGATCTATGAAGCTTTATTCTGAACCACTAATCAGTGGAGAATAGCCAGGAAGTTGAATAAATCTCATAAGTGTTGTGAGCAAGAAGATATCCCACCTTCTATCCAGATTATTCCAGATTAGCCTGTTCGGACATATGCCATTATCTTCATGATTCTTATCAAACCAGGATGAACCACGATCTAAGAAGCTTTATTTGGAACCACTAATCAGTGGAAAATAACCAGAAAGTTGAAGAAATCTCATAAGTGTTGTGAGCAAGAAGATATCCCACCTTCTATCCAGATGATTTTAGATTAGCCTGTTTGGACATATGCCATTATCTTCATGATTCTTATCAAACCAGGATGAACCACAATCTAAGAAGCTTTATTTGGAACCACTAATAAGTGGAGAATAACCAGTAAGTTGAATAAATCTCAAAGGAGTTGTGAGTAAGAAGATATCCCACTTTCTATCCAGATGATTCCAGATTAGCCTTTTCGGACATATGCCGATATCTTCATGATTCTTATCAAACCAGGATGAACCAATATGTAAGAAGCTTGATAGGGAACCACTAATCAGTGGAGAATAACCAGGAATTTGAATAAATCTCATAGGAGTTGTGAGTAAGAAGATATCCCACTTTCTATCCAGATGATTCCAGATTAGCCTGTTCGAACATATGCCATTATCTTCATGATTCTTATCAAACCAGGATGAACCACGATCTAAGAAGCTTTATTTGGAACCACTATTCAGTGGAGAATAACCAGGAAGATAAATAAATCTCATAGGAGTTGTGAGTAAGAAGATATCCCACTTTCTATCCAGATGATTCCAGATTAGCTTGTTCGGACATATGGCAATATCTTCATGATTCTTATCAAACTAGGATGAACCACGATCTAAGAATCTTTATTTGGAACCACTAATCAGTGGAGAATAACCAGGAAGTTTAATAAATCTCATAAGTGTTGTGAGCAAGAAGATATCCCACCTTCTATCAAGATGATTCCGGATTAGACTGTTCGGACATATGCCATTATCTTCATGATTCTTATCAAACCAGGATGAACCACGATCTAAGAAGCTTTATTTGGAACCAGTAATCAGTGGAGAATAACCAGAAAGTTTAAGAAATCTCATAAGTGTTGTGAGCAAGAAGATATCCCACCTTCTATCTAGATGATTCCAAATTAGCCTGTTTGGAAATATGCCATTATCTTCATGATTCTTATCAAACCAGGATGAACCACGAACTAAGAAGCTTTATTTGGAACCACTAATCAGTGGAGAATAACCAGTAAGTTGAATAAATCTCATAGGAGTTGTGAGTAAGAAGAGATCTCACTTTCTATCCAGATGATTCCAGTTTAGCATGTTCGGACATATGGCGATATCTTCATGATTCTTATCAAACCAGGATGAACCAATATATAAGAAGCTTGATTGGGAACCACTAATCAGTGGAGAATAACCAGTAAGTTGAATAAATCTCATAGGAGTTGTGAGTAAGAAGATATCCCACTTTCTATCCAGATGATTCCAGATTAGCCTGTTCGGACATATGGCAATATCTTCATGAGTCTTATCAAACCAGGATGAACCACGATCTATGAAGCTTTATTTGGAACCACTAATCAGTGGAGAATAACCAGGAAGTTGAATAAATCTCATAAGTGTTGTGAGCAAGAAGATATCCCACCTTCTATCCAGATGATTCCAGATTAGCATGTTCGGACATATGTCATTATCTTCATGATTCTTATCAAACCAGGATGAACCACGATCTAAGAAGCTTTATTTGGAACCACTAATCACTGGAGAATAACCAGAAATTTGAAGAAATCTGATAAGTGTTGTGAGCAAGAAGATATTCCACCTTCTATACAGATGATTCCAGATTAGCCTGTTTGGACATATGCCATTATCTTCATGATTCTTATCAAACCAGGATGAACCACGATCTAAGAAGCTATATTTGGAACCACTAATCAGTGGAGAATAACCAGGAAGTTTAAGAAATCTCATAGGAGTTGTGAGTAAGAAGATATCCTACTTTCTATCCAGATGATTCCAGATTAGTCTGTTCGGACATATGGCAATATCTTAATGATTCTTATCAAACCAGGATGAACCACGATCTAAGAAGCTTTATTTGGAACCACTAATCAGTGGAGAATAACCAGGAAGTTGAATAAATCTCATAAGTGTTGTGAGCAAGAAGATATCCCAACTTCTATCTAGATGATTCCAGATTAGCTTGTTCGGACATATGCCATTATCGTCATGATTCTTATCAAACCAGGATGAACCATGATCTAAGAAGATTTATTTGGAACTACTATTCAGTGGAGAATGACCAGGAAGTTAAATAAATCTCATATGAGTTGTGAGTAAGAAGATATCCCACTTTCTATCCAGATAATTCCAGATTAGCTTGTTCGGACATATGGCAATATCTTCATGATTCTTATCAAACCAGGATGAACCATGATCTAAGAAGCTTTATTTGGAACCACTAATCAGTGGAGAATAACCAGGAAGTTGAATAAATTTCATAAGTGTTGTTAGCAAGAAGATATCCCACCATCTATGCAGATGATTCCAGATTATCATGTTCGGACATATGCGATTATCTTCATGATTCTTATCAAACCAGGATGAACTGTCATGTCCCTAGTTCTAACTAAGGTATCCGGACAGGCCATGGTGCGGGGAGATGGGCTGGCCAGGTTATAAGAACCTAAAGGCAAGCGTATCATGGTCTAAACTAAGGGTTAAGTGCATCAGGAAGCTGAGACTTGACCAGAATAAGAAGAAAAGAAGGAAAAAGTAGCTGGATGAGTGATCCGGAAGCTGGACATGGTCCGGAAGTAGCTCAAACAGCTAGGTGGAGCTGGTAGGTAGCTCACAACAGTCTTGGGCAGCTCACAGGAGCTGGAGGAGTAGCTCACTCAGCTCAGGCAACTAGTACTCAGCTGAACTCAGCTGGACGGAGTGATGGAGTCTTGACCGGTCATTGCGGACCATGAGTGATGGTTATGGTCCGGATGCTGGTCATGGGTGTCCGTTGGGTCTAGGTTGCTTGGGCAAGGGAGCTGAGCTTGTGGGCAAAAATTTGGGCTTGAGATCGATTAGCCCAAAGGAAGAAAGGGACGGTTTGCAAGCGGTTGGGCGGTTTTGGGCGAAAAGGTGTCCGTTGGCCAAATGACCAATCACATCGCCCGGACGGTTGCCAAGCCTCTTCCCTATAAATAACACTCTCCTCTGTCGACATAAATCATCAGAAACATAAGGGGAAACTCTGCCCAAATCTCTACAGAATCAAAGAGAGAAAAGAGAAGTGTGACCGCAAGGCAGTCCGTGTGAAGGCAAGGAGATTCCGGTGGGTTCTAAGCCGTGG
Organism: Raphanus raphanistrum subsp. raphanistrum; assembly: GCA_019706035.1. Classification (NCBI taxonomy): domain Eukaryota; kingdom Viridiplantae; phylum Streptophyta; class Magnoliopsida; order Brassicales; family Brassicaceae; genus Raphanus; species Raphanus raphanistrum. The sequence continues at coordinate 33,030,493 of CM033984.1, forward strand.
GCAAGTGAAGCTTGATGGAAATGGAAACCAGAGGAAAGGAGAAGGCTGCAGAGAAGAGTGTGGGGGCTTCCGAACACACACCTAAGGTACTGGATGCAAACCAAGTACAAACCGCCATGAATCATCCATCCGGGTGATTTGGCCGTTTGATCCATGAGTGGATGGTTGCATCTATTGTTCTTTCTCTGTCAATATATCTCTTCTCCATCATATTCTGAAGTTATTTATGGGTCTAAACTCATGAACACGCTACCAAGGCTTGGCTAGATCAGAGTAATCTCTCCATGGCCTTGGTTGGGCAGGTATGGTCTGATCTCATGCTTCCAGTGGGAGTTATTGGGATTTGGCGTTGGATATCTCTTAGTGGGGATTTATAATGAATTATCAAAGTGATAGAATAATTTTATATGATTGATTTTGAGATGGTACCATGAGGCCGGTTAGGTTGTTCACGGCCAAGATCAATATGATCAAGGCCGGTTCTGGGAAATCCGCTTGGACCATTCTCTTAGTCATGAATTATCATGATTTATCATGTGTTTTAATTTGTTTTTGGATGAGTAAATCAATGGGTCACAAATCGGCCAGAAATGGACTAAGTGTCCAATCCATGCTTAGGTTGTATATTGCTAGGATATCGGTCAGGATTCTTATGCATATGTGTTGTGGGTTTTGATTTCAGGTCCTGACAGGGATCGTGGTAAGGCTAAGGAGCCATGAAGACCTTGGCCGTGTGGGATGTGTGATGTAGTTCATGTTGTATACATTTGGATTTATCATAGCCTATTGTGCAACTGAATGATTTGAATACTTTGTATGGATCACATTTGACATATATATAATATGACTGTTTGCCTTAAGCTTCCGCATTGTTTTTATTATTGCATGAACCTCAAATGTTTGAAAAATGACTAAGTAAGGATTGGACCTTAACCGGCTGAATTGCACTTAGATGTTTAGGTAAGGCCGCGGACTGGTTGGATCATGGGATCCAGGTTTGGGTCTTACAAGTTGGTATCAGAGCATGCTTGATTCTAGGCTGTTGGGTTAGGGCAGGTCATCACACATCCGGCTGGGTCTCATGGCAGGTTTTGGTATTGGTTAACATTAGAATTGCTTGAGGTTTGCAACAAAAAGATGTTAATCTAACCTTTACCTTGTGTTTGTCTTTGTTGACCTAAGGGAACAAGGAAGAAGTCTCGGAAGAACAAGGATGGGACAGGGGCGTCCGGAGCTGGAGATGCCTCAGAACCCAATCCACCAGTGTTGCTGTCAGTTCCACCTGCTGGACATACCAGTGGGGTCATTCTGACTGAAACTCAAGTTAATCAGGCTGAGATTCAGTTGGGTGGAGAGGACAGACAGATGGACGAGACGGGACAACCAGTGAATGCAGCCAGAGGTCAACTGGGAGCAGCTGGTGGACAGCAGAGGAATGATGTGGAAGGTGAAGCTGAGTCCTCAGGGACTGGTCACCGAGTTGATCCAAACATCCAGAGGGATGGGAGGATTGGACCGGATGAACCAATGGCTGAACCAACCATGAAGGAGATACTCGATGCAATCAAGTTGATGGGGAGTCAGATGCTGGCAATGACCCAAGTGTTCACACCAGTGGTGAATTCATCTGTGGGTCAGACTACTCAAGCACAAGTGATAGCTCCTGGAACTGGAGTGACTGGTGGATATGTGGCGCCTCTTGCTGAGGTGATTGAGTTGGATCCACCAGTGGGAACAACTAAGAAGGTTGATTACCTGAAGGTGCTTGAGCACATCTCTCGTTTGGGAACCAAACACTTTGCTGGAAGTGCTGATCCCATGGAGGCAGATGAGTGGAGAGACCGTCTGGTCAGAAACTTCAAATCCACAAGGTGCCCTGAGGAGTACCAAAGAGACATAGCAGTGCACTTCCTGGAGGGAGATGCACACAACTGGTGGCTGTCCCTGGACAAGCGTACCAATGGTTCCATTGTGAAGTTCTCTGACTTTGAGGTTGAGTTCAACCACAAATACTTTCCAGCTGAGGCATGGGATCGTTTGGAGGCAAAGTTCCTGGACTTGGTTCAGGGTAAACGGTCAGTAAGGGAGTATGAGGAAGAGTTCAACCGGCTCAGGAGGTATGTGGGTAAGGAACTTGAGGATGAGAAGGTTCAGGTCCGCAGGTTCATAAGGGGCTTAAGGCCTGAACTTAAGACTTACTGCTCAGTCCGCACCTTCAACACAGTCTCTGAGCTGGTGGAAAGGATGGCAATGCTGGAAACCAATCTGGCTGAGGAGAACAAGCACAAGCTGAAGAGTGTGGTGGTGTCCTCTGGTCAGGGTGGTGACAAGAAGAGAAAGAGGGATGCGGCTGAAGGGGGTAAAACCTCAAGTGGTAGGCCAGAGTGTCCCAAGTGTGGGAAACACCATGGTGGAGAGTGCTGGAAGGCAATGGGAGCTTGCACCCGTTGTGGCAAGATGGATCACTCAGCTCGGGATTGTCCAGGTCCGGATAGGAACCGTGGACAAGGCTCGACCAGTGAGGCCAGGACTTGTCATCAGTGTGGCAAGAAAGGGCATTTCCGTGTGGACTGTCCCCAGTTGCAAACTGGACAAGGTAAGGGTCGTGGTGAGCAGAACCGGCCAGACCCCAAACAAGGCCAAACTTCAGCACCTCGAGTCTATGAGCTTTCAAGGGATGTGGATGAGTCTGGACCCTTCAAGGCGATCACTGGTATAATTCTAAACCCATTCTGTTTAAATTTTTAAATTTATTAGAATGGCATGGTATGGAATCTAGGATGGACTAGATACTTAGATAAGGTCTTATGTAGGGACCTTATGTATTGGTGGTGTGGAAACACATGTATTATTTGATACTGGAGCTACACATAGTTTTGTGAGTCCAGATATGATTGGAAAAGGTATGTTCCAAATGGGAACTAGGGATGATCTTGGCTTGGTGAGTGCAGCCGGTGGGCAAATGATGCACCCACTAGGTCTAGTCAAAGACATCCCAGTAATGATCCATAGTAAGGCAATGCCGGTGGATCTGATTGTGGTCCGCCTTAAGAATCACGAGGTGATCCTAGGTATGGACTGGCTTGGCAAGAATCGGGCCACCTTAGACTGTCATCGAGGAAGGGTGCAGTTTGAGAGTGGGTGTGGACCCCCGATCAAGTACCAAGGTATTAATCCGGCCTCTGGATGCTTAGTGTTATCAGCAGTCCGAGCGGCAAGGATGCTGGAACAAGGTTGTGAGGCTTATATAGCCACAATCACCACTAAGGAGGTCGTAGGGGATGGTGGCCCGGACGGGATACCGCTGGTCAGTGAGTTTGATGATGTGTTTAGGTCACTACAGGGCATACCCCCTGATAGGTCAGACCCATTCATAACAGAACTGGAACCAGGGACGGCCCCAATGTCAAAGAGCCCATACCGCATGGCTCCAGCTGAGATGGCTGAGCTAAAGAAACAACTTGAAGAGTTGCTAGAAAAGGGGTTCATACGCCCAAGTGTATCACCCTGGGGTGCACCAGTCCTCTTTGTCAAGAAGAAGGATGGTAGCTTCAGGTTGTGTATTGATTATAGAGGGTTGAATAGGGTGACTATAAAGAATAAGTACCCATTGCCCCGGATTGATGAGTTGCTAGATCAACTGAAGGGAGCCAAATGGTTCTCCAAGATTGATTTGGCATCTGGTTATCATCAAATCCCCATTGCATCAGGAGATGTAAAGAAGACAGCCTTCCGGACTAGGTATGGCCACTATGAGTTTGTGGTTATGCCATTCGGATTGACTAATGCACCAGCAGCCTTCATGAAGATGATGAATGGAATTTTCAGAGAGTACTTAGATGAATTTGTAATCATCTTCATTGATGATATACTAGTTTACTCTAAGACCCGGGAAGACCATGAGAAGCATCTCAGGTTGGTGTTGGAAAGGCTGAGAGAGCAACAATTGTTTGCCAAGCTAAGCAAGTGTAGCTTTTGGCAGAAGAGCATTGGCTTCCTAGGACATGTGGTGTCTGAGGAAGGAGTGTCTGTTGATCCTGAGAAGATCAAGTGCATACAAGAGTGGCCAAGACCAAAGAATGCTACAGAAGTAAGAAGCTTCTTGGGTTTGGCCGGATACTACAGGAAGTATGTCAAAGGGTTTGCCATTGTGGCACAACCTATGACACAACTTACTGGAAAGGATGTCAAATTCATCTGGTCAGAAGCTTGTGAAAAGAGCTTTGAAGCCTTGAAGAACATGCTGACCAGTGCACCAGTTTTGGTGTTACCTGAGGAAGACCAACCATATGTGGTGTACACGGATGCTTCCATTACTGGATTAGGCTGTGTGCTCACACAGAATGGGAAGGTCATAGCATATGCCTCAAGGCAACTCAGGAAGCATGAGGGCAACTACCCAACACACGACCTGGAGATGGCCGCGGTGGTATTTGCCTTAAAGATATGGAGATCATACTTGTATGGCGCCAAGGTTCAGATTCTCACTGACCACAAGAGCCTGAAGTACATTTTCACTCAACCTGAGTTGAATTTGAGACAAAGGCGGTGGATGGAGTTTGTGGCCGACTATGACTTAGACATTGCCTACCACCCAGGCAAGGCCAATCTAGTGGCAGATGCTTTAAGCAGGCGTAGGGCTGAGGTATCAGCTGAGAAAGAAGCAGAGATCCTGGAAGGGATGGTCCGGTCACTACATCTAGACACCATGGCAAGTGAGGATGAGCCTTTGGGTTTAGAGGCTGTGAACCAGGCTGATCTGCTTACCAGAATTCAACAAGCACAAGGCTTGGATGAGAATTTGCAAAAAGTTGCAAAGAATGACAAGACTGAGTATCAAGTCACAAGTAATGGTACCATTTTGGTACATGGGCGGGTTAGTGTTCCTGGTGACCGGGGACTAAAGGAAGAGATTATGAGTCAGGCTCATAAGTCTAAGTTCTCAGTGCACCCGGGCCTAAATAAGATGTACAAAGACATCAAAAGGTATTACCATTGGATCAGGATGAAGGCTGACATTGCTGAGTGGGTGGCCAAGTGTCCTACTTGTCAATTGGTCAAGGCTGAACATCAAGTTCCAAGTGGGTTACTACAAAACCTTCCCATACCAGAGTGGAAGTGGGATCACATCACAATGGACTTTGTGACTGGATTTCCCACATCCAGAAACAAGAAGGATGCAGTATGGGTGATTGTTGATCGCCTGACCAAATCTGCACACTTCCTGCCCATCAAGAAAGGTGATGGAGTGGATGAGATTGTCAAGATCTATATGGATCAAATTGTGAGGCTGCATGGAGTGCCGGCCAGTATAGTCTCAGACAGAGACCCTAGGTTCACTTCTTACTTCTGGAGGGCCTTTCAAAAGGCTCTAGGAACAGGAGTGAACATGAGCACATCCTATCATCCTCAAACGGATGGTCAATCAGAAAGGACCATCCAGACATTGGAAGATATGCTAAGGGCATGTGTTCTGGATTGGGGTGACACATGGGAGAAGCATTTACCACTGGTGGAGTTTGCATACAACAACAGCTTCCACACCAGCATAGGTATGTCTCCTTATGAAGCATTATATGGGCGGCCTTGCAGGACACCTTTATGCTGGACCCAAGTGGGGGAGCGCAGCATAATAGGTCCTGAGATTGTGGAGGAAACCACAGGAAAGATCAAACTGGTCAAGGAGAAGATGAAGGAAGCTCAAGACCGCCAAAAGAGCTATGCTGACAAGAGAAGGAAACATCTAGAGTTTGAGGTTGGTGATCTAATCTATCTCAAGATGATTACCTTCAAAGGTAGGGCAAGAGTTTCTGGAAGAAGGAAACTAGACCCAAGGTTCTTAGGTCCCTTCAGGATACTTGAAAGAGTTGGGGCAGTGGCTTACAAACTGGATTTGCCATCTGAAATGGATGCTTACCATAATGTATTTCATGTGTCTCAACTAAGGAAGTGCCTGACGGATCAAGACATTGTTTTGCCAGAGATTCCAAAAGATCTTGGTAAGAACCTCACCTTAGAAACAAGGCCGGTTCGAATCATTGATCGGATGGAAAAGGCAATGAGAAGGAAGACAGTTCCTATGCTAAAGATTGTATGGGAATTCAATGGTAAGGACATTATCACTTGGGAGACAGAAGCAAGAATGAAAGCTGAGTATCCTGAGTGGTATAGTCAATATGTGGTGGGAGAATCATCCAGCATGAACTCGGGGACGAGTTCCTTCCAAGTGGGGGAGACTTGTCATGTCCCTAGTTCTAACTAAGGTATCCGGACAGGCCATGGTGCGGGGAGATGGGCTGGCCAGGTTATAAAAACCTAAAGGCAAGCGTATCATGGTCTAAACTAAGGGTTAAGTGCATCAGGAAGCTGAGACTTGACCAGAATAAGAAGAAAAGAAGGAAAAAGTAGCTGGATGAGTGATCTGGAAGCTGGACATGGTCCGGAAGTAGCTCAAACAGCTAGGTGGAGCTGGTAGGTAGCTCACAACAGTCTTGGGCAGCTCACAGGAGCTGGAGGAGTAGCTCACTCAGCTCAGGCAACTAGTACTCAGCTGAACTCAGCTGGACGGAGTGATGGAGTCTTGACCGGTCATTGCGGACCATGAGTGATGGTTATGGTCCGGATGCTGGTCATGGGTGTCCGTTGGGTCTAGGTTGCTTGGGCAAGGGAGCTGAGCTTGTGGGCAAACATTTGGGCTTGAGATCGATTAGCCCAAAGGAAGAAAGGGACGGTTTGCAAGCGGTTGGGCGGTTTTGGGCGAAAAGGTGTCCGTTGGCCAAATGACCAATCACATCGCCCGGACGGTTGCCAAGCCTCTTCCCTATAAATAACCCTCTCCTCTGTCGACATAAATCATCAGAAACATAAGGGGAAACTCTGCCCAAATCTCTACAGAATCAAAGAGAGAAAAGAGAAGTGTGACCGCAAGGCAGTCCGTGTGAAGGCAAGGAGATTCCGGTGGGTTCTAAGCCGTGGGCAAGTGAAGCTTGATGGAAATGGAAACCAGAGGAAAGGAGAAGGCTGCAGAGAAGAGTGTGGGGGCTTCCGAACACACACCTAAGGTACTGGATGCAAACCAAGTACAAACCGCCATGAATCATCCATCCGGGTGATTTGGCCGTTTGATCCATGAGTGGATGGTTGCATCTATTGTTCTTTCTCTGTCAATATATCTCTTCTCCATCATATTCTGAAGTTATTTATGGGTCTAAACTCATGAACACGCCACCAAGGCTTGGCTAGATCAGAGTAATCTCTCCATGGCCTTGGTTGGGCAGGTATGGTCTGATCTCATGCTTCCAGTGGGAGTTATTGGGATTTGGCGTTGGATATCTCTTAGTGGGGATTTATAATGAATTATCAAAGTGATAGAATAATTTTATATGATTGATTTCGAGATGGTACCATGAGGCCGGTTAGGTTGTTCACGGCCAAGATCAATATGATCAAGGCCGGTTCTGGGAAATCCGCTTGGACCATTCTCTTAGTCATGAATTATCATGATTTATCATGTGTTTTAATTTGTTTTTGGATGAGTAAATCAATGGGTCACAAATCGGCCAGAAATGGACTAAGTGTCCAATCCATGCTTAGGTTGTATATTGCTAGGATATCGGTCAGGATTCTTATGCATATGTGTTGTGGGTTTTGATTTCAGGTCCTGACAGGGATCGTGGTAAGGCTAAGGAGCCATGAAGACCTTGGCCGTGTGGGATGTGTGATGTAGTTCATGTTGTATACATTTGGATTTATCATAGCCTATTGTGCAACTGAATGATTTGAATACTTTGTATGGATCACATTTGACATATATATAATATGATTGTTTGCCTTAAGCTTCCGCATTGTTTTTATTATTGCATGAACCTCAAATGTTTGAAAAATGACTAAGTAAGGATTGGACCTTAACCGGCTGAATTGCACTTAGATGTTTAGGTAAGGCCGCGGACTGGTTGGATCATGGGATCCAGGTTTGGGTCTTACATGAACCACGATCTAAGAAGCTATATTTGGAACCACTAATCAGTGGAGAATAACCAGGAAGTTGAAGAAATCTCATAGGAGTTGTGAGTAAGAAGATATCCTACTTTCTATCCAGATGATTCCAGATTAGCCTGTTCGGACATATGGCAATATCTTCATGATTATTATCAAACCAGGATGAACCACGATCTAAGAATCTTTATTTGGAACCACTAATCAGTGGAGAATAACCAGGAAGTTGAATAAATCTCATAAGTGTTGTGAGCAAGAAGATATCCCACCTTCTATCCAGATGATTCCAGATTAGCCTGTTCGGACATATGCCATTAACTTCATGATTCTTATCAAACCAGGATGAACCACGATCTAAAAAGTTTTATTTGGAACAACTAATCAGTGGAGAATAACCAGGAAGTTGAATAAATCTCATAAGTGTCGTGAGCAAGAAGATATCCCACCTTCTATCCAGATGATTCTAGATTAGCCTGTTCGGACATATGCCATTATCTTCATGATTCTTATCAAACCAGGATGAACCACGATCTAAGAAACTTTATTTGGAACCACTAATTAGTGGAGAATAACTAGAAAGTTGAAGAAATCTCATAAGTGTTGTGAGCAAGAAGATATCCCACATTCTATCCAGATGATTCCAGATTAGCCTGTTTGGACATATGCCATTATCTTCATGATTCTTATCAAACCAGGATGAACCACGATCTAAGAATCTTTATTTGGAACCAATAATCAGTGGAGAATAACCAGTAAGTTGAATAAATCTCAAAGGAGTTGTGAGTAAGAAGATATCTGACTTTCTATCCAGATGATTCCAGATTAGCCTGTTCGGACATATGGCGATATGTTCATGATTCTTATCAAACCAGGATGAACCAATATTTAAGAAGCTTGATTGTGAACCACTAATCAGTGGAGAATAACCAGGAATTTGAATAAATCTCATAGGAGTTGTGAGTAAGAAGATATCCCACTTTCTATCCAGATGATTCCAGATTAGCCTGTTCGAACATATGCCATTATCTTCATGATTCTTATCAAACCAGGATGAACCACGATCTAAGAAGCTTTATTTGGAACCACTTGTTGACATGAAGCTAATAAGAGGTGTGATCATAGAAGAATAGAGAAGAAGAAGAAATTCAGGAAGCCCTTCCTAACTAGGAAGCCTTTTCAGATTAAGAAAAAGTCCTTCCGGAACAGGAAGTCCTTCCGGAACAGGAAGCCCTTCCTAAATGGGAAACCCTTCCAGATTAAGAAGAAGTCCTTCCTGAACAGGAAGCCTTTCCTAAAACAAGAAGAAGCGTGTGATCATGGAAATAAGGAAGATATGAAGTAAGCACATGGGGAAATTGAAGTGGAGAAAACTGTTGATGTGAAGACAAGGGAGAGAGGCAAGTTGAACATTTAAAACAATATAAGTCACATGCTCTCCTAGCCGTTTGGAGCAGTCACTTTCTCGGATCAGACCATGGAGAAGACCACCTTTGTTTATTGTAATTCTTCTTGTCTTGTTTGTCCTGATTTCTCTATTTAACTATGTTGTATGCTTACCATTTTAATTAAGGAAGTATTTTCCTCATCTCTCTCTTGTTACTTTGCGCAAACCTCTCTCTCTCTTATCTCTCTCTCTCGGATTATCTCTTTACTTCTCTTATGGTTCTTGATAAATCACCACAAATACTACCTTAATCCATACAATTTATCATGGTATCAGAGCAACAAAGCTCTTGAAACCAAATCTAAACTTCCGCAAACACTCTGTTCTTGTTTAGATCTTTTCTTTAAAACTTTCTCTCTCCTGTTCTTGAAGTTCTTGGCGATTTGAAAGAAGAATGGAAGAAAACAACAACAACAACAACAAGCATCTCAACATACCTGTGACCTTGAAGGGAGTTAACTACCTCTTTTGGGCAAGGAATGGTGAAGAGAGCCCTTGGAGGAAGAGGTTTATGGAAATATGCTACAACTGAAGCTGCTCCAAAACAAACCATCCAAGGAGAAGATGGAAAAGAGGTGGTGGTGGTAGCTGATGAAGACAAATGGGGTCAAGAAGATCTTATGGTGCTCTCAGCCCTCCTCAGCTCTCTTGAACCAGCAATAATGGAGTCTTACTCCTACTGTGAGACTACCAAGCAGCTGTGGGATACTCTCTACAAGGTCTATGGAAATGTTTCCAACCTTACTAGAGTATTTGAAGTGAAAAGAGCCATTGGCGCTCTCACTCAAGGAGATGGGGAGTTTCAACCTCACTTTGGCAAGTTCAGGTCTCTTTGGGCAGAGATGGAGATACTAAGGCCACACACAACTGATCCTACCACTCTCCTAACCAGGCGTGAAGAGGACAAAGTGTTTGGAGTGCTTCTCACTCTCAACTCATCTTATGGAAGCTTGATTAAGCACATCTTGAGATCTGCTACCTGACCTGGATGAAGTGTGTGCTCAAATCCAGAAGGAAGAAGGATCAGTGGGCTTGTTTGGGAACAAAGGAGACCTAAACATGGCTCACCAGGCTGAAGAAGCTGTGGCAAACAAGGCATACAAGCAAGAGGAGAAGAAAGCCTTGATCTGTGACCATTGCAAGAAGAAGGGTCATCTTAAGGACAAGTGCTGGATTCTCCATCCCCATTTGAAGCCAAACAAGTTCAGAGAGACTCGCCCTCAGTACCAGGAAGCAAGGGCCAACCTCTCCACTGATGGGACTGAACCAACCACACCACATCCTATGGGAACAAGCAGCAGTGGCGTGGGAAGTGCTATGACCTCCACATCAGTGTATGCTACACCAAGAGCTAATCTGGATGAGACCATCACAAAGTCTGACTTGGAGTGCTCTCATCAAGGCTTTAAAAGAATCTGGTATACCTAAAACTCTTGGTACTTCTCTTAGTGCATCTCACACTGTTGGTAGCTCTATGAGTGTTTTTAAAACTGCTAAACCATTGATTATTGATTCTGGTGCATCTCACCATATGATTAGTGATTTAAGCTTGATTAAAAACATTGAACCTGCCTTAGGAAATGTGATGATAGCTAATGGAGATAAAATTCCTATAAAAGGTGTTGGTGATCTCAAACTGTTTGACAAAGTGTCTAAAGCCTTTTATATGCCCACTTTTGCTTCTAACTTGCTGTCGGTTAAAAGAGTAACTAGTGATTTGAATTGTCAAGTTACTTTCATGCCTAACAGTGTGTATTTTCAGGATATTGATTCTAGTAAGTTGCTTGGCAAAGGTGTTACCAAGGGAGACTTGTACTTGCTTGAGGACACAAGACCAGCTTCTGATTTATCTTGCTATTTTAATTCTGTTTCTGAATTCCCTAAAGATGTAATTATGGCATGCTAGACTAGGACATCCTCATTCTCATGCTTTGAACATCCTGTTGCCTAGTGTTTCTTTTAAAAGTGATTGTGAGGCTTGTATCTTAGGAAAACATTGTAGAAATGTGTTTCCTAAATCAATGACCATCTATGATAATTGCTTTGATTTAATCCATTCTGATGTATGGACTGCCCCATGTGCATCTAGAGAGCAGCATAAATATTTTGTGACTTTTATAGATGAAAAGTCTAAGTACACATGGATCACTTTGTTGAAATCAAAAGATAGGGTGCTAGAAGCCTTTAAAAAATTTCAGAACTATATCACTAACCATTTCAATGTTAAGATTAAAATTCTTAGATCAGATAATGGTGGTGAATACACTAACACAGCCTTCAAACAACACCTAGCCTCACACGGAATCATTCACCAAACCAGCTGTCCTTACACACCTCAACAAAATGGTGTGGCAGAAAGAAAGAATAGACACTTGATGGAAGTGGCGAGGAGCATGATGTTTCACTCCAATGTGCCTAAGAGGTTTTGGGGAGACGCAGTGGTTACTGCTGCCTATCTTATCAACCGCACACCAACAAGAGTTCTTCACAATGCCACTCCATATGAGGTACTGAACAAAACTAAATCATCCATAGATAACTTGCGTGTGTTTGGGTGTGTGTGCTTTGTTTTGATTCCAGGAGAGCTTAGAAACAAGTTGGAGGCAAAGAGTAGAAAGGCAATGTTCATTGGGTATTCAACTCATCAGAAGGGTTACAAATGTTATGTACCAGAGACAAGAAGAGTCCTGGTATCAAGGGATGTTAAGTTCATGGAATCAACCGGCTACTATGATAAGAAGAGTTGGGATGAACTCAAGGATCTTTCTCAATCTGCCACTGATAGAGCTAACAACCTGAGGATTATTATGGAAAGACTTGGCATTAGTCTACCAAAGGAACCAGAGAAGGTCAGGGAGACCTCCACTCGGGCTGCTAAAGAGGCAGTAGAAGAAGTAGGAGTATCTCATCATGATCATGAGGGGGGCCATGGAGATGATCAATCTGCGCAAGCTCAGCCTGAAGAGAACTCAGGAGTGTCTCATGATCAAGAAGAGATGGGATCACAACCGCAAGTAGTCACTGAAACTCATGAGGAACAGATACAGCCCTTGAGAAGGAGTACAAGGAACAGGAGACCAGCCTCAGATTGGATAAACACAAGGGTTTACTTCAATGCTAAAGTTGTGGCACATCCAGTGAGTGGAGTTTGTTCTCTTGCTCAGTATCCAGAAGAACATCAAGTCTTCCTAAGTGAGCTTGACCAGGAGTACATCCCAAAGACATATGAAGAGGCTATGCTACATGAAGAATGGGGAGAGTCTGTTGGAGATGAGATGGGAGCTATGATCAGGAATGACACATGGTTTGAGACTGAACTTCCCAAAGGCAAGAAGGCAGTAACAAGTCGCCTCTTGTTCACCATCAAATATGGAGCTAATGGGAAGCCAGAAAGAAGGAAGACAAGACTGGTTGCAAGAGGATACACACAGGTTTATGGTGAAGATTACCTTGATACCTTTGCACCAGTAGCAAAATTGCATACCATAAGGATTCTTCTATCACTTGCTGTCAACTTGGAATGGGATCTTTGGCAAATGGATGTGAAGAATGCTTTCCTACAAGGAGAGCTAGAAGATGAAGTATACATGAGGCCACCTCCTGGTCTAGAAGACATGGTGAAACCAGGAAATGTTCTTAGGCTAAAGAAAGCCATCTATGGCTTGAAACAATCTCCAAGAGCCTGGTACTATAAACTCACTACAACTCTCAATGGGAGGGGCTTTGTGAAGTCTCAAGCGGATCACTCTCTCTTCACTCTGACCAGCAACCAAGGCATTGTAGTCATTCTGGTATATGTAGATGATATAATCATCACCGGTAGCAACAAGGAAGGTATCATCTCAACTAAATCTTTTCTCAAATCTACTTTTGATATTAAGGACTTGGGAGAGTTAAAGTACTTCCTAGGGATTGAATTTTGCCGCTCTAAAGAGGGGCTGTTCATATCTCAAAGGAAGTACACACTTGATATCTTGAATGAGGCAGGAACCATTGGAGATAGACATGCCAAAACACCATTGGAAGAAGGCTACAAGGTGCTGCGAGAGGGGGAGTATGAATCTATTTCAAGATGTCAAGAGGTATAGAAGAATGGTGGGCAAGCTCATCTATTTGACTATTACAAGACCAGATGTGTGCTTTGCTGTGAATCAAGTGAGCCAACACATGGGATCTCCACTACAAGAAATATCAACATTAGTAGCGCCGTAGAATCGCTATTATATCATTTTAGTAGGGAAAACGCTTACGCTATGACAGCCGCAGCTATAGTAGACCCCCTCTCTATCGTAGCGTTTTTCGTGTGCTACGCTAGATAGACATATTATAGCGTTAATTATCTACTATTAATTATTCTTTTTATAACATTTGTTTAGTGCCATAATATATTTTTTATGACGTTTTTATACTGCTGTAAATTATATTATAATGACATAGATATAATGTTATATTATTCATTATCATTTATATATTTAAATTATTAATTATTAATTAAAAGTATAAATTAATATTAATCCAAATTTAAAATTAAAATTAAATTCTAATAAATTTGGTTTGAAAATAAAATTATTTATTATTGAAATTTTGGTTTACAAAATGATATCGGTTTATTACAAAAACCGGTTTACATACAAACCCGGTTTATTAACCAACCCTAACTAAACCTAACTAGCCCTAACTAAACCACGTTCTTCTTCATCTCCGCCACACTCCTTGTTGACGCCCATACCACCAGCCACGACCACCACAGAAAGCTTCTTCAATCTCCTCCACCTTCATTAACTAAGAGCAGATAAACAAAATCAGAATCAGAGTAGAGAGAGAGAGAGAACGAGAGTGCAAGAGAGAAAGAGAGATGCTATGATGCAGCGGACGATAGGGTGAACGGTCGATCAAAGAACTTTTAGGGTTCTAGAGACCTATTCTTAGATCAATCAAGAGTTTCTTTCGATAGCGTCTTGAGACCAACTTCCTGTATTGATGAATTTAATCAAATCAATAACAAGGCAACTCAAAGAAGATGAATTTAATCAAATCTCTTTCAAGGTATAAAGCAAAAGCTCTTTTATTAATTATCAAAGTCTCAATACAACTTTAGGCTTTAATGCCTATTTATAATAAATCATTAACTCTAGAAAACCCTAATCTTAGATAAAATAGAAAAAAATACTAAAACATGAAAAATATAAATAACAGGTAATTATCAAGATATTTGAAAATATTCCAAATATTTATCTGCATCATTCTCTCCGGGTTGGAAAAGATTCGTCCTCAAATCTTGAAACGATTTTTTGTAGTTGAAATCTTCAAAATTTTATCTTCAAATCCGAATTTTACACAACGCTGAGTCTTCTGACCTTGCCCAAAATTTGCACGGAACTCGTCCTGCACGAACTTAGAACGAAACTCTTCCGGCACGAACTTTGCACGAATCTCATCTTGCCCAATTTTTCCACAGACGAGATATAAATAATCTTTACTGAAAACGAAGTCAACAACGACATCATCTTTATATATGTCGTAGATTGGATCACCATGAATCTTTCTATAGATCTCATAGCTTTCTTCTCTCTCAACAAAGGGACTTTCGTCCTGGATAGGATATGTGTTCGCAATCATCATGACATCCAGAATCGTCTTCGATTAAGAAATCAAAGAGACGAAGCTCTGATACCAACTGATGCAGCGGACGATAGGGTGAACGGTCGATCAAAGAACTTTTAGGGTTCTAGAGACCTATTCTTGGATCAATCAAGAGTTTCTTTCGATAGCGTCTTGAGACCAACTTCCTGTATTGATGAATTTAATCAAATCAATAACAACGCAACTCAAAGAAGATGAATTTAATCAAATCTCTTTCAAGGTATAAAGCAAAAGCTCTTTTATTAATTATCAAAGTCTCAATACAACTTTAGGCTTTAATGCCTATTTATAATAAATCATTAACTCTAGAAAACCCTAATCTTAGATAAAATAGAAAAAAATACTAAAACATGAAAAATATAAATAACAGGTAATTATCAAGATATTTGGAAATATTCCAAATATTTATCTGCATCATTCTCTCCGGGTTGGAAAAGATTCGTCCTCAAATCTTGAAACGATTTTTTGTAGTTGAAATCTTCAAAATTTTATCTTCAAATCCGAATTTTACACAACGCTGAGTCTTCTGACCTTGCCCAAAATTTGCACGGAACTCGTCCTGCACGAACTTAGAACGAAATTCTTCTGGCACGAACTTTGCACGAATCTCATCTTGCCCAATTTTTCCACAGACGAGATATAAATAATCTTTACTGAAAACGAAGTCAACAACGACATCATCTTTATATATGTCGTAGATTGGATCACCATGAATCTTTCTATAGATCTCATAGCTTTCTTCTCTCTCAATAAAGGGACTTTCGTCCTGGATAGGATATGTGTTCGCAATCATCATGACATCCAGAATCGTCTTCGATTAAGAAATCAAAGAGACGAAGCTCTGATACCAACTGATGCAGCGGACAATAGGGTGAACGGTCGATCAAAGAACTTTTAGGGTTCTAGAGACCTATTCTTGGATCAATCAAGAGTTTCTTTCGATAGCGTCTTGAGACCAACTTCCTGTATTGATGAATTTAATCAAATCAATAACAACGCAACTCAAAGAAGATGAATTTAATCAAATATCTTTCAAGGTATAAAGCAAAAGCTCTTTTATTAATTATCAAAGTCTCAATACAACTTTAGGCTTTAATGCCTATTTATAATAAATCCTTAACTCCAGAAAACCCTAATTTTAGATAAAATAGAAAAATATACTAAAACATGAAAAATATAAATAATAGGTAATTATCAAGATATTTGGAAATATTCCAAATATTTATCTGCGATACCAACTGATGCAGCGGACGATAGAGTGAACGGTCGATCAAAGAACTTTTAGGGTTCTAGAGACCTGTTCTTGGATCAATCAAGAGTTTCTTTC
Organism: Raphanus raphanistrum subsp. raphanistrum; assembly: GCA_019706035.1. Classification (NCBI taxonomy): domain Eukaryota; kingdom Viridiplantae; phylum Streptophyta; class Magnoliopsida; order Brassicales; family Brassicaceae; genus Raphanus; species Raphanus raphanistrum. Next base: position 33,046,902 of record CM033984.1, read on the forward strand.
GATAGCGTCTTGAGACCAACTTCCTGTATTGATGAATTTAATCAAATCAATAACAAGGCAACTCAAAGAAGATGAATTTAATCAAATCTCTTTCAAGGTATAAAGCAAAAGCTCGTTTATTAATTATCAAAGTCTGAATACAATTTTAGGCTTAAATGCCTATTTATAATAAATCCTTAAATTTAGAAAACCCTAATCTTAACTAAAATAGGAAAACCATTAAAATATAGAAAATACAAATAAAAGGTAATTATCTAATTCAATATATTTAACAAAATAAATAATAAGATATTTGAAAATATTCCAAATACTTATCTGCATCATTCTCTCCGGGTTGGAAAAGATTCGTCCTCGAATCTTAAATCGGTTTTTTGTGGTTGAAATCTTCAAATATGTATCTTCAAATCCGAAATTTGCACAAAGCCTGATCTTTTGACTTTGCCTGAAATTCGCACGAAACTCGTCTTGTACGAATTTTGCACGGATCTCGTCCGGTCCTATTTTTGCACAAACGAAATTTGTAAAAGAATCTTCACTGAAGACAAACTCGACAACACAGACATCATCTTCGTAGACGTCGTAGATCGGATCACCGTAGATCTCTCGATAGATCTCAAAGTTTTCTTCTCTCTCAACAAAAGGACTTTCGTCTTGAATAGGATAGATGTTCGCATTCACCATGACATCCAGAATCTTCTTCAATTAAAAAATCAAAGAAACCTGGCTCTGATACCAACTGATGCAGCGGACGATAGAGTGAACGGTCGATCAAAGAACTTTTAGGGTTCTAGAGACCTTTTCTTGGATCAATCAAGAGTTTCTTTCGATAGCGTCTTGAAACCAACTTCCTGTATTGATGAATTTAATCAAATCAATAACAAGGCAACTCAAAGAAGATGAATTTAATCAAATCTCTTTCAAGGTATAAAGCAAAAGCTCGTTTATTAATTATCAAAGTCTGAATACAATTTTAGGCTTAAATGCCTATTTATAATAAATCCTTAAATCTAGAAAACCCTAATCTTAACTAAAATAAGAAAACCATTAAAATATAGAAAATATAAATAAAAGGTAATTATCTAATTTAATATATTTAACAAAATAAATAATAAGATATTTGGAAATATTCCAAATACTTATCTGCATCATGCTAGAGAGGATAACTAGCATTTGCTTTCTGAATCATCATTCCTTTGATCTTGTGTTTTATTTTCACCGTCTGAACAAAATGATAACAGTATCTTAAATCAGATGAAATATTTTTTTATAATTAAAAAAGGGGAGACTTTTTACTTACTCTTCTCTGTAGCCAGTCCATCGTTCTTCAATACAAACTAAACAGAAAGATACGCAAAAAGGAAACAGCTCGGAAACAAGATCTGGCAAGCAAACTCATCATTCCATATTCATCGAGATGGTGGTTTCGACAGATTTTGTTTAAGGCATAGAGAGAAGAGAGAAAGAGACAGAGCAGAGAAAATGTGAAAGAGAAGAATGACGACAGGGCAAGAGGAGAGAGAAACAAACACATATTTACACCTTATGAATTCTTGTCCGTTAGATTTAGAATAATCAACGGTTGTGGTTAGAAGAGAGGCTGATCTTCGTCCTTGTATACTATTGTTCGATCTGTAGTTAAAATAATAAAAAACTCTATTAGTTATATCTGTTAGATTGAGATTAATAAACGTGAGATTGATCTATTAGTTATCCTTATCATTCTCCCTCATTGGTCAATGCTCATGACTGAATTTTTATGGATGTCTGATATTTCAGATTCATGTACCAAAAACCGATACGCAGTACTATTATGTGCATATCCGATGAAAATGCAATCCACTATTTTAGGTCCAATAGTGACCTTCTTTGGTGGCGGTACTGCAACTTTTGCCAAGCACCCCCACACTTTGAGGTATTTATACGAAGGTAAATTACCTTTCCATAATTCATATGGAGTTTTGCCAGTTATTTTGTGTGGAATCTTGTTGAGGATATAATTAGTGGTAAGCAACGCTTCCCCCCACATGTTCTGGGGTGACCCAAATTCCTGCAACATTGCATTCATCATCTCTTTAAAAGTTCGATTTTTTCAATCAGCAACTCCATTAGATTCTGGTGAATAAGGGGCTGTAGTTTGATGTATTATTCCATGTTCCTTACAAAATGAATTGAATGGACCATCATACTCGCCTCCTCTGTCGCTTCTAACTACCTTAATAGTTGTTTTAAGCTGATTTTCGACCTCGAGTTTAAATTCTTTGAATTTATCTAAGGTTTCATCTTTGCTATGTAAAAGATAAACATAACAATATTTTGTGCAGTCATCTATGAAGGTCACAAAGTACTTTTTCCCTGCTCTAGTTGGCATATATTTTAAATCACATAAATCAGTGTGAATTAAATCTAGAAGTTTATTAGTTCTTTCAACACGAGGTGAGGACGTTTTTGTGAGCTTAGCCTGTACGCAAACTTCACATTTTTGTTTACTTGTTTTAAATTTGGGAATTAAATTTAAATTCATTAATCTTTGTATAGATTTATTATTTACATGGCCTAATCTTTCATGCCATATATTAAAAGACTTAACCAAATAAGCAACTGGCTCTTTCTTATTCATTGAAACTTTTGGAGCTACAACTTTCGGAAGGACGGTCATTACATTCAACTTGACCAGTCCATCCTTAACATACCCATTTCCCAAATACATCCCATTCTTCCTAATCACGAGCTTATCCGCCTCAAAACTTGTGGCGAACCCATTCTTGCTGAGCAAGGTTCCCGAGACCAGGTTTTTCCTCATGTCAGGCACATGTTTCACATTTGTCAGAGTGACCTCACGTCCAGATGTCATCTTCAAAATCACATTGCCGCGTCCTTCAATCTTGGAGACTGCAGTGTTTCCCATCCTGAGCTTCTCATGAGTCTTGCTTTTCTGATAGGTGCTGAACATCGCCCTATCAGTGCAAATGTGGGTGGTTGCACCAGTGTCATACCACCATTCCCTGGGGTTGTTGCTTTCAACCATGTTGGCTTCAGTCACCACAGCAACAAGATCCTCCTCAGTGAGATTTGCCTGAGCCTTCTCATCTTTGATCTTCTTGCGACACTCAGCAGTCTTGTGTCCCACTTTGTTGCAGTAGTGACACTTCCCCTTGAATCTCTCCACATTCGCATTGATTTCAATGCCTTTGTTCTTGAAGTTTTTTCCAGTAGCCTTCAGTGCTACAACAGTTTTCGAAGGCTTTGCTGGAGAATGGGCGTGTGCCTTTCCTTTGCCTTTGTGCTCAGCCATGTTGACACTATGCTCCTTAGCATTGATCTTGTCAGCAATTCGGTTCCTGGATTCCATCTGAAGCCTCATGATAAGCTCCTCAAGGCCCATCTTCTTCTTCTTGTGCTTCAGGTAGTTCTTGAAATCCGCATAGCTTGGAGGAAGCTTTTCAATGAAGCTGAGAGTTGTGAATGTCACGCAGATGGACATCCCTTCAGCTTTGATTTCATGGCAAATGAGCTGGAACGCTTCCACCTGATCCATGATGGGTTTTGAATCCACCATTTTGAAGTCATGAAATTTTGCAACCACATACTTCTGGCAGCCAGCGTCCTCACCTCTGTACTTCTTGTCAAGTGATCTCCATAGCTCCTTCGCCGTTGGAATGTCACAGTAGACACGGTACAATGGGTCTATGAGGCGACCCAAAATGTAGCATTTGCAGACGAAGTCAGAATGCACCCAAATGTCAACACTTGCGAGAGTGTGCACATCATCAATCCCGTAAGGGACAAGGGGCTTGTCCTCCTGGATGAACTTGTCCAGCTTCATCGTTGTTAGGAAGACCATCATCTTCTTCTGCCACGTTTTGAAGTTTTTGCCATCAAACTGGTCTGGCATCAGTCCTTGAGTGAACATGCTGGGCACAGAGGGAGGAGTTGGTACTGCAACCGGACCACTTAAGGTTCCTAGAACTGAACCCGTTTGATAAAGACCAGCACCGAACAAGCTACGGCGCGTGGTTTCATCAGCATTGTTTCCCGTAGGAAGGGTAGTGGTCGTTGTTGCTGCAGCGGTTGAGGAAGCAGGGATGTTTCCAGCGGTTGTCACACCAGATACATCAGTTGCAGCAACGTTGATTGGAGTTTGCGCGATGGTAGTGTCAATGGGGGTGTTGTTTGCATCCGTCATTTTTCTGTTGAGAAAACATGAAAACGGATTAGTACTCCATTCAACAATAACAAATTATTATTAATATTAAAATAAAAATAATAATCTAAATCGATTTTCATTTTTGGTGTTTGAACCAAATCATATCGATTTAAGTCTGAATAAATGTTTTGCAAATTCGCTTAAAGCGTTCGCAGAAACCGTTTATGTAGACCTTTAGATCGTTTCACAAACTCACTTAAGAAAGTGTTCGTGGAAATGATTCTTATATAACACGTTTGATAATTCACAAAATACGCTTCGCGGAAGTGCTAGAGAGCAAATCGCAAACACGTTGCAGAAATGTACGAAACGTTTCGCGGAAGTGCTATAAAGCAAATCGCAACCACTGTTCTACAAACCGTTTACAGATCCTTTAATAGACCGTTTTATAAACCGTAAGATCGACCCGAAACAGCTTTAGAAAACGATTTAGAGTTAAGAATGTAGAAGCTGGAAAAACGGAATCGATACAAACGATATATATTTACAAAACGACGTTAAGGAAAGTAACGAAATGAACATGGAGGCGAGATATGATCTCTTTCCTTAATTCTAAATATTCGCTCCATAGTGAGACGGGTACTGGCGAAATATCGAGTCCCAGGATACAGCCATGACAGACGATTCACGCTTCACTCGTGAACGCCCTATCAAACTATAATCTACGAAACACTCTCGGAAATAGACTTACGCTAAAGGAGTTTCTTTGTTGGTTATGCGAAAAGTAAAAGTAGTAAAAAATGAATGAAGAGGAGAGACGATATTTAAAGAGAAGGAGACGAGCCACTTCCCGCAACAGCAGCTGCACGTGGACGGAAATCTCGCGGAGATCGAGGGAAGTTGAGTTTCGAACTTCCTCCGCAAGACTCTCTCTCTTATCTCTTATCTCGTTTAAAATATCTGAAAAACAAACTGCATGACATTTTTATTTTCTAGACACACTACTTGTCGTTTCAAAATAAACTGCATGTTGTTTTTCGAAAAATTAAATGGCAAAATGTTGAGCTTAACTTGGTCCAAAAAGAATAGTCTTATTGGGCCGGAGGCCCTCCACCAAAACCCAAGACCCAAGCCCATGCCCACGCCGAGCCGAGCCGGCCGGCCGACGGCGGCGCGCGTGGAGAGTTCTTCCTTCCACTGAGCTGGTTAACATCCATGTCTCAAAGACATATATATACAACTCCATTTCTCCTCTTTTCCCCGATGTGGGATGTTCTCATGTGTTTCATTAAAGCCAACAGGCTTTTCTTCATTTCCATGAGACCCATTTCGTTTTCACATATATATAATTATTAAAAGCCCATTGGTCTTTAATAATTTGATCCAACAGTAAAAGCCCTGCAATCTTCTGTAGAAAAAGGAGATGGCTGAGAGATTTACCTACAACTTTGCAGTAAAGTTCCATAATTAATCTCCCCAAGAGATGACCTTCAGCATCTGTTACCACCATTGTCCTGAACTCACAAGGTTTCCTGCAGAAAATGTCAAAAAAAAAACTATAATTAAACTTCAGTCTCCACTCCTCCGGCTTCACCGCCTCGGCCGTAGCTTCCCCACACGTGGTAAGAAAAATCAGAGTTTGTCCCATGTCTATTCAACATATTCTTCAACGTTAAATATGTAGAAGGAACCATAGTTGAAAACTAATGAAGAACAGAGAGATTAAGCAAGCAACAGAGAGATTTCACTCTTGAAAGATTTCATTCAGTTTCTCTGTGGCTATATAAAACTCATGAAGAACAGAGAGATTAAGCAAGCAAACCAGGAAAAAAAAAAGCAAAAGCGGCCATTTCTTCTGCAATTTCCCGGAGACCACTAACCAAACTAGTGTCGAGTTATAAAGAAAGAGACAAAACAAACACGCATAAATCACAATATTTGCACATAGTCCAACGAAATCAAATCGACTTCTTTAGATTCGTATATTGTAAAGGCTTGGGGCAAAAACAAAACTCTACAAAGATGAAGGACCATATTTGCAAATAGTTTAAAGATCCTGCACTTCGATCCCGACAGTGTGGCATGATTCCGGTGACGACAAAGAAACAAGACAGAGATGCTGGTTGTGAAGCAAGAACGCACCAGAGAAGCTTGATTTGGAGCAGGTGATATCGTGTTGTGGTTTGGTCACGGACTCAGAGATGGACGATGGATGAGAGCTCCGACGTGACGAAGACGGCGAGACTGTTGCGGTGTGAAGCAGAGCACGGCGGATTGATGAGCAGAGACACGGCGGCGAGAGTGGACAAGAGGCGCCACCGTGTTCGATTGCGGGCGAGTGGGGACCACAGAGTGGTGGTCGGAGCTCGAGATCGAGCAAAGGGGAAACGCAGGGATGAGACTCGAGGAGGTGACAGAGACGAATGATAAGAACCCTAATGAAAAGGGAATTGTTGGTTTTTTGGTGGGAAATAAAAGAAAACCCAAAATATTGGCTAAGTGTTGGCTCCAAAATAGTTTTTTTTTCAGCTTTGATAGTGATTTTTGCCTTTAGGATTAATGAAATTCTATCTTAGCATAAATTTAATGCTACAATAGAATTCTGATCCGATTTTGTTATCATTGGTAGCAGTTAGTGAATTTGTGCTACCGTGGACTGCTACCAATATTCATATTTTTTGTAGTACTCCTAAGGTGTACCATTGGAACATGGTAGAAAGGATCTTGAGATACTTAAGAGAGGCGCCAGGTCAAAGAGTTTGGATGGCATGTAACAAGAACACTGAAGTTGTGAGGTATTATGATGCTGATTGGGCTGGAGATAGAGTGGATAGAAGATCAATTACTAGTTATTGCACATTCATTGGAGGGAATCTGGTCACATGGAAGAGCAAGAAGCAAAAGGTTGTATCTTGCTCAAGTGCTGAAGTAGAATATAGAGCAATGAAGAAACTTACCAGTGAGTTGATATGGATCAAAGGTCTTCTTAAGGATTTGGGCATTGAGATCAGTACTCCAAAGACCATGCATTGTGACAACCAAGCAGCAATACACATCGCAAGCAACTCAGTCTTCCATGAGAGAACAAAACACATAGAGGTGGACTGCCATAAGGTGAGACAAGCAGTGGAACAGCAGTGATCCTTCCATGTTACACCCGGAGTGAGGATCAACTAGCCGATATCTTCACCAAGGCAGCCAGTAACAAGATCTGTGAGTTCATTCATCCTAAGCTTGGACTCATAGACCTCACTTGTCACTGATCCCCTTGCCTTGAAGTATTCTACTCTTTTTCCTTTGATTGGTTTTTATCCCAAGTGATTTTTCCAAGTAAAGGTTTTAATGAGGGAATGCTTCATGGTTTCCAAGCTTGATCAATCTCTATGGAAGCCAATAAGAGGTGTGATCATAGAAGAGGTGTGATCATAGAAGAATAGAGAAGAAGAAGAAATTCAGGAAGCCCTTCCTAACTAGGAAGCCTTTCCAGATTAAGAAGAAGTCCTTCCGGAACAGGAAGCCCTTCCTAAATGGGAAGCCCTTCCAGATTAAGAAGAAGTCCTTCCTGAACAGGAAACCTTTCCTAAAACAAGAAGAAGCGTGTATGATCATGGAAATAAGGAAGATATGAAGTAAGCACATGGGGAAATTGAAGTGGAGAAAACCGTTGATGTGAAGACAAGGGAGAGAGGCAAGTTGAACAATATAAGTCACATGCTCTCCTAGCCGTTTGGAGCAGTCACTTTCTCGGATCAGACCATGGAGAAGACCACCTTTGTTTATTTTAATTCTTCTTGTCTTGTTTGTCCTGATTTCTCTATTTAACTATGTTGTATGCTTACTATTTTAATTAAGGAAATATTTTCCTCATCTCTCTCTTGTTACTTTGCGCAAACCTCTCTCTCTCTTATCTCTCTCTCTCGGATTATCTCTTTACTTCTCTTATTGTTCTTGATAAATCACCACAAATACTACCTTAATCCATACAATTTATCACCACTATTCAGTGGAGAATAACCAGAAAGTTAAATAAATCTCATAATAGTTGTGAGTAAGAAGATATCCCACTTTCTATCCAGATGATTCAAGATTAGCCTGTTCGGACATATGGCAATATCTTCATGAGTCTTATCAAACCAGGATGAACCACGATCAAAGAAGCTTTATTTGGAACCACTAATCAGTGGAAAATAACCAGGAAGTTGAATAAATCTCATAAGTGTTGTGAGCAAGAAGATATCCCACCATCTATCCAAATGATTCCAGATTAGCATGTTCGGACATATGCGATTATCTTCATGATTCTTATCAAACCAGGATGAACCACGATCTAAGAAGCTATATTTGGAACCACTAATCAGTGGAGAATAACCAGGAAGTTGAATAAATCTCATAAGTGTTGTGAGCAAGAAGATATCCCACCATCTATCCAGATGATTTCAGATTAGCATGTTCGGAAATATGCGATTATCTTCATGATTCTTATCAAACCAGGATGAACCAGGATCTAAGAAGCTTTATTTGGAACCACTATTCAGTGGAGAATAACCAGGAAGTTAAATAAATCTCATAGGAGTTGTGAGTAAGAAGATATCCCACTTTCTATCCAGATGATTCCAGATTAGCTTGTTCGGACATATGGCAATATCTTCATGAGTCTTATCAAACCAGGATGAACCACGATCAAAGAAGCTTTATTTGGAACCACTAATCAGTAGAGAATAACCAGGAAGTTGAATAAATCTCATAAGTGTTGTGAGCAAGAAGATATCCCACCATCTATCCAAATGATTCCAGATTAGCATGTTCGGACATATGCGATTATCTTCATGATTCTTATCAAACCAGGATGAACCAGGATCTAAGAAGCTTTATTTGGAACCACTATTCAGTGGAGAATAACCAGGAAGTTAAATAAATCTCATAGGAGTTGTGAGTAAGAAGATATCCCACTTTCTATCCAGATGATTCCAGATTAGCTTGTTCGGACATATGGCAATATCTTCATGAGTCTTATCAAACCAGGATGAACCACGATCAAAGAAGCTTTATTTGGAACCACTAATCAGTGGAAAATAACCAGGAAGTTGAATAAATCTCATAAGTGTTGTGAGCAAGAAGATATCCCACCATCTATCCAAATGATTCCAGATTAGCATGTTCGGACATATGCGATTATCTTCATGATTCTTATCAAACCAGGATGAACCACGATCTAAGAAGCTATATTTGGAACCACTAATCAGTGGAGAATAACCAGAAAGTTGAAGAAATCTCATAGGAGTTCTGAGTAAGAAGATATCCCACCTTCTATCCAGATGATTCCAGATTAGCCTGTTCAGATATATGCAATTATCTTCATGATTCTTATCAAACCAGGATGAACCAAGATCTAAGAAGCTTTATTTGGAACCACTAATCAGTGGAGAATAACCAGAAAGTTGAAGAAATCTTATAAGTGTTGTGAGCAAGAAGATATACCACCTTCTATCCAGATGATTCCAGATTAGCATGTTTGGACATATGCCATTATCTTCATGATTCTTATCAAACCAGGATGAACCACGATCTAAGAATCTTTATTTGGAACCACTATTCAGTGTAGAATAACCAGGAAGTTAAATAAATCTCATAGGAGTTGTGAGTAAGAAGATGTCCCACTTTCTATCCAGATGATTCCAGATTAGCATGTTCGGACATATGGCAATATTTTCATGAGTCTTATCAAACCAGGATGAACCACGATCTAAGAATTTTTATTTGGAACCACTAATCAGTGGAGAATAACCAGGAAGTTGAATAAATCTCATAAGTGTTGTGAGGAAGAAGATATCCCACCTTCTATCCAAATGATTCCAGATTAGCCTTTTTGGACATATGCCATTATCTTCATGATTATTATCAAACCAAGATGAACCACGATCTAAGAAGCTTTATTTGGAACCACTAATCAGTGGAGAATAACCAGGAAGTTGAATAAATCTCATAGGAGTTGTGAGTAAGAAGATATCCCATTTTCTATCCAGATGATTCCAGATTAGCCTGTTCGGACATATGGCAATATCTTCATGATTCTTATCAAACCAGGATGAAACAATATGTAAGAAGCTTGATTGGGAACCAATAATCAGTGGAGAATAACCAGGAAGTTGAATAAATCTCATAGGATTTGTGAGTACGAAGATATCCCACTTTCTATCCAGATGATTCCAGATTACATGTTCGAACATAGGCCTTTATCTTCATGATTCTTATCAAACCAGGATGAACCACGATCTAAGATGCTTTATTTGGAACCACTATTCAGTGGAGAATAACCAGGAAGTTAAATAAATCTCATAGGAGTTATGAGTAAGAAGAAATCCTACTTTCTATCCAGATGATTCCAGATTAGCATGTTCGGACATATGGCAATATTTTCATGAACCACAATTCAGTGGAGAATAACCAGGAAGTTAAATAAATCTCATAGGAGTTGGGAGTAAGAAGATATCCCACTTTCTATCCAGATGATTCCAGATTAGCATGTTCGGACATATGGCAATATCTTCATGATTCTTATCAAACCAGGATGAACCACGATCTAAGAAGCTTTATTTGGAACCACTAATCAGTGGAGAATAGCCAGGAAGTTGAATAAATTTCATAAGTGTTGTGAGCAAGAAGATATCCCACCATCTATCCAGATGATTCCAGATTAGCCTATTCGGAAATAAGCCATTATCTTCATGATTCTTATCAAACCAGGATGAACCACGATCTAAGAAGCTTTATTTGGAACCACTAATTAATGGAGAATAACCAGGAAGTTGAATAAATCTCACAGGAGTTGTGAGTAAGAAGATATCACACTTTCTATCGAGATGATTCCAGATTAGCCTGTTCAGACATATGGCAATATCTTCATGAGTCTTATCAAACCAGGATGAACCACGATCTAAGAAGCTTTATTTGGAACCACTAATCAGTGGAGATTAACCAAGAAGTTGAATAAATCTCATAAGTGTTTTGAGCAAGAAGATATCCCACCTTCTATCCAGATGATTTAAGATTAGCCTGTTCGGACATATGCCATTATCTTCATGATTCTTATCAAACCAGGATGAAACACGATCTAAGAAGCTTTATTTGGAACCACTAATCAGTGGAGAATAACCAGGAAGTTGAATAAATCTCATAGGAGTTCTGAGTAAGAAGATATCCGACTTTCTATCCAGATGATTCAAGATTAGCCTGTTCGGACATATGGCAATATCTTCATGATTAATATCAAACCAGGATGAACCACGATCTAAGAAGCTTTATTTGGAACCACTAATCAGTGGAGAATAACCAGGAAGTTGAATAAATCTCATAAGTGCTTTGAGCAAGAAGATATCCCACCTTCTATCCAGATGATTCCAGATTAGCATGTTCGGACATATGCCATTATCTGTATGATTCTTATCAAACCAGGATGAACCACGATCTAAGAAGCTTTATGTGAAACCACTAATCAGTGGAGAATAACCAGGAAGTTGAATAAATTTCATAGGAGCTTTGAGCAAGAAGATATCCCACCTTCTATCCAGATGATTCCAGATTAGCATGTTCGGACATATGCCATTATCTTCATGAGTCTTATCAAACCAGGATGAACCACGATCTAAGAAGCTTTATTTGGAACCACTAATCAGTGGAGAATAACCAGGAAGTTGAATAAATCTCATAAGTGTTGTGAGCAAGAAGATATCCCACCTTCTATCCAGATGATTCCAGATTAGCCTGTTTGGACATATGTCATTATCTTCATGATTCTTATCAAACCAAGATGAACCACGATCTAAGAAGCTTTATTTGGAACCACTAATCAGTGGAGAATAACCAGGAAGTTGAATAAATCTCATAGGAGTTGTGAGTAAGAAGATATCCCACTTTCTATCCAGATTATTCCAGATTAGCCTGTTCGGACATATGGCGATATCTTCATTATTCTTATCAAACCAGGATGAACCAATATGTAAGAAGCTTGATTGGGAACCACTAATCAGTGGAGAATAACCAGGAAGTTGAGTAAATCTCATAGGAGTTGTGAGTAAGAAAATATCCCACTTTCTATCCAGATGATTCCAGACTAGCCTGTTCGAACATATGCCATTATCTTCATGATTCTTATCAAACAAGGATGAACCACGATCTAAGAAGCTTTATTTCGAACCACTATTCAGTGGAGAATAACCAGGAAGTTAAATAAATCTCATAGGAATTGTGAGTAAGAAGATATCCCACTTTCTATCCAGATGATTCCAGATTAGCCTGTTCGGACATATGGCAATATCTTCATGATTCTTATCAAACCAGGATGAACCACGATCTACGAAGCTTTATTTGGAACCACTAATCAGTGGAGAATAACCAGGAAGTTGAATAAATCTCATAAGTGTTGTGAGTAAGAAGATATCCCACCATATATCCAGATGATTCCAGATTAGCCTATTCGGACAAAAGCAATTATCTTCATGATTCTTATCAAACCAGGATGAACCACGATCTAAGAAGCTTTATTTGGAACCACTAATTAATGGAGAATAACCAGGAAGTTGAATAAATCTCATAGGAGTTGTGAGTAAGAAGATATCCCACTTTCTATCGAGATGATTCCAGATTAGCCTGTTCAGACATATGGCAATATCTTCATGAGTCTTATCAAACCAGGATGAACCCCGATCTAAGAAGCTTTATTTGGAACCACTAATCAGTGGAGATTAACCAGGAAGTTGAATAAATCTCATAAGTGTTTTGAGCAAGAAGATATCCCACCTTCTATCCAGATGATTCAAGATTAGCCTGTTCGGACATATACCATTATCTTCATGATTCTTATCAAACCAGGATGAAACACGATCTAAGAAGCTTTATTTGGAACCACTAATCAGTGGAGAATAACCAGGAAGTTGAATAAATCTCATAGGAGTTCTGAGTAAGAAGATATCCGACTTTCTATCCAGATGATTCAAGATTAGCCTGTTCGGACATATGGCAATATCTTCATGATTAATATCAAACCTGGATGAACCACGATCTAAGAAGCTTTATTTGGAACCACTAATCAGTGGATAATAACCAGGAAGTTGAATAAATCTCATAAGTGCTTTGAGCAAGAAGATATCCCACCTTCTATCCAGATGATTCCAGATTAGCATGTTCGGACATATGCCATTATCTTTATGATTCTTATCAAACCAGGATGAACCACGATCTAAGAAGCTTTATTTGAAACCACTAATCAGTGGAGAACAACCAGGAAGTTGAATAAATTTCATAGGAGGTTTGAGCAAGAAGATATCCCACCTTCTATCCAGATGATTCCAGATTAGCATGTTCGGACATATTTCATTATCTTCATGAGTCTTATCAAACCAGGATGAACCACGATCTAAGAAGCTTTATTTGGAACCACTAATCAGTGGAGAATAACCAGGAAGTTGAATAAATCTCATAAGTGTTGTGAGCAAGAAGATATCCCACCTTCTATCCAGATGATTCCAGATTAGCCTGTTTAGACATATGCCATTATCTTCATGATTCTTATCAAACCAAGATGAACCACGATCTAAGAAGCTTTATTTGGAACCACTAATCAGTGGAGAATAACCAGGATGTTGAATAAATCTCATAGGAGTTGTGAGTAAGAAGATATCCCACTTTCTATCCAGATGATTTCAGATTAGCCTGTTCGGACATATGGCGATATCTTCATTATTCTTATCAAACCAGGATGAACCAATATGTAAGAAGCTTGATTGGGAACCACTAATCAGTGGAGAATAACCAGGAAGTTGAATAAATATCATAGGAGTTGTGAGTAAGAAGATATCCCACTTTCTATCCAGATGATTCCAGATTAGCCTGTTCGAACATATGCCATTATCTTCATGATTCTTATCAAACCAGGGTGAACCACGATCTAAGAAGCTTTATTTGGAACCACTATTCAGTGGAGAATAAACAGGAAGTTAAATAAATCTGATAGGAGTTGTGAGTAAGAAGATATCCCACTTTCTATCCAGATGATTCCAAATTAGCTTGTTCGGACATATGGCAATATCTTCATGATTCTTATCAAACCAGGATGAACCACGATCTAAGAAGCTTTATTTGGAACCACTAATCAGTGGAGAATAACCAGGAAGTTGAATAAATCTCATATGAGTTTTGAGCAAGAAGATATCCCACCTTCTATCCAGATGATTCCAGATTAGCCTCTTCGGATATATGCCATTATCTTCATGATTCTTATCAAACCAATAATTAGAACCACTATTCAGTGGAGAATAACCAGGAAGTTAAATAAATCTCATAGGAGTTGGGAGTAAGAAGATATCCCACTTTCTATCCAGATGATTCCAGATTATCATGTTCGGACATATGGCAATATCTTCATGATTCTTATCAAACCAGGATGAACCACGATCTAAGAAGATTTATTTGGAACCACTAATCAGTGGAGAATAACCAGGAAGTTGAATAAATCTCATAAGTGTTGTGAGCAAGAAGATATCCCACCATCTATCCAGATGATTCCAGATTAGCCTGTTCGGACATATGCTATTATCTTCATGATTCTTATCAAACCAGGATGAACCACGATCTAAGAAGCTTTATTTGGAACCACTAATTAGTGGAGAATAACCAGGAAGTTGAATAAATCTCATAGGAGTTGTGAGTAAGAAGATATCGCACTTTCAATCCAGATGATTCCAGATTTGCTTGTTCGGACATATGGCAATATCTTCATGAGTCTTATCAAACCAGGATGAACCACGATCTAAGAAGCTTTATTTGGAACCACTAATCAGTGGAGAATAACCAGGAAGTTGAATAAATCTCATAAGTGTTTTGAGCAAGAAGATATCCCACCTTCAATCTAGATGATTCCAGATTAGCCTGTTCGGACATATGCCATTATCTCTTAAGTGTTTTGAGCAAGAAGATATCCCACCTTCTATCCAGATGATTCCAGATTAGCCTGTTCGGACATATGCCATTATCTTCATGATTCTTATCAAACCAGGATGAACCACGATCTAAGAAGCTTGATTGGGAACCACTAATTAGTGGAGAATAACCAGGAAGTTGAATAAATCTCATAGGAGTTGTGAGTAAGAAGATATCCCACTTTCTATCCAGATGATTCCAGATTAGCATGTTCGAACATATGCCATTATCTTCATGATTCTTATCAAACCAGGATGAACCACGATCTAAGAAGCTTTATTTGGAACCACTATTCAGTGGAGAATAACCAGGAAGTTAAATAAATCTCATAGGAATTGTGAGTAAGAAGATATCCCACTTTCTATCCAGATGATTCCATATTAGCTTGTTCGGACATATGGCAATATCTTCATGATTCTTATCAAACCAGGACGAACCACGATCTAAGAAGCTTTATTTGGAACCACTAATCAGTGGAGAATAACCAGGAAGTTGAATAAATCTCATAAGTGTTGTGAGCAAGAAGATATCCCACCATCTATCCAGATGATTCCAGATTAGCCTGTTCGGACATATGCGATTATGTTCATGATTCTTATCAAACCAGGATGTACCACGATCTAAGAAGCTATATTTGGAACCACTAATCAGTGGAGAATAACCAGGAAGTTGAAGAAATCTTATAGGAGTTGTGAGTAAGAAGATATCCCACTTTCTATCCAGATGATTCCAGATTAGCTTGTTCGGACATATGGCAATATCTTCATGATTCTTATCAAACCAGGATGAAACAATATGTAAGAAGCTTGATTGGGAACCAATAATCAGTGGAGAATAACCAGGAATTTGAATAAATCTCATAGGAGTTGTGAGTAAGAAGATATTCCACTTTCTATACAGATGATTCCAGATTAGCCTGTTCGACATATGCCATTATCTTCATGATTCTTATCAAACCAGGATAAACCACGATCTAAGAAGCTTTAATTAGAACCATTATTCAGTGGAGAATAACCAGGAAGTTAAATAAATCTCATAGGAGTTGGGAGTAAGAAGATATCCCACTTTCTATCAAGATGATTCCAGATTAGCATGTTCGGACATATGGCAATATCTTCATGATTCTTATCAAACCAGGATGAACCACAATCTAAGAAGCTTTATTTGGAACCACTAATCAGTGGAGAATAACCAGGAAGTTGAATAAATCTCATAAGTGTTGTGATCAAGAAGATATCCCACCTTCTATCTAGATGATTCCAAATTAGCCTGTTTGGACATATGCCATTATCTTCATGATTCTTATCAAACCAGGATGAACCACGATCTAAGAAGCTTTATTTGGAACCACTAATTAGTGGAGAATAACCAGAAAGTTTAATAAATTTCATAGGAGTTGTGAGCAAAAAGATATCCCACCATCTATCCAGATGATTCCAGATTAGCCTGTTTGGACATATGCCATTATCTTCATGATTCTTATCAAACCAGGATGAACCACGATCTAAGAAGCTTTATTTGGAACCACTAATTAGTGGAGAATAACCAGGAAGTTAAATAAATCTCATAGGAGTTGTGAGTAAGAAGATATCGCACTTTCAATCCAGATGATTCCAGATTAGCTTGTTCGAACATATGGTAATATCTTCATGAGTCTTATCAAACCAGGATGAACCACGATCTTAGAAGCTTTATTTGGAACCACTACACAGTGGAGAATACCCAGGAAGTTGAATAAATCTCATAAGTGTTTTGAGCAAGAAGATATCCCACCTTCTATCCAGATGATTCCAGATTAGCATGTTCGGACATATGCCATTATCTCATAAGTGTTTTGAGCAAGAAGATATCCCACCTTCTATCCAGATGATTCCAGATTAGCCTGTTCGGACATATGCCATTATCTTCACGATTCTTATCAAACCAGGATGAAACACGATATAAGAAGCTTTATTTTGAACCACTAATCAGTGGAGAATAACCAGGAAGTTGAATAAATCTCATACGATTTGTGAGTAAGAAGATATCCCACTTTCTATCCAAATGATTCCAGATTAGCCTGTTCGGATATATGGCAATATCTTCATGATTATTATCAAACCAGGATGAAACACGATATAAGAAGCTTTTTTTGGAACCACTAATCAGTGGAGAATAACCAGGAAGTTGAATAAATCTCGCAAGTGCTTTGAGCAAGAAGATATCCCACCTTCTATCCAGATGATTCCAGATTAGCCTGTTCGGACATATGTTATTATCTTTATGATTCTTATCAAACCAGGATGAACCACGATCTAAGAAGCTTTATTTGGAACCAATAATCAGTGGAGAATAACCAGGAAGTTGAATAAATCTCATAGGAGTTGTGAGTAAGAAGATATCCCACTTTCTATCCAGATGATTCCAGATTAGCATGTTCGAACATATGCCTTTATCTTCATGATTCTTATCAAACCAGGATGAACCACGATCTAAGAAGCTTTATTTGGAACCACTATTCAGTGGAGAATAACCAGGAAGTTAAATAAATCTCATAGGAGTTGTGAGTAAGAAGATATCCCACTTTCTATCAAGATGATTCCAGATTAGCATGTTCGGACATATGACAATATTTTCATGATTCTTATCAAACCAGGATGAACTACGATCTAAGAATCTTTAATTAGAACCACTATTCAGTGGAGAATAACCAGGAAGTTAAATAAATCTCATAGGAGTTGGGAGTAAGAAGATATCCCACTTTCTATCCAGATGATTCCAGATTAGCATGTTCGGACATATGGCAATATCTTCATGATTCTTATCAAACCAGGATGAACCACGATCTAAGAAGCTTTATTTGGAACCACTAATCAGTGGAGAATAACGAGGAAGTTAAATAAATCTCATAGGAGTTGTGAGTAAGAAGATATCCCACTTTCTATCAAGATGATTCCAGATTAGCATGTTCGGACATATGACAATATTTTCATGATTCTTATCAAACCAGGATGAACTACGATCTAAGAATCTTTAATTAGAACCACTATTCAGTGGAGAATAACCAGGAAGTTAAATAAATCTCATAGGAGTTGGGAGTAAGAAGTTATCCCACTTTCTATCCAGATGATTCCAGATTAGCATGTTCGGACATATGGCAATATCTTCATGATTCTTATCAAACCAGGATGAACCACGATCTACGAAGCTTTATTTGGAACCACTAATCAGTGGAGAATAACCAGGAAGTTGAATAAATCTCATAAGTGTTGTGAGCAAGAAGATATCCCACCATTTATCCACATAATTCCAGATTAGCCTATTCGGACATAAGCCATTATCTTCATGATTCTTATCAAACCAAGATGAACCACGATCTAAGAAGCTCTATTTGGAACCACTAATCAGTGGAGAATAACCAGGAAGTTGAATAAATCTCATAAGTGTTGTGAGCAAGAAGATATCCCACCATCTATCCAGATGATTCCAGATTAGCCTGTTCGGACATATGCGATTATGTTCATGATTCTTATCAAACCAGGATGAACCACGATCTAAGAAGCTATATTTGGAACCAATAATCGGTGGAGAATAACCAGGAAGTTGAATAAATCTCATAGGAGTTGTGAGTAAGAAGATATTCCACTTTATATCCAGATGATTCCAGATTAGCCTGTTCGACATATGTCATTATCTTCATGATTCTTATCAAACCAGGATAAACCACGATCTAAGAAGCTTTAATTAGAACCACTATTCAGTGGAGAATAACCAGGAAGTTAAATAAATCTCATAGGAGTTGGGAGTAAGAAGATATCCCACTTTCTATCCAGATGATTCCAGATTAGCATGTTCGGACATATGGCAATATCTTCATGATTCTTATCAAACCAGGATGAACCACGATCTAAGAACCTTTATTTGAACCACTAATCAGTGGAGAATAACCATGAAGTTGAATAAATCTCATAAGTGTTGTGAGCAAGAAGATATCCCACCTTCTATCTAGATGATTCCAAATTAGCCTGTTCGGACATATGCCATTATCTTCATGATTCTTATCAAACCAGGATGAACCACGATTTAAGAAGCTTTATTTGGAACCAATATTTAGTGGAGAATAACCAGGAAGTTGAATAAATCTCATAGGAGTTGTGAGTAAGAAGATATCCCACTTTCTATCCAAATGATTCCAGATTAGCCTGTTCGGACATATGGCAATATCTTCATGAATCTTATCAAACCAGGATGAACCACAATCTAAGAAGCTTTATTTGGAACCACTAATCAGTGGAGAATAACCAGGAAGTTGAATAAATCTCATAGGAGTTTTGAGCAAGAAGATATCCCACCTTTTATCCAGATGATTCCAGATTAGCCTTTTCAGATATATGCCATTATCTTCATGATTCTTATCAAACCAGGATGAACCACAATCTAAAAAGCTTTATTTGGAACCACTAATCAGTGGAGAATAACCAGGAAGTTGAATAATTCTCACAAGTGTTGTGAGGAAGAAGATATCCCACCTTCTATCTAGATGATTCCAAATTAGCCTGTTCGGACATATGCCATTATCTTCATGATTCTTATCAACCAGGATGAACCACGATCTAAGAAGCTTTATTTGGAACCACTAATCAGTGGAGAATAACCAGGAAGTTGAATAAATCTCATAATTGTTGTGAGCAAGAAGATATCCCACCTTCTATCCAGATGATTCCAGATTAGCCTGTTTGGACATATGCCATTATCTTCATGATTCTTATCAAACCAAGATGAACCACGATCTAAGAAGCTTTATTTGGAACCACTAATCAGTGGAGAATAACCAGGAAGTTGAATAAATCTCATAGGAGTTGTGAGTAAGAAGATATCCCACTTTCTATCAAGATGACTCCATATTAGCATGTTCGGACATATGGCAATATTTTCATGATTCTTATCAAACCAGGATGAACTACGATCTAAGAAGCTTTAATTAGAACCAATATTCAGTGGAGAATAACCAGGAAGTTAAATAAATCTCATAGGAGTTGGGAGTAAGAAGATATCCCACTTTCTATCAAGATGATTCCAGATTAGCATGTTCGGACATATGGCAATATCTTCATGATTCTTATCAAACCAGGATGAACCACGATCTAAGAAGCTTTATTTGGAACCATTAATCAGTGGAGAATAACCAGGAAGTTGAATAAATCTCATAAGTGTTGTGAGCAAGAAGATATCCCACCATCTATCCAGATGATTCCAGATTAGCCTATTCGGACATAAGCCATTATCTTCATGATTCTTATCAAACCAGGATGAACCACGATCTAAGAAGCTTGATTGGGAACCACTAATTAGTGGAGAATAACCAGGAAGTTGAATAAATCTTATAGGAGTTGTGGGTAAGAAGATATCCCACTTTCTATCCAGATGATTCTAGATTAGCATGTTCGAACATATGCTCTTATCTTCATGATTCTTATCAAACCAGGATGAACCACGATCTAAGAAGCTTTATTTGGAACCACTATTCAGTGGAGAATAACCAGGAAGTTAAATAAATCTCATAGGAATTGTGAGTAAGAAGATATCCCACTTTCTATCCAGATGATTCCAGATTAGCTTGTTCGGACATATGGCAATATCTTCATGATTCTTATCAAACCAGGATGAACCACGATTTAAGAAGCTTTATTTGGAACCAATATTTAGTGGAGAATAACCAGGAAGTTGAATAAATCTCACAGGAGCTGTGAGTAAGAAGATATCCCACTTTCTATCCAAATGA
This sequence comes from Raphanus raphanistrum subsp. raphanistrum, assembly GCA_019706035.1. Taxonomy (NCBI): domain Eukaryota; kingdom Viridiplantae; phylum Streptophyta; class Magnoliopsida; order Brassicales; family Brassicaceae; genus Raphanus; species Raphanus raphanistrum. The sequence goes on from CM033984.1 coordinate 33,067,781, forward strand.
TTCCAGATTAGCCTGTTCGGACATATGGCAATATCTTCATGAGTCTTATCAAACCAGGATGAACCACAATCTAAGAAGCTTTATTTGGAACCACTAATCAGTGGAGAATAACCAGGAAGTTGAATAAATCTCATAGGAGTTTTGAGCAAGAAGATATCCCACCTTTTATCCAGATGATTCCAGATTAGCCTGTTCGGATATATGCCATTATCTTCATGATTCTTATCAAACCAGGATGAACCACAATCTAAAAAGATTTATTTGGAACCACTAATCAGTGGAGAATAACCAGGAAGTTGAATAATTCTCACAAGTGTTGTGAGCAAGAAGATATCCCACCTTCTATCTAGATGATTCCAAATTAGCATGTTCGGACATATGCCATTATCTTCATGATTCTTATCAAACCAGGATGAACCACGATCTAAGAAGCTTTATTTGAAACCACTAATCAGTGGAGAATAACCAGGAAGTTGAATAAATCTCATAATTGTTGTGAGCAAGAAGATATCCCACCTTCTATCCAGATGATTCCAGATTAGCCTGTTTGGACATATGCCATTATCTTCATGATTCTTATCAAACCAAGATGAACCACGATCTAAGAAGCTTTATTTGGAACCACTAATCAGTGGAGAATAACCAGGAAGTTGAATAAATCTCATAGGAGTTGTGAGTAAGAAGATATCCCACTTTCTATCCAGATGATTCCAGATTAGCCTGTTCGGACATATGGCGATATCTTCATTATTCTTATCAAACCAGGATGAACCAATATGTAAGAAGCTTGATTGGGAACCACTAATCAGTGGAGAATAACCAGGAAGTTGAATAAATCTCATAGGAGTTGTGAGTAAGAAGATATCCCACTTTCTATCCAGATGATTCCAGATTAGCCTGTTCGAACATATGCCATTATCTTCATGATTCTTATCAAACCAGGGTGAACCACGATCTAAGAAGCTTTATTTGGAACCACTAATCAGTGGAGAATAACCAGGAAGTTAAATAAATCTCATAGGAGTTGTGAGTAAGAAGATATCCCACTTTCTATCCAGATGATTCCAGATTAGCTTGTTCGGACATATGGCAATATCTTCATGATTCTTATCAAACCAGGATGAACCACGATCTAAGAAGCTTTATTTGGAACCACTAATCAGTGGAGAATAACCAGGAAGTTGAATAAATCTTACCAGGATGAACCACGATCTAAGAAGCTTTATTTGGAACCACTAATCAGTGGAGAATAACCAGGAAGTGGAGAATAACCAGGAAGCACGATCTAAGAAGCTTTATTTGAACCACTAATCAGTGGAGAATAACCAGGAAGTTTAATAAATCTCATAAGTGTTGTGACTAAGAAAATATCCCACCTTCTATCCAGATGATTCCCGATTAGCATGTTCAGACATATGCCATTATCTTCATAATTCTTATCAAACCATAGAAAGTAGGATAGCTTCTTCCTCATAACACTTATGAGATTTATTCAACTTCTTGGTCATTATATACTGATTAATTCTTTCAAATCAAGCTTCTTACATCTTGTTTCATCCTGGTTTGATATGAATCATTAAAATATTTTCATATGTCCGAACAGGCTAATCTGGAATCATCTGAATAGAAAGTGGGATAACTTCTTCCTCATAACTCCTATGATATTTATTCAACTTCCTGGTTATTCTATACTGATTAATTCTTTCAAATCAAGCTTCTTACATCTTGGTTCATCCTGGTTTGATATGAATCATTAAGATATTTTCATATGTTCGAGCAGGCTAATCTGGAATCATTTGAATAGAAAGTGGGATAACTTCTTTCTCATAACTCCTATGAGATTTATTTAACTTCCTGGTCATTCTACACTGACTAATGGTTTTAAATCAATCTTCTTATATATTGGTTCATCCTGGTTTGATATGAATCATGAAGATATTGCAATATATTCGAACAGGCTAATCGGGAATCATATGAATATAAAGTGGGATAGTTTCTTTCTCATAACTCCTATGAGATTTATACAACTTCCTGGTCGTTCTATACTTATTAATGGTTTCAAATCAAGCTTCTTACATCTTGGTTTCTGCTGGTTTGATAAGAATCATGAAGATATTGCCATATGTCCGAACAGACTAATCCGGAACAATCTGAACATAAAGTGGGATAGCTTCTTCCTCATAATTCATATGGGATTTATTCAACTTCCTGGCCATTCTATACTGATTAATGGTTTCAAATCAAGCTTCTTACATTTTGGTTTATCCTGGTTTGATATGAATAATGAAGATATTGCCATATGTCCAAACATGCTAATCTGGATTCATCTAAATAGAAAGTGGGATAGCTTCTTCCTCATAAATCCTATGAGATTTATTCAACTTCCTGGTCATTCTATACTGATTAATGGTTTCAAATCAAGCTTCTTACATCTTGGTTCATCCTGGTTTTATATGAATCATGAAAATATTGTCATATGTCCGACGACCCTGTCAGACTTGGCAAATAAAAAGCCAAAATCATGGAGCAAGAAGATGATCTTGGTATCATTGCAGTTTGTCATTGTGAAGTAGAGTATGAAATAAAGTACTCGGGATCGATCGACGACCTCACCACATCATCGATCGACATCAGCGAGTCAGAAGAGATCGACACCAATCTTGGCAAATCGATCGACAAAGACACACCAGATGATGACCCTGCTTTACCAGATCGTTGCTATCCGAATTTCGCTTTCCAATCCAACAACAAACAAGATGATTACTCAGTAAGGAGATGGACAGACAGCGGATTTCATGAAAGTTTTGCTGCAGCTATATCTCCCACAGTGGAGATCACACAGAGGAATATGATGAAGATTTTTGGGAAGAAAAAGCTTGGGAATACTACATGGAGAATGATAGGTTTGCAAATTGTTTCCCAAGAACAACTTGCTCAAGATCGATCGACATCCACTGGCCACTGTTGGGGTCAAAATCGGTCAAGACGAAATCGATGTCTGAAAGTCTCGGAAAAACATGAAAGATGTTAGAGCAACCTCGAGAGACTAATTTTTAATCAAGAAACCTTGGAAAAATATTAAGTTCGAGATTAATCATCTCGAAATCAACGGCTAGAAACATTTTCTACACGAGGAAAAACCTACGGAAAACTAAAAAGAACGCAAAAACTCGCACAAGCCGAAGGAACCGAGCAGCCGACTCCGGTCGCGGCCGTGGCCGCCGGGCGGCTAGCCCTCGTGCTGGCCGTAGCCACCGGCGGCTAGCGCCCGTGCTGGCCGTGGCCGCCGGGCGGCTAGCCTCCATGCTGGCCGTGGCCGCCGGCGGCTAGCGCCCGTGCTGGCCGTGGTCGCCAGGCGGCTAGCCCCTGTGCTGGCCGTGGCCGCCGGGCGGCTAGCCCCGTGCTGGCCGTGGCCGCCGGCGGCTAGCCCCGTGCTGGCGGTGGCCGGCGGCGGCTAGCCCCCATGCTGGCCGTAGCCGCCGGCGGCTAGCGCCCGTGCCGGCCGTGGTCGCCGGGCGGCTAGCCCCGTGCTGGCTCGGGTCATCGGGCAGCTAGTCTTCGTGCATAAGTTCTAGGCCCCCGGGTTGCCAGAAATCCGTGTTTTGCGACTTTCCGAGATCCCGCAAACAAAACTCCTTTTCCTACTCCAAGATTTCGGAGAACCCGTAAAAGGTCAACGGACAGAAAAACTTCGTATAAAACGGTGATGGTTATCTTAAAACACCATTCGCCTCAGCAATGGATCGAAGATCTTCCGAAAGACTCGACATCCAAGTAGGAGCATTCTTTCAAAGAAATCGTAGAAAACAACGGAAGTCCGAAAGACGGCCCGAAAGGGACCAAACCCGATCGGACGGCCCATTTACGATTTTCTAAAAGATAGATACGACGGTTTACAATTATCTTCACATAGCAAGATAAATGTTAAACTTCCGAAAGGATAAATGTCAAATTTCCGAAAGGATAAATGTCAACTTTCCCGATAAACACGAAGGCCGACGAAAATGGAAAAAGCCCAGCTCGCGGCAGACTCAGCCCATCAAGAATAAACCGTCATATGGGAGTATATAAGCAAGGCTAGGAGCAGAGGAAGGGGGATCCGAAATCAGAAGAAAGAAACCACTCTAGAGCAACTTAGAACTTAGGCTTTTATTTCCTTTTTAGCGAGCTGCGACTCAACTAGGTTAGATCTAGGTTTTGAGACTAGTGACGATCGACAGCTCTTGCGGCCGAGATCTCGACCTGTTGTTCAAACGCTCTCTTTATTTTACGCATTTATTCCCAAACTAAACTCGTATTAACTTCGTCGTGCGTGGCCCAGCAGATAGCCGGGATCCTCGGGGAAAACTAGGTCAACTTAGTTTTTCTACGTTTAAACTTGACTAAAATCGACAGTGCAAATTTCGGTTCCCACAGTTTGGCGCTAGAAGGAGGGGGATACACGGATTTATCTTTCTCGCAACTACTCACGCCCAGTTAAGCATGTCTGCTAACGCGGAAAAAGACAAGCAAACGCACGACGGACCAGCCGCCGATGCCAACGCTGAGAAGACTCCTGCCGGAAACGTATCGACGGTCACTGCCGAGGCAAACACCGCGATGCTGGACCAGGTGAAGGAACTGTTCGCCACCGCCTAGAAACGGTCGGAAGAACAAGAGAAATTAATGGCTTCACTCGCTAAACAGGTCAATACCTTAACAGTGAAAAGCAAACTCCCGCGCGGATCCACCAAGGTGAGGCGTGTCAGGAGGCTCGACTTCGGAACTGCCGGAGACCAAGAAAAAGATGCCCCGAGAAAATCCCCGGAACTCACTCCTGACGATACCACTCCGGCGGGGCAGAAGAAAACGACGGATAACCTCCCACCTCCCGCAAGGGAAAACGAAGGAGACAACGTCGAAAAAATCAATCTGGATATCAGCGATCAATCGGATCCGTCCGACGAAGACGCCGACATCCACCACAGAAGGACCCGAAGTCAGTCAGCTCGACTGGCGGCAGCCTTCGAAAAACCCATGACAGAAGAGGAAGAAGACCTCTACTGGTCAGAGCAAGAGAGGTTGGCTGAAGACCAGACTCGGACCTATCGCAGCCAACGTAGACAAAGGAGCGCGAACGGCGCCAACGAGATCCATGTTTTGCGCGAGTACATCGCAAAAACTGCAGCCGAGGTGAAAGCGGTAAAATCGCAGATTCACCACGCAACCAGCACTGCCCCCGAGATCGACCTGCTCCTCGAGGAATCGAGAAAGACTCCGTTCACCTTTCGAATCACGGACGCACATGTCTCAGATCCCGGGAAAATAAAGCTTCCCACCTACGACGGAACCACAGATCCGAAGGCAAATCTGCAGTCCTTCCAGATTGCGATTGCGATGGCGAGGTCTAAACTTCCGGAGCGGGAAAAGGACGTCGGCTGCTGTCTCCTATTCGTCGAGAACCTCAGAGGTGCTGCGCTCGAGTGGTTCTCACACTTGAAAAGAAACTCCATCGGAAGTTTCCGCCACCTTGCTTCAGCTTTTCTGAAGCAATTCTCCATGTTCATGGACAGGGAAACTTCCGACGTAGACCTTTGGAGTCTAATTCAAAAGGAAGATGAACCGCTCCGAGACTACATAAGGAGGTTCAAACTCGTGATGTCCAGGGTAACAGGCCTCAGCGACAGAGTCGCCATCGACGCCCTGAGAAAAAACCTCTGGTACAAATCAAAATTCCAAAAGTGGATTTCTTTGGAGAGGCCACGCACCATCCAGGACACTCTCCACAAGGCGACGGATTTCATCATCATGGAAGAAGAGATGAAAGTCCTAGCGCAAAAACATGGACCGCAGAAAGCGTCCGGCAAGAAGAAAACCTTTCGTAACGACAAGTACGTCCATCACGAAGGGGAAGACGTCCAAGGCGAACATAACTACGCCGTCAATTCCGAACAAGGAAGGCCCGCCGGAAACACTTGGACGCGGAACTCGTACAAGGACAATTCCAGCTGCGAGTTCCATCAGACGAGAGGTCACTCCACCGCCAGCTGCAAAGTCCTCGGTGCTAGACTCATTACGAAGCTGCTTGCCGGCAAACTAGCAACGGTCAGGAGCGTGAAAGACCTGCTCCTAGATTCTGATCGTCCGCCGAAGACCGACAGAGCCAATCCCGAGAACAACGCTCCTGGAACTCAATCGGGCGAAAAACGCGGACGGAGACAAGACGGCGAAGGAAACAACAACAACCGCCAAAGGATCAACATGATCATCGGAGGATCGCATTTTTACCAGGACTCCGTTTCGTCGATCAAAGCCTACGGACGGAGGACCGAAACAAGCCCCGGATGGTGTCTAGAGGACGACGTTCCCAATCCTGCAATCATCTTCGAGGAACAGGATACGGCCGGACTCGATAAACCCCACTACGATCCTCTGGTCATCAACTTTGTGATTCTGGATCTCGAAGTCGGCCGCATCCTAATCGACACAGGAAGCACGGTCAACATCATGTTCCGCGACACTCTGCAGAGGATGAACATACCCCTCGGAGAAGTCATCCCAGAACCAAGACCGTTGACTGGATTCTCGGGCGTCACGTCCATGACCCTCGGAAAAATCAGACTCCCGGTCATGGCTAAAGAAGTCACGAAGATCGTCGAATTCGCGGTAGTGGATAACCCGGCTATCTATAACACCATAATGGGAACTCCTTGGATAAACGCCATGAAGGCAGTCCCGTCCACTTACCATCTCAGCGTCAAGTTTCCAACACCGACTGGAACAGCGGTAATCTGGGGAAGCCAAAAACAGTCGCGACTCTGCTTCCTGGCCGAACATAAATTGCGCAGCAATCGGAACGCCCCAGTAGTTAACCCGAAGCGAACTAAGAAGCATCTGAGTATCTCCGAGAACTCAGCAAAGAACAACTCGGATTTGTCCGAACAGGCCACAACTCAGGATATCGGGAAAATCCTCGAGTCCATCGCCGAAAGAACAGATGACCTAACTCCCAACGCGACCACCGACTTAGCAGAAACAGTCAAGGCGCCGGAAATCGTGGAGTAATAGCAACCGCGATAGAAACAGAACTACGAGATGGCTTGATCCTCGCAAGAGGTACGTACGCAGCTCGTCGCAACCCGACGAGTTCAGCTATCCCCCTCACCAAAAAGGGGGGGGGGGGGAAGATGGGGACAAACATCCTTGTACTCCCGCAAAAATACTTTTCACATGTACTCTACATTATAAAGTCTTTAATTCAAATGCTTACTCAACGCATAAACATTACGGAAAACGAAAATCATATCTTTGAGAAACGCGAGACGTCGTTAGTTCCCGAAAAGTCTTGATTCTCCATTCTCCTCCAAACAGTCCATCCGCGACTCTAAAAAACTCTATCAAACAGTCTGTCCGCGACTCTAAAGTTCAGTTCCGTCGATTGGCCCCGACGGAAAAACATAGAAACGTTTCACTCAATCAAATTCGTAGTCTGGCTTCTAACGAAGTCCTCTTGCATCCGACAAGGATACCATAGCGCGCTATACAAAAAAAAATCCAAATTTTGGTTAGCTCTTCGTAAAGGAAGTAGCTCGACTCGTATCCAAACGAATCATATAAGCCGATAAGCACTTCGTAGATTCTAAAACGGTACGAGTCAGGTCGAAATCGCAAACAGGCAAAACAAAAGCCGATTTGTCATCGCACAGCTTCAGTCCGAAAGTAGACCTAGGTCTTGCCCTAAACCCGGCCTTGCTGGTATCTAAGACATCTCATCGGCATAAGTATCCAGAATACGAGATTCCAAAATTTGCCTCTTATCGCTTACAAACCTAACGTTCGCTACAAAGTAACCTACGGATCAAGCGACAAAAAAAAGAGATTGAATACGAAGTGACTGCACGTATTCAAACCCTCTACACTTGACGAAAGTATAAACCAAAACGCAGAATTCATAAAAGCATTCATAGCAGGGATTCAAAAGCCACCAACGGCCAATCCCGAGAAACACAAAGTCACGCGATCTCCTAAGGGTCGCAACACATACATACAAACAGCCACACTTGGCCTATCACAAATTATAATCGAATGCATAACAATCGGTTAGAGATATTCCAAACGAGGAGTCGGGCTGGTCGACCTCTTCACCCCCGTCGCCTGCATTCAAACCCACGCCTACATCCGCCGTATCTTCCGAGACTTGGATAGGATTTCACAACTCTCGAATTCTCCCTTCGATCGGAGGAACAAAGGATTCAGCGTTAGCGCATATTCTCATCGAGCCATCCATCGCGGCAAGTTCGCTGGAAAGAGAGAAACCCTCACGCTGCATCTTGTGTAGAGTACCGACCAAACCACGACACTCGCGAAAATCGCCTACAAAGTCCTGAGCCCTTCGGTTCAGCTCGGCGGCAAGCTCTTCTCCGCCCGCTCCTTTCCGCACGAACGAGGGCTCGAGCCTGGACCTCGGCTTGCCAGCGTTTTTGCTCCTCCACCTCCAACCGATACTTGGCGAATTCCCTTTCTGTTTCCTCCGCTTTGAAACGGGCCAGCCGGGCAGTACGGAAACTTCCATCGATCGATGCGTTCCACACTCTCAGGGCCTGCAAAGAAGTCGAGGTCAAATAAAAAGAAAAGGGGATTTACTCAAGTTTCGAAAACAAACCTCGTTGACCAAGCGAGCACCCTCCGCAGTCACCTTGTCCCTCTCCTCGTTGTCCAAAGACTCGTCACGGGAAAACTCCGGAGGGAGTTCATCAAAGAAGTCACCCGGGGGAGGAACACCCTGATTCTCTGTAGTGAAGTCAGGATCGTATCTCGGCAGCTCACCATTTCCCGACGAGGCCTCGAAAGCAATCCCTTTATCCTTCCGAGATCTCCGCCTCCGCCTTGAAGGGGCAAAAACGTAGGATCCATCATTGACACAAGGCCGCGTACCGCCTCGCGATCGGTGAAGCGCGACCGCCCCTCGAATCCGGTCAAGAGTAAAGGAGTTCCAGGAACAAGGCATTGTCCTAAAAATGTCTCTCTTGGTCGAAAGATCGGAAGGAACATGCGCGAGACACCTGCTCTCTGAACAAAAAAAAACAAAACACACACGTTTAGTACTCGCTTTTCGGATTCTAAGAAAGGGGATGCGACAATCTTACCTCGTTGGTACAACCAGTCCGTCGGGAATAGGTGGAGAAAGCCTTCCTCGACAGACTCTCCATCTATCCTAACGAAAAAGAAACGGTCAACGTAATCCTTGGCGTGCGAGGTGACTCCATGGATTACCGAAAAATTGGTCCTCGCCTTCATGGAGTATACTCCATTGATGCTCGTCGTCTTGGAGTTCCACAATCCTTCGAAGTCAGTAGGGCTAAGGTCCATCCCTAACTCGTAACTCAAAATCACAACGCCAAGCCAGCTTTCCAAAGCCGGCACGTTCAGCTGGCTGATTACGATTCTGAAACGGTCGAGAGCCTGAACAATGACCCCAGGGATTGGGAACCACAGTCGGCATTGCGTCAAGAACGCCTCGTAGCAAGTAAAGTAACCCTTCGGAGGATGCTCCGAACTCTCATTCCAACGAGGAATGCGAAACATGACTCCCTTCGGAATCTCATAAAACTCTCGAAGAGTTCCGAGATATTCAGGGGATACTTCGCTCGGCGAGTCAGTTTCCTTACGCGCCCTCAGAGGTCGCCGGGGAATCGGGATCACGGGAAGGGGAGCATCAGAACCCAAGACGGCGTCGCAATACGTGCTCCTGTCAATCTCTGGAACCTCGGGTTTTGGAACTTTCTCCTCGGCATGGAAACTATCCGAAGACGAGTGAGACTGCCTCCTCGAAAATTTTGATCTTGAAGTCATTCTTTTCTTCAAGGTAGAGAGAGAATTTGCAAGAGAGAGATTAACTTAAGATTCTTGGGTGAAATAAGAATGGTAAAGAATTCACAAGTCTTTATAGGCAAGGATTTGACTATTCACCCCGACCTTCGACACGATTTCGTCTCCATACTTTCCTCACGAACCATACCGCAAGCTAGGACCTACAAACCCTACGGCTCCTAGCTAGCTGGGGGGCTAACTGTTGGGGTCAAAATCGGTCAAGACGAAATCGATGTCCGAAAGTCTCGGAAAAACATGAAAGATGTTAGAGCAACCTCGAGAGACTAATTGTTAATCGAGAAACCTTGGAAAAATATTAACCTTCGAAGTTAACGGACAGAAAGACTTCGTATAAACGGTGATGGTTATCTTAAAACACCATTCGCCTCAGCAATGGATCGAAGATCTTCCGAAAGACTCGACATCCAAGTAGGAGCATTCTTTCAAAGAAATCGTAGAAAATAACGGAAGTCCGGAAGACGGCCCGAAAGGGACCAAACCCGATCGGACGGCCCATTTACGATTTTCTAAAAGATAGATACGACGGTTTACAATTATCTTCACATAACAAGATAAATGTTAAACTTCTGAAAGGATAAATGTCAAATTTCCGAAAGGATAAATGTCAACTTTCCCGATAAACACGAAGGCCGACGAAAATGGAAAAAGCCCAGCTCGCGGCAGACTCAGCCCATCAAGAATAGACCGTCATATGGGAGTATATAAGCAAGGCTAGGAGCAGAGGAAGGGGGATCCGAAATCAGAAGAAAGAAACCACTCTAGAGCAACTTAGAACTTGGGCTTTTATTCCTTTTTAGCGAGCTGCGACTCAACTAGGTTAGATCTAGGTTTTGAGACTAGTGACGATCGACAGCTCTTGCGGCCTAGATCTCGACCTGTTGTTCAAACGCTCTCCGCGAATTCGGAAATAAGATTCTTTCTTTTGCTCTCTTTATTTTACGCATTTATTCCCAAACTAAACTCGTATTAACTTCGTCGTGCGTGGCCCAGCAGATAGCCGGGATCCTCGGGGAAAACTAGGTCAACTTAGTTTTCCTACGTTTAAACTTGACTAAAATCGACAGTGCGAATTTCGGTTCCCACACCCACCATCGATCGATTATCTACCTCATCCAGCAAAACGACCATGTCCATGGATCGACATCGCATGTATCACATCGATGGATATTAAGTCAGCCGACTTAAGAACAAGATCGGAATTTCACCGATTAGGACAACATATAGGTATATAATGTTGTCAACACCAACCATGAAATTTCAAACAGCAACAACACATACCCTGCAGCCTCCAGCAACTCAAAACATCAACATGGAGACCTGCAACAACAAAAGCAATCAATCTAACCATGCAGTCAAAAGATCATCATCGATCGCCATCACTACTGCACCATCGATCGATTCTCTAACTTGACCTCAATCTCGTTTTCAAACTTCTAGAGATATCAGGAATGCTTCACTAACACCTGATGAATTTGGTATTACAGGGATAGAGATGGCTTTGCAAGATCTATGGATGGAAGGATTCTACACATATCCATAGAGGACATAGCAGACATCCTTCAAGTTGCCAATAGACCAGATAACCTGTTCACTCAGCAACGTGGCCATCCAGATAACCTAGCCCACGTCCCAGACAACCATCACGTTACCATGACAGAGGATACAGTTCCTCCACGTTTTCGTCAACACAGAAACTCGCCATCGATCGATATCGTTTCATCACCATCGATCGACATCAAGTCAAACAAATCGATCGACGGCGCAACAGCCGGATCGACCGACAAACGTATTGAGTTTGGACTACGTGCCTATGATACCAATGGATCCCAAAATTTCATATGGGAAGAGAGGGACGAATTTGGTGTCTACAGAGATGAATTTGGACATGCTAGGGGAGTTGATGGTGATATTATCCCTGTCACCAGATCACATAATCCTGGAGAGAGCATATCTATTTCAGAGGATTTTCTTACGCCTTCTAGAACATGCATGCCCTTATCATGCATACAGACCAGCACCAGTACCCTACATCAAGGAGGAAATAGATGATATGGTGACTGATATTTGGGGAGCTCAGGCAAATCTGGAAGAGGATATCCGAACATTGGTGGCCGATACCTACAGCCATTGGATCGCAGCTATGATGCTCTTCACAGTGATATGGCAGTGCTAAGGATGTAGATTGAGAGCATTAGGAACATGCTTGAGAAGGAAGCTACGCTACTAGAATCGATCGACACAGTACCTACATCATCGATTGATACGGCCAGACGGCATCCAACATCCAACAAGAATGTTCATCACCTAAAAGAGATGAATGGGAGATAGCCTACATAAACACACGAATTGGAGACATCTACAGCCCTCTCAACAACAACGTCGAATGGTTAAGCAAAAGGATTGATCTTCTACAACAAGATTTCGAAACAATTCGCGAGAAAGGTCAACCTTAGAATCACAACATGACATCGATCTACACATCTACATCCCGATCGATAGACATCGAGCAACCACCAGCGCAGACTACATACACTGCAGCAGAAGTTGATCAAATCAAACAAGAGCTATACGCAGCTATGGATACTATGGAGGAGAGGTTCAACAAGCGATGTGATGACATTGACGATCCTCTCAATGACAGAGTGACCAACCTATTCTTGGCCACTGGTCTACTGAAGAACGAAGTACTCGCTATTCAGCGAATTTTTGAGTATCAACGTCAGCATTCAGCATCGATCGACGCAGCTAACACTGGATCGACTGACAGAGCTCACAGAGTACTCCAACAGCTCTTTTCCCATTCATTTCTGGACGTGATCAGCTCCTTCCAAGCAGTAAAGAAGATTCACAGGAATCTCAGTTATCCCTTGAAACCGTCCAGGTTCAATATTATTCAAGCTCCCCCTTTGCAAGCCAAATCCCCATAATCACTCCAACAGCTAGTTTCTGATTTTGTGTCTTTGAAGATTTGTTTCCTTCCTTTTTACTTAATGCACGTTTTGTTTAGTTCTTTCTGAGCATCATATAAGCTCTCTTAGTCCCTCATTTGTAATCACGCTCGATCTTAAGAATTTATAAAAGTTTGTTTTGTTTTTATCAAAGTTTGTCTTTGAATAAAACCGATTGTCTTTAGGATTCAAAGTGTGATTCTTTGTTGTCCTATTGATTTGTGGTCCATAGGTTCTTTGTGTGATCCAGGAGCCTTGAAGATCATAGATTGAGAGAGTCAATCAAACCCAAGGATTGAGAGAGTCAATAAACAACTATCCAGCATCATCTATCCATCCTCCATCATCAAACATCTATTCATCAATCATCCCACTCTTTATCTTTTAGTTTCTGTTCTTATTTTTATTATTCATAAACTCATTGTTTTTCCTATATTTTCAGGATAGATTGTACTTAAGAAGGACAGCAAGTCGGCATCTTCATCATTTACCTATCTGATCTCAATCTTAACCGATAGGATCGACCCATCGACCATCTAACCCATCGACCAGCTTCCCAGCCTGTAACAATTTTATTTCAAAATTTTCTACATTTTTACTATTTATTTTCGCATTGGTTTTTACAGATTTTTAGATCCAAGTAGAATGATGATCCCATCGACCGACACAACAAAGTCGCACCGCTCGACACGACACTACCATCACTAACGATCGACGTATGTTATACGTATCGATCGACGCCATCGCGGTCAGGTTTAGTCGTTCTTACTTGTTAAATTGAGTACTTATGATTTATGTTTTAACTTAACTCCGTCTGTGTTACACTGGGAGGTTTACTGATATGTGTTTTTATTTTGATTTTTATTTAAAAGTGTTTTCAAATTGTTTTTCACATAAGTACCAAAATAGGGACATTGATCTTGATTTATACTTGATTATCTAACCACTCTCTAGCACCATTCAGGATTTACTGATTACAGATAATACTAAAGATGCTAAAGTGGATCAACCTGTCACCTATACACACTTGCCTAGATTGTTTTAAGGAACCAAAGCTGACCTCCAACACTAATACTGACTTTATTTGCTTGTCTTGGGGCTTGGTATACATTGGATCGGAATCCTCCTGCAAGTCTGGAAGGTAAAAAGTCTGTGTGTTTCTGGTTCCCTTCCTTCTCTTTCTTCGGCATCTCAAAGATCTAAGTTTAAGTTATAAAAGATTGATATGACTTCTTGAGAGGCAGAGGGGTAGGAGTGTCTCTTGTGACCCCATTATTCTAAATCTCATGGACGATCACACATTGTGGAAGCGAGGGGTGGGTACATTACCTATGACCCCACTATTCGCCTACACTTTGCCAAAAATGTATGAGTTACAAATGCAATGTCAATGAGATAGACTAGATGACCTGTGTTGGCATCGAAACCTGTTGAAATTGAAACTAATAAGAGATCCAGAGAAGAGAGATGAGGGGAGAAAGGGATCAGAGAAAACTACTTGTGTGTTCATAAACTTGTTTGAGTTGAATCCATGTGTCCTTTGATCGATACTCCCAAAGTAAAGCCTGCACTTTTATTTTATGTTAAGAAATGAGGTTAGTAGAGGGGAATGTCAAATAAAATTGGATAAGTTGTGAACTAGATGAATTTGGTTGCTAAGCTAGGATATTGCATACTGAACTTATGTGATTAGGATGTTTAGATATGAATTGCAAACCCATAGAGTGATGATTTCAATGTTTTGAATCCTTGAGTCCCCATTATTTTCAAACATTTTCCAGAGACTACTAAGTTTTGCTTGAGGACAAGCAAAAGAGTAAGTCTGGGGGAGTTAATATACCATGGATTTCACCCATTTTCTACCATGGTATAATGATATTTTTAATATATATATATATATATATATATATAATATGATTTCTAGGCTATTAGGTATGTTTTCAGGTTCAGGAGTGTTTCATGATAAACTGATGCTTTTGGAGCATTTTGGAGCACAAGAGATAATACACCCGAGTTGACCAATCAAGACCAAGTCGGAGGTCAACATTCGAAGACGAATCGATCGATACTCACCCAGAGTTGTCGATTGATGTAGCTGTGAAGACCCGCGTTCTTGAAGATTATAATCGATCGATACACCTTAAGTGTTGTCGATCGATAGCGAGGACGAAATGGTTCAGCCGACTACTTGACCAAGGCTTCACCAAATTACGAGATTGCCCCTGACGAGTTTTTAACCTAATAGAAATGCTTAAATACCATGCCTAAGTGTTTTGACGGCATAAGGTGTGAAAGAGATAGCTAGAGTTTTACAGTTTTCAGTTTTGTTCTAAGTTCTGAGAGAGAGATTCGAGAGAGATCATTGAGAGATTTGTGATTGAACTCCATTTGTTTTCTATTCTCTTTCTAATGCAATTTCTTTACCTATCTTATGTTATGAAGTGCTTAGTCATGTATGAATAGTCTACTTGTTAGATCTAGGGTTTAAATAGGTTAGAGGGATTAGCCCCAAACTATATTTGTTAAGTTGTAATATTCATCAAATTGATTGTACTCTATGCTTGTTCTAGAATAGCTAACTAGAACATAGATCACTAAGACGTTTTAGATCTTAAATTATCTGTTTGAACTAACTTGTCTCCTGTTGCGAAGAGCGAGAACCCTCCTTGAGACTTAGTGTTCATTATCGGCTCGCGCCTAGGCATAGCTAGAAGCCATTAATCGATATCCCGACTGGACAATCAATCGGCGTTGTGAAAGGTGTATCGCTCGATATCCCTATAGGATTATCGATCGACTCTTTCTCTGGTCAACAAACGACAGTTGAGATCAGAGATCTAGTTAGTTAACCAGTGAGACATCACTGATTGTTAAGCGGCTGAATTCTATAATATCATGCAAACAACTTGTTAGGCATCTATAGACATTATAATTCCCAATACCTGAATAAAAGCCCTATGTCTAGCACTCTTCTTTATCTTATAAACAACTTATCATATTGTTAGTAGATCAACTGCCTTACTCAATTAAGATTGTTATTTTACATTTCCATCATAAAAACCAAACTTCACCTAGGATTGATTAATTGATTAGATTTAATTGGTTTTCTATCTCCTCGTAATTCAATTCTTATGTACTACAACTGAACTTCTTATTTGAGAGAGTAAATCATTCTTTAGGGTAATTTGAATAGTATCAAGTTGCAAATCGCCATCTTCATTCCTAGAGAGCGGCTAGGGGTTTTTTGAGTTGATGTTCACTTAGCCCACAACCGGGATACTTTTGTTGGAAATCGATTACATTCTTCGAATAAGGATCATCTGGTGATTGAATGTGACCCGTTGGGTCAAGAAGCGGTAAAAGGATAAGCCAACTTAGAGAAAAAAGAAAAAATATGACTATAAAGGGAAAAGACCGAAGACAAGAAAATATTCACAAAACACGTTTCTCGGCACAAGAGCTAGGAAAGTTGGTCGTCATTGAATTCATATACACATCTAATATTGACGAATTTAGATTAACATGTAACAAATGTAATATTTTCAAAGAAACTCTATTTTTATTTGAACAAAGACTAATTTGTAGTTTATTTATTTAGGAATATCTAAAAAACTGGTCATGTGAATTAGATGAGTGTTGAGTGAACTAAAAAAAATCCTAAAAATAGCCGTTTGTTTCTTAATGCTCCACCTCATCCTTTGATATCTCAAAATGTTTGTCAATTTCTTTTGTGGTTGGGGGAGGGAGAAATGAGAACGTAAAAGAAGGAAGACACGAAAACAACACAAAAGGATTTGGTTGGTTTGCTTTTAAAATGCTAAATGACAGATGAATTCGGGTAAGAAGGCGTGACTCCCGTATATATTTATTTCAATTCAATCTAAATCTCATCATCTCAAGTTTCAGATCGATGGAGGGATCATCTAAAAACAATAAGCGAAAAAAAATAGATAAGCATATGAAGAAGAACAAGAACAGGCATGTGATCAACAATATTATTAACTTAAATCCTGAGGAAAAGAAGATACACGAAAAGAGGTCAAGCGGGAGAACGGATAAATCCGGGGAGGAGAGTTTCGGAGTGTTTGAGTTTCCGTGGATGAAAGAGAGCATGATCCCCACCTCCCTTGATTGGAGTCTACCGGGATCTCCTTTCCCGTTCATTGACGATGGAAATGACATGTTTGAAGGGATTAGTGAACCGCGGTTGCCAGTGAAAAGGTTTAGTAATGATATATTGGAGTTTGAGGCATTTGAATTCATTTGGACTTCTATTTCTGATTAGATTGATTAAAAATCCGTTAACGTTGTACTAATAACTGCGTTGAGACTGTCTAGAACCAAACAAGATTTCCGAGGAATTCTTATTTCTTTTCTATTTTGTTTCTATCGTGTTTGTTGATTTGTAAAACAGAGTAGGTAGGATTTAGTGATTAATAAACAAGTGCATTAATTTTGTTCAGCAAAGAAAATAAAACGTATATATATATTAATATGGTGGTTTTTCCGTGATCAATGTTGGAGTCAAAAACGGCAATATCGAATCAATATCCAAGATTGCTACTTTTACAGAATTTTCTCAAAATAATTTTGGAAAAATCCTAACTAAAAAACTCTGAAGAAACGAAACAACTGTGTCACCTTGCATCCGGGTCGCGAGCAGGCGACCAAGGATTAGCCCGCTTAGATCGCTAGCCACTACAAGAAAACATGTCTTGTTCCCACTGCACAATTAGTAGGTAATTAGTCGCTAAATCAAGAATAGTGACTGTTTAGCGACTGATTAAGGCTGTCGTTATAGTGCTCGTCGCTAAATAAATCAGTCGGTGATCTGTCAGTATTTTACGACAGATTAGCTACCTTTTCTATTCTATTCTATGAAGATTTTTACTATGTATGAGTAAACATCTCTGTTAGATTTATGATTCAGATAGGTATGAGGGATTAGCCCCAAATATGAATACCTGAGCATGTGATATTTATCTTAGAAGATCATGCTTAATGCTTGTGTAAGAGTAGCTAACCTACACATGAATACAGAGATAACTATCCTTGGATCTATCTTCTCTGAGCTAGGAATTTGCTGGGAACAAGCGACAGCTGACTTGGCAAACTCCTATTCAACCTATTCAACAACCTATTCAACAACCTATTCAACAAGAAAATCAATGATCCAGTGTATCAGAAGATGATAGTTGATGCAGATTATGCAATAGCTTACAGGACAGAACCGGAATTCAACTACATCTATCAACTGGAAGCCAAAGCATCGACCGACGGAGACACCTCTACATCGATCGATGCGGTTCCTCCCGAGTTAAAGGAAGAGAAGGACAAGTATGGCGTATACAAAGACATGTATGTACGTCCACGAAACCTTAAAAGAAAGGTTATTCCAGTATCCACCTTCCATATCAGAGACATCTTGCAAAGAGCTTTGCCACGTGAGCCATCTTTCCTATGCCTACCAGAGCATCGAGAGAGATTCACTAAAGCCACACCTTCAGATCCAGTTACCTACAGCATAGCAGAATTGGATGAGAAGCTGAATGAGATCTACACCATTCAGTACAATTCAATGAATGATTTCAAGTGCAAACTTGATAGTGTTTACCATCCACTCAATGACAAGATTATCTGGCTGACCAAGATCTTAAAGCTTCTTTCAAACAATTTTATCACCATATTAAAGCAGATGATATAAGGAGTTTCAGAGAGGAAACCCTGGAAACCTTCAACATCGAATGAGTTTCTCCACCATGCATCGACCGACGACAGATGGATACCATCGACTGATGCAGCTTACCCAAGATCGATCGGCAGCAACTACAAACAATCGATCGACAGTCACTTTACCAGATTGGAAGACCAGTTTTGGCTCTTTTATAGAAATACTTGGTGATCCTTATGTTCCATTGAGGGACGATATGGACGCACTATCCACACATATGGATGCTTTGCAGCAAGAGATGGAAACAATTCAGAAGCAACT
Organism: Raphanus raphanistrum subsp. raphanistrum; assembly: GCA_019706035.1. Taxonomy (NCBI): domain Eukaryota; kingdom Viridiplantae; phylum Streptophyta; class Magnoliopsida; order Brassicales; family Brassicaceae; genus Raphanus; species Raphanus raphanistrum. The sequence goes on from CM033984.1 coordinate 33,086,591, forward strand.
CGATTTTCAACAGAAGACATCTCCATTGATCGATACTCCTACACGTATATTGATCGCTTTTCCGCAAGCACCAGTCGAGACCCAACATTCGTCGATCGCCAGCATCACTGCTACACCGCTCGACGAGAGCAATCCAACAATCTACAATGCTTTGAAAGAAGAGATACTCCACACCATCAAGATAGAAAACCAATGGGAATTATCAGCCCTAATGGAGAAACCTGATGTGTTCTACTGCAGCCTAAAAAGCAACATCAATTGGGTAACCAAGAGAGGAGAACAAATGCAAAAAGAGTTGGATTTGCTACGCAACAAGCAGCAAAAGCAGTCACAATCGATCGACACCGAAGATGTAGCATCGATCGATTGCGACACCAACAACCACGATGGATGGAATACATAATTCCATTACAAGCCAAAGTATGGAGCTAGAGCTCATGATACCTACCAGAGACAGAAGAGAAGTTGGACAGATACATCAGAGGATCCAGCAACTCATAGAAGAAAAGCTACATACAATAAAGAAGAAGTTGACAAGATGATAGCTGAGATCTATGAAGCCTTACAATATTCAGAGGATAATTACTACAAGGGGTTTGATGAAATCTACTTCCACTTTGATTGCAGCATCGCTACTCTGCATTAACAAACATAAAGATTAGATAAGGAGATTAGATAAGGAGATCAGAGCTATTCAACGACAACTTGCAACTCGACCCTACAAATCGACGGACATGCAAACACTAGCATCGATCGGTGAGGGTACTTAGACATCGATAGAATTCGAAGCAGAAGCATCGATCGATACTGATACACCATCAGTCTGACAGGAAACTACCACGGATGGTATGGGTATGCTACCTTCACTGCATGAAGAACTGTCAGAGCCATCAGCATATGATTACAGCAAGCATCATTTCAACATGGAAGACTTGGAAAAGAGGCTACAAATTATAAAAGATGACTTAGAAGATATGCAAAAGAGATGAACTACTCCAGATGATGCCACAAGAAGCCTCACTCCAACTCAGTCCACAGAAGAAGGAGATGTTTGCACACCAGCAAACAACTGCTGCAACCACAACTAAGCCATTCAACCTCTAAAGTCAAGCTAAATGACTATAACAAAGCGCTGAGTGGGAGGCAACCCACTATTAGGTAATATTATTATTATTATTATTTAGTACTTATTTTCGTCATTATTTTATGCAGGTTTTATATAAAAAAGATCCGAGTAGACGTTTACCTTCTCTATCGACCGACGCGACCAAGTCGACATAGATAGACGACACTACATCCGCCACGATCGACACTCTTTCATCAACATCGATCGATATGGTATCGGTCAGGTATAACGTTCTAACTCGTTCAATTCAGCATTAATATATTATTATGGTTTTTATAAACTCCGACTGTTTTACATTGGGGACAGTGTGATTTAAGTTTGGGGGGGATTCCTAATTATTATCTACTATTTTGAGTCTTATAAAAAAATGTTTTCAAAAAAAAAGTTTTTATTGAGTCAAGAAGGGGACAATGATCTTATTGATTTATTGCTTGTCATTAACCACTTTCTACACCAGTTTTAGATTTACTGATTACAGAAGTGCTAGAAATACTAAAGTGGATCAACCTGTCTACTATGTTTGCACTTACTGAGAATGTTTGAAGGAACCAAAGCTGACCTCCAACCTAATATTGACATCACTTGCTTGCTTAAATAGATAAAAAAACGAAAAAGAAAAAGAGAAAGATATGTATTTATATTTTATATTTAGGAAAAGAATTCGAACATGATTTGATGGCAACAACCATTAAGGCTTGATTCATAAGAATTCTATAGGTAAAGAATTTGAACAGGACTTGGTGGCTACAATCATTAAGGCTTGATTCATATAAATCCTAGGATATAGGTCAAAAAGAAATAAACAAAATTTTGTGGCTAAAACCATTAAAGCTTGATTCATGGAAGCATGTCCAATCTTGATCAATAAATCTATATTATAGTAGAATTGACTGAGAGAGAAATTAATTGAGAGAAAGAATAGGAACTACTGTTTACGTGCAGGTCAAGATACTTGTTTGAACATCCTTGCATCCTGTGATCGATACTCCCAAGGCAAAGTCTACACATTTATTTTATGCAAGAAATGAGGTTAGTAGAGGGGATTGTTAGACATGATTGGTTAAGTTGTTGACTAGGAGAACTTGGTTTCTATACTAGGATATGGTATAGTGCGCTTTAGCAGTTAGGATGTTTATAAATTAGATTGCACTACTAGAAAGATATGACTAAGATTTATAGACATTTTAAGTCCCTGCTGTTTTCAAACATTTTCCAGAGAGACCACCATGTTTTTGCTTGAGGACAAGCAAAAGGTTAAGTCTGGGAGAGTTGATATACCATGAATTGGACCCAGTTTTAGTCATCGTATATTAGTGTTTTAGGATATATTATATCTATTTTGGATTCTATATTGCATATTTATAGGTTCAAGAAAAAATGGAAGAAAAATGATGATTGTGGAACATTTTGGAACACTTTAGAGTTCACACCCGAGAGGACCGTATCGACCACCCGAGGTCGACAAAGAGAGACGCGCGTCAATCGATACACATTCAGTGTCATCGATCGATACTTTTAACCGCAGAAAACCGGATTTGGTCACAACTGACTTGAAGCCCAAGACACCATCTATTTACCAAAATGCCCCTTGACGAGTTTTAACCTAATTATATAGTATTTATGTCTTGCCTATGTGTATTGGCACAAATACGGTTTTTACAAGAGTTTTCTAACATTCATTAGACATAGTTCATTTGTTTTTGGTGACAGAGGCAGAGTTATCAAATTGAGAGCAATCTTGAACACCTTTTCTATTCTCTTCTATGAAGCTTTTTACTATTACTATGATTCTATTTTGCTTGGCTATGTCTGAGTAAACACATCTCTTAGATTTAGGATTCAAATAGGTATGAGGGATTAGCCCCAAATATGAATACCTGAGCATGTAATGTTCATCTTAGGAGATCATGCTTAATGCTTGTGTAGGAGTAGCTAACCTACACATGAATAAATAGATAACTATCCTTGGATCTATCTTCTCTGAGTTAGGAATTTGCTGGGAACAAGCGACAACTGACTTGGCAAACTCCTTAGCGAACTGTATTCAACCACACGCTTAAAGCTTACTAGTAGCGCATCGATCGATACTCCTATAGAGTAATTGATCGATAGACATGGGGCACTGTCGATCGACATCGGCGACAGCATACCGATCGACGCCCTAATCTATGATTCGCCAAAGGGAGTTTTAGCGGTTCTAGTAATAGATAGTCACAACGACAGTTAGGCTATTGCATCGTTGGGTTTTTTAATATCATGTAAGCATCTCATATAGGCTTTCATACCTCTATAATCCTGATAACGTGCGAGCTGCTGATGCTTTTTTTTCTCTTTGCCACTGCTGCGTTAGTGTCCCACTAAGCAGTCATTTTCAACCAGATTTTATTTCATATCCAATTCGGTTGCTTTCGAGTGGTCCTTACTTCACTGACCATACCCTTCATTCGAAGCTGACAAATGGATTCAAAGTGTTCTTAAACAAGACCGGTTAGCAAGGGATTCCATGTGTGAGATTTCTACAAAATAACAGAGAAAATATGTGTTAGTCATCACAAAAGAAAGAACTATAAACCGCATGTCAAACTAAAAGCTATGTATTAATAATAATCATCACAATAGAAAGAACTATAAACAGAATGTAATAGATAGAAAAGGTACCGCAAATTCAACGAAGTATCCTTCTTGTCTGTTTCTAGTCACACATGACCAGCTATAGAATGGCTTATTAAATTTATTTTTCATAATCTTGGTTATCTTACGGGTCGACTTTTCATAACCAAACCTACAACACAAGAGGAAAAAAACAGAGACTCGCTGTAACATCCCTGTCCCCCGGCGTCCGACCGGAAATATCGAAAGGGAGTTATGGACACGCGTATACCCTTTAAGGCAGCCCGCCGTGTCCGTTACTGGTCCCAAGAGTCGACGGACGCGTTGCTTTCTTTGAAATTCCGATCCACCCGTATCCATTTACTTCTACTTAAAGTCCTGCGCAAGGGAAATGGAGATGGGAGGGGTGAGCAATTGGATTACTCAGTGAAGTGGCTCTAGTCCAGCTTGCCCGCAAGGCACTCTACATTACTCTATGCGGGAGCCAGGACTAACCAATCACTACAATCATCAAGGCAAAATAAAGTACTTCAAAACAACATAATTTCTAGCAACCTAGCAGTCAATCCATACAACGCACTCAGTCATTTCTACACAACACTTAATAAAAGGAAAGACCGACTCGACAACCGCCACAAGAGCAAACTGACTCCAATCAACCTAGACTTAGGACCTATAGCCGTTTACGGGTCTCCCTACCCGTCCAGCCTATCCTGAAAGGGGCGCCCTTCTCTCGGGTAACCGTCCCCCCCTCAGCTTCCTAAATGACTATCCGAGTTGCAGCTCGTTGGCCCATCGGGTCTGTCCGCCACCCGGTCATAATAGTCATAATTATGCCACGACTCGGCATTGACTCGATCCTAGGCGCCACATCTTCTTATATCCCGCATCTCGCGGTAGGCAATCCTCGTTACTTCCCGTGGGTACCTCGTGTTAGGCTATTGTCCCACGGGTCACATCACATCTTAGACTCTAGACGCCCACCCGTTCTCGGTGGTCCAAACAGGACTACAAGCAAGTTCATTGACATACTTCTTTCACATTCTCAAACTCATTCTCGTTCTTAACCACTTTCACTTTACTCAAACCCTTTTACTCTACTCATCCTCTTTCGCTTTACTCATCCTCAATCACCTTAACATTCACTTTCACTTTAACCTTCTCATACTTTAACACTTAAACTCATTCTCAAGCATTAGACGCCACCCATTATCAGTGTCTCACACAATACACTTTACATAGCATACATTTATAAACCACTCATCATTCATGATGCCAGCTGAAACTCTATCCACTTATGCAATCACTTCTCTAGCAACCTAGCTTCCATTCACATATCAACACATGGGACACAACCCAATCACACAAACATCCACATAAATAATAACCACATCAACACAAGGCAGTCCATTAAGTCCCATTTAACAGTGTGAAGGTTCTTATGCATCATGATCATTCATCTAACACCCTAGCTTTCATCATGATCTAACACCCTAGCTTTCACACAAGATCTAATCAATCCTAGATCCAACATAGGCAATGTAAAGATCAAGGGAACAAGATGGGTTCAAGACACCTCACCTTAACTTAGATCTGATCTGAAGAAACGAGAGAAGATGAGATCTGAACCACCCGATTGATCAGCTACACCACCACCACCACCACCGGCGATCACCACCACGACCACCACCAACACGCCGCCGACGAGGAGAGAAAGAGAGATCGGACGCCGAGGAGAGAGACACGCACGAGAGAGAGAGAAGGGAGGAGAGAGGCGACGGCTAGGGTTTCCGGTCTCCGGGAAATCTCTGCAGAGCTCCGCTGCAAGGTTTGGGATGGGAGAAGAGGAGAGGGGAGGCTCTCTATTTATAAGAAAACAGAGGGAATCCTAGGTTTTTCTCAAACGGGCCGTAGAGAAGCCCGTCTCTTTTAAAAAAACAATTCGGGCCAGATCATGGGATGTTACAATCTCCCCCACTTAATGGAATTCGTCCTCGAATTCCGCGTGTTGAAACTCCAATTCCTAACATCCCATACCCAAGTGACAACCAGCTCGTCATTTGTCATCCAACGGTTTCTACAACATCCCGGCTTTCTTCCCTTATGGATATCCTTCATCCCTTTACAACTCATCCATCCTTCCAGTGTCTTTGTTTCTTGCGGTTCACCAACCTCGTCTGTTTTCTGCTTACAGTTACAGTGAGGCGTAAACTACTGATGGCTTCGGAATATTATCTAAGGTACTTCTGCGGTCCTTACTTGACCAATCCTGTAGTGTCATTGTGAAGTCAAAACATCTGCGGTGATGTACTTCTAGCTTGCCACCACGCTTCGGCTGCGCTACTCTGATTATCCTTGCTCCATGTGCCCACATGTACCACGGTCCAGGCATCCCACATTTGTAGATTATGCAATCCTAAAGTATCTCTTGACATAATCCTGTTGCAGCCTTGTACTCCTTCTAGACAATATCAGGTTGTTCCACTTGCTCCAGGATTTCATAGGTCCTCTTCTATTTTGTTCTTAGTTCTCCCCCACTTTGATCAGGCATACAAGGTTCTTAAACGATCTCTCATACGTTCCTTATACAAGTACTTCCAGAAGTCCAATAGGTCGTAAGATTGCGCAAGAATTCATCGGTGGTATATGTACGCTCCACCTTCTTCCTATTCCAGCACATAAGCTTGTTACTCAAGTCGGTCGGTCCGTCTTGACGATCCCATTTCCATATGGTACATGTAACCTTTGTGGCAACTCCATACAGATTCACTAATACAATCGTCCTCGACTAACATGCTTCATCTCAGAATCTACCTCAGAACACTAAAGGTAACACTTTGTTTCCCATGACTGGTCGAATTCCAGGCTTAAACTCAATCGTCCAGATCAGGAATACACCCATACAATCACACAATCGACAGCACGTTGATTCTCCAATCACCGAGAGCTTTCTCCTCATCATCTGCTGCTGCTCAAAACACAGTATGAGCCAGCGATGGATATAACCAGATACATCGCTTCACAGGCTCCATCCTCCGGTTAGCCACTTCTTCCCTCTCCTTGGTGGCGCTCCCGAACTTGCCACCGTCCAAAGCTTCGAGCATGTTGCTGTCGGCAGAGGGTTGAGAAAAGTCGGTGACTTTCGATGAGTTCCTGAGCCGCTTCGCTTCGGAGGAGCCGAGAGAGAGTCCATCGTCATCATGCTTCCTGTTGCGGTGACATTTAGGGGAGAAGGTTGGGGAATCTCTATGAAGGGGAAAGAAATCACTAACTGAGATGATACCACGCCATGGTTACGATTCCTTCTTCCAGACACGTCCTTTCTTCCCGGTTCCGATGGTTTTTAACTAAACCCGCACTCCCATAAATGAATTATACTCATCCTACTCCTCCTACTCCTCCATTCCTTATAACCCGGTACTTTAACTTTTACTCGATCATCTAAAACCAACGAATGAATTCAATAGATAAAAATGGAGTAGGACTACAATAATTCAGAAAGCTCAAGGCATCTGTACGAACGCGGATTGCCCGGAAAAATAGAAAAACACCAAAGCCAGCAAATAATAAATAAACTAACAAATGAACTCGCATCCTACTCCGAGAAAGGACCCTACTTGCTCAGCCACCCGCCACCACGTGTGGAGGTACTGTCGTCCTCGGACCCAATGGCTGCCATGCGAATGTCCCCATCCGCCTGAACCGGATCTCCGTCTTCCCCCAGCACGTAGTGATGCTCGGTCTTTGTAATCTTCTCTGCAATCCTCTCTTCCGCAATTACGGCTTGACTAGCTATCCTCTTCACAAGGGCAAACTCAAGAGGCTCCAGAACTCCATCCAGCTTCTCGCGAATCTCTCTGCAAAGTCCGGCTTTGAACAACCTACACCATTCCTCTGCAGGCTTGGGCAGACACTGCCTGGCGGTGTGTAGGAACTCCTCCAAGTAGTGTCTCGTTTTGTTTGACTTCTGCACTGCCTGAACTAGTATGCCACAGTCGCAGCTGTCTGGTCCCGTAGAAGGCTCCTGTGGGCATTCCCGTTTCTCCTTGGTTGGTTCCATAACGCCCATCTTCGGTGTTTCCCCTCCCGGTTTTCCTTGGCTGGTTTTCTTGGCTTCAAACTGTCCCTCTGCCTCGATCGCGAATCCCGCCATCCGTTGTACCAGGGCGAACTCAAGGGGTTCCAAGATCCCTTTCAGCTGAGCCTGAATGTCCTTACGTAGTCCGTACTTATACCAGCTACACCACATTTCCGAGCTCTTAGGCTTGCACAACTTGGCTTGGTTGATGAAGTCCTCCGTGTAGCCAGCAACTGATCAGACCTTCTGCTTACTCTGAAACAGTACCCCACACTGGCATTCTCCAGCAAATGCCCTCGGGGGTTCCCAAGTGTCCCTAGCCGCCTTGCTTGGGCGACCACGCTTCCTCGGAAGATTGTCATCTGGGGCGAGCTAGAAGGTCGCACAGCTCCGCAGCATGCGCTGCTCCATAGCCATCCTCTGGAAATGTGGCATCATCACCTTACGGCTCACAGTCTGCTCGTGAGGGTACCCGACGAACGGGAATTCTCGGAACTGCTCCTCCGGCTCTGGAAACATGGGCTGCACCTAGTTCCCCTCTGCGTCACGGTACAGCTTCCGGGCGTACTCCCGGGTGCCCACTCGCCCGTAGTGCATACGCGGCATCCTCCACTCGTAGTGATCAAGCGAAAACATCCCGCAATAGAAGAAAACGATCAGAACCATAATAGAAGCATGGATATAATGGGTGGTTTTTGAAAACATCTCACAACTTTCTAAAGTACCAAACTTTCACAAACTCCTTTTCTTTAAAACAAGGTTTTGAAAATTTCGGAAATGCCGACCCCTTAGAATAGTACTAAGGGATCTTAACCCCCTCTCTGATACCAATTGTAACATCCCTGTCCCCCGGCGTCCGACCGGAGTTATCGAAAGGGAGTTATGGACACGCGTATACCCTTTAAGGCAGCCCGCCGTGTCCGTTACTGGTCCCAAGAGTCGACGGACGCATTGCTTTCTTTGAAATTCCGATCCACCCGTATCCATTTACTTCTACTTACAGTCCTGCGCAAGGGAAATGGAGATGGGAGGTGTGAGCAATTGCATTATTCAGTGAAGTGGCTCTAGTCCAGCTTGCCCGCAAGGCACTCTACATTACTATATGCGGGAGCCAGGACTAACCAATCACTACAATCATCAAGGCACAATAAAGTACTTCAAAACAACATAATTTCTAGCAACCTAACAGTCAATCCATACAACGCACTCAGTCATTTCTACACAACACTTAATAAAAGGAAAGACCGACTCGACAACCGCCACAAGAGCAAACTGACTCCAATCAACCTAGACTTAGGACCTATAGCCGTTTACGGGTCTTCCTACCCGTCCAGCCTATCCTGAAAGGGGCGCCCTTCTCTCGGGTAACCGTCCCCCCCTCAGCTTCCTAAATGACTATCCGAGTTGCAGCTCGTTGGCCCATCGGCTCTGTCCGCCACCCGGTCATAATAGTCATAATTATGCCACGACTTGGCATTGACTCGATCCTAGGCGCCACATCTTCTTATATCCCGCATCTCGCAGTAGGCAATCCTCGTTACTTCTCGTGGGTACCTCGTGTTAGGCTATTGTCCCACGGGTCACATCACATCTTAGACTCTAGACGCCCACCCGTTCTCGGTGGTCCAAACAGGACTACAAGCAAGTTCATTGACATTCCTCTTTCACATTCTCAAACTCATTCTCGCTCTTAACCACTTTCCCTTTACTCAAACCCTTTCACTTTACTCATCCTCTTTCGCTTTACTCATCCTCAATCACCTTAACATTCACTTTCACTTTAACACTTAAACTCATTCTCAAGCATTAGACGCCACCCATTATCTGTGTCTCACACAATACACTTTACATAGCATACATTTATAAACCACTCATCATTTATGATGCCAGCTGAAACTCTATCCACTTATGCAATCACTTCTCTAGCAACCTAGCTTCCATTCACATATCAACACATGGGACACAAACCAATCACACAAACATCCACATCAATAATAACCACATCAACACAAGGCAGTATATTAAGTCCCATTTAACAGTGTGAAGGTTCTTATGCATCATGATCATTCATCTAACACCCTAGCTTTCATCATGATCTAACACCCTAGCTTTCACACAAGATCTAATCAATCCTAGATCCAACATAGGCAATGTAAAGATCAAGGGAACAAGATGGGTTCAAGACACCTCACCTTAACTTAGATCTGATCTGAAGAAACGAGAGAAGATGAGATCTGAACCACCCGATCGATCAGCTACACCACCACCACCACCACCGGCGATCACCACCACGACCACCACCAACACGCCTCCGACGAGGAGAGAAAGAGAGATCGGCCGCCGAGGAGAGAGACACGCACGGGAGAGAAAGAAGGGAGGAGAGAGGCGACGGCTAGGGTTTCCGGTCTCCGGGAAATCTCTGCAGAGCTCCGCTGCAAGGTTTGGGATGGGAGAAGAGGAGAGGGGAGGCTCTCTATTTATAAGAAAAGAGAGGGAATCCTAGGTTTTTCTCAAACGGGCCATAGAGAAGCCCATCTCTTTTAAAAAAACAATTCTGGCCAGATCATGGGATGTTACACTCGCAATCAGCAAACTCAAACAAACAGTGAGAAGACACTAAACAGGCAGAGAGAAGACACTAGTATAATCAGAAGACAAAATTAAACAAAACTCACACAACAAACAGAAATAAGAGAAACTCAAACAAAACCAAATCATATAATTAACAAGTGTAAATATCTTTACAACAGAACAAAAAAATAAGAAAAAACTCTAGTTTCTTTGTTTTGAAATAAAAAGCTTCTTCCTTTATCAAGTTGAAGATACATGATTAAATTTTCACTAAGACATTTCATGGAACACTTAATGTTTTCATGATGTTCTAACTAGTATAATCAGAAGAAAAAAAACTCACACAACAGACAGAAAGATGAGAAACTCAAAAAAACACCAAAAAAGGAAGAAAAAACTCAAGTTTTTTAGTATACAAACGAAAAGCTTATTTTTTATCACACTGAAGAGATGGAAATATATTTTCAAACAAAACTTAACAACAGACATACAAACTAGACTAAACTCACAACAGACACAGTAGAGAAACTCAAACTAAACTTAACAACAGACAGACAAAATAAACTAAACTCAAACCAAACTCACAACAGACAAAGTAGAGAAAGTAGAGCAACCATACCACGTTGTGTTAGGCTCGAGGTTCCGAGACAGGACCGTTGTCAACCCTTTTCGGCCTGGTTGGGCTAGCATCGAGTTTACGTCCTCCGAGATATCAGGTTCAACTAGATCTTCGAACTCAGGAAAATCTTCTGGGTCTACATCAGAGTTTTGTGCTTGAGAACTGTGAGGCAATGGAGCTCCATGAATTGGAGACGATGGAGCTCCATGATGTGGAGACGATGGAGCTCCATGAAGTGGAGACGATGGAGATTCTTCAAGTGGAGGAGATAGAGATCGTGTCCGCCCAGGTTGAGAATTTGAATGAGCTTCACCGCCAGAAGATTGATGAACTCGAGTTTGAAGCACCGGAGCATATCCAAAAGGTAGGAACGTGGAGGTCGGAAATAGTTGCCACGGAGGTGGATAATCCCTAACCGATGACACCGGATTGTTGTTGGGGAGAACCACCGGTGGAAGATTCGACGTTGTCGCCCTAGGGATGAAGTCATACTGAGGCAGTAATGGTCTTGATGTTCTGTTGATCAACGATCTTGGTGCCACGACATGGTGCATCCTCTTTCCACCCATCGCCGGAGATAGATTGGTAGTGGCTTTGGTGAAATCGCTGGTGTGAGAGGTCGAGAACGAGAGAGTTAGAGTGGAGGCAGTGTGAGATAAACGAGATGGAGATGATTAGGGTTAATTTGTGTTAAAAGTATCTAGTAAATGAGCTGAAAAAATTGGGTTTAGGCGCTTGTAAATTTTTGGGTTTAGGGGGGTTTGTTAAAATTTTGGGTTTAGGCGGGTTAGCTAAAATTTTGGGGTTTAGGCGGGTTTTAATTAGTAGCTAAATATAATTTTTACAAAAAAAAAAGAAACACACCCATAAGAATAATGTTTCGATAATAAATTACATTTTTTTTAACACCAATAATATATCATTACATATTGCCTCAAATAATTTAAGAGATTTCTTCTTCCTCTTCATAATCATCGGAAGAAGATAAATTACATTGGAATTCGTCATTTGGTTCTCTATCTGCCACCTCAAAATCAAGATTTATTGGTTCTTCTCGAGCATGTACCAAATGCTCGAATTCTAGGTCTTCGATTGTAGTCATCATAACAGCATCACTGTTTTCTTGTTGTAATGTCACCGGGGCTTCGTCTTCATATTCTCCCGCAATGATTAATCTCCTCGGATTAACTTTTAGAACATTGAGCCACAACTGCTTTGGTTTCTTTACATACGGATACAGAATATAACAAACTTATTTTGTTTGTGATGCTGTGTGATATCAAATACCAATAAATAAGTATACATATTAATAATATCAAGCAATATTTATATATATGTATATATATGTAGATACAAATATGTACCTAGAATAAATGGGTCATATTTGTCGTATTTCCTCGATGAAAGAACATCAATGATACCGCCGGATCTACCAAGAACAGGGTCATACCACTTAATTTAAAAAAGTGTGCTTCTCAAATGGACCGCCCCTTCATACTGGATTTGTACGATATCAGTTAAGATCCCGTAGTAATGTGCTTCAATCAGTTACATTTGTATAACTCTCTCCTTTAACACATACTCCATAGTTACAAGTCTTTCGTCCGTCGCCATGCTTCCGTGTATGAAACAAAAAAACATCTTGTGAAATAGATAGGCCATGTTTTCACTTTATTCCTTGGTCCATTCGCCATATCTTTAACCCAAAGAGGAAAAGGATGTGTGTTAGCTCCAGTAGCTAACCTGTATAAATAAATTTATATATATATATATATATATATAAAGAACAAAAAAAACTACCGTACATGTATAATTACTAAGACATACATAATCTTTCACCCATATATGATATTCATCAGCTCTCTTCGCGGAGAGTTCATTTTCAGAGATGTCTGCATATTTTGCACTGATATAATCTTCGAACATCCTATATTAGAGCAACACAAATATGAGAAATCAAAGTAGGATATAAAAAACATAAGGTTAAGAATGGTAAAATTATATACTTCTCAAATGGCTGAACATAATAACAATTTCACAAAACATATGAATGTGCGCATTGATAATCTTTTTCGGATAGCCATATTTCTTGCATTTCTCCACTTGGACGACCTACGTGAGTAAATATATTAGGTACTCCTTTAACATGATATACGGGGACTTCACCTTCATCAAATCTTGAAAACCTGCACAAATGATGAAAAAATAACATGTTACAAATAAAAAAAGTGAATATATGAATCATATATATGTATTTACCTTGATTTCGTTTGTATATTGTCAGCAAAGTAGTGCTCCGAGAAAAAGCTATCTCCTGATTGATATATGCTTCAACTATCGATCATGCCGCATATCTTTTGTTCTTTGCACTTGCTTTCATCATTTTGAACTTCCTTTCAAAAAGATACATCCACCTATATTGCACGGGGCCTCCTAGTTCAGCATCATATGGGAGATGTATAGGCAAGTGTTGCATCATGTCAAAAAATGATGGTGGAAAGATCTTTTCGAAATTGTAGATTATCAAAACTATGTTCTCTTTTAGTTTTATGACCCGAATTGTTTGCAAAGTTCTCGAGCAAAGGTCACGGAGAAATAAACCAACCCCTACAATACAAATTCAAATTGCAGATTGTGAGTACAAAGCAAATTATCAACATATATATTTTTTAAAAAATCACAAAACAGAAAATATTACTACCTGATAACGAAAGATGGACGTTTTGGTCTAGGAGTTTTGCCAATATAAACGGAAGTAGTCTCTCCATAAAAATGTGGCAATCATGACTCTTCATGCCTGAAAACTTGTCATTGTCAAGATCAGCACACCTAGCTAGATTTGAAGCATAACCGTCTGGGAATTTACGTATGTTTCCCACATTCCAGTAAACTTGTTCTTGCGGTCTTGTCCAATGTGTAGGGAGGGAAAGGAGCTTGGCCATTGCTATCAACATGTAAATGTTCCCTATCGCAGAAAAGGGCTATATCCAATCTTGACTTGATTGTGTCTTTCGACTTACCCGTTATATTCATAAGAGTATTCATGATGTTGTCAAAAAAAATATTCTCAATATGCATTACATCAAGATTATGTCGAAGAATGAGGTCCCTCCAGTACGACAGCTCCTAGAATATGCTTTCCTTGTACCAATTATGGTATTTCCCATATCCAAGTTTCTTCTTGTCGTGACAATTTCCACCATACTTGGATGTTTTTGGTGGACTGACACCAGCTAACCTCTCCGAATAAACTTGCTCACCAGTCAAAGATTCAGGTGGAAAATCATTCATAACGTGTTTTCCCTTCAAGAAGTCCTTTTTATTCTTCCTCAGTGGATGATCATGAGGAAGAAATCTTCGATGACAATCAAACCAATAATTCTTCCTTCCATTGGACAAGACAACTTACCATGGGTCGTCCATCCCAATAACATGCCATATGTGGAAAAGTCGCTTATCGTCCACAGAAGCACGACTTTAAGATTGAAATTTTGATTCAAGGAGACATCATATGCTTCAGCTCCAGTAGACCACTAACTCTTTCAACTCCACAATCAGATGTTTGAGGAAGATATCTAGACTAGCTCGCGGGTGATTCGGTCAAGAATTCAAAATTATGAGAAACAAGTACTTTGTATTCATGCACATACCGGGGGAGGTACATTATATGGAGTCAAGATCACTGGCCACAATGAATGATTATTAGACATTCCAAACGGATTGGAGTCATCCGTACATAAGCCAAGACATTACGAGGTTCTGCTACAAAACGAGGATGTAGATTTTGAAAATGTTTCCACTCCGCCGCATCTGAAGGATGACACATTTCACCCTCCTTTTCTTGGTGCTCTGAATGTCATCTCATTGATGATGCAGTCTTCTTGCTATGGTACATTAACTTCAATCTGTTAGAAATAGGTAGATACCACATACAACTATATGGTACTTTCGTCCTACGTTGTTCATTTCTAGGCTTCCATCTTGGTGCATCACAAAATTGACATTTATCCCATCTTTCATCATCTTTCAGAAGATCATACAATTGTTAACACAAACATCAATTGTATGGTATGGGAGGCCCAAATTGCGCATCAACTTTCTGTCTCGTAATGTGAAGTAGTTGATTGGTTTCCAGCTGGTAAATAGTCTGTTAACATTTGGCAAACCGAATCCACACACTTCTCACTCATATTATAATCGGTCCTATTTTGCAAAATTCGAGCAGCTAAGGATAACTGCGAGTGACCTTCGTGACAACCATCATACAAAGGATTTTTCTCTCCTTCTAACAAGTCGTAGAGTTTTTTTGAATGGTTGGAAACCGGATCTAAAACATTTTGATAACTATCATCTTGTTGATAATTATCATAACTCCCATTATCACAAAATGCATCATTCACCATTTCCACATATCTACTTGTACTAAATTACCAATTTCTCTACTACCACTTAAATGCGTCGGATCAACATAACTCGTTCCTAATCCCATATCTACTTCATCTCCGTGGTTGTACCAAACATAATAATCTTGCAAAAAATCCCCTACTATATGTATGTTTCAAGATTTTTGGCCCCAGGAAAATATTATCATTTCTGCAAATACTGCAAAGTCAAAAGAACTTACCGCCAATGCTCTGCGTTAATTCTGGCTATTTGCAAACATCATGAATTCCTCTACCCCCGCAACAAACTCTCTCCAGAAATTCCCCGTTTCTTCATCGATCCTTTTGTAAGGATCCATGCCCCACTTTCAGAAGGGCCAATGAGAACTTAGAGATTTAAGATTCTCAGGTGGAAGGTTAGATGACCGGTGCGTGCTTTTGGCATCGATCGCAGAGTTTAGTCTGCTTGAGGGCGTCCCATGCCATTGTAAGCCAGTAGTAACCGGCCTTTCTGGATCTGATGACCAAACTTCGACCGCTGGAGTGAGAACCACATTCTCGTTCGTGGAGCTCTTCCAGGATCCTAGCGGCTTCTCTAGGGGTTAGACATCGTAAGTAGGGTCCAGAGAAGGACCTTCTGTATAATTTCCCTTCGAAGAGGCAATACCTGGCTGCTTGCCTCCTTACCTTTCGGCTTTTGTCTTGATCTGCAGGTAGGGTATTGTGCCTGGGATAGTTGATATTGGGGGTCATCCAGGTTTCCCCTTCATCTACAACGGATACTTCTTCAGGCTCGGCCTCTTTCTCCATTGCGGGCCATTGAAGTACTAACAGCGGAATGCTCATATGACTCGTGGTCTCTAGGGCGGACCCTAGATTAGCTAAAGTGTCGGCCTGGGAATTTTGTTCCCTAGCGATCTGAGTGAGCTTGCAGCTTTGGAATCTGTCAAGCAGGCGCTTAGCCACTGATAGGTACCTGACCATACTTGAATCTTTAGCCTGGTAATCTCCTTGGACCTGGCTTATGATTAGTTGTGAATCTAACAGCGGAATGCTCATATGACTCGTTCTCTCTAGGGCGGACCCTAGATTAGCTAAAGCATCGGCCTGGGAATTTTGTTCCCTAGGGATCCGAGTGAGCTTGCAGCTTCAGAATCTGTCAAGCAGGCACTTAGCCACTGATAGGTACCTGACCATACTTGAATCTTTAGCCTGGTAATCTCCTTGGACCTGGATTATGATTAGTTGTGAATCGCTGAAAACCTGGATGTCTTCTACTCCCATCTGTTTAGCAAGTGTCAATCCTGCTATTAGGGCCTCATATTCGGCCTCGTTGTTCGTCGCCTTGAAGTTGCATCGTATAGCCCTTGAGGCTGATTCCCCCGTAGGGGAGGTTAGGACTAGGCCTACACTTGCGCCCTTACGTTACTGGAACCTTCAACGTATAAGGTCTGTTGGGAAAAAATATTCCATGAAGACATTACTCTAGCTACCAGGTTCCTTCCTCTAAGTTCTAGGATGCAGACCTCTGGGTCTCCGCTAAAAAGAACTCCGGAACTATTTCCGGAACTATCTCAGGAACTACCTCAGGTACTACCTCCGGAACTACCTCAGAAACTACCTCCGGAACTACCCTCCGAGAAAATGGAAAACTTCCATTATGAGTACAAACCGTCATATATCTCAAGATATGGATGGTTCCCCTTTGAATCCAAAGAAAAACGGAAATATACTAATATTTAGGCTCTCTTCAAAGACAAATGGAAATATTCTATTATTTATGAAGAGGGTGAATATTTCCATTTCCTAAGAGAGAGGCACGACCTCTGCTATAAATAAGGGTTCATAAACCCTAAGAGAGGAGGTCAACACGTAGATCCTCAGAGCCAATCATCTCCACAGCCGCCAAGGCAAGAATCCATGCCTAGAAGACCATCTTCTCCGACATGCTCCACAACTGACGAATCCCTGCGATTATCACCAACTAGATGACGTCCTATGCTCATTGCAGCACGCCTACAACCCCATCTAATGGTTCAGACCACGATCTCCAGCTCATCGACAAGGACACTCCATGCTTATTGAAGCATATCGAAGCTCCATGCTCACTGCAGCACCTCGATGAATCCACCATCTGTTCTGGCCATGCGCCCTCTAGAACAGATGATTCTTACCATCTACAGAGCCACATGCTCCACTAGGCTACGCGCCCATCTAAGCTTTGTGCCTCCACCTTTACATGAACTATGAACGGCTTGATCCCCCACTGAAGGGTACGTAGGCAATCTCCACTGAAGGATGCAGCTATAAAACCAAACACCTTCCATGATCCCATGCTTAGACGCCCAAGGACCGACCCTGGAGCTAGGACCATCGACAATCCTCAAGAGGACCTCATGATCTTCACTACAGACAGGCAATTCCTGCCTAAGGACCGACCTCTCCTACTGTTAGTAAGGCACTGACGATATACACTGGCCCATACCCGTATGGCAGTACCCTATGAGCAGGATCTCCCGGCTTATCCGCGACCTAAGCAGGAGAAAGCACCACGACGACCAGTCTCCTTCTTCCTATCATTCCGTAGAGCTGAGCACAGATCACTTGTACACAAAAATACCCTAACAGTTTGGCGCTAGAGAGAGGGGCAGTCATATACTACGTGATGATAATGATAGGCGGAAGAGACATTACATCTATTCCTTCAAGATATTTCAACCCCAGCCGTCTAGGGGCAAGAAAAGACATATTATCACCAGATCTAAAGCTCACACAGCCGGAAACACCTTTTCAAGGGAGGATAACACATTGCTAAACATGAGTAGCAAAGTCCAATGCAGGAATTACCAATTAGTTCCTACTAGTTCCTGCCGGTTCCGGGTCCTAACCTCAAGCAGACCCCCATAGTCTCTGTTTCCTACTGGTTCCGGGTCCTATCCTCAGATTAGACTCCCTGCAGTCCCTAGATCCTGCCGGTTCTAGGTCCTACCCTCAGATCAGACTCCCTGCAGTACCAGGTCTCTGGTTCCTGCTGGTTCCGGGTTCTATCCTCAGATCAGACTCCCTGCAGTCCCTAGTTCATGCCGGTTCCGGGTCCTATCCTCAGATCAGACTCCCTGCAGTCCCTGGTTCCTGCTGGTTCCGGGTCTTATCCTCAAATCAGAGTCCCTACAATCCCTGGTTCCTGCTAGTTTCGGGTCCTAGCCTTAGATCAGATCTCCGCAGTCTCTGGTCCTACTGGTTCTTGGTCCCAACCCAAAGCCCATGTCTACAATTATTGACTCTTTCTGGTTCTGGTTCTTCACTATACATCAAGTCTCAACAACTTTTGGACCTAATATGGGCAGCCATCCCCAAGCAAGCCCTAGACGACATCCATGCTTCCAGACTCACAACTCCACCTCATATGAGAAAGATGTAAGGTTCTCAAGCGGGATACATCATTTTTCTGCCGGTTTTACAACTTGGACGAATTCCAAAGACAAGAGGAGCTAGAAGAAGAGCTCCTGGAAATACTACCGGCGTACCAGGCAACCGCTAAGAGTACTTATCAAATTCCATTGGAGTTGTTCCGCGAAAGGATCCCTGCCCAAGCGTCGAGAACACTGCTGCTCCGCCTTCTGCAAAGAAGCTAGAGAACACACGTTCCAACTACCATTCATCCGAAAGAAAAACCCAAGCTTCCGGGTTCCGGGTTCCAGCTTCCGGTTTTTGGGTTCCAGCTTCTAGGTTCCGGATACAAGGCTCCGGGTCTCCGGCTGCTCACCTTACAAGGAGGTGAATGTTGGGGAAAAATATCCAGACATAAGTTTTCTCCAGCTTCCGGATAGGTCCTCGACTTCTAGACCCTTGTTCAAAAGGAAACCAGGGACCGACCCCTACCTTAGGTCCGACCCCTACCTTAGGTCCGACCCCTAGATCAGACCGACCCCTTAGAGCAAAATAGAAATTTTCTACCTAAGGGGAAACTTCCATTTTTCTGATTATGGAAGAGTTCTATTACTTGAAGCCGACATCTACAACTATAAAAGGGGAGCCCAAACCCTATAATAAGGGATCGACAATTCGAGACTTAGAGATTAGAGTTTAGGCGACTAGAACTAGGGTTCATACACCATCAAAACGTTGTAGTCCCGATCAATAACTCAATAACATCTCTTTGCTCTCGATTTACAATTCTTACAAACAAGTTCTCTTGTGTTTCGTAGTACTTAAACGATCCTACACAAAAATACCCTAACAGTTTGGCGCTAGAAGGAGGGTAGTGATCCAACTAAGTGACGATGACACTAGAGGACGATACTAACCAAACGGAGATGACTCCGAGAGAGATCGAGCTCCTCAACAAGCTTGAGTTTCTTCAGATTCAGGTGACCGATCTTCACAAAGCTTGGGAGACAACACCCGGAGGTCCTGAACTTCTCCTCGAAGTTCAAACCCTAAAAGACCAACTTGGAGAACACTCCAAGCAACTACAGCAAAATGCCGAGAAGCTAGACGCCATAGAGGCGGAGAATCTTGTCCTCCGACAAGAGAACCATACCCTCGGTGAAGCTAGCAACAAGCAAAAACGGTTCCGGACTAAGGTTCGACCCATGGTTTCACTCTACACGTCCACGTGATGGTGAAGAAGTACCTCGTCGACCCGCCTCCGCCGAAGACGAACCCGAAAGCCGAGGAGCCGTGAACGATGGGACCCGAGTACAAGTGGATAGCGATTCCCATACGAAGGACGAAGAGTACTCACCCGATGATCCTGGGATCTCAGATCCGGCTCTAGCAGCCTACTTAGAAAGAGTGGTTTCCGAAAGGTTCGGCACCATTCAATCTATGGTAGAAAGTGATGGAACCCAGGACCTGGACCAGGACTTGGAGCAGACTCAGGACGATCAGATCAGTCCAACTGAGGTTCAGCCATTCAGCCGTACCAGATCAACGGACAGAGCCGTGTACCGGATCGACCCGAGTGCACCCGGACGCGACCTAAGGATGGATTCACGACCTGATGACCGAATCAGCCGACCCACAGGCGTTCTTCCCCGACCCATTCGTCATTCTAGAGCCAACAGTCAAGTCAGAACCCATGATCATCGAGATGAACCTGATTCCGGACTTAGCCATTCTTTTCTGGGCCGTTTGGGACGTACCGCACACCCGGATCAGGCTGATCTCGACTTGTCCGACCACTTTGATGATTCTATGATGATCGATGCATCCATCTTCTCCAAAGGGATGTTACTTAGGCTCTCTGAAGATTTGGGTCGAGCTATCTCTTCATCCGTTCATGGATCATCGATGATCAACCATGCGGGCAGCCTTGCGTCCGTCCTGCTCCTTACCGCGGACGACCTGATCATCACAGGATGAACCTGGACGAATCACGAACCTGGACAGTCAATGTACCTTGCCAAGTCTTCATCAATTTCCGCGCATTGACTGGTCTTGGTCAAAGTTCAGAAATCCATGTCTTGTTTTCATTGATTTATATTTTCTATGTTGTCATTTCCAACATTTCTCTTTATGTTTCTTTGACTCACAAACACTATATATATGTGATGTCTCTCATGAATAAAACATCATCGATTTTTCTCTTATATTTTTGAGTCTTCTCTCATTGTTCTTTGTCTTAGAACATTCATAGTTTGCTTGGTGAGGTTATCTCCGAGTAAGAACACCTTCGTTGTGTTGGACCGGTGCGTCATATCCGGCAACCTTCGAAATTCTGGTAGTATCTTTGGGCTTCCGCAACCCTTAGTGTCACCCTTCGATCCACTAGTTCTCAATCCACTCGGATCTGAGTTCATATCATCCATACCGGTTGAGTGATCCAAATCTAGGTTCTATCAAGTGGTATCAGAGCCACTCTTCCGGTAACTCTTTTCTATCCATTTTCTCATCTCTCTGTTTCTTCTAAACACTTCTTCATCTATCTATCTTGAACCCGGGCCCCTCATTTCCCCCATAAAAAAAAAAAAAAGATCTAAGTTTATGCTATAAAAAAAAAAAAAAAAAGAAAAGAAAAGATTATAAAAAAAAAAAAAAGGATTCAAAGTTTGATTGTTTGTGGTGAGGTGGTGGAAGAGAAAGCCTGCTGGCCGAAGAGAAATCAGGCCTTTGAGGTGGTTAAGGCGGGTTCCCCTTTGAAATCTCTTATCTCTCTCTCTTACTCATTTGTGTTCACTTGGATTTCCTCATTGGGTGATCTTGTTTGCTCTCTTAGAACTTTGGGAGGAACTCTCTTGTGTGATTACCAAAACTCGAGTGAAACACGTGTGTGGTGAGATAAACACCTGAGAGTGTGAGGCTTTTACTCTAACTTTGCCTTGTTTAAGTTTTCAGGAAACCATGGGCAGTGAAGAAGAAAGAAACAGACCCGGAAATTCTTTTGCCGGATTATCTAACTTGCAGATGCGTGCTCTCAATGATTCTATGTCTAACTTGTTGAATACAGGTTTGGAGGCAATCCATCTTAGGCTGGATGAACTTCAGGGCCGACCAGCTCAGTCCCAAACCAGAACCAGGCGTGACCGCCCAAGGAGACACAGCCGGTCCGACCTTGAGATCCGAGATGAGTCCTATGATGATGATCAGTCCATCAACCGACCAAGGAGAGCTCCTAGACAACAAAACCAAGGTGATGTCAATCCATTTGGTAGAAATGAAAGAACTGATAATGGATTGGGTGGTTTGAAATTGAAAATTCCAAGTTTTAATGGCAAGAATGATCCGGATGCCTTTCTTGAATGGGAAAGAAAGATTGAACTTGTTTTTGATTGTCAAAACTTTTCTGATATTAAAAAGGTTAGACTTGCTGCTGCTGAGTTTACTGGCTATGCTATTAACTGGTATGATCAAGTTGTGACTAGCAGGAGAAGAGCAGGTGTGGCGCCAGTTGTTACATGGGATGAGCTTTCCATGCTGATGCGGAGACGCTTTGTACCCGACCATTACCACAGAGATCTACACCATAAACTCAGGCGTTTGCTTCAAGGTTCTAAGTCAGTTGAGGACTACCACCAGGAAATGGAGACCTTGATGATCAAGGCTGATGTAGATGAGCCCTTAGACGCCACCATGGCTAGATTTCTCACCGGGCTCAACCGAGACATACAAGACCGCATGGAGCTGGAAGACTATGACAGCATGGAACAGATGCTACACAAGGCCGTGCTGATTGAACAACAACTCAAAAGAAAAGGTCTCTCCAAACCGACCTTTGCTTCAAAACCAACCTTTGCTTCCAAGCCAAACTATCAAGACAAGGGTAAGTCTTCTTCCACAACAAATAATGCTTTTAAGACTGATGTCCCTGCTCGTTTTGACAAAGGAAAAGCAATTGAGAATCCTAGCCGTGCAAGAGACATCAGGTGCTTCAAGTGTCAAGGTCTTGGCCACTATGCCAACCGATGTCCAAACCAAAAGGTGATGGTGCTCTTGGAGAATGGAGAAGTCGAATCTGAAGAAGACAAGGAGGATCTCGGACCAGTTTATGATACTGATGATGAGGAAGAAGCACTTGACTTCCCAGTTCATGGCCCCCTTCTTGTTACTAGAAAGACTTTGGACGACACCTTTGATCCCATCTTTGATGAGGAGGCCGATGGCGTGATTGATGAGTTTTGCTCGACCTTTGTGGAGAGCTCTGGTCCGATCTATGATGAGGATGTTCTTGATGAGCCAAGCCAAGGTTCACTACTGGTTACTAGGCGTACTTTGAGTGTCCAACCCAAATCCAATGAAAAAGAACAAAGGGAGAATCTTTTTCACTCTAGATGTCTCATTTCTGATAAAGTTTGTTCTTTGATTATTGATGGAGGCAGCTGCACTAATGTGGCTAGTGACACTCTTGTAAAGAAACTTGGGCTTGTTACTCGGCCTCTTTCTCGTCCTTTCAGGTTAGAGTGCCTCAATGAGGCTGGAGAACAGTATGTGAAGGAGCAAGTCACAGTTCCCCTCTCCATTAGCCGATATGAGGATGAGGTTGTGTGCAATGTGCTTCCCATGGATGCTTGCCATGTTCTCTTGGGCCGACCTTGGCAATTTGACAAGAAGGCAGTGCATGATGGCTTCACAAACAGGCACTCGTTTGATCACAAAGGAAAGAAGATCACCTTGGTGCCTTTGTCACCTTCGGAAGTCCATCAAGACCAGGTCCAACTTAGGAAGAACCGAGACCAAGACTCTAAGGCTGATAAACCTGAGACAAGTACCAGAAACTCCAACTTCTTTGTCAAAGAAAGTCAGGTAAGGAAGTCTCTTTGCTCTCAAAAGCCATTTCTCTTACTTGTTTATAAAGAGTCTCTTTTGGCCTCATCTTCTTCTGACCTTGCACCGGAGATTCCGAGTGAGTTTTTAGGTATCTTGCAGGATTATTCTGATGTGTTTCCAGAAGAAAATCCCAAAGGATTGCCACCAGTGAGAGGCATTGAGCATCAGATCGATCTCGTCCCGGGCGCCTCTCTTCCGAACCGACCAGCGTACCGCACCAATCCGGTCGAGACCAAAGAGCTGGAGAAACAGATCAACGACCTGCTTGAGAAGGGATACATCAGAGAAAGTCTCAGTCCTTGTGCAGTGCCTGTTCTACTCGTACCAAAGAAGGATGGCTCCTGGAGGATGTGTGTGGACTACCGGGCCATAAACAACATCAGGGTAAAGTATCGACATCCTATCCCTCGCCTTGATGATATGCTTGATGAACTCCATGGTTCCAAGTACTTTTCTAAGATAGATTTGAAAAGTGGCTATCATCAGATTAGGATGAAAGAAGGTGATGAATGGAAAACGGCCTTTAAAACAAAACTAGGTTTGTATGAGTGGCTTGTCATGCCCTTTGGTCTCACAAATGCACCTAGTACTTTCATGCGCCTAATGAATCATGTCTTAAGATCTTTTATTGGTCATTTTGTTGTAGTGTACTTTGATGACATTCTTATTTACAGCAAAAGCCTTGATGAACACAAACAGCACCTGAAATCTGTTCTTGAAATCCTTAGAAAGGAACATTTGTTTGCTAACCTTGGAAAATGTTCTTTTGGCACAGATCATGTGGTCTTTCTAGGTTTTGTTGTAGGTGCAGATGACTTGAGAGTGGACGAGCAGAAGGTCCAAGCAATCCGAGACTGGCCCATTCCGAAAACCATTAGTGAAGTGAGAAGCTTCCATGGCCTTGCCGGTTTCTATAGGCGGTTTGTTCAAAACTTCAGTACCTTGGCCGCTCCTCTCACTGAAGTGATCAAGAAGAACGTGGGGTTCAAATGGGGACCAGCTCAAGAAGAAGCATTCGAAATCCTTAAAGGGAAGTTGACTAATGCCCCTTTACTTGTACTTCCAGATTTTTCTAAAGCTTTTGAGATCGAATGTGATGCTTCTGGTGTTGGTATTGGTGCTGTGTTGATGCAGGAAGGAAAACCAGTAGCTTATTTCAGTGAGAAGCTTGGTGGTGCCATGCTCAACTACCCCACATACGACCAGGAACTCTATGCCTTGGTGAGAGCCCTTCAAACGTGGCAGCACTATCTTTGGCCTAAGGAGTTCATCATCCACACTGACCATCAGTCTCTAAGACATCTTAAGGGTCAGCAGAAGCTCAACAAGAGGCATGCTCGTTGGATGGAGTTCATTGAAACATTCCCTTATGTGATCAAGTACAAACAAGGTAAGGAGAATGTTGTGGCCGATGCATTGTCTCGAAGGTATACTCTTCTTTCAGCCCTTGAGACTAAATTGCTTGGTTTTGAATTTATCAAGGATCTTTATGCCTCTGATCAGGATTTTAAAGAGATTTTTCGAAAATGCACCAAGGTTGCTTATGGGAAATACTTTCAAAGTTCTGGTTTCTTATTCTTTGATAACCGTTTGTGTGTGCCCCAATGTTCTTTGAGGGAGTTGTTTCTCAGGGAAGCTCATGGAGGAGGACTTATGGGACACTTTGGTGTCAAGAAGACTTACAAGGCTGTTCATGACCACTTCTATTGGCCGAGTTTGATGAAAGATGTTGAGAGGATCTGTAGCCGATGTGTGGTGTGCAAGAAGTCTAAGCCTAAAGCATCAAACCACGGTTTGTACTCAGCTCTACCCATTCCCTCTCATCCTTGGGTAGACATTTCTATGGATTTTGTGCTTGGTTTGCCTAGGTCCAAAGCTGGACGAGATTCTATCTTTGTGGTTGTCGATAGGTTCTCAAAAATGGCTCATTTCATTCCTTGTCACAAAACTGATGATGCTGTGCAAGTTGCAGATTTATTCTTTAAGGAAGTTGTTAGATTGCATGGAATGCCTAAGACCATTGTCTCTGATCGTGATGCTAAGTTCCTTAGCTATTTTTGGAAGACCTTGTGGTCTAAGCTAGGTACTAGATTGATGTTCTCTACAACTTGTCATCCGCAAACTGATGGGCAAACTGAAGTAGTTAATCGAACCTTGTCTGCTTTGCTTAGATCTTTGGTTAAAAAGAATCTTAAGACTTGGGAAGAATGTTTGCCTCATGTTGAGTTTGCTTACAATCATGCATTGCATTCAGCTACTAAGTTTTCTCCTTTTGAGGTTGTTTATGGATTTAATCCTTTGTCTCCACTTGATCTTTTACCTTTGCCTTTGAGTGAACGAGTTAGTACAGATGGCAAGAGGAAAGTGGACACGATCAAGAAGCTGCATGAACAGGTCCGGGCCAACATTGAAGCCAAGACCAAAGGCTACAAACGACTTGCAGACAAGAAAAGAAAAGAAGTGATCTTCCAGGAAGGTGATCTTGTTTGGGTCCATTTGAGGAAGGAACGATTCCCGGAACAAAGGAAGTCTAAACTCATGCCCCGGGTCGATGGTCCATTCCAGATTCTCAAGAAACTCCATGACAATGCTTACCAGCTTGATCTTCAGGGTAAGTATGATATCTCCTCAAGTTTCAATGTTTCTGATTTATCTCCTTTTCTTGCAGATGATCCGGATTTGTGGTCAAATCCTTTTGAAGAGGGAGGGAATGATGGAACCCAGGACCTGGACCAGGACTTGGAGCAGACTCAGGACGATCAGATCAGTCCAACTGAGGTTCAGCCATTCAGCCGTACCAGATCAACGGACAGAGCCGTGTACCGGATCGACCCGAGTGCACCCGGACGCGACCTAAGGATGGATTCACGACCTGATGACCGAATCAGCCGACCCACAGGCGTTCTTCCCCGACCCATTCGTCATTCTAGAGCCAACAGTCAAGTCAGAACCCATGATCATCGAGATGAACCTGATTCCGGACTTAGCCATTCTTTTCTGGGCCGTTTGGGACGTACCGCACACCCGGATCAGGCTGATCTCGACTTGTCCGACCACTTTGATGATTCTATGATGATCGATGCATCCATCTTCTCCAAAGGGATGTTACTTAGGCTCTCTGAAGATTTGGGTCGAGCTATCTCTTCATCCGTTCATGGATCATCGATGATCAACCATGCGGGCAGCCTTGCGTCCGTCCTGCTCCTTACCGCGGACGACCTGATCATCACAGGATGAACCTGGACGAATCACGAACCTGGACAGTCAATGTACCTTGCCAAGTCTTCATCAATTTCCGCGCATTGACTGGTCTTGGTCAAAGTTCAGAAATCCATGTCTTGTTTTCATTGATTTATATTTTCTATGTTGTCATTTCCAACATTTCTCTTTATGTTTCTTTGACTCACAAACACTATATATATGTGATGTCTCTCATGAATAAAACATCATCGATTTTTCTCTTATATTTTTGAGTCTTCTCTCATTGTTCTTTGTCTTAGAACATTCATAGTTTGCTTGGTGAGGTTATCTCCGAGTAAGAACACCTTCGTTGTGTTGGACCGGTGCGTCATATCCGGCAACCTTCGAAACTCTGGTAGTATCTTTGGGCTTCCGCAACCCTTAGTGTCACCCTTCGATCCACTAGTTCTCAATCCACTCGGATCTGAGTTCATATCATCCATACCGGTTGAGTGATCCAAATCTAGGTTCTATCAGAAAGGCTCCCAGGGGTAGCTCCTCCTATTCGAAGGAGTAATCAAGGGTCCTACTCAGATACACCTTTCGTGGAGGAGATTGCTTCGGTGAAGATGCCAAGAAAGTTCTCTTTCCCGAGCATAAAGATGTATGAAGGTACCGGGGATCCCGACAATCATATCGCCCAGTACAAGCAACGCATGCTAGCGGTAGCAATCCCTCGGGATGCACGGGAAGCTATCATGTGCAAAGGATTCAGATCAACCTTGACCGGTCCTGCTCTCCAGTGGTATATCAATCTGCCTACCAAATCCATCAAATCTTTTGCAGCCCTTAGCGATAAGTTCGTAGAGCAGTTCGCCAGCAGCCGCGACCTAGAGAAGAACTCAGATGATCTCTACGAGATCCTCCAGCATAGGAATGAGCCCCTTCGTTCCTACATAGCGCGCTTCAACCAAGCGAAGGTGGCTATCCCTGAGTGCAACGCTGATACGGCTATCTCAGCCTTTAAGAGGGGTCTACTTCCGGAGGGAGATCTTTACAAGGAGCTGATCAAATACAAGTGCAGGATTATGGAATATGTATTATCTCGTGCTTGGGCTCAAGTAAGGTGGGAAGAAGACGTTGCTAGTAGGGCCAAAGCCGGTCCGAAGTATGATCAGAAGTCATCAAATCCTACCAGGAGTGATCGCGATGAGCCTTCTCACCCCAAGTCCGCTAGGGAGACTAGTAACCCGAACAGGGGCAGGTACCAGCATCGACCTTTGCCTAGATACGAAGGAATGATGGTGTCTACTTGGCCTGACATCTCCCATCTTGCGATATCCAAACCGGAACTGATCGGTGTCCTACGACAAATAGGTCCTCAAGTCAAGTGGCCTCCTAAGATGAAGGCCGCAGAGGCTAATCGAAACCCCAAGCGATGGTGCGAGTTCCATAGTGACCATGGTCATACTACGGAGGATTGCATAGCCCTGAAGATGGAAGTCGCTGAGCTCCTCAAGAAAGGCTACATACGGGAGTTCCTCTCGGATAAAGCAAAGAACCTCCTAAACAAAGAAGGTCCCGGTCTCCCTATCGAGGCAGCTCCTGCATTTCCATCACAACAAGACCAGGTGATCCATGTCATCTCAAGCGGATCAGAGGTAAGCGGAATTAGCAGTGCCGCAGCCAAGAGAAGTACTCGCAACGTCAGGAACGGCCAAGAGGCCGAGGGTCCAAACCGCCTACTCCTTGGAACAGACGAGATCAGCTTCACTGCAAGCGATCATGAGAAGGTCCTTGCCCCTCATCACGACGGTCTCGTCATTTCACTTACCATTGCAAACTGGTTGGTCAAGTGAATACTAGTAGATAATGGGAGCTCCAGCAACATAATCTTCCATTCGGCCTTCGCCGACCTAGGGTTGGAACCTACAGCTCTAACCAGAAAGGCGACTCCCCTTGTAGGCTTCAGTGGAGAAGTCAAACAAACCTTGGGAGAGGTCCTTCTTCCCGTGTACGCCGAAGGGGTAAACCAAGCCACGAAGTTCCTGGTCGTCGACTGCCCCTCATCATACAATGTGATATTGGGAAGGCCTTGGATCCACGACATGGGAGCCGTACCTTCAACTTTGCATCAGCTGGTCAAGTTCCCAACCCCTTGGGGCATCAAGGCGGTCAAGGGAGATCAAGAGAATTCTAGGTCCTGCTATCAGACTACCCTTAAGGGAAAAACTCAGGTCTTATAGCAATTACAGAAGAAGCTTCCGGCCCCACACACCGAAGAGCCGGAAGTGGAAGGAATGGATGAGGTCCCACTCACGGAAGGGAACTCGAGCCGAAACTTAAAGATAGGCTCCAAGCTTCCGGAAGTCTTGAGAAGGAGATTGGTCGATTTCCTAAGATCCAACTCCGATTGCTTTGCCTGGTCTCATGAAGACATGCCTGGAATTGACCCCGATGTCATCATGCATCAACTCAAAGTGGATCCAATGCATCCTCCTGTCAGACAGAAGAGGAGGAAGTTCGCTCCTGAAAGGGACGAGATAATCAACGAAGAGGTCAAGAACATATTAGATGCCGGGTTCATACGAGAGGTGCAATACCCATAATGGCTAGCTAACGTAGTGGTCGTTAGGAAGAAGAACGGGAAGTGGAGAGTCTGTATCGACTTCACGGACCTTATTAAGTTATGTCCTAAAGAACCCTTCCCTCTGCCTCACATCGATAAGCTAGTCGACGCAACCGCTGGTCATCAACTGATGAGTTTCATGGATGCGTTATCCGGATATAATCAGATCCTAATGCATCCTGACGACCAAGAGAAGACCTCATTCATGACCTCAAGGGGTATCTACTGTTACAAGGTTATGCCTTTCGGATTGAAGAACACCGGATCGACCTATCAAAGGCTTGTCAACATGATGTTCGCCGATCAGATAGGGCAGACCATGGAAGTCTATATTGATGACATGTTGGTAAAGTCCATGGATGCCGAGGACCATATCTCACACCTTCAACAAGCCTTCACCACTCTCAAGAGGTACAACATGAAGCTAAACCCTTCAAAGTGCTCGTTCGGAATAAGCTTTGGAAAGTTCCTAGGGTACATAGTCACCCACAGGGGCATTGAAGCAAACCCAGAGCAGGTGAGAGCGATCCAGGTGATAACTTCCTTTCGCAACGTCAAGGAGGTGCAAAGACTGACAGGAAGGATGGCCGCCTTGAGTAGGTTCATCTCCAGGCTATCCGACAAGTCGCATGCCTTCTTCGAAACCTTGAAGGACCCCAAAGACTTCCAATGGACTGATAAATGTGAGCAAGCCATATCTGATCTCAAGGCCTATCTCACTACTCCACCTCTCCTCTCAAAACCCTTGGAAGGTGAGGTCCTATTACTCTATTTGGCAGTATCGGAACATGCGGTCAGTGCGGTCCTAGTAAGGGAAGAAGGAAGGAAACAGCATCCTATCTACTACGTGAACAAATCTTTACTAGACGCGGAGACCCGCTATAGTCACCTCGAAAAGCTGGCCCTTGCCTTAGTTAACGCCGCTCGAAATCTATGCCCCTACTTCCAGGCTCATCAAATCGTGGTGGTCACCTCCTTCCCCATCAAGGCAGTCCTTACTAAGCCGGAAGTGTCTGGACGACTAGCAAAATGGTCTATAGAGCTGGGGGAATACGACGTGATCTTCCGACCTGCAACAGCCATCAAATCGCAAGTCCTAGCAGATTTTGTAGCTGAATTCTCTCCTGTCATACTTCCATCCCTGGAACAAGAGGTAAATCTTCGTGATAACGAAGGAGAGAAAGGCGAATGGACACTGTACGTTGACGGATCTAGTAACGTAAGGGGCGCAGGCGTGGGACTAGTCCTAACTTCCCCCACGGGGGAATCAGCCTCAAGGGCCGTACGTTGCAACTTCAAAGCAATGAACAACAAAGCTGAGTATGAAGCTCTAATAGCAGGGCTGACACTCGCCAAACAAATGGGGGTAGAAGACATCCAGGTCTTCAGCGATTCACAATTGATCATAAGCCAAGTCCAAAGAGACTATCAGGCGAAAGATCCGAGTATGATCAGATACCTATCCGTGGCTAAGCGACTACTCGACAGGTTCCGACATTGTAAGCTCACCCAGATGAGCACAACTCCCAGGCTGACGCTCTAGCTAATCTATGGTCCGCTCTAGAAATAAAAAGTCATATGAGCATCCCACTACTGGTACTCCAATGGCCCGCGACCGAAAAAGAGACGGAGCCTGAAGAAGTATCCGTGGTAGACGAAGGAGAGACCTGGATGACGCCCATCATCAACTATCTAAGGTACGACACTTTGCCTGAAGATCAAGACGAAAGTCGGAAGATAAGGCGCTAAGCTGCAAGGTATTGCTTTTCTGAGGGGAAACTATGCCGAAGATCCTTTTCAGGACCCTATCCACGATGTCTTACCCCTAGAGAAGCCGCCAGGATACTAGAAGAGCTGCATGAAGGAGAATGTGGTTTCCATTCTAGTGGTCGGAGCCTGGTACTCAGAGCCAGAAGGGCAGGATATTATTGGCCAACCATGGCGAGGGACTCCCTCAAACAAGCCAAGCTCTGTAGCCAATGTCAGAAGCACGCGCCAATCTCCAACCTTCGACCAGAGAACCTCAAATCGTTAAGTTCTCCTTGGCCCTTCCGAAAGTGGGGCATGGACATCGTAGGGAAATTCCTTATGGCATCGGGGCAAAAGATCTTTCTCCTAGTCATGACAGATTATTTCACAAAGTGGGTGAAAGCTGAAGCACTAGCCAAGATAACGGATCTCCAAATCAGGAAATTCCTGTGGACTAACATGATCACACGTTTCGGAACTCCCCATGAGATCGTCACAGACAACGGACCCCAGTTCACAAGCTACAACTTCCGAAAGTTCTGCAAGGACTCGAACATCAAGCTTTCCTATTCAGCACCACGACACCCTCAATCTAATGGTCATGCCAAATCCACTAATAAGACAGTGGTGAACATGCTCAAGAAGCGCCTAGAAGACGCTCACGGGCGATGGGCAGAAGAGCTACACGGAGTACTCTGAGCCTATCGGACAACCCCGAAGACGGCTACCCAGGAGACTCCCTTCTCCCTTGTCTATGGTGCTGATGCGGTGATACCCACAGAGGTGCACGTAAGGACCACGGTCTCTGAATTCCTTTCCCAGGAGGAGAATAACGAGCTAATGTCCCTGAGTCTAGACCTACTCGACGAAAAGAGGGAGGCAGCCCGCCTTAGAAATGCGTCCTACCAGTTGAAAGTCGCCAAGAGCTACAACAAAAATGTCAGATCCAGAACTTTCCAGAAAGGAGACTGGGTCCTAAGGCGAGTCTGTGACCACACAAGGGACAAATCAGCCAGAAAACTCGCTCCTGGATGGGAAGGTCCTTATAAGGTAATAGAGGTGTAAGGGGCAGAAGTTTATAAGCTGGAAGACAGCGATGGCAAGGTCCCACCCAACTGTTGGAATGCCTTGCACCTCAAATTCTATCACTTCTGATGTAAGATCCCCGAATCAAGCTTTATATACTACTTTATTATGATATATTTAAGTACACTGGTTTCCTACTCCTATGTATGCGATAACATCTCCGGACTAAGCTTATAAAATACATTATTAGTTACGGCTAAAGGGGTTATAGGAACTCTAATGTACTTAAATGGGCATACTAGCTAGGTCAGGTCCTAAGGGATCTTAGATCTCAGCAAACCCTATATATACTAGTGAGACTACTCACATGGGTGTACGACATATAAGAAACGGGTCTGATCAACCCTATTACATTATCTGCACCTTGGGCCCTGCGTAAAGGCTATAAGTCCAAAAGTTACGTGGGGACCACCGTACTAGTGTTATCCAAACCCTGTGTTAAAGACGCTACGAGCTAAATACACGCAGGGGGCATGACGTACACTGCAAAGTACTGTAATCAAATACTGACGGCTGATATGCAGGGAGCAAATGTGCCAAAATACCGATTAGCATCAAAATTTAATACTTATCCAGACGTGGAAAGTAGTGTGTCTGGTGTGAAGTCGCTCCGCAGGGCAGGCCCACGCCAGACCACAGTAAGTCTGAGCGTGACCTTTTCTGCAGAAAGGTAGAGTGCAGCATTGAGATTCACGAGAGTGGCCTATACCTCCGGGTGGCAGAATGCAATTTCTCAATAACAGATCAGTAGTTGTTCCCCCATGGGGAGCAGAATACGATCGCAAACCTCCCATAACGCATACGGCCTCAGTGTCTATGACGAACCTCAGGGTTCAGTACGGCCTCAGGGTCTATATAGTAACCTGCGGGTTCAGTACGGCCTCAGGGTCTATATAGTAACCTACGGGTTCATTACGGCCTCCGGGTCTATAAAAGAACCTCAGGGTTCAATGCAGCCTCCGGGTCTGTAAGGAATCTCCGGATTCTAGATCACCTAAGGGTCGATCAAGAACCTTCGGGTCTAACTGATCTTCAGATCTAGTAAGAACCTCAGGGTTCAAGGATCTTCGAATCCAAATAGCAATCTTCGGGTTTGCCAAGAACCTCAAGGTTCAAAAGCATCAACCTCCGGGTTCGAGGTATCCATAGGGTTTAATCACGGTCCCCGGATCTAAAGATTAAACCCCAACACTCAGAAACCTCAGGGTTCAATGAGCAAACCTTCGGGTTCAATAAAACGGCCTTCATGCCTAGGTAAGGGACCCCAGGGTTCAAGACCTTAAGAACTTCCGGGTTCTAGGGCTCAAGAACCTCAGGGTTCAAACCAAGCTAGAACTCTAGGGTTCCAAGCAAGGATCTTTCATTCCAAATCTAAAACTCAGGTTTTTAATAATGGATTACAAGGTCTAACGCTTTTCTAATCATTTCAGGATTCAGTCAATTTACTAACAGGATCCAGGTCCTAGATATTGATATCCATTCAAGGGGTCAACCCTCACAAGGGCCCATCCCTAACAAGGGGTCAACTCCCACAAGGGTTCATCCCTCTCACGGTTTCAGCCTTTTCAAGGGTCCATCCCTTCTGACACGTCTACAAGCCTATCTAGACGTCCCCATATTCTGAAGATACGAAGTATATTCGACAAGGGCTGTACCCCTGAGCTATTGGTGCCACAAGAGGATCCCGATCCTAGACCCTAAAACTTCGCCTAGGAGATTCTGCTCAAAATCCTTGCGAACCATTCCGATCGAAAGACGAACAAGGCAAAAGGCAATTTCTACTGAACCCTTCGCAACACGCCTACTCTTCTCCTCAGACAATTGATGGGATAATTCTGAAACCTCGTCTCGATGATGCAAATCAGAGAGGACCTACGTAGGAAAACAAGTCTTATAAACTGCGGACTCATAATATAAGGTCATATCTATATCTCACCTGAAGAAGTTCACCCTGAACTTGCTGAATAATCCCAGAGGAATCCTTGTCCGAGGGAAGAGCCTGCATCCTCGCGAATACGTTGGCATTCAAATCAGCCAGCACGTCTCTGTGATCGCGTACTTACACCTTCCCTAGGCCTGCCGCCTCGTGATGGAGAGGAATCACTGCCTATCCTTATCATCCTACGCTTGTTACCGACAGTCGCGACTCCATCACCCGAAGCATTCCTGCTGGATGAGTCCCTTCTTGCCAATATAGCATTCGGGGCCTTCTTAAAAGCTACCATCGGATCTTCAGAATCTCCTTTTCTTTTGTCTTCTGAAAAGAGATATTCCGCGAGTTATTATACGAAAAATGAATACCTGTAAGTCGCAAAGAGATAACTTACCCTATAGCTTGCTATGGTGCAAGACCTCCGGACTGAGAAGCTGGGTTATGCGGCGTTGCTCAAGAAGAAGCTTCCGTGCCTGAAGAACATTGCATTCGCCCTCGACGGGAGCTGAGTGAGTTCCCTCTGGAAAAAAAGGGAACGCAAATCAGATAGATTCCGTCATCGGAACTCGTAAAAAGAGCGTCTACTAAAATCTCTTACCTATGAAGTTCCATCGATAATGGGCTCCTGGGAGAGTCATGAAAACATATCTCTCTGGCCACTTCTTCACAAAAGCCAATCCCTTCCGATCAGTCTTGGGAAGCTCCTCGACTATGGGAAGCCCCGATCTTGGACGGAGATGAAAACGCCCCTCGTGCCCGTTGATTGGAGCTAGATGATAGGCAAAAAGTTACTTCATTAACTTCGAAAGCCAGATTCTCTTCATCTCAGAGGTTTTGGATAGCTATGAGGATGCGCCAAGCTGGAGGATTAAGCTGAGATGGAGAAATATGGAAGTAGTTGCAGAGACTCGATATCAATGTTGGTATGCGCCTCTGAAGCCCGATTCGAAGAAAGCCTCATAGATAGAAATCTCCTCAGGCATGCCACCGGAAGCACGCTCTGACAATCTGGGAATGCGAAAGACGACGGAAGAAGGAAGCGAATACTTTTTTTGCCAATCGCATAACTCGTCCTCTCTAAACGTTGATGCGGGACCCACTTGCAGAGATCCCGAAGAAACAAACGAAAGGGGAGCTGGGGTCAAAGGATTTTGCATGTCTGTGTCACGACGTGACGGTGGGCTGATGGATCCGGAAGACAAGGAATTCGCTCTCTCTCCGACTCGTTTATTTCTGCCATTGAAAAGCTTCGGGAGTTGGCACGAAGAAATGGCAAGATTCGAGGTTAAGGAGACGTTACATGAAGATGAGAGTATATATATGAAAAAGATAGAGAGACGTTGGGAGTTCTTCTCAGAAAATCCGCCGATCTGAGATCTCGGAGTTCCCAAGACTGGGCTCGGAAAATTCAAATTCAAATGAACCCCGCTACCCAGATCTCCTGGAGTAAATACGCGATCTTCAGAAGGAAAGTGAGATCCAAGAATGAAGATTATAGCAGTTATGGACGATCCGAAGGATCTTTTAGCAATTGGGTCGAGAAACTTAAGACCTTCCTGAATCACAGCTTCCAGCTAGGGTCCCAGCCTGACCCACTGCAAGAAGAGAATGTACCCAAGAGAAAACTACTAAAGCTTAAGAAGCACACGTTATCCCTTGATTTCCACTAGCAAATCAAGGAATAAGGGGCAAACTGTTGGGGAAAAATATCCAGACATAAGTCTTCTCTAACTTCCGGATAGGTCCTCGACTTCTAGACCCTTGTTCAAAAGGAAACCAGGGACCGACCCTGCCTTAGGTCCGACCCCTAGATCGGACCAACCCTTTGGAGCAAAATAGAAGTTTTCTACCTAAGGGGTAACTTCCATTTTTCTGATTATGGAAGAGTTCTATTACTTGAAGCCGACATCTACAACTATAAAAGGGGAGCCCAAACCCTAGAATAAGGGATCGACAATTCGAGACTTAGAGATTAGAGTTTAGGCGACTAGAACTAGGGTTCATACTCCATCAAAACGTTGTAGTCCCGATAAATAACTCAATAACATCTCTTTTCTCTCGATTTACAACTCTTACAAACAAGTTCTCTAGTGTTCCGTAGTATTTAAACGATCCTACACAAAAATACCCTAACAGTAAAATCCAATGGCTCCACGAAAAAGCAAGCTCCGAGAACCTTACTACCGCTTTTCCTGGCAACAAACCCTGATATACCTCTAAAGAAAACTTAGGCCTGGTACCCCCTACAAACTCTCGAGGAAGCTCAGGACATGTTCCTTTACAAGCTTCTGAAGCTACGCGCCTCTCCAAGTTTCTGAGGAAGCTAAGGCCACGTGCCTCTCCAAGTTTCCAAAACTACACCCGTCGACACGTTTCGAGAAACCAAGAAATTCCAGTGACGGAGTCAAGAGTACGCCATTCTACAAGCTTCCGAGGAAGTAGGTCCAAGGCACTTGCCTTCCTGAACTTCTGCGAAAGAGATAACTGAGAGGAAAGCAGGGGACAAATGAGTTAACACTCAACCCAAGGGGCAAACATGTGTCAACAAATCTTGTTGGCTTGCCCACTAAAGGGAGGATTCAAGACAAAGCAACGGGTCATTTAGTGACATCCAAGAAACGCTGAGAGTGACTCACCCAAGTTGAAGTAGAGAGCAGCCAGAAGAAGTCACTAAACGACATCAAAAAAAGAGAATATCTACCTATCCTCACGTGCCAGAGCACTAGTTCCTAGGAGCCTCCAGGTTCTCAAGGATAAATCTACGGTTCCCAAAGATGAGCAGCATGAACTACGAGTTCCTGTGCAACGAACTTCAATACCTCGAGTTATACGACAAAGAACCAGCCTCCACGCCTCAACAAAGGTCTCCATTCCTCCAAAGTCCTGTTACAGGTCTAAGGACCCTGCGTCCAGCAGACGAATGTCAACGCTCAATGAAGCGTCAGCAAGTCCATCTCCTTCAAACCTGCATCACTGAGAGAGTTCTACATTGGTTATAAGACCTGAAAGAAAATCTTGTATTCCACTGAGATACAAGATCAAGATCCTGAATCCTACAAGATCACCTTCGAACAGGTCCAGAACCTGGGAGTACTTATCAAGACCCCGGTCTACCATCTGGAAAAACGACTCTCCTCCAGGTTCGAACACGGCCCATGCCAAATAAGAACTCAGTAAAAGGGGCATCAGAGAAACGACGTCCTGCTCACGACAAGCCTGATGAGATATAGGGACTCCGGTTGACAAAAGTGCACAGGTTATCTCCAGACTTCACCCACGAAATTGAAAGATAAGAGGCAATCAATTAGGAAGATATTACTCATGCTTCCAAGCAAGACCCACGTCTTCAGATTCTTTCGAGCAATACCCAGTCTTCAAATTCCCTTATGAAGAAGTTCCGACTCCGACAAAGTTCCTACTCCAAAGTTCCGACTCCGAAGTTCTGACTCCGACTCCAAAGCTCCGGCTCCGACCCCTGCTTATATCCCTAACACCAGGTGATATAAGACTCTGATGGAGCCTTTGGATCGGTGGTGGGGATGGATCCTCAAGCTGGCTTTCACGCACTCTCTTGAGAACAAAGTATGGTCGATGGTGATGGCACTTGGCTAGATAGATCAAGTGTTATGGGATCAAACAAGCTGGCTATAACACACTCTCTTGTTGGATCGGTTAATGGAGTTGATGATGGATCGAAGAACACCACAAGGAGGATGATAGATCCTTGATACAGTTCGAACTCTTGCTGCTTGAATCACACAAGGAGGAAGAGAGAGATGGCGGCTTGCTTAGGGGGCAAACTGACTCATATATTAATCTAGGTAAAAAGTTGTGTCTTACAAAGCTGCGTGTGGGACTTTATTAATAGTCCATCAGCTAATGACCTAACGGTCGACTCAAAAGGAAATAAAAGACTCAAAATGACAGGACTTAAGGTTCAAAAGAAAAGAAACAAAAACAACTAACATTGCCCCGGTTTAAGACCAAAAAGGAAAGATGCATAAAGTAAATAAAAGAAAGGCCTAAACTAAGTCTTGGCCTTGAACCTTGGTTGCTGCGGAGATGGGAGAGTTCTAGGAACCACTAGACTGACCCATCTTACCTGCACAAATCGTAAATAATGAAAATACTTCCCTTGGTTCGAAGTTGGTCTGTTTGGGAAGGCTTTCTTCATCTTCTGGAAAGGCATCCCATTCAGGAAAGGCATCCCGTTTAGGAAAGGATTCTTCATCTTCTGGAAAGGCTTCCCTATAACTTGGAAGGTCTTCCGCTTCACTTGGAAAGGCTTCCTCTTTTCTTGTAAAGACTTCTTCTTTATCTAGAAGGGCTTCCTCTTCAGTTCCTGCGAGGTAAACATCTTTATCAGTTCCATCCAAATAAGCTGGCTTACCTTGAGTGATATTGAGTTGCGCAAAGGCATTGCTCAAGTCATCACTTGTCTTGTTGCTATGCTCTACTTTGGTAAGTTGAGCTATAGGTATGACTGGTGGTTCTTCTAGGTGGTTCATGATGGCTTGGACCGCAAGGTTAAACCCTTCTTTGAGTCTTATCTCCTTGGAACGTGTCATCGGTCCTTCAGAGACCTTAGGAATGGTTATAGGAGTGATGTTCTGGTCGATGTCCACATCATTCCCTCCTCCTTCAAGAGGTTTTGACCTCAAAACTGGGTCATCTGCAAGATAAGGAGACAAGTCAGTAACAATTGAACGTATGAGAAATATTAAACTCACCTGGCAGCTCCAGACGGTAGGCATTGTCATTGATCTTCTCCAAGACACGGAAAGGGCTAGCTCCTCTAGGGGCTAGTTTGGATTTCCTTTGTGAGAACCTCTCAGGCCTCATATGTATCCAGACCCACTCTCCTGGTTGAAAGATCATCTCTTTGCGCTTCTTGTCAGCTATTCTCTTGTAGTCCTCAGTCTTTTTGATGACATTCTCCCGGGCTTGCTGGTGTAGCTTCTTGATTGCCTCGCCTCTCTTTAAACCATCCTGATTAACTTGCTCAACTTGTGGGATTGGCTTAAGATCCAAAGGGGTTAGTGGATTAAACCCATAAAAAACTTCAAAAGGAGACATCTTAGTAGCAAAATGGGTAGCATGGTTATAAGCAAACTCAATCAACGGAAGGCAGTCTAACCAAGTGATTAAGTTACGACCAAGAGTAACTCTAAGTAGAGTAGATAAGGTTCGGTTTACCACTTCAGTTTGTCCATTTGTTTGAGGATGGCAAGTTGTTGAGAAGAGTAGTTTAGTGCCTAGCTTCTTCCATAGGGTCCTCCAAAAGTGGCTTAAGAACTTGGTGTCTCTATCAGATACAATGGTCCTTGGTATCCCATGTAAGCGCACCACTTCTTTAAAGAACAAGTCTGCGGTTTGAGATGCATCATTGGACTTGTCACATGGTATGAAGTGAGCCATCTTTGAAAACTGGTCCACCACCACAAAGATTGAATCCTTGTGTCTTATCTTGGGCAAACCTAAAACAAAATCCATAGAAATATCCTCCCAAGGAGCATTAAGAATTGGTAAAGGTAAGTAAAAACCGTTCGGATGTGACCTGGACTTGGATTTGTGACAAGGAACACATCTAGCACAATGTCTCTCAACATCTCTCTTGAGGTGTGGCCAGAAGAAATGTTCAGTTACAATCGCCAAGGTTTTGTTTACTCCAAAGTGACCCATAAGACCCCCACCGTGTGCTTCTTGAAGTATGAGGTCTCTCATGGAGCCTTGAGGAATACACAACCGCTTATCCCTAAATAGAAACCTTTCATGCAAGTGATAAGATTGGAAAGCTCCTTTCCCACATGATTGGAAGGCTTCTTTCAGCTCGGATCATCTTTGTACAGCTCCTTGATGTGCTCAAATCCTAGCACTTTAGCATCCATGGTAGTGATCAAAGCATGCCTCCTTGACAAAGCATCAGCTACCACATTTTCTTTACCCTTCTTGTACTTGATTACATATGGAAAGGTCTCAATGAACTCCAACCACTTAGCATGCCTTCTCTTAAGTGAAGTCTGGCCCCTTAAGTGCTTGAGATTCTCATGGTCAGTATGGATAATAAACTCCTTAGACCTTAGGTAGTGTTGCCAAGTCTCTAAAGCTCTAACCAATGCATATAGCTCCTTGTCACATGTAGGGTATTTGAGGGTTGCTCCACTTAGTTTCTCACTGAAGAAGGCTACTGGTTTCTTCCTCTGATGTAACACGGCTCCTATACCCACTCCTGATGCATCCCACTCTACTTCAAACATCTCGTCAAAGTCAGGTAGAGCTAGCACTGGTGCATGAGTTAGCTTGTACTTCAAGGTATTGAAGGCAACTTCTTGTGGCTCTCCCCATGAGAAAGCAACATTCTTCTTGATCACAGCAGTTAATGGAGCAACTATAGTACTGAAGTCTCTAACAAAGCGCCTGTAGAAACTAGCCAATCCATGAAAGCTTCTAACGTGTGCAATAGAAGTTGGAAGAGGCCATTCTTGTATGGCTCTGATCTTCTCTTCTTCCACTTGTAGACCCTGTTTACTCACTACAAAGCCCAAGAAAACAAGCTGGTCAGTACAAAATGTGCACTTCTTTAGGTTGGCATATAAACCTTCCTTCCGAAGTGTAAGCAAAACAAGTTCTAGATGCTTAAGATGTTCATCTAAACTCTTACTGTAAATAAGTATATCATCAAAATAGACAACAACAAATTTACTTATAAATGATCTAAGAACCTGGTTCATGAGCCTCATGAAAGTACTTGGTGCATTGGTTAGCCCAAAGGGCATAACCAACCACTCATTCTTACTTGATGATAGCCACTCCTTAGATATATCTTAGAAAAGATAGTTGCTCCACTAAGTTCATCAAGCATGTCATCTAGGCGTGGGATTGGGTGTCGGTATTTGATGGTGATGTTGTTGATATCACGGCAATCTACACACATCCTCCATGATCCGTCCTTCTTGGGAACTAAGCGAACCGGCACAGCACAAGGACTTAGACTCTCTCGGATGTATCCTTTATCCATCAGGTCTTGAACTTGTTTTTCTAGCTCTTTGGTCTCCTCCGGATTCATTCTATAGGCTGGTTTGTTTGGCAAAGCTGAGCCTGGAACGAGATCAATTTGGTGTTCAATCCCTCTGATTGGAGGTAGTCCAGCTGGTATCTCTTCAGGAAACAAGTCTTGAAACTTGTCTAGCATGGCTTTAGCTTGTTTGGGAAGTTGCGCATCTGAACTCCCTATACTCAAATATTCTTTTAAGATCATTAGTAGCACAGTGCCCTTGGCACTCAAGGTCTTAATAATTGAACCAGGAGATATCATAAGGTTAGTCTTACTTACCTGATCTTCCTTGTTCATTCTAGCTTGTAACTCATGTACCTCGGCTGGGCTGAGAGGTGCTAGGTTGTACTT
This sequence comes from Raphanus raphanistrum subsp. raphanistrum, assembly GCA_019706035.1. Lineage (NCBI taxonomy): Eukaryota > Viridiplantae > Streptophyta > Magnoliopsida > Brassicales > Brassicaceae > Raphanus > Raphanus raphanistrum. The sequence goes on from CM033984.1 coordinate 33,128,227, forward strand.
GCGGTCTTTGAACTTGAAAGAATAGTAGTTGGTGCGTCCATTGTGGAATTTGGCTCGATCAAATTGCCAAGGCCTTCCCAACAAGATGTGACCGGCTTGCATTGGTACCACATCACACACTACCTCATCTTGGTACTTACCAATACTAAAAGATATCTTTACTTGCTAAGTGACCTTCAGCTCAGTCTTGTTGTCTAACCATTGCAACCTATAGGGCCGAGGGTGCTTGGTTGTCTCAAGACCTAACCTGTCCACCATATACTTGCTAGCCATGTTAGTATAAGATCCTTCATCTATAACCAAGTTACATACCTTAGCTTTGATGGTGCAGCGAGTGTGGAAGAGGTTTTCTCTCTGAGCTTTCTCTTCTGGATTGGTCATTGCACTTAGTACTCTCCTAGTGACCAACAACTCTCCAGTATCAGTAAACTCTACTTCTTCATCAGAGTGTATAGCCTCCATGTCGGCTTCATCTTGAGATTCATAGTCTCCATTGGCAGTGATAGTCATGACTCTTTGGTTTGGACATTCCCTAGCCATATGGCCTCGCCCCTGACATCTAAAACAAGTAATATCTCGAGTTCTTTGATTGTTAGTACTCTTGTTTTGATCTTGTCTAGGACCTTTGTTTGGCTCATTACTCTTACCTTTGAATCGAGAATCAATCTCTACAGCCTTACCTTTTTCAGTTTGTTTACTGACATTGGATGTCCATGGTTGTGGGTTTCTAGACCTCCCAGTGTTGGCGGTCTTACGCTTGATTTGCTTCTCAACCTGCACAGCTAGATGCATTAGTTCATGTAAACCACTATATTGAGCTCTCTCTACCTTCCTGGAGATTCGCTCTTGAAGTCCATCAATGAATTGAGCCATCAATGCTTCTTCAGACTCTTCCAAATCCAATGAGTTCATAAGCTTCTCAAACTCTTCAAAGTACTCTTCTACTGTCCTATTACCCTGAGATAACTTGCGAAAACGTTTTTGTAAATCTCTATGGTAATAATCAGGAACATATCTTAACCTTAGGAGATACTTCATGTCAGCCCAAGTTGTGACTGCTCCAAAGCGGTTTCTCCTTCTTTCAGCTACATTTCTGTCCCACCATGCAAGGGCATTCTCGGTGAGTTGAGCTGCAGCTAAGGCCACCTTCTTATGTTCTCCATAGCCATAACACTCAAAGATATACTCTAAGCGCTTCTCCCAATCCATGTAAGCTTCCGGATCGGATTTACCTGCAAAAGTTGGAGGAACAAGTTTAATATCTTTGTTGTGTTCTCTATGATGAACTTCTCTAGCTCGGTTGTGTCTAAGTGGATCCTGTCTCCTAGGATTTCGGTTCCGGAGGGGATCATCATCATCAAGACTCGGCATGCTCTCATCATCTTCATGCTCTCCATCTTCCTCCTCATGGATGGGGTTTTGGTTGCGGATTGGAACTCTCCTTTGAGGTTGCTCCAACCGGTTCAAGCGAGTGTTGATCTGCTGACCAAGCTCTCCTACAGCAGCCCTCATCTCTTCTCTCATAGCAGCCATTATCTGCTCCATGGTTGGAGGATTAGCTCCAATGTTGGTGTTCTCATCACCCATGACTTGGTTTGCTAATACTCAACAAAAACAACAAAAGATTAAATACCAACGGTAACACTATTCAAACAAGAAGAAACTTCGAGATCTTTTTTTTAAAAAATCTTAAAAGATAACTCGACTAGAGAAAATAAATAAAAGGAAAAATGTTTATGGAGTTTTCAAAAATTTCTTGAAACAAAAGGCAAGCAATTAAGCAATAATCTACAAAAGGTAACTTGATTGAAAACAAAATTATTGCGTGATGAAGAAAAAGGAAAGAACAAAATATTTTTGGGTTTTCGAAAATTTGATGAATCAAGGACTTGAACAAAAGCGAAAACACACGATTTCTTTTTGGTTTTCAAAATTTTATGAATCAAAAACACGATTGCAAATAAGAACAAGTAAACTTTTTATGGGTTTTTCTTTTCTTAAAACAAAACAAGGAAATACTTGATATTGAAACTAGATGCAAAAGATAACTATTTTTTTTTTGATTTATGAAAAGAAACAAACAATTTGGATGCAACAATATAAGAAAATATTTATGGGTTTTTGATTTATGAAAATAAGAGAAAATCGAAGAACAATGAAACAAAAGATAAAGGTAAGAATAACCAAAGGATGGATCCTTTGGCTCTGATACCAAAATGATATAAGACTCGGATGGAGCCTTTGGATAGGTGGTGGGGATGGATCCTCAAGCTGGCTTTCACGCACTCTCTTGAGAACAAAGGATGGTCGATGGTGATGGCACTTGACTAGATAGATCAAGTGTTATGGGATCAAACAAGCTGGCTATAACACACTCTCTTGTTGGATCGGTTAATGGAGTTGATGATGGATCGAAGAACACCACAAGGAGGATGATAGATCCTTGATACAGTTTGAACTCTTCCTGCTTGAATCACACAAGGAGGAAGAGAGAGATGGCGGCTTGCTTAGAGGGCAAACTGACTCATATATTAATCTAGGTAAAAAGTTGTGTCTTACAAAGCTGCGTGTGGGACTTTATTAATAGTCCATCAGCTGATGACCTAACGGTCGACTCAAAAGGAAATAAAAGACTCAAAACGACAGGACTTAAGGTTCAAAAGAAAAGAAACAAAAACAACTAACATTGCCCCGGTTTAAGACCAAAAAGGAAAGATGCATAAAGTAAATAAAAGAAAGGCCTAAACTAAGTCTTGGCCTTGAACCTTGGTTGCTGCGGAGATGGGAGAGTTCTAGGAACCACTAGACTGATCCATCTTACCTGCACAAATCGTAAATAATGAAAATACTTCCCTTGGTTCGAAGTTGGTCTGTTTGGGAAGGCTTTCTTCATCTTCTGGAAAGGCATCCCATTCAGGAAAGGCATCCCGTTTAGGAAAGGATTCTTCATCTTCTGGAAAGGCTTCCCGATAACTTGGAAGGTCTTCCGCTTCACTTGGAAAGGCTTCCTCTTTTCTTGTAAAGACTTCTTCTTTATCTGGAAGGGCTTCCTCTTCAGTTCCTGCGAAGTAAACATCTTTATCAGTTCCATCCAAATAAGCTGGCTTACCTTGAGTGATATTGAGTTGCGCAAAGGCATTGCTCAAGTCATCACTTGTCTTGTTGCTATGCTCTACTTTGGTAAGTTGAGCTATAGGTATGACTGGTGGTTCTTCTAGGTGGTTCATGATGGCTTGGACCGCAAGGTTAAACCCTTCTTTGAGTCTTATCTCCTTGGAACGTGTCATTGGTCCTTCAGAGACCTTAGGAATGGTTATAGGAGTGATGTTCTGGTCGATGTCCACATCACCAGGTAAAATGAAAAAAAAAAAAATTCAAACTCTTACGCAGAGACCATCGTACTAACCATGTCAATCCCTGCAATAACGCAGGAGGCATAAGTACAAACACAATGTATTGTATCCAAAATCGGAGTTTGTACAGGGAGCGAAAATAACAACAGGTATGAGATTAAGGCAGTAATGGGTCTGATCAACCTCTGGGTCCTGAAGCAATACCTCGGCTCTGTTCGATGCAAGGATCCATCAATTGGATCTCCGGGTCCATAGGAGTGACCTGCTATCTCTTGGGAAAAATCCACGAGTAACCTATCCACGGAAGGTGGAATGCGATGCATCCTTATACTCCAGGTTTTGATAAAGAAAGACTCTGCTCCAAAAAGCCTACCTTGCAATCAATGAGAGTCTACCCGACGGAGGCAACTTCGAATCAACAAGATAAACGAGAAGTTCCATACAATCTTCGGGTTCTCGGACGGAAGTGCATCCAACCTCCAAGATCCTAGATGAAATACTGTGCAAACTCCAGGTTCCATGGAAGCGTGATGTAAAGTTACTGAAGCATCAATTGTGGCTTACCTCCGGGGGCGGAATGCAATGTCACACAAGATTAGGAACAGCTTACTCACGGGGGAAGAGCTCTATATAACACCTTAGGACCTCTGGGTCCAAAAGGGTTACATCCTAAAACCTCCTGGTTTAAGGAAGGGATCCATCCTACTGCCTCTAGGTTCCTGGACGAAAGTCCATCCAGCCTCTGGGTCCCTGAACGAAAATCCATCCAACCTCCGGCTTCCTAGATGAGATTTCATACAACCTCCAGACTGCAGAAGAAGACTCAACAAGAAGTTTCCAAGTTCTAGGAAAGCGTGACATAAGCACGGACACCACTATTTACCGCAAACAACATGTCCAAGACTCCTACTCTAGTACCAAGAATCAACTAGGTTATCTTTTGGCATCAAGAATACACATGCCAAAGGTCCTCCCTGCCAGATATCAAGGCACCATCATAAGACAACATCAGAACCTCAAGGAGCATCAAGTATGCTAAACGCATTAAGGAGACCAGCACGAAGACCTGAATGAAAGTCCGTTACAGCTTTTACCAACTCAAGAGGCGCAAGCAAGGCTGACTGAATCAAGCATGAGGATTCTGAGTTCCGACCTCCGGGTCTTATTAAACCTTCTTCTACCTTTAATCATTATCCTAGCCAAGATTCTCCCTCTCAGAATTCCGGGGTCCCGACCCATACACTCCTCCACATGGTTCGTGGAACCAGAGAACCTCAAGAAATGCAAGGTGATGTCCTTCCTTGACTAAGGCTGGGTATAGCTACATGAGCAGCACAAGCATATGGGCTTTGTTGAGCAGAAGCATCACCCTTTATGCAGACGTTCCCGGCTTCTCCATCAAGCCTTTGGCAGAACTTCGATTAATCCCACCATGGGGGCAAGCCAACTTCTTGGATGTCATTAAACGACCTGTTGCTTTATCTTGAAACCTGCCTTTAGTGGGCAAGCCAACAAGATTTGTTGACGCATGTTTGCCCCGAAAAGAAAGAAAAAGAAAAGAAAGAAAAAAGAGAGATAGAAAAAATAGTATTAGAGAGTTATTTAGAGAAGCAAGACGTATTACGAGATTGTGGGATTATCGACACGGAACCAAGACGAAGTTTTGGAGCGGATAAAAAGGGTTTGGTCAGCTTCCGGAATCAAAGAGTCAAGCCACATCGGTTAATCACAGTAAGTCACAGTTAATTGTTTGTTAACAATTTTTAATGCAGGTTCCTGACATCGGAAATGGTTCCTGAGCTATAAAAGCCAGACCAGTCTAGGGGTCAGTTTGGTTCCCAGGCTTGAGACGCTGTCTGTGCTAAGTGGATAGCAAGACTAGTCTAAGCACTCAGGTTATTGTGATTGTGTATAATTATGTGTATTGTATGTTGTTATGGTATGTATGTTCCTCGTATTGGTATTGTTGTGTTAGAATGATATACCATGGATTTAACCCATTTTCTACCATGGTATAATGGTATTTTAGTTATATAACTAATGTATTTTCTAGCCTATTAGGTATGTTTTCAGGTTCAGGAGTGTTGCGTGATAAATTTATGCTTTTGGAGCATCTTGGAGTACAAGAGATAATACACCCGATTTGACCATTTAAGACCAAGTCGGAAGTCAACATTCAGATAAGAATCGATCGATACTCATCCAGAGTTGTCGATCAATGTAGCTCTGAAGATCCGTGTACTAGAAGATTATAATCGATCGATGCACATCAAGTGTTGTCGATCGATAGCGAGGACGAAATGGTTTAGCCGACTACTTCACCAAGACTTCACCAAATTACGAGATTTCCCCTGACGAGTTTTTAATCTAATGGAAATGCTTAAATATCCTGCTTAAGTGTTTTTGACGGCAAGCTTTAGCAAGCAAGCTTTTAGCAAGCAGGCTTTTGCAACCAGAGAGAAAAGCAAGCAGAGAGTGTGAGAGAAAGCTAGAGTTTTATATGTTTTGAGAGATTGGAGAGATCATTGAGAGATTTGTGAGTGAACTCCATTTGTTTTCTATTCTCTATCTAATGCAATTCTTTTACCTATCTTGTGTTATGAATTGTTTAACTATGTCTGAGTAGTCTACTTGTTAGATCTAGGGTTTAAATAGGTTTGTGGGATTAGCCCCAAACTATATTTGCTAAGTTGTGATATTCATCAAATAGATTGCACCCTATGCTTGTTCTAGAGTAGCTAACTAGAGCATAGATCACTAGGATCCTTATATCTTGCATTATCTGTTTGAACTAGTTGTTTCTATAGAGAAGAGCTAACCGCCCTCCTTGAGACCTAGTGTTCATTATCGGCTTGCGCCTAGGCATTTTTAGAAGCCGTCGATCGATACCCCAACTGGACAATCGATCGGCGCTGCGAAAGGTGTATCGCTCGATATCTCTAAAGGATATCGATCGACTCTTTTTCTGGTCAACAGACTACAGTTGAGATCAGAGATCTAGTTATTTAACCAGTGAGACATCAGTGAGTGTTAAGCGGCTGAGTTCTTTAGTATCATTCAAGTAACTTATTAGGAATTTATAGATATTATAATCTCCATTCCTGAATGAAAGCCCTATGTCTAGCACACTTCATTATCATTTAAACAACCATTCAACTTGTTAGTTAGAGCAACTACCTTGCTCAATTTAGGATTGTCATTTACATTTCATCATAAAAACCAATTTCACCTAGGATTAATTAATTGATTAGATTTAATTGGTTCCCTAGCTCCTCGTGATTTGATCCCTAAGTACTACAGCTGAACCTGTTATTTGAGAGAGTAAGGCTCTATAGGGTAATTTGAGTTGTATCAAATTTGGCGCCGTTGCCAGGAAACTTTAATCGCCATTAGATTTAATTTTATCAATTTTAGGTTTTTCTTTTTCTTTTACCCCTTTCTAATTAAATTTTTTATTGTCTTTTAAGGTACATGCCCGGCAGTACCAGAAGCAATAAGGGAAATCAACTACTATTCTCAGAAGATCATGCACACTTGGAACGTTCAATCCGCAAAGACCTACGCTCCGCATCGATCGACTGATATTCACGTTCAACCGTCTACCGATACTCAAACACCACCGTCGACCGATACTCTTCGCAGATCTACATTGTTCGACCACTACCCACCGTACATCGATCGATACTAACCCGCGAGGCATGGTTGCGATTGTTATTCTCACGCAGGGCGAGAATGGAAACATGTATGACCAGGATGGTCATCTGCGTAATGCAACAGGTCAGAAGCTAGATGCACATGGAAAAATAATCCCTGAGCCAGAAGCTGAGGCTACAGAAGAAGCTCAAACACGATCGTTGGCAGACTAAAATCGTCCTGATGAGTACTACACCAACATATCAGCTATTCGACTTCCAGAGATTCAGAAGCCGAACTTCGAGCTCAAGCCTCAGTACTACTCTCTCGTGTCACAAATACTCTACGCTAGGTTATAGCTGCTATTCGCATGGATGGAGTCTCTGAGGACTACCTACTCTGCAAGCTCTTCAAATACTCACTGATTGGAGAAGCTTAAAACTGGCTCAAGCAGCTACCTACAGGATCATTGACATCCAAGGCCGACATCAAAAACGCCTTCCTGCGTAATTTCTTTGATGAGGTACGTGCTGAAGACCTAAGGAGCAAAATTGCCACTTTTTGCGCAAAAGCCTGGTGAGACTTTTAAAGACACGTGGATCAGATTTAAGTTCTTCCAGCGAGACTGTCCACACCATGGATTCAATGAAGTGCAGCTGCTAAGCACTTTCTACAGAGGTATCGCCTTGAGGTATCAGATGGCTCTTGATACTGCTAGCGAGGGAACTTCAACACCAGGAATCCAATAGAGGCTGTGAGACTTATTGAGAACCTAGCCAACAGCAGCAGCACCAAGAACACTGACTCTGATAAGAAGAAATCTGTTGCAGCCATCGTGGAGGACCAGATGAATGAAGTCAGAGCTAAGATAGATGCTTTACATGCATTTCTGGGGAAGCCAGTCTGCTCAGCTGAAGAAGGAGATGCTAGAGAAGATGATACATAGGAAGATGTGAACTACATTGGAGGTACTGGATTTCAGAGTATGGAAACCAGAGTGGCAACATAAACTTTTTTGGCATTGGTCAGAAGAGTAACTACAACCAGAGCTTACCAAAACCCACCACCACCCACCCAGGAGAGTAAGTTTGATGCCATGATTGATAGAGTTCTTGAAGGACAGCAGATACTTACAGTGGACTTCAATGGAAAGATTGACTCTGTCTTCAACAATCTGAACACAAGGATACACACCATTTGTACTCAAATTAGGAAGCTTGAGACACAAATTGTCCAAACTGAAGACTCTATCAGGAGAATTGGAACTTTTAAGGAAGTAGGAGAAGGAAGCATGAAACACCACATGAATGCCATCATAGATGATTTCTGGCGAATGGTGAAGCATGAAAAGCTTCAAGAAGGAGATTTTGAAGTGGAAAGTTCACTAAGTTTTGGTGGATCTCAATGGTGTCGATCGACACCAGTTAGTCCATATCGATCGACACAATCGATGTCATTTCCAGATACGACTGCAGATTGCAACGCGGTTAGGATTTTGACACATGCTGAATTTACGGCTTCACATCCACCCACCCCCACCTATGAAGATATCGACCGACGAGACGAGCCACTCATGGATCGACACAAAAATGAGACACGCATCGATCGACCCTTTTCTCCACATATCGATCGACGCGCACCTCTCACATACCGAGTGCAATTACCATCAATTGACAGCAACCGAATCAATGCACTCCGACCCACACCGAAACAACCAGCCGACCCTGCAGAGACTACTAGTAACTCTTCAGACACTACACCAACATCAGAGGGAACTGAAGGAAGAAGGTTAAGGAGTAGGAAGGAGAAAACTCCTAAAAACCTTAAGAGGAAAGCTAATGAGAAGGAGATAGATGGTTTCACTAAGAGAGTTATCAGAATCCCACTAGAAAAACCCTTTGAGGAGGTTTACTTCACAAGTAGATTGTGGATGTTCTTCAGAGAGACAAGGGAGACTGAAAATGACATTAAGAGAATGTTTGACAATGTCAGAGAAGATATGAGGAAAATAATCACATTGGAGAAGAAGAGTGATCCTGGGAAGTTTGCAATACCCAGTGTAGTAAAGGGAATTGAGTTTCCTCATGCACTATGTGACACTGGTTCATCAGTCAGCATTTTACCAAAGGTTATGGCAGACCATCTGGGTCTGAAAGTAGAGCCTTCACCAGAGATCTTCATATTTGTGGATGACACTCAGAAAAATTCTGGAGGCTTGATCAGAGACCTGGAAGTGCAAATTGGTAATGCCATAGTCCCTGTGGATTTTCATGTCCTGGATATCAAGTTAAATTGGAACTCTTCCCTTCTACTTGGAAGAGCATTTCTGGCTACAGTAGGAGTTGTATGTGACATGAACACCAACAGGATGTGCTTGACGATGATAGATCCAGATATCCACTACGACTCTGTCAAACTTGGCAAACCACCAGCCAAAACCATGGAAAAAGAAGATGATCTTGGTATCATTGCAGTTTGTCATTGTGAAGTAGAGTATGAAACATAGTACTCGGGATCGATCGACGACCTCACTACATCATCGATCGACACCAGCGAGTCAGAAGTGATCGACACCAACCGTGGATTATCGATCGACAGAGATACACCAGATGATGAACTCGATTTACCAGATCATTGCTACCCGAATTTTGCCATCCAACCCTACAGCAAACAGGATGATTACTCAGTAAGGAGTTGGGCAGATAGCGGATTTCATGAAAGTTTTGCAGTAGACACAACCAGATCTTCCCACCATAGAGAACCACATTGAAGAATATGATGAAGATTACTGGGAAGAAAGAGCTTGAGAACACTACATAGAGAATGATAGATTTGCAAATCAATTCCCAAGAACAACCTGCTCCAAATTGATCGACATCCACCGCCCACCATCGATCAATTATCTACCTCATCCAGCAAAACGACATCGTCCATTGATCGACATCGCCAGCATCACATCAATCGATATTGAGTCAAACGACTTAAAGGACAAAATCAGAATTTCACCGATTAGGACAACAGATGGGTATATAAAGTTGTCAACATCAACTACGAAAATTCAAACTTCAACAACACATACCCAGCAGCCTCCAGCAACTAGCAACATCACCATGGAGACCTGCAACATCAAGAACAATCGATCTCACCATGCAGCTAAACGATCATCATCGATCACCATCACCACTGCACCATCGATCAATTTCTTTACCAGAGCTCAATCTCGATTTCATAATTCTTATGATATCAGGAATGCTTCACTAACACCTGATGAATTTGGTATTTTTCAGGGACAGAGATGGCTTTGCAAGAGCCATGGATGGAAGGATTCTACACATATCCAGGGAGGACATAGCAGACATCCTTCAAATTGCCAATGGACCAGACAACATGTTCACACAGCAACGTGGCCATTCAGACATCCTACCTCACGTCCAAGACAACCACCATGTCACCATGAGAGAGGATACAGTTCCTCAAAGTTTCGGTCAACATGGGAACTCACCATCGATTGATATCTTTTCATCACCATTGATCGACGACGAGATACCCAGATCTATCGATAGCGCAAGAGTCAGATCAACCGACAACGTATTGAGTTTGGACTACGTGTCCTTTGATACCGATGGATCCAGAAGATTCAGATGGAAAGAGAGGGACGAATTTGGTGTCCACATAGATGAGTTTGGACATTCTAGGGGAGTTGAATGTGAAATCATCCCTGTCACCAAAGAGCACATAAGAAAAATCCTGGAGAGAGCATCTCTTTTTAAAAGGAGTTGCTTAAGCCTTCCAGAACATGCACACCATTACCATGCATACAGACCATCACCAGTACCCTACAGCAAGGAGGAGATAGATGATATGGTGACTGATGTGTGGGGAGCTCATGCACACTTATAGGAAGAATTTCGCACATTGGTGGAAGATACCTACCAGCCATTGGATCGCAGCTATGAAGCTCTCCAAAGTGATATGGTAGAGCTAAGGATGGAGATTGAGAGCATTAGAACCATGCTTGAGATCAAGCTACGCCACCAATATCGATCGACACAGCACCATTGCCATCGATCGATATCAGCAAGACTACATCCAATGACCAACCAGAATGTTCATCACCTAAACGAGATGGATGGGAGATTGCTTACATCAATACACGGATTGGAGACGTCTACAGCCCTCTCAACAACAATGTCGAATGATTAAGCAAGAGGATTGATGATAGGGCTCAAATTACCCTGTAGAGCTTACTCTCTCAAATAAGAGGTTCAGCTGTAGTACTTAGGGATCGAATCACGAGGAGCTAGGGAACCAATTAAATCTAATCAATTTACCAATCCTAGGTGAAGTTGGATTTTAATAAAGAAATGTAAATGACAATTCCTAAAACTGAGCAAGGTAGTTGCTCTAACTAACAATATGATGGTTGTTTAAATGATAATGAAGAGTGCTAGACTTAGGGCTTTTATTCAGGAATGGAGATTATAATACCTATAATTTTTTTTTTTTTTTTTTAATACCTATAAATGCCTAACAAGTTGCTTGCATGATACTATAGAACTCAGCCGCTTAACTCTTAGTGATGTCTCACTGGTTAAATAATCTAGATCTCTGGCCTCAACTGTCATATTTTGACACAGAAAAAGAGTCGATCGATATCCTTTAGAGATATCGAGCGATACACCTTTCGCTCGGCGATCGATTCACCTGTCAGGGATATCGATCGACGGCTTCTAGATATGCCTAGGCGCGAGCCGATAATGAACACTAGATCTCAAGGAGGGCGGTTAGCTCTTCTCCAAGGAGACACTAGTTCAAACAGATAATTCAAGATATCAAAGATCCTAGTGATCTATGTTCTAGTTAGCTACTCTAGAACAAGCATAGGGTGCAATCTATTTGATGAATATCACAACTTAGCAAATATAGTTTGGGGCTAATCCCACAAACCTATTTAAACCCGTAGATCTAACAAGTAGACTACTCAGACATAGCTAAGCAATTCATAATAATAGATAGATAAAAGAATTGCATATATAAGGAGTAGAAAACAAATGGAGTTCACAAATCTCTTCAATCTCTCAAAACATATAAAACTCTCTAGTCTCTCTCTCACACTCTCTGCTTTGCCTCTCAAGACTTGTGCTTTCTTAGACTTGTCAAAAGCTTGCTTGCCGTCAAAAACATTTAGCAGAAATATTTAAGCATTTCCATTAGGTTAAAAACTCGTCAGGGGCAATCTCGTAATTTGGTGATGTCTTGGTGAAGTAGTCGGCTAAACCATTTCGTCCTCGATATCGATCGACAACACTAGTTGTGTATCGATCGATTATAATCTTCTAGTACGCGGATCTTCTCAGCTACATTGATCGACAACTTGGTCTTGAATGGTCAACTCGGTGTATTATCTCTTGTACTCCAAAATGCTCCAAAAACATTACTTTATCATGAAACCCTCCTGAACCTGAAAACATACCTAACAGGCTAGAAAACACATTAGTTATATAATAAAACACTAGTATACCATGGTAGAAAATGGGTGAAATCCATGGTATATCAATTGATCTTCTACAGAAAGAGTTGGCAACAATTCGCGAGAAAGGTCAGGCTCAGAATGCTACTGTTCCGTCGATCGACACACAATGTTCACCATCGATCAACACAAGGTTCGCAGAAATGGAGGATATGATGAAATCATATGAGGAAAAGCACAACAACTACAGTTCACCTATCATGCGATACTTGGATACACTGTCACAACAGTTGAACGAGTTGCAACAATACATTGGCATAGTTGAGGACCATCTTGGTCTTTGTGGCAGAAACGCGAGATCGATTCGACAGGACTAGACCCAAATCGATCGACATCGAGCAACCACCAGCGCAGACAACATTCACAGCAGCAGAAGACGATCAGATCAAACATTAGCTATACGAAGCTATGGATGCTATGGAGGAGAGGCTCAACAGGAGATGTGATGACATTGACGACCCTCTCAATGAAAGAGTTACCAACCTATGCAAAGCTACTGGTCTATTGAAGAATGAGATACTTGCTATTCAGAGAAATTCTTGAGTACCAAGGACAGCTTTCAGAATCGATCGACACAGTTACCATTGGATCGACCGACAAAACGCTCAGCGAAACTGACCGATGCACACGTTGTAGCATCGATCGACACCGAGTCCTTGACAGACCGAGATCAGCTGACTAATGACCAGATTGACGCCTTACAAAATGAAGAACTGTCCGAGCATTCAACAAATGATTTTTACCATCATCAGTTTGTACATGGAAGATTTAGACAGGAGGTTACAAGTCATCAAAGCAAATTTAGCAAATATGCATCAAAGATGGACAAGATCAGATGATACCACAAGAAATTTCACTGCTATTCGTGTTCCAAAGATGAAGGAGACGTTTGCCCACCAGCAAACAACTGCTCCTACACCAACTGAGTCACACACCACCAAAGTCAAGCTAAATGACTATAACAAAGCGCTGAGTGGGAGGCAACCCACTATTAGGTTTTATTTTCTTTTTAAGTTATTTTTACATTCTTACTTTTATTTTTCGCATTGATTTTTGCAGATTTTTGGGATCCAAGTAGAATGATGATTCGGTCGACCGACACAATCCATTCGCATCGCTCGACACCACACGACCATCACTAACGATTCGATGTATATCTATACGTATCAATCGACGCCATCGCGGTCAGGTTTAGTCGCTTCTATCTTGTTACATTAAGTACTTATGATTTATTTATTCACTTCACTCCGGCTGCGTTACACTGGGACAGTGTAATTTAAGTCTGGACAGTGTAATTTAAGTCTGGGGGAGGTTTACTAATATGTGTTTTTATTTTGGTTTTTATTTAAAATGTTTTCAAAATTATTTTTCGCATAAGTACTAAAATGGGGACATTGATATTGATTTATACTTGATTATCTAACCACTCTTTAGCACCATTCTAGATTTACTGATTGCAGATAGTACTAAAGATGCTAAAGTGGATCAACCTGTCACCTATATACACTAGCTGAGATTGTTTGAAGGAACCAAAGCTGACATCCAACACTAATACTGACTTCATTTGCTTGTCTTGGGGCTTGGTAATCACTGGATCGGAATCCTCTTACAAGTCTGGAAGGTAAAAAAGTCTGTGTGTTTCTGGTTCCCTTCCTTCTCTCTCTCTTCGGCATCTCAAAGATCTAAGTTTATGTTATAAAAGATTGAAATGATTTCTTGAGAGGCAGAGGGGTAGGAGTGTCTCCTGCGACCCCATTATTCTAAATCTCAGGGATAATCACACATTGTGGAAACAGGGAATAGGTAAATTACCTGAGACCCCATTATTCGCTACACTTTGTCAAAATGTATGAGTTACAAATGCAAATGTCAATGAGATAGACTAGATGACCTTTGTGGCATCAAAACCTATTGAAATTGAAACTAATAAGAGATCCAGAGAAGAGAGATGAGGGGAGAAAGGGATCAGAGAAGACTACCTGTGTGTTCAGATACTTGTTTGAGGTGAATCCATGTGTCCTTTGATCGATACTCCCAAGGTAAAGCCTGCACTTTATTTTATGTTAAGAAATGAGGTTAGTAGAGGGGAATGTCAGATGAGATTTGCTAGGTCGTGGACTAGATGAATTTGGTTGCTAAGCTAGGATAATGGATAATGAACTTCTGTGATTAGGATGTTTATATATGAATTGCAAACCTATAGAGTGATGACTTCAATGTTTTGAATCTTTGAGGTCCATACTGTTTTCAAATCTTTTCCAAAGACTACTGAGTTTTTGCTTGAGGACAAGTAAATGAGTAAGTCTGGGGGAGTTGATATACCATGGATTTCAGCCATCTTCTACCATGGTATAATGGTATTTTTTATTATATAACTAATGTGTTTTCTAGCCTGTTAGGTATGTTTTGAGGTTCAAGAGTGTTTCGTGATAAAGTGATGCTTTTGGAGCATTTTGGAGTACAAGAGATAATACATCCCGAGTTGACCATTTAAGACCAAGTCGGAAGTCAACATTCAGATAAGAATCGATCGATACTCATCCAGAGTTGTCGATCGATGTAGCTGTGAAGATCCACGTAGCTAGAAGATTATAATCGATCGATACATCAAGTTTTGTTCGATCGATAACGAGGACGAAATAGTTTATCCGACTACTTCACCAAGACTTCCCCAAATTACGAGATTGCCCATGACGACTTTTAACCTAATGGAAATGCTTAAATACCCTGCTTAAGTGTTTTTGACTGGCAAGCTTTAGCAAGCAAGCTTTTAGCAACCAAGCTTTTGCAACCAGAGAGAAAAGCAAGCATGAGAGTGTGAGAGAAAGCTAGAAGTTTTATATGTTTTGAGAGATTGGAGAGATCATTGAGAGATTTGTGATTGAACTCCATTTGTTTTCTATTCTCTATCTAATGCAATTCTTTTACCTATCTTGTGTTATGAATTTATTAGCTATGTCTGAGTAGTCTACTTGTTAGATCTAGGGTTTAAATAGGTTTGTGGGATTAGCCCCAAACTATATTTGCTAAGTTGTGATATTCATCAAATATATTGCACCATATGCTTGTTCTAGAATAGCTAACTAGATCATAGATCACTAGGATCCTTATATCTTGAATTATCTGTTTGAACTAGTTGTTTCTAGGGAGAAGAGCTAACCGCCCTCCTTGAGACCTAGTGTTCATTATCGGCTCGCGCCTAGGCATTTCTAGAAGCCGTCGATCGATATCCCAACTGGACAATCGATCGGCGCTGCGAAAGGTGTATCGCTCGATATCTCTAAAGGATATCGATCGACTCTTTTTCTGGTCAACAGACGACAGTTGAGATCAGAGATCTAGTTATTTAACCTAGTGAGACATCACTGAGTGTTAAGCGGCTGAGTTCTTTAGTATCATGCAAGCAACTTATTAGGCATTTATAGATATTATAATCTCCATTCCTGAATAAAAGCCCTATGTCTAGCACTCTTCATTATCATTTTAACAACCATTCAAATTGTTAGTTAGAGCAACTACCTTACTCGTTTTAGGATTGTCATTTACATTTCATCATAAAAACCAACTTCACCTAGGATTGATTAATTGATTAGATTTAATTGGTTCCCTAGCTCCTCGTGATTCGATCCCTAAGTACTACAGCTGAACCTCTTATTTGAGAGAGGAAGGCTCTATAGGGTAATTTGAGCTGTATCATAGAACCTCGTAGTGGTTCTAGAAGTTGCAGGTCATTGCTTCCTCAAATGATACCACTAAGCCGGTCGTGGTCCGGAAAGCAGTGGGCTCGGTTTAACTTGGCTTAATCACCAAGGCCGAGTGTCACACGTAGATCTGACAGCCCCGGCGAGTCCGATAGAGGACTGGGGCACGGCGATTCCGATTGAGGACCTTGATCGGATGGATTCCCGAGCGCCTACTGCCTTTGTGGTGTAATAGTGAAGGAATTACCAGTGTCCCTTTTATGGAGGAAGAATGATTATGTTAGGTCTTAGGATTATATATATGCATTATGGTTTATTGTTTAATGCTTTAATGTTTTGACTAGATTTTGATCCGCGCTTTAAAAGCACGGATATATTTTTATTTTAATAAAATTTAAGAGAATTTATAATTTTGATTAAAGATAAAATAATTTTAAAGTTTTCTATTTGTGTTTCAAATTTTTTTCTATTATGATAATTAATTTTCAAGCGTGTTTTCATACCCAACCCAGACATATGATTGAACCGATAAATCCAATGATATGTGTATAATTCAATTCAATTTAATAAAAAGAATTGTAATTATAATCTTATAAAAACATGGTAAAAAACTAAAAATCCGCTATTAACCTAAGATCCGATATGAGATGACCCCCTGAAAACAAAAAAAAAATTTGAAATGTTTATTTGATAATTCATACTTATTAATATTATATAAAATTTAAAAAGTAATTATTTAGACTTTAATGAGATTTGTATTATGCCATTTGAAGAAAATGAAACAATGGTAATAGGAAACTTTATTATTGATATGAAAATATATTTTTTTGGTTACTATATGATAAGTTTGTATTTTTATTTATGTTCATATCTAAAACTTAATTTTAAGATACATTTTTTTAAAAAAAAAAATTGAACACTCAAAATTGACATATCATTATTATGTAAAAAGGGCATAATAATATTTTTTAATTTGCATGTATATATTCATATCCGATTTTTAAATAATATTATAGATGAAAAAATGATATTCAAATTAAATGGAAATGTATTAATTACCATAGTTATAAAGAATATTCTATTTTTAGTTTAAATTAAATGACAATGAGAAGACTTGTAAATATATTGAAATGCATGGGCAGAATCCTAGATTTTTAAAATAGGATTCTGCTTTAATAGTATAGATTATTGATTGTTGAACTATCCGTCTTGCTTTTGTTTGGGGTTGGGTTTGGGTTGATGGGTAGTTGTCTATGCTAGATTTGGAACCTTGGCTCACTTGAGTGAAATTAGTTTGCTCACTTCTCACCATCTCTTGCAGGTAACCAGTAGAAAAGACTGTAGCGATCGCGGAACTGTAGGAGCTGGTGTAGATTAAACATTTTATGCTAAAGACTCGTTTCAAGATATATGAATGTATCTTTTACTTTCGGCTGCGTCCATGGACCATATGTATAATATTTTGGGCTTGTGAACTCTGTATAATATATATATATATATATATATATATATATATATATATATATATATATATATATATTGTGAAAGTAGTATTTGTGAAAGAGGATTTCGTGATATTCATTAACTAACAAGAGGGATTCCTTATATATGATTACATCGATCATAAACCCTAATGGGCCTAATACATGGTGGGCCATAAATTGGCTTAGACTCTAGACTATATTCTAATGGTTTAGGCCTTGTTGCTGGACATCCACAAACATGATATTCATAACACTCCCCCTAGGATGCAGAACCGTCTAGAGCTCGTAGTGTGCTTAATGTTGCCTCATTAAAACCTCTCCTGGAAAACCCAAAACCCAATGTGGTAAAAGGGAAACCAAAGACAGGAAAAAGAGTACAACACACAGTACTCCCCCATGTTCTGGACCTCCGTGTAGGTCCTTGAGCCTGCACGTCCCAGTCTGGTGCACAAGCCTCTCGAACGTCGCGGTCGGTCAGCTGAATTCTCCTTTAGGGTGAACTGGTAGCTTCTTGGACGTCTGTATGTCTTCTGGAACTCCATTAAGATGTTGTCAGGATGTACATCTTTGCTGCTGATCACTCCATGTCCTGGTAGGATGGATGGCACTTGACTGGTACACGGATATGATTGGTAATGGACCGTCTCCAAACGACCTCGCGACTTACCTCATGAAAGGCAATGATCTTGACATTATTGGGTGATGTTGGTGTAATCGTATGCTTCATGAATATCCTGCATTAGCAAAATCAACCAAACTCCTCTTTGTTTGATTAGTATAAATAAACCAAGATCTTTCGTCCATTTCATAAATATGGTCGGACATGTTCAATGGTACTTGACCAGAACATATGGACTTTTTATACACGGGAGTGTCTCATTTATTTTCATCCATCTTCCTTGGATGGATCTCGACCATAAATGATTTTGTATATCCATGATCCATTCAGATCATGCTATCGTCCAATGTGTGTCCATATCTGTTCATGAATGACTATCATATCATGGTTTGATGTTTCTCAAAACTAAGTCATTTTAGGTCAATATGTCGTTCGTCTAACTTGGACTTTTCAGGTCGGATTAGGACCTAAGGGGACGGATCTGAACGGGCTGGGACAAGGACCATGATGATTAAGTTCGAACTAGGTCGGACATGATCCTAGTTGATATGGATCCTTTTATTATGAATCTGATGGATTCATCCTCTTATTCTCTGACCATATCACATTCTATTCTTGGTACGTTGGATCATAGATCCCAACACACTTAATCATCTCTTTCTTAAGTATAAACACAAGGAATTTCTTTCATACAATAGAATTTTTTCATACGGAATGATCATGAATGTTCTGATAGAACTCATTCACTAAGTATCACTTAGTCTTATTATATGCATGCAGCTGCCTTTTACTTTAGTCCATGAGCAACTTAGGAACAAAGCTTGTTATTTGAGAATTTCTTTCACATCTTTCTTTGGTACATTTATTCTCTTTATCCAGTGATTCATATACTGCTTACTACACCATTATTTCTTTCATATGTATCCAGACAAAATCAATCTCGATTTTCTGTAGTAGCATCCACCACATAGGAGCATATTTCCTTATAAACTGTTCCTTGGCTCTTGTGAGTATCCTTGTGTAATCAAGCTATACTTGAATGTTATATGAAGGAACATAGACACACTGGACCACGTGTCATGTCCTTTAATCTCACAGATTTTATTTCTCACAAGACCGTTCACTGGTTTTATCATTTGATGGCGTTTTCTGTATGTACGGCCGATACGTCCATCTATCTTTGGATTCTTTGAATCTCTTTGAAAACCCCATGTCCCTTTCTTTATGAATACTCTCACGTGGGTTCGTGATCCTCGCTTATATCTCTTATGCTCAAGTGCTTTCTCTTATGCACTTTTATCACTTGTGTGTGTATGTATGTGTCGACACCTTATATGCTGTTCCATCTCGTTGTATCGCGTTCCAGACATGTTCTAATTCATTTAGAGATTTCATTATCCAGGACCTTTGTTACCTTGTATCTTGGCTTCCCAAGCTACATGGTTCGGTACCTTAGATGTTCAGCTGGCCAGCCTTGTCTCTATGTCTGGTCTGGTTTCCTTAGTGTGACCTCCGATCTATCATTATGAGCACCTTTTTCTTTCTATCCGAGGTTCCTTATATATGGAACATATTTGTCTATCTTGTATAGACTTATAGCACTTGATTATGTCTCTACTAGGACATTTATTTTGTGGTGCTAAGCTGGTATGACTTAGTCATTCATTCGGGTCTAATCTGTCTGGCTATCTTTATAAGATTTTCTTTCTTTATATGGATGTCCAGTATTACTTTCTCTGGTCCGAGGATCTTGGTAAGACAAGGATGGTTAATACCAATCCATTTCTCTCATTTCTTTTATATTTACCAACTTATTTCTTTCTCCTTGATGTTGGATAGTCAGATACATCTTGTATGTAATCCGTGTACCTTGGCCACAATCGGATACATCTTGTATGTAATCCATGTACCCATGTTTGGCTCATGGTCTCTTAGAATTCGTGGGAGAAAGACATATTCTTTTATCCAACATATAATCCCAATCTTATCTCATCTTCTTATGAGGTTCCATCCTAGACGGCACATATGCTTGTGGTGGTCTATACATAATTTCTTAGGATGGTCTATGTCTGGATCATGACCCTTTAGATGAAATTATCTATGCTTACTTTATATGGCCTGATGCACTATATCTCTTATACATGTAAATCGTGTGATGTCCCCAAGCTTATAGAGAGATTTGTAAATCTCATGTAAATCGTGAGATTATCTGACGCATTATCTCTTTATGTGTCTTTGGAGATTTGTTTCCTTTCTTTTTAGTTTATGAACATTTTGTTTAGATATTTCTGAGCATTATATAAGCTCTATTAGGATCTCATTTGTAATTAACCTTTCAATCAATAAAATAGTATGCAAAGCATTTTCTTTTCAAAGAGTGTTCTTTGAGTTGTTCTTTAGAATTCTAAGTGTGAGAAGCATTAGAGATCTACTGAGCTCGTGGTTCTATAGGTTGTTTGAGAGAATCATCAGCCTTGAAGATCACAGATTGAGAGAGTCAATCAACATCTATCCAACATCATCTTTCATCCATCCAGCTTCTATCTTCACTCCATCAAACCATTCCACCCTATCTTTAGTTTCTGTCTTATTTTCATTTCCTAAACTAATTGTTTTTCTTTTGTTTTCAGGTTATCTAGAACCCTCAAGGAGTGATAAGCCGGCCCATCCTCACCATCTTTCCATCCGATCTTCATCCATACCGATCAGATCAACCCGTCGCCCATCAATCCATCGACCCAGCTTCCGTGCCCACAACATTTGGTATCAGAGCTTTAAAAGCTCCTGACCCAGGTTATCTCAATCCTTTCTATCATCTCTATCTTTGCATTCATACTTAGTTTTCATTTTATAAAATTAAAAATCCATAAAAATTGTTATTTGTTTCAAGTTTTTAATTTCTGCATTTTTATGTTCTTGATAAAAAGAAAACTAAAGAAGAAGAAGTTGAGTTGTTTGATCCACGAAATTGTTTTGAAAATTAGGCTAGTTGTTTGCATTCATTTCCCCCAGCTCCAATTGCGATATTTGAATTTTTGCATTTAGTTTATTTCCTTGTTTCATTTTCTGTTTATTGCACTTTAAAAAAAAGATTGTCATTGCATTTTCTTCTTAGTATTAGTTTTCATATTTGATTGCATATTTTCATATCATTATAGTATATTTCGTGCATATCATTTTGCATTAAAAAAAATCATTTAGGTTTGTTTTCATTCATTCTATTGAATTATTTCCATTTTTCGGTACACCAGATGATGAACTCGATTTACCAGATCATTGCTACCCAATATTCGTCATCCAACCCAACAGCAAAGAAGATGATTACTCAGTAAGAAGTTGGGCAGATAGCGGATTTCATGAGAGTTTTGCAGTAGATACAGCTAGATCTTCCCACAGTGGAAACCACAATGAAGAATTTGATGAAGATTATTGGGAAGAAAGAGCTTGAGAAAACTACATGGAGAATGATAGATTTGCAAATCGTTTCCCAAAACCGATCGACATCCACCGCCCACCATCGATCGATTATCTACTTCACCCAGCAAAACGACATCGTCCATCGATCGACATCGCCAACATCACATCGATCGATATTGACTCAGACGACTTAAAGGACAAAATCGGAATTTCACCGATTAGGACAACATATGGGTATATAAAGTTGTCAACATCAGCCACGAAATTTTAAACTTCAACAACTCATACCCAGCAGCCTCCAGCAACTAGCAACATCACCATGGAGACATGTAATATCAAGAACAATCGATCCAACCATGCAGCTAGACGATCATCATCGATCGCCATCACCACTGCACCATCGATCGATTCCTTTACCAGAGCTCAATCTCGATTTCATGATTCTTATGATATCATGAATGTTTCACTAACACCTGATGAATTTGGTATTTTCAGGGACAGAGATGGCTTTGCAAGAGCCATGGATGGAAGAGTTCTGCACATATCAAGAGAAGACATAGCAGACATCCTTCAAGTTGCCAATGGACCAGAAAACCTGTTCACACAGCAACGTAGCCATCCAGACATCCTAGCTCACATCCAAGACAACCACCACGTCACCATGAGGGAGGATACAGTTCCTCAAAGTTTTGGTTAACATAGGAGTTCACCATCGATCGATATCGTTTCATCACCATCGATCGACGGAGAGTTACCCAGATCGATCGACATCGCAAGAGTCAGATTGACCGACAGACGTATGGAGTTTGGACGACGTGCCTTTGATTCCAGCGGATCCATTAAATTCAAATGGGAAGAGAAGGACGAATTTGGTGTCCACAGAGATAAATTTGGACATGCTAGGGGAGTTGATGGTGAAATAATCCATGTTACCAAGGAGCACATAAGAAGAATCCTGGAGAGAGCATCTCTTTTTCAGAAGAATTGCTTACGCCTTCCAGAACATGCACACCCTTACCATGCATACATACCAGCACCAGTACCCTACAATAGAGAAGATATAGATGATATGGTGACTGATGTGTGGGGAGCTCAGGCACACCTTGAGGAAGAATTTCGCACATTGGTGGAAGACACTTTCCAGCCTTTGGATACCTGCTATGAAGCTCTCCAAAGTGATATGGCATTGCTAAGAATGGAGATTGAGAGCATTAGAACCATGCTTGAGAAGGAAGCTACGCCACCAGTATCGATCGACACAGCACCTGCACCATCGATCGACATCGGCAAGACTACATCCAATGACCAATCAGAATGTTCATGACCTAAAAGAGATGAATGGTAGATTGCTTACATCGATACACGGATTGGAGACGTCTACAGCCCTCTAAACAACAATGTCGAATGGTTAAGCAAGAGGATTGATGTTCTACAGAAAGAGTTGGCAACAATTCGCGAGAAAGGTCAGACTCAGAATGCTACTGTTTCGTCGATCGACACACAGTCTTCACCAACGATCAACACAAAGTTCGCAGAAATGGAGGATATGATGAACTCATATGAGGAAAGACACAATCACTACAGTTCACCTATCATGCGATACCTGGATACACTGTCACAACAGTTGAACGAATTGCAACAAGACATTGGCATAGTTCAGGACCATCTTGGTCTTCGTGACAGAAACGCGACATCGATCGACAGGCTCAGACCCATATCGACATCGAGCAACCACCAGCGCAGACAACATGCACAGCAGCAGAAGTTGATCAGATTAAACATGAGCTATACAAAGCTATGAATGTTATGGAGGAGAGACTCAACGGGAGATGTGATGACATTGACGACACTCTCAACGAAAGAGTGAACAGCCTATGCAGAACTACTCGTCTACTGAAGAACGAGACACGTGATATGCAGTACCAAGGACAACGTTCAGAATCGATCGACACAGTTACCACTGAATCGACCGATAGAACTCCCAGCGAAACGACCGACGCACACGGTGTAGCATCGATCGACACCGATTCCTTGGCAGACCGATATCAGCTGCTTCATGACCAGCATGACACATTACAACATGAAGAACTGTCCGAGCATTCAAAAATTGATTTCTACCAACATCAGTTCAACATGGAAGATTTAGACATAAGGTTACAAGTCATCAAAGCCAATTTAGCAAATATACATCATGGATGGACAAGATCAGATGATGCCACAAGAAGTTTCACTGCTACTGTGTCCAAAGATGAAGGAGACGTTTGCCCACCAGCAAACAACTGCTCCTACCACAACTGTCACATACCACCAAAGTTAAGCTAAATGACTATAACAAAGCGCTGAGTGGGAGGCATACCCACTATTAGGTTTCTTTTTATTTTCTTTTTAAGTTATTTTTACATTTTTACTTTTATTTTTCACATTTATTTTTGCAGTTTTTTAAAGATCCAAGTAGAATGATAATTTCGTCGACCGACACAATCCATTCACATCGCTCGATACCACACGAGCATTACTAACGATCGACGTACATCTTTACGTATCGATCGACGCCATATCGGTCAGGTTTAGTTGTTCTATCTGTTACATTGCGTACTTATGATTTATTTCTTCACTTCACTCCGGCTGTGTTACACTAGGACAATGTAATTTAAGTCTGGGGGGAGTTTACTAATATGTGTTTTTATTTTGGTTTTTATTAAAAATGTTTTCAAAATTATTTTTTCGCATAAGTACTAAAATGGGACATTGATATAGATTTATACTTGATTATCTAACCACTCTTTAGCACCATTCTAGATTTACTGATTGCAGATAATACTAAAGATGCTAAAGTGGATCAACATGTCACCTATATACCCTAGCTAAGATTGTTTGAAGGAACCAAAGCTGACCTCCAACACTAATACTGACTTGATTTGCTTGTCTTGGGGCTTGGTAATCACTGGATCGGAATCCTCTTACAAGCCTGGAAGGTAAAAAGTCCGTGTGTTTCTGGTTACTTTCCTTCTCTCTCTTCGGCATCTCAAAGATCTAAGTTTTATGTTATAAAAGATTGAAATGATTTCTTGAGAGGCAGAGGGGTAGGAGTGTCTCCTGCTACCCCATTATTCTAAATCTCAGGGATGATCACACATTGTGGAAACGAGGGATAGGTAAATTACTTGAGACCCCATTATTCGCTACACTTTGTCAAAATGTATGAGTTACAAATGCAAATGTCAATGAGATAGACTAGATGACTTTTGTGGCATCAAAACCTATTGAAATTGAAACTAATAAGAGATTCAGAGAAGAGAGATGAGGGGAGAAAGGGATCAGAGAAGACTACCTGTATGTTCAGATACTTGTTTGAGTTGAATCCATGTGTCCTTTGATCGATACTCCCAAGGTTAAGCTTGCACTTTTATTTTATGTTAAGAAATGAGGTTAGTACAGGGGAATGTCAGATAAGATTTGCTAAGTTGTGGACTATATGAATTTGGTTGCTAAGCTAGGATAAGGCATAATGAACTTCTGTGATTAGGATGTTTAGATATGAATTGCGAACCCATAGAGTGATGACTTCAATATTTTGAATCTTTGAGTCCCTACTGTTTTCAAACCTTTTCCAAAGACTACTGGTTTTTGCTTGAAGACAAGCAAAGGATTAAGGCTGGGGGAGTTGATATACCATGGATTTCACCCATTTTCTACCATGGTATAGAAGTATTTTATTATATAACTAATGTGTTTTCTAGCCTGTTAGGTATGTTTTCAGGTTCAGGAGCGTTTCGTGATAAAGTGATGCTTTGGAGCATTTTGGAGTACAAGAGATAATACACCCGAGTTGACCATTCAAGACCAAGTCGGAAGTCAACATTGTGATAAAAATCGATCGATACTCATCCAGAGTTGTCGATCGATGTAGCTGAGAAGATCCGCATACTAGAAGATTATAATCAATCGGTACACATCTATGTTGTCGATCGATATCGAGGACGAAATAGTTTAGCCGACTACTTCACCAAGACTTCACCAAATTACGAGATTGCCCCTGACGAGTTTTTAACCTAATGGAAATGCTTAAATATTCCTGCTAAGTGTTTTTGACGGCAACAAGTCTTGAAAAGCTTTTGAAGGCAGAAGCAAGCAAGCAGAGAGTGTGAGAGAAAGCAAGAGTTTTATATGTTTTGAGAGATTGGAGAGATCATTGAGAGATTTGTGATTCAACTCCATTTGTTTTCTATTCTCTATCTAATGCAATTATTTTACCTATCTTGTGTTATGAATTGCTTAGCTATGTCTGAGTAGTCTACTTGTTAGATCTAGGGTTTAAATAGGTTTGTGAGATTAGCCCCTAACTATAATTACTAAGTTGTGATATTCATCAAATAGATTGAACCATATGCTTGTTCTAGAGTAGCTAACTAGAGCATAGATCACTAGGATCCTTGATATCTTGAATTATCTGTTTGAACTAGTTGTCTCCTTGGAGAAGAGCTAACCGCCCTCCTTGAGACCTAGTGTTCATTATCGGCTCGCGCCTAGGCATATCTAGAAGTCGTCGATCGATATCCCGACAGGTGAATCGATCGGCGCTGCGAAAGGTGTATCGCTCGATATCTCTAAAGGATATCGATCAACTATTTTTCTGTTCAACATACGACAATTGAGATCAGAGATCTAGATTATTTAACCAGTGAGACATCACTGAGAGTTAAGCGGCTGAGTTCTTTAGTATCATAATCTCCATTCCTGAATAAAAGCCCTAAGTCTAGCACTTTTCATTATCATTTAAACAACCATCATATTGTTAGTTAGAGCAACTACCTTGCTCATTTTAGGAATTGTCATTTACATTTCATCATTAAAACCAACTTCACCTAGGATTGATTAATTAATAATATTTAATTGGTTCCCTACCTCCTCGTGATTCGATCCCTAAGTACTACAGCTGAACCTCTTATTTGAGAGAGTAAGCTCTATAGGGTAATTTGAGCAATATCAGTGATTCATGTCAAGAAGAGGCTGGAGCTGAAAACAGTCTAGAAAAATCAGAAGATTGGGATCATGAAGCTGATGAAGATGATGAGGAGACTTTGAACCAAGAAGAGGAATATGGTACTGAAATCAGCTTAGAAGAAGCATGTGAGCATGAAGAAGAGTCTTATGCAGAAGTAAGGCCATGGTGTGATTACTCTGATCAAGAAGATGAACACCCATGCGAAACTGGTTTTCAAAACAACTCTCAGCTCAGTTTAGGAGAAAATGATCACAATGATGAAGAGACTTGGAACCGAGAAGATGAGCCATACAGCTTAGGTACTAACTCCAAAAATGAGGAGGAAGCCACAAGTGAGACCGGAAGAAATGTTACTGAACCTGAAGCACACTCCACATACTTTTCCGGTTATGGCCAAAGAGACGAAACTTACCTCAAGTGGGAGGACAAAATGGAAACCTTGTTCCAGAGTCATCACGTTCCAGAAGAGGAGAAGGTGTCATATGCCACCAAGACACTTGTAGGACCTTCTGTAGCCTGGTGGGAAAGAGAGCAGCATGCTCAATGGTATTACGATGAACCGGATCATACTTGGGAGAGTTTCAAATTGGAGATTCTTGAGGAGTTTGTAAAAAAAGATCCAGATCAAGCCCCTATGTGTCCTGCTCACACAATCTATGCTCTCAGCATTACAGCCTACAAAAGGTGGAACCAGCTGTAGAGAAGAAAACTGTCAAGAGGCAAGAGGGTTTACAGCTAAGTTCACTCCAGTGTACAAAGGTACCAGACACATTATCATATTCAAAAGGAACTTTAGAACCAGAGAGAAAGAAGGCCGGAGTTGTTCTTGAGAGTGGGAAACCCCAAACTGAAGATGAAGATATGGCACAAGGTTTGCAACAGCCACCAGCTGCATCAAATTAAAGTAAGTCCTCTAATCCTAAAAATATTAAAATTCAGACATGTTATAGATGTCATAAGAGGGGACATTTTGCTGTAAATTGTCCATCTAGAAAGTTATTAGGATGCACATCACTAGAGTTGAAACCAGAGCCAAGTAAAACAAGTGATAGTCTTGCTCTGTTAGAACTTTCAAATTCTGGATTTATGTACTTGTCTTTGCCAAAGAGTTTTGATCCAGGTATAAGGCAAGGAGATGGACGACATGACAATGCTGAGAGACTGAAAGAAAACCAGGGACAGCACCTGACTTGTCCACAAAATATTAAAGAGGATACAAGAAACAATAAGAGTACACAAGCTGTCAAAGAGCAAATCATTCTTCAACTAGCTGAAACCATTTGGGTAAGTCTAAATTTTAGTTTTCTAAATTTTACTTATCCAACTTATAAATTCTCAAACACAAATATAATTCACTTGTTTTCTGCCAAAAGTGTTGAGATCATTTCAGGAACAGAGGCTAGGGATCCCATTGGTGATCTACACAAGGAGTTCACAAGGTGTTTAGATGCCAAGGGAAAGCAAGAAGTTTCCATCAACAACTTCTTGATTCCAGACGCCCCACCACTTCCTAAAACAACTTCCAGAAGGCCAGACCAATATAAAGGAGTAGTCTTGTTGTTCCTACTCAAAGGAGAGCCACCAGATGTGCCATCAAAGATCAAACAAATCAAATACCAAGGCAAGGTCCTAGAATCTTAAAAGAGGATGATACCTGACTTGCTCTATTTTGGTGCAACAGGTTATCCAGTTTCGAGGTCGAAACCTTTCCAAGAGAGAGGGGATGTTGTGGGCACAGAAACGAAACCTGAACCAGAGGCCACCCGGATGCACCATTCAGCCAACCGAAGGACCAACCAGGATATGTGCTCAGTCAAAACGGCGTACCTCACCAAATCGGAGGAATTTTGCCATGAAACCAATTTTCATGAATTCTACACTCAACAAGGAGACAACCCCAATTGGAATCATCTGCAAAGCTTCTCGGATCAGAAAGATAAGAATTTTACAAACCGGAGATTCTCTAGTCCGAGTAACCGAGATTCGAAGTTGTTTCAAGCCCAATTAAGAAGCATTCCGACCCAAGCCAGCACATGGACTTCAATATGGATCTCATAGCTTTCCAACAAGCCAAGAATGAGGAGAAAAATCCACAAAATTATGGAGTTATGGGCCATTCCTCTAAACCGGTCAAACCGGTTCTGCAATTGCCTAATTGAGAGTCTCACCGGTTCAATCTTAGTCAAACCAAACAATGGCGACCAGGAGAGGTTTATAATCATCTGGGAAACATATCCAATGATACAGAAGGAGTAGAAGAGTTCTTACCATACACCAGAGCCCACATGATCAGGAGGATCTATTTATGGCCATACTTGCCTTATTTGGAGTCTCAAGCATTCAAATTCCAACAGTTCTTTTCCCATTCAATTCTGGACGTGATCAGCACCTTCAAGCAGTAAAAAAGATTCCCAGGAAACTCAGCTATCCCTTGAAACCGTCCAAGTTCAAGATTATTCAAGCTCCCCCTTTGCAAGCCAAATCCCCACAATCACTCCAAACGGCTAGTTTCCGAATATGTGTCTTTGGAGATTTGTTTCCTTTCTTTTTACTTTATGAACGTTTTGTTTAGATATTTATGAGCATTATATAAGCTCTCTTAGGATCTCATTTGTAATTCACCTTTCAATCAATAAAATAGTATGCAAAGCATTTTCTTTTCAAAGAGTGTTCTTTGAATTGTTCTTTAGAATTCTAAGTGTGAGAAGCATTAGAGATCTACTGAGCTCGTGGTTCTATAGGTTGTTTGAGAGATTCATCAGCCTTGAAGATCACAGATTGAGAGAGTCAGTCAACATCTATCCAACATCATCTTCCATCCATCCAGCTTTTATCTTCACTCCATCAAACCATCCCACCCTATCTTTAGTTTATGTCTTAATTTCATTTCCTAAATGATACTTGCTCAAATTACCCTATAGTAATATTACTCTCATCAAAAGAGGTCAATTGTAATACTTAAGGATCGAATCCACAAGGAGCTGAGGAATCAATAGATCTTATTATAACTAAGCTAGACTGAAGATTATTATTAATGCAGTGAAAATAAAAGTAACAAGGAAATTGGTTTGAGCAGGACAATTACTCAAGATGATTGAATGGGTTAACTAGTATGATTTAAAAGAGTTAGATCTAAGGTTGCTATTCAGGCTATCCGGATTATAGAGGTATGATTCCTATGTGAGATGCTTGCATGATATTAAAGAGCCCAACTAAACAATAGCCCAACTGTCGTTGCGACCATCTATTACTAGAACCGATGAACACGCCCAGGCGGGTCATAGATTAAGATATCGATCGATATGCATATGCATGTATCGATCGACTTGTTGTCGCATGTATCGATCGATATGCTGTCGCATGTATCGATTGTCATTTATCCTGCGTCTATCGATTGATCACTCTATAGGAGTATCGATCGATGCACTACTAGTAAACTTTACCGATCATAGGTTGAATACAGTTCACCAAACAATCACCCAGTCAGCTGTTGTTTGTTCCAGGTGAATTGCTGGCTCTAAGAAGATAGATTCAAGGATTGTATCTTTGTATTCATGTGTAGGTTAGCTACTCCTACACAAGCATTAAGCATGATCTTCAAAAATGAATATCACATGCTCTTGTAATCATATTTTGGGCTAATCCCTCATACTTGTTTAAACCTCAAATCTAACAAAAGTGTCTACTCAGACATAGCCAAGTAACACATAGACAAAATCATAAAAAGCTCTGTAAATAGAATAGATAAATAAATGGTGTTCAAGAATGCTCTCAGATTTGACAACTCTCTCTCTCACCAAAACTATGAAAATAAAATCTAAATTAGAAAAACCTTTGTCTGCCAAAACACATAGGCAAGACATAAATACTAGAATAATTAGGTTAAAACAGGTCAGGGGCATTATGGTAAATAGATGGTGTCTTGGGCTTCAAGTCGGCTGTGACCAAATATGGGCTTTTGCGGCTAAGTGTCGATCAATAGTACTGAGTGTATATCGATCGACACGCGTCTCTCATTGTCGACCGTGAGTGGTCGATATGGTCCTTCTCGGATATAATCTCTAAAATGCTGTAAAATGCTCCAAAATCATCATCTTTCTTCCATTAGCTCCTGTACCTATAAATATGCAATACAGACCCTAGAATGGATAGAATATTTCCAAAAATACCAATATACCATGCCTAAAAGTGGATCAAAATCATGGTATATCACTAAACTAATTGTTTCTCTTTTGTTTTCAGGTTATCTATAACCCTCAAGGAGTGATAAGCCAGCCCATCCTCACCATCTTTCCATCTGATCTTCATCCATACCGATCAGATCGACCCGTCCCCCATCAATCCATCGACCCAGCTTCCGTGCCCACAACACCTTCTTGGTCACGCAAGTCTCCATTGTCGTCTCACATGAGTATCGAAGTCGCGACCATGTTATGTGGCTCAGTATCGATCGATATGCGGATTGCGGTGTCGGTCAATGTCGGATGAAAGATGTTGGTCGACGGGTACTGAAAAGTATCAGTCGATGTGGATGGAAGGGTATCAGTCGATGTCAGATGAATGAGATCAGTTGATGTCAGATGAATTAGATCGTTCGATGTTGGTGAGTTGGTATCGGTCGACGGTGTCTAAAACTCGGTGGACGGTTGTTGATGAAAATCGGTCGATGCACAAGCGGGTGTATCGATCGATGTGGAACAAATCTATTTTCGGATTGAACATTCTAAAGCAACTGGATCAATAGACAAAAGTTCTTTGTTCTTTTTGCTTCTGGTTATGTTGGGCATGCACCAGAAAAGTCAAGAAAAAAATTTATCAGTAACAAGTAGTAAACTAACAAAACCTAGACTTAAATAAAATCTAATGGCGATCAAAACTCCCCGGCAACGGCGCCAAATTTGATACGTGCTCAAATTACCCAAGAGCAACCTTACTCTCATCAAAAGAGGTCAAGTTGTAGTATTTAGGGATCAAATCCACACGGAGCTAGGGAACTCACTAGATCTTATTGTAACTAAGATAGGTTGAAGATTCTAAAGCAGTAAATTGTAAGTAAACTTAAAACTGGTGAGCAAGACAATTACTCAATTGATTGATTAGGGGATTTAACAGATATGATGAATGCACTAGAATTATGATTACTATTCAGGTTATCATGATTATAATAGTATGAATGCCTATGTGAGATGCTTGCATGATATTATAGAACCCAACAGTAACAATAACCGTACCACTGTCGTTTTCTAGGTTATCTATTACTAAATCCAATGATTCACTACTTAGCGCAGGTCACGATCAGGAAGGCATCGATCGACCTGTTGTCGCACGTATCGATCGACATAGTCTTGCGTCAATCGATCGATATCTCTATAAGAGTATCGATCGATGCGCCTCTAGTAAGCTTTAAGCGCGGGTTGATAACAGTTCACGGGAGATTTGCTAGACCATGTTGTCGCTTGCGCCTAGCAAACTCTGACTCAAAGAAGATAGATCCAAGGATAATATCAACTGTCATCATGTATAGGTTAGCTACTCCTACACAAGTACTAAGAACAATCTTCTAAGATGAATATCACATGCTCAATTATTCATATTTGGGGCTAATCCCTAAAAACCTATTTGAATCCTAAATCTAACAAATGTGTTTACTCAGACATAGCCAAGCAAAGCATCAATAGTAACTCTCTCTCTCACAAAACCTTAGGTGTCCAAGAAAGCTCTCAATAGTAACTCTCTCTCTCTCACAAAACCTTAGGTGTCCAAGAAAGCTCTCAATAGGAAACAAAACCTTAGATAGAATAGATAGAAAATAAAGGTTTCCAAGAAAGCTCTCAATAGTAACTTTCTCTCTCACAAAACCTCAGGTAAAACCCTTTCTGTATTATAAAGAACTGTGTCCGCCTCTAAACAATTTGGCAAGACGTAAATACTAAATAATTAGGTTAAAACTCGTCAGGGGTATCTTGGTAAATAGATGGAATCTTGGGCTTCAAGTCGGCTGTGACCAAACTGGGCTTCTGCACGTTTAATATCGATCAATATCACTGAATGTGTATCGATCAATGCATCTTTCGCTGTGTCGACCTCGGGTGATCGATATGGTCATCTCGGGTGAAATCTCTAAAGTGCTCTAAAATGCTCCAAAATCAACATATTTCCTCCAATTGCTCCTGAACCTGTAAATATGCTATCTAGACTCCAAAATAGATTAAATATATCCTAAAACTATTCTATACCATGACTAAAATTGGGTCAAATTCATGGTATATCAATTATGCTTCCAAAGGCTGCTTCAAATCAGAATCCTTTTATTTCTCCTGAAACTCCATCAACTTCGTCATCTCTTTGTATTCTTTCCACTGAAGCAAGAGGTGTGGAATCCCAGAAGCTGTCTACAAATCTTCCATCCAACATCACTCTAATTTCAGTCCCATCAAACAAAAACATTAAGTAACTAAGAACTCACGAGAGACCAAACACATTCCTCAATGGCCAAAAAAGTAAGAGACTTACTGATGTTCTGGATCTTCAGTTCGAAACGACACTTAATCCTGCTCCGATATAATCCGTCGCGGTGATGACTCCAGTTAAAGCAAAAAAATCAAAAGTTTAAGACTGCGACCAAGTCAAAAGAAGAAGCGATAACGTCTGATGAAAAAAAAGAGTTTCCTTTAGTTATACTGAAAGAGAAGAAGAGAGGATCAATGACAGACTCA
This sequence comes from Raphanus raphanistrum subsp. raphanistrum, assembly GCA_019706035.1. Lineage (NCBI taxonomy): Eukaryota > Viridiplantae > Streptophyta > Magnoliopsida > Brassicales > Brassicaceae > Raphanus > Raphanus raphanistrum. The sequence continues at coordinate 33,161,685 of CM033984.1, forward strand.
AAGGAGGTGACAGTGGTAAGGAGTATGATAAAGGGGTTGAATCCCCTGTTTAAAATTACGCTAGGGGTAACGTAGTGCGGTCGATGAGGGACTAGCGCCGAATCAATTAATCGGAGAATACGTGTGGACTAAGCGGAGCCTAGTTTTAGCACTGTTATATCTGTATTTACGAATACATACCTAGTAGATTTACTTGAATACCAAATATGCTAGGTGGTGTAGTTGGTTGCTCCTGATTTTCCACTAGTACATGTTGTGGATTCGAGCAAATTGACATATAATAGGGATTTTTTTTTCATTTAAACATTAGAAAGGGCAAGTAAGTCTTTTTTTCTCTGTCATCTTCTTAAAACCCCTACTATTAGTTCCGTATTTTCTTTCTGCCGTCAAATGTTATTAAAATTATTTTTGTCAATTTCTTTTGATATTTTGCACAAACCGTTGATGTTTTATCTACCCAAACACACGAACACAGCTTTTGATGAGCTTGTTAGTGAAAAATACATATAAGCAATAGTCTAGTTGTTGAAACTACGAGAACTAAAGAATTCTTTAAAGCAACAATGAAGACACGGAGACATTGACCGTTTAAGAGCTAGGGAATACGCTAGAAACACGATGGAACCACCACCGTAGACGACGACAACACCAGCTAAAGAGAAGATATGAGCAACCATCGAAAATTTTAGATTTTGATGAAGGGAGTCGTCCGACAATTATACGCCGCATTTTCGTTATTCTATGCTCTAGGCGAAGATTATGCGTTATACAGTTTAACCCAACCGAATTGATGATAATCGCCACGTTCATCAACCGTGTAGCGTATAGGCGGGCGTAAAATCGTCTAGGCGGGCGCAATTTAGAACAGGGGTTAAATCAAATAGGCAAACATTTCCATTGATTGAAACTCCATAGATGGTATCAGAGAAGAAGGAGAAGACTCTTCGATTTTTTCTTGAAGAAGGATACAAACCGTAAAATTCGTGCGCTTGCTGTTTATCGGGCTGACTAACAGGATTGAACCGAAAACCCACAAAATCTTAAGGAAAAGCTGGAAACAAAATGCACAACATCAGTAAAAAAGACAGTTGTCGTGATCTCCTTATACGATTTAGTGACGTGGCACAACAGGAGTGAAGCAACATTTCTTTATAATAATAGATGTCCGCGTAAGTAAACTGAACTTATGTTGATTTAATGTAGTCACGAAAGGATGTATATGTTGATCAGATCATGGTGGTCCTTTCCAAAGGATACACATAAACTAAGGAGGAGACCTATGACATATATCTTCTTCTTCGGCGTGAAGATATAAAGTCGTGCCAATCAAATTTGAGATGCAGAATAAAGATAGAAGGTACAGCCTCATGTTTGAGATTTGGTTCTTTGATAGTTATCTTTTCATGCTGTCATGTTGTTATGAATATGGTTTTCATTTTCTGAAACAGCTAACAACCTTCTGATTTAGTACTGTTAAGACTGCTAGGTTCGATTCGGATTATAATCAAACTTCAAAATGCTAAGTTCATAAGGCTCGTTCTAAATATTTTTTGTATAATGATTTGAATCCCGATTTTGTTTTTTTTTTCTCCGGTTCGGTTTTGGGTAGATACCAAGTCCTAGTCTGTACATTTTGATTCTTGAAAATAACGGTTCGATTTGAAATTATTTGGTTACCAAAAACCTAATCATACCAAATTAAAGCGCAGATCGATTGCGGTTTAAATTGGCCCGGTCCGGTAAAACATATATCCAACAGCTTTCCTCTATAAAGGCTCCGACATCAAAAAAATCACGGAGAAGGCGACTCCGTCTCTCGAACATTCCTACATAAGATCGAGCGCGAAAGTGAAAAATTGAAACAATGGTGGTGGACCAAGATCAGCAATGGCTTCTCGGCTGCTTGACGGCGAGTCTCGACCCTAACCAGAACGTTCGTTCTTTCGCTGAGACCTCACTCAATCAAGCCTCTCTTCAACCAGGTATTGTGTCTTTCTTTAATCGTTTGATGGATTCATTTTATAGACAACTGAAAAAAAGAAAAAAAAAAACTGTCTCGTTGTTGATTTAGATGAATCAAAGAAGATTTTAGATTCTTTGTCTTTGTAGGGTTTGGCAGCGCATTGTGCAGGGTTGCTGCTAACAAAGACCTCTCTTTGGGATTGCGTCAAATATCCTTTTTTTACATAAGCATAGATTTTTTTTTTTAATTGATAAAGAGTAAAGGAAGGGTTTTTCTTGTGGAGTTCTTAACTTACTGTTTACTTAGCTGCGGTCCTGTTAAAGCAGTTCATTAAGAAGCATTGGCGAGAGAACGAGGAGGATTTTGAATATCCTCTTGTGTCCAATGAGGAAAAGGTATTCTTGGTGGATTTCCTGCTGCCATATAGTACATTTTATGGATTTTCTTTTTGGTTTTGTTATTAGGCTCTTATTCGAGGACTACTTATGGGCTCGCTTGATGACTCTCATCGAAAAATCTGTACGGCTATTAGTATGGACATATCGTCTATTGCCACTTATGATTGGCCAGAAGACTGGCCTGAGCTTTTACCCTTTCTCTTGAAGTTGATTAGCGATCAGAACAACATCAATGGAGGTATATCTGAGACATCTTCTTTGCTGTCTCTCATTTGTGTACACTATTTCATGAGATCAGTCAAGAGTGTTTCCTTTTGTTGCCGAAATCAACAGTTCATGGAGCTTTGAGATGTTTGGCTCTTCTCTCTGGTGACTTGGATGACAAAGATGTGCCTACACTGGTACCTGTGTTGTTTCCTTGCTTGCACGCTGTCGTATCCTCTCCTCAGGTTTGTATCACGTTTTTGGCTCTTCTGAAGCTCACTCCCCTGTTTTAATCATCATTTTGTATATGTAGAGCTATGACAAGTATATGCGAGGAAAAGCCCTTTCTATTTTTTATTCATGTATATCTGTTCTTGGAGCAATGAGTGGTGTATACAAGGTACTTTCTTTACATTAATTTGAAATGTGTCTTTCTTCAGCTACTTCTGTTTATCAGTTGACGTATGTAAAGTGATTTATATTCAGACAGAAACTACTTCCTTGGTGACTCCTCTACTAAAGGTTTGGATGAATCAGTTTTCACTTATACTGGAGCATCCTGTGCAACCTGACGATCCCGATGATTGGAGTTTAAGAATGGAGGTTCGTCTCATCTTCTGATTTTTGTAAATTTGTTCCCATCAAATGGCCGGAGTTGTTTAAAAAGTCCCCTGTCTTTGTGTTGGTTTTGTATGCTCTGATTAGGTATTGAAGTGCTTGAACCAGTTTGTACAAAATTTCCCATTTCTGATGGACAGTGAATTGATAGGTATGTTCTCAGCTGACCCATGTTCTTAGTTTATTCATACATATGCATCTGAATTTTTGAAGCATCGTTATTCTTGCAGCTATTATGAGGCCATTGTGGCACACATTTGAGTCATCTCTACAAGTCTATCTTCAAGCGTCAATTGAAGGTGCGGAAGATTCATATGATGGAAGATATGATTCAGATGGTGAAGAAAAGAGTCTTGACACCTTTGTCATCCAGGTAACTTACCATTTTCTCTATCAAGGTTTTTCCTTCAAGTTCTCGTTTTCGAATTTAATCTTTTGATTATAGATGGGGCATTCGGCTCATAGATTGTAGTACCTTAAATGAGTTTGAGTCCCAACTGACGCTGGATTTTGCATATCGGTTTCCTGTGTGCAGCTATTTGAGTTTCTGTCAACCATCGTCAGCAGTAGAAGACTAGCAAAGGTTTGGCTCAAACCTTTTCAGTCTTCTCCTTCATTTTGGTCGTATGCTTCTTTGGTTTCTTACCTAAATATCTTCATATCAGGTCATCGCCGGAAATGTCAGAGAAATGGTATTTCAAACCGTTGCTTTCATGCAGGTTACAGAACAACAGGTAAGGATTAATCGTGCATTTTGTGCCTACTCAAACATGATAGGATATAGTGGTTATATTTTGTCTGCTTAAATCTTAAAAAGGCTTCAATTAATATTTATCTTGCTTGTAGTACAATGTGATCCCTTTCCATTATATCAGGTCTCCGAAAATCACACATATCTTTGTTTTTTCCATCTCTTCTCAGGTTCATACGTGGTCCATGGATGTAAACCAATTCGTAGCCGATGAAGATGAGAGTAGCTTCAGTTGTCGTATATCAGGTAAGCTGTGTCTCTCTCTTTTAAGTCAAATTCATGTGCTTATATTTGGCCAGATACAAGATTTGGTGTCATATGCGTATATGTATATGCAAAAATTGATGAATATGTAACTATACAAAATTACCTGCTGCACCACAGGTATACTTTTGCTGGAGGAAGTTGTCAATACTTTTGGTAGGGAAGGGATCAACGCCGTTGTAGATGCTGCTGGAAAGCGGTTTCATGAGTCCCAAAATGAAAAGATCGCTGGTTCTCCGTCCTGGTGGAGAGTAAGTGGACTTTAATTTCTCTTTGTATTTGTATTTTTTTTTAAAAGTCTGACAATCTATTACTTCTCTTATTTTCTTTTCCAAAATTGTCACCAATTCTGTTAATTTTTCCTTTTTTTTTGTTTCTACCGTCTGTTTTCTTTTTACCTTTCCACTTTACTTTGATATTTTCCATTTGTTAGATAAGAGAAGCTGCTCTGTTTGCTTTGGCTTCTCTTGCTGATCAACTTGTTGATACTGAGGTTCGTGTTTCCATAGAAATGTTAATACGAAAAGGTTATTATGGAGGGACACATGTTATCCTTAATATTGGGAAATCTTTTCAGGACTTGGGAACTGACCCTGCTAATTTAGCTAAATTTGTTGAGCAATTGATAATGGAAGACACTGGAACTGGTAGGTTTTGTAAAATTTACTGCTCCAACTTTTTAATCTTATGTGGTATTCAAATTGTGGTGTATGACTGGACCTTTTATTCAACAGGGTATCATGAATGTCCTTTCCTTTATGCCCGCATATTTACAGCAGTTGCTAAGTTCTCTTCTGAGGTGATTTCTGATTATCTTTTCTTCCAATACAACTTCAGTCTGGAATCTATGAATTGAATTCTTTTCACGTTAATCAGATCAACCCTGGAATTCTTGAGCATTTTCTCAATGCTGCTGTTAGAGCTATTAACATGGACGTGTATGTTTACTACCCTTCTGCTCGCAGTATCTTTATCGTCAGGGATAAATGCTAATTCACTAGATTTTCTAAACAGGCCTCCACCTGTAAAAGTAGGCGCATGTCGGGCACTTTTGCAGCTCCTACCTGATATGAACCGTTCAGTTATTCTTCCTCAGATCATGAACTTATTCTCATCTCTCACTGATCTTCTCCATCAGGTAAATTATCCAATTTACGACCAATTTTGATTGTATGTCTATTTCCCTTGTGTCACTAAAGATTTTTGTTTATTTTTTAGGCTTCAGATGAAACTTTGATTTTGGTACTTGAAACTCTTCAACAAGCAATTAAGGCTGGTGAGTCAACATAATTTCTCTTTCCAGAAGTTTCAGAATCTAGTTAGATAACAGTTCTCACATGTTTATTACATTATGTATCATTTGCTAGGCCATGAAGCATCAGCCTCAATAGAGTCTATTATCTCTCCGGTGATTCTTAATGTGTGGGTGGCACATGTCTCTGATCCCTTCATAAGTATCGATACAATTGACGTCTTGGAGGTCTGGTTGTTATAAATAAATGCAATTTCCATGGCTTTTTATGCCACTAATGTCTTTCCTATGGCTGTCACACAGGCGATAAAGAATTCGCCTGGCTGTCTGCACCCACTGACATCAAGGATTTTACCATTCATCGGACCAGCTTTAAATAAGGTACTGTTCTGAATTATGATTTCTCACCTGTTTTTTTTTCCTTAGTCTACTATTTTCTCTTCCCTAGTTTCCTTTAAATGACATCTTTGTTGTGATAATCAGCCACATCAGCAATCCGAAGGACTAGTGAGTGGGTCCTTGGATCTTTTAACCATGCTTCTTAAGGCAAGTTATAGTAACTGAATTTTCATATAACATGAATAATATTTATTTGTGCTCAAGTGGGAATTCAGTATTTCTCGTGTTTTGCTGACTATTATTCTAGTCGTTTGTATAGGGTGCCCCAGGTGATATAGTGAAAACTGCATATGAATTTTGCTTTGATGCTGTCATTCGTATCATACTCCACAGTGAGGACAATAGTGAATTACAGGTGATAAACTTTTCCAAGTCTAGTTTGCATCAGCGTTATCTATCTACAAATGAGCACTTATCACTAGCCTTATAATTTGTCAGAATGGAACGGAATGTCTGGCAGCTTTTATATCTAGTGGAGGACAAGAATTACTCTCTTGGAGTGGTGATCCCGGCTTTACCATGAGAAGTTTGCTTGATGCAGCTTCTAGGTACAAGTTTTCACTTAAAACTTTTTATTTGTGTGTGTGTGTGTGTTTTTTTTTTGTATTTCGATGTTGTGCATATGTGAATATATATTGGCAATACTGGCGGTATTTTAGAGTATTCTTCTGAAGAAATAAAGGTTATATATCCACATTTCTTGGAACCATTTGATTAAAAAAATGTATTGAGCACCTTGGTTTGTTGGGTTCTCATGGTTCCAGTTTGTATCTGTTTAAATGTACCGTCCCTCTATGCTAAATTGTTTTCCCAATATTGGTGCAGGCTTCTCAACCCTGATCTGGAATGTTCTGGATCTCTATTTGCTGGGAAGTACATTCTCCAGCTTATCTTGCATCTTCCGTCAGAGATGGCACCCCATGTCCAGGATCTGGTTGCCGCTCTTGTAAGACGGATGCAGTCTGCTGAAATTTCGGGTTTCAGAAGCTCCTTGCTGTTGATTTTTGCCAGATTGGTATTCTTCACCCTTCACTTGGATAGTTTTAGCATAATAATGGTTCCTCTCTTTTTGCAAGATGATGTTCAAGCTCCCTGTCATGCGCTGTAACCTTGGAAGCATCGGTTTACATTGATTTTTCAGGTCCATATGAGTTTTCCAAACGTGGATCAATTTATCAATCTACTTGTTAGCGTACCCGCTGATGGCCATGAAAATTCATTTGCCTATGTTATAACAGAATGGACTAAACAACAAGGCATGCATCTCTAATTGCGTTATCTAGTTCTATGATTGTATTTGTCTACCTGATGCATCACAATAAGGGTTTTTTTCAGAGCGTTTCAACTTATGATTGGTTAAGGTTCTTTGTTCAGGGGAGATACAGGGGGCATATCAAATCAAAGTCACATGTTCAGCTCTGGCTTTACTACTGTCAACTAGACATTCTGAATTCGCGAAGGTCAATGTCCCAGGGAATCAGATTCAGGTCTTATGCTGTATAGCCTTGATATCTTTAAAAGAAACTAGATTCACCCTCTCAGCCTTAACAGAAACTTGTCTATATTTCTTGTACAGTCCAATAGTGGCATAACCACGCGCTCAAAAGCTAAATCTGCTCCGGAACAATGGACCATTATCCCTTTACCCATGAAGGTATGTTTTTGTTTGAACCTTAATCTCAACATTCTAAACCAACACGCTGCAAGTCAGAAGAGACACAGTTATATCTTGACTATTTGTGATGCCCTTTACAGTTTCTTAACTGGCTATATCCTCCTTTTGGTTCATCACTCTAGTGTATGCTTTCAGAAATTTTACATTATTGGCTCTTGCAGATACTGGCATTACTAGCTGATACGTTGATCGAAATTCAAGAGCAAGTTTTGGGTTGTGAAGACGAGGTTATTATGCTTCCTTGATCATTTTTTAATCTCCTTTCCTGTGTCTTAACGTTGAGTGGAACTTCAGATGCTAATTCTTTTCTTGGGAGTAGCAGGATAGCGAATGGGAAGAAGTCCACGAAGGAAATGCTGAAGCTGAGAAAGAGTTGCTACGTGCCTCTCAATCAAGCAAACCCTCATATGACCAACTTGAAGCAATGGCTCGAACTTTTGAGGTCTGTTTTCTCCTTTACCTATAAAACTATATCATTAAACCTCATCCCACCAAAGATCGAACCATTGTTTCAACAGAACCAAGATGATGGGGATGGTGATGATGACTTGCATGCCATCGACCCCCTTAATGAGGTGACATCTTGTATTCTACATAGGTGCTCCTATTTCTCCATATCTTGATTTGTCTCATCATTTCTTTTTTTCGGTGCAACAAGCAGATTAATCTGGCAAGTTATCTGGCTGATTTTCTGTCGAAGTTTTCGAGTGGAGACCGACCTTTGTTTGATAATCTTTGCCAGGTAATCGTTTCTATCAATCCATATAACGTAAAAAGATCTTGACCTTGATAGTCGATATGAACTGTTTGGCGTGTTTTCCAAAATCTGCAGGGGTTAACACATGCGCAAAGAAACGTGATCCAGACGGTACTGAAACGCTAGGTTTGGCGTCACAATCCATACATTATATGTTTTGAGTGTTGCTTTTTTGTCAGTCAATTGATGCTTGGGGATTAAAGTAGTAGCAACATCCCTTTTGTAAGAGTGTCAAATTTTCACATAATAGTCAAAGTACTAATCATCTTGGAATTCCTAAGAATATCCTCCAGTTTGAAGATTGTTTTTCTTAATTTCTTCAGCATCGTTTTCTTATATTTTCTGCCAAGTATTGTAGATAACATGGTTATATAATGATTTCTACCAGAAAACTAAAAAATGAAAGCTGATAAAATAAACCATGGTAAGTATTTTTAGATATAATTATTATGTTTTGGAGTTTATTTATAATGTTTACAAGTTTTGGAGTGATTTGGAATAAATCGGTGATTTGGAGTAAATCGGTGATTTAGAGCATTTTGAAAATAAAAGGAAAAAATATCCGAACTGACCATCGAACCAGACAAGAGATCGACATTCAGAGTTAATAATCAATCGATGTGCATCCTGTACCATCGATCGATGATAAAACCGTAGAAACACAACTTGGTTCTAGCCAACCTAAAGTTTCTACTAAATTATAAGATTACCCCTGACCGATTTTAATCTAATATTTATTTGCGCTGCAATTGTTCTAGGCAACACTTACTTACATTATTTCTTATTTTCACAGCAAGAATATTTAGGGTTTTTAGTAGTTTGGAGAAAAGATCCAAGACTAGTTCAGAGCTTTGTATTGAAACTCCATATTTTTTATTTATGCTATTTTTATTTATGTTCATGATTTGTTTAGCTATGTCTGAGTAATCAACCTATTAGATTTGGATTCAAATATGTTATGAAAGATTAGCCCAAAATATATAATTGCTAAGTTGCTAGAGATATTCATCATTAGAAATGAGTTTAATGCTTGTGTTCTAGAGTAGCTAACTAGAACCGATAATAGGATAGTTAGGATCAATCGACAGCTTGGTGTTCTACCAAAATAGATTTTTTGAGCTAGGATTCCTAGAAACAAATAGAAGTTGATCTAGGACGCCTAGTGAACACATTCAACCTGATCGTTAAAGCTTGCTAGAAGATCGTCGATCGATAATCCAATAGATTAATCGATCGACGACTCGAAAGGTGTACTGATCGATATTCCTATAGAATTATCGATCGACACTTTCTTCATCTCAACAAACAGAAGTTGAGGTCTGAAGACCTAGACAATAGATAGTCTAAACAAATGGAAGATGATCGACTATTGCTTACATTGAGTTCTCACATATCTCGCATGCTGCTTAGTATATGTACTACTATAATTCAGATTACCTTAAATAGAAACCTTAGACTTAACTATTTCTTATTATTGTTTAAACCTCAATCCAATCAACCGAACAACTACCTTGTTCACCGCTGCTTATTTACTTTAAGTTACATTCAACTTAGCTTAATCACTGCTGATTAGGATATATTGTGCGTCATAGCTCTCTGTGGATTCGATTTCTAAGTATTAAAATTGATCCTCTTATTTAAGAAAGTAATTCACTCCTAAGGTTAATTTGAGTGATATCAAATTTGGCACCGCTTTCTGGGAGCTTTGATCGCCATTAGATCATGTCTAGTCCGATCTAGTCTAGGTTTTCTTTGAATCTAAAAATTTCATAAATTTTTGTCTTGTCATTCAGATGCATGCCAAGCAGTACCAGAAATAACAAGGAAACACCGCTGCTCTTCTCAGATCCTGCACGTTTGGAACGTACAATCCACAAAGGGAAACGCTCCGCATTGATCAAAAGTATCACTCGCATACCACCGTCGACCGACACTCGCATACCACCATCGACCGACATTACTCTACCGTCGATATTCGCATACCACCATCGACTGAGACTACCTGTCTGTCGACTGATACCTTCCGCCTGACATCGATTGACGTTTCACATCATACATCAATCAATGCTCAGCCGCGAGACATGGTTGCAACTCTTATTCTCACACAAGAAGAGAATGGGGACCTGCATGATCAGGATAGTCATCTGCAAAATGCAGCAGGTCAGAGAATAAATAATCAAGGAATTGCAATCCATGATATTGATAATTTAGCTACAACTGCTGCTAATGTTGTAGATGAGGCAGCTCGACCAAGAACATTGGCTTATTACAACCGTCAAGACCAATACTACGCCAACAGATGTACTATACGTCCTTCAGCTATTCAGAGGAACGATTTCGAGCTGAAGCCCCAGTACTTTACACTCGTGGGACAGATACCCTACTGTGAGGTACCACAAGGCGACAAACAACGAAGCCGAGTACGAGGCTCTAATAGCAGGATTGACACTTGCTAAGCATATGGGAGTAGAAGACATACAAGTTTTCAGCGACTCACAGCTAATCATAAGCCAGGTCCAAGGAGATTACCAGACCAAAGATCTGAGTATAGTCAGATACCTATCAGTGGCTAAACGCCTGCTCGATAGGTTCCAAAGCTGCAAGCTTACTCAGATCCCTAGGGAACAAAATTCCCAGGACGACGCTTTAGCTAATCTAGGGTCCACCCAAGAGACCACGAGTCATATGAGCATTCCACTGCTAGTGCTACAATGGCCAGCAACAGAGAAAGAGGTAGAGCCTGAAGAAGTATCCGTTGTAGACGAAGGCGAAACCTGGATGATCTCCATCATCAACTATCTCAGGCATGATTCCCTACCTGCAGATCGAGACGAAAGCCGAAAGGTAAGGAGGCAAGCAGCCATGTATTGCCTCCCCGAAGGGAAATTATACAAAAGGTCCTTCTCTGGACCCTACCTACGATGTCTCACCCCTAGAGAAGCTGCTAGAATCCTAGAAGAGCTCCACGAAGGAGAATGTGGTTATCACTCCAGCGGTCGAAGCTTGGTAATCAGAGCCAGAAGGACCGGTTACTATTGGCCTACCATGGTGGGGGACGTCCTTAAACAGGCTAAGTTATGCTATCTATGACAGAAGCATGCACCGGTCTCTAACTTTCTACCGGAGAACCTCAAATCTCTGAGCTCCCCTTGGCCCTTTCGGAAGTGGGGCATGGATATCGTAGGGAAATTCCCAATGGCACCGGGGAAGAAGGTCTTCCTCCTAGTGGTGACCGACTATTTTACAAAATGGGTGGAATCTGAAACACTAGCCAAGATAACAAATCTCCAAATCAGGAAGTTCATATGGACAAACGTGATCACACGCTTCAAAACCCCTCATGAAATTATCACCAACAACGGACCCCAATTCACAAGTCACAACTTCCTCCCTCCTTCAGGTGGGAGGAAGATGTCGCAAGGAGGGCCAAAGCTTACCAGAAGCAGGATCAAAAGTCCTCCAAGCCAGCCAGGAGCAAACGCAACGAAGGTTTCCATCCTAGGCCTACGAAGGAGACGAGCAATCCAGGCAGGGGCAGGTACCAAAACCGTCCCTTGGCCAGATCCAAAGGAATGGTCGTGTCTACATGACCCGATATCTCACATCTGTCGATATCAAAGCCGGAGCTGGTTGGCGTCCTACGACAAATGGGCCAACAGGTCAAATAGCCCCCAAAGATGAAGGCCTCAGATTCCAATGGAAATCCTAAACGGTGGTGTGAGTTCCATAGTGATCACGGCCACAACACGGAGGACTGCATAGCTCTAAAGATAGAGGTCAACAAGCTTCTCAAGAGAGGCCACCTGAGGGATTTTCTCTCAGACAAGGGCATGAACCTCTTAAACAGAGACGGTCCTTGTCTCCCTACCGAAGCAGCCCCTGCACTGCCACCACAACAGGATCGGGTAATCCATGTTATCTCAGGCGGATCAGAAGTAAGTGGAGTCAGTAGTGCGGCTGCCAAGAGAAGCACTCGCAATGCCAGGAACAGCCAAGAGGCCGAAGGTACTAAGCATCTACTCTTTGGAATGGACGAGATCAGCTTCACCACGAAGGAGCAGGAGAAGTCCTAGCCCCTCACCACGACGCCCTTGTTATTTCACTTACCAAAGCAAACTGCTTGGTTAAGCGAATACTTGTGGACAATGGAAGCTCTAGCAACATCATCTTTCAGTCGGCTTACGCCGATTTAGGGCTATAACCTAAGACGCTAATGAGAAAGGCGACCCCTCTTGTAGGCTTCAGCGGAGAGGTGAAACAGATCCTGGGGGGAAGTCATCCTCTCGGTATACGCCGAAGGGATAAACCAGGCTACGAAGTTCCTAGTCGTCGACTGTCATTCCTCCTACAATGTGATATTAGGAAGATCCTAGATCCACGGTATGTGAGCCGTACCTTCAAATCTCCATCAATTGGTCAAGTTTCCGACCCCCTGGGGCATTATACCGATCAAGGGAGATCAAGAAAATTATAGGTTCTGCTATCAGACTACCATAAGGGGAAAGATCCATGTCTTATAGGAATTACAGAATAAGCTTCCGGCCCTACATACAGAAGAGCCGGAAGTAGAGGAGATGGATGAAGTGCCCTTGGTAGATAGGAACCCAGAGCAAAACCTGAAGATAGGTTCTAAGCTCGCTGAAGGACTAAGGCGGAGATTGATCGACTTCCTACGATATAACTCTGATTGCTTCGCTTGGTCCCACGAAGACATGCTAGGGATCGACCCTGATGTCATCATGTACAAGCTGCAAGTGGATCCTCTACATCCCCCCGTTAGACAGAAAAGGAGAAAGTTCGCCCCTGAGAGGGACGAAATCATCAACGAGGAGGAAGAACCTACTCGATGCTGGGTTCATACGAGAGGTGCAGTATCCTGTATGGCTAGCTAACGTAGTGGTCGTAAGGAAAAAGAATGGAAATTGGAGAGTCTATATTGACTTCACGGACCTTAATGAATCATGTTCTAAGGACCCATTCCTCTTGCCTCATATCGACAAGCTAGTCGATGCAACCGCTGGTCACCAACTAATTAGCTTCATGGATGCATTCTCCGGATACAACCAGATCCTTATGCATCCGGAGGATCAAGAAAAGACTCCGTTCATGATGTCTAGGGGCATCTACTGCTACAAGGTCATGCCATTTGGATTGAAGAATGCCGGATCTACCTACCAAAGACTCGTCAATATGATGTTCGCCGATCAGATCGAGCAAACTATGGAGATCTACATCGATGACATGCTGGTGAAGTCCATAGATGCTGAAGATCATATCTTACATCTTCAACAGGCATTCACCACCCTCAGGAGGTATAACATGAAGCTCAACCCTTCGAAATGCTTGTTTGGGGTAAGCTCCAGGAAGTTCCTCAGGTACATAGTCACCCACAGGGGCATTGAAGCCAACCCGGAATAGATAAGGGCCATCCAATTGATACCTTCCCCTCGTAACGTAAAGGAGGTCCAGAGGTTAACAGGTAGGATGGCCGCATTAAGCATGTTCATCTCCAGACTGTCTGACAAGTCACACGCCTTCTTCGAGGCCCTGAAGAATCCCAAAGATTTCCAGTGGACCGATAAGTGAGTGTTAGCCCTGTCTTACCTCAAGGCCTACCTCACTACTCCACTTCTCCTCTCAAAACCCTTGAGTTTAAAATATAGGACATGGGTTTGGGGTATTTTAGGATTATAACTTAGGGTATAGGATTTAAAATTTAGGGTTTAGGGTTTGACTGACGATATTATTGTCGCTAAAATTGACGTTATTCTTTTTAGCTTTTTTAACAACTCCTATTTTATTTTAATTCAATATTTTTGTTTAATAGTTTATGTTGCAATTTGATTGATTTTAAAAGAGAAATGAATTTAAAAGTTCACTATAGAGAGTAAACCTAAGTTTTGTCTTCTAAAAAATGAGATGGAAGTTTTTGTTTAATTTAAAGAATGTGCATTTATCAAACATGGATTTGCATTAGTAAATTGTAAAGATGTAGAAGTATATGGACTTGGTGAACCAACAAACTCAAAGCATTTTCAATAATGGTAAATAAACTCTTTAAAGATTCGGAATAATATAATATTAATATTTGTAAAACAGTTTATTATATAAATACATTTTTAATAATTATAAAAACTGATCAATCATAAAGAGATATTGTCATAACTTCTAGAGTTCTAGTAGATCTCTTCAGAATTCTGAAATGATAAAAAAAAAACGATTTTGATATACACAATGGCTAACAATTGTCATTCAAATGTGAATTACCAAAATTCTCTTATTTAAGAATACATACTTTAACAAGTGAGGTAAAAAAACAAGGATAATTTGGACAATAAGAGTCGAAAAGATGGAAGAAAATAAAGGAATAGAAAAAAAAAACTTAAGGAACTAGCTAGTTGTGGAGGCGATCTGGGGAGCTAGGGATCTGTCTGTAGGAATCTTCAAAGCGACGGTTGCTATCGTTTAGATCCTTGAAGTACCTTTGGAAGAGACGTTGAACATCATCGTCCTTCTTGTTCTTAGAGGCGAGGGTATTCCCGTCTTTTCCAACCTGGCTGTCTTCTGACCGTTCCCGGAGTTGTCCTTCCCGGAAAAGCCAGATCTGAAACAGAGAGATGAGTAAGAGAGCAACGGAGAAAGTCAGCAGAATATCTCGACAACCCATACAGTAAAGAGATGGTGCTGAAGAAGAGATAGATAAAGGTTTGGATGAGGAAAAAGGAACGTGAGAGATTTGTCTGTGATAAGACAAGAAGAAGGTCAGAGTGTTATATTCATAAAACTTCATCTCTCTCTTCTTTCTGTGTGAGCTTTAATGTGGTGGAGCTGGAGCAGCCGGAGGGAAGGTGACGGGCGTGCTGTGTCATTGACTCATTTGTCATTTTGAGTGAGTCCCTGTCTCTGTCGTTATCCATGTCTCTATTTTGTTCTTAATTTTTGTTCATATATTAGGGTAACAATGAAATAGCTGATATATATTCAACGAAATACCTATATACGGTGTTTTGATTAAAAGCTTATACGGTGTTGTAATTACAAGTTATATAAATAAGAACCTTTTTAGTAGGCAGTACGTATGTTTTACCTTTTCTCAGTTATACTATGTTTTATAGATTTACTGATTCAGGTTTCTTGTCGCATGCATGTTACTTTGATATATATTCTTGTTTATTCCTGGGTTAGTTAGGTTAAGAATATGGTCCAAATTATAAATGTAAGAGTCGTTAGGCCTGGGCACGGATCGGATATTCGGGTTTTTGAAGGTATTTGTGATTTGCTTCGAATGTTACGGATATCTGATTTTTCGATTTGCTTTGCTTCGGAAAAATACGGATATTCGGAAAAACGGATATCCGGAAAATAAATAGATATTTGCGGATATTCGCGGATACTTACGGATCTCTCATTTGTTTTGATTAATACAAATAATCTTAAAAATTTGATACAAATTTGTTTTGTAAAATATATTTTTTGCATGATATAAAAGATAAAAATTAAAAAAAGCAATGAATCTTCATATTTTGTAAATTTTTAAACTTAGTTAAAATTATAATAACACAAAACTTAAAAAAAAATTATAATTATCGTAAATATTTTCTCTTCCTTTTATGTAATACTTTTATATAAGTAATAATATGAATAGAATCTATCAAATAATATATTAGAATAATAATTATATAATTTTATACATTTAAAACTTTAAATATAATCAAAATATACATGTATTTATATATTGACGGATTGGATCGGATATTCGCTTCCCAAAATTTTAATATTTGTGATTTGCTTCGATTTTGACGGATATTGAATTTTAGTATTTGCTTTGCTTCGAAAGCTTACGGATA
Source organism: Raphanus raphanistrum subsp. raphanistrum (assembly GCA_019706035.1). Lineage (NCBI taxonomy): Eukaryota > Viridiplantae > Streptophyta > Magnoliopsida > Brassicales > Brassicaceae > Raphanus > Raphanus raphanistrum. Next base: position 33,177,813 of record CM033984.1, read on the forward strand.
TTCGGAATTTTCGAATCGAATAGCAACGGATAACGAATCGAATCAAATTTAACGGATAAAATGCCCAGCCCCAGATACAATAATGGAGTGGTCCAACTACAAATGTATGCAAAGAAAATATCAAATCATGAGTTGCATTCCCAAGATAGGTGCAGTATCTTTAGCGTTGAGAATTAAATTGATGCTATTAATTAGGCACAAAAAATGATATTTCTTGCTACCCGAGGGAGATGTAAAGAAGAACATGTACAATAAAATAGGAACATGGTCAAAACTGACGACGAGATATTGTTGGAGGAGAAGGAGAAATGTTGATTATATCACGCAAACCGTATTCTAGAATGTAAATTACTTATCTACAAGATAAAAAGTTGTCATATCTATATTCTTATGACAGTTTGTAGAAAAGATTGAAATATTAAAAATAATTGTAGTTAAATATTTCTTGACAAACAGGATTTGTCTGGTCGAGGAGTCAATTGACCACATGGGTATGTCTGAAAAAAGATAAAAAAACAAGAGATGTAAAATGTATTATTATCAGTTTCAGATTGTATATAACTTATTCTAATAGCGATAATTCTATTTAGTAATCACATGTCTTTGCAGGTCCATAGAGCTCTACAACTAACTTATGTTTTCAGAAAAAAAAAAATTATGTTTTCAGTGTCATGGGTGGCCGTCATCTAGACTAAACCACATTTACTTTTAGTAATATTTGGATCCTATTAATGTCGTGAAAAATGTACAAAGTTTTTAAGAAAAAACCGATAAACAAATAAAAAATAGTAGGAAGTAACCATATACAAAACAACATCCTTAAAAGTATATAAATTATACCAATTCTTATTTCGATGACTTGTATAATCTGAAGGTGAATCCACGTCTTACTGCTGTCAACCGCAGTTCCGAAACCAATGCATTCTTCCTAACGAAACTCTGGTTGACATGTAACTTGTCTCTTTGAAATCTTTCTCCTTCAATAGCATATGTTTTTTTGAAATCTTCAAAACACATTCATCTTTTTATGAGTCCTCATCTTTGACCTTTCCATAAACACTGTAATTCTCACCATCCTCGACCGCTTCAGCAACATCACATATATCAGCATCCTCCTCTCCATCATCCTCTTCCCCATCATCCTCCTCCTCATCCTGCTCCTCCCCATCATCCTCCTCGCTATCATCCTCCTCTCCACCAGCTTCATTAACTTTTTCCCTTTCCTAACCGTTCTCATCTTGCTACGGCTTGATACACAAAGCCGTACTCCGTGCGTTTTGGTTATCTCGAGCAAGTATCCAACTTGTCTATCACTGGAAACATGAATAGGAGGGGTATCTGGAGTCATATCTTGCATCATTGCTTCTGGTACTGAGTAACTTATCTCCACAAACTCTATGCTCATATCCAAGTTAAAATCTCTTCAGCCATTGCAACAAGTTCAGCATGTGTCGAACCTTCACTCAAAAAAAAACATTCTCGCTCCTTTGGAATCATCAACCACAAAATCCCAACAGCCATCTTTCCACAACCATTCTCCATACACTGCAGGTAACCGACGTATCATCTGCCAAAAATCAAAAATAAAAACACATTAGCTTGAAACTTTGATTAACATGAAGTGATGTCGGTAAACTCTTAAATATCACCAATTATGTTATAAATTTAATTTAGTAGCTTCAATATTGATTAATATACATGAATTAATAAGAAAATGTTAAAAAGTCTTTCTAGTTTTGGAGAAAATGAAAGTTTACTAAACATTAACGCAGATGACTTACTGGTAAGTCGTCTGGAATACTTAGACGACTTACAAGTAAGTCGTCCGAAGAGGTCATTTTTGCAATTGACTTTAAGTTGGGCGACTTACAAGTAAGTCGTCCAGTTTTGTTTGTTAAAAAAAAACACCAGACGACTTACTTGTAAGTCTTCTCGGATAAACGGGTTACTTTTGTATTTGACCGAATTGTGTAAGAAATTTGACTTTTCTTGGACGACTTACTAGTAAGTCGTCCCTGAGAAAACAAAAAACTCAATAGTTTAAAATTCGAAAATAAAACTGAAATTTTTATTTTTTCCCAGACGATTTAAACGGAAGTCGTCCAGATAGACGACTTACACGGAAGTCGTCTGAGATAAGCAAGGTTTGACCAGAATCTCAGAATAAAATCTGGACGACTTTACCTATCCTGGACGAATTTACTTATCCTGGACGACCTTTAAGTAAGTCTTATGACTGGACGACCTTCAAGTAAGTTGTCTGCAAGAAAATAAATATTTAAGTTTTTTTCCAATTGCAAAACTAACCTAAGATGACTTACAAGTAAGTCGTCTAGCTTTAATAAAATATTTATTTTTTTGGTTTCCCCAGAGACGATTTACTAGTAAGTCGTCTGGGAAAAGTCAAATATCTAACACAATTCGGTCAAATGCAATAGTAACCCGTTTATCCAAGACGACTTACTAGTACATTCTCTAGGATATTCTCGAGTTTTTTTTCTAAACAAAGAAAGATGAACGACTTACAAGTAAGTCGTCTCTTTGTCCAGAAGAGTTAACCATAAGTCTTCTACAGCCAGACGACTTACAGGTAAGTCTTCTACGCGGACAGATCTGGAAAAATTTTCAATTTCATATATTAAATTAGTGAGATGACTTCCTTACCACACAGAAGTCTTCTCCAAACACCCAGAACCTTAAACGAAAGTAACCCACCAAGAATAGTAAGTTTGAATGTCTCTATCAACCAAAAAAAATTAAAATCAAAAGTTTGAGTTTTTTGGATGAATATGGAGACAAAGTGAAAGAAATGTTGTTTTCAGTATATAACAATAGAGAGAGAGACAGTAAATCGATTTCAGGTGCATTAAGAGCTTCAAATTGATTGTTCATGGTAGTTGGGGTATTGAAAGCGATGGCAATCTTGTAAATACTTGAAGATGATGAGGTTGAGAGAGTAAAATTGTCATTTTGAAAAAACATAAAAAAAAAGAAGTTAATGGCATTTTCGTAAATAATGTGAACATGTAGGGTGAATAGGACAAAAGAAAGATAAAAAAAGGAGAGGTTAGTTTTGTGTTTGACTTTGAGTTTTGAGTCAATTTTGCAAAAAGCCCTAGATTTTATGGTACACTTGGAAAAGAAAAATAACAAAATATTTAGTAATTCGGACATTGATCCTAGAAATACGCTCAAATTAGTAGAAACAGAATCTATATTTTGGGTTGAGACACAAGAGCTAAACTTACAGCGGCAGTACAACAAATAGAGTTCATGAACTTTCCAGTAACTCAAGAAAAATGGTGTTTCATCGATGATTCGTGAAAAAATAAAGATTCTTATCACTATAAAAAAACATGTATGTTGCAAGGGAAAAAATCCTCGCAATTCCGTTGCAAATCGCAATTTGCAAGGGAATTACGAAGAAAATATATTTCTCCCAAATTTTTACTCGCAAATAAAAAATGTTCGTTGCAAATTTGCGATGGAAACTGGTTCGTTGCAAATTTGCGACGGATACTGGTTCGTTGTAAATTTGCGACAATACTTATCTTTCCTGTTTCATCACTACTGCTTCTCAGATCTGTAAAAAAAACAATTACAAATATATAAGAAGAAGAAGAGAATGAGAGAGCAGAGATAGGAGGAAGTCGAAGTGAGTTGACCTTTGATGGTGGTGAGTAGGTGAAGCCAACAGAGAGCTCAACCGAGACGAGTATGCTGTGCCTCCACCTTTGCTGCTGCTCCTGCACTTCACTGTCGTCGTTTTCCTCCAAGCCATTAACTTTGTTTTTGTCCTTCTTCCACCCAAGCCTCCTGTTCATGGAGGGTAAAGAAGAAGAAGACAAGCGATGAGAGATAAACAATGTAGATAAAGAAGAAGATACAAGTGATGATAGATTGAGCTTTGTTTTACCAATTTCGTCCAGAGATTGAGAGAAGCTATAGAGAGATTGAGAGATTAAGATGAGAGATCAAGAGGAGAGAAGAAAAACAGATGATATGTGGTCCATTTGATTAAAGTGTAATCCAACGGTCAGAAATGAATGTTTGTCAATCCTTGTATGAAAAAAGTATTAGCCAATGAGATTTTTTTATAAATTTGTTTTTTTTGTTGGCATACGTATGACAAGAGAGAGCAGAGATAAGTCACAAAATGTTATCAACTCCTTTTCAGAGTTTAGGATTATATTAATGGTTTTGCTTTATGATTTGCTTTAAATATAATTGCAACTTAAATATATTTGAATTCGGGTTTGATAATTAAAAGTTTAAAGTTGAAATATTATATTTATGATTAAAAAGTTTGGAGTTAAGAAAATATGTAATGAGATATAGATTTAAAGTATGAGTTTAATTTTTTTTAAACTAATTTGAAAATATAAATGCGAAAAGTTCTAAATTTAAATTAGTAGTTTATGTTCAAGTTTTAGTGATTAAATTTGAAAATGTTAAATTTGGTGTTTTGAATTTTATGATTGGGGGTAAGGTTTAGGGTTATAAGTGTATGGTTTGGAATATAGTGTTTGAAGTATAACTTTAAGTTTTGGGACTAAATTTTAAGAAATGTTAAAATTAAAGTTAAGTTTAAGATTTTTTGTTTAAATTTTGAAAATATTATATTCAGTGTTTAGATTAGTGATTTGGGGTATAGAGTTTATATATAGATTTTAGGGTTTTAGATATAGTCTTTGAGTTGGAAAAAATGATTTTGCATGGGATTCAGTTCAAAAACGATAATTAATATGAAAATATGTTTATAATTTTTCGGAAATTTAGTTGACGTATATGAATTATATAAGTTATAAGGGTTTGATGTTTATTACTTGTATTGTAATAACAAATCAAGTGTTGGGACTTAAGTTCATAACCATGATTAATAAATTTTTGAAATTTTTTTTTGACTTACATTATACAATAAGTGATTCTATAAAATGTATTATCCGACATCAAAATCTTTGATAAAACCCAAACCGTTTAAGTTTGGAAACATGGATTTGCAAGTGAATTGCAATGGATCCCTCGCAAATATCTTGCACATTTTCAAGAGAAATTGAATCCGTCGCAAATTTTCAAGGGATAATTGTGAGGGATACATTGCAATTCCCTTGCTAATCTACGAGCGTTTAGATTCTCACGCAAATTAGCAAGGAAATTGTGAGGGATCTCTTGCAAATTCATTACTCAATGACTTTAGGGTTTAGTTTGGGGTTTTGGTATATTTTTGGCAGACTTACATGTATTTTGTATTTATGTTTTGAAATAATTAACGTAAAATTTTGTTCAATTTGTTTGGAAATTTAATTAACGTGTATTTATTGTATAAATTATAGAGTTTTGATGTTTAGTACTTTGTACTATTATTTCAAGTGTGGAAAATATTTATCCCGTGAATATTTAGTTGATTGATATTGATTAAGTTTCCAAAAATATTTATCGATGTACTTGTTGAACACTGAATATTTTAATTAATAACTTTTTATTAATTTTATTTGATTTTGGAAGAAATATGTGATAAAATGTACATATCATGCATGTTCCTTACAAATCCATTGCAAATTTGCGAGAGATCTGTGAGGAAACAAGATATACAGACAAACTCCTTGCAAATTTTTGCGAGAGAAATATTTTCTCGCAAATTTACGATGGATTTGCAAAGAAACTGTAACTTCTCTTGCAAATCCCTCGTAAATTTGCGAGAGATTTGCGAATGTCTTATTTTTTTTGCAATTTTGTTGCACATCTGTTGAAAATTTATATGAAAAATTTTCTCTCGCAAATTTCTCTTACGATAGGCGTGTTTTCTTGTAATGTATTCAAGGCATAATTGGTTTAACATTCTAAGAGATTTTGATGGACTGATGGGAACAAGGAATGTTATGGCAAGTCTATTACCTATTTACTCAGAGATGGAAGCACTAATATACGCAATGGAGTGTATAAAGAACTTGCATCAGTTTTAGGTCACATTTGCAACAGATTCTTCTTGATTGGTGAAAATAGTTTTAGATCAGAAAGATAATCAACATTTACAAGTTATTTGGAAGATATCAAAATTTTTGAGAAAAAACTTCCTCAATTTAGAGATGATTCTGACGGATAATGATATCTCAGTCAAACTATAAGGAATTAGTTTGTAGAAAACATGCCTTGTTTCACAACCATAAACGAATCCTTATAAATATTAGTGTGGTAATTCAAACTTTGGTTATTGAGATATTTCCTTCATATCACTCTATGATCTCTCTTATTAAACGAATAAGATGAATAATAGTTGTGCATGCTAATCAAGAAAAGCAAAAAGTTTTGATAAGCGAAAAAAGTAAAAAATTAAAAACCCGAAATCAGTTTCGGACAAGACTTGGATTCATCTTTATGGTGAACCTTTAAATTCACCACCTCCCTAATAACTAATTAAATTGCCAACTAAATTAATGACAAAATAATTTAAAAAATAAATAATATTATATTTAATAATGCTAATGTCACTATTTAATACATAAACTCAAACTCTATACCCTAAATCCAAATTCTAAACCCTAAATTTTACTTATAAACACAAACTCTATACCCTAAATCCAAATCTTAAACCCTAAACCCAAACCATAAATCATAAACCAAAAAATCTAAACTCTAAACCCAAAACTATACCCTAAACTCAAAGTCTAGACCCTAAAACCAAATCTTAGACTCTAAACCCAAACCATAAATCCTAAACCCAAACCTTAGACCCTAAACCCAAACCCTAAACCGTAACCCAAACCATGAACTCTAAATCCAAACTTTAATTCTTAACCTTAAATTTCAAAAGAACAACATCAATATTAATCTAAATATTTAGGGTATAGGGTTTTGTATTTACGTTTTGGGTTTAGAGTCTAGGATTTGAGTTTAGGGTATAGGTTTGGGTTTAGAATTCAGGTTTTTGGGTTTATGATTTATGGTTTGGGTTTAGGGTTTAAGATTTGTGTTTAGGTTATAGAGTTTGGGTTTATAATTTACAATTTAGGGTTTAGAATTTGGATTTAGAGTATAGAGTTTGATTTTATGGATTAGATAGTGACATTAGCATTATTAAAATTGACACTATTTATTTTTTTAATTATTTTAGTTTTTGAAAAAATTATTTAATATCTTTTAATCATTAATCTAGTTGGCACTTAAACTGGTTATTAGGGAAGTGATGAATTTAAAGGCTCACCATAGAGAGTGAGGTGAACCCAAGTCTTGTGAGTCAGTTTCTTCTCAACTTCACTCGCCATTAAAGCCATTTACAAAAAAACTCCCTACTCGCCATTTTCTTCTTGTCATTGTCTCAATTTCTTTCGTCTCTTTTTCTTACTCTTTTACGTCTTCCCTCTGACCCCAACATTATTCTATTTTAACTAATAACTAGATTTGGATCCATCAAAATCTCTTAGAATGTTAATTATATATTTTTAAATTTTTTTCAGAGAAATTTAACTTTTATAATTGTGTTATCATATTTTATCTAAGATTAATTTAATTTAATATATTTTTTGGTAACTATATTCAATATGTCAAGTTGCTTAACTCTACACTTGTGCCATATGTATTTTAGAAGAAAAAAATTTAAACTTTATTCTTAAAATTTATTACATTTATATTTTCTTAATACTTGTAACATAATTAGTCAAAAATATTTGTATCAAAAAAATCCGATTTTGGAATCGATCCGGAAATTAAAGTTTTGTATTCTGTTAGACTTGGTCTATATATTCAAATGGTTCTTTAAGTGTTACATCCAAAAACTAATATCAAACCCAACCGAACCGAAAACCGAACAAAATATTTGAAAAATATTTGTGCAAATAACTATTACTATATATATATTTGTGTGTGTATGTAATAGGTTAATATGGTCTTTATTAACTATAAATAAAATCACATTTAATAAATAATTTTAATCAAATAACCTAAAAGAGTTTATTTGAAATTTTATTTCCGTTAAAAGTTCACTTAAACACGTTAAACCCTATCAATCATAAAAATTAAATTTCATCCACTTTCACCATTAATTAGTATTAATATTAGTTAACTTTTAAATTTTCATTTTATAGTAAACAAACTTAAGAAATATATTTCCATCGGTTTATATATTAATATTATATATATTCAGAAATATTTAATATTTATTACAATATACTTCTTAAGTTTCAGATAAATGTAGCTATATATTACGTTAAGGAAGAAATTTATTAATATTTATTATAGTGTTATGTGGTCATTCAATTTAGTTTGCTTTTATTATGAATTTAATAAAAGTGGGTGTTTCAATATTGTGAATATATAACCGTTATACAGTTATCTTTATATTTATATATGACAAAAAATGAAAGATTAAATAGTTAGTTGGACATAATCGTATATCAATAGATTATGATCCTAATTTAATAGTATTGATATTAATTATATAACCAGTTTAGGACTTTTTCTATGTTTATATATATATATATATCAAAAAACTATGTTTCTCAACCTTACTCCGATCCATGTGATTGGAAACCCTATCCGCTATTTGAAGAAGGAGAACATGATGGCGATTTTCTGATCGGGACTCCATCGATGCAGTGCCTTAGTTCAACGATCTCGGCATCATTTCAAGGGAGACTACCACACTCCTTGCAATTCTCGTGACCCTCTGATGTTCCTACGGTGGGGCTCCTCCACTTGACGATCACGGCAAAGCTCCTCTCGACGATCATAATCACGGCAACACTTCTCTTGATGATTACGATCACAACTCTCTGAGCTCTCGCGATCCCTGCTGTGCGTCCTTGTTGCTGTATTGTTACTCTGAGATTGAAGCTTTAGATTGAGGTTTCCATTGAAACCTTGATATCCTCTGCACCATCACGTTCATTGACGTAAGGGTCCCCAAAAACAACGATCACTGAACCACTTACAACCTTCGGTGCAACGGGAAGATAGAGTTACTGCCAATGACTTGGGAAACGGGAAGTTTCTTTTGAACTTCAATACGGAAGATGACCTCAAATACGTCCTTCGACATAGTCCTTTTTACTACAATTTCTGCATGTTCGTGTTGGTGCGTTGGGAACCTATAGTTCATGACAACTATCCCTAGAACATTCCTTTTTGGGTTAAAGTTGTTGGCTTACCTTTGCATTTGTGGACAGAGAAAAGCTTGAGAAACATAGGTTCAAGAATATGACAAGTTCATGTCGATTCTGTGGAGATAATTGAGGGTCGCATGCTTGTGGATGTGGATTCTTGCCGTCCCCTTAAGTTCTCAAGAAAAGGTGGAGTCAAAGGATGGAGATGAGGTTACTATTGAGATCAAGTATGAGATGTTGTTAAAGCACAGCTCTACTTGTGGGATGCTCACCCATGAGAAGTAGTATTGTCCATCCTTGGATATCAGGCCTCGAATTCAGGCTGAAGCTGAGCGGCCGGACATCTTCTCTAGGATGCAACCACCACAGAAGCAGGAGCAGAGACTTCACCAGCCATCTCGCCAAGGCTTATACCGAGCAGTGGATCAAGCCAAACAGGCTCTAACGTTACCTAGCCAGAGTGCAAACGCTAACACATATACGCCTTTGAACAGTTACCCTCGACAGTCTAAGGAATCGCATAGTGATAGGATCATGAGACGTCAAGATGATTACAGCAGAAGCAATCGCTATGGGGGTTCTCGAGAAAATATAGGTCCTTATGACCGTATAAAAGAGCTCACATGGCATGAGAAGGGGCCAATAATGAAGCAGAATGTTGAATTATCAATGCCTATTCAACATGAAAAGGCAAACCGAGCTAATGTTTCATATGAACAAGAGCATGAAGTAATGATAAAAGGTTTAAAGGATGCAACGGAACAGCAAGAGAGAAGCTTTGATAGGAACAACAGTACCAAGAGGTTGGCAAGTAAGATTGTAACACCATCTCGAGTGGAGCATGCTATGGAGGATAATGTTACAAAACGCTCTAAGGATATCACTAGATCTCTCTCTTTTACGAATCTTGATGACCAAGAGCCCTCAGCAATGGTGGAAGATAGACAGATTATTGATGCCCTCAAGGATATGGAGATTGAAGAACAACAAGATGAGAGAATGTTGGAGTGCGAGGTGTAAGAAGATGACTTACTAGGACTGGACCCTAAAGAGATGGATGAAAACAGGCCTCAACAAGACACTACAATGGTGACTGCACGACCTGCGTGTAATAGGGATAAAGCGGCGCATAGCAGCAAGCAGGGAGCTAAAGCGAGTGGTTCATTGGGCCTCCATAGAAAATTTGTGATCCTTCGTCGGGGATCGCCTCGTAAGCATTCAGCTTCGTCTCACAGAGCTCATACGGACCATAAGGATAGAGAATCAAGCAAGTGAAGGCGTCACAACGAGGGTTCAAGGAAGGAAAGAAGTGGTTCGACAAAAAGTGATGGAATGATGGGTTCCAAAAACTCATCACACCATTATCCATGAAGACACTCAGTTGGAACTGTCGAGGGATTGGGAACGACCTCACAGTTCGACACCTTACAGAGATGTGTCAGAAGCATCACCCATGACTAGTGTTTCTGTCTGAGATGAAGAATAAGAGGCGAGTGTTGCAAAACATTCAGGTCGACCTAGGATTTGATCGTTTGTTTACGTTAAGCCACTTCGTCTCAGCGGAGGTTTAGCTCTTTTATTTATGGATGATTTTAATGTTTTATTTTCAAATAAGAGAATAATTGACATTGAGGTAGTTATTGATGGAATAAAAGTCTTTATGACATTTGTTTATGAAGACCCTGTTTTAGAACGTAGGGATCAGGTATGGGAACGTCTTACGCGTTTCTCAACAACACGAAATGGACCTTGGTTCATGATAGGTGATTTTAATGAAATTACTGATCACAGTGAGAAGGAGGGAGGACGAAAACGCTCCGATAGTTCTTTCTTGCCTTTCAAGAAAATGCTATGTGATTATCGTATGCTGGAATTTCCATTTACTGGAAATATGCTGTCATGGATGGGGAAAAGATCAAGAGGAGCAACTGTCAGATGCCATCTGGATTGAGCAGTGGGGAGTGAGGATTGGCATGAGAAGTTTCCACACACAGCTGTTAAGTATCTCAGACTTTGGGGCTCGGATCATCGTCCGGTCCTAGCGGATATCCTAACCAAACCAGTAAGGCGAAAAAAGAAATTCAAATTTGACAAACGATGGTTAGATAATGAGGAGCTTAAGCAAGTAATACTGGAAGGATGGAAATCAGAAGATCTGCCTTCGGAAGAAAATATAATGGAACACATTGCTAGTTGTAGAAGAGCTTTGAGCCAATGGAGGATTCAAAACAATGTGAATTCAGAAAAGTTATTGGAGGAGCTTAAGGACAAGGTGGAAGGGCTATATTCAGATGACAATGCTTCTTCTGAGGAGATAGCAGCAGCTATAAAGGAGTTATCTAATTCTCGTAAGGCAGAGGATTTATTTTAGAAACCGAAGAGTAGGGTGCTCTGGCTAAGGGAAGGGGATATAAACTCTTAAGTTTTTTCATGCACTAGTGAAGCAGAGGCGAGCGAGGAATAGAATCACACAACTCCTAGATGAAAATGGAAATGTGGTAGAGGACGAGGAAGGACTAGTCGCCATTGTTACTAGCTATTTTAGACAGATATTCGAAACCTCAAACCCGGAAGATATTGCTGAAGCATTATCAGAGGTCCCGACAACGATTATTGGGGCAATAAATAAGGATCTTACAGGTCCAGTAACTGAATGGGAGGTCAAGCTAGCTCTATTTGCCATGAATCCGGAAAAAGCTCCTGAACCAGATGGAATGACGGCCCTCTTCTACCAGAAATTTTGGGACATAGTCAAAGATGATTTAACTCGTATGGTTAATCAATTTCTTTTTGACGAAACAATGGCGCAGGGATTGAACGATACCAATATTTGCATGATCCCTAAGAGGGATAAGCCTAATGAAATGACAAAGTTTAGACCTATCAGTCTATGCAATGTCAGTTATAAGATAATATCTAAGGTCTTATGCCAAAGATTAAAAAGGTACTTTTACAACAGATATCTGAAACACAATCTGCATTTGTTGCTGGAAGACAGATAACTGATAACATCATGATAGCCCAAGAAATGTTTCATGTGCTAAGAACGAAGCCATGAGGTAGAGTGAAGAGGACGGCCATAAAAAAAGACATGAGCAAAGCATATGACAGGATGGAATGGTCATTCATAGAGGCTATTATGAGGAAGATGGGTTTCTCGGAGGTATGGATTAGCTGGATTATGAGATGCATAACCTCGGTAAAGTACAAAGTCCTCATGAATGGGGAACCACGGGGAAACATTACCCTAGAGAGAGGTTTACGACAAGGAGATCCTCTGTCTCCTTTCATATTTATTCTATGCACGGAAGCGCTCGTTAACCTTCTTAATCAAGCAGAGAATCAAGGGAAGATAACGAGGATGAGAGCGGCACGCGCTTGTCCACCAATATGGAAGAGCGTCGGGCAATGTATTAACTTCGATAAATCTTCGTTGCTCTTTGGTAAGAGGATTCCAGCAAATGAGCGACAACTGATTAAAGATACACTTGGAATACAAAATGAAGGGGAAATGGGATCCTACTTAGGAATCCCAGAGGATATCAGTGGGTCCAAGTGTAAGCTCTTTGCCTTCTTAAAGGACAAACTATTACACAGAGTGAATGGTTGGACGGGTAGATGGCTCTCAAAATGGGGGAAGGAAGTATGGATCAAATAATTTTTGCTGGCTTTGCCGACATATGTCATGTCTAGCTTTTTGCTCCGTTTAGAGATATATGAAAACCTTGCAAGTGCCATTGCACAGTTTTGGTGGAGCTCAAACTCATCGAAGAGAGGAATTCACTAGGCGAAATGGGATAAGATGTGTGCACCTAGAGAAGAAGGAGGAATTGGATTTCGCATGATCCATGAATTCAATTTAGCCCTCTTAGCAAAACAACTATGGCGTCTTGTTCAATTTCCAGATTCATTAGTTGCTAGAGTACTTCGAGGTAGGTACTACCGCCTGAGTTCGCCTTTGCGAATAGGCTCTGTGGATAGCCCATCTTATGTGTGGACAAGTATTATTGCGATAAGAAAGCTTTTACTCTTGGGTATTAGAAACAAATTGCATTCGGGATATGAGATCAATGTTTGGCAGGACCCATGGATTCCCTCGACGCCAGCAAGACCAGCTCGGGCTATAGCGCCAGTAGTAAATCCAAAAATGATTGTTAGTAGCCTTATAGATATTGAATCAAAGGAGTGGGATGTATGACTATTGGAATAGTATGTTGACCAGGAGGATATACCAATGATACAGAGTATGGCCATAAGCTCTACTCATCGAAGAGATACTTTTTTGCTAGAGTTATACCAAGAACGGACAATATACAGTCAAATCTGGATACTGGGTAGCTGCAAATGTAATGACATACAATGAGGAGAAACAAGTTCTCCAACCCAGTATTACCGAGCTTCAAGCTTTTGCCTGGAAAGTTAATGCACCACAAAACATTTGACATATTATTTGGCAATTATTAACAGGACATGTGGCGGTCTCAAGGAATTTGGTTCGGCGTAATATGAGATGCGATAATTATTGTCCAAGATGTGGAGATCCAGAAGAAATTGTTACTCATGCGATCTTTGAATGTCCACCGGCCTTACAAGCATGGGCTCTTTCATCAACGCCATCAAATCTTGAAGTATTCCCTATCTCCAGCATATTCACCAATATGGACTATCTATTTTGGAGGAAGAATATCATCATGGAGCTAGAAAATGACATGGATCCTTATCCATGGGTAATCTGGTATATATGGAAGGCTCAGAACGAAAAATTATTCAGGGCATAGATAAGGATCCAGCGGAGCTAGTCAGATATGCAGAGAGCGAATGCCAGGCATGGCACAACGCGAGAGACTATACCGACTGGCCCACAGGCTCAATCAACTCAACAGCCACAAGTCTTAAGCTTAGGTGAAATATGTATGGTGGATGGTTTTTGGACCTCTACTGACCGGTTTAGTGGAGTTGGATGGGGATGAAAGGATAACATAGGGAATATTCAACTTATGGGGACAAAAAACATGAGAAGACGCGAATCATCATTACACTCGGAACTGGAAGTGCTAAAATAGGCAATGGAGGCTATGTTGCCGCATTCTATATGCCAACGATTTGGCACAGATTGTAAGGATCTTATTGCAATGATATTATTGCAGTGATAGCAGAGCCTCAAGCATGGCCAAATTTCTCTACTGAACTGGAAATTATCCAAACCATCAAGATGTGTTTTTCGGACTTTAAGATTTGCTACATCCCGAGGGCTTAATGTGATTGTTGATTCATTAGCTATGACGTGCTTGTTTTTTAATCGATCTTTGTGTTACTTTGATTGTTCTATTCCGGTCTGGTTATCCAGATCACTTCAAATTTGAGTAATAAAATAGTCGTTTGATGAAGAAAAAAAAACCTTGCTCCGATCCACAGGGCAATGTCGTGCTCCGGCTTATAGAGGTGAAGGCGATTTATAGAACATGGCCCTTGTAGAAAAAATGAAAACAATAAAATAGGTACGCCCTTGCTTGAACCCATTACATATAACTGAGAAATTAAATAGTAACTTGATTGATAAATTATGCTGAAACTTTTGGTAATTTTTTTGGAAATCAGAAAAGAAGATTTGTTGAGTACTTCATAAGTTTTGTCAACTTCGTAGGATTCGTGTACCATGTGTATGCAAAATTACGAGAAGTATAATGGACCTTACTTACCTAAATTAAGGGTTTATTTGTGTCATTGGATTGGATAAATTTCACCAGTGAGTTATATTAGAGCATTATCATCCAGTCTTTTAATAGACTTCTCGGATTGAAAATTAAAAATAGTAGAAAGAAAAAACACCATTTCTCAGAAAAGATTTGAAACCATTTTGAGAAACTATGAACACACGTGTCAGCTAATAACACTGTTATGAATTTTTTAAGAGTTATTCTTGGGTCCATCCCTTAGGATGAACCTTTAAGTTCACTAACCAATGAAAATTTGTCATTTTAGATCCAGTATTTTTTAGATAAAGAAACAAAATAACTTGTCAAATTATATTATGTTTTCAAAATAAAATTTAAAAATAAATAAAAATAGTATATAAAAAACGAATTTAAAAAAAAAAGTTTAATGTTGTCAACAAAACACTAAACCCTAAACTCTAATCATAAACCCTAAACCTTTGGATAAATCTTAAATCCTTAGGCAAATCTAAACGCTTGGAAAAACACTAAACATCTGCATAACTTCTAAACTATAAATCTTAAAACTTAAACACTAGATCTTAAAAAATAATATCTTTTAAAAAATAATATTTTTGACAACTATTGTTATTTATTCATCTAATCTTTTTTATTTTAAAAATAATATAATTTGACAAGTTATTTTGTTTCTTTAATTAAAATATATTAGATCTAAAATAACAAATTTTTATTGGTTGGTGAACGTAAAAGTTCACCTTATAAAGTGAACTAAAAAAAGTCTTTTTTTTTAATACACATCATACTATTAAATGATCATCACTTTTTTAACTATTAAAATATGAGTTTTAGATATCCATTTGAATCTCTTTGAACAACAAGGATTACTCTTAGTTACACTGTTTACAAAGTGGCTACAAGCCACACATTTCTAGATTTTTTCTATTCACTTCCATGTGTTTTTTTCAGTGTACTTGTGTGGTTTGCCTCTTTGTAAATCCGGTCTAAAATTTCCAGAGAAATAATATAGGATAAAATAGTTATCTCCTTTTCATATTTTTTTTATTGTTTATCAAATCTTTGTTTTCAGTCAAAATCACACCAATATTGTCAACCATAGCACGTCTCGGTGGACCTTACAAACTAAAAAAAATCACTTTTAAGAGCATCTCCAACAATGACACTAAATTTAGTGTTAAAATTACACTAAATTTGGTATTTGGTATCAAACAGTTTTTGTTATCTTCAACTATAACACCAAATATTATTCTAAAATTTATATTATATATTGTTTAATTTTTTGATACTTTTTATTTTTATTATTTGAAATTCATAAATAATTATTTTATCATATTTTGATATTATGTTTTATTAAATTTTCATAATTATATTTTTATAAAATCTATTTACATTTATATTTTAGTTTAAGAATATTATACATGTAGTTATATTATATAATATACTATATTAAAAATTAAAAAATTAATTATGAAAAGAACATAACAAGATAATATATTTATTTTAATAAAATTTGTATTAGTTAGTAATACATGCTTAACTATATTATAAAATAAAAAAAAATTATTTTAAAGTTTGGTAAATTTAATAATATAAAATATAACTTAAATAAAAATTATGATCAATATTTTAAAATAAAATAAATAATAATAATCATTTAGTGATTCTTATTTCAAAATAAAATAAAATATAAAATTTATATGATGTTTTATTTTTTACAACATAAAAATGGTAATAATAACTTAGTGATTTCTTACTTGAAAATAAAATAAAAATATTTTTATCATGAAAATAATAATTTAAAATTATAAATAATACATTATATATATGTTTAATTAAAATTTTGAACTGATTAATAATTATAATTGAGACAAATTTGAACTGATTAATAATTATAATTGAGACAAATTTGAACTGATTAATAATAATTAAATTATACTATTCAATGAAATGTAATAAATATATATATATATATATATATATTTGGTGTAATGAATAGTGTTACACCAAATTTGATATAACACTATTTACTCTACATCAAATTTGGTGGGATAATGTCATTTTTAATGTTTTATTGGAGATAAAATAAGATCAAATTTGATGTTTTGGTGTCTCATTGGAATTCGTCTAATATGCGCGTTATTATTTTTGACAACGTGGAGTACATGATGTTCATTTGTATAGACCAAGTCTGAACAATATGTCTTATTTAGAAGGGATTTTTCAACTCCTATAAAATTTTGTTGTTTCATGTTTTCCAAATATACTAAAGAAGCCATGGGAAGAAAGCAAAAGCTCAGTAGAATGATCGAAAATATGATATTATTATCTGTTTTGGTACCGTTTTGGGCATAGATATGATTTAAGATGAAACTAGAGCTTGATCCGTACGCCTGTGCGGATGTTAACTTTTTACTATTTTTTCAGAAATTGATATTTTCATGATTATTAATATATATTTTATATATGTCATAATATAGTTAACTGTATAAGTATTTGAATATTTTTAGGTTTTTATACATCAAAATCGAACCGGAATCAAATAGGATAATAGGATTATTTTTACTTTTAGAATATTCTCTTCATATACCATATTTTGGTAAATCCACAAATAATAATTTGAATGGTTGGTTAAATGAAATATATCTTATATTGGTTCGGTCTAGACATAAACTTTACGTTTTGTACATTATATATTTGGTATTGATAAAAACATATTTAAATTGTATAAAATGTAAATTTTGATTTATACGTAACCGGTTCAGGTTACTGACTTATAGATTGCCACTTGTGTATATTATTTGTATAAATGAAGAAGATAAAAGTGTTTTTATCCAAAAAAATATCAAGGGAGAATTACCAAGTGTGACTCAAAACTTGGAGTCAAACCCAAAAGAATACTCCAACTTGGGTCAAAGGCAAAAGTAACCTAAAAGGATATTGAAATTACAACTATCTCCTTATGAACAAACAAAAAAACGGATTTTTTTTACGTTTCTACCCCTTGCAAGTCGTCTGTTTAGACGATTTGAAAATAAGTCGTCCAGACGACTTAACTTAAAGTTGTCTGGACAGTTATTCTTAAACATAATTTAAAAATTTTGTAAAAAATATTTTGATAAGTGAAAAATTGGAATTATGTAATTAACATATGTCTTAAGAGATATAAATTAATATATAACAAATTTCAATTGTTTTCAGCCCAGATGAGTGAAAGTAGTGAGTTATGATATTCTTTAGTTTATGTTTCATCAACATATGTTGTAGTATTGTATGTGTTCTTAGGGTTAGATTTTGGAAAGCATTAAAACCGTTTTTGAAAATTTTTAAAATTACCTAAGCGTGTTCATTTCTGTGTATAGTAAACACTATTGAAGTATAATTTGATTTTATAACGTGGTTAGTAAGTTAATTTAGTCATTTTAGTTTAGGGGTTCGTTTTAGGGTCTGGGACGACTTAATATTTAGTCTTCTGTGCGCAGACGACTAAATATTAGGTCGTCTGATATATATTATCAGCCAGAATAAGTCGTCTAAACCGGACCAAACCTTAAAGTTTACCAATGTACTTTTAAAGCTAACCGGATTATTTATCCAATATATAAGGTGATTTTTTTTTTCATTTTCCACGAAATTCAGAAACCCTAACAGTTCTCTCTCACCGGCGATATCAAAGGCGATTCGAATTCCCACTATTTCCGAACAAACCATCGTTCTCAACGTCGGCTATCTATCTCACTTCATTCTCACAGTTGTCGCCGCAGCTTCTTCTAACCCTAGCGCCGCCGATTCCTCTAAACCCTAGCGCCCCCGCTTCCACTATTTCCGAACAAACCATCGCCCTCGCCACCGTGCTCACCAACATTCTCACCGCCGCTTCCTCTAAACACTAGCTAGCACCGCCGCTTCTTCTAAACCCTAGCGCCGCCGCTTCTTCTCTGTAAACCGTAGCGCCGTTTCTCTGTAAACCCTAACGCCGGTAAGTCATCAATCTCGAGGAAAAGATGAACATAAAACGTTGTCTCTTTCAATTTACTCATTCTCACCGTTTCACGTTTATTTTTTCAAATCTATAACCACAATGACGAGTACTCCAACTCCTTCTGCGACTAATCAGGTCCGCTTGAAATTTTTCTACTGGAACACTTGTAAGTAAGTCGTCTAGAAAGTCTTCCAACTGGACGACTTAGTAGACGACTTAAATATAAGTTGTCCATTTGGAAGACTTTCCAGACGACTTAAATATAAGTCGTCTGGAAAGTCGTCCAACTTTAATATAAGTCGTCTGGAGTAACAATTAAGGCGTGATTGATTTAGCTTGTGTTCTGACTTCTATTGTTGTCTTTGATTATCTTGCAGACAAAAAGGATGGATATTCCAGAACTCCCCCGTAGGTTATACACATTAGGGGAAGAGCCAGAACCCCACAATAGCATTTCGTATCATACGGATAACAAGAAGTTGCATACTGCTCTTAGGGAAGCTCTCACTGATGATGAATTTGAAGAGCTCAAGGAGTCGAGATTGTGAGTTTTCATCAAGTTCAAGGAGCAGGGATTTGGTTGGGCTTCAAGGCTGGTTCACTACTTTCTCTGTTTAAAGCTGGACATTAAGAAGAAGTACGAGATGTGGTGTCTCGTTGGTCCAGAACCTGCGAGGTTTTCACTGTTAGAGTTTGAAAACATCACTGGTCTAAACTGCGAGTACATCGAGGACCTTGAGACACCAAAATGTGAAGTTACCAAAGAGATGGTTTCTTTCTGGGGGATGATGGGAGTTCATCTGGAAGCTGGGCCAACTACTGATCAGATAATAGCAGCACTGAAGAGATGCGGGGATTGGTCCAGGGAAGATCGCAAGCGACTCGGTACCTTTCCATCTTCACTGGATTCATTGAAGGGAGAAAGTTTTCAACCGCTACACGAGCTACTCTGGCAAGGCTAGTGATGGATTTAGAACGGTTTGAGAATTATCCATGGGGGAGAGTCGCGTTTAAGGTGCTGATGGACTCTTTGTGGAACAAAGATATTACTGGCTGTTACACCGTGGATGGGTTTATACAAGTTCTTCAGGTCTGGGCGTACACAGCTATTCCGGGATTGGGTGCTAGTATTGGTAGTCCCAGAGCAAACAGTCCGTCTCCACCGATTCTGGCTTACGAGGGCAGCAGAGGCCGCAGATTCATGAAAGCTGCTATCTTGAGTCAGGTACCTTTCCATCTTCACTTAATTAAGTTGTCTGGAAAGTCTTCCAGCTGGACGACTTAGTAGACGACTTATTATAAGTCGTCTAGAAGGTCTTCCAGCTGGACGACTTAGTAGACGACTTATAATAAGTCGTCTGGAAAGTCTTCCAGCTGGACGACTTAGTAGACGATTTATTATAAGTCGTCTGGAAGGTCTTCCAGCTGGACGACTTAGTAGACGACTTATAATAAGTCGTCTGGAAGGTCGTCCAGCTGGACGACTTAGTAGATGACTTATAATTAAGTCGTCTATTTAGTATTTTGTTTCAAATATCTAACTCTATTCTTCTTCTATTTACTGCAGACCCGCGTGATCAACTTTGTTGAGAAGGACATTAGTGAAATGTGGCCAAAATGGGACTCTGAGGTTGAGGACGTGCCCGTGGAGAACATCATTAAAGTCATGTATGATCGGAGACCGTGGAAGTGGACCATGGATTGTTGGGAAGTCACTGGTACAAAACCTAAGTTTGTGACTCCATCGAAAAGAGCCAAAGAGATGGTTGTAGTGGAGGTGGAGGAGGAGGAGGAAGACAATCAGAGACCTCGGAAGAAAGCTCGTAAAGAGGCTCCTAAAGAGGCTCCTAAAGAGGCTAGAGAAGAGGCTAGTTGGGTGACCAAAGAGGAGTTGGAAAATATGTTCAAGGACTTAAGAAGTGACTTAGGTGACATGATGAAAGATGGGTTTAAGAAGTGCATCAGGGAGATTAGGAAGATGTCCGATAGATTGGAAGCTGTGGAGAAGAAGGTTGGTGTCACCAATCAGGCTACCCCTACACCTCTAACCAAACAGGCTACCCCTCAAGTCAAAGAAACCAGGATTAGTAACAAACAACCTACCCCTCAAGCCACAGAAACCGGGGTTAGTAACAAACAGACTACTCCTCAAAAGGATCAGCCTACACTTCAAACCAATCATCCTACTCCTCCCACCAGACAGCCTGCTCCTCAAAAGGCAAATCCTACTCCTCAAACGAAACAGCCTGCTCCTCAAACCAAAAAGCCTACTCCTCAAAAGGCAAAGCCTACTCCTCCTCAAAAGAAACAGCCTTCTCCTCAAACGAAACAGCCTACTCCTCAAAAGAAACAGCCTTCTCCTCTGCCCAAAGAGGTTAGTATCAAATCCTCTCCCAACAAGAATTAAGTCGTCCAGGGTCTTCTAGTTGTCCAGACAACTTTTATTTAAGTCATCCAGGGTCAACTAGTCGTCCAGACAACTTTTATTTAAGTCGTCCAGGGTTAACTTGTGTGCAACTTTTAATGCAGAGATTGTTGCCGGAGGATACAGCAGATGAGGCGATCTCGGTATATAAGATCTTGCCGGAGGATAAAGCAGATGGTGTCACCTCCAAAGAGATTGTTCCTCTCACTTTCACTGACCAACCGAGCTTCACTTCCAACGATCAACAACCGAGCTTTGCTTCCACCGATCCAAGCGTTCCAGTTTCAGAACCGAGCCTGGTTGTATTGGACAAAACAGCTCCCACTGCTTCTGTGCGTGCAAGGAGTGAACGAACGAAGAAACCTGCTCCCACGCAGATATCTCCTTATACGGCAGAGAGAAAGAAACTCCTTAGAGTGGGAAAGTATAATCAATTTCCCACACTAAACAGACCTAAGTTGAAGGAGCTCGCTGATTGGTTGAAAATTGATCCGTAAGTGATTGCTTTACCCATAATAGCTTGATTTAGTCTACCAAAACTGATTGCTTTTTTGTTTGCAGTGATTATTTCACTAAGAAAGAGGAGAAACCACGTACATCACCAACTTGGTGGTATCAAAAACTCCGGACACCCAAAGCATGGCTAGAAGACGTAGTAAGTCTTCTGCTTATCTTTAAGTCGTCTGGTAACTTGTCTTTGTATAGATTTGTAAATATATAAGTCGTCTGGAAGGTTTTCCAGCTGGACGACTTACAAATAAGTCGTCTGGAAGGTTTTCCATCTGGACGACTTACAAATAAGTCGTCTGGAAAGTTTTCCAGCAGGACGACTTACAAATAAGTCGTCTGGAAGGTTCTAACTTGTATTATTTTATATGCAGCATATAGATGCTTGGATGAATGTGCTGAGGCAGAGGTATCAGGAGAACCCACAAGCTTTCCGGAGCGAGCGAATGTGCTTCCTGGATCACAACTTTTCCCAGTCTTGGAGAGACCAGTATCTGTTTTTGAAAGCATCGGCACCTGATCACAAAGGTTTAGGAAGAATGCTACCTAGTGAGGTGTCGAGTTTTTATGACGGATCAATGCCTTCATTTTGCCAATCAAACAAGAAGTGGGGGGAGGACATTGATGATATCTATGCGCCAGTGAACTTGGACAACAAACATTGGGTTGCTATTTGGATATCGATTCTAAGAGGCACATAGTCGTCTGGGACAGCATACCTTCATCTAGCATACCAGAAGCATGGGATGAGATAATGGAGCCTTTTCTCGAGATGGTCCCTTATATGCTTGTTGAGTGCGGAGCCACCGACGAATTACGGGCCAAATACGGGTTGGAGCGATACACATATGAGAGACGGCTGAAAGATGTACCCACGGCCAACAATGGTGATTGTGGCGTGTACGCTCTAAAGTACATTGAATGTCATGCTCTTGGGGTCCCCTTTAGCCCTAAAGACTTTGCTAGGTCCAATGCGAAGACTATGAGGGATAATATGGCGGTGGTTATATGGACGGAGCTTGTTGATCAGCATTTGAAAGATAATGAGGATGGTGGTATGTTCGTGGGCATGTATGATTAGATTTGTGTATGGCTTTGAACTTGTCTTTGTATAGATTTTCTTTTTTTGTGAAACTTGTATAGATTTTCTAACTTGTGTATGATTTGTGTATTTGTATTTGAACTTGTCGTTGTATAGATTTTCTAACTTGTGTATGATTTATTTGAACTTGTCTTTGTATAGATTTGTAAATATATAAGTCGTCTGGTAGGTTTGGACGACTAACAAGTAAGTTGTTTTGAAGGTTTTCCAGCTGGACGACTTACAAATAAGTCGTCTGGATGGTTTTCCAGCTGGACGACTTACAAATAAGTCGTCTGGTAGGTTTGGAAGACTTACAAATAAGGTAGTCTAAAAATAGTAGAAGGTAGTCTAAAAATAAAATACACTGGACGACTTAGTAAAAGGTCGTCTAAAAAAATACACTTGAAGGGATAGTAGAAGGTAGTCTAAAAATAAAATACACTGGACGACTTAGTAAAAGGTCGTCTAAAAAAATACACTTGAAGGGATAGTAGAAGGTAGTCTAAAAATAAAACACACTGGACGACTTAGTAGAAGGTCTTCTGGACGACTTACTTGAAGGTTATCTGGTAGACGAAACACTGGACGACTTAACAATTAGTCGTCTGGACGGGTAATCAAGACTGGACGACTGAAATTTAGGTCGTCTGGACAACTAGTCAACTGGTTGTGTACATTGTGGTTTCGTATGGCCAGTTTCCTTGCAGTTTGAGCATCTCTGTGACCTGTGTTTCTTCCTGGGTTTGTGTCCTCTCATCCTAGATAGCTCCAACCAAGATTGCCATCTTGATTTCTTCTGTCTCCCCGGACCACGCTTTACGTTTGGAGGAAAGCATTCTCGTTCCTCAATATGTTGTGACACGATAGGATATATACTCTCTGAGTATCCTGCATACAGATGATTCTTTGAGTAAAGTGGACATACAAGTGTGGAGATATGCAAACCAGCATGTGTTCCAGCAGCTATAGCATGAGAGCAAGGTATTTTCTCCACTCCATAGACACCACAATCACACTTTACATGTTCCAAATCAACCACATAGTCCATTTTGCCACCTTTGACAAAGAAACGCCATCCATCAATTGGTTCGACCGTCATCGTATCCGCTATCTCTGATCGAACATCAAGCAAGTATTCAACACCCCGGCTATGTTCAGTTGGGAGACTCAAAGCATCTTGTCTCCTTTTCCAATACCATTTTCCTAACTTCTGCCTTATGAACTCCAGCAGGAACGGAATCGGAAATCTTCTTGCTCGCTTCAGTGCGGAATTAATAGATTCAGCGATGTTGCTTGTTTTTATGTTGAACCTGTTCCCCTTACAATAAACCCTTGACCATAGCCTGGCGTCGGCCTTCTCCAAATACGTTGCAAGTTCTGGGTTTGCACTCCGTATCTCAGCCATGTACCGGTCAAAATCGTAAACCGTGTGCGCATAAGCAGCCCCTTTCACCAAGTACATGAGATGTTTCCCTTTAAACTTTTTGACAATGTTATCTTGAAGGTGATAATAACATATTTCTCGGGTTGCCCAAGGAAACACCTTCTCACACGCACTTTTAATGGCCGCGTGCCGGTCGGAGACTATCACCAGAGGCTTGTCATGAGATATACAACTAGCCAATTTTGTGAAAAACCATTCCCAAGAAGGTTCATCTTCAGCATCCACGATCCCAAAAGCCAATGGGAATATCTGAAAATTGCCATCTTGTGCGGCTGCAACTAACATAACACCTCCATACTTTTCACTTAGGTGAGTTCCATCCACCACAATGACCCTTCTCTGATACTTAAAACCTTTGATAGAAGCTCCAAAAGAGAGAAATAGATACTTAAAATCTTTTCTTAGAACCAAGTTCTATAGCCGTGATAGAATCAGGATTTGCAATGGAGATTTGCTCGAGATATGAAGGCAGACGCGAATACCCTTCTTCTGCTGATCCTCTCACCAATTTTTGTGCATATAACAGTGCTCTGTATGAAGTGGTGTAATCAAGCGTCATGCCAAACATGTTCTTCATTGCATCAGTGATATGCTGTGGAGTTATCCCATCAATGATTCCAACACGATCAATGAAAAGACTACCAACATACTTTGGAGTACAGTGTCTCCGCTGAGCGATTCGGTCTCCAATTGAGCATAAATGTTTTTCCACATACTTTGTTACCCAAAACGTGTTTGGCCCATGTTTCACACTCGCTCTGATCTTCCATCCACAACCGCTAACCCGACATATTGCCACAAGGAGAGTTTTTGTTGATTTGTATATTCTAAAAGAAAACTTACCCCTCACTGCTGTCAACCGCAGCTCTGAAAGCAGTGCATCCTTGCTAACAAAACTCTGGTTGACATAGATGCTGGTACAATCTGATTTTCCTCCTTCAATAGCATTTGTCTTAGCATATGTCTTTTCAATTTCTTCAAAACAAATATTATCATCATCTTCCTCATCTTGAACCTTTCCATAAAGACTGTAATCCCCACCATTCTGATCCGTTTCACCAACAATAGTGTTATCAGCATCCTCCTCCCCATTTTCCTCCTCCCCATTTTCCTCCTCCCCATCTTGATTTTTATCTTCAACAGACTCATTATCACCAACATCTTCAAAACATTCATCAGCTTCATCATTATCACCAACATCTTCTTCTCATTCACCAGCTTCATCATTATCACCAACATCTTCTTCCCATTCACCAGCTTCTTCTCTTTTCTCTGAAACCGTTTCCACCTTACTGCGGCTTGATACACAAAGACATACTCTATGCGTTTTGAGTATCTCGAGCAAGTTTCGAACTTGTCTATCACTTGTAACATGAATGGAGGACTGCCTGGAGTCATCATCATTTCTGCTGGTAATGAGTAGCTAATCTTCACAGTCACTGATCTCATGTCCAGGTTATAATCTTCTTGAGCCATTGCAACAAGTTCAGCATGTGTTGAATCTTCATTCAATAAAAACAATCTTGCTCCTTTGAGATCATCAACCACAAAATCCCAACGGAAATCTCTCAACAACCATTCTCCATACACTGCATGTAACTTAAAAATCATCTGCAAATATTCAAAATAAAACACATTAGTAAACATAGAGAAATAAAGAAGTTCAATAAACATTATCGTAGACGACTTAGAATTAAGTCGTCCTGAAGACTTAAAGGTAAGTCGTCTAAAGAGGTCACTTTTGCAATTGAAAATTAAAAGGGATGACTTAATTCTAAGTCGTCCGGCTTTGTTTGTTAAAAAAAAAATTCAGACGACTTATATATAAGTCGTCTACGAGAAACGGGCTAGTTTTGCATTTGACCGAATCGTGTCAGATCTTTGACTATTTCTGGACGACTTATAATTCAGTCGTCTCTGGAAAGTAAAAATTACAATATTTTATTCAAACTAGATGACTTACATGTAAGTCGTCCTAGGTTAGTTTTGTAATTGAAAAATAAAACTTGAAATTTAACTTTCTCCAGACGACTTAACTAAAAGTCGTCCAGCTAGACGACTTAATTTAAGATCGTCCGGGATAAGCAAGGTTTGACCACAAAATTGGGAAAAATTCTGGATGACTTTGCTTTCCCCGGACGACTTTAAATTAAGTCTTCTGACGGGACGACTTTATATTATGTCGTCTGGTAAAAGTTAAATTATGAAGTTTTATTTTTCAATTACAAAACTAACCTAAGACGACTTATACGTAAGTCGTCTAGTTTAATAAAATATTGAAATTTTAACTTTCCCAGAGACGACTGAATTATAAGTCGTCCAGAAATAGTCAAAGATCTGACACGATTCGGTCAAATGCAAAACTAGTCTGTTTCTCGTAGACGACTTATATAAGTCGTCTGGAGTGTTTTTTTTCAACAAACAAAGTTGGACGACTTAGTTTAAGTCGTCCGTTTGACCAGAAGACTCATCAGTAAGTCTTCTACATACAGATAACTTACTTGTAAGTCTTCTACGCGAAAAAGATTTTGAAAAAAATTCAAATTCGTACCTTAAACTAGGTGAGATGACTTCGTTTGTACACAGGGTCTTCTCCAACCACCCATAACCTTAAACGAAAGCAACCGTAAGTCAAAACGAAAGAAATATGGCTCTGTCAACCATCGCCCATATTTTGAATCAAAAGCTTGAGTTTTTTGGATGAATATGGAGAGAAAAGGAAAGAAATGTTGTTTTTAGTTCATAACAATTGAAACAGAGAGAGTGTAAAGAGATTTACGTGCATTAAAAGGCATTAAAAGCTCCAAACAGTTCGTACAAGGTTGTTCCCACTATTCATTGCAGTGGCAATATTGTAAATACTTGAAGAAGATGAGGTTGAGTGCAGGTGTGGGGTTAAAAACTCAAAAAAAAAAAAGTTAATGGCATTTTCGTAGATAAAGTGCAGGTGTGGGGTTAAAAACTCAAAAAAAAATGAGTCAAAAGAAAAGGTTAGTTTTCTGTTTGACTTCAAGTTTTAAGTCACTTTTGCAAAAAGCCCAAAGATCAAAGGTATATTCTAATAGTTTGTATTCAAAGAAGAGGTGATAAAGTAGAGAAACATTTACGCCAGAGGACAGTTTCATGTTTTTAATTACAAGATGGAGCACTTTCCACTACTAAGGTAGTTTTTTGTAACAGCTTCCCACTTGTCTTAACTAGCTGTCACAACATAACCTAAAACACTACTCCACTTGCTAACTATGTCTTTTGTTTTAGCGGGAACTTTTCTCCACCCTTCATCTTTATTTTTTTGGACGGTGTAGATCCACTCTGATTTTTTTTGACAAGACTTATATCTACCAAATCTAAACCATCTGATTACATCTTTTATTTCACCATCCTACAGTCCAGATTTTCTGGGTTTTTACATCTCACAGTCCCTTTTCATCTTCGTTGTCTTCTTTATGCATATATTTCACTAAATGTGTCCACGTGTACACTGAACTTAAGAAGTTCACTTCTTTTAACTGTGTCCTCTTATACACTGTACATAATAAGTTCACTTATTTTATTCACGTGTACACTATTAGGTGTTCATATGTACCTTCAATAAACTAATGAGGTCCATGTACGCATCATTTTTGTCCCTATGACCACCAATAGCATCCATGTGTACAATTATGAAATTCATATCTACACTGTCGGTGTCAATGTATATGAAAAAAGGCCAAAAGGCTAAAAGAAGTTCACTTCTTTAAATTGTGTCTACGTGTATCACTTCACATAAGAAGTTCACTTCTTTTGTCCACGTGTACACTTCAGAAGTCCCTGTATATAGATTCAGAAGTTCACTTCAGAAGTCCCTGTATATAGATTCATTGTTGAAGTCCATGTGTACACTCTGATTAAATGTCCATGCCTCAGATGAATATTATGTACACCATTTCGAAGTCCATTTGAATGTCCATAACGACCTAATGTACACTTCACACTCCTCTAATGTACACGTGGACAACATATAGCGTCCATATGCGCAAGTGTACACTAAACAGACCATGTCTCAAACCACATAGTGTCCACTTCACACAACTCTTCTACATCTGCAGTCTTAGTGTACGTTCCTCTAATGTTCGTGTGGACAATATATGACGTCCATATGTGCAAGTGTTCACTAAACAAACCATGTCTGCTCGTTTTTGTCATTCACATCTTTAACCCCTGTACACCCCGCATTTCTCACAAGTCCAGGTGTACAACCTATGGTGTCCATAAGTCCTTCTACACACTTGCATACAGATGTTGAAGTCCATCTCGAAGTCCCTGCATATACACTCATTGTCGAAGTCTATGTGTACACTCTAATTCAATGTAGATGCCTCTAACGCAATTTGAGGTAAAAAATGTCGAAGTCCATTTGTACACTATATTTTCAATTTCCATAATGACCTAGTGTACACTTCAACCTCCTCCTACGTTCACGTGGACAACATAAAGCGTCCATGTGTCCAAGACAACATAGTTTCCACCTCACACTCCCGTTCTACATCTGCAGTCCTTGTGTACATTGTAGTTTATACGTCCAAATCCTTGTGTACTCTTGATGTCCAAGTCAGATAAGTACACTGCAGTTTAATGTCCATTTGGACTACGTCGTCGAGTAATCCGACGTCGATTAGATATTTGTCCTCTCGCTTGGGAAACGATCGGTCGCAAATAGCCGCTCATGTAGCAATTCCTTCACATTATCGACACATGAATCCGCCGCATCTGCCACATAAGAAACCCTAAATTAAACAAATTAACCCAATTGCTCCGATGCGAGGCCTCAAGCTAAATAACAGAGATGGAAAACTAACCTTCTTCTTTCTCCTTGTCATGGCTACTACGAGTCCTCGCCATCGTGAGATAACCGCCTCCGCCGCCGTCTGTTCTCTCTCCTTCACAGATCTTAAAAGATAGATCGAGTAAAAGAAAAGATGATTACATAAAAAGATTCTTGAGAAAAGATATTTAAGAATCGGATTTCAGTTTTAAAAAAAAACGTAGAGAATGAACGAGGAAGAAAACGATGGAGAAAAATGGAAGTAATGGGTGGACATGTCTGAAAATGATGGGCCATCACTTTTAATATTCAAAATTCAAAAGAAACGAGAAAAATTCAAACCATCTAACAAACCTAACCAGATACAATGTTGTTTTACTGAAATATCCATATCTTGTTTTGCTTTTTAAGGGATAAATAAGTCTTCAACCACACAAAAGTGTCTAGGTAGCACAATGTGCTCTAGAGTGTAATAAAAACATAGAAACTGACATGTGGTGTTAATAACTCTAAAGTAGAAGTCATGTTATGATGATGGTACTGAAAATTGGAGAATTTTCTTTCCACTTTTTGAAGGAGAGAATGCCCTCGTTTGTAATGGTAATGCTATTATTTCTATCGTATGTACAAACCCTTTGTATTTCTTAAAAAATAACCAACTAAACATGTTTAAATTTAATTAAATACAGTTTATATGATTTGTCTATACACGTAGTTATTATCTATATTATTAAAAGAGAAGTACACATATAAAATACTTCTTAGTTTTCAGTGTTATTTATACTTCCATGCCACTTACATTAAATAATGTTTTATATTTTAATGTTGTCTTTTCCACTTTAATTAATGTGTTTTCCAAAATTAAATTTGAATTAAATACACAATTAAATTATATTTCCTATTTTAATGCTTTGTCTCTTCCACTTACATTGATGTGTTTTCTAAAATTAAATTTGAATTAAATACATTTCATTAACTTCTCAATTAAAACAATGTCAAATTCAAAAAAAATACATTTTTATTGGACAAACAATTCATGAAAATTATAATATCAACTCTTCATTGAACAAATCTGAACGAAAAAGTATTACCAAATTTGAACCGAAACTAGATAATATCCAAACGGATTTACCATTTTGGTATATAGAGAACCATAACTAAACCTTATTCGAACGAAATATTATGGATATCCGAATGTATTTAAATCATATTTATATATTTCAATATGTTAGCTATGTTAATATCCAACTATTTTAAGTTGATTTAAAATATAAAAAATAGTCAAAAGTAAACATCTAAAGTAGATAAACAATAATCAAAACACCAAAAAAAATTAAAAAATATATATATATATATTATAAATATATATATATATATTTATTCTTCATCCAAATATTCAAGTTAAATTTATTTTAATTTTTAATTTAGGTATTTTAGCTTACATTACTCAAATTTACATGTTATTTTCTTAGATTTAAGGATATTTAAAGATATATAAATTTAAAAAATTTAAAAATAATTTAAACGGGTTATCAAACCCGCAAAGATCTAAATCAAATCGGAACCAAAGTTTATAAATACCCGAATAGAGGTAGAATCTTTAAACACGAAAATCTCAAACCCGAATAAATTTTAACTGAATTCGAGTGGATACCCAAATACTTATCCCTAGCTTAGTCAATATAAAACGATCAAATATTATAAATATACTATTTAGTATAAATAAATAAAAATTAAAATTGAAAATTAATACCCGTGCAGTCGCACGGGTCAAGATCTAGTAGGTTTTAATAGAGAAGATGACAATTTGATTTTGACTTTCTTGTTACCATGTTTTTAGGTAAGATTAGATTTAGAAAATTCATTAATAAACAGAAAAATCAAAGAATAATAAAAGGTAAGTTTATTAATTATTCTAGTGGCATTCTATTGTAAATATTGTGCAAGTTTAAGGGTTATTCTAAATTTGTACTTCAGTTTTAATAGATTAGATTCATTAACCAAGTGGTGGAAGTTTACTGGCAATCTCTTGAAATTTGGTGTATACCCACATCAGTTCTGGATTCGATTCCTACTAAAAACTAAATTATCATGATTTGGCGAGTTTGTGTTTGGGTTTTGGAGCAAATAGTTTACGTGGTGGATTATAACAGATGATCGGTTCACTTCCTAGTATTAGTTGGAAGATATTTCAAAGTTGAGTTATGTAGTGTGATAACCGGTCCATTCTGTAGTACTAAATGCATTTTTTATAGGGCCAACCGGATCAGCTGATAGGTTTATAAAAGAAAAAGAGAAGAAATTCATCTTATAAGCCATGCCATGATTATAGTTCAACACGAAAACTATAACCTGTTGTTTGTTGTTATAGTTAGTTATTTAGCCATATAGGGGTAGTCAAATGGAAAAATCTAAATCGAATAGCCATATAGTTAGTTATTTAGTTATTTAGTTTGTTGTTTGGCTCGGTTTCTAAGAACCAAACAGGGATTCATCTCGAGCAAATACTATATTTTTTTTTATTTCTAACTCGAGCAAACACGATACTATTATTTGTTTTGGTCCGATTCAGGCATAGCCGCATAGGTAAGTTAATTTTGAGTTGATGGACTTGCAACCGATTCAATAGGGTAACATATTTCTATTTATATTTAAAAAAAAAAACATATTTCTGTTTATAAAAAATTAAAAATAGATCTGAATACCATAAACAAACTTAGTTCGGTTTACGAGTTTATATTCTTTATCGGAAAATCCAAAACTTAAACTAGAAAACAAAAAACTCCAAACGAACTTGGTTTTTTCTTTGTAAGAAAATCCTCAAGTTAAGGATATTTTAATATAAAACTTATGATTTAAACTTAAAACATACCAAATCAAACACACATTACTAATTTTGATTACGATATATGGTTCATACCAAAACCGAAAAATAGAACAAACCGAACGGATTGTAAAACGTCGAATCCCCAGACTTCAATCTTGTATTATGTTATTATCTAAAGGTGGAAGCTGAGTAGAAGTGTTCAAATTCCAAATATCATCGTCCCAAACAACATCTTCGAACAAAACTCCATAGTTTTTCTCGACAAACTCCACGTCCCAGCATGAAGGCAACACAGTGCTCCATGTCATCAGCTCGTCGACCACAAAGTATCCTTCCTTGAGCCTCATACCCCACAACTCCTCCTCCTCTTCTACTGCCGCAGCCGCAGCCACCGTCGCTGCTGCAGCCAATGCATCAACTTGCTCCTCCAGCACCACCTCCATTTTCATCTGCTCCTCTTCCTCTAGTTTTTGTTTCTTTTTATCCCTCTTCATGTCAATGATCAATGCATGCAAGGATTAAGGTAGAGAGAGAGAGTATATTTAAAGGAGGGATCAGAAGAGGAAAATGAGTTTTGAAGGAAAAGTGTATGGAGACATGGTTTTAGGACAGGAGGAGGAGAGAGAGACTATAGTTGCTTAACCACACACCATCTGTCTGTTCCTTTGGCCCTACGTGTCCTCCATCACTTTTTGCTACAAATATCTCTGAGAATGTTCACCAGAATAATAACAAGAAATTTTTTCATTAGTTTTATTTCTAAAAAGTTCAAAAAATCAAAAGGCCACCTAGAGGAAATTGAAATCCTCGAATGTACCAATTATTATAATTTTTTTATATTTCCTTATGTTGTTTTTCATGATGTCAATGAAAAAGAAGAACAAATAAATTGGTTCGATTTATACTTTAAAAAGGTGGGAAAATGGTATAAATAATAGTGGAAATCCCACCTGGACTTGAAATAGACCAAAGAAACGTTCATGAGAAAGAGACAAAATTGATTTGGAAAGGACGAGATGAGATTGTGTGCATACGAAGGGGCAAGTCATAAGTGGACCTTTCTCTATCACACGCACACGACGACGACCATGACGATGTTTTATATTCTTCCATCCTTTTTTCTTTCTCTACTTTGTTTTGGAATACAAATATGTTTTCAAAGTAACACATTTATCCTAATGGCCGGTGAAGAAATAAGCCAGGCCTTTCATGACAAAATGCAAAGTTCATATGCGTAAAATAACTATACAAGATGATTACTTGTTTGTTGTCTCCATAATTGACTGATGTAATAGTCAGTCAATTAGTATACTGCACCTCGACCCGTCCGACCGGGCGAGTATTTATTTTCTATTTTTATTTTTTATTATATTAAATAAAGAATTTGTAATATTTACACATAAATCCAGCATGAAAATTAATTTTTGCAGTTACAATAAAAAATTAAAATAAAAAACTTAATAAAATATTATGATATAAAATTTTAATTTCTTAATTAAAAATTAAAATAATATAGAGATGGGTCATAATGTTTTCAATTCCAAAATCTTAGCATCCCAAATAAAACAAATTTATAAATGCATAAAATATATAAACATATTTAGAACTATAATTTTTATTAAAATAAATTTGTTATAAAATAGTGGAGTCATTTTGCTTAATATTCATAGCAGCACCATATATAAGAATATAGTCATTCATGAAAAGCTGTGTCAATTTGGTACCAAACTAGACAACGTTCTTCTTCCCCACGCGTGGAAGATAATTAACACAACGCTCGATATCATACTATACTATATTTGTATATAGTAAAGAACAATTATTTTATAACAACAACCATATACCCTAAACCCAAACTATACCCTAAACCCAAACTATATACCCTAAACCCAAACCCTAAACCCAAACCATATACCCTAAACCTAAACCAAAACCATATACCAACAACCATTATGAAAAGAATGAAAAAAATAAGAAAGCTGGAAAAGATGAAGGGTTTGTAGAGAGTACTCTATACCCTAAACCCAAACCATATACCCAAACCATATATCCTAAAAACCTTAAACCCAAACAATATATCCTAAACCCTAAACCCAAACCATATATCCTAAACCCAAACCTTAAACCCAAACCATATACCCAAACTATATACCCTAAACCCAAACCCTAAACTCAAACTCTTATCCATTACGTGACTATGCTATACATGTTATGGTATAGAATACTCGACACACCCACAAATTTTGTATATATGAAATTCTCTAAAATTTCCTTAGAGAGATATGGCGATGATGTTGGAGAAACAAAACAGTATAACTGATCAAGTAGTGGGTAAGAAGAATCATGAAGCAGAGAAAGAGATACAAAATGCAAAAGAAGAGAAAAAGAAATGTATCGTACTATAATGTAATTTAAAATAGTGTGAAACATATGACGCATGTTTGTTTTGAAAATTTGTTTGTTTTGAAAGTTTCAAAATATATGTTTGTTTTGAAAGTTTCAAAAAATATTAAGTTTAGAAAAAAATCTATTTTTTTATTATGTAAAATACAAAATTCAATAATTGTTTTAATATAAACTTAAAGTAATTAAAACTTGATGGAGAAAACATCTTTGTAAGAAGAAAAGAAAAAAAAAACTGATCACACCTAAATGTCTGCATGCCAAGGCTAATACAGCCATTAATACACAAATATCATAGCACTTTCTTTGTTATGGGTATACAATCAATATAAATCCTACAATGAATATGATGTCAAATTTCCCTAAAAAATTTAGCGCTGTTGTTTTTTATTTCTAGAGGTTGATCCGTGTGTGTGTGTGTGGGGTATAACACACACACACACACACACACACACACACACACACACACACACACACACACACACACACACACACACACACACACACACACACACACACACACACACACACACACACACACACACACACACACACACACACACACACACACACACACACACACACACACACACACACACACACACACACACACACACACACACACACACACACACACACACACACACACACACACACACACACACACACACACACACACACACACACACACACACACACACACACACACACACACACACACACACACACACACACACACACACACACACACACACACACACACACACACACACACACACATATGTAAATTAAAATAAATTAAATAATTTTTGATATAACATTTTAAAACATAAAATTTTTATTTATTACGTTGAATAATAGTATATTTTTTATTTTGATCGTCTTTGATCGTGTATTATATCAAAGTTTATCATATAAACAAATCTAATATTTATAATTAATTAGACTTATATTATGAAACCATTATAATAATAATATATGAATAAATTATTTATATTTTATTTATATGTTATATAAATTGATTATGATGTATGTTTTTATTTTATTATTTATACTAATAAATATTAAAAACATATTTAATATGTTAAAATAAGTATATTGTGAAATCTATTTTTCGCAAAGATTTGATTAAGAAAATCTATTATTTTAATTAAGAAAAGACATTAAATGCATAAATTTTGTATTTAAATTAGGAAAAATCAACCATACTTAAATATATATTCAATAAATATCTCAGTGACATTATAATATAAATAAGTGGTATAATTAAAGGATATTTATCTTTTGTACTTCTCTTTTAATAATATAGATGACTATTGTGGTTTAATACTTTTGAGAACATTTAAAACGCCGATTTTATTTTTATATTATAACAATAAATATAAAATTTTATATTTTTGTTTAATTAATATTTATATCATATGATTTGAAATTTTATTTCATATTTAAGAGATAGTAATAATATTTTATTAATATATGTATTTTCAAGTCTTTTACCTAAAGATTTCATCTCTTTTCAATCTAAACAAACCATCTAAAAAAAATATTCTTAAATATCTCCCCTCAATCTAAACCAACGTATATAATTAATTAGACTTATATAATGAAATAATTATACTAATAATATATGAATAAATTATTTTATATTTTATTTATATGTTATATAAATTGATTATGATGTGTGATTTTTTATTTTATTATTTATACTAATAAATATTAAAAATATTTAATATGTTAAAATGAAATATATTGGGAAATCTATTTTCGTAAAGATTTGATTAAGAAAATATATTACTTTAATTAAGAAAAGACATTAAATTCTTAAATTTATTATTAAATTAGGAAATATCAAGCATACTTAAATATAGGTTCAATAAATATCACAGTGACATTATAATGTAAATAAGTGATATAATTAAAGGGTATTTCTCTTTTGTACTTCTCTTTTAATAATATAGATTCTTAAATTTATTATTTAAATTAGGAAATATCAAGCATACTTAAATATAGGTTCAATAAATATCACAGTGACATTATAATGTAAATAAGTGATATAATTAAAGGATATTTCTCTTTTGTACTTCTCTTTTAATAATATAGATGACTATTGTGGTTTAATACTTTTGAGAACATTTAAAACGCTGATTCTATTATTATATTATAACAATAAATATAAAATTTTATATTTTTATTTAATTAATATTTATATCATACAATTTAAAATTTAATTTCATATTTAAAAGATAGTAATAATATTTTATTAATATATGTATTTTCATGTCTTTTAAGTAAAGATTTCATCTCTTTTCAATCTAAACAAACCATCTAAAAACAATATTCTTAAATATCTCCCCTCAATCTAAACCAACGAATATAACAGATCTACATTAATGCTTAATAACTAATTTAAGTTATGGTTGCAGTGTTTATTTGTTTAAATTCGAACTATGAAAATGCATTTATAAATCAGAAAAACAACTATAATCAAACTAAATTTATTACTTCAGTGGTATTCTAAACGTAAATAATTCAAAAATTATGAGCATTTCCAAAGAGTACTTATATTTTAATAAGATAGATTTGAAAGTTTTGAAGGAAAATGACTACTCAAACCAACCAAATTACTGGACCAGGTTTTGAGATTCAAACTTTAATAAAATGTATAGGATTTTAACATTGTAAGAAAGGTAGAAGCTGAGTTTATATAAAGGGGGTAAGTTTACAATGATTCATAATAATAAATTAGCGTAGAAATAGTTGGTACATTCGGGGATTTTAGGGTTATAAAAGAAAAGGAAAATCAAAATAAATAATCTACTCTATTAAATTAGAGTCTTAAATTTATCTACCATAAAAGTTGTCATTAATTTTTGGACTCTTTCAAGATTGTTAGAAAGTTGTTTAATTTATGGACCATTTTAAAATTTTTATTATCTAATCTAATTATTATATACAAATCTTATGCATTCATTACTAAATTCAAATCTTTTGCATTCATTAAAAAAGATTATTCAGAACACAGCAGCAACTGAAAAATTTAGTAACAAATATGTTTTCCTTAGGTAACAATTACTATCACAAATCTTTCTCATTCATTAAATACAAAAGGTTTATGTATCCATCCCCTATATATTAAAGGAGGAACATTTAGAAAATTAGATCCTCAAATTGTTAATAATTAAAATAAACTCCTATCCTATGTGTCAATCAATTGGATGATTAAAAAATCATATGTGGCATGATAAGATTGAAATTGAAAAAGTGAATGGTATAATTTAATTTATTTATTTTCTTTCCTTAAATAAAACCTACGGAATTACCATAAATGACTAATATATATATATATATATATATATATATATATATATATATATATGATAATTAAGGATTCTAATAATAAAGATTTGATAACAAATTATATATCCTCCATCATTTTTTGTTTAATTTTATATTATTAAAATAAATTAAACAATCAAATTAGCTAATATGATTGTTATATACTGAATTTAAAAAACGACAATAAATGATTAAAATATTAAAAATATTATGTTAGAATTAATGAACAAATGTTTAACATTTTTGTTATAAATACATAAAAATGATTTTAAAATCATATGAGTAAAAAATATCATTTAACAATAAAACAAATATATATAGATTAAAATATATACCATATAAGATTACATAAATATTTTAATATTAAAACTTTCAATGAATTTTCAAGAACATTTTTAAATTATAAACTTATTATATAAGTGCTGATGATAGAACCATATGATTATGAAGTCTCATTTAATAAATAACTATATAAAATATAGTATTCTTAGAAAAATATGTTGGTCCATCTTAACTTATATTACACTTTTTATTAAACTAACTATCGAATTGATAAATAATGCAAAATAAAACAATCTCGCACTTTCCTTAAATAAAAGTTACGAAATTACCTAATATGATTAACATATATGAAAATTAATTATTATGAATAATAAATATTTGATAACAAAATTTGTATCTTAGTTCATTTTTTATTTATTTTATATTATTAAAGATATTAAATAATCACATCAACTGTATAATAAAAACATTTAGATTTTCTCTTATATGTTATATTTTGAATTTTTGAAAACGTCTATAAATTATTAGAAATTTGACGATCTCACTTTGAAAATTTTGTGATCAATAGCTTAATTTGTTTTGCTATAATAAGATACAAATGATCATAAAATTGTATTAATATGAATATTTATTAAATAAATATTCAAATTAAAGAACTTTCCTTAAATAAAAGCTACGAAATTACCTAATATGATTAACGTATATATGAAAATTAATGATTATGAATAATAAATATTTGATAATAATTTTTGTATCTTAGTTCCTTTTGTTTGATTTTATATTATTAAAAGATATTAAATAATCACATTAACTATATAATAAAAACATTTAGATTTTTTATTATATGATATATTTTGAGTTTTTCAAAACGTCTATAAATTATTAAAAATTTGAAGATCCCACTTTGAAAATTTTGTGATGAATAGCTTAATTAGTTTTGTTATAATAAGATACAAATGATCATAAAATTATATCAATATGAATTTTTATTTAATAAATATTCAAATTAAATAATATATATATATATATATATATATAAATACTAACGATTTAAAGACGAAACCTTTCAAAACTATGTGGAAGAGTAAAGTCAAAGTAATTTGATTTTGGAAGTAATAAGGTGCTGGTTCTAAAATTATTAAAATAGTTCTCAATGATATGAAAGTTATTATATTAAAAAAAATGTAGAACCTTTTTTGGAATAAAAATGACTTATAGAGTTATAGACTACATTACAGTTTTATAGATATAAACATGGTGTAAAAAATTTAAGCCTAAATCGATCAAACTCATCATAAATTCAAAATAGATTTCGGTCCACAATTACGATTACAAATGTTCAGGCCAACATATCTCCTATATATTAAATCACTTGAACTATAATTAAGTAATAATTTACTACAACTGAGGCTTCTTATTTTCTTAGTTTTTCCTTTATGATCTTTTTGTTTTATTTTAACAGTAACTAAATTGAAGTAAAGATTATAAATTTTATGGATAACAATTAGTTGAAATTCTTTACAATTTTTTTTATCTCTAAACAAATAGAGTTATGTTCAATCGAAAACATTATATCAATATGAATTTTTATTTAATAAATATTCAAATTAAATAATATATATATATATATATATATATATATAAATACTAACAATTTAAAGACGAAAACTTTCAAAACTATGTGGAAGAGTAAAGTCAAAGTAATTTGATTTTGGAAATAATAAGGTCCTGGTTCTAAAATTATTAAATTGGTTCTCAATGATATGAAAGTTATATATTAAAAAAATGTAGAACCTGTTTTTGGAATAAAAATGACTTATAGAGTTATAGACTACACTACAGTTTTATAGATATAAACATGGTGTAAAAAATTTAAGCCTAAATCGATCAGACTCATCATAAATTCAAAATAGATTTCGGTCCACAATTACAATTACAAATGTTCAGCACAACATATCTCCTATATATTAAATCATTTGAATCACTTGAACTATAATTAAGTAATAATTTACTACAACTGAGGCTTCTTATTTTCTTAGTTTTTCCTTTTTGATCTTTTTGTTTTATTTTAACAGTAACTAAATTGAAGTAAAGATTATAAATTTTATGGATAACAATTAGTTGAAATTCTTTACAATTTTTTTTATCTTTAAACAAACAGAGTTATGTTCAATCGAAAACATATTAATTTGATGAACACTAAATATGGAAGAATAATAAAAAAATTTGTTCATGCTTCTGTTTTTTTTTTTTTTTTTAATTTAGAGCTTTGATATTAATTTTAGATTTAATTATTTTATTAGATGATAGAAGCATTGTTTTTGTTTTTATTCTTTTATTTAAATATATAATATTTTTAATAAATGACTTTTTGACAACATGACTCCAAAATTCGTATAATATATAATATGATCTCAAACTAAATAATTTTGTTTTTTGGTATAAAACCGAATAAAATGCAAACCAACGGTATATAAACCAAATTGAACCGAAGTAAATATGGATTTAGAATATTAGTTATATTTTACAAACCAAAATACCAAAAAACAGAACCGAACCGAAACCAGCATGATATTCGGATTGAACACCTCTAATCCAAATAAAACCGAACTATTATTTCATTCTTCAAAACATAATAAAATAACAATTTCATCCCGCATAAAGCGCATGTCTTATCCTAGTGTTTATATTATTAAGAGATTACATAGTAGTAAATGAAAATATAAAAGCTTCCAAATCAACCCCTAATAAATATGAGGTGCATACCAATATAACCTAACCTATGAATTTGTAATATTAAATAGTCAGCAACTTTTAATCTCAATACATTATTAAATAGCTCCAATATATATTTGAATGTGAGACTTTTTTGAGATCTCATGTTTGAACATATATATATATATATATATATATATATAAGAAAATTAATTTAAATGTTTGTAAACATATCATAATTATATTCTACTTATAAGTTTTAATATAATATAAAAAAACTTTATCTTAAACTTTGCATATCTCCTTCATCTGGGAATAAAAAATCTTTAAATTATTTTCAAATTCTATTTTTGATATTATACATTTCTATCCATACTTTCTTGGTGTGTATATGGTAATCACATATTGATTTTTCACCTATTATTTTAACTAAAAATGATATTTTTTTTTTACTTTTGTTTACAAGAATAAAACATTTCGTGCTCATAAAATTAAGTATATTCAATAGTATGGTTTTTAAAAAAATATTTGCTTCATTTCATAATTTATTATATTTCATAAAGTATTTTTTTGTAGTACTAAACTATAGTATATGTAAATTAGAATTAAATATTATTTTAAATTGAACTTTTCATAATTCAATAAATCTAAATTTCTAATATTTTTATATAGAAATATATAAAATAAAAACAAAACAAAAATCAATCTTTTTATTTAAGCATATTTAGATTAGTTGGAAAATAAGTGGGAGCAAATCTAGATTTTGAAAGTATTATAAATGACAAATTTTGTGCCACAATTTTAACAATTGTTTATAAAATCTATGAGTAAAAATTTAATTCAGTTATTTATCAAATATAAACATATGACACAAACAGATATAGTCATTGGGATTTAAAAAAAAAATAAAAACAGAATAAAAGAACGAAACCAAACCAAACCGAATCAATTTTCACAATTATCAAATATTCCAAACCGAATCAATGGCAAACCAAACTGAAACCAAACCTAGAACCAAAAGGGAAATCTGAATATCCAAAATACAACTTATATACCTAAAAATATTAATTATATAGTTTTTAAATTATCAAATTTTCTGAAAATACTACTTAAAAACAAAACTAGCCAAAAACCCGGATTACCTTATTTCTTTTTTTATTACCCTATCCTTTTACCAAAATATTTAAAATTATTCACATTTCGTGAAGAACCAAAACACTAGAATATCTTTATCAGAAATATACAATTTTATCCGAGTTATTCAGTATTTAATCGAAATGTCATTTTAACCCAAATTATTCGAAATATCCGAAAATGGTAATAAACCAAAACCGAATTGATCTCAAAATTTTATTGGGTTCCTAATATTTCTTGCTGTATCAAACCAAAAACCAAAATAACCAAACCAAACTGAAACTAAGCTCAAATTAATAAATAACTGAACCGTTCTTATATCTCTTGAAACGAAAAACCAAAATCCATATCTGAACTGAAACCAAATCAAAACAAAACAAATAATACTTGAGCCGAACGAAAACCCGAATGCCCAAGCTTAAACATATTAATAAGCAAACATACGTGTTAATAAATTTATCAATAAAAATAATCTAAGAGTTAATAAATTTCTGGAAGTCTAGCATTAAATTTTTTTTGATGGAGAATCAAAATATATTTTATGTATTTTTGGTTTTCTGAGTATTTTTTAGCTATTATAGATACTGAATTTTGACTATTTGTATATATTTTCAATTATTTTAGAAAACTACAAAATATATTATACATTTTGGTATTTTTGGATATTAAATCTAAAAATGGCTATTATATTCA
Source organism: Raphanus raphanistrum subsp. raphanistrum (assembly GCA_019706035.1). Classification (NCBI taxonomy): domain Eukaryota; kingdom Viridiplantae; phylum Streptophyta; class Magnoliopsida; order Brassicales; family Brassicaceae; genus Raphanus; species Raphanus raphanistrum. Next base: position 33,220,237 of record CM033984.1, read on the forward strand.
AGTATATAAATTTTATTCGGATATATTCGAGTACCCGATATATTCGGTTCCGATCGGGTTCGGTTCTGATTCTTTAGTTCTAAAATTTTGAATCCGCTGGTTATTTATAAAAATTTTGGTTCGGATTCGGTACTATCTTTTCGGATCGAATTCGGTTTGGTTCTTCAGGTTCGGATTTTTTGTCCAGCCCTAACCCAATCCGTAACAAATTGTACTCTACATTACAAATTCATAGTAATGTTTATACAATTTCTATCACAAATCTTCTATAGAATCACTAAAAGAAGAATCACACAATATATGGACAGTATATCATGTGTTTATTTAATAGATTATCCTCACATGTTATTCCTAACCTGACATATAATCCATATTTTTTTTGATGACCCTGGTATTCAGATGCTCTCGAAAGAGATCCGAGTAGCGCCTAATGACCGTCCACCGGAGTATACCTGGGGAGCCAGCCGAAGATCCAGAGGGACCGCCTTTTCACCCCATGTTCTCATACTAGAGGGAAATCGATCCCTGGCCTGGACCAATAGAGTAACTCTGCCTTTAGCGGAAACCACTAGACCACCACGATGTGATTATATAATCCATATGTTGTTACTAAACATTATAAATGCTGCAAAATATGTCAACATTTATATTGTGTAATTCTTTTTTTCCATATTAATAACTTATAAAAATAAAACTAATCACACAAAAATCCTAGCAAATTAATTTATCGGTAGCATATATAGTTAGATACTCTTTTAAAATATTAAACATTTCGAGAATGGAATGTTTAAATTATGTTTTTGAGATAGATTTATTGGAATAAACTTATCCTAATATTTATATAAAAAACATATATGATTTACTAACAAAAAAATAAGTATCCGAACTACCATCCATACATTCTAGACTAAAATCAAGAAATTTAGTATTATTTTACTAATTAAAAAGGTTTGTTAAATATCATTTAGTTAGAAATTATAGCAAAAGTCCACAATTAACTAATCCTAATTTTAATATATAAGAACAAAATTAATTACCCTACACAATTCTCAATTTCCCATTAACAAAATCTAGTTCACACAAAGAAAACTCTTTTTATATTTTTTTCTTTGAATACCACAAATTTTTACTTTAATTTAAGAAAATATAATAATAAATAAACGTTGAGCAAAAACTGATAAAATCTTTATTTTATATTTAACCTAAGATCGTTATATTTTTTAAGACGGTGCTGTATGCAACATACAAAATTATAAAATTCATAAATAGAAGCAGCACCTCATGACAAAAACAACACCTACACTCTCTATTAACCGTGTAATTCCGGTTATTCGAAAACTATTGGTATAAATAAACACGGTTTGAGATATTGGCTACTCTTTGACCGATATCAACGCCTTCCGCAACGCATTGTTTGCAACTCTCAAACACCGCGTTGATGGCGAGAATTTCTTGGAAGATAACTCAATCTATGTTGGTACGGAGAAAAAACAAAGATGAAAAACGTGTTAGTTTACATTACTGTAGTGACAGGATTTACATCCTCCCACAAGGTCTGAAAGATAGATGACCCGATCCACTAATAGCTTCACGTCAGTTCGGTTTGGTGGCTCGAAGAATCTATTCTCGCTCATTCGGCTCGTGAGTACTTTTAGTCGATGGCTCGGCTCCCGAAAAAGCAACGCTCCGAAGCTCATCAAGTTGGAATTACGACACTCGGTCCACGACCGAAAGCCCACGAAACTTAGGTCACAAAGATTAGGTCAGAAGAAGAGGGGACGTCAGCTATAAAAGAGGACGAGAGGACAACGAGAAAAAGATTTGAAATCACACACACTCACATGGCGGCTAAAATTAAGGTTTTCATCTTGTATTCTCGCCGTTGTATTTTTCCGATCGATAGCTTCCGAGCTCCGGTCTCTCTTTCTCACCGCTTGTTTCCTCTTTTGTACACCGACTAAACTCTTTCTCATCTGAATAAAAACGTCTTCGACTAAACCCACAATCGAAATCTGTCTACTTTAGCATAGAACCATTTTCCGATCAAACAGTTGGCGCCCACTGTAGAGCATAACAAAGTAACGTCAACTCCAGATGGGATCGATTAACTACGGATCCACCTCCGGCGAAGAGCAGGACGCTCGTGAGCCGACTCCCACTCCAACACCGGCAACTCCCTTGCCGGCGCCACCATCAGCTTCCATCGATACCATCATGGCGCGTCTAACTCAACAGGACGCCGCTCAGAAAGCAGTAACCGACCAGCTCACTGCCCTCGCTGCTCTTATCGTCCCCTCGCCGCGAACGCCGATGCTTCGACGGCAGCATACCGGTGACACATTTTCGCCACCGAGAGGACGGCCGGCGCCGTACCTACTCAAGATGAGGCTCTCGACGCCGACGACCGTGCTCCGGAACAAACCCCCGGCGTATCCGACGCGCAAACCATCAACAAGCTCGCGGCGCTCAAACAGTCCATCCTCGACATCAGCTCGCAGATCCACCATGTAACGACGTCCGCCCCGCAGATCGAGCGCGTCCTCGCCAAGTCTCTCCGCACTCCTTTCACTCAGAAGATAACTAGGGTTAGGCTCTGAAAGATGGACAAACTCCGCTTGCCGACCTTTGACAGACTCTCTGATCCTACGGTCCACGTCAAGTTGTTCAACATCACCATGCGCAGAGCAAACCTCTCCGACAAGGAGAAAGATGTAGGCTTTTGCCAGCTCTTCGTCGAAACACTAGAAGGAACAGTCGTAACTTGGTTCACCGGCCTCAAAGAGAACTCTGTCGACAGCTTCCATGATCTCTCCACCGCCTTCCTGAAGAACTACATAATGTTCACCCGCCAGGAAGCAACTGCTTCCGATCTGTGGAACCTCACCCAAGAGAACGGCCAAAGCCTCCGCGACTTTATGGAAAAATTCAAGTCTGTGGTCTCAAAAATAGACATTCCCGACCAGATCGCCGTCGAGTCCCTGAAAAACACCCTTCATCTCAAATCCACGTTCCGGGCCGATCTCTACCGACACCCGACGCGATCCCTCGCGGATGCCATAGAACATTCTCATAACTTCATACGCATGGAGGAGGACACAAAGGCAATCATCGGACGACAGAACACTGCGAAAGAGGCAGTAGCAAAGCAGATCTCAGCCAAAGCGAATGACAACCGTCAGGAACCGAGGCAGCATTCGTCCGGTAGCCAGAAACGTAACTTCGCATACGCTGTCACCGATGAAGAGGATCCCACATCTACCGCCGTGGTTTGGAAAAAGGGTTGGAACGTTTACAACAGCCCAACCTCCGAAAACGATCCGAAGAGCCAAACACCTTCGGAGTCTTCGGATCCTGGTGCTCCTCCATCCCGCAAATACTGCGCCTATCACAAAGTCGACACCCATGATAAGAACGAGTGCAACGTCCTCTACAAGCCGTTCTTGTCGTCTGTCGCCAGCGAAAAGCTAGAGATCGAGCCACCTCCCAAGCAAAAGCCTAAGAACAACAAAAGTTGGAGTAAAAATAAAGAAAAGAAGGCTCATAAGTCCAAAGAAAAGCAACCACAAGCCAATCCAGAAGAAGACGATGCTCAGGATAAGGATGACTCATCGCCCGACGAAGATCAACCGAGAAATCGTCGACTAGTAGAAGTCATCCTCTCCAGAGTAAGCGACTCCTCGGAAGACGAGCAAACCGAGCAAACTTCTCCCCGAGTAAACGTCAATGACGTGGAAGGCACCGATCTACGGACGCTGCTGAAACGGAAAGCTGCGACTGCAGCAATGCTTACATCAACCAAACTTCCGCACTTCGGTGCCACAGACAGCGCGTCCAAATCTCAGAGAATCAATGCGGATCAACTTTTCCAAGTCTTTGACCTACGCGATAGCCTCAACTCTAAAGTTGACGACCTCAGGATAAAGCTCAACCGCTCCAAACGTTCGGATTTGCGTCACCACCTGGAGAAGGCAAAGAAGTGCCAGACCAGTGTCACTACTAATGAGAGCAACCCTACCGATCTCCGGGAGCAGATCGAGTCACAACGTCGAAGCCTCTTCCCCCAGATCAGCGTAATCATGGGCGAATCTCCTCCATGTGGCGATTCCGTCCGAGCAGTCAAAGACTACCGACAACAAGCCGTCACCTCGCAATGATGGCCCTCATCAGTAGACGATAATCATCAGATAACATTCTCCAATGTCAATACGCGAGGCATCCACATGCCTCATAACGATTCACTCCTCGTCGATATCGGGATCGGAGAGTGCCAAGTCACGAAGGTCTTGATCGATACCGGGAGCTCGGTTGATCTCATCTTCCATGATACACTAGACAAGATGGGATTTGATCTGAAAAACATGAAGCCGTCTTCCCGTACCCTCACCGGATTCAATGGAGCCTCCGAACAAATGCTCGGGACAATACGTCTCCCCGTCTATGCTGGAGACGTCGTTTGAACGATGAAGTTCTCTGTCATACAAGCCAAGACACCCTACAATGCGATCCTCGGTACCCTGTGGCTCCACGCGATGAAAGCCCTCCCATTGTCTTACCACCAATGCGTCAAGTTCCCAGGAAATGATGGCAGCACGCAAACCGTTCGTGGAGACCAGCAAGCCGCAAGGGAAATACTCATCGCTACAGTAAAACTCCAGCAGTCTATTTCCCTCATCAATTCCGTCTCCAAGCCTATCCATAAGGTATATCCTCAAAAAGAAGAAATCCGCGAGGTGCCGCTCGACATCGACGATCCGACAAAAGGTCGTGCGCGTCGGAGCATTCCTCTCGGACGATATGCAATCTCAGATCATCTCCTTTCTCCGAGAAAACGCTTCAACGTTTGCTTGGTCGGTATCAGATATGAAGGGGATCGACCCGGCCAAAACTTCACACGAGTTAAACGTTGATCCCACTTTCAAGCCTATCCGATAGAAAAGGCAGAAACTCGGGCCCGAGCATTCGTAAGCAGTTAACGAAGAAGTGGATCAATTACTCGCAGGATCTATCACAGAAGTACGTTACCCCGAGTGGTTAGCAAACCTAGTTGTTGTGAGGGATTAAACTCACCTCCTGATTTTTAGGTCAGGTTAAAGTTTAGGAAAAAGTTAGGGAAAGATAACGTGGGCTGAATCCCGTAATAACTTGTTGAATGAACTTTGATTTGTATTGATGATTTTGATAAAAAAGTGATTACGAAAGATGATCTTTGATGATTACAAAGACAATGAGAATGTTACAAAGATGAGAATGTTACAAAGAATGTTTTCAGAGTGTCGTCTCGAATATGGGTTCAATGTTTTTTCTTTTCTTTGATGTCCTTCATCTTTAAATAGCCTCAGGTTCTATTTGATCGTCGCCAACTGGCTTCCCGAGATCTCCTCCGTGATTTGAGGGATTTGTAACAGCTCTCCTTTGACCGGGTCCTGCACCTATCTTCCGTGACCTCTCTAGTGAACACCCTTAGCTCACAGCCTCCGGCTCCAGCTTAGCTGCTTTTAAGGATTGAATTCGTGATGGGCCTGTCGCGGCCCGTTATCGGGCCCAACAGGTGCCCCCAGCTTTCGAGATTAGACTTCGTTATTCTCGGGAGCTAGACCTAGCCGTCCAGCCTAGATCTTCTGGTTGAGATAATGATTACTGGCTATCTCAACCATATATATTCTTGCCTAATCGGAAGGTTGTAGTTTTTCTTCGATCAGATCGACGGTTCAGATTGAGGAGAGTTTGAAATGTGATTTCCGATTTTCTAGACGTGATGGGATATAAAGCTGTGAGTATTAACTGCTTGCCTCTCCACTTTCTCCACGCCTCCGAGGGTTTCCAAGGTAACTTCTCTCCTCTCCTTTATTTTACTGCATGTTCTTTTTTTTATCTCTGTTTCTTGATCGAATTTTCTCTTCATCCCTAAGTTCTTTAGAAAATCCGTTCTTGCTCAACTCAACTCGATTCTTCCCTTTTCATCCCCCTTCTCTTTACCCTTTTACTCATCATGAGTCAAAAAGAAGGCCCCGGCGAAATTCAAATCTCTGCTTCCGGTGCTCGTCTTATGAAGGTTAAACAAGAAGCCGGAGAGAAGATGAAGGACGCCAAGAAGAAGAAAGTTAAAGACTCGATCGGAGCAAGAGTCAAGAGGATGAAGAAGAAATGTGGCAAGAGCGCCTCCTCTGGACCTCACTTTCCGTTGCTTTTAAAGAGTCAAGACGTTGCCAACCTTACTGTTCAAGCCCACAGCAAGAGCGACCTAGCTAGAGCTTGTACTGAAGACGAAACCCCCGAAACCGTTCCGGAGGGTTGGTTCTGTGTTCATGAGAAGTATATCTCTAAGTGCCATCTTAGGTTCCATCTCCCCACCCTCTTGCTAGATCTCCTAGATCACTATAAACTGACTCTTCCCCAACTTTGTCCCTCGGTTATCCGAGTGATAAACGGATTCATTACTAGGGCCAAGGAGGAAGGAGTTATTGTGGGGTTGACCGAGCTGATGAGTCTCTTCTCGATAAAGGAGAGTACTTCCAAGGATGGCAGAAGCGGTACCTACTACCTCCCCTGTTGTCCAGGGCTAGGCGTCTTCAAATTTACGGCCAGTGATGATGACTGGCAGAAGAAGTACTTTTATGTCAAGATTGACCCTTCGACGGTTCCTGTAGGCCGAGACCTCAGGACCAATTGGTCTGACATCTATGGTTAGGATTTTAGGGATGTGTTTGCATATTTATTTTTGCTTATCGTGATGTGCTAATTGCCTTTGATTCTTTTTGCAGAGATCAAGGATCCTATCAAGTTGTCCGGTAAACTTACCAGAGCTCTCCATTGGAAGCTGCAGCACAGCCCCAATACCTGGGCAGCTTACACTACCACGAGAGTCGGATCGGCTAGGTTCCCTGAACGATACAATTCGTCCTTTCCTGATTCGGTAACGATCGCTGGTTTAGAAGGTCACCTTCCATTATTAATTTTTAGTTTTCACTATTCGAATCTGTTTTGTGAGATTAATGATTCTCTTCATGATTCAGTCTCTGAAGGTGATTCGGTATTCGAAGTCTCGTCTAGAGCCAGTACCTCTGGAAAAACTCAGTCACAGAAGATGCCTATTCAGCCCTCGTTCCGTTTCAGGGGTAGATCAACCAAGGCTGCCAGCTCCTCTCGAGGAAGCGACAAGAACCAAGGAGGATCTTCCACGACTCCGTGAAGGAAGTCCTCGATGAGGGAGGCTCTGCTCCTGCTAAAGATGTTGGTCCTTCGGAGCCCAGAGTTCAGGAAGTTGGTCTTCCCTCCGAGGTTCCGGTGATGGAAGCTGATCCTCAAATGGCGAGGGATCCCCCATAATTTGAGCGTCCGAGGAGCAAGAGGTCCCGGACTGACCAAGTTGACAGACCTTCGAGGTCTTCCTCCTCCTCTTCTAGAGGGGGAACCGTTGGCTGGAACTTTTCTCACTCGAAACCCGGGTCAGTTTTGGATGATTCGTGGGGCTTGGCTATGCTGATGAGGCATATGAAGAGAACCGGGTGTTCCCTCCCCTTGATCTCCAACCTCACGAACAAGGATGAATATGTTGAGATTGCCCATTACATGGGTCAGGTACGAATTTTATTTCAATTTTTTAGCTTAATTCTTTTTAAAAGACGTTCACTAAATCATTGTTTTTGTTTTTCTAGCTGGCTGGCGCTATTAACAGGGCTCAGTTCAAGTTCGAGGACACTGTGCACAATGCCCCCAGCGCCGAAGAATTAGCTCAGGTTACTGATCTAGTCAAGGCCACCAAGACCAAACTCAACCAGACTCGGGCTCTGATCTCGGAACTTCAAGCCGAGGTCAAGAGACTTGGCTCCAAAGCTGATGTTCAGCAAGGGACGGCCGAGAGCCAAGCGATTGACATCCAGGTGAAGAGCAGGAAGATTGGGGAGTTGGATGCTGCTCGGAAGATAGCCGAGTACCAGGTTAAAGAGCTGATTGCTTCATCCCAAAACAGCCAGAAGAACAAGGAAGCTGAGGTCAGGCTAGCCGTCCGGAGAGGAAAGAGGGAGGTAGCTGACGCTTACAACTAGGTTCTGGTTTCTGTTAAGGAGAAGTTCTCCAAGAAGAAGGACGAAGTCGATCTTCTGGTTTACACTCAAGAGCTTCATGCCAATACTGAGCTCCTGAAGGACATGCTGGACAACGAGATTAAGAGTGCTGAGGACGAGTACGCTCTCTTGGTGGCTATGATACCAGAGGCTGTTGCTGCGTACAAGAAGGCTCAGGTCTCGGACTTTTCGATCAGCAAGCTCCCTCTTCCTCAACTCTCTGAGAGCTCAGCCCCAGTTGTTTAGTCTCTCTTTTTCTGGAGAGTTCGGTTCTAACTTGGGATTGGTGGGTTCTTGCTCAGCCCCAGCTGAAGCCGCCTTGGGAGATGATGACAAAGAGATGGAGGAAGAGGTTCCTGACGAGGAGGATGATCCGATTAACAAGGGAGCTGAGAAGAGCTCAGATGACAAGGAGGTTTAAGAGCTGATGCTCTTTTATGCGTTTCTAGAATTTCCGCCCAATGGGCTTTTGTTTCATTTGTTTCTAAGACTTATAGCTTGAGGAGGCTTTTAAACCTTCGTTTATGTTAAGGTATTTTGAACCTTTTTTCTGGCCTGAGGAGGCCTTTAAACCGCTATTTATCAAAACTTGGTTTTCAGTTTCGTTTCAAGTCTTTGATTTGACTTAGTCATTTTTGGATGAATTCGATTTTTGTCAAGAGTTTTTGATAGGAAATGTATTTCGGTTATTAACTAGGAGGTTCAGTGAATCCTTGAAGTTAGGTCTCGGGTTTTATGATAAGTCTAGAAGACTCGGATTGTCTTTAGTTCCTTAAGAGGAATTCTTGGAATATCAAGATTAGCTCAAGGTTTTTAGGAACCTGAGTTTGGTTTGGGCTCTCTTTTGAGAGTGGTTCATGGGAACCCGAATTCGTTTGTGGGATTTTAAGACCCTTTTAGACTTGCTTAGGATTTTAAGACCTTTTGAGATTTGATAAGGATTTTAAGACCTTTGTATTTTGTTGAGGATTTCAAGACCTTATGTCCAGATCCGTGGAGACCTGATTATGTTTGAAGGATTTTAAGACCTTGGTGGTTTTTAAGGATTTTAAGACCTTAGACTTAGGTTTATCAGCTTTGATTTCATTTGAAGGATTTTAAGACCTTTGAGAGCATTAAGGGTTTTAAGACCTTAGGTCCAGGTTCTTAGAGACCTGGGTTGATCCGAAGATTTTAGGTTCAGGTTCTTGGGGGACACGAATTGTTGAAGAGTCAAGGTATCGAAAATAATTGCTTTATTGATAATTGAATACATGGTATCATAACAATCATACAATTGCTGTATCATAATGATCATACAATTACTGCTTGGGCTATGTGATAATCAGACATATGCCCCTTTTGGTCATGGTGAACAGAGTGTTGAGATGAGGTTGGGGCTGCACTCATGACGGAGTTGCCTACGTACCCAGTCAAGGGATCAAGCCTAACGTAGTTCAAGAATTTTAGGTACCTAATGATAGTATCTCTTAAGATTCGTGGCGTTCCACAATCTGATCTCAGGTACCCCGGTTCGCACCTTCTGGAGCTTGTAAACACCAGGTCGTACCACATGGATGATCCGATAGGGACCTTCCCAGTTGGTTCCTAACTTCCAAGCATCTGGTTCCTTGGTTCCTTCTAAGACTTTCCTAAGTACTAGGTCACCTACAGCGAACTGTCGGGGCCTGACTTTGGAGTTGTACTGTCGTGCCATTGCTTGCTGATAGTTTTGAATGCGAATCAGAGCTCGGTCCCGTCTTTCCTCGATTAGATCGAGGCTGTCCGTCATGAGCTGGTCATTAGCTACAGGATCAGACGTACAGAGTTTTCGGCGGAGGCTACCAGCAATGATTTCGGCTGGGACGACAGCTTCCATCCCGTAAGCTAAGGAGAAAGGGGTTTCCTTTGTAGCCTTTCGTGGGATGGTTCGACATGCCCAAAGTACTTCAGGTAACTTTTCTGACCAGAGTTCTTTCTGGGTTCTGAGGCGTTTCTTGAGGTTGGCTAATACTGATTTATTAGCAGCCTCCGCCTGGCCGTTTCCTTGAGGGCGTCGAGGTGTTGAGAAGGTCAGGCGGATATTCCATTTGTCGCAAAATGTTTTGAAGTCGTGGGATATGAATTGTCCTCCATTGTAAGTCACGATTTCGTATGGGACGCCGTGTCTACACACGATATCTTTCCACACAAATCGTTCGACCTCGAATCTGGTTACCTGTTGGAAAGCTTCAGCCTATATCCATTTTGTAAAGTAGTCTGTTAGGACTAAGAGGAAGCGTAGCTTCTTCTTTCCACTTCCTGACGCTACTAGTGGTCCTACGATATCCATGGACCATCTCATAAATGGGTAAGGGGCGGATATGTTGGATAGCTTTTCCGCAGGTTGGTGTATAATCGGTGCATGCCTCTGGCATTTATCGCATGAGGAAGAGTAGACCTCACAGTCTGCAATAACGGTAGGCCAGAAATAGCCTTGTCTTTTGATTCGGATAGCTAGAGCTCTGCCACTGGAGTGGTTTCCACAGGAACCGTCGTGCATTTCCTTCATGAGTTTCATAGCAACGAGGCCGTGAACACATTTCAGGTAAGGTCCGGACACGCTTCGTTTGTGGAGAACGGATTCGATTATATAATATCTCGCGCTTAATGCTTTGAGTTTTCGAGTTTCCCATTTATTGGGTGGAGTCTTTCCCTCCAGGATGTATAGCGTGATTGGTATTCTCCAGTCCTCTCTCCATACAACTTTGTTATGAAGAGACGAGGGAGATTCCTGTTCGGGACCTGGTGTCGTGGTGCCCCCGGAGGTATTCGTAGGATTAGGCTCCAGGGAGTCTAAATTCTCAGGAATACCTCCATTTTCTCCGTTATACTCCGGGGTCTGGAAGGTCTCCCCAAATGAATTTTTGAGAGCTGAGCGACTTCTGGTTTTGACTCTGCAGACGAGTGGGTCCGAGGTCCGGATGGTGCCCCCAGAGGTATTCATGAGATTAGGCTTCAAGGAGTCTGAATTTCGGGGAATACCTTCGTTGTTTTCCGTGTTTTGGATTGTGTTTCCGGAGGTATACTTTTTAAGGCTACAAAGTTTGGCTTTTGGGAACCAAAATGTAGTGAGAACTTGGGTAGCTACCGTTTCCGGACAGGTACCTTCGGTTTGCTCTTTTAGCTTGCTGTCTATCTCAGCTTTAGTAGCTATGTCGATGCTTGGTTTTTCGATTCCTTCTACGGGTATGATTCGTTTTACGAGGGGGTCTGATGTGGAGGCTAAAGCAGCCAACGCATCTGCTGAGGAGTTTTCTCCTCGTGGGATCCTTGTTAGCTCGAACTTGTCGAATTGCCTAGTGAGGTTCTGGACGACTTCGAGATATGCCCCTATTCTTTCGTCCCTCGTTTTGTATTCTCCGTGGAACTGACTAGCTACTAGCTGTGAATCACTATAAGCATTTAGCTCTCGGATTCCGAGGCTTAAGGCGAGTTTTAGCCCTGCGATTAGTGCTTCATATTCAGCCTCGTTATTTGAAGCGCTGAATCCGAGCCTGTAGGATTGCTCGATGGTTTCTCCAGCTGATGAGGTCAGCCTTAGTCCGACACCGGAGCCTTGTTTTGATGAGGCTCCGTCAACATACAGGCTCCACTTTGGAGACTCTATTTATGAGTCTAATTGCTCGGATGCTTGCTCAATGATAAAATCGGCAAGGACCTGAGCCTTTGCTGCTGCTCGAGGTCTGTATCCGATGTCATATTCACTGAGCTCTATGGCCCATTTAGCCAATCGCCCTGACTGGCTGGGGCTGTGCAATATCATTCGTAATGGTTGCGAAGTCATTACGATGATCGAGTGTGATTGGAAGTAAGGTCGTAATTTCCTAGCGGCTGTCACGACTGCTAGTGCTAATTTTTACATTGTAGGGTACCTAGTTTCGGCGTCTATCAGACTCTTACTAGTGTAATAGACAGGTCTTTGTTCGTTTTGTTTCTCTCGTACCAGCACGCCGCTAACTGCAGCAGTTGATACGGCGAGGTACAGATACAGTGACTCTCCTACTACAGGTTTGGACATGATCGGAGGTTCGGAGAGGTAAGTTTTCAATTTTTTGAAGGCTTCCTCATATTTCTCGTCCCATAAGAACTTCTTATTATTTTTTAGAAGTTTATAGAATGGGAGGCACTTATCGGTTGACCTGGATATGAATCAATTTAATGCTGCGATTCGTCCAGTCAATCTTTGTACCTCTCTGGTTGTCTTAGGTGACGGCATTTCCAAGAAGGTCGCTATCTGTTTCGGGTTGGCTTCGATGCCTCTTTCGGTTACGAGATAGCTTAGGAACTCGCCTGAAGGTACCCCGAAGGTACATTTAGTGGGGTTGAGCTTCATATCGTACTTGTTAGGGATATCGAAGCATTCCCTTAAGTGGGAGATATGGTCTTCTCCAGCTGAGGATTTGACTAGCATATCGTCAATATAGACCTCCATGGTTTTTCCGAGTTGCCCAGCAAACGTCTTATTTACTAGCCTCTGATAGGTAGCGCCTGTGTTCTTTAACCCAAATGGCATAACCTTGTAACAATAGGTTCCTCGTTCGGTTATGAACGCAGTTTTTTCCTGATCCTCATGATCCATCATGATTTGGTTGTATCCTGAGAAGGCATCCATGAAGGATAGGAGTCGATGGCCAGCTGTTGCTTCAACCAGGCGGTCGATGTGAGGTAACGGGAAGCTATCTTTAGGACAAGCCTTGTTTAGGTCGGTGAAGTCTACACAGATTATCCATTTCCCGTTTTTCTTCTTTACAACTACCAGGTTAGCTAACCAGTCAGGGTAGTGTACCTCTCGAATGGACCCAGCTTTCGTAAGTCGGTCAACTTCGTCGTTAACAGCTTGAGCCTTTTCGAGGCCCAGCTTGCGACACTTCTGTTTGATCGGTTTGAAAGTGGGGTCTACTTTTAGTTTATGGGTGGTGACGTTCGGATCTATGCCTTTCATGTCATTGGTGGACCATGCAAAGGTTTTGGCATTGCTTTTCAGGAAATCAATGAGCTCCTTTTTGGTCTCAAGAGGTAGCTCGGATCCGATGCTCACCTGTCTTTCAGGATTTGAGTCGTCGATGCAAACTTTTTCGGTGAGGTTCTTAGGGGGACCTCGAATAATTTGTTGCATTTCGCGACCCTCCTGGATCTGTAATTGCTATTGGGGGGACTTTTTGAGGATTTCGAATCCTCCCAGGTAGCAGATCCTGGAGATCTTCTGGCTACCATGTACGGTAGTTATTCCTTCAGGTGTTGGGAATTTCACGCATTGATGATAAGTCGAAGCTATTGCTTTCATCTTGTGAATCCAGGGTCTTCCTAGGATCGCATGGAACAGGGAAGGTCTGTCAATGACTACTAAGTTAGTCATTTTCATTATTCCGCCAGCTATGATTGGGAGCTTGATAGTTCCCAATGAGGTAGCTGTTTCTCCGGAGAAGCCTACGAGATTAGCTTTTTGGCCAATAATTTCGTAGTCGTCTATTTCCATCCCTTCCAGGGTGTTGTAGAAAATAAGGTCAACAGAGCTTCCTGTATCTATCATGAGTTTAGGCACCTCGTATCCTGCGATGTTCAGGGTGATAATCAGAGCATCATCGGGAGGTCTGTCAAGGTTTGAGGTCTCGTTTTCCCAGAAAGAAATCTTAGTATTGGATTCGGGGTTGGGAGGCTTAGGTCCAGTGTTAGACACAGCCTTCCGTACGTGATTCTTAATGGAATTGACGGAGTCTTGACATATATCTGATCCTCCAAGGATACAGTCCACCCTCGAGTCGGGACTCGATTGAGGTGACGGTTTGCTCAAGAGAGCCTCGATTTGCAGGCTTTTTCCTTTGGGGAATTTTCCAAGAATCATATCGACTCTCTTCTTGGGAGCTGGAGGTGGCGAATCCGTCTCCTTCTCTGGTGACCTTTCGCGTTTTGGAGAGGTGTCTGTGGAACCTCTTTTCTGGTAGGGCGGTGGCTTTTTGAGTTCCACGCCCTATATTTCTCCGGCTGCGAATTTACCTGCTAGCTATCGTTGGAGGTCCCAACATTCTTCAGTTGAGTGCCCTTCTTGATCATGATAGGAGCAATGTTTGTTCTTATCAAAACCTTTTGACCAGTGAGTTTTGTTTGCTGCGGCGACAGGTTTTTCTTCCTTGTCCTCCTCGATTGCATAGGAATGTTCTCCTTGAGTCTGATTGTTTCGGAGGTTCCCCCTTTTATGAGGTCCCTTTGCCTCTGAGGATTCACCTTTCGAGTGATTCTGAGGTTTCTTGTGGATTTTATCCAGTGCAGCTGTCTCCTCCTCCAAAGTAATATATTTAGTGGCTTTATGAAGAGCATCATCGATAGTTGGAGGAGTATTGAGTGTTAGCTCTGACCAGAAATCTGATTTGTACCACAGACCTCTTCTAAGGGCCTTGATGGCAACTTGGTCGTTGGGATTCGAGAGCTTAGTTCTTACTGCTCTGAATTTCTCGATGTAGACTCGTAGCGAGTCCCCCATTCCTTGTCTGACCTTCTAGAGGTCGGCCTCAGAAGCTTGCTTCAGGATATGGGTCGAGTACTGCTTCATGAAGGCATTAGTTAACTGATCGAAACTGTCTATCGAGGCTGGTTCGAGACCAGAGAACCACTCAAGGGCTGTTCCGACCAGGTTTTCGGCGAATGTCATACAGTAACTTGCTTCACATTCTTCCTGTGTAAAATGGGCTTTCACGATAGCTAATCGGAAGGCTCTCAAATAGGCTTTTGGGTTAGAGGTCCCATCATACTCGGGAATTCTAATCTTTCGGGTATCTCTTATGTAAGAGCTGGCAATTCTGTCAGTGAATGGAGTCCCGCGGGTTTCTTCAATCAAGCTATCGATTTCGGGAGCTGAGCTCGTTGCCTTGTGGACTTGAGCTCCCAACTTTTGGAGAGCTGCGTGAGTTCATTCCATATATCTACGGATAGCTTCAGGTCCCTCTAAGGGAGGGACATTTGGGTCGTTATTAGGTATCCGACGGGCAGGTTCCTGACGGGATCGTGTTGGTTCATCTTCCCATGCAGTTGGTGGGCTAAGTCGCTCACCAGCTCTTGGGTTATCGGAGTCTACCCTTTGATACCCATCCACATTCGGGGTTAAGCTTCTGGTTTGATAAACCGAAGCTGATGTTCTGCCCCCAGATGGGAAGGATACTCCTGCTCCGGACCTAAAATCAGGCGGCGGAAGAGGTAAGCGAGTGCTCCTGTCAGCAATCTGACTGGGTGTGGAGCTGGTTGTCGCTGC
Organism: Raphanus raphanistrum subsp. raphanistrum; assembly: GCA_019706035.1. Taxonomy (NCBI): domain Eukaryota; kingdom Viridiplantae; phylum Streptophyta; class Magnoliopsida; order Brassicales; family Brassicaceae; genus Raphanus; species Raphanus raphanistrum. The sequence goes on from CM033984.1 coordinate 33,235,564, forward strand.
GTTACTTCCCATAGCACTGGTGACAGGTGGGTTAAACGCGGGAGCTGTCCCAGTATGAGGTGTCTGGAAAGCAGACCCCCGTCCTTCCGGAACAGTGCTGTCGGGAGAAAAGTCTAAACGTCCTCGGGGGAACGAGGGATCGGTCAATCGATCTCGGAAAGTGACCCCCGGAGCTTGACGTTGCGGTGGTTGGGTTGTTGCGTTTAGAGATCTAGTTACCTCTTGAAATCGTTGCTGCCGAACAGCTAGCTGATGCATTGTACGCTCATTATCCTGAGCTTTGTCTACTAATTGCATCAACATCTGACGAATCTCAGAGAGCTGAGCCTCCGTTTGATTCGGAGTGGCTTGCTGCTGAGGATTCTCGGTGACTGGAAGCCCGGGGCGGTTCCACTTGACGATCTCGGGTTGGTAGCTCCAATGGCAGTCTGGCTCGTTCGAGCGCTAGCCGGAGGCTGTTGCCCAGATCGGTGATCACCACGTCGAGGCTCCAGATTTACGAGACTAGAGCCTCCATCGTTCGGTGAGCCATCGTTCTGAATCGGGAGGTTAAGGTCAGACGGATTCGTTATCTGATCGGTAGGATTCATCCTCAAGTTAGAGTAAGGGATTCAATTGTTTCTTCCCCACAGACGGCGCCAATTGTGAGGGATTAAACTCACCTCCTGATTTTTAGGTCAGGTTAAAGTTTAGGAAAAGGTTAGGGAAAGATAACGTGGGCTTAATCCCGTAATAACTTGTTGAATGAACTTTGATTTGTATTGATGATTTTGATAAAAAAGTGATTACAAAAGATGATCTTTGATGATTACAAAGATAATGAGAATGTTACAAAGATAAGAATATTTTCAGAGTGTCGTCTCGAATATGGGTTCAATGTTTTTTCTTTTCTTTGATGTCCTTCATCTTTAAATAGCCTCAGGTTCCATTTGATCGTCGCCAACTGGCTTCCCGAGATCTCCTCCGTGATTTGAGGGATTTGTAACAGCTCTCCTTTGACCGGGTCCTGCGCCTATCTTCATGTCCTTGGGCTGCCTCTCTTCCGTGACCTCTCTAGTGAACACCCTTAGCTCACAGCCTCCGACTCCAGCTTAGCTGCTTTTAAGGATTGAATTCGCGATGGGCCTGTGGCGGCCCGTTATCGTCTTTTGTTATTCGATGTTAGCTATCGGGCCATATTCGGGCCCAACAGTTGTGGTCAAGAAGAAGAACGGAAAATGGCACATCTGCGTTGATTTTACCGACCTTAACAAGGCCTGCCCGAAGGACAGCTATCCGCTCCCCCACATCGATTGATTGGTCAAATCAACAGCCGGCAATGAACTGCTTACCTTCATGGACGCCTTCTCGGGGTATAATAAAATAATGATGTACCCCAACGACCGAGAGAAGACAGCTTTCATTACCGACAGGGGGACCTACTGCTATAAAGTCATGCCCTTCGGACTGAAAAATATTGGAGCAAGTTATCAGCGCCTCGTCAACCGAATGTTTGCAGACAGATTGGGCAACACCATGGAAGTATACAGGGATGATATGCTAGTCAAGTCAGTACACGCGAAAGATCACCTTGATCATCTGCGCGACTGCTTTAAAACATTGAACGAGTATGGGATGAAACACAATCCGGCTAAGTGCACTTTCGGCGTTACCTCGGGCGAATTCCTGGGGTACATAGTGACCCAGTGAGGCATCGAAGCAAACCCCAAGCAGATATTGGCGATACTCGATCTACCCAGCCCAAAGAACAGCAGGGAGGTGCAACGTTTAACCGACAGGATCGCGGCCCTCAACAGATTCATTTCACGATCCACCGATAAGTGCGTTCCGTTCTACGAGTTGTTGCGAGGAAACAAACGCTTCGCCTGGGATGAAAAGTGCGAGGAAGCATTCACTTAGCTCAAGCAATACCTCACAACGCCCCCGGTCCTCGCAAAACCTGAAGTAGGCGATATCTTGTCTCTTTACATCGCGGTCACCTCTTCAGCAGTTAGTAGTGTCCTCATCCGCGAAGATCGCGGAGAACAAAAACCCATCTTCTACATCAGCAAGCGCATGACCGAAGCGGAAACCCGCTACCCGACCCTTGAAAAAATGGCTCTCGCGGTCGTTACCTCAGCTCTGAAACTTTGTCCTTACTTCCAATCACATAGTATCGAGGTTCTTTCCAACCAACCTCTTCGAACGGTGATGCAGAGGCAAGGGCCGAGGACCGCCTTTGATCTGACTGACCAGCTCCGCACATTTGTCCGGAGCATAGATAAGAGGGGTTGGTGATAGAACCAAAATCGAGCATCGTCCTTTTTGGTTCATGGAGACGGCCCAAAGTGGTGATCTTGTCAGCAAGCTCGACCCACGACCATAATGCACCTGGACACTTAGATGAACTTTGACCAGTCTGCCTCAAACTTGTCATCTTTGACCAGTCTTCATCAGAATCATCAACTTTGACCAAGACTGCATCAATTTCTACAACTTTGACACCCTAATAATTATCTAGTCAAATGTTGTATTTTCTAGACATCTTTTTCTGCACTTTCTTTATTTCTTTCTTTGACTACGTCTAGTATAAATATGTAATCTCTACAATGAATAAAAGAAGATTATTTTGGAGTTTATTTTTTTTCTTCTTCTCTGAGTGAGAGAGAGTTCTTTAGCTAGTTCATCGGTTTGAACCGGCTTGTTGATTTGGTGGTCAGCCAATCATCTTTGTGTGTTATTTGGTGGTTAGCCAACGCACTACATCCGTTCTTTGGTGGTTAGCCTTAGATCGTTGGTATATCAAGAGTCATTCCGCACCTCTTGACGATCCTATCAATCCATCCCAGTTCCAGAAGTGCCATTGCCTTCTCGGTTCATATCCAACATCCGGCCAAAGCCATCCTTCCCGATTTTGGGTCTATCATTTGGTATCAGAGCCACTTTGGCTGGTTTGTTTTCTATCTTCTTTTCATCTTCTTATCTCTTCATCATTTCTTATCTCTTTTTGGATCCGGACTGTTCTTTTACTCCCTTGTGATCGCCATTTAAAAAAAAAAAGAAAAAAAATCGATAAAAGAAAAGAAAAAAAATTGTAAAAGTTTTGGCTTGAATCACTTCCGAAGAGAAATCCAGGGGGAGTGGTGTAAGAGAAAGCCTGCTAGCCGAGGAGAAATCCGGCTTTAGGACAGTTAAGGCGGATCCACACAAAAAAAATCTCTTCATCTTTCTTTCTCTTTTCTTTTTCCCACAAAGTTTGTTTTTGGTTTTGATTGCTGAATTTTGACTGCCTATCATCTTTTGAACCAATAAAAGAACTCTGAGTGATCACCTAAAAATTGTGAGCTAAACACTTTGAGAGTGTGAGGATTTTTATGTGCTAACGTTTGTTAAGTGTTTCAGGATGTTTGGACTTCTCAAGAAATCAAAACCACTACAAGATGATATCCTCTTTCCTTTTAAAACTGTTTTTGAAAATGAGCAATTGATTTTTGATAAGAAACAGTTTGCTTCTAATGGGTTTAATTTTGTGCAGAAACAAAGGAAGAGACAAAACATGTCCAATGATGATGAGAAGAAGGTTAGAAGTGGTGATCGTCCCTTCACCAAATCCAAGAGAAGCAACCGCGATGTGCTAGATCAGAACAAACTTCAGACTTATGCCAGCTTGGAGAAGATGTTGCATAAGGCAATTCATGCTATCCAACATCCGGCCAAAGCCATCCTTCCCGATTTTGGGCGTATCATTTGGTATCAGAGCGGGTTCAAAACAGGTTCTTCTTCTCTGATTTTTATGTGCTAACGTTTGTTAAGTGTTTCAGGATGTTTGGACTTCTCAAGAAATCAAAACCACTACAAGATGATATCTTCTTTCCTTTTAAAACTGTTTCAGAAAAAGACCAATTAATTTTTAGAAATAAGAAACAGTTTGCTGCTAATAGGTTTGATTTTGTGCAGAAACAAAGGAAGAGACAAAACAGGTCCGATGATGAGAAGTGGGTCAGAAGTGGTGATCGTCCCTTCACCAAAACCAAGAGAAGCAACCGTGATGTGTTTGATCAGAATGAGATTCAGACTTATGCCAGTTTGGAGAAGATGTTGCATAAGGGGATTCATGCTGTCCAGCAACTCAAAAGGAAGGAAAACCCCAACGCTTCTCCTGCACCAAAACAGCAAAGTAATCTTTCTTCTCTTTCAAATTCTGATTTGAAAACTAATGTGATGTCTTCTGATAAAAGCAAAGCTGTGAAACCCACAAGCAAGGCTCTTTCTATCAGGTGCTTCAAATGCCATAGGATTGGTCATTATGCCAACAAGTGCCAAAAACAGAAATTGTTGGTGACTTTGGAGAAAGATGAAACCGAGCCAGAAAATGAAGAATTTTCAGTCCTATTGCCAATTTTCTATGATTACAAACATGAGCCAATGGAAGGTTTGAAATCTTGTGAATCTAAGAACTTATCTTCTTCTCAATCTGAATCAATTCCTGATAAATCTTGTTTGCAATTAACCGTTTTACAACCAGAGAATCCAAGTAGTTTTGAATTAATTTCTCAGTCTGAAAAGGATTCTGAAAACGTTTTGAACAAGGATAATGGTTTTGGTCCTTTGAATGCTCTTGATATTGGTGCATATGACATTGGTCTTGGAAGCTTTGTATCGATGCATGAAGGGTCAGATGGAGGGCAAAATCGTGGGATCATCGTTCATTCAAGAGTCGGACCAAACCCAAGGTGAGCCATGTATGGATTATGATTCTTTTGCTTATACCTCTTTTCCTTTTAATGTTCCAGATTTGAGGACAAATCTTTTTGAAGAGGGAGAGTATGATAGAACCAAAATCGAGCACCGTCCTTTTTGGTTCATGGAGACGGCCCAAAGTGGTGATCTTGTCAGCAAGCTCGACCCACGACCAGAATGCACCTGGACACTTAGATGAACTTTGACCAGTCTGCCTCAAACTTGTTATCTTTGACCAGTCTTCATCAGAATCCGCAACTTTGACCAAGACTGCATCAATTTCTACAATTTTGACACCCTAATAATTATCTAGTCAAATGTTGTATTTTCTAGACATCTTTTCCGCACTTTCTTTATTTCTTTCTTTGACTACGTCTAGTATAAATATGTAATCTCTACAATGAATAAAAGAAGATCATTTTGGAGTTTATTTTTGTTCTTCTTCTCTGAGTGAGAGAGAGTTCTTTAGCTAGTTCATCGGTTTGAACCGGCTTGTTGATTTGGTGGTCAGCCAATCATCTTTGTGTGTTATTTGGTGGTTAGCCAACGCACTACATCCGTTCTTTGGTGGTTAGCCTTAGATCGTTGGTATATCAAGAGTCATTCCGCACCTCTTGACGATCCTATCAATCCATCCCAGTTCCAGAAGTGTCATTGCCTTCTCGGTTCATATCCAACATCCGGCCAAAGCCATCCTTCCCGATTTTGGGTCTATCATATCGTCTCGCTCAAATTTGGAGGGTTCTTCATCTTCCTGGCCTCGTTTATTTTCTTCTGGTCGAATTTGGAGAAGAGTGACAAACGTCTTTTACCGATGGCTCCTACGAACAAAATGCTCGAGTCCCAATCCCCTGTGGAAAACAAACGATGAGGTCAGTTCTCTCGAGCCATCGGATGTCGCAAAACATACACACATGAGAAAAGAGAAGAACTTACTCCTTGAAATTCTCTCGATGCTCCGACGGATCCTCTCCCGAGTAACGGTACACCACTGCTCTTGACGAAGTAACGCAACAGCACGAGCACTCTCAAGAAATTCCTCCGGATATTCGGATGTAGTGGGATGATCGACTGCAAAACGAGAAAACAAGAGGTTCGAATTAGCAACCTAAAAATATCCTTAAGTCGGTAAAAATGTTCTACCGATACTAGGATTCCACAAGAATCGATATTCATCATTCGAAGGATCTTCGAATGCGGCATCGTCAGACTTGATGTAGAAGTAGTGCCTCTGCCAATCCGCTGTTTTACTCGGGTACCCCGTCACTATGTTGTAACTCGGGCGCATCTTAATCGACCAAAGACCATCATTCATGGTCTGGATAGACGTCAATTCTTCAAAGGCCCGGACGCTCAACGACACGTCGTTTTCGGCAGCCATAACCATCAATGCCACCGCAAGACGGTACGATCCATTTAGAATCTGACTCATCGCTGCGTTCCGACGTCTCGCATACGATGTGATCAGACGAGGAATCGGGAACCAGAGCCTCGTATCCTTCTGGAAGTAAGACTCGTAGACGCACTGGAATCTGAAAGGCGGGGACCAAGGCCTCTGATGTTTCAAAGGGATCAGTAAGGTCACTCTAGTTCCTCGGTATTCCCTAAGCAGCGTCTTCATGCTGCTCGGCGTTGATCGGGTCTCCTCAACGTTGTTCCAAGTTTGGCCCGCCACATCCGGCGAACGGAGGAAGTCAGAGGGCAAAGCACGAAGCTCTTCGAAGATTCCTCCCGGGAAATAGATCGTCGGAAGAAAATCAAGAGGTGAACCCCGATCTCTCGCTCCCCCTGGCCGTCTCTCCCGCATTCCCGAGGGACCGCTCCCTCTCTCTCCTCTCTGTGTAACCACTCCGCCTCAGAGACTAAAATCCTCTGCGCTCAGTCCATTTTCTCGGTGTCCATCATCGCATCCCGATGGACCCGATCAAAATCATCTCCGTCTCTCGTGGGACTAAATCCACTTGCCACTCTCTTCCCTTTCTGTTCTCTCGTCAGTTTCCGACTCGCCGACATATCACTACATATTCTACAACAACAACTAGAGAGAGAAATGGAGGAAGAGAGAGAAAGTACCTGAGCTCGTGGAAGAAGAATGAGAGAAATGAGGAAGGAGTCAACTATATATAGGGGAGAGAAGATCGCGTCTAATCGAGGCGTCATAATTAGGTCTATTTGGGCCTAATTGGGCCTCGATGTGATGCGTCGATTCGACTTCTCGGAGAAAACCGGACAAAGTCAGGACAAACCACCGGTTTAAATCGGAATTTACCAAACGGATGCATCGATTCGACTTCTCAGGAAAACCGAACTTAACCGGGATGAACCGTCGGTTTAGATCGAAGCTCACTAAACAGATGCCTCGATCCAACTTCCCTGGTAAATCGGGTCGAATTTTCGATCTAACCAAAACCGAGAACCGGTTTTCAACTGGTAAACCGAATTAGGACCAGATCTCAATACCGAGTAAATGAGACGAGGGTCTGACCGCATCGCGTCACCGTACCTCGGACCATCTAATACTCAAACCATTTTCTTAAGAATTCATCAAGTCCGATCTCGCATCTCCCATCAATGAACTGGGGGGGGGACTTACTGTAGTGGCCCGGCCCACTAATGGTTTCACGTCGGCTCGGCTCGTGAGTACTTTTAGCCGATGACTCGGCTCCTGAAGAAGCGGCGCTCCGAAGCCCGCCAAATTGGAGTTACGACACTCGGCCCATGAGCGAAAGCCCACAAAGCTTAGGTCACGAAGATTAGGTCAGAAGAGGAGGGGACGTCAGCTATAAAAGAAGACGAGAGAACAACGAGGAAAGGATCCGAAATCACACACACTCACCTGACGGCTAGAATTAAGGTTTTCATCTTGTATTCTCGCCGTTGTATTTTTCCGACCGATAGCTTCCGAGCTCTGGTTTCTCTTTCTCACCGCTTATTTCCTCTTTTGTACACCGACTAAACTTTTTCTCATCTGAATAAAAACGTCTTCGACTAAACCCACAATCGAAATCTGTCTACTTTACCATTGAACCGTTTTCCCATCAAACAATTACCACCTCAGTCTCTAAATCCAATGATATGCTGGAGTGAGTCTGTCTTTCGAGCAACAACTGTCATGTGCTTTTGTTATTGGATGCATTTATGCACGTACCGTGATAACCGTGCACCGCGCCGCAGGAAATCATTTCACTATATTCGTTTTCCTTTTGCTTCAATCGATACCGAAAGACCTTCACCAACCGGTGGATTGCTACGCGCCGATCAGATCCGATGTCGCTGCTAAACCAACTCTTCAACCGTGGAGTCTTTGGCGCTAAATGGTTCCTCCTCCTTCTTCAAAATTCCCTTAATCGATCCGATCAGTTTCTCTTTTCTTCAGTTAATTTATGTTATTGGCAGCAAAACATCCTTAAACTTCGCGATTGCTCGGATGAAATTACTACAAAACAAGAGAGACATGCATCTCAAACACATGAAGAAGGAGATCGCTCAGTTCTTACAAGCTGGGCAAGAACCCATCGCTCGAATCCGGGTCTTTCCTTTTTTTTTCTTTCTTGTCAACATTCACATCGTGTAGTGTTGTTTTTTTTCTTACAATCATCATATGTTTCGTGTCTGAGATTAGGTGGAGCATGTGATCAGAGAAATGAATCTATGGGCAGCTTATGAGATCTTGGAGCTGTTCTGCGAGTTTGTGCTTGCTCGTGTTCCAATTCTTGAAAGTCAAAAGTGAGTCTTTGGAGTTTTAATCTGTGATTTGAGTTTTACAAAGTGATTCTTATTGGGTTTTGGGATTGTTATGGAACAGGGAATGTCCGAGAGAGTTGAGAGAAGCTATTGCTAGCATTATCTTTGCTGCTCCAAGGTGCTCTGAAGTGCCTGATCTTCTTCAGCTTAAGAATCTTTTTGGTACTAAATATGGAAAAGAGTTTATCATGGTTTCTTCTGAGCTCCGTCCTGATTCTGGTGTCAATCGTACAGTTAATAATAATAATACTAGCTTCTTTCTATTTACATGTTTTGAAATGCGTTCTTGAATGAGAAGTGATGCGTAACTAGTTGGATTTTTTTTTTTTTTTGGTTTTTTGAGCAGATCATTGAAAAGCTTTCTCCTGCAAGTCCCTCTGGAGAGGTAAGGCTCAAGGTTTTGAAGGAAATTGCCAAGGAGTACAGTTTGAATTGGGATTCTTCTGCCACGGAAGCTGAGTTCATGAAGAGCCATGAAGACTTACTGGTAGCTCTTTCTGAACACTTGTTTTCAGTTTTGAAATAATTCTAGTTGGTAACATGCATCATGCTTATTGAGGGGGAGAAAAACTGATTTCCCCAATATAGAAATAACACGACACTGAATTGGAAACTTTTAAAATCTACATTTGTTGTCCATCTATCATTGCTTTGTCTTGTAGACATTAGATACTAGTCAATAAGCAAAAGGAACAATAAATATATGTCTGCGAAACAATAGAATCATAATCTTTTCCACGTCTAGGGGTTATTGTGAATGTTGAGTTTGGTTCAAATGAATTCTCTTTATGAACTTGATGGTTTGGTTGAAATGACATTTGTAGGGTGGAACTAAGCAAATAGATCGTCAACATATTGTCTCTGAATCTAGACCGTCCCAACAGGGTAACACTCAATCTTTGGTCTCTAGGGAAGCTGAGGTTCTGTCTGCAGAGGCCACACAGAGACTCCAGAAGCTTCAAGCCCAAAACCCAGTGAGCAAAAACGTGTCATCATTACCTAAGCTGCATGTAGCATCTCAAGCGCCTCCTGATACAAGACGAGATCACAGTGATGTAATGGAGAGAGCTCTGGCTGCTATAACCAGCGCTGATCGTGCAACTGCAGCAGCTCGTGCTGCAGTCCAACTAGTGAATGTCTCTTATGGGGCTGCACCTACTGTAGCAGCAGAAGGGAAGCCTTCAAACTTAATGTAGCTGCCACGTCATGATTTCTGGAAAAAGAATAACGATGTTACCTGAGGTTTGGAAATGAGTACATGCTAAAGAGCAACGGTAAAAATATGCTATGAAATTGTGTGGCCTTGAGAAATGATTACAAAAGTTTAACTGTGGTGGTCCTAATCAAGATCGGTGCTTATAAGTTATTTCAAGAAAATGGTTACTCAGTTATACCACTTAAAAGAAAAATTGTCAAAAAAAGAACAAAAAAAATAAGGTTGTTGTTTTTTGGTATAAAACTATTTTGTACATTTTTTTTTACTCTTTATATTTCTGAAAACCCTTGTCCTAAAATGCGAATCGTACGATTACGCAGCGGATATACGTGAATCGGTTGGGAATCATAGCGATTTCATCTTGTTCGGTGAAGAAATTGGATTCAACAAAAAAAAAACTTTTTTTGAAGTTTTGAATATTTTAAATCAATAGAGAAGAACATATTTATGAATCTGATGCAAAAACATGAAGAAAATACATAGAATTCGAGGTTTTTGACATGTATAATGGCTGGTGGCGAGCAAAAAGATGTACTGAAGCCCTAAGAATCATAAGGAAGATGATAATATAATTACAATTATGCCACTCGTATAAAAACAATTAAAAGACCAAAAACATGTTGTTTTAACTTGAACTTGGGATGTTTCAATCTAAAACAAGCCCACTAACCACCCAACTACAGAAATTACAATAATTTGGTTACTGAAAGGTCACTAATATAAAATATATATTATGTATTTTTTCAAGAAAACCTCTATTATACATAAAAATTGTATTATACGTATAAAAATACAAAACTTCCTCTCCGCGTACTCCACAATTTTTTCCGATTTTTCAATAAATCGCTAGGCCCGTATGCACCGCACACGTAGCGCCTAGCGAGTTTCCGAACAAGGCTGAAAACTAATGAAATAAATAATTTTGTGAATCAAAAAATTATTAAAAATATAAACAATTAATAAAACACCCATATACACAATTTAGGAAATTTGTTCTGTTCAAAAATTTGATAAATAATTTTTTAAAAATACGTTCTACTAAAAGTATAATGCGTTTTTACGAAAAATGATATAACAGAAAACAATTTCTAAAATAAACACGTTAATTTACTTCTTTTTAGAACGTCCATTTTACTATTTACTAAATCTCTATAATATTATTTGAGAAATCAGTTTCCTATGTATCGTACTCACGTTAATTTTTACGGTGGTTGATTACGATGACACCATTAATGAATTGAAAATATTACATATAAATACTATATTAAAACTGATTTTTTCCTTATATCTATATATTTTCTCAGATGATTACAGAAAAGTTAATTAGATAAACCAACAAACCTTAGTTGAATAATAATATTTTATAATTAGTATTATTGAAATGGTTTATTCATTATTATAATATTTGTTGACTAATAATATTTTATAATTAAAACAAAACTAAAAGCTTCTATAAAAACATTTTAATTTTATAAAATATTTTCTCAAGAAAAAAATAAAAACACCGGTATTTATTTTTAAAACGTTAAATGATAATTTTATGAAAACTAATTTTACCATAAGCATAGTTTGAACAAATAATTACAAAAATATTTTTAAATAACATAATCATAGATATTTAAATGAACTAAACATATTATAATTTTTCACAATTACAAAATATTTTTTATTTAATATTTAGTTTGCTTATTATTTTTTCCCCTTATGGTGTATAATCCAATATACATATAATCAAAATATATAAGAAAATCTGAATTATTATATTTAAGATCATTTAGAATAATTTTGATTGCTAACTATATATTTACTAGGTGATTTTTCCGTGGTCATGTACGGGTATAAATATTAATAAAATAAATATACTAGAATAGGTATATTTATTCATCTGTTCAAAAATAATTTATATGTATAAATATATTTAATATTTATACATGTAAACAATATCTGACTAGATTAATGATTCACCTATTTAAAATATTTAACATGTAAACAATTTGTATTAATTTGTATTAAAAATTTATATGTCCATATTAAAAATATTTATATATTCACCTGAACTAAATAAATATTTAGTTCAGGTTAGCTTCGTTATTGAAATTAATATTGATCAAAAATTTATGTGCTCGTGCCTGAAACACACCAAATGCTCCCGACGTTATCATTTTATAATCTAGGTGATTTTCCCGAACTCATGCACGAAAATAAATACTAATAAAGTAAATAAATTATAATAATTTATGAATTTTGTTTTTAATTATTATGTTATTTATATTGTAATCAATATGCATGGTTTATTTTAAATAACATTATGTGATTTTAGTTAGACGCATAATATTGGATATATAATATCTCGACAGTTTGGTTATTATTTTGATATGTTAGATAACATTTATTTTTTTATTCAGCTAAGATATTTTTGTTATAAAGATAAAATTTTTGATTAATTTTGTTATTTTCATGTAGTTTGATTATTGTCGTAGATTTGTATATGTATATTTTTAGTAAAATTTAATATATGTTGTTTTGAGAATAAAATAGTAAAAATAGATTAAATTGTTGATCCATTCAAAGTTACATAAATAAATATAAAATGATAGTTAATTGTAATAGTTGGTTAATATATTTATATTATTATTTGAGAATTTCATTTATTTAGTAAAATTTTGAGTCGTTCTATAGTTTATATGTATAAAAATATTACTATAAATGAAAATATATTCTTTTATTTAATGTTTGACTGTATAAAAAAATTGGATTGTTCTAGTTACTCATTTGTGGATATATTGTGTTGCATATATTCCGTAAAATTCAAGTATAAATATTTATAATCTAATTCAACCACATCATATTTATGTGTATTCATTGCATTAGTTTGGTTTTCATCTTATATGTGTGTATATATTTATGAATTGGCTAGTTGTAAATAGCCCCATGACTGATATATGTTAATTTCCAAAAATAAGAGTATAAAAATAAAGTGATAATAGATACAAAATTGTATAAAAAATGCTGATACATTCTAAAAAAGAATATTAATTCTTACTTTAATATCAAGATTATTTTTCTAAACTTTTCTTTTAAGTTTAATATCAAGATTATATGAAAAAACTATTTTCGTTTAAGTTTAATAAATATTTTCTTTATCATATATGTTATTTGAAAAATATAAAAGGCAACATAAAAAAGATTAACTTAAATTTTATTCATTAAATATATCTTAGTTTATGTTACTTAAATTATTTTAAAATAATTTTAGAAATAAATTGATATAAATAAAATGATTAATACTTTTAAAATATATATTATGTTGGTTAAGATTATTTTTTAAAAGGGAAGATTATTTCTTTACTTTATAGTCAAGATTATTTTGTGAATTTTCTTTATTATGAATTACACTATATATAAAAGATATTTTCGTTTTCAAAATTTATAAATTTTCTTTATTATATAGGTTATTCGAATAAAAAGATAAAAGGAAACCTAAATAAAAAAGGAAAAATAAAATAACATAAATATTTTAATAATGATAATTAGATATTTGATTCATTGAAGGTATCATCGTAATCAATCACCTTGAAAATTAACATGAGCGCGATACGTAAAAAACTGATTTATCAAATAATATCATAGAGATATTCTTGCAATAAATTTTTATTTAACTAAATTTATATTTGAAGAGAATATTACCAAAACTCTCACAAAACTAACAAACTCTAGCTCCCATTTTATCCAAAAGCTCTTCGTGTGTGTTAACACCTAAATTGCTCACATACCTCTTTATACTCAAGAAGAAAACCCTACAGCTCTTATTTTTTATGTTAAAAGAACTCTCATTTTTCTTATGTACTTTTATTTTATCTTATGTACTTTTATTATAGGTATATTAGATTGTACAAATATAAAGGAAAAAAATAAAACAAAAAAATAAATATTAAGTTAAATATATATTTTTAATTGTAGCAAAATATAATATGTTTAGTTCATTAATAATTTCTAGGATTATGTTACTTAAATATCATTATATATATTACTGGACAATAATATTTTAAAAATGTAACAAGTACAGTGAGGCCAACAATGGAACAAGTTGTGAAAGAGTTAAAGGGAATCCATAATGAAGAGCACAAAGAAGAGATACTAACTTTACATCTTTCCCCACCGAATTGGGCAGAGGCTTCACTTATAGAAGATATGAAATTTCCAGGTTCACCAATCTCTGTGACTGGCCAATGGACCAGTAAATCAACTACACCAAATATCAGTGCCTACGACTGCTAAGATCCATGAGGTAAGAGAATAGTGAAGCTGTAGGTACTGAGAGAATGCACATAGTGACATAACTTGCACTACTATTTGTTTATCCTACTCAACACTCATCATATGTAATTGTATGTAATATTAACTCAAAAGGTTCTAACAAGAAAAAAAAAAAGAAAAAATTAATCAGAGTTTACTTGACTCACATCTTAACTGATAGCTCCAGAACATCCATTACAAAACAAAACAGATCGTCAATAGCAGATGCATATGAGAGTGTTGTGAAACTAATCTCATTCTATGACAAAGGAAAAATTACTTGAAGAAATAAATCTCAGCAGAAAAAGTGGTGCTTACAACCAAATTAAGAAGGAGAGCTTGTACAATGGTTGGTGAAAGCCATGGATACATTCCCCTAAAAACCTATTATGTAAGCTTGTATTGATAACACTTCACACTACCTATGAATTCCAACAGATGCAGCTTGTTAGAACCTATACGCATAGCTCCAGTGAGAGTCTTAATCAAACATGCAACAAATTTCGAGAAACAAACTAAAAGTTTGCATACACACTCACATATCATCATCACATAAGATGTTACATTTTTAAGCAAAATAAGCTTTAAGTACGTCTTTTTCATGAGGGTGGAGTTTTAAGCTCAAGAAATTGGAGCTTGATAGGTAGCTGCAGTTGTGGAATTTTGGTTTATGTTTATGTGTTAGATACGGAAAATGATGTGTTGCACATGCTTTGGAAGAATCAAAAGAAAATGTCAAGATGCGATGATGCGGAATATTTTCATAAGGTTGGTTGACGAAATAATCATTATTTGATCACAAATTGAAATTTTTGATGTTGATAAAATATATGAAATAATATATTAGATAATAGAAAAAATTATTTGATATGTCTTGGTTTTTACCTAGACATAGGCTAGAGCTTTTTATTGTAATTCTCGGAGAGAAGTACAAAGGTTTTGGGGTTTCATAGCTAAGTGAATTGGTAAACTTGATCAACATCTGTTGAGTCAAGCAAGTTGGGTGTGTTAGGAATCAATCTGTGTCGAATCATGTAATTCAGATCAAACAAGTATGTAAGAGATTGTGTAAAGATTTTTTTTTTTGAAAGAAATTTTTGTGTGTGTAAAGGATTTCTAATAAAACAGATACATGTTCTTTGAATTACTTTGTTCCTTTTGTTTTTGCTGAATCTGGATTCTATAATTGGTATCAGAGGAAGATATCTAAAAAAAAGAAGGTTCTTCAAACTAAAATATATGGCGATTTTGGCACAAAGTATGTTTCTGTTAAATGATGTGAATAATGGATATTGGAAATTGAGAATGAGAGAAAACTTACGTAGAACAGATGTCTAAACGGTTATTTAATACAGATAGGAAAAACCGTGTTTAATGAAGACACCTAAACGAAAACAAAAGAAAACAAATATATTGGGCTAAGACCCTAAACACTATGGTCGAGGGGCATGTAATTTTTACATTTCTTTATTCTTTTAATATGAATGTCATTTACAAAAAAAAACCAGAAAAAAACAAAAACAAACCATCGTATCTAGTTTTTCGGCCGGCGTTGACTTTGATGTCAATTATACTCTTTCTCGTTCTTTTATAGTTTTCGGTTCTCAAACTAACAAATCCTAAAGAGACTTTTGTAAGACTACTAGATTCTGACCCATCCTTTAATTTTTTGTTTTAATTTATTTTTCATTTTTATGTTTTCTTTGTGTATAAATATAATCAAAATATATTTTGTTAAATAATAATAACTTAAAAATTAATCTGGTATACCCTCGGTTAGAACTGGATTGCTGGTTGAACCCGCCAACTCACGGATTTCAATTTTGTTTTGGTCAAAAAATATGATCCGCATAATCCGCAAACAAATAGTTTGTACGGGAACCCGTCCCATTTAATTTTGCAGTTATCCGTGGGCTATAATTTTTTAAAAATAATTATTTAATTTAATTATTATAAAAATATAAAAATATATTTATAATAAAAAATTATATATTTTTAAAATTTAAAATTGTTTTTTCAGAATTATTATATTTTAAAAAGTGTTTACTTTTCTTTTATTTTTTATTTTTAAATACTTTTCGGATCGGCGGGTACCAACAATCCAAAATCTACCAACCCGCACCCACCCCGAATAAAATACTCATAACTTGCATCTGCAAATCAATTTTTTTTCAAATAATTGAACTAAATTTATGATCCGCTCTTAAAAGTATGGATATATTTTTTGTTTTATATTTTTTAAGAAATATAATTTTTATAAAATCCAGGTTGTAACCAATTATATCTCTCAATATTTAATTTTTCTAGGATATATTTAATTTTTCTCTCACATTTCTGAACCTATAAATATAGCTGCAAAAATATACAAAATTCGAAATTGAGATTAGTATGATAATGAGTTCGATATAGATAGGCTTTTAAAATAGGAGTTTAAGTTCCATGATAAGGAGTTTGATATACAAAAATATGACATTCCTAAAAAAATTAGAATTTATCATTATAGAACTTTTTCTTGTTGTTGCAGTTATATCTCGGCATATGAACAATTATATATAGATTGTTGCAGTTATATTTATAGGTTTCATGTATTTTTAAAAAATTGGATTCAACTATTATCAATTAATCATACTGCTAAATTAATAAATAAATTTATTAGTATAGTTTATGTCTATGAAAACTAATTTTCTTTTCAATAAAAGGCTAAAATAAAAATTAAAATACTTTCTCCTCTTTAAATGACATCGTATTGGGTTTAAAATAGGACGACATATCATATCATTATCTTCATCACTGCAACTGAAGTGTTCTTTATTGGGTCGTTTTCTGGATTTACTCAACCCTAGAATTAAAAATTACAATCAAGTGAAATAATCTGGAAATTTGAATAGGTAATAAACATAAAATTAACAAAACCTTTATGAAAAAGCCCTTTATCAAAAAAAAAAAAAACAAAACCTTTATGAATTGTTGTAAAAACTATGTTACGAAGAACAACCAGCAAGACTATATTTACAAACTAATGTTTTCGTATTTTAATATTAACCATTAATGTTTTGTTTTTGTTACATGAAACCATCAATGTTTTGTTCATTCATCGAAACCAATGAGTTTAATCATACACGTTAAGTTATAGAATTAAAAGTGGAGGTTACTCAATAAATAGTAAACGTAAAAAGTAGTTACAGATATATAATTGGATAAATATATTTAAAGAACAGTTATATAAAGACAATAATAAATGATTCTTTAAATAGATAAAATAAAAAGGTGGACACAACATATATCAATAGGGCACACTGCTATTTTAATAAAATTGACTAGATTTTGACCCGCCTTTTAGAAGGCGGGTATATTTTTGTTTTAGTTTTTTATTATTTTAATAAATTTAATATTTAGATACAACCACAAAACTATAATCATAATTTAAAATAAGTTTGGGCTACAAAAGTTTTGTACAAAAACCCGTGAAAACTTAAAATACATGAGATATTTAAAATATTTTAGGGTTTTAAACATAAGTAATTTAAGTTAAATTAGGGTACTTTTCATGTACTATAAAATCTATATGCCATTTGTTGTTTTCATTTTTGATTTTTAAAACTATAAAGTATATTTTAGTTTATAGAATTTTATATGATTTGAACGGATAGAAAAAGCCAAACTAAACCCATAGAAATATGAACTGAAACAAAATTTACAAATATATAAATGAGATTTAAATCACTACTTCCAAAAATTTGAAACCTGAATAGACTTAAACCAAAATCTCATCACATAATTAAACTTCATATTTCATTAATAATAAATATTGAAATATCACCAGCTTAAAAGATTTGGGAATCAACTATATATTTAAGCGGATAAAAAAAAAGAATGATCATGTTTTAATAACACAAACAATATTTTGATACATGCTTGAAAGCGCATGATATTTTATCATGTAAAATTTCATTAATAATTTTACAAATTTTTTGTTAAATGGTAAGGATTTTGAGATATTTAAAATATTTGTGTATTTAAATCAGCAGTCTTAAATCCAGTTCGGATATGTGGTTGAACCTATAAATCCCGTGATTCGATATGTAATCCGGTTTGAGTTTCAAAAAATATCCATCAATTAAAAACTTTATAAAAACCACAAAACATTTAAAACCAGAGGGTAGAGAGTGCATGTTGAACCTATGGGTGATCGATATATAATTCAAATTTATATAAATTTTTGTTTAAAATTAAAAATTTAGTTTCAATGTTTGAATTAGATATTTAAATAATTATTAGTTTTGATATTATTGTATCTTCTTATTATATTTCGTAACTCTAACTTGTTATAAAAATTGTTTAAATTATATTTTATGTGAAATGAAAAATAAACAATTTAAATTTTAAAAATTTATATATTTGTAAACATGTTTTTTCTTTTATTTTTGATATTGATATATTTATATCATTTTACAAAAATAGATATAAATATTACTGATCCGTCCTTTCTATTAAATTAGAAACATGACATATTGATATATATTTGATCCAATATTTTAATACAATTACTAAAACTTCTTACTAATCATTTAAAAAATATTTTAAATAAATATGATTACAAAAAAACACAAATAGAACTAAAAACACATAAATATGAATTTTTTTTTTTCTAACTTTAATGAGCCATAGATTGCTTCGTTGACTCTTAACCCTTTCATATCTTTCTCAGACACACACATGATCAAAGTCTTAGAGACAGCTTTTCTCAGTTAGAAAAAACCTTCACCAATACCGTGAGAGTCTGAGAAAAACGTGTCCCAACATCTTTTTCTCATTCTCCTCTCGTTTTTCTTCATAGTTTTTCCTAATCCCATTTCTGTCGCTCCAATTATCCAAAAATTCAAAGAACCCCACAGTTTTACAATTCTGCTGAGCTGACGACGATGACTTGTCGACCAAGCCAATATTGTGATCTCGTCGAGCTGTCCACGTGGCCATAAAACTCGACGCCGCCTACATGCGCGGCTCAGTCGCCGCCGCCCTCTCCGTCCTCCAACACTCCTCTTGCCTTGAAAACGTCATCTTCTGCTTCGTAGCCTCTGCTTTCACCGATCTCTTCCCACCAGATGCGTACGCCACGTTGTGTATATCCGAAAATAAAAGCATTCACCTATATTCATAACTGTGTAACTGTATATTACGTAATTAACAAAACAGGATCCGATAATTTTGGAAAAAAAAACAGAAGTTACAAAATTATTCTATTAAAGTGATTACATGATATCTATATAATAATTTAAATGTAGTTATATTTTAAATTGGATACAACCAAATATCAATAGGTCATGCTGCAAAATTAATAGAATAGATATAAAGCAACTCGTCATCAATTGCACTTTTTCGAACAATCAAGGTCATTATTTTTTGATTAAAACTTCATTTGCATCTTTTAAGTGGCAATTTTTTCCCTTGATTTTTATCGGTGGTAACATCTTAAGTTAATTTTGAATAGTACAAATACGAATTTTTGGCAATTTTTCTGGTGCTGGTTTAGTGTTTTCATCAGTTCTCTATCCATCGTAACTTATATAGTTATCATAGATGTATGATGAATCATCATTGTTTGACACAAATCTTAACTGAGTTATTATCGAAACAGTGGCCCTTTTAAAAACTGCCGTTCTCTATCCATCGTGACTTATACAGTTATCATAGATGTATGATGAATCACCATTGTTTGATACAAATCTTAACTGAGTTATTATCGAAACAGTGGCCCTTTGAAAAACTGCCCTGACACTGCCTTATGGGAGATTTTTTTTGTTAAACAATATGACAACTTTGTTTCAAATAGATGAAAAACAAAGTCAATGCTGGCAAAAGTGATTTTAATACGGAAACATCGGTATCGGATTGTCCAGTGCACAATTTGAAGTTGAGCCATGAAATGCTACCCACTTTCAACTTATGGCATCAAAGATAATGATCAAACAAGGAGAAGGATTAATGGCAAAATTAACAACTCGTTAACATGAATAAGCTTATCTAGGGAAAGTAGTAGTCAAAGTCATTTTTCTTAGACAATCTCCTATAGTTTCCCTCAATTTGTCCTTCAAATTAAGTTTGTGAATTGTTCCAATAATTTACTTTATTTTCTCCCTCAATTTTAATATATTTATTTTCAAATTCTTATTTATTGCAAATAACTCTCTTTATTTGATAGAATTTAAAAGTATGGTCATTTATTTTAAAATTTATACTTTAAAATAAAAATTATTAACACACTATTTATTGTATTAAGAAAATTACATAATCACATACAATACAATAGTAGAATTTTATTTTTAAAATAGTATAAATATATTTTCCCACAAATGATAAATCAAAACATATTCTATGTTGTGTTAGATTTGTATCTATTTTTAATTTTGTATTATTTATGTATTTTTGACGTTAAATTCTATTATTTATTATATCATTATTAAATTATAATATATAAAAAATTTAATCAGTATACATATGTTAGATAAAAGTTTTGAAAGTTATTTTGTGTAACTATTATGTTTATGCATAAAACAAAAATTTTCAAAAAATTAGGAATTAATATGCAAATAAAAAAATGGGCTTTTTGCAAAAGTGACTCAAAATTTGAAGTCAAACAGAAAACTAACATTTTCTTTTGACTCATTTTTTTTTTGAGTTTTTAACCTCACACCTGCATTTAATCTACGAAAATGCCATTAACTTTTTATTTTTTTTGTTTTTCGAAAATTGTTCTTTACTGTCTCAACCTCATTTTCTTCAAGTATTTACAATATTGCGACTGCCATGAATAGTGGGAACAACCTTGTACGAACTGTTTGGAGCTTTTAATGCCCTTTAATGTACGTAAATCTCTTTACACTCTCTCTATTTTAATTGTTATGAACTAAAAACAACATTTCTTTCACTTTCTCTCCATATTCATCCAAAAAACTCAAGCTTTTGATTCAAAATATGGGCGATGGTTGACAGAGCCATATTTCTTTCGTTTTGACTTACGGTTGCTTTCGTTTGAGGTTCTGGGTGGTTGGAGAAGACCCTGTGTGCAAACGAAGTTATCTCACCTAGTTTAAGGTACGAATTTGATTTTTTTTTCAAAATCTGTTCGCGTAGAAGACTTACAAGTAAGTCATCTGTATGTAGAAGACTTACTGATGAGTCTTCTGGTCAAACGGACGACTTAAACTAAGTCGTCCAGCTTTGTTTGTTGAAAAAAACACTCCAGACGACTTATATATAAGTCGTCTACGAGAAACAGGCTAGTTTTGCATTTGACCGAATCGTGTCAGATCTTTGACTATTTCTGGACGACTTATAATTCAGTCGTCTCTGGGAAAGTTAAAATTTCAATAT
Source organism: Raphanus raphanistrum subsp. raphanistrum (assembly GCA_019706035.1). Classification (NCBI taxonomy): domain Eukaryota; kingdom Viridiplantae; phylum Streptophyta; class Magnoliopsida; order Brassicales; family Brassicaceae; genus Raphanus; species Raphanus raphanistrum. Next base: position 33,256,913 of record CM033984.1, read on the forward strand.
TTTATTAAACTAGACGACTTACGTGTAAGTCGTCTTAGGTTAGTTTTGTAGTTGAAAAATAAAACTTCATAATTTAACTTTTACCAGACGACATAATATAAAGTCGTCCCGTCAGAAGACTTAATTTAAAGTCGTCCGGGGAAAGCAAAGTCGTCCAGAATTTTTCCCAATTTTCTGGTCAAACCATGCTTATCCCGGACGACCTTAAATTAAGTCGTCTAGCTGGACGACTTTTAGTTAAGTCGTCTGGAGAAAGTTAAATTTCAAGTTTTATTTTTCAATTACAAAACTAACCTAGGACGACTTACATGTAAGTCGTCTAGTTTGAATAAAATATTGAAATTTTTACTTTCCAGAGACGACTGAATTATAAGTCGTCCAGAAATAGTCAAAGATCTGACACGATTTGGTCAAATGCAAAACTAGCCCGTTTCTCGTAGACGACTTATATATAAGTCGTCTGAATTTTTTTTTTTTAACAAACAAAGCCGGACGACTTAGAATTAAGTCGTCCCTTTTAATTTTCAATTGCAAAAGTGACCTCTTTAGACGACTTACCTTTAAGTCTTCTGGACGACTTAATTCTAAGTCGTCTGCGATAATGTTTATTGAACTTCTTCATTTTCTCTATGTTTACTAATGTGTTTTATTTTGAATATTTGCAGATGATTTTTAAGTTACATGCAGTGTATGGAGAATGGTTGTTGAGAGATTTCCGTTGGGATTTTGTGGTTGATGATCTCAAAGGAGCAAGATTGTTTTTATTGAGTGAAGATTCAACACATGCTGAACTTGTTGCAATGGCTCAAGAAGATTATAACCTGGACATGAGATCAGTGACTGTGGAGATTAGCTACTCATTACCAGCAGAAATGATGATGACTCCAGGCAGTCCTCCCATTCATGTTACAAGTGATAGACAAGTTCGAAACTTGCTCGAGATACTCAAAACGCATAGAGTATGTCTTTGTGTATCAAGCCGCAAGCAAGGTGGAAACGATTTCAGAGAAAAGAGAAGAAGCTGGTGAATGGGAAGAAGATGTTGGTGATAATGATGAAGCTGGTGAATAGGAAGAAGATGTTGGTGATAATGATGAAGCTGATGAATGTTTTGAAGATGATGGTGATAATGAGTCTGTTGAAGATGAAAATCAAGATGGGGAGGAGGAAAATGGGGAGGAGGATGCTGATAACACTATTGTTGGTGAAACGGATCAGAATGGTGGGGATTACAGTCTTTATGGAAAGGTTCAAGATGAGGACGAGGAAGATGATGATAATATTTGTTTTGAAGAAATTGAAAAGACATATGCTAAGACAAATGCTATTGAAGGAGGAAAATCGGATTGTACCAGCATCTATATCAACGAGAGTTTTGTTAGCAAGGATGCACTGCTTTCAGAGCTGCGGTTGACAGCAGTGAGGGGTAAGTTTTCTTTCAGAATATACAAATCAACGTAAACTCTCCTTGTGGCAACATGTCGGGTTAGCGGTTGTGGATGGAAGATCAGAGCGAGTGTGAAACATGGGACAAACACGTTTTGGGTAACAAAGTATGTGGAAAAACATTTATGCTCAATTGGAGACCGAATCGCTCAGCGGAGACACTGTACTCCAAAGTATGTTGGTAGTCTTTTCATTAATCGTGTTGGAATCATTGATGGGATAACTCCACAGCATATCACTGATGCAATGAGGAACATGTTTGGCATGACGCTTGATTACACCACTTCATACAGAGCACTGTTATATGCACAAAAATTGGTGAAAGGATCAGCAGAAGAAGGGTATTCGCGTCTGCCTTCATATCTCGAGCAAATCTCCATTGCAAATTATGATTCTATCACGGCTATAGAACTTGATTCTATGAAAAGATTTAAGTATCTATTTCTCTCTTTTGGAGCTTCTATCAAAGGTTTTAAGTATCAGAGAAGGGTCATTGTGGTGGATGGAACTCACCTAAGTGGAAAGTATGGAGGTGTTATGTTAGTTGCAGCCGCATAAGATGGCAACTTTCAGATATTCCCATTGGCTTTTGGGATCGTGGATGCTGAAGATGAACCTTCTTGGGAATGGTTTTTCACAAAATTGGCTAGTTGTATATCTCATGACAAGCCTCTGGTGATAGTCTCCGACCGGCACGCGGCCATTAAAAGTGCGTGTGAGAAGGTGTTTCCTTGGACAACCCAAGGAATATGTTATTATCACCTTCAAGATAACATTGTCAAAAAGTTTAAAGGGAAACATCTCATGTACTTGGTGAAAGGGGCTGCTTATGCGCACACGGTTTACGATTTTGATCGGTACATGGCTGAGATACGGAGTGCAAACCCGGAACTTGCAACGTATTTGGAGAAGGCCGACGCCAGGCTATGGTCAAAGGTTTATTGTAAGGGGAACATGTTCAACATAAAAACAAGCAACATCGCTGAATCTATTAATTCCGCACTGAAGCGAGTAAGAGGATTTCCGATTCCGTTCCTGCTGGAGTTCATAAGGCAGAAGTTAGGAAAATGGTATTGGAAAAGGAGACAAGATGCTTTGAGTCTCCCAACTGAACATAGCCGGGGTGTTGAATACTTGCTTGCTGTTCGATCAGAGATAGCGGATACGATGACGGTCGAACCAATTGATGGATGGCGTTTCTTTGTCAAAGGTGGCAAAATGGACTGTGTGGTTGATTTGGAACATGTAAAGTGTGATTGTGGTGTCTATGGAGTGGAGAAAATACATTGCTGTCATGTTATAGCTGCTGGAACACATGCTGGTTTGCATATCTCCACACTTGTTTGTCCACTTTACTCAAAGAATCATCTGTATGCAGGATACTCAGAGAATATAAATCCTATCGTGTCACAACATATTGAGGAACGAGAATGCTTTCCTCCAAACGTAAAGCGTGGTCCGGGGAGACAGAAGAAATCAAGATGGCAATCTTGGTTGGAGCTATCTAGGATGAGAGGACACAAACCCAGGAAGAAACACAGGGCACAGAGATGCTCAAACTGCAAGGAAACTGGCCATACGAAACCACAATGTACACAACCAGTTGACTAGTTGTCCAGACGACCTAAATTTAAGTCGTCCAGTCTTGATTACCCGTCCAGACGACTAATTGTTAAGTCGTCCAGTGTTTCGTCTACCAGATAACCTTCAAGTAAGTCGTCCAGAAGACCTTCTGCTAAGTCGTCCAGTGTATTTTATTTTTAGACGACCTTCTACTAAGTCGTCCAGTGTATTTTATTTTTAGACTACCTTCTACTATCCCTTCAAGTGTATTTTTTTTTAGACGACCTTTTACTAAGTCGTCCAGTATATTTTATTTTTAGACTACCTTCTACTATTTTTATTTTTAGACTACCTTCTACTATTTTTTTTAGACGACCTTTTACTAAGTCGTCCAGTGTAAGTCGTCCAGCTGGAAAACCTTCCAGACGACTTATTTGTTAGTCGTCCAAACCTACCAGACGACTTATATATTTACAAATCTATACAAAGACAAGTTCAAATAAATCATACACAAGTTAGAAAATCTATACAACGACAAGTTCAAATACAAATACACAAATCATACACAAGTTAGAAAATCTATACAAAGACAAGTTCAAAGCCATACACAAATCTAATCATACATGCCCACGAACATATCACCATCCTCATTATCTTTCAAATGCTGATCAACAAGCTCCGTCCATATAACCACCGCCATATTATCCTTCATATTCTTCGCATTGGACCTAGCAAAGTCTTTAGGGCTAAAGGGGACCCCAAGAGCATGACATTCAATGTACTTTAGAGCGTACACGCCACAATCACCATTGTTGGCCGTGGGTACATCTTTCAGCCGTCTCTCATATGTGTATCGCTCCAACCCGTATTTGACCCGTAATTCGTCGGTGTCTGCGCACTCAACAAGCAGATAAGGGACCATCTCGAGAAAAGACTCCATTATCTCATCCCATGCTTCTGGTATGCTAGATGTAGGTATGCTGTCCCAGACGACTATGTGCCTCTTAGGAATCGATATCCAAATAGCAACCCAATGTTTGTTGTCCAAGTTCACTGGCGCATAGATATCATCAATGTCCTCCCCCCACTTCTTGTTTGATTGGCAAAATGAAGGCATTGATCCGTCATAAAAACTCGACGCCCCACCAGGTAGCATTCTTCCTAAACCTTTGTGATCAGGTTCCGATGCTTTGAAGAACAGATACTGGTCTCTCCAAGACTGGGAAAAGTTGTGATCCAGGAAGCACATTCGCTCGCTCCGGAAAGCTTGTGGGTTCTCCTGATACCTCTGCCTCAGCACATTAATCCAAGCATATATATGCTGCATATAAAATAATACAAGTTAGAACCTTCCAGACGACTTTTATTTAAGTCGTACAAACCTACCAGACGACTTATTTGTAAGTCGTCCAGCTGGAAAACCTTCCAGACGACTTATTGGTAAGTCGTCCAGCTAGAAAACCTTCCAGACGACTTATTGGTAAGTCGTCCAGGTGGAAAACCTTCCAGACGACTTATATATTTACAAATCTATACAAAGACAAGTTACCAGACGACTTAAAGATAAGCAGAAGACTTACTACGTTTTCCAACCATCCTTTGGGTGTCCGTAGGATGTGATACCACCAAGTTGGTGATGTACGTGGTTTGTCCTCTTGCTTAGTGAAATAATGACTGCAAACAAAAAAGCAATTAGTTTTGGTAGACTAAATCAAGCTATTATGGGTAAAGCAATCACTTACGGATCAGTTTTCAACCAATCAGCGAGCTCCTTCAACTTAGGTCTGTTTAGTGTGGGAAATGGATTATACTTTGCCACTCTAAGGAGTTTCTTTCTATCTGCCGTATAAGGAGATATCTGCGTGGGAGCAAGTTTCTTCGTTCGTTCACTCCTTGCACGCACAGAAGCAGTGGGAGCTGTTTTGTCCAATACAACCAGGCTCGGTTCTGAAACTGGAACGCTTGGATCGGTGGAAGCGAAGCTCGGTTGTTGATCGTTGGAAGCGAAGCTCGGTTGGTCAGTGGAAGTGAGAGAAAAAATCTCTTTGGAGGTGACACCATCTGCTTTATCCTCCGGCAAGATCTTATATACCGAGATCGCCTCATCTGCTGTATCCTCCGGCAACAATCTCTGCAATAAAAGTTGCACACAAGTTAACCCTGGACGACTTAAATAAAAGTTGTATGGACGACTAGTTTTTTGTTGGGAGAGGATTTGATACTAACCTCTTTGGGCAGAGGAGAAGGCTGTTCCTTTTGAGGAGTAGGCTGTTTCGTTTGAGGAGAAAGCTGTTTCTTTTGAGGAATAGGCTTTGCCTTTTGAGGAGTAGGCTGTCTGGTTTGAGGAGTAGGATGATTGGTTTGAAGTGTAGGCTGATCCTTTTGAGGAGTAGGCTGTCTGGTTTGAGGAGTAGGCTGATTGGTTTGAGGTGTAGGGGTAGCCTGTTTGTTACTAACCCCGGTTTCTGTGGCTTGAGGGGTAGACTGTTTGTTACTAACCCCGGTTTCTTTGGCTTGAGGGGTAGCCTGTTTGGTTAGAGGTGTAGGGGTAGCCTGATTGGTGACACCAACCTTCTTCTCCACAGCTTTCAATCTATCGCACATCTTCCTAATCTCCCTGATGCACTTCTTAAACCCATCTTTCATCATGTCAACTAAGTCCTTGAACATATTTTCCAACTCCTCTCTGGTCACCCAACTAGCCTCTTCTCTAGCCTCTTCTCTAGCCTCTTTAGGAGCCTCTTTAGGAGCCTCTTTACGAGCTTTCTTCCGAGGTCTCTGATTGTCTTCCTCCTCCTCCTCTACCTCCACCACAACCATCTCTTTGGCTCTTTTCGATGGAGTCATAAACTTAGGTTTTGTACCAGTGACTTCCCAGCAATCCATGGTCCACTTCCACGGTCTCCGATCATACATGACTTTAATGATGTTCTCCGCGGGCACGTCCTCAACCTCAGAGTCCCATTTTGGCCACATTTCACTAATGTCCTTCTCAACAAAGTTGATCACGCGGGTCTGCAGTAAATAGAAGAAGAATCGAGTTAGATATTTGAAACAAAATACTAAATAGACGACTTAATTATAAGCCATCTACTAAGTCGTCTAGCTGGACGACCTTCCAGACGACTTATTATAAGTCGTCTACTAAGTCGTCCAGCTGGAAGACCTTCCAGACGACTTATTATAAGTCGTCTACTAAGTCGTCCAGCTGGAAGACCTTCCAGACGACTTATAATAAGTCGTCTACTAAGTCGTCCAGCTGGAAGACTTTCCAGACGACTTATTATAAGTCGTCTACTAAATCGTCCAGCTGGAAGACCTTCCAGACGACTTATAATAAGTCGTCTACTAAGTCGTCCAGCTGGAAGACTTTCCAGACAACTTAATTAAGTGAAGATGGAAAGGTACATGACTCAAGATAGCAGCTTTCATGAATCTGCGGCCTCTGCTGCCCTCGTAAGCCAGAATCGGTGGAGACGGACTGTTTGCTCTGGGACTACCAATACTAGCACCCATTCCCGGAATAGCTGTGTACGCCCAGACCTGAAGAACTTGTATAAACCCATCCACGGTGTAACAGCCAGTAATCTCTTTGTTCCACAAAGAGTCCATCAGCACCTTAAACGCGACTCTCCCCCATGGATAATTCTCAAACCGTTCTAAATCCATCACTAGCCTTGCCAGAGTAGATCGTGTAGCGGTCGAAAACTTTCTCCCTTCAATGAATCCAGTGAAGATGGAAAGGTACGCGAGCCGCTTGCGATCTTCCGTGGACCAATCCCCGCATCTCTTCAGTGCTGCTATTATCTGATCAGTAGTTGGCCCAGCTTCCAGATGAACTCCCATCATCCCCCAGAAAGAAACCATCTATTTGGTAACTTCACATTTTGGTGTCTCAAGGTCCTCGATGTACTCGCAGTTTAGACCAGTGAGGTTTTCAAACTCTAACAGTGAAAACCTCACAGGTTCTGGACCAACGAGAGACCACATCTCGTACTTCTTCTTAATGTCCAGCTTTAAACAGAGCATGTAGTGAACCAGCCTTGAAGCCCAACCAAATCCCTGCTCCTTGAACTTGATGAAAATTCCCACCCTCGACTCCTTGAGCTCTTCAAATTCATCATCAGTGAGAGCTTCCCTAAGAGCAGTATGCAACTTCTTGTTATCTGTATGATACGAAATGCTATGCTGGGGTTCTGGCTCTTCCCCTAATGTGTATAACCTACGGGGGAGTTCTGGAATATCCATCGTTTTTGTCTGCAAAATAATCAAAGACAACAATAGAAGTCAGAACACAAGCTAAATCAATCACGCCTTAATTGTTACTCCAGACGACTTTAATATAAGTCGTCTGGAAAGTCGTCCAACTGGACGACTTAGTTGACGACTTATATTTAAGTCGTCTGGAAAGTCTTCCAAATGGACGACTTATATTTAAGTCGTTTACTAAGTCGTCCAGTTGGAAGACTTTCCAGACGACTTACTTACAAGTCTTCCACTAGAAAAATTTCAAGCGGACCTGATGAGTCGCAGAAGGAGTTGGAGTACTCGTCGTTGTGGTTATAGATCTGAAAAAATAAACGTGAAACGGTGAGAATGAGTAAATTGATAGAGACAACGTTTTATGTTCATCTTTTCCTCGAGATTGATGACTTACCGGCGTTAGGGTTTACAGAGAAACGGCGCTACGGTTTACAGAGAAGAAGCGGCGGCGTTAGGGTTTAGAAGAAGCGGCGGTGCTAGCTAGTGTTTAGAGGAAGCAGCGGTGACAACGTTGGTGAGCACGGTGGCGAGGGCGACGGTTTGTTCGGAAATAGTGGAAGCGGGGGCGCTAGGGTTTAGAGGAATCGGCGGCGCTAGGGTTAGAAGAAGCTGCGGCGACAACGGTGAGAATGAAGTGAGATAGATAGCCGACGTTGAGAACGATGGTTTGTTCGGAAATAGTGGGAATTCGAATCGCATTTGATATCGCCGGTGAGAGAGAACTGTTAGGGTTTCTGAATTTCGCGGAAAATAAAAAAAAAATCACCTTATATATTGGGTAAATAATCCGGTTAGATTTAAAAGTGCATTGGTAAACTTTAAGGTTTGGTCCGGTTTAGACGACTTATTCTGGCTGATAATGTACATCAGACGACCTAATATTTAGTCGTCTGTGCACAGAAGACTAAATATTAAGTCATCCCAGACCCTAAAATGAACCTCTAAACTAAAATGACTAAATTAACTTACTAACCATGTTATAAAATTAAATTATACTTCAATAGTGTTTACTATACACAGAAATGAACACGCTTAGGTAATTTTAAAAAATTTCAAAAACGGTTTTAATGCTTTCCAAAATCTAACCCTAAGAACACATACAATACTACAACATATGTTGATGAAACATAAACTAAAGAATATCATGACTCACTACTTTCACTCATCTGGGCTGAAAACAATTGAAATTTGTTATATATTAATTTATATCTCTTAAGACATATATTAATTACATAATTCCAATTTTTCACTTATCAAAATATTTTTTACAAAATTTTTAAATTATGTTTAAGAATAACTGTCCAGACGACTTTAAGTTAAGTCGTCTGGACGACTTATTTTCAAGTCGTCTAAACAGACGACTTGCGAGGGGTAGAAACGTAAAAAAAAATCCGTTTTTTTGTTTATTCACAAGGAGATAGTTGTAATTTCAATAGCCTTTTAGATTACTTTTGCCTTTGACCCAAGTTGGGGTATTCTTTTGGGTTTGACTCCAAGTTTTGAGTCACACTTGGCAATTCTCCCTAAAAAAAATTAAAATCAAAATGAATTTGTAAATAGTGTTCCTTCAAATATGATGTAATACTATTCACTTTTTCATTTTTTGTCTCAAAATGATGATCATTGAAGATGAATTTAAGAATAAATAGAAAAAAATGAATAGGGATAAAATTTTGGAAATGATGATTTCTTATCAAAATTAATAAGGAATAAATTTGTACTACAATTTTCTACAGAAAAATGAAATAAGAAATAATGAAAAGCAAAAATTATTTCTCACTAATGATAACTTATTTTAAGGAATGTTAAAGAATATATTGTTCCTCTTTGTTCCTTTGGTTAAATCAAAATTTATGTTTTCTGCACACCATTGGAGCTGTCCTTAGAATATCTTACTTGCTATGTGTATACATCTATCTAATAATTTGTCCTCCCAAAATTACGTTATATAAAACCCATATTCGTTCCTTTGGTTAAATCAAAATTTTTGTTTTCTGCACACTATTTGAGATGTTCTTAAAATATCTTACTTGCTATTTGTATGCTACATGCCTACATCTATGTAATAATTTGTCTTCTTAAAATTATGTTATATAAAACCTATGTTCAAAACCACGCTAGACGCTAGTCGGGCGGCGAGTCCGGATCTAGTGAGTTATCGAAAAATCAGAAAATATTCGGAGACTATGCTGAGCTTAGTTTTAAATATAATTTAATATATTATAATATATTTACCTAATTTTAAACATAATTACACAAGTTTTTAAACATAATTATACAAAATTTTTATATAATTTTAAACAGCCTCATTTTGATTTTTCGAACATTTAGATAATGGTGTATTTGATACGAAAAAATCTTTAAATGGAGTATGTATATGTTTGTTTTGGGTTTGATAGCTAATTATAATTATTTAGTAATGAATAATAACACAAAATCTATCAACAATGATTAAAACAATTAAATGTGTTTTAATTTTAAGCGAACGGAAAAAAATAACTTTGGTGGTCAATTCGAGAATTATGCTGAATTAGACAGAAATTAGAGGGTCAATTTTATCATATTCGTTGCAGTCAATCCCCGGACAGCGTCTAGGCACAGGGTATAAAACCCATATCAAATTTGTATCCCGCAAAAGACAAACCATGATGAGACATTAAACTGAAGAAGCATTTGTCCTAATTTCCGAAAGTACCCTCCGATCAACCATTGAGTTTACCAAAACAAGACTCTGAATTCTCGGCATCCCATCGTACGCCGTATATATAACAAAAAGCTTTGGCCTTACCGTTAACAATAAACCAAAAAACAAAAAAAAAAAACCACAGCCGGTAAAAGTTTCCGGCGAGTAAATCTTCAAGTCTAGAGATAAGAGATTGATTGATTTAAAGAAGACGAGAGTGCACCGATCAATGGTATAACGCGGTGAGATGTGGACAGCGACACCGACGACGACGAGAACAGAGCGACCGAAGAGTCTCCACAATTTCACGCTCCCGAGCTTGAAGTGGGGGAGTCAGCGTCATCTCAAGTGCTCCAGGATGGAATCTTCGAGAAGCGGTTCCGGCGGGAAGAAGAAGGGATCGAGGAGTTCAGGGTAAAGATCATGTCGGATCTGAAGACAGTGAGGGATAAGATCACACAATCGATGTTTATGAAAGAAGAGCATGGAATCTAAGGAAAAACGTAAGACCGACGTTGAGAAGGTTTCTCCGGTGAAGCTTTCGAGGAAGGAGATCGAGGAGGATTTCATTGTGGCTCTTGGTCACCGACCACCGCGCCGGCCAAAGAAGCGGCCAAGAACCGTTCAGAAGAAGCTCGATGTAAGTCTCGGAGTTCTTGATTGATCTGCTTTGATTGTAAGTTGATTTCTTTTTCTTTTTCTTTTTTTTTTGTTTGCTTTGCCATGGCTACAGAGCTTGCATCCTGGGTTTTATCTGACTGATGTGACGCTTGATTCATATAAAGTCCCACAAGAAACTAAGGTATGATAATAATCTTTGAAAAGCATTAGCCTTTTGTAGTTTTTGAAAAGTTATGAATCTCTTTGCTTTTGCATAATATGCAGAGATGATGATGATTGAAAAGATTGTTTAATTTTAGTTGACGTTGAAGCTTCAGATAATTGTCAATCTTTTCAAATTGGGTCTAGTTTTGAAGATCCCTTCCCTGCTCTGCTAATTTCTCTTTTTCTCAAATCATTTTTTTTTGTGGCCAACTTATTCTGAATAAACTGTACAAAAACCTATGAAGAATGTGTAGGTTCCAGTTGATTAATACAATAAAATTATATTTTAAACAAAAGAAAAAAAAACAAAGCTTTCTTCTTTCGTTCACAATGATCACGCTACGAATCTAGCCCAAGAAAAACCACTAGCTTCAGAAGTTGCTAGATCTCAGATTTCTCACATGCTTCATCTATTGCTTAGCATCTTCTCATATGCTCTGAGTAAAAAAAAACACAGTGATGCACCGAACAGAGGAAAACCCAAATCTTTTGTGTGATTAGGTCAATAAAAAAAGACTGGTCTTTTCATCTACTTATTATACATGCAGTTACAGATCTTGGAACAGCTTAATGTGTGAAGAAGAGAATACTCTGACTCGATGTTCTCTAAGATTGAGTCTGTACAAGGAGTTTTGTTTGGCTTATATGCTCAGAATAAAACACAGATCGTTTAACTTAAACAGGCTTGTTTGAAGTGAGTTTGGTCAACAGAAAGTAAAAGAATTCAAGAATGGACCGAACGGAGACATTTTATTAGAGTCGGAATAACGAGAGTACAAGAGTAAGAAAGCCGGCTAGTCAATGTTCGGAGAGCTTCTAGCCGAAAGTACAAGAGAGCGGTGAGATACAAAGAGAGTAATGGAAACCCTAATCTAGCCGCAAGTCTGTGTGTTAAAGTGGTGATGCCCTTTTTCTTCTTGTCTTCAACTCCTTATATAGTCTCCTAAGTCGGTTGCTTTTAACCTAATTCGTCTCCTTTCTCGTGCGCCTTTCGGCCTGCAGGCCTGATTCAAACAACTGTTCGGCCCGATCCGTTTGGTCGCTCTCCTCGGTTCCTCGTCTTCTAGCTAAAGTAGTTACGAGCCGAGTCGCGGCTCGTCGGGAGCCGGCTTCAAGCCGATCATGCCTCAATCAATTGAAATGGGCCGCCTGTTCGCTGGACCTTGTGGATGGTGACAATCCATTCCCAACAGTAAGTCCCCCCTAGTTCGTTGTCGAGTCGAGTAAAAGATCGCAACGAGCTAGTTTTTTAATGCCTCGAAGAACGGGAGGCTTATTGCTGACTTTTGCGATCCCTCGGGAATCGTTTGGTGAGGCGATTGATTGATCCGTCGTCGCGAGTAGTCGAACCATCGCTGTTCGGCGTAAATTGTTGAAATCGGAACCGAAAAGTGATCCCTTTTGAACCGACGACTCGATCGCATTCGGTTTGTGATGTGACGTGAACCGTCACCGGTTTTCGATCGAGAAGCCGAACCGTTGCTAGGTTTTTGGATCGGGAAGCCGAAAAGTCGCGCTTGAGATCGACGCGCGAGCCCGTCTAGGGGCCCATTTAGGCCCGTTTAGGGCTAATTATGACGCCTCGTGGAGTGCGCGTCCAAATCCTATAAATAAGAGATCTCACTTGAGATTTCTCATTCTTCCTCAGTCTTCAGGTACTCTCTCTCTCTCTAGACTCTTTCTCTCTCTTTCCTCTGCTTTCTCTGTTTATCGTTTATTCGGTATGTCGACGAGCAAGAGACTCTCTCGGGAACAAAAAGGGAAGATGTCCGTGAGCGCAGTCGGTTCCGACAGTGATTTAGAGACAGTCTGTGGATCTGACGATAGCGCGGAGGCGGCTCAACGCGAGGCGATGATGGATACGAAGAACATGAGCCGGCAGGAGCGAGTGCTCGTCTCGGAATCGATGGTCGCATCTCGCGGGGACGATGATGGCCATGACCCGACTACTGAATCGATGGTTCCCAGCTGCTTCTACCCGGATGGCATCTTTGAGGATCAGCGCAGGCTCGGCCCGGAACGAATTCGGCCCTCGGTAGTTGAAGGGCAGGATTGGCCGAACGTCGAGCCAACTTGGTCCACCTTTGAGTCGGTATCGAAGCTTTTGTGGAAGCGTAAGGCAACCGGAGTTACGTTCATAATTCCGAGGAAGGACCAAAGGCCTTGGTCTCCCCCGAAGGGATATCAGTGCATGTACGAGGCGTATTTAGAGGGTGACACGAAGCTGTGGTTCCCGATTCCGCGACTCGTCACTGCCTACACGATGCGCCGAGGAGCCGCACTTAGTCAGTTCCTGAATGGAGCTTGGCGACTAGCGGCCGCGCTGGTGGTCATCGGGGCGGAGGCCGGTGTAGCCCTCAACGTCCGAGCATTCGAAGAGCTGGTATCGGTGAAGATAAAATAGGGCTTGATCTCGCTGAAGATACGCCCTAACTACAACGTGGTGACGGGATACCCTTCCAAGACAAACAACTGGCAGCAATCGTACTTTTACGTTAAGTCCGATCGGGCGGCATTTGAGGAGCTGCTGAAAGCTGGCTATCGTGTTCTATGGAATGACAAGATTGGTATATAATGTCGATTGATCCTTTATTGTTCCGCGCATCTAACCCTTGTTCCTTTGTGTCTTTACAGTTCCTCACTCGAATTCCGAGCAGTACGAGGAAGAGTTTTTGGAGAGTGCTCGGGTGGTTGCGTCTCGGAAACAAGATCATTGGGATAACTTCTCCTTCAGTAGGATCCGTGAGTCGACTGGTCGGATCAGACAACGTAAGTCTTTTTGTCCTTCCTCTCTTTTACTCGGCCTTTTTAGGGGATCCTAACTCATTTCCACTTCGTCTTGCAGAGGTTTGGCGTTCGGACACGATTCCCATCATCACTAAGAGGTCAAAGAGGATTAACTTGTTCAACAAGGACAAACAAAAGGAAATAAACCGAGCAAGAACCATGAGGGAGTTGCCGGATTTGAGCTTGGACGTCGGGAAGCAGCTCGGGTTCGGGGAGCCGGATCAAACTGCTAATGCAGACTTACCCGATCTGGGGGATCCAAACGTTACTGAGTCAGATTTCGAGGCTCAGCTCGTGAGGAAGAAGAGCAATAAGAAGAAGAAGAGAGAGGAGACCGCAGCTTCCGAGGAGAAGCAGTCTGAGGAGACTTCCGCAGGCGGGGATGCCAGGCCGGAGAAGAAACGGGCGCGAAAGGATCCCGTCGAGGTTCGATCTTCCTCCGTGGAGGAAGGGGAACTCCAAGCCTTGGAGCCGAGTGGCGGTTCCCAAGACAACGCTGTTCCGGATCCTTCTCTTGGTGGCGACCAAGCAGAGGATGGCCAGGAGACTTCTTCGAAGGCGAACAAAAAGAAGAAGTCGAAGAAGAGCAAGAAGAAGGGGACCGGCGAATCCTCGGAGCAGGAGGCGGCGCCAGATGCGGAGCAAGGAACCTCAGAACTTCCGACTGCTGCTACTTCTCCTGAAAAGGCAGCAGCGCGCGACGATGCAGGAGGATCGAGCAAATCGCCCCCGAGAGCTCCGCAGGAGAAGGGAGTCATGCCGAAGAACCTTCAGGGGTTTTGTCCAGATAAAGTCGACTTCATCTACAAGCGTGATACTCCCCTTGTTTGTAGCAACAAGGAGTGCGCTCGCTTTGTCCGCCAGGTTCGAGGGAGTTCCGATCATCTCCCGCTCGTAAAGGAACTTGTCTTCCAAGACGACTACTGTGTCGCCGCCGGCTCTTCGGTCAGGGTAAGGATGGATCTCGCGTTGTGTCCGTTCCTCGTCTTCTTCTAATTTGGTTGTCTCACTTAATCTTCTCGTTTGATGTGTTGCAGAGCCAAGGGGATTGGAACGTAGTCGTCGGTAAGTACGACAAGGAGTTGAAGAGGACCTATGGCATGATCGATAGGCAGAGACGCAACAGCAATGAAGCGACTCGCGCCTTAGAGGACATGTTGCGCAAGAAAAACGAGGTGGTTATTCGGGAGGAGGCCATCAAGGACGAGCTCTTCTAGAAGGAGGCATCCATGAACAAGGAGCTGAAGCGAGCCCGGGAGTTGGTCAAGACACTCGAGAAGAAGAAAACCAAGTTGGCGAACGAGAAGGAGACCCTCGAGAAGGAGAAGGCCGCCGCTGCCTTGGAGCATTCCAAAAAGATGGACCATCTCCGAGAATCGCGTCGCTATGAGGTTACTCACGAGCGGATCCGAGTGATGGCCGCGATGCATGGAAAGGCGGCTGCTCGTTTCCAGAGGATTCGGGACTGGGAGACTCGTTGATGCACCCAAAATCGAGCACCGTCCTGTTTGGTTCATGGACACGACCCAAGGTGGTGACCTTGTCGACCAGCTAGACCTAGCCGAGGTTTTCTCATCAGATTATGCAATCTTGGATAAGCTGAATACTCAAGTGAGCTGGACTGACACTATCATGGACGAGCTGAGCTGGAATAACACTCATCGAGCTGAGTAAGTTGGTTCGACCTTCTGAGCTGGATCGACCATCAAACCACCCGAGAAGCAACACAGATATATGTTCATTGTTCGAAGCATATCTTCTAAACCATGATGTTTCTTCACTTGAAACCACATGGAGAATGTGCTCAATTCAATTATGGAACTCCACGAAGAAGAATCAGATCAAACGGAGTTCAGATGAGGGAGTTATGCCATATATAACTCAGTTGATGTTCAGTTCTCGCGAATTCAGACATGTGTGGATCGTCCCGCGTGTATCCGTATCCTTCCCAGCATGGTGTGTACGACCAGCATGAACCTGGACATCTTTCTGAATCTTGACTAGTCAACATCTGAGACCGCGCATTGACCAGTCTTCCTTGTTTTCCACACTTTGACTAGATCTAGTCAAATTTGTGTTTTCTATGCATTGTTTTCTGCACTTTCTTTTATTTCTCTTTGACTCAAAGTACTATAAAATGTAATCTTTGATCATTGCAATAACATCAACGAAATTTCTTCTTTTATTTGAGTTTTTACTCTTTGTTCTTTGTCAAGAACACTTTTAGTTTCTTTGGTGTGGTTAGCTCCAAACAAACGCCTCTTTCTAGTTGGACCGGTGCGTCATATCCGGCAACTGATCGAGTTTGCTTCCTTGTCGGACCTGTGAGTCATATCAGGCGACATTCAAGCACCCAGACAGTATCATTGGGTCATTCCGCAACCCTTTGTGTCGTCATTCAATCCATCAGTTCTCTTCGGAGTTCATATCTTTCATACCGGTCGAGTGATCAGATTTAGGGTGTATCAAGTGGTATCAGAGCCACTCTTCCGGTAACTCTTTATCATTCCATCTTCTCATCTCTCCATATTCTTCTAAACACTTCTTCTTCTACCTTCCTTGAACCCGGGCCCCTCATTACCCACCATAGTTAAAAAAAAAAAAGATCTAAGTTTATGCTGTAAAAAAAAAAAAAAAAAAAAGTTATAAAAAAAAAAGAAATTTCAAAGTTTGATTTGTTTTGTGGTGTGGTGGTGGAAGAGAAAGCCTGCTGGCCGAAGAGAAATCCGGCCTTTGAGGTGGTTAAGGCGGATTCCCTCTAAATCTCTTATCTTTCTATCTTTAAACACCTTCGTTTGTTTGGATCTACCCGTTGGGGATTCCTAGAGTTGTTCTTCTTAGAACTTTGAGTATAAGACTTTGAGTGCACACTTTAAACCGAGAGAAACACGTGTGTGGGTGAGGATCAAACACTCGAGTGTGTGAGATTTTTATCTAACGTTTTGTGTTTAAGAATTTTCAGGAACCATGACTAGTAAGGATGAAAGGAGCCGACCAGGAAATTCTTTTGTTGGTTTATCTAACTTGCAGATGAGGAAGATCAATGATTCTGTTGCTAACCTTATACATGCAGGTCTATAACAGATCCATCAGATGGACGAAATTCAAGGTGTCCAACAGACTCGTCCTAAACCCGCAGCAAGGAGAGAACGCCCTAGGCGGACCAACCGATCCAATGACGATTTTGGAGAAAGAGAGTTCCCTGATGGCGACAGCAAGAGCCAAAAGAAGAGCTCATCCACACATGCACCTATAGCTGAGCCATCCATATTCATCAGTGAAAAGCCCAAAGGTAAATCTGAATGCAGCTTTGAAGATCTAAAAGATTTTTCAGATTCATTACCAATTTTTGATGAATATGATGATGAGCCAACTGAAAGTCTGATGAATTGTGAGGATACTTGTGATTTTCCTACTCCTGAATCTGAGTTAATGCTTGATAGTAAACTAACATGTTTTGAGCCGGAGCTTCCGAGCAGTCTTATTCTTAGTTCACATGATTTTGAGGAAGAGCCATTCAACCAACCACATCATGGACGACTTCCTGGCACTAGGACACCTTTGGATGATGATCTAGGTTCCATATTTGATGAGGAAGACGATCTTGGTCCAGTCTTTGATGAGGAAGCACCAAGCATCAACATGGACAGTCATCTTTGCTTTGATCCCGGCACAACTCCTCCCATTTTATCCACTGACATTCAAGAGCACTGTGAGAAACTTGATTTGATTTATTCTCTGCCTGAATTGTTTGTTGGAATCAGTTCTCATAATGTCAAAAGTTTTGGTCTAGACAATGTGAAAGAATTTTGTGTTTCAAATTCTATTTTTGATAACATGATTCATTCTTTTGAGAAACTTGAACCTGATAAACTCTTTGATCAAAAATGTTTTCTAAATGACAATGACATCTCTTCTGGTCTTGTTTTGAGTTTTGATCAGTTTCTGAAACATCACAAATGTTTTGATCATCTTGAAAAATCATTTGAGCTTGTTTTGCAACAACCAGATTTTTGTTTCCGAAAACTTTGTGATTCCTTTGTTTGTTTCAAGAATAATTGGTTTGATCTGAGTTTCTCTAATCATGGACTGATCACTGGTGATTTGTTTGCATTCCCTTGTGCCTTGGACGAATTTATGGTTAAGACTTTGCTAGAACAGAAATCACTTAGAACTGAAACCGATTCTTGTTGTGATTCTGATTTGAAACCTGCCCCTTCTTATTTCGAATCTGATCTTGATCTAATGTTTTTGTGTTCTGAATATGATCAACCTAGGCTCGTCTTGAATATGTTCTATGGTGTTTCATGCCTTGAAAGCATTCTGATTTGCAACACCTTCTTTGAAAAACATATTGAGCCTTGGAAAAGTAAGTCTCAGTTTGAGCTTGATCTTTTGTGTTCTAAATCTGAGAAACTTGTGCATGTTGTGAAATTATTCTTTAGGAACTATGAAATCACGAGCCTTGACACCATTCTGGTCTGTAATGTTTACTTTGATGTGCATCTTGACAGGCTGAAATGTGTGCAACTTGTTCTTGGAAAATATAGCTTGATTTCTGATTTACACAGGTACATGTCTTGCACATATGATCCTGGTATTTTAATGTTTGTTTTGAGTGTCCAGGATAAACAGGTTCAGCCTCAGAGAAGAGAAAGCATTGACCATTCTCGTCAGCCTGAAATTTGGAGATGCATTGATACATCCACTCAAACTGGCTACCTTGGAGATGCCAGCGACACAGGTTCAGTCCAAAGCAAATATCTCGGCGTCCAGAAGGTCTTTCGTCTTGACTCCAATTTTCCTGGAAAGCCAACTCCCCAAGGTTTCACTGAGGCTTGGAATCACTTGAAAAGCTTCACGGGGGGAGGAGTTATGAAATTTTCAAACAGGCGGTTTACCAGTCCATCTATCTGCGAGTACCCAGCTTTTGAAGCAGATTCAAGCCATGTGAAGAAGCGGCCTGAGCCAAAGCCGATCATAGGATTCAAGATGAATCTCTCCTCTTTCCAGAAAGCTCAATATTAGGAAAAATGGCCACGGAATCATGAAGTTATGATCCATTCTCTAAAACCGGCCAAACCTATTCTACACTTGCTTCAATGGGAAGCTAGCCGATCCAATCAACTTCAAACCAGACCTTGGCGACCAGGAGATCAATCTACACAGTCAGGTATAACCCAAACCTTTCTCAGAAACATCTTGGAAGCTAAGTGTTTACTTTCTTCTTCTTATTCTGATATTGTGCTTGAAAATAAACGGGTTTGTGATGAAGTTAACCATCTTGAACCGGTACAGCCGAGTAGTCTTGTTTCTTTGTCACAGGAACTGAAACTGTTGGAGCAATCAGCACTGAACCAAAGATGGAAGCAAGCAGAGGACGACGACCAAACACTTGTGTTATTGGAACATGGAACTGGAAATACTTGAGGAGAGCAAGTTCAAAACTCCAAGGAAGTTTCTCTCCAAGTTTATTTTTCATTGAATTTTACTTGTTTTTTAAATTCTTTTTGTCTGATTCATTCTTTTTTGATTCAGGTAAAATGGATTTGAGGACAAATCCTTTTGAAGAGGGAGAGTATGATGCACCCAAAACCAAGTTGGCGAACGAGAAGGAGACCCTCGAGAAGGAGAAGGCCGCCGCTGCCTTGGAACATTCCAAAAAGATGGACCGTCTCCGAGAATCGCGTCGCTATGAGGTTACTCACGAGCGGATCCGAGTGATGGCCGCGATGCATGGAAAGGCGGCTGCTCGTTTCCAGAGGATTCGGGACTGGGAGACTCGTTGATGCACCCAAAATCGAGCACCGTCCTGTTTGGTTCATGGACACGACCCAAGGTGGTGACCTTGTCGACCAGCTAGACCTAGCCGAGGTTTTCTCATCAGATTATGCAATCTTGGATAAGCTGAATACTCAAGTGAGCTGGACTGACACTATCATGGACGAGCTGAGCTGGAATAACACTCATCGAGCTGAGTAAGTTGGTTCGACCTTCTGAGCTGGATCGACCATCAAACCACCCGAGAAGCAACACAGATATATGTTCATTGTTCGAAGCATATCTTCTAAACCATGATGTTTCTTCACTTGAAACCACATGGAGAATGTGCTCAATTCAATTATGGAACTCCACGAAGAAGAATCAGATCAAACGGAGTTCAGATGAGGGAGTTATGCCATATACAACTCAATTGATGTTCAGTTCTCGCGAATTCAGACATGTGTGGATCGTCCCGCGTGTATCCGTATCCTTCCCAGCATGGTGTGTACGACCAGCATGAACCTGGACATCTTTCTGAATCTTGACTAGTCAACATCTGAGACCGCGCATTGACCAGTCTTCCTTGTTTTCCACACTTTGACTAGATCTAGTCAAATTTGTGTTTTCTATGCATTGTTTTCTGCACTTTCTTTTATTTCTCTTTGACTCAAAGTACTATAAAATGTAATTTTTGATCATGGCAATAACATCAACGAAATTTCTTCTTTTATTTGAGTTTTTACTCTTTGTTCTTTGTCAAGAAAACTTTTAGTTTCTTTGGTGTAGTTAGCTCCAAACAAACGCCTCTTTCTAGTTGGACCAGTGCGTCATATCCGGCAACTGATCGAGTTTGCTTCCTTGTCGGACCTGTGAGTCATATCAGGCGACATTCAAGCACCCAGACAGTATCATTGGGTCATTCCGCAACCATTTGTGTCGTCATTCAATCCATCAGTTCTCTTCGGAGTTCATATCTTTCATACCGGTCGAGTGATCAGATTTAGGGTGTATCACTCGTCGTGACAACTTCGAGGATGCGAGGTGCATGCTCGGTCAAGCGCGCGGAATGCAGCGCTGTCTCGAGGGAATAAAGTCGACGGGGAAGGACATCCCTCAAGAATCCATTAACACCTACGCCGTGCAGGAGAAGCACTATGATGGCAAGGTGAAACGCCTAGATATCGGGGTCCTCCCGGAAGAGGATCTTGCTCTCTCTCCCCTCGTGTTGGAATCGAGGTTCGCTATCCAGGAGATTCTGGACAAAGTCGACAAGTTCGGATCGAATATGGACTTGATCGATTCCGAGGCTGCTAGAGCCCTCCAAACTCCGGTCTGTGAGCCGGGAGATCGATCCGACGAGCCGTCGAAGGATTTGCTCGATACCGTCCAATCGCCAGCTCGCCCTGATGCTCCTCTCTCTGATCGAGAAACCGTCCCGAAGGACCCCGCAGCAGTCGTCGAAGGGACGAGCGAGCCATCTCTTGAGATTACTATCTCAAGTACGCCGACTAAGGTGGTTGATGTCACGATTCGCCGTCACTCGAGCTGACGGACTCTGGTGCGAGTGGAGAGCGTTCCGAGAAGGATCCCCTTGTCTCGGGATGATTTTAAATGTTTGTTGTAGAAGTTTTCGGCCGTTCGGCCTTGTTTGCTTTAGAAACTGTTTTCTTTTTCGGCTAAGGCCTTTGGTTGTATAATCTGTTACTTTTGGTTGTTTCAATTAGAAATGAATGTCTCTCTTATATATCTCAGTAAGTCGTTTGACTTAGAAATATTTTCAGATTTCTTGTTCATTTGTTCGAAACGAGTAACAGATTCATGTGGGTGGTTACTCGCGTTTGCCAGCGAGCCCCCACCTCTTTTTCAGATAGAAAAGGAAATTAAAAGGGGAATCGCTTGTTTATTCAATGAAAACTTTACGAGTAGTCGATTGAGTAGATACAAGGAAACTTCTAATCGTTCTCTTGAATTTCCGAGGAAAAGGTTCCGAGATGCAGTGCAGTAACCGAGAGAGCTATTGGTCAGCCGAACCATCGCTCTTTGGTTAGACTTGGTTCAAATTTTCCATCAGGTGGCCGGTCAATGCATGATGCACTGGTGACGCAGGGCTGTTATTCCCTTCGATTGGTATCTGATCAGGACACCATCGACTTATGTGGGTGAGTGCTCGTGCTCCGCTTGAAAAAGGGGCTGACATCGTTTGTTCGGAGAAAGGTGACTGCTTGTCATTCCCCTGTGGAGAAAGTTTGAACTTTGTTTTGGTTGGGGCTGGACCTTGTGAAGGGATGCCTACGTACCTCGGAGGAGGATCAAGTCTTTCGTAGTTCATTTGACCGAGTGAAAGTGGCTATGGTAGCGCATTCACTCGGACGAGTAGAAGTGACTGTTAGGTGCATCTACTCGGTTTTTTTCTTTTTTTTTTTGTTTTTTTTGGGTGAACAGTGACCTGCTGGTCATTCACTCAGTTCGGTTTCGAATAAGGAGATGGTAAAGGTGCCTCTACTGGTAGAAACGACGAAGGTGCATTGAGTTCCAAGCTCGTGGGACTACCTCTCCGCGGGAAGTCTCGAGTCGGTAGACGCCGGGTTTTACGACTCGAGATATCTTGTAGGGTCCGTCCCAGTTAGTTCCTAGCTTTCCAGCGTTCAGCTCCCTGGTGTTTTCAAAAACTTTCCGGAGGACAAGATCACCGAGTTCAAGAGGACGTGCTTTGACCTTCTTGTTGTAGAAACTTTCGATCTGGTTTTGATAATTCTGGATCCGGAGAAGTGCCTGATCGCGTTTCTCTTCGAGTTCGTCGAGGGCGTCGAAGAGCATGTCTTGGTTTAGTTCGATGAACTGAGGCATCTTGGCACGGCGAAGACTCGTCACGTTGACTTCTGCAGGGGCCATCGCTTCCATCCCGTAAGCAAGGGAGAAAGGGGTGGATTTGGTCGCACCACGAGGAGTCGTCCGATGCGACCAGAGGACACCGTCCAGTTCGTCGGCCCAATGGCCTTTCTTGAGGTCGAGCCGCTTCTTGATTCCATCGAAGATAATCTTATTGGAGGATTCCGCCTGTCCGTTTCCATGCGGGTAACGGGGAGTTGAAGGACTCAGGCGGATATTCCACTTGCTGCAGAAGTCCTTGAAGTTTCCAGACATGAATTGAGAGCCATTGTCCGTCATGATCTCATATGGTAAGACATGACGGCAGATGATGTTTTTCCAGACGAAGGTGCGGACTTCCTTGTCCGTCACCTGAGAGAAAGCTTCAGCTTCGATCCACTTAGTGAAATAGTCGGTGAGGACCAGGATAAAGCTACGTTGGCGGGAGTTCGGCATCGGCCCGATGATATCCATACCCCTTCGCATGAATGGATACGGAGCTGTAGATGTCCGCAACAGCTCGGTAGGGCTGTGGATACTTGGGGCGTGGTGCTGGCATTTGTCGCACCGACGGGCATATGCTTCGCAGTCGGTGTTCATGGATGGCCAAAAAAAGCCCGAGCTTCGAACCTTGAGGGCGAGAGCTCGGCCTCCCGAATGGTTTCCTCCTGCTCCGTCGTGCGTTTCTGCCATCACTCGTCGCACTTCATCACTTTGGATGCACTTCAAGAGTACCTTGTTCGCGGTTATTCGGTGAAGTTCGTCGTTCATAACGACGTAGTGGGCTCTGCGTCTCTTCAGGCGCCTCGCTGCCCACTTATCGGTCGGCAACTCTTCGCGGATGAGATAGTCGAGGAACTCTGCTCGCCAATCGATCGGGGTGTCGTCACAATCGGGCATCTCGGTGTCGTTGGGACCGTCAGTGGATCGTCGAGTTGCTGCGGAGATTGGTGCAGTGGGAGGACTTTCCTCAGAAGGAGCGCCGATGCTCGGTCTATCGATTCGATGTATCGGTATCGTCCTCTTGACTTGGTCATGGAGTTTGCTCCCGAGTGCAGCTAACGCGTCTGATAAGCCCAAAATCGGGAGGATGGCTTTGGCCGGATGTTGGATATGAACCGAGAAGTCGAAGGAACTTCTGGAACTGGAATGGATTGAACGGATCGTCAAGAGGTGCGGAATAACTCTTGATATACCCTCGATCTAAGGCTAACCACCAAAGAACGGGTGTAGTGCGTTGGCTAACCACCAAATAACACACAAAGATGATTGGCTGACCACCAAATCAACAAGCCGGTTCAAACCGATGAACTAGCTAAAGAACTCTCTCTCACTCAAAGAAGAAGAACAAAAATAAACAACCAAATTGATCTGCTTTTTTATTCATCAAAAGGACTACATATTTATAGTAGATGTAGTCAAAGAAAGAAATAAATAAAGTGCTGAAAAAGATGTCTAGAAAATACAACATTTGACTAGATAATTATTAGAGAGTCAAAGTTGTAGAAATTGATGCAGTCTTGGTCAATGTTGCGGAAAATGATGAAGACTGGTCAAGATTGCGGATTCTGATGTAGACTGGTCAAGATTCGTCCAAGCGTCCAGGTTCATCCATGATGATCGGGTCCTTCGCGTAAGGAGAAGGACGCACGTGGGCTGGTCGAGCTGGTTGGCCGGTGATCTTCATGAACTGATGGTGAATCCTCGGTTTGGTCGAGCTGGTTGACAAGATCGCCACTTTGGTTCGTGTCCATGAACAAAAAAGAACGGTGCTCGATTTTGGTTCTATCATACTCTCCCTCTTCAAAAAGATTTGTCCTCAAATCTGGAACATTAAAAGGAAAAGGGGTATAAGCACAAGAATCATAATCAATACATTGCTCACCTTGGGTATGGTCCGGTTCTTGAATGGACGAAGATTCTTCTTGGTTTGTTTGATGACCATGGTTTTGCTCTCCATCTGACCCTTCATTCGGTTCATGTGGGTACTCATCGAAAATTGGCAATGGATCTGAAAGTCCTTCTTTTTCTTGCTCGGTTTCAACTTCCTTTTCTGGCTCGGTTTCAACGTTCTTCAAGGTCAACAACGTTTTCTGTTTTTGGCACTTGTTAGCATAATGGCCGACCTTATGGCATTTGAAACACCTGGTAGAAAGAGCCTTGCTTGTGGGTTTCACAGCTTTGCTTTTATCAGAAGACAACACATTAGTTTTCAAATCTGAATTTGAAAGAGAAGAAAGATTACTTTGCAGTTTTGGTGCAGGAGAAGTGTTGGTGTTTCCCTTCTTTTTGAGTTGTCGGACAGCATGAATTGCCTTATGCAACATCTTCTCCAAGCTGGCAAAGGTCTGAAGCTCTTTCTGATCAAGCATATCACAGCTGCTTCTTTTGGCTTTGGTGAAGGGACGATCACCATTTCTGACCCTCTTCTCATCATCATTGGACCTGTTTCGTCTCTTCCTTTGTTTCTGCACAACATCAAACCCATTAGAAGCAAACTGTTTCTTATCAAAAATCATTTGCTCCTTTTCAAAAACAGTTTTAAACGGAAAGTAGACGTCTTGTTGTGGTTTTGATTTCTTGAGAAGTCCAAACATCCTGAAAACACTTAACAACCAAGTTAGCAAATAAAATCCTCACACTCTCAAAGTGTTTAGCTCTCGATTTTTAGGTGATCACTCGGAGTTCTTTCTACTGGTTCAAAGGATGATAGGCAGTCAAAATTCAGCAATCAAAAACCCAAAACAAAATTTGTGGAAAAAGAAAAGAAATAAAGATGAAGAGACTTTTTTTGTGTGGATCCGCCTTAACTGTCCTAAGGCTGGGTTTCTCTTCAGCCAGCAGGCTTTCTCTTCCACCACTCCCACTGGATTTCTCTTCAGAAGTGATTCAAGCCAATCTTTTTCTTTTTTTTTTCTTTCTTTTTTTTTTTTCTTATTTTTTTTTTCTTTTTTTTTTCAAATGGCGATCACAAGGGAGTAAAGGAACAGCCCGGATCCAAAAAGAAATAAGAAATGATGAAGAGATGAGAAGGTGAAAAGAAGATAGAAAACAAATCAGCCAAAGTGGCTCTGATACCAAATGATAAGCCCAAAATCGGGAGGATGGCTTTGGCCGGATGTTGGATATGAACCGAGAAGTCGAAGGAACTTCTGGAACTGGAATAGATTGAACGGATCGTCAAGAGGTGCGGAATAACTCTTGATATACCCTCGATCTAAGGCTAACCACCAAAGAACGGGTGTAGTGCGTTGGCTAACCACCAAATAACACACAAAGATGATTGGCTGACCACCAAATCAACAAGCCGGTTCAAACCGATGAACTAGCTAAAGAACTCTCTCTCACTCAAAGAAGAAGAACAAAAATAAACAACCAAATTGATCTGCTTTTTTATTCATCAAAAGGACTACATATTTATAGTAGATGTAGTCAAAGAAATAAATAAAGTGCTGAAAAAGATGTCTAGAAAATACAACATTTGACTAGATAATTATTAGAGAGTCAAAGTTGTAGAAATTGATGCAGTCTTGGTCAATGTTGCGGAAAATGATGAAGACTGGTCAAGATTGCGGATTCTGATGTAGACTGGTCAAGATTCGTCCAAGCGTCCAGGTTCATCCATGATGATCGGGTCCTTCGCGTAAGGAGAAGGACGCACGTGGGCTGGTCGAGCTGGTTGGCCGGTGATCTTCATGAACTGATGGTGAATCCTCGGTTTGGTCGAGCTGGTTGACAAGATCGCCACTTTGGTTCGTGTCCATGAACAAAAAAGAACGGTGCTCGATTTTGGTTCTATCAGCGTCGGCGCTAACGTTCTCTCCTCGGGGAACCTTGGTAAGTTCGAAGAAATCGAATTCCTTGGCAAGTTCTTGGACTACCCGGAGATATGCATCCATTCGGTCGTTGCGGGCATCGTAGTCTCCACTAAACTGGCTAGCGACGAGCTGTGCGAGTCGCAATAAGCACTCAAGCGTTTGGCTTTAAAGGCTCGGGCGAGACGGAGGCCCGCGATCAGTGACTCGTACTCCGCTTCATTGTTGGAGGCCGGGAAGCCGAAACTGAAAGATTGTCGAATGAGTTCTCCCGTAGGCGACTGAAGTTGGACTCCTGCACCTGATCCTTTGCTTGTTGATGACCCGTCGATGTGGAGGATCCAACTGGGGCTTGGAACGTCGAGGTCCTGCGCAAGATCGGGTGTGAGCTCTACAAGGAAATCTGCGAGGACTTGGGACTTGGCGGTTGTTCGGTATTTATACGTGATGTCGAGCTCGCCTAGTTCAATCACCCACTTAGTCAACCGGCCAGCTCTGTTGGGATTTTGCAGAACGGTGCAGAGCGGTTGGTCGGTTAAGACTTCGATGGAGTGTGATTGAAAGTAAGGTCGTAATTTCCTCGTAGAATCGACGACGGCCAGAGCCAGTTTCTCAAGGTTTGGGTATCTGGTTTCCGGTCCAGTCAACCTTCTGCTCGTGTAGAAAATTGGTCGCTGCTCGCCTCGATCTTCTTTGATTAGGACGCTACTAATAGCCGCTGAGGAGACCGCGATATAGAGGGATAGGACGTCCCCGACATCTGGCTTTGCTAAGACGGGAGGAGTCGTCAGGTACTGCTTAAGTTGAGTGAAGGCGTCCTCGCACCTGTCACCCTAAATGAACTTCTTGTTCCCTCGGAGGAGGTCGTAGAAGGGGAGACAGTTGTCGGTAGATCGGGAGATAAAGCGATTGAGCGCGGCGATGCGTCCCGTTAGTCGCTGCACTTCGCGGCGGTTTCTCGGACTTGGGAGATCAAGGACCGCTGAGATTTGCTTCGAATTGGCTTCTATTCCTCGCTGCGTGACGATGTAACCGAGAAATTCGCCCGAGGAGACGCCGAAAGTGCACTTGGCGGGATTCAGTTTCATCCCGTACTTGTTTAGGATTTCAAAGCATTCCTTCAAGTGCATTAGGTGGTCGTCAGCTCGGAGGGATTTGACGAGCATGTCGTCAATGTAGACTTCCATCGTCTTTCCCAGCTGGTCGGCGAACATCCGATTGACAAGCCGCTGGTAGGTTGCTCCGGCGTTTTTCAGTCCGAAGGGCATCACCTTATGATATACCATGGATTTTACCCGTTTTTAACCATGGTATACTAGTATTTTATTATATATTTAATCTGTTTTCTAGCCTGTTAGATATGTTTTCAGGTTCAGGAGCATTTCGTGAGAAAGTGATGTTTTTGGAGCATTTTGGAGTACAAGAGATGATACACCCGAGTTGACCATTCAAGAATAAGTCGGAAGTCAACATTGTGATTACAATCGATCGATACTCATCCTGAGTCGTCGATCGATGCAGCTGAGAAGATCCGCGTACTAGAAGATTATAATCGATCGATACACATTCAGTGTTGTCGATTGATATCGAGGACGGATTGGTTTAGCCGACTACTTCACCAAGACTTCACCAAATTACGAGATTGCCCCTGACGAGTTTTTAACCTAATGGAAATGCTTAAATACTCCTGCAAAGTCTTTTTGACGGCAAGTTTTGAAACCCTTTGAAGCTTGAAACTTTTCACAACCAAAGCAGAGAGTGTGAGAGAGAGACTAGAGTTTTATTTGTTTGAGAGAGATTGGAGAGATTTCTCATCTCCTTTTGTATTTCTACTTTATTCTATTGTCGATCGATATCGAGGACGGATTGGTTTAGCCGACTACTTCACCAAGACTTCACCAAATTACGAGATTGCCCCTGACGAGTTTTTAACCTAATGGAAATGCTTAAATACTCCTGCAAAGTCTTTTTGACGGCAAGTTTTGAAACCCTTTGAAGCTTGAAGCTTTTCACAACCAAAGCAGAGAGTGTGAGAGAGAGAGACTAGAGTTTTATTTGTTTGAGAGAGATTGGAGAGATTTCTCATCTCCTTTTGTATTTCTACTTTATTCTATCTATGCAATTCTTTCATCTATCTATTGTTATGAATTGTTTAGCTATGTCTGAGTAGTCTACTTGTTAGATCTAGGGTTTAAATAGGTTTGTGGAATTAACTCCAAGCTATATTTGCTAAGTTGTGATACTCATCAAATGGATTGTACCCTATGCTTGTTTTAGAGTAGCTAACTAGAACATAGATCACTAGGATCTTAGATTATCTTGAATTGTCCATTTGAGCGATGCATGTTTTCCGTTGAGAAAAACGACAGTTCCTCCTTGAGACCTCGCGGTCATATTCGGTTCGCACCTAGGCAGATCTAGAAGCCGTCGATCGATACCCTACTGGTAAATCGATCGGTGCCGCGAAAGGTGTATCGCTCGATATCTCAAAAGGATATCGACCGACTCTTTTTCTGAGTCATCATGCGAAAGGTGTGGCCAGAGATCTAGATATTTTAACCAGTGATTCATTCACATATGTTAAGCGGCTGAGATCTATAGTATCATGCAAGCAACTTATTAAAGCATTTATAGAGATTATAATCTCCATCCCTGAATAGAAACCCTATGTCTAGCACTCTTTATCCCATTTAAACAACCCTTCATATTGTTAGTTGGAGCAACTGCCTTGCTCATTTTAGGATTTGTTATTTTTATTTCCATCATATAAACCAACCTTACCTAGGATTGATTAGTAGATTTTATTTAATTGGTTCCCTAGCTCCTCGTGATTCGATCCCTAAGTACTACAGCTGTACCTCTTATTTGAGAGAGTAAGCTCTACTGGGTAATTTGAGCACTATCAAATTTGGCGTCGTTGCCAGGGAGCTTTGATCGCCATTAGATTTAATCTTATTAATCTTAGGTTTTTCTTTTATCCCCTTTCTTATTTAAATTTTTCTTGTCTTTTCAGGTACATGCACAGCAGTACCAGAAGCAACAAGGGAAATCAACTATTATTCTCAGAGGATCCTGCACACTTGGAACGCTCAATCCGCAAAGACCTACGCTCCGCATCGATCGATAGAACCGCATTACCGTCGACTGACACTCACGTTCAAGTGTCGACCGACACTCCGACCGCACCGTCGACCGATACTGTTCACCGATCTACATCGATCGATACTTCTAACCGTATACCGATCGACACTACGCGAAGCATGGTCGCGATTATCATTCTCACGCAGGGCGAGAATGGAAACCTGTATGACCAAGATGGTCATCTGCGTAATGCAACAGGTCAGAAACTAGATGCACAGGGAAACATAATCCCTGAAATTGAAGCTGAGGCTACAGGAGAAGCTCAAACACGATCGTTGGCAGACTATAACCGTCCAGACGAGTACTACACCAACAGATCAGCTATTCGACTTCCAGAGATTCAGAAGCCGAACTTCGAGCTCAAGCCTCAGTACTACTCTCTCGTGTCTCAGATACCTTATTCTGGCAATCACACGAGCATCCTATGGACCATCTGGAGAGGTTCGAGGATCTTATCGCTGCTATTCGTATGGATGGAGTCCCCGAGGACTACCTACTTTGCAAGCTCTTCAAATACTCACTGATTGGAGAAGCTTCGCACTGGTTCAAGCAGCTACCTACAGGATCACTGACATCTTGGGCTGACATCAAAAACGCCTTCCTGCGTAATTTCTTTGATGAGGCACGCGCTGAAGACTTGAGGAGCAAAATAGCCACTTTCGCGCAAAAGCCTAGTGAGACTTTTAAAGACGCATGGATAAGATTCAAGTTCTTCCAGCGAGACTGTCCACACCATGGATTCAATGAAGTGCAGCTATAAAGCACTTTTTACAGAGGTATCGCCTTAAGGTATCAGATGTCTCTTGATACTGCTAGTGAGGGAAACTTTAACACTAGGAATCCAAGAGAGGCTGTGACACTTATTGAGAACCTAGCCAACAGCAGAAGCACCAAGAACACTGACTCTGACAAGAAGAAATCGGTTGCAGCCATAGGTGAAGACCAGATGAATGAAGTCAGAACCAAGATAGATGCATTACATGCTTTTCTGGGATAACCAGTCTGCTCAGCTGAAGAAGGAGAGGCTAGAGAGGATGATACAGAGGAAGATGTGAACTACATTGGAGGTACTGGATTTCAAAGATATGGAAACCAGAGTGGAAACAGAAACTTTTTTGGCAGTGGTCAGAAGAGTAACTACAACCAGAGTTCACAGTATCAGAAACCCTTCACCAACACAAGGAACTACGGCAACTCAGCTTACCAAAACCCACCACCACCCACCCAAGAGAGTAAGTTTGATGCCATGATTGATAGAGTTCTGGAAGGTCAGCAGAAGCTTACAGTAGACTTCAATGGGAAGATTGATTCTGTCTTTAACAATCTGACCACGAGGATAGATACCATCTGCACTCAAGTTAAGAAACTTGAGACACAGATTGTCCAAACTGAAGACTCTATCAGGAGGATTGGAACTTCTAAGGAAGTAGGGGAAGGAAATAGGAGACACCACGTCAATGCTATCATAGATGATGATTTCTGGCAAGTGGTGAAATAGGAGAAGCTACAAGAAGGAGACTTTGAAGTGGAAAGTTCGCTAAGTCTCGGTGGATCACAATGGTGTCGATCGACACCAACTAGTCCACATCGATCGACATCGACGATGTCTTATCCGGACACGCTTGCAGACTGCAACACGGTTAGGATTTTGACACATGCTGAGTTCACGGCTTCTCACCCATACCCACCCACCCACACCTACGAAGATATCGACCGACGAGACGAGCCACTCATCGATCGACACAACGAAGAGAACCGTATCGATCGATCCTATTCTCCACCTATCGATCGACACGCACCTCTTATATACCGAGTGCAACTACCATCGAAAGACAGCAACCGAATCAATGCACTCAGACCCACACAGAAACCACAAGCTATCCCTACCGAAATAACTAGTAACCCTTCAGACACTACACCTATATCAGAAGTAACTGAAGGAAGAAGGTTAAGGAGTCGGAAGGAGAAGATTCCTAAGAACCTTAAGAGGGAAGCTATTGAAAAGGAGATTGATGGTTTCACTAAGAGAGTTATCGGAATCCCACTAAAGAAACCTTTTGAGGAGGTTTATTTCACAAAGAGATTGTGGATGTTCTTCAGAGAAACAAGGGAGACTGAAACTGACATTAGGAGAAGGTTTGACAACGTCAGAGAAGAGATGAGGAAAAGGATTACTTTGCTAAAGAAGAGTGATCCTGGGAAGTTTGCAATACCCTGAGTGGTACAAGGTATTGAATTTCCTCACGCACTATGTGACATTCGTTCATCAGTCAGTATTTTACCAAAGGTCATGGTGATGCTATAGTCCCTGTGGATTTTCATGTCCTAGACATTAAGTTAAATTGGAACTCTTCCCTCTTACTTGGAAGAGCCTTTATGGCTACAGTAAGAGCCATATGTGACATGAAGACCAACAGGATGTGCTTGACTATGATAGATCCAGATATCCACTACGACCCTGTCAAGCTTGACAAACCACCAGCCAAATTAGTGGTAAAGGAAGATGATACTGGTATCATCGCAGTTTGTCATTGTGAAGTTGAGTACGAGACATAGTACTCGGGATAGATCGACAGTACTTTGACGTCATAGATCGACACATTCAAGTCAGAGGAGATCGACAACAACTATGGATCATCGATCGACAGAGACCCACCGGATGATGAACTCGATCTACCAGATCATTGCTACCCGAATTTCGCCATCCCACCCAACCGAAAGCAAGATGATTACTCAATAAGGAGTTGGGCAGATAGCGGATTTCATGAGAGTTTTGCAGTAGACACAGCCACCTCTTTCCACAGTGGAGACCACAGTGAAGAATATGATGAAGACTATTGGGAAGAGAGAGCTTGGGAAATCTACTTGGAGAATGACAGATTTGCACCACAATCGATCGACAACAAACGCCCATCATCGATCGATTATCTACTTCATCCAGCAAAACGACATCGTCCATCGATCGACATTGCCAGTATAATATCAATCAATATTAACCTGGACGACTTAAAGGACAAAATCGGAATTTCATCGATTAGGGCAACACATGGGTATAAAAGGTTGACGACCCAAGCCACGAAATTTCAAAACTTTTCACCTTCTACCCAGTAGCTTCCAGCATTCAGAGATTCATCAATGGAAGACTGCAACAACATGTTCAATCGATCAAACAGTGCAGCTAGACGTGCATCATCGATCGCCACCACCACACACCCATCGATCGACACCTTCAACAGAGCTCAACCGAGATCTCATGAACCTTATGATATCAGGAATGTTTCACTAACACCTGATGAATTTGGAATCTTCAGGGACACAGATGGCTATGCAAAAGCTATGGATGGAAGAGTTCTGCACATAACCAGAGAAGACATAGCAAACATCCTCCAAGTTGCCAATGGACCAGAAAACCTGTTCACACAGCAACGTAGCTATCCAAACATCCTGCAACATGTCCAGGACAACCACAACACCAACACAAGGGAGGATCCAGTTCCACAACACTTCGGTCCACCTCGACATTCACAATCGATCGACATCGTTTCAACACCGTCGATCGACGGCGGATATCCAGGATCGATCGACAGACCGAGAGTCCGATCCCCCGACAGACGACTGGAGTTTGGACGACGTGCCTTCACTACCGATGGATCCAGGAGATTCAAGTGGGAGGCTAAGGATGAATATGGTGTCTACAGAGATGAGTTTGACTATGCTAGAGGATTTGATGGTGAAGTCATCCATGTTACCAAGGAGCAAGTAAAGAGACTTTTGGATAGAGCATCCTTTTTTCACAAAGGTTGCTTACAACTTCCAATACACACACGCCCTTCCCATGCATACACACCACCACCAGTGCCCTACAGTAGAGAGGAGGTGGATGATATGGTGACTGATGTATGGAGAGCTCAGGCGCACCTTGAGGCAAACATGCGCACATTGGTGGAAGACACTTTCCAGCCTTTGGATGTCAGTTACAATTATTTCCGGAATGATATGGCTGAGATAAGAGTGGAGCTTGGAAACATATTAACCACGCTTGAGAAAGAGGCTACACCACCAGTATCGACCGACAGAGTACCTGTACCATCGATCGACATCGGCAAGACTACATCCATGGACCGACCGGAATGTTCATCACCTAAGAAAGATGAATGGGAGGTTGCTTACATCAATACACGGATTGGAGACGTCTACAACCCTCTCAACAACAATGTCGAATGGTTAAGCAAGAGGATCGATCTTCTTCAGAAAGAGTTGGACACAATTCGCCAGAATGACCAAGCTCAGAATACTACTTTTCCATCGATTGACAGGCCAGGACCAACATCGATCGATAGCGAGCCACCACCAGCAAGAGGACCAGGCACTACCGCAGCAGTTGACGAACTTAAACTTGAGCTGTATGACGCCATGGATGCTATGGAAAGAAGACTCAACGGGACCTGTGATACCATTGACTACACTGTTAACGAAAGGGTTAACAGCCTCTGCAGAACTACTCGCCACATGAAGGGCAATATACGTGCTCTGCAGTACCAAAGACAGTGTTCACAATCGATCGACGCAAGGGATTCTGCGTCGACCGACAGACCCGTCAGCGAAGTGACCGACGCGCATCTCGTAGCATCGATCGACATTGAGTCTTTAGCAGACCGAGATCAGTTTATTATGGACAGGATCGATGCATTACAGAGTGAGCTAAGGTTATTGTCCGTACACACCTACCAGACCATTGACAAGGAAGTTGACAAAATCGAATACATCGAGAATTCTGTGAGGAAACTTCAAGATACAGTCCTCCAGATAGATAAGAAGCAACTACGAGCAGACGATGCCACAAGAAGCTTCGTCGCCACATGGTTCAACAGTAGGAGACAAAAGATTGATGATTGATGTCCGGCAATCAGCAGTTTCTGCACCCCATGAGTCACTCACCTACCACAGTCAAGCTAAATGACTTTAACCAAGCGCTGAGTGGGAGGCAACCCACTATTAGGTTTTCTTTTTCTTTATTTTATTTTATTTTCTTTTTGCTTTTATTTTTCGATTTTATTTTGCAGTTTTTATTTAAGATCCAAATAGAATGATAATTCCATCGACCGACATTCAACATTCATATCGCTCGACACCACACGACCATTACTAACGATCGACGTAGACCACTACGAATCGATCGACATCTTGTCGATCAGGTTTATTCATTCTAACTTGTTATATTTATTATGTTTTATTTATTTACCTCACCACAGGATGTTACACTGGGACAGTGTAATTTAAGTCTGGGGGGGAGTTTACTAATATGTGTTTTTATTTTAGTTTTTATTTTTCAAATTTATTTTTCGCATAAGTATTAAATAGGAACATTGATATGGATTATTATTTGATTGTCTGACCACTCTTTAGCACCATTCTAGATTAATAATTGCAGATAGTACTAAAGATGCTAAAGTGGATCAACTTGCTATCTATATTCACTAGCTAAGATTGTTTGAAGGAACCAAAGCTGACCTCCAACACTAATACTGACTTATTTGCCTGTATTGGGGCTTGGATATCACTGGATCGGAATCCTCTTACAAGTCTGGAAGGTAAAAAGTCTGTGTGTTTCTGGTTCCCTTACTTTGCTCTCTTCGGCATCTCGAGATCTAAGTTTATGTTATAAAAGATTGAAATGATTTCTTGAGAGGCAGAGGGATAGGTAAATTACCTGCGACCCCATTATTCTAAATCTCGAGGATGATCACACATTGTGGAAACGAGGTATAGGTAAATTACCTGAGACCCCATTAATCGCTACACTTTGTCAAAAATGTATGAGTTACAATGCAAATGTCAATGAGATGGACTAGATGACCTTTGTGACATCGAAACCTATTGAAATTGAAACTAATAAGAGATTCAGTGAAGAGAGAAGAGGGGAGAAAGGGATCAGAGAAGACTACCTGTGTGTTCAGATACTTGTTTGAGTTGAATCCATGTGTTCTTTGATCGATACTCCCAAGGTAAAGCCTGCACTTTATTTTATGTTAAGAAATGAGATTAGTAGAGGGGAATGTCAGATGAGAAATGCTAAGTTGTTGACTAGATGAGTTTAGTTGCTAAGCTAGGATAAGGCATGATGAACTTCTGTGATTAGGATTTTAGACATGAATTGCAAACTCATAGAGTGATGACTTCAATATATTGAATCCTTGAGTTCCTGCTATTTCCAAACCTTTTCCAAAGACTACTGTTTTTGCTTGAGGACAAGCAAAGGAGTAAGTCTGGGGGAGTTGATATACCATGGATTTTACCCGTTTTTAACCATGGTATACTAGTATTTTATTATATATTTAATCTGTTTTCTAGCCTGTTAGGTATGTTTTCAGATTCAGGAGCATTTCGTGAGAAAGTGATGTTTTCGGAGCATTTTGGAGTACAAGAGATGATACACCCGAGTTGACCATTCAAGACTAAGTCGGAAGTCAACATTGCGATTACAATCGATCGATACTCATCCTAAGTCGTCGATCGATGCAGCTGAGAAGATCCGCGTACTAGAAGATTATAATCGATCGATACACATTCAGTGTTGTCGATCGATATCGAGGACGGATTGGTTTAGCCGACTACTTCACCAAGACTTCACCAAATTACGAGATTGCCCCTGACGAGTTTTTAACCTAATGGAAATGCTTAAATACTCCTGCAAAGTCTTTTTGACGGCAAGTTTTGAAACCCTTTGAAGCTTGAAGCTTTTCACAACCAAAGCAGAGAGTGTGAGAGAGAGACTAGAGTTTTATTTGTTTGAGAGAGATTGGAGAGATTTCTCATCTCCTTTTGTATTTCTACTTTATTCTATCTATGCAATTCTTTCATCTATCTATTGTTATGAATTGTTTAGCTATGTCTGAGTAGTCTACTTGTTAGATATAGGGTTTAAATAGGTTTGTGGGATTAACCCCAAGCTATAATTGCTAAGTTGTGATACTCATCAAATGGATTGTACCCTATGCTTGTTTTAGAGTAGCTAACTAGAACATAGATCACTAGGATCTTAGATTATCTTGAATTATCCATTTGAGCGATGCTTGTTTCCCGTTGAGAAGAACGACAGTTCCTCCTTGAGACCTCGCGGTCATATTCGGTTCGCGCCTAGGCAGATCTAGAAGCCGTCGATCGATACCCTACTGGTAAATCGATCGGCGCCGCGAAAGGTGTATCGCTCGATATCTCAAAAGGATATCGACCGACTCTTTTTCTGTGTCATCATGCGAAAGGTGTGGCCAGAGATCTAGATATTTTAACCAGTGATTCATTCACATATGTTAAGCGGCTGAGATCTATAGTATCATGCAAGCAACTTAAAGCATTTATAGAGATTATAATCTCCATCCCTGAATAGAAACCCTATGTCTAGCACTCTTTATCTCATTTAAACAACCCTTCATATTGTTAGTTGGAGCAACTGCCTTGCTCATTTTAGGATTTGTTATTTTTATTTCCATCATATAAACCAACCTTGCCTAGGATTGATTAGTAGATTTTATTTAATTGGTTCCCTAGCTCCTCGTGATACGATCCCTAAGTACTACATCTGTACCTCTTATTTGAGAGAGTAAGCTCTACTGGGTAATTTGAGCACTATCACCTTATAACAGTAAGTTCCTCGGACGGTGATAAATGCAGTTTTCTCCCGATCGTCCGGGTGCATCAAGATCTGGTTGTAGCCCGAGAAGGCATCCATGAACTTCAGCATCTCGTTGCCGGCTGTCGATTCGACTAGGCGATCGATGTTGGGCAACGGATAGCTGTCCTTAGGACATGCTTTGTTGAGATAGGCCATTTGCCGTTCTTCTTCTTAACGACCACCGGATTGGCAAGCCATTCCGGGTAACAAACTTCGGTAATCGAACCAGCGCCGAGTAGACGCTCGACTTCTTCTGCGACTGCCTTGGATCGATCCGGGCCCAACTTTCTTCTCTTCTGGCGGATGGGCTTGAAATTGGGGTCAACGTTAAGTTCGTGAGTTGTGATGGCTGTATCGATTCCTTTCATATCGGAAATTGTCCAAGCAAATGAGGACAAGTTTTGCTTTAGAAACTCGAGGATCTTCTGTTGCATTTCGTCGGATAGAAACGCGCCCACTCGGACGGATTTGCTCGGGTCCGAGTCATCAACCGGTATTTCTAGAACCTCTTCCTTCTGCGGACAAACTTTGCTCGCAGGGGGAGAGATTGAGTTGACAAGTGACTGGGAGCGCTGAATCTTAACCGTGGCGATCAGGAGGTCTCGTGCAGCCTGCTGGTCCCCCTTCAGAGTTTTGATCGATCCGTCGGATCCTGGAAACTTAACACACTGATGGTACGTTGATGCGATTGCTCGCATCGAATGTAACCATGGGGTGCCAAGTATAACGTGATAAGGAGCTTTGGAGCCGACCACGGAGAACTTGACCGTTCGCGTGACTCCGCATGCATGGACCGAGAGGCGGATTATGCCGGCGATTACCTCGGAAGATCCGTTGAATCCTGTCAGGGTCCGAGTAGAGGGCTTAACGTCGTTGAGATCGATCCCCATTTTCATGAGGGTTTCGCGAAAAATGATATCGACCTAGCTACCGGTATTGATGAGCACTTTTGTGACGTCGTACTTGTCAATGCCAAGCACGACGAGCAGAGGATCGTTGTGAGGGAGGTGTACGCCGAGTGTGTCATCAGACGAAAAGGTATTCGGCTGATCGTTTGCCTGCTTCTGGGGACATCGTTGGGAAGTAGTGGCTTGCCTGCGATAGTCCTTGACTGATCTAACCGAGTCGCCGCAAGGAGGTGATCCGCCCATAATGACGTTTATCCGAGGACAGGTTTGTACACGCTTTGCGCGGAGCACGTCGCGAAGGTCGCTACTCGCTTCGGCGGTATTTCTCTTCTTGCGGTTGAGGGTTGTCCGCAGATCATCGATCTTTGCGTTGAGTTTTTCTCGCAAATTGCAGTTTGGCTTTTCGGCAGACTGCTGGTGAGGGAGTTCTTGCGCCGAAGCTTTCGCGGCTCGGTTCGAGTCGATCCGTAGGCGGAGATCGGTGGAGATTGGTGTTTCCTCGGTAGTAGATTTGAGCTTTCGTTCGAGGAGGAACCGAAGGTCTGTGGTACTTTGGGAAGTTTTCATGTCGTCCTCCTCGTCGGACGAGGATCCTAGTTCGATGTCTCCTTGTGGTTGGACGCGGATCACTTCGATGCGTTGGCGATTGGCCGGCTGATCATCATCGGCTGAACCTTCTTCATCGTCGGTCTCTCGGGTAGCCTTATCCGCGTCCTTTGGTTGTTTGTCGCTTTTACGGTTTTTGCCCGGCGATTTTCGCTGAGTTTTCTTGTCTTTGTTCCTGCTCCAGCTGTTCTCGCCCTTTTGCTTGGGTTTCGGAGGCTGGATCTTGTAATCCCCGCTTTCGATCGAGGAGAGGAACTGAGCGTAAAGGGATTTGCACTCAGTCGTATCGTGCCCCTCTACGTCGTGATACTTGCAATGCTTTGTAAGATCGATGGACGTTTTGGTCGGTCCTGTCGCCGAATCGACTTTGGCCACGGTTCCAGCACTCGGGGCGCTGGGAGACGCATCTGGAGAATCGGTTTCTCGCTGATAAACATTCCATTTTTTGTCGCGCATGACCATAGTCGAAACAGGAGCGTTGTTCTCGTCTACGACGTAGAGGAGGCCGCCCTTTTTGTTGCCAGTATCGTTTGGTGCATGCTGGCGCGGCTCGGTCTGAGCACCCGCACTCTTGACTGCTGCAGGCTTGGCTGCGTTCTGCTTTCGGATTGTCGCCTTGGTGTCTTCTTCCATTCGGATGAAGTTGTGAGACCTGGCGATAGCGTCAGGGAGCGAAGTCGTAGGGTTGGAATACAAGTCCTTGCGAAACTTCGAGTTGACGAGGAGAGTGTTCATCAAGGCGTCGATAGCGATTTGATCGGGGACATCGACTCTGGAGACAATCGTCTTGAACTTTTCCATGTAGTCTTTAAGGCTTTGGTCCTTTGTTTGCGCCATATTCTACAGGCTGGAAGCGGTTGCTGCTCGCTTAGTGAACATGATGTAAGTCTTGAGGAAAACAGCCGAGAGGTCTCGGAAGCTTCGAATCGAGTTCTCGCCGAGTTGCGAGAACCAGGTTAGCGCTTGCTCATTTAGTGTTTCGACGAAGAGCTGACAGTATCCTGCGTCCTTCTCTTCGTCGGAAAGATGAGCTCTGGACATTGCTATATTGAAGGCTGTTAGATGCTCGACAGGGTCGCCACCGGGTTTGTACTCAGGGAGGCGGAGCTTTTCTATTTTGCGGAGTTGGACTCTGGTTAACTCGCTAGCGAAGAGGGAGCGCGAAGTGGAGGCAATGACGCTGTCAATCTGAGGGGATCGTTGCTTGATGGATCTGCGAACTCATCTGTTGAAGGCTGAGTTTGAGTTCGGCGATCTCGCGAATCGTCGTCGGTTCTGCTGTCGCCGGAGTAGGGTAGGCGGCGGGAGGCCTGTTAGGGTCGGATTCGTCGACTGCATGGTCTTCTGCCGGCGTATCGAAGAGGTGGCGGCAGACGAGCTGGGATCGACTTGTCGGTCCAGTGGGAGCGGTGAGAGAAGCTACTAGGGCTGCGAGCTGCTCGTTCGTCGTTTTCCTCCGACGAGAGAAAAGGAGGAGGAGGCGGAGGCGTAAGCTCGGTTGCTTCGCCGGAAGTACCAGGGTTCGAGTCGCCAGTCGTCATATCGGTCTACGAAACGTTACTCTGATCAGCCCCACGGTGGGCGCCAATTGTTTGAGGTGAGTTTGGTCAACAGAAAATAAAAGAACTCAAGAGTGGGCCGAACGGAGACGTTTTATTAGAGTCAGAATAACGAGGGTACAAGAGTAAGAAAGCCGGCTAGTCGATGCTCGGAGAGCTTCTAGCCGGAAGTACAAGAGAGCGGCGAGATACAAAGAGAGTAATGGAAACCCTAATCTAGCCGCAAGTCTGTGTGTCAAAGTGGTGATGCCCTTTTCTTCTTGTCCTCAACTCCTTATATAGTCTCCTAAGTCGGTTGCTTTTAACCTAATTCGTCTCCTTTCTCGTGGGCCTTTCGGCCTGCAGGCCTGATTCAAACAACTGTTCGGCCCAATCCGTTTGGTCGCTCTCCTCGGTTCCTCGTCTTCTAGCTAAAGTAGTTACGAGCCAAGTCGCGGCTCGTCGGGATCCGGTTTCAAGCCGATCGTGCCTCAATCGATGGAAATGGGCCGCCTGTTCGCTGGGTTTTGTGGATGGTGACAATCCATCCCCAACAAGGCTGCAAGTATATTTGATTCCCAGGAAAAGTTGAAACCAGATGGTATATTTGATTCCCAGGAAAAATTGAGACCAGATGGTTTTATGTGTGCACTTAAAAGTTGATTCCCAGGAAAAGTATAAATCTGGTTTAAGCAATCGCGGTGATTGACGTGACTCTTTATAGTGATTGATCCTAGAGAAAACCCCACTTGAATTTTATGTAAGAGGCAATTTGCTGGATATTCATAAGAAGCACATAAATGAAGAATATAATCATGCTACAGTGATATCTCTTTGACTTGACAGGTTACATTCAAAATTGACAATTTACTCCTTTATAGCGCGTGCACGTGAGAAAAATGTGCAAACTGAAAAAATGCTAAAAGTAGACTATACTATATCGAATGTAGAATGGTCACATTATCAGACACATAAATGGCTTCTAATTACAATATATTTAAATCCTAAATCAAAACCATATATACTAAACCCTAAACCCAAACCATATACCCTAAACCCTAAACCTAAACTCTAAACCCAAATCGTAACCTTAAACTCATATCCAAACCATATACCCTAAACCCTAGACCCAAACTCTAAACCCAAACTCTAACCTCTAAACCCAAACCATATACCATAAACCCAAACTCTAAACCCAAACCCTAAACCCAAACCATATACCCAAATCATATACCCTAAATCCAAACACTATACCATAATTTATTCTATATTATTTACAAATATCATATAGTATAGGTAAAGACAAACAAACAAACACAAATCCATATACCCTAAACTCAAATCCTAAACCATAAACTCAAATCCTAAACCCTAAACCCAAATCTTAAACCCTAAACCCAAACCCTAAATCCTAAACCCAAACCATATACCCAAAACCCAAAACTCAAACCCTAAACCCAAAACTCAAACCCTAAACCCAAATCCTAAACTCTAAATCCATGCAACATTGTTCTATGCTATTTTCAAATATCATATACTATAGATAAAGACAAACAAACGAACACAAATCCATATACCCTAAACTCAAATCCTAAATTCTAAACCCAAATCCTAAATCCTAAACCCAAACCCTAAATCATAAACCCAAACCATATAACATAAACCCAAACTCTAAACCCAAATCCTAAACTCAAACTTTAAACCCAAATCCTAAACCCAAACTCTAAACCCAAACCATACTATACTATGATCATAAAATAGAATAGTATAGGTTACTCAAAAATAGTGTTCATCTTCCCAATTCAATCCATCGATTCTTCATCTTCTTAAATCCATTAAAACTACGGCGGTTTCAATCCATAATAAAAATTGGGATGGCTTCGAAAATGATTAAATAAACTACTATGCTCTTTAATCCGACCAGACTCACTTTGATTCCTTCGTTTTGATAGAATTTTAGAATCATTTGCAAAGTTTTTCACAAATTTACAGGTTTCGTGACTTTATTGCTGAAAAGAAAAATAGTGAGATAAACAAATAGGAAGAAGAAGCGTGTGGGTTAGATAGAATAAGGGGAAAATCGCATAAAAAACCCTCAAAGTGTCACTTACTAGCACTTTAAACCTTGAAGTTTTTTCACTAACACTTTTAACCTTCAAAGTGACATTTGTATCATAAAAAACCTTCAAATCAAAAAGTTGACCGGTTCAGCAGGTAATTTTTCGAAAATAATTATTTAATTAATAAAATAAACAAAATAAATAAATAAATAAAATCCGAAAATAAATAAAAATCGAAAAATTTAATAAAGTTTACAAAAAAAGGGAAAAAATCAAAAAATCAAATTAAAATTTTAGAAAATTAAACAAATATTTTAAAATTAAATAATTTTCTAAAATATTAATAAAAAATAACAAAAAATTAATAACAAATAAGATTAAATTTAAATATAGAAGAACTAAATAAAAAGTTCACAATTTTTTTTAAAAATGGAAAATAGAAAATTCAAAATTCATTAATGACGATGATGGTTTCTCACATAACCATTAACAATGACGATAATTGTCATATCTCCAGTGATAGTTACCAACATCATCGTTGAAAATGACAAAAAAAATATTTTTCAAAATTTTGAATTTTCATTTTTTTAAATATATGAATTTTTTATTTTTCTGTTTTTAATATGATCTCATTTATTTTTTACTTTTAATTTTCTAAATATTAATTAATTTTTTGATTTTTCTAGTTTTCTGATTTTTATTTAATCTATTAGTTTTATTAAATTTTACAATTTTTGTTTAGTTTTGTGATTTTTATTTAATTTTTGATTATTTTACTAATTAAATAATATTTTAAATAATATTATAAATAATATTATTTAATAAGTAAAATAAAAAATCAGAAAATTAAACAAAAATCGTAAAATTTAATAAAAACTCATAGATTAAATAAAAATCAGAAACCATCATTGTCACTAGTGATATATTTGAAATTGTTATTGTCCAAGATGATATGATATATTTTTGGAAAAATATTATAATTAAAAAAACTATTTTGAATTTTCTATTTTTTTAAAAAAGTTAAACTTTTTATTCAGTTCTTCTCTATTTAAATTTAATCTTATTTATTATTAAAATTTTAGTCATTTTTATTTTGTTAAAATTTTAGAAAATTATGGTATATCATAGCACATGGTTTATAATGGCTATGTTCTTAATTTTTTCTCTATAATGGTTATGTCTCCTAATTCCCCTTTATGTAAAAGCATTAACTGTTTATATTTTAAGCTAGATTTGTAATTTTGTATTCAGTAATCCACTTTAGTCTAATTGTTGATATATTATTTACCCACCCCGTTACTTTTATGATATAAAATTATTTAATTGGTTTTAATATAGATATACTTAATCAAAACTGGAAGTTGAAAAGAAACATAATACTTCCATAAACTTTTATTGCAGCAAAATTGTATTGTTAGAATACCAAAAATTTATAAAATATACAATAGTTTTTTATAGTACAATTCCATAATGATTTTGTTTAATTTCTAATAAATTTTAAACTAACCAAAAGTATTATAAATATGAAAATATACCTAGAATATGTTTTTCTTATAATTGTGCGTATTTTTAGTAAATATAGATTCTGTTAAAAAAAACTAAATTAAGCATTTGAGTTGGACCTAATTATATAACTAATATCTCAAAAATACTAATATATTTTTTCAACAAAATTTGGATTATGTGCCACATGTTTAAAATGACAATATTAAAAATCAGTTAAATTTTTAGGAAAAAATGGAAACTGAACTCTAATATTTATATTAGTTCATCTTTCAATATTTTCCTTTTCTTATTTAATATCTAGAAACAATTTGATAACATGTTTATTCTCCGCTTTTTTTTATGTTGTGATCACTTATTGTCACCATTTAATTTATACTAGATCTTGACCTGTGC
This sequence comes from Raphanus raphanistrum subsp. raphanistrum, assembly GCA_019706035.1. Lineage (NCBI taxonomy): Eukaryota > Viridiplantae > Streptophyta > Magnoliopsida > Brassicales > Brassicaceae > Raphanus > Raphanus raphanistrum. The sequence continues at coordinate 33,300,750 of CM033984.1, forward strand.
GACCGCACATGTATTAATTTTCTATTTTAATTTTTATTTAATTATATTAAATAACGTATTTGTAATATTTGATCGTTTTGCATTAACAAAGCTATGGATTAGTATTTGGGTACCCATTCGAATTCGGTTAAAATCTATTTGGATTTGAGATTTTTGAATTTAAAGATTCTAGCTTCATTCGGGTATTTATAAATTTTGGTTCATGTTTGGTCCAGATCTTTGCGGGTTCGGTTCAGGTTCAGATAATCTGTTTTAAATTATTTTTTAAATTTTTTAAATTTATATATATTTTAAGTTTCCCTAAATCTAAAAATAAAAATAAAATCATATATAAATTTGAGCAATGTAAGCCAAAGTACCTAAATTAAAAAATTAAAATAGGTTAATTTGAATATTTGGATGAAGAATAAATATATATTTTGAGTATTTTTATGTTTTGATTATTGTTTATCTATTTTAGATGTTACTTTGACTACTTTTTATGTTTCAAATATTTTTAAAAAATTTAAATAGCTTATATCCTGAATATTAACTCTAGAAGTAGCTAACATATTCAATATATAAATATGATTCAAATACATTATAATATCCGAAATATTTTGTTTAGATCAGGTTTGATTATGGTTCTCTAGATACCAAAATGGTAAATTCATTTGAATAATTATTTATAAATAATATTTATTTTGTCTAAGTGATAATATATATTTTAAAAATTTACTCGTGTTAAATAAATATTTAATAATATTTATAACCATAATAATTTTATAGTTTGTATTTTAATTTTATTTTGTCTTGTAAACGGTTAATTTTATTACCACTTTTTAGAATTTGATTTGTGCATCCATTCAAATGTTTTTTTTTTGTGGATCAAAATTTTTATGATAATATCTAATAAGTAATTTTATATACATGGTAAGTTAGTAAATAATTATAATAGTGCATGTAATATATCTATATTGTAAAGAAAAATAATTTGTTAACAAAAAAAAGACTACGTTAGTTGTGGGGGAGAGTGAAAGAAAATGTAATTTATATTGTTACATATTTTTTTATTTATATTATTAATTTTTATAATATTAATATAGAATAGGTAAGATAAAAGATTTATATCGAATTTATTATGAGTTTAGTTAAGGATATGTTTTATTAATTTAAAAAAACATGGAAAACATATATTTAAGAGTTATTACTTCATTAATTTTGAAAAATACAAAGATTAATTAAAAGTAGATTCATTTAATTAATTCAATGGCATTAGATTGTAAATATTTTGCAAATCTAATGATTAATTTTAAAGTGCTTTTCTTTTTAATAAGATACTAGATTTTGGACCCGCACGGACGCGCGGGTGTATATTTAGAATGGCTAAATGTTAAACATAAATTTTACACTTTCATATTTGTCGATTTTTGATATTGGTGTATTTTGTTCGGTTTGTTGAGTGTCTAATTATAAAGTATGATGTTATATAAATATCCAGTTTTTAGTATGGAAATATTATTGTGGGATTTTTTTAATTCAGTTTTATTAAAACTTGGTTATGTAATGTATATTTTAAACTTTTAATTACAGGATTTTTTAAAATTAAAAACTAATGTAAATGTACAAAAAAATACTTATGATAATTATTTTATGAAAGTCCAACATTAAAAATTGGTTGTTATAATTTAAAAAGCAGAATCGAAGAGTAATCTCTTAAAAGTAATTTAATGTATATTTATTATTTATTATTTATTATCTAATAAGAAAAAAGAATATCTGATATGTAGAGAAAAGCACTACTTGGTGGTCAAGTTTTTAAAAAAGATTTTTCGTGATTGTGTTAGTTACTTGATTCGTTTTTCTGATCAATTAATAGTTTAGATTCTGATCGCGTAGAATTAGAAAAATCTTTGTAACTAGTAATCTAATGAAAATTGATTTACATGCTCTAAACAAATTTTGAGTGCGTAGCAATAGAAAAATCGCTTTATAGTAATTAATGTACATTAATTAAAAATTATGTAGTACATTATGTCTGCGTAGAATTAGGAAAATTGGTAGGAAGTAGATTTTTAAAAAAGATATTGTAAATTTAGAACTTGTTTTGGAATGTTTTGTTTTTTCTGGAAGGAAAGCAGTTTAATTAGGTTAGATATTATTACCATAATTTAAGCAAGTACAATATTTTAGGAGTACAGTTCACACATATTCGAAAAATAAGAAATTGACAAAGAATAATAAATGGTTTATATTGCAAACCAAAATATTAACCATTTGAAAAAAAACCAAAAGTTCATCATAACCAATTCGAAATAAAATGTTTGTCTGCATATGCATAAAGAATATAATTCTCTGTTTAGAGCATGAATAAGAAATACAAATATTAATATAGTTGTGTATATATGTTTTAATAGATTAGATTATAATTTTCACTAATTGCTCTGTCGTGTTTGGTTTAAAAAATCCAATCGATAGATTGGTCTAATGTAAATTAATCAAAACCAATCTATTAATATCTGACTGGGCCATATGATAATTTGTAAGCCCAATAAAAAATAAAAATGGATAAGTTAGAGATTAAAATACCACGACTTTTTTTTTTAAACTAAATGGTAAAACTACTGTGTTTTGATGGCAGTGGCATTGAATTGTAATTTTTGTGCCAAACTAAGGAGACATTACTAAATTATTAATGTACTTAAATCTTAATAGATTAGATATTTACCTCCCATATATCAAATGCAGTCATAGCTTCCAACATCTAAATTAGATATATAAATAGTCAGGTTTTTGTTCCACTATCTTATTAACTTATAAATTAGAAACGTGCAAGTATTTTGTTCTATTTTTCGTAATTTAATACATCAATTGTCAATATAGATATTGAAATTAGATAATATATAGTTTTGAATTATATTTGTATTTAATTTATTAATATTGAAATTGTCATTTTGTAAAGTACTATAAAATTTATTGTGATTAGAAAAATATTGGTGTAAATTTTAGAATGCTTCTAAGAGCATCATTATTGGGAGAACCCTTATATGATCCCTTAATTAATATATATATATATTAAAAAAAACAATAAAACATAAAAGATGCTTCCGGCGTTGAAGCGGTTTTCAAGTAGATGTGGGTTGCGTTGATGCGGGTTGAAATCTCGGGTGAACCCCGATGAAGTTCTCCGGTGGTTTTAAACTGGTCTGGCTCCGAGGATTTGCGACGGCGGGTTAGTCTCGGTCGTGGCCTCCGGAGATGACATGCAGTGGCGACTCTCGTCGGTTTGGAAGGATCAAGTGACACATGCGTCCAAATGGGTGCGGATCGCGACAAAGGCTTCCCGAGGTGTCAGCGGAGGTTAATTTTTTGTGGATTTGGGCTGTGGCCTATTTTCTTTCGATGTAAGGTTTGCCCAAATCTAGTATGAGCTTTTGCTTTGTAAGTTTGTTTCGTTGATGGACTTCGTCTTTGTACCTTTTAGGTCTAAGACCATTTATATAATTTCAATTTGGAAAAAAAAAAAAAAACGAGAGAAAAAAGAAGAAGAAGTTGTTGCTGCTGTGACACGTGCAGTAAGGCACGTTGTTTATGTCCCTAAAATAAAGCACACCCCTTGTGTCTTTTTACTTTTTCCTTTTTTTCTAATCCTAAGAGACCCGAGACATTGATAAACATGCTCTAAGGTTTCTAAAGTGTTTAAGAAAAAAAATCAATAATAAAAATAAAAACTATAAGGTTTTACGTAAAATTTTAAACTGGTTTACAACATCATACCAAATTCTCAAACTCACCTGAAATCTATCTTATAGTAGACGCCTGGTTCTCACCACAGTAACAACCGAGTACTGAGACAATGAGTTTGCCACCAAAAGGCATAGATAAAGAGAGACATAAAGATTAGCATGAATGTTTAGGAGAAAGGAGGTGATGATGTGTTTCTTCTTATTCACAAGCGAGCTTGGTGTCAAAGCTGCTTAAGCAAATGGCAAACGCTTGAAACGCTGACAATGGATACCTATAATCCATCGTGAACATATCTTTCCCCACCTTACCAAACTGGAGTATCACTTTATCTTGCTCTGGAGGAGCCGGTGCTGACCCGCCTGCCACTTGCGTCGGAGGCGGAAGTCTCACGGCCACAAGCTGGAAATTTTTAACGGACGCGACCGTCACACGTCCACGGAAATTCAAACACCAGCATTGCAACTGCTCGTGCCACCTAGGCTGCTTGTTCTTCAAAACCAACGGTCTGAAAGTCGTCTCTTCTTGATCTTCCTCGCAGGACACTCCCATTTCCGAGAATCTAGAGCTGCTGAAGTCTACGGAGCGGTGGTCGAATGATGACTTGGAGAATGAGATGTTGCTGCGGAACGAGTCATCAAAAGAGCGAGGTGGAGGAGGAAGGAGTTTCTCAGGTTGGTTAGGAACCGAGCCTCCAGGTTCGAGAGATGAAGTTGGGATAGAGTTCATGATGCAATGCATCCTCCGTGGCCCGCGTGTGCCCAACACGTTGAGCTCGTATGTGATCTGAGCAATGTTGTAGCTTCCTAAAGGGACTTTGGGGGAGACTCTCCTTGAGTGAAACCTGCTTCTGCTTGTTCGGTCAGTGATAAGTGCACTTGAAGAAGAAGAAGATGATGATGAGTTTGGTGGTGGTTGTGTATCGTACACCAAGAACTTCGTCCCAAGAAAGTTTGATCTGAAAAGAAAGAAAGAAACCTCAATAAGTGAACATATGAATGAAAATCACAATAAGCTAAGGATTAAAAAAAAGGAAAACAAAAAAACAAAAAAGAAAACAAAAAAGGAATCTGGCAAGGATTCAGACAGAACCTGAGCTTTCCGAGGTAAGAGTTACTAGATCTTGAAATGTTATCAGCATCCATGGAGATAATGTACTCGGTCCGAGTAGTTCTACGAGTTCGTTTAGCGGAAAGAAGAAACTTCCCATTCTCCACAATTAGAGCTGTAACGAAAAAAAAGAAAAAAAAAGTTTAACTTGTGTTTTAGTGAATCCCAAACACAAGCAGAGCAATCAAAGTTTACCAGAACTTAAACAAAGAAAAAGATGGAATGTTAGCTTTGATTTATCCCGTTTGATGAAACATTGAATCATTGCATCACGAGGCCCTGGCTGGAAAGAATAAAACATAAACTTATTCTTTAGTCGTTTGAATTTAACAAGATTATTCTTACAGGACATTAAAATAAAAATCTGAGTCACCGCTCCTTAAAGCGAACCTGTTTGAGTGAAACTGGGAAAGTGAGCTTCCCAGAGATTTCTGGACATAGGACAATCTCTTGGCACATAGCTCTCCAAGACCGACACACAGAAGCACAAGCGACCACATGTTTTCTTGCAGGCCAATTACTCTCACTCTCCTCTAGTCTTTTGATCACATCCAAGAGTAGCTCAGGAGGTAGATTAGCCCATCTGCCTGTCTGAACTATCAAAGGTGAGAGGTCAAGGGAAGACGAGTACTCACGGAACGAAGAGCCCTGAGACTTCCCTTTGTGATGAAGCCTGAAATCAAAACTCCTCCTCGACAAGCTCCCAAGCCCATCTCTCAAATCTTGTACAATGCTCCTAAACGACATTTCTCACCTTATCAACCCTTTGCTTACAACAAGAAGTTGCTCAAATCCAACAAAGAGAGGTTCCGATTTGAGATGAAGAGATTCCACTATCTGTCGAATTAAGAAAATAAAATCTGAGTCACCACTCCTTAATAAGTAAGAAATTAAAAAAAACAAGAAAAAAGTAAAAGAGCCAAAAGAGAAAGAAGATTCGCTACAAGCTTTGGGAAAGAAAAAGATAACTATCGCATGCCCAATAAAGAAACTACTAGGCCATGTCCTCAACATAGCCAGCTTTTTAATCAACCATGAACCTTTTTTCTTTATGACAAATAATAGTTAATCAAAGAGAATCTGACTTCAATCCACCAAATGCTAAATCCAGATCACACATGAAAGCGATTCATATGTAACATAAATTCAATCTGGTAACTATACAAAAACTCATCTGATTTACTTCCTATAACGTCAAAATTTTAGTTAATTTTCAGATGAAACTGTTACGGGAAACTCAATACCAAGAACCTGTGATTTCAGGTTAGAACATATATAATCTCAGTGAATATGTAAACATTAAAAAAAAAAGACAGAAGGAGAAGGGTAAAGATTAACCTTTCAGACAAGAAGGTGATTATCCAGAAGCTTAAATCTTGGAATACAAACACACAAAACCTTCTTAAAGCTTCTCCGACCAAATCAAGAAGCTAAGCAAAAGTAGAACAAAATCTGGGTCTAAACAAGAAACAAGATCACAAGGATTTAAGCAGATCCGCAGGAGCCTAAAACTAAAACAAAAGAACCCATAAAAGTCAAAGAACCACACAAAGAAAAAAGAGATAAAGTCTTCTTCTTCGTTTCCAGTACTCAGGAGCTTTTCTTGATTTTTCTCTTTAATAGTTCATTCACGAGACAGCAAGAAAATAATTAAAGAATAAAAAGTTTTTAACTTTTAATTCGATTATACTCTCAAATGCTTCTCTCTGGATTTTATTATTATCGAATTTATATGAAACTTTTTAAATATTTGTATTTCTTTAAGAGAGACAGAGAGAGAGAAATGAATGAAATTGTAATAAGTGGACATTTTGAAGCATTATTGTCCACAAGGCCGCATGACCTACGCCTTGCATCAAGCTAAGACCCAACGATAATGTTGACCTTTTAGATATTCTTTTTTGTTTGTTTGTTATAAACTTTTTAATCAAATTTTTTTGATAAAAGTGATATTAACACCGTTGAACTTGGAGTCTTATCGCTGAAAAGAAAACATTGTTGATTTAAATAGTTTTTTTCCTGATAACCGTGGAATCCAACGATCGAGGTCAACTAAATAATTCCACGAAGTCCGCAGCAGTCACGTATTCTTATCATTTAAGATAGTTCGAGTGACCAGCGGAAATCGAGCTGCAAATTCACTATATTAGAATTACCTCTCAAATGCCGTTAGCTCAAACCCGCTAGTTTTGAGTTAAATACATATAATAATATCTTAGTCTAAAAATAAAATATAAGTATCTTAGTCTTCAAATAAAAAGATATAAATAAACATTTGTTAGAGTTGGTATTGACTAGTCTATCAAAAACTATATATTAGGAGGATGTTTTGGCATTATTTACTCTCTTCTAGAGTTTTTCCAAACTTGAATCACAAAATAGTTCACAGGTTTACCAATATTGGATCACTTTCCAATAAACAATTTACATAATAAACCAGTCAAGCCAGCATCCAAGAAGCAATTTGAAGCTCCAAGATCATTCTGAAGACTCCAATGCAATGCGTCTAAGAATATCTGATCCCCAAGATTAGTTTGCCTGGATCGAAAAGGATATATATCCTTCTGCATAGTCAAAAATCACGTATTTAATGCTTTTTTTTTCCTTTGGATCACTCTAGTGCCAAACCTGTTCGATTTAGATTACTATTTAAGGCATTGTGTTAGATACCAAAACCTATGTTTGTTTAGGAGTATGAGTTTAATTTGAGTGTAGTAGTGGAACTCATTATCTCGTCTTGACCAACGTAGCTAACCATCTACCATTCAAATATACGACTAAATCATACATTGTTGCTTAATTTGATCTCAAATTCTAGTTACAAGATTGAAGTTTAGTAGGATCTATGATCTATTTCTCCTTCATAAATATCCTATAGCATCAGATCCCCAAACTATGACCTAGTACTAAACCTCCATGAATTTAAACTTACGAACTTATTTCTCCCTGAAATAAAAACAGTAAATTTATTTTTCCCTCAATAGAAAAATTTGAAATTTAATTACCCATAGACTATGGTTCTAGTCAGTTTAATGTTAACCAAAACATTTTTAACCAATTAAACCAAACAAAATCCAGTTTCTTTCTTCTTCTTCTTCTTCACCAAACTCAGATTTCTTTTTTACTTTTTCTTTTATTCTAACATGTGTTATATATGGATTTGTGATTCCTGATCATGATGAGACTCGTTATGTTTCTGAATCCAAACGTGTTAGTTTCTTGTTTGGTTTCTGGATTCAACAGTATAATAGGGGAGCTAGAATCATGGTAGATAAAGCAATAGAATCTGATGGTTTATGTTCGTAGATTTACAAGAGGCTGTTCATAAGTGAGAACAAATGTAGAAAATGCTCAAAGAGCTTTATTTAAACAGAAATGGAAATCTAATCTATTAAAAGTGAAGAACATTTTGTAATTAACTCTGATTTTTTCACAATAATTACAATCACATGCCATTAGTTTTTTTTAAGCTAACAATTAATTTAACTAGTTTCATAGCCCTGCGCAGGTGCTAAGCCGGGTACTTTGTCGACACGTCAGGTATTTTTGGGTACGTGATTGTTATTTGAATAGGTTGTTGAATATGTAAGGGATTTTGTATTTTTATTATTTCTGAAATTGTAAGCAATGAGAAAATGAATTCCGAGTTTGAATCTTGAAAATGTTTTTTTTATTATTAGCCCGTATTGGCTCATAGATTATTTGCCCGACATACTGGACAACTTTTATTTTTAGATTTAGAATTTTAGAAAGTAGAAGTATATATGAACTATAATTTTTAAGATAATTTAAATGGATTATTAGAACTCAAACTGAACCCACAGAGATTCGAACCAAACTGAACTGAATCTGTAAAGATCCGAATTGGTAAAACCAAACCGAATCAAATGATACTCGAATGCTCATCTTTAATCAAAAGTAAAAAAAAAATTGTCGATAACAAAAATGAATATTGTTTACGATATTTAAATATATCATGGTTAAAACAACTTATTTCGTGCGAGACACGAATTATCATCTAGTATAGATATGAAAGTTGATACAACTAGGAACTAGCATTCAGTCAAACAGTGCAGCTGTGCTATTTTTATCTTTTAATAACCGAGCTAGATTAGATGTTAAAGTTAAGATTAATCCCAGGAGCATGTCGAAAACCTTATAATCTTGCCTTTAGAGCGTTTACATAGACTATTTAGATAGCCGACACAGAGGCCCATAGTCAGTGGAAGGATTTGACCCACAGGACAAATCCTTTACCATTTTAACTTAACAATGAACTACAACACTTGATTTATTGGTTACAACATAACGTTTTAGGGAGATACGATTATAAAGATGAGACTACAACATAATCTTTATGGATTTCAGTGAAATAAAGTTTAAGCGCCAGTCTCACTTCCCCCTTTACCACCTGTAATTACAAAAGTACATCAATATCAGTTCCGAGTCTCCCTTTGGTAAATTCAGTTGCGAAACAACATTAGCTCATGATCATAGCAGACAAACACGGTATTAATTTTAGCTTCATGGATAGAGAATACCGATACGTTACATGGTAGATTAGATCGCATCCTACAACCTAGCTTAACCAACCGGTTACGGATGAAAGAGGTGACCGGTCCGGTAGGAATCCGGTTTCATTATTCTTCTAGAGAGTTATACAGTTTATTTTAGTAACTTTACCTCGGCTGCACTTTTTGTCGCATTCGTGGTGGCATCGGATCGTCTCTTTTGCTGGAAATATAAAATATTAAAAGGGGTTTACGTAAATGGATGCTATGGGGATACTAAGAAGAGAGTACTCACGGGTAGGCTTGACGCAGCCGGTGGTGCAACTGTCGATGCAGTTTACTTGAGCCTCCGTTACCGTCACCATATCCAAGGTGGAAGACAAAGCCACCAGAATCATAAGAGCCGCTACTTGCGTGTTCATCGTTCTCTCTTTTCTTGTTTCTTTTTTTTTGAATGAATGTTAAATTTTATTCATCAAAAAGAACCTTTATACAACAAGTGCAACCTGATTACTTATGCCACAAGAAAATAAAACCAAACTCAAAAGAAAGAAAACTAACTTAAGCTCCACAAGCTCCAAATCCCCCTCAAACTCAACCATAGAGAACAAGTCAAGTTTGGCTATGCAATGTGATTCTCCTCATTAAAACCCTATTAGAGAAAACCCAAATGGGACAAAACTCTAATAGGGAAAAAGAGTAAGAATCACACAGCTAGGGGCCTTGCTACCAATCACTGCTGCGAGAACAAACGCCTTCCACAGACCAAACCGCCACAAAGCACAAAGCACAAACTACATCACCCTGTTCTAGTTTGAAACCAAAAGGAGAGAACCTCCCCCATATTTCTTATCCCCTTTCTCCTCAAAAGACTAAGCTTATTGCGTATGCCTTTATCAATCAACTTCTTCAAAGCTTCTATAGGAACCAGTTTCTCACCATGCCTCAAACGATTTCTCTCCCTCCAAAGAGTATAAATCGTTATCTGAAAAGCGTAGCGAAGACAAAATAAACGCTTCTTCTCCATTTTATCATCTGAAAGCATCTGAATGATCACATCCCAAGTTTTAGAATATGAAGAAGTCAAGATCCCTTTGGTTAAGAACTCCCAAACTTGAGATGTGTAGGAGCATTCAAAAAATAAATGGTTTCTCGACTCTTCCTCATTCTTGCACAACACGCAGGTCATATCCACACCCTGGGTCCACTTTGATACTCTGTCTAGAGTAGAAAGACGATTTAGGTTAGCTAACCAAGCAATGAAAGCATGCTTTGGAGTAGCATTACTAAACCAAACCGCACGCGTCCAGACCAGCTTCAGTTTTTTATCCCTTATCAACCTCCAAGTCTCAGAAGTAGAAAACTCTTTCTTAAAGCCCGATTCCCTTCTCCACAGACAATTATCATCAATTAACATATCCATCTTCTCCCGGGTTTTGACCAGATCATCTTCAATATCATTCAACAGCTGAATGCGATGTCTCCTCCTTCTTCTGGTTACAGAAAGAGCTTCAGCCACTGTAGCATCTCTTTTTATACCCAGATCAATAATGCCTCTGTCTCCTAGAAGATCCATTAACACACCCTTATCAAGCCATTTATCATACCAAAAAGAAGTGTGCTTCCCATTACCAATTTCCTTCTGATAAAAAGACTTGGCTACTTCCCTCAACTTGATCATTTTCTTCCACATCCAAGATCCTACTTGAGTAGTGCTCTTTATCTCCCAAAAACTCTTTTTCTTGAGCAAATTTTCACAAATCCATTTCCCCCAAAGAGAGCAACCCGCAAGCAATCTCCAAATCAACTTTAACCCATAGACTTTATTGATGTCTTTAAGCACTCTAATTCCCAGACCACCTTCTTCCTTCTCATAACAAATATCTCTCCAAGCAACCTTAGCTCCCTTGGTTTTTAGTTCAGGGCCCGACCAAAGAAATGCCGAACAAAGTTGCTCAACTTCTTTTAGACATCTACTAGGAAGACGAAAAGCAGCAGCCCAGAAGTGAACAAAACTCATAAGAACTGACCTGATCAATTGCAGACGACCCGCATAAGAGAGGTAACGAGAAGTCCAAGTACTGATTCTCTGCCTGATTTTTTCCAAGAGAGGCTGATAGTCTTGATTCCTCATGGCTTTGGTCATTAATGGAAGTCCCAAATATCTAACAGGTAGCTCACCTTTATCCATCGGAAAGTTTCTTAAGATTCTACTCTTCTCAAGATCTGAAACACCTGCCATATATATTGTAGACTTCTCCATACTGATCTTTAAACCCGACCAACTTGTGAAATCATCAAACACTGATAAAGCTCCTTCGACTGATTCTTTAGAACCCTCCACAAACACCAATAAATCATCAGCAAAACAAAGATGAGTCAAGAGAAGAGATTTACATCTTGGATGATACTTGAACTTCCTTTCTTGCACTGCTATATCCAACTTTCTTGAAAGAATATCCATGCATATCACAAACAAGTAGGGTGAAAGCGAGCAACCCTGCCTCAACCCCCTAGCACTCTGAAAATAGCCAGCAAGATCACCATTAACCTGAACAGAGAAAGAAGGACTAGTGATGCAGAGTCTGATCCAGTGGATGAATTTATCAGGAAATCCCAGCGCTTGAAGGCAGTTAAGCATAAACGACCATTGGACTGAATCAAACGCTTTTGATATGTCGATCTTCATGGCACATCTTTGAGAAACCGTATCCTTATGATACTCCTTCACCAACTCAGAAGCAAGAAGAACGTTCTCCATAAGTAACCTCCCTTTAACAAAAGCCGACTGATTCTCCTTAATGATACTCGGAAGAAGAAGCTTTAACCTGTTTGCAATTAGCTTCGAGACAACCTTGTATAAGACATTACAGCAAGATATCGGTCTGTAATCTCTCATCTCCATCGAGTCAGTTTTCTTTGGAATCAAAGCTAAGATAGTGGAGTTAATACCCTTGGGTAAGAAACCGAATCTAAAAACTGACTGAATAGCAACAACAAAGTCTTGAGCTATAATTGACCAGGTTGTTTTGAAGAACTCACTAGAATATCCATCTGGCCCGGGAGATTTATTTGCCGGCATTGCAAAGAGAACCTTTCTGATTTCCTCCTCTGTAACTTCAGCCTCCAACATAGTACAATCTCTCTCTGAACATCGAAACTTCAATAATCCCTGAATTTCCTCCATAGAAGCACCCTTGTACTCAGTTGGCTGAAGATTCAGAAGATCAGAAAAGAATCTTTCTGCCTCATCCTTTATCTCTGCTTGCGTAGAAACAACGACTCCATCATGATTTCTGATTTCTCTAATGGTATTTTGAGCTTGCCTCGTTTTGATTGCATTATAGAAGGTTTTGTTATTTTGATCTCCTACATCAAGCCAATGAAGCTTTGCCCTCTGCTTAAGAAAATCCTCCTCTAGTCCAGCAACATGAAGCCATTCTTCATAAGCTTTCGCTTCCTCATGGATAGCACTACTGCTTGGGGACAATAGAGTTTGTTGCTGTTTTGCACAGAGGGCTTCATGAGTTTCTTTAGCTCTTCGTGAAAGATTTCCAAGCTTACTCTTTCCCATTTCTCTAATAAGCGGCTTCAAATTCTTAAGCTTTTTCGAGAATCGAAACAGAGCCGAAGTAGAATGAAAAAGCTTATCAGTAGAATCCCAATAACTTTTAATCATCGGAAGAAACCCTGGCAAACTCCCAATAGCATTGACATATTTGAAAGGTCTACGAATCTTCTCTGTAGGAGGCCAGACCTGAATCATACATCTCATATGGTCAGAACACCCTCCCGCTTCAAAGATTGAATATGCATTAGGGAATCGAAGAAGAGCAGCATCATTAAGCAACACCCTATCAAGCTTTTTACAGATTACTCCCTCATCTCTTTTGTTACACCAAGTGTGGAGAGGACCCTGAAAAGCCATATCAGTTAAATGACAGTAGAGAACCGCCCTTTGAAAATCTCTCATCCCCAACGAAATACTACCAAAATCAGCAAACCTCGAGCTTTCTTCTGCTTCCAAGATCTCATTAAAATCCCCCATGATAAGCCAAGGCTTATTTTGAAAACATGGAGAATTATAATGATTGATTAAATCTTCCCACAACTTCTTCCTTTCCTCCATCTGATTACTTGCATAAACAAAAGTGCAATAAAACTCTTCCTCATCCTTCATACCCACAGAACACGTAATTAGCTGGTCAGACTTATAAACCGGAGTCATGATGATTGAATCCCTCCACAGAACCCAAATTCTTCCACCACTACTATGCTCATAGTTAGTCATAATAGACCAATCTCTGAACGAAGACTGAATAATATTCTTCACCTTCCCCTCCTTAACCCTTGTTTCAATGATACTTCCAAACTTCATTTCTCTGTTTCTGAGCCAATCTTTAACCACGGAATGCTTCAAAGGTTTGTTGAATCCGCGCACATTCCAAAAGAAGCTCGACATTAATTATTGCTTTCGACGAGAAGACCTTTTACCCAATGGATTTGCATCCTGGGCTCTAGTCTTCTGAACTTTCCTACCTCCCTTTTTAGCAACTGCTTTTCCTTTATTGGATTCCTGCTTTTCTAACATCTCCATCTCAAGTATATCTTCATCCAGCTCCAGACTTTGTTCCTTATCATTCCCTGTCTCTTCCTCAGAATCATCATTAATAATCTGCTCTTCTCTTCCTATTTCACCCTCCTCTATCTCCATTGAGTTTAGAACTGAGAATTTCGAAGCCGAAATTTGATACTCTTCTTCTTTTCTAGATGAATACTGTCCCTGTCTACCCACTTTCGACGGGGATGACCAGCTTTCTTCAACTGCAACTACTACAACCTTATTGATTTCCATGATCTCATCATTTTTACTTTCATCCTTTTCAGTTACACTCACTACATCACCGGCCTCCATACTGATATCCCCCATTTGCTTCTCAACTCTACTCTCTTCTATATCATTAACCTCCTGATGCTTCTCTACCTTTTCTTCTCTTATTTTACTTCCCTGAGACCGTGGAGAGGCTTCATTTTTCCTCTTCATTTTCCCATTCATAACACAAACCTTCTCTGTGTGCCCCCATTTTTCACATTTGTTACATTTCGATGGTAGCCAGGGATAATGGAAACCAACTGTGAACTCCTTGCCATCCTTTGTAAACTCTATCTCCTTCGGCAAAGCTTTTGTAACATCAACATTCACAAAAACTTTAGCCACTTCCAGATTTGTGCACGCGATAGTCTCAGGATGCAAACGATCTGGAGAACCAACTGAGCTCGACATAAAACTTATCCCTTCCCATGAATACATGTTAAGCGGCACCTTTGTTAGATAGACCCACATTGGAATAGCTACCTCCTCTTGTTTCTCTTCTTCCGTTTGTGGAGTCCATTTGGTGACCACCATAGGAATCCCAGCTATATTCCACATACCCCTCTTTAAGATCTTCTCTCTTGCCTTCTGATTCGATACTCGAAACCTCATCGTTGTTGCATTCACATCATAGATATCAACCTTCAGAGATGAATCCCCATATTGCCAAATCCTGTTGACCACCGTATGAACTTTGGCAACGTGAGGTGCTAAGTCCAAAAACTTTCCAACGATGAAGTCTTCCCATAATGGAGTAGAATCTGAAATAACTCCATCAGGAATCTCTACTCTGTGTTTACCCTCTGTTGTTGATACCTCAACCTCATACTTCCTCAATACTCTCTTTTCCTGAGCCTTCTCGACCCAAGTCGCCTTCTTCTCAAAACTGGTGTTATCTTTCTTCTCCCCGATTCGATTACCATCTTCCACCTCCTGAGTTACCAAATCCTTCTCCGGAGAGACCGATGATCCCGGCGGATTAGCCGAATCCATCGCTTCGAACTCTAGATCTCGATCGCACTTTTCGTCGCCTTCAGAATCGCACTTTTTAAAACGCAGCGTTTTTTATAGTCTTTTATTTTTAAGTTTCAAATACCGTCATCTACGGTTTTCTCTTTTCTTGTTTCTCTTTTGTGTGTGGGTATATACAGAAATGTCCCCGTTGCCAGGCTTGACCGATATCGTTTGTACACGTGTCATGATTCTCTCCTAGTGTTTTCTTGCGTGCACATTCTCACATGTACGCGTTATCCCTTAAAATATTTTACAGCAAAATTATCTACTGCTCTTCTTAGTTTGGACTTCTAGTTACAGGCATCGGTCAACCTAAGAACAATAGTTACACCTACGCCCGGGTGCAATCATACAATCACTACACTATACTACACTGTAGGGGCGGACGTATGCACAACGAAACGGTACGGGGTCATGTACTAATTTTTATTTCTTCTTTGATAATATAAGTTAAATTATTAAATATTATAAGTTTAGTGAAGAAAAATGTAAAAATGCTTCCATCAAAATATGTTTTTTGTTTATTTCCAATATGATGCCCCGAACTAAAAATATTTTTCGCTCTGCCCCTTCTACACTGAATCCCATCAATATTCTTCGGTGCTTAGTCGAGAATAGTAGTAAGAATGATGACCTCTAGGAAAGTGTTTGTGTTGCGTCCTTTTAAAAAGATATTAGGGGTTACCTGGACTACGTCCGCGACAATTTTGATTTTTCAAATATTTTATATACAATTATTTCGTTGGATGTTGTATTCTAAACTATATATTTTTGTGAATTTATGAATATTTATATTTATAGTATGCATAATAAATAATATTTTTTGAGTTTGAAATTATTTTATTTTACATTGTGTAAACATTTTTGTGATAGTTGAATTTTTTTATTTGTATTTTTTGTGATAGTTTAACCTTTGAACGTTTTGTATATATTTGAATTCTTATTTCTATTTTTATGGGATCTAATAAATATTTTCCAACGGAACTTTATATTATATAATCAGAACATTTGATATTATATATGTTTTTTCTTTTGACTAAAAATATTTTTTTATTATCATTTTGTTTTTGTTTTTGAAAATTGGCTTTCAATTTAACCAAATCAAATGTCAATTAAAAACCGAAAACATAAACTGGATCTCAATCTCCTATCCACATTAACCTTACCAAATCAAGTGTCAATAACCAAAAACATAAACCAGATCCTAATCTCATCTCCACGTTGACGGAAACGAATCGTGCCCGTAAATTAATTTTATATTTTTATCACGTCAAATTTGTCTATTATTTTACAAATCAGATTACAAATCAAAAATAGAATCATGTTTTTAAAGTTTGTTCTAATTTAGTTTCTAACATTATGTCACTTCGATTATTTTTAACAAAGAAACATATAACTAATAGTTGTATCCTTAATATAAATCTAATTTAGTTTTTAGAATTTGTTTTTCAATTTTATACACAATCACATGCAAAAAGTAAAATAATATTATCATAAACTAAGCTTGTCATCATTTGCATTTTTCATGGAAAGTCACCCTCTGTCGATGACTTGAAAAACCGTTTTTTTTTATAACAAATCATTTTCTCTTCTCTTATGTGTTTGCTTCTTGAAATTTTCCGCGAAAAAATCACCAATTTTATACAATCAAATTTTGAATTAGGAGATGTGTCAAAAAGGGTCTCTCTGATTGAATTAGAGATTTAAGGGTAAGGAAATACTGGTGTAGAGAATCGGTTTCAGCGCATAGTTTGCTCTTCTCCTTCACCCTTCTTCTCACTCTCAAGTTTGTTCATGTTCTTTTTCAATCATGGTGATCAGTTTCTTTCTTTCTTTTTCGTAATTGCTGCCTTGACTTCTCTTTTGTGTAGGTAATATAGAATAATTATATGAATCAGTTGATGTACAACTATAAAAATTGGATCCTTGTGTGTTTAGCGATGTCTAAAGTAGAAGTTTTCATCATCATTTGGCTTTGTTTTTTGCATTTTTAATATTTATACCTTTGTAGTAGTTTTGTGCCTTGATTTTTCGTGGTAGATTTCACTGTGTGCTCCATCTATGAAATCTTTTGTGATTATCACCTTTGTTCTTTGTTAGCATCATTTTATTTTGTAACTTTTAAAGTTCTGGTTTGTGGCAGTGGTGTCCTTTTCATTATGTTTTGGAAACGCCACTATTTGTTGCTTTCAAGATCTTGCTCTGTGTACATCTTAAGGATCAATATGGTATACTCTTTAACTTGTAATATTAATCGCGGCTGTGTTTATGGATGGTTTGTTTGTTTATGATAGATGGTTGTGTTCCTCACTCCTTGTGTTGCGATTGTTTATGATAAATTTTTGGTTTTGTCTTACCATTGCTTGTATGTGTTTATGGCTGGTGTGTTTGCTTATGATATATTTGGACTTGGTTTCTTAGTTATTGTTCAATAATACTTACCATCATTCCAGAAAGTTGTAACTCGTTATATTTTCTTTTCTTTTTGTTCTTAGGAAAGAATGATTCTTGCTCATTTGTGTGATGAGCTGAAAGGAGAAGACTGAAAACAGTCATGTGCATGGTAAAAAATCCATAATTTGCACTCGCCATTCTCTCTATCTTACTGGTTTGGAAACAATATATTTTTATTTTCAAAATGCA
Source organism: Raphanus raphanistrum subsp. raphanistrum (assembly GCA_019706035.1). Classification (NCBI taxonomy): domain Eukaryota; kingdom Viridiplantae; phylum Streptophyta; class Magnoliopsida; order Brassicales; family Brassicaceae; genus Raphanus; species Raphanus raphanistrum. The sequence goes on from CM033984.1 coordinate 33,318,624, forward strand.
GTTTCTACTCTATATTTCCTTTGCAAATACTATAACTGCAAAATTGAATGATGAGTATTTTTTTTTTTGCATATTTACATTTTTCTGGAGAATGTGCAAGACACTTATGCCTAGAGATGAAGAAACTATGATTGATGAATCCATATGGGAAATATTTCATGTAAGTTGATTCTTCACTATTTGCATGTGAACTTATCTTTTTTTTTGTAACACTTTTTTTTTGTAACACAAATGTGAACTTATCCAAACATATTTTTTTTGTATAGAAGAGGCTTTTACTATATTTTATGTAATATTTATATTTCTATTTACGATAGAAGTTTAATGTAAATTTTTAATTTTGTATATTTGCTTATTGTTTACTTTTTCTTTTATTGTATATTTACTTATTCTAATTTTCTTGTTTTATATCAAATGATAATATTCTGATATATGTTAAATGTAGTATTTATATTCATATATTCTATGCTTGTTTTTCTTATAATGTTTATTTACTTATAAAAATATTTGGAAATAATAAAAGTGTACAACTATACATTTTCAGATAGATGTTAATTTAGTTTTTCCATTTCTTATATTGTTTATTTAACTATTATTTATTTTTCTTATATTGTGTATTTACTTATTCTATTTGTTTGGCATTTTATATCAAATCGTAATATTCTATTTACGATAGATGTTTAATGTAATATTTCTATTTCTTAATTGTATATTAATTTAATTTTTTTTTCTTACGTTGTATATTTACTTATTCTAACTTTTTTTTTTGCTTTATATTGTATGCTTATTTTTATTACATTGTATATTTATGATGCTAGAACTTTCAGAGTTCCTAAAACAAATGTTGTAATATAAGTGAAATGTCGAACCAATTCCAAGGGATTCAAAGCACCAAGAATGCAAGTACTTCCTTAATCTAAGTGCAATCGAAGATTTGATGATTTCTAGAACCTAATAAGCAATAACTTAAACAATAAAAACAGTAAATCAATGAACTTTCTTTTATGAGAAAGGAGAACTCATGGGTATAGGAATTTAGACCTTGGGTGATCAAGCTTCGAACTAAGGATGGCAACAGTCAATCAAACTAATTAACCTTAAGCTTAGACACAATCTTAAACAAACTCTATGTCTAGATGAATGCTCATTTGCTAACATATTTCAGACATCAAATGTCTTTGGCTGAATAATATAAAAGCAATCATTAACAAACAAGTCTATTGGCTATCTTAACACCCTTAACAACAAATGTCTTTGGTAAAGTGTGTTAAGAGCTTAGGAGAGTTGACTCAGACATATCATCGAACACCTTGTGGGTGGGATATGTCTAAAGATCAACTTTTGAGAGGCCAACTCAATAGATGCATAACGAATACTCTCCTAGGAAAAGAATAAGGTTTGATTAATACTAAAACATCCTAGAACTAACTTAATCACCCTAAATCTTCCTAACCCATGAATTCAATGGTGGATTACTCACTAATGTTCATGATCATTCTTAAACCCATATTGAGTTTCAGATTGATCATAAACAGAGATAAAATAACAGAAATCAACAAGAAATAAAATAAGAACAAGAGAATCAATGATCCAAAAGATGAAATCTCCAATAGTTTTTGATGTTTACCAAGTGTAAAAGATAGATTAGCCTCTGGTGGCTTACACAATACTTAAACTTAGGTTTTAGAACAGAAAAACGTGCATACAAATGACTAAAATGCCCCTGAGAAATGTTTAAGTTCGAGATGAAACGGGCTCGGAGCGACCAGGAAGGGTCGCTCCACACGGCCGCTGCAAATGAGACGAGCGAGCTGGTCCCCTCGCTGGCTCGGGGTCGCTCCAGGGGACGAGGCGCAGCGGGTGGAGAGAGCCGCTCCGGTTGGTCGCTGCTGGTAAGACGAGCGAGCAGCACGGGCCGCTGAGGCGGGGTCGCTCCAAGGGGCGAGGTGCAGCGAGCGGGTGGAGTCGCTCCGCATGGTCGCTGCAAAGAAGACGAGCGACTGGCTCGACTCGCTGAGGTGAAGCCGCTCCAGGATGATGAAGACGCAGCGGGTGGTGGGAGTCGCTGGGGTGAGGCCGCTCCAGGTCATGAGGTCGGAGCGACTGACGGGACCCGCTGCACTGAGGTCGCTGTGGCTTTAGTCGTCTCTAAGTCACTCCTTTTGCCTCTTTTGAGTCCCCAATGCATCCCAAATGATCCATGTGGTACTCCAACACCTGATAAAGACTTATGTATGCAAAATGCAACCTAAACATGCCTAAAACCTAATCTAGATGATCAAAATGCATGCGAATATGAAGATAAAACAATGGAAATATGCAAGACATCAACTCCCCCAAACTTGTCCTTTACTTGTCCTCAAGTGAACTTTCTAGGACTCATAGGGGAAGAGGTTTGAAAGTGGGAGCTCATAGCCAAGAGAAACACACAAGCACTCGCTTCAACATAAGAATTCAGCACAAGCACACTCTCCTTTATTATCCTCTAGCTTCTTTAGGCCTATCTTAACTCAACATTATTCATTCACACATTCAGCTTAGCCAACTCTCACATTCATTAAGCAATACAACAAGTGAGCTCTATGCAAATGGTCAATTGGTCCAAGTCATTTGGGTAAGGGAAGGCTTTTTGTTCTAGTGATCAAGGGGTTCAAAGCTCATTATCTTCAAGGGGGTTCACTCTCAAAACAAGTAGCCTTGACATTGCACATAATATATCTAAGAAAGGGATCAACTAATGCATACAATGCTCAATCCTCATTGTTCTACCCTTTTTCAAACATACAAGTGACTCAATTATTCCCAAAGTTACACCCCACTCACATCTCTCACCCAAAAATTTCAAGAACAAAACCACAAACTCTTCAATCAAGGGAAATATCTAAACTCTTAAAACACAACCTCTTAGCTCATTCACACTTTGCTAGCCCCCTTTCTTTATTCTCTTCTCTTTTTTTTTATTTTTTTTTTATTTTGCTGCTTTCTTATTTTTTTTTTATTTTGGGGGCCAAGACTTTCACAATTTGAGCTAGAGGTTTTATACAATTCCCAAAGAGACAGTTAAGCACAAGAGTTCAATCGTTTTCTTTCAACCTTCAAAATCCCAAGTCAAACTTCTCAACACTCACCTCCCCACATATAGCTAGACAATAGTGTAATCTAGCAAGAATGAAGACTGAGCATTGTCGTTCCCAATACTCTCAAGATTATGCACATGTAAGACTTTCCGAAAAAGGCTTCACTCAATCAATCAAATGAAGGCTTAAAAGGAGGAGAGGGTTTTAGGGAGTGGACTGCCACTAGAGATTGTCAAAAAGATTGGCATAAAAGGCGCGACAACTCTAGTGTGTATATCCATGACTTAGCACACAAGAGACCATAAGCAAGAAGTTAAGTTCATTCAGTTCATTTAAAGTTGTAGTTGGCTTAAGAGATTGAGTTTCAGGGAGAGTTTTCAAGGCACGAAACTTACAAGGTTTTCGAGAGAGGCGCATGAACTAAGCAAGGCTAGACAGTGCTCTCTACAAGGCATTTTAAATCATTGCTCCCAATGCAAATGAATGCAACCTATATGCTCTAGACTCTCCTAAAAGTGCAAATGATGCAAACTAAATGATTATTTTTTTTTTTTATGCAAATAGATATGTACAATGCATGGACTCAATGCAGGACCATCAAAGCAAACATGATTAAATACTTGGTACCTCCCCCAAACTTAAGTCACACAGTCTCTGTGTTATTAAGCTGAGAGAGATACCGAAAATAAATCCTAAAAAAAAAAAAACAACAAAGAAAAGCTAGTGTATACAAGAGAAGGTGACAGAGTACCTCCTATCGGTAGCGAGTAGAGCCAGATGGCTCGTACTCATCGGTGTCAGGTGGAAACGTGGTGTAGTAGCCGCCTGGCATGGTGCTGTGCTCCTCAAATCGTGGCTGGCTAGAGATCTCTTCGATCTCGATCTCCTCCTCAGAATCAGCAAGGGAGGGTGATTTGTTGCCCGAGGAAGAGGGGAGGATCGGTGGATTTCTCCAGCGACGCTGCTGCTGCCTTTCAGTGAGGGGGAAACCAAGGGCTGAGGGGTTTGGTGGAGGCTGGGGTACAGGGTCGTCTGGGAACTCGAAGTCCGCTCTGCTACATCCCGCAAAACCTCCCCTAGTCAAGACATCAGCTATCTTTCTCAAGATCTTGGATGTTGACTTCGCTTTCCTCTTCGCAGTCTTGCTCATTTCCTTACACTTCTTCTAGAGCTTCTCAATCGTCCTATCCTGAGCCTTGTTCCATCTCTGGAGCCTACTGATATGATCGTGGGCGTCGCGAAGGGCACCAGGGGGAAGGGTTCCGGAGTATGGTGTGAAAGTGTAGCGACGCTGCCCATAGACTGGCTCAGCGTCCTCATCTTCCACTGGCTCAGCTTCTGGCATAGCTCTCCCAATAGTCTCTTCTGCTTCCGTGCAAGGGCCGATGGGATCAAGGGACCCATGCTCACCAAGGAAAGCACCCGTAGGAATGATGAAGCTGACACCGCAGGGCCCATTTATGTTTGTCAGCTCTCTGTTTGGGAGAACTACCTCGGCCTTTTTGCCCTCGATCTTGTAGTAGTATACGTAGTCACCCTTGTATCTCCCACTAAAGTAAGTGGCTTGCCTCAAGTAAGGAGCATCCAAGAAGATCGGTGCTGTCGCGTCGTTTCCCAACGAGATACCCTTGAACTCAAGTAAGGGAGTGATCAAACTTCCAATCCCAATCTTTGGTGAGGAGTCACCGGTGGTCCAAGCCCAATCTCTGTAGTGCCGAAGACGTCCCACAAAGAACCTGACCCATCCAACCTCTGAGTAGAGCTCCATGGAGAAAGGGAGCTGCGCGTGTGTGGCGTAGGGCTGAATGGCTGGGAAGAACAAGTACATGTCTTCATCCGTGATGGTGCCAACTTCCTTTCGTGGGTAGAAGGTATGGACAAGTAGCCTGTGTAGGTAACACACTGAGGGATGCCTGATATGAGAGTTCTTGTCCTTTCCAGTAGAGCGTTCGTTACCACTGATCAGCTTCCAGAGCTTCTGGGGGAGGTTGTCGGTTTTCTCAGGAAAGGAGTACTGCAAATCTGGAAAACCCATCACTCTCTCGATTTCTTTGAAGCTCATGGTGTAGCTTCTCCCATGCACTGTGAATGCGATCTTTCCCCATCCTTCCCTTGCGTGCTTGGTTTTGTGAACAGTGACGAATAGGGAGGAGAGAAACTGGCATGAAACTTCTTTGTAGAGAGGATATGCCATGGTGTAGAGCTTCGGCATCCTCAAATGAACCAGCATTGCCTCGATATCAGCTTCGAGACCCAGCTGTCGCAGCAACTGGATGTCTGCAAACCTCGTTGGCATCCAAGTCATCTCATTCTTCAGAACGTCATAGAGTTGCTCAACAGTTGGCTTCTTTTCTCTGTCTCTTTCAACCACAACTCCTTTTCCCTTAGACGTTTTAGCTTTCTTTGCTGGAGCAGGTTCATCTGCACTTTCATAATCGCTCTCTTCAATCTCCGGAACTGCTACACTCTTTCCCGCTCTCTTCTCCGCTGCCAACTTTTTCTTTTCAGCTGCTGTAGCTTGTCTCTGTGTCAGCTGTGTTCCCGAGCCAGATGCGGGTGCTTTCCCTCGAGCGGCTTGCTCTTTAATCTCTTTCGCCGTCTTGCTTGTCTTAGTCATTGTACCTAAACACAAGATAAACTTGGAGAGGAGTAAGTTGAATGAAGCAAGAATCACACTTTTCAAAATCTCAATAGATGAAAGTTAAGATGAACAAAGTGATTCTAGAGTCAAAAGAGTTTCAGCTCAAACTTCTAAACAACTTATCAAGCAAATCCAACCACAAACACACTCAATTAGGACCCAATTCGACAATCCCCAAAAACCATGAACCCTAATTTGCAAAAGTTCAAATTCAACTCAATTTCACCATGGAATCAACAACCCAACTTAATATATAAGCTTTCCCTAGTCTATTTCACCACAATCAAGCAAGAAAAAGTCCAAATTTTGATTTTGAAAATCTAGGGTTCATGGACTTACGAAATTGGTTTCAAGAACACAATACCTTGCTTTGGATGGATGGAAAAGGTGAATAGGTGTGGGGAATTAGACTACAGGGGCGAAAGCTTGGATGTGAGTGAAAGAATGAGGTGATTTGGTGAAGATTTGAGTGAGATATGGGGTTTGGAGTGGTGAGAGCTTGAGAGAGTTTGTGAATTTGGTGAGGGATGAGAGTGAGGGAGAAGATGTCGATGGGGGGGGAAGTTGGGTAGGTCTAGGGTCGGGTGGTCCGGTTAGGGTGGTTAGGGTCGGTTCAATTAGAGTGAACCGGGTTTTCAGATTAGAGAACTTACCTGACCGGAGGCCACAGCGACCGACCAGACCCGTTTTATGAGGTCGCTCCGGAAAGACGAGCGACCGGCTCGAGCCGCTGGGTGGGAGTCGCTGCGGGATGGAGCGACTGGGAGACCCGCTGGGAAGCCTCGCTGTTGATGCTCGAAAATAACGAGCGACCGGCCCTGGTCGCTAGGGGTGAGTCGCTGCGGGCTGGAGCGGCCAGTGCTACCCGCTGCCCCTTGGTCGCTCTGCACCTGCGACACTGTTCACTCTTTTTTTTTTTTTTTTTTTTTTTTTAAAAGATCAAAACAAGATAAAAAAAATAAAAACAAGTTTAGAAATGCAATATATGCAAGGATAGACATGGGACTTCCTCCCAAGTGAGCTTGTTTAAAGTCTCTAGCTTGACTTTACCTCCTTCCGGGTTAGGCCGGGGTGGGATCAGAAAGTGGAGTTGAGACTCCATCTTCCTTTGGTGCTGTGGCCATGTAGAGCTTAACTCTTTGCCCGTTGACTGTGAAGTCTCTTCCATCAGTACCCCACAAAACAATAGCCCCATAAGGTCTGATCTCCTTGATCTTTAATGGACCGGACCACCTTGACTTGAGCTTTCCTGGGAACAACTTCAGCCTAGAGTTGTAAAGAAGAACTTGGTCTCCTTCCTTGAACTCTCTTTTCAGAATGCTCTTGTCATGGAAGGCTTTGGTCTTTTCCTTGTAGATCCTTGAATTCTCAAAAGCATCCATCCTTATCTCATCAAGTTCATGGAGCTGAAAAAGTCTCTTTTCCTTGGCACTCTTGATGTCAAAGTTCAGCAACTTCACTGCCCATAGTGCCTTGTACTCAAGCTCCACTGGTAGATGACAAGACTTCCCATAGACAAGGTTGAAAGGTGTGGTTCCCAAGGGTGTCTTGTAAGCTGTCCTATAAGTCCAAAGTGCATCATCAAGTTTAGTAGACCAATCCTTCCTTGTAATCCCCACAATCTTCTCCAAAATGGACTTGATCTCTCTGTTAGAAACCTCAACCTGACCACTTGTCTGAGGATGGTAAGGAGTTGCTACCTTGTGCTTCACACCCTTCTTCTTGAGAAGCCCTTCAATCAGTTTGTTAATGAAGTGGGAGCCTCCATCACTGATCACAACCCTTGGAACTCCAAACCTTGGGAAGATGACACTCTTGAACATCTTGGTTACCACCTTGGCATCATTGGTGGGGCTTGCTATGGCTTCCACCCATTTTGAAACATAATCAACAGCCACAAGGATGTATTTGTTGCCATGAGATGATGGGAATGGTCCCATGAAGTCAATACCCCACACGTCAAACACTTCAACTTCAAGGATGGGATTCTGAGGCATTTCATTCCTCTTGGTAATGTTTCCTCTTCTTTGGCATGAATCACACCTCAAAACAAAATCTTATGTATCCTTGAACATGTGTGGCCACCAGAATCCTGCTTGTAGCACTTTTGCAACAGTCTTGAAGGTGGCAAAGTGACCTCCATAAGATGATCCATGACAGTGTGTAAGGATCCCTTCAACTTCTTCATTGGCAACCACTCTTCTGTAGAGCTGATCCTTGCAGAGAATGTAGAGGTAAGGCTCGTCCCAATAGTATCTCTTCACATCCTTGAAGAACTTCTTCTTGGCATAGCCCACAAGATTCAAAGGTTCTTTTCCTGTGGCTAAGTAGTTCACCAAATCAGCATACCAAGGTTCCTTCTCTTCAGTAGCTTTAACCTCTTCAAGCTTTCTACCAGTCTCACAAGCTGCCATCACTGCTCCAATAGCCATGATCTGCTCTTCTGGAAGTCCCTCATCAATAGGAACACCACATTCTATTTTCAGTCTAGACAAGTGATCAGCTACACCATTTTCAACTCCAGGCTTGTCTCTAATCTCCAAATCAAACTCTTGGAGCAAAAGGATCCATCTCAGAAGCCTCGGTTTTGCATCCTTCTTGGCCAAAAGGTGTCTCAAAGCTGCATGATCTGTGTAGACAATGACTTTAGACCCCACCAAATAGCTCCTGAACTTCTCAAATGCAAATACAATGGCTAGCATCTCTTTCTCTGTTGTGGCATACTTCATCTGAGCATCATTCAAGGTTTGGCTCGCATAGTAGATCACATGAGTCTTGCCATCTTTCTTCTGGCCCAAAACAGCTCCCACAGCATAGTCACTAGCATCACACATGATCTCAAAGGGTAGACTCCAATCTGGTGGCTGGACAATGGGAGCATTTACAAGCTCATTCTTCAACTTCTTGAAAGCTTCTAGACATTCCTTACCAAAGAGAAAGATCTCTTCCTTGCATAACAGTCTAGTGAGTGGCCTGGCGATCTTGGAGAAGTCCTGAATGAACCTTCTATAGAAACCAGCATGCCCCAAGAAGCTCCTGATGTCTTTCACTGTCTTTGGTGGAGCCAAACTGACCATCACATCAATCTTTGCTTTGTCCACCTCAATCCCCTTCTCTGATATCTTGTGTCCAAGAACAATTCCTTCCTTAACCATGAAGTGACACTTCTCCCAGTTGAGCACAAGATTGGTGTCTTCACATCTCTGTAGGACCCTGCACAAATTAGACAAACAAGCAGAAAACGAAGATCCGTAGACAGAGAAGTCATCCATAAACACCTCTACAACATCTTCAATAAGATCAGAGAAAATCGACATCATGCACCTTTGAAAGGTGGCTGGAGCATTGCACAGCCCAAATGGCATCCTTCGATAAGCAAAGGTACCATAGGGGCATGTGAATGTCGTTTTCTCTTGATCATTGGGATGTATGGGTATTTGGAAGAACCCTGAATACCCGTCAAGAAAACAATAGAATGGATGATTTGCAAGTCTCTCAAGCATCTGATCAATAAATGGCAATGGAAAATGATCCTTTCTAGATGCAGAGTTCAGTTTTCGGTAATCAATGCACATTCTATGTCCTGTGATGGTTCTTGTGGGTATTAGTTCATCCTTATCATTTTCACCACAGTGATCCCACCCTTCTTTGGAACCACATGCACAGGAGATACCCATTTAGAATCTGAAATAGGGTAAATCACACCAGCATCTAAGAGTTTAAGAATCTCCTTCTTTACAACATCCTTCAGGTTAGGATTTAACCTTCTTTGATGCTCGATAGAAGTCATTGATTCATCCTCAAGATGTATCCTATGCATGCACAAAGTGGGTGAGATCCCTTTGATATCATCAAGGGAGTAACCTATTGCTTTTCTAAACCTTTTAAGTGTTTTTAAAAGTTCAGCAAGCTCAGGTTCAGTAAGTTCACTACTCACAATGACAGGATAGGTGTCATTAGGGCCAAGGAATGCATACCTTACACCATGGGGAAGTGGCTTGAGCTCCACCTTGGGTGCCTTAAGCTCGCTCCAGTCATCTTGCTGGGTGTTCTCTTGTTGAGTCACTGAAGCTACTTGATGGACCACTTGTGGCAGCTCTTCGTACTGATCCTTACTCTCAAACCCTTTGTGTGAATCCAGCATCATCCCATAGGTTGTACTCTCCAGGTTCTCAATCACTTCAGCCCCTTTTTCCACTGTCAAAGCCAGCTGTAGAGGATCTTCTAGAGATAGCTCTTCAAGAAGTTCATCAGCCAGAGCATCCATCTCTTCAATGTAGAAGATTTGCCCTTGCACAGTTGGTTTCTTCATAACCTCCTTGATGTCAAAGTGGAGAATGTGCCTTTTACCCAAGTGGAGATCAATCTTGCCTTCCTTCACATTCACAATAGCTCCAGCTGTAGCTAAGAAAGGTCTCCCAAGGATTAAGGGATCTTGAGCTTCTTCACCCATCTCAAGTACCACAAAATCTGTAGGGATTTCACAGTTTCCGACCATAAGAGGGAGGTCTTCCAAGATGCCAACAGGGTACTTCACTGAACGATCAGCCAACACCAATGAGAGTCTACACTTCTTGTACTGAGTGAAACCAAGCTTCTTTGCAACTGACAAAGGCATCAAGCTGACACTAGCTCCCAAATCGCAGAGACATCTCTCAAAAACCATAGGTCCAAGTGCACAAGGTAGTGTGAAGCATCCTGGGTCCTCTAGTTTCCTTGGAACATCAAGCCTCTGAATGATGGCATTACACTCATGAGTGAGAATCATCATACCCTGCATCTCCTTCTTCTTTGCAGCTACAGCATCTTTTAGAAACTTGCTGTATTGAGGAACCAGCATGAAAGCATCAATGATGGGCATTGTGATCTGAACTTCACTCATCTGCTTCTCAAACAGGGCTTTGTACTTCTCCAGCAGCTGCTTCTTGAACCTTCCAGGAAATGGAAGTTTGGGCTCATAAGGAGGGGGAACAAAAGGATTCTCAGTTGCTGGAGCAGCAGCTTGACCATCTTTCACTGTTTGCTTTTCTTCTCCCACCTTTCCTTTGCCTTTGGCTTCCACAATCTTCTCTAAGATCTCATCATTGATCTTCTCATCCACAATCACAACCTCATCATCAATGTTGATGGCTACCCCCCCACCTTGTTTCTCAGCATCCTTGGTGAGAGTTGGAGGAGGCAACTGCTTGCCACTCCTAAGGGTAACAGCCTTCATTGTTTCCTTGGGGTTTTGCTCAGGTTTTCCAGGTAGAGAACCCTGCTGGCGGTTTTGGTAGTAGTCAAAGAAGCAAACTGGTTCTCCAAGGCCTTGAACTTGTTGTTAAGCTCATTGTAGCTACCATCAATCTTGTTGTGGAGATTCTTCAGCTCATATCCAACATGCTTTTCACTTCTAGTTTGAGACTCCAAGATTTGTTTCAGTAGAATATCTGTGCTGCTGGTCTGAGGAGCAGAACTAGAAGGATGAGCTTGCTGCTAAGAAGATTGGTTTCCTTTGTGAGGGAAACCAGGAGGAGGATTCTGCTGAGGCTGAGAGTTGCTTTGCTGGTTGTTCCTAGGCTGGTAACCATTCTGCTGGTTGTTTGGGTAAGATCGCTGTTGGTAGTTGTTGTACTGAAAATTGGGCTCCTTCTTGTACCAACTACCATTGTTGTTGATGAAACATAGCTCTTCTTGACCTTCCAAACCTTCAACTTCATTAGCACCAGGAGGTGCTTCTTGGGCTGGGTTACCAACGAAGTTCAGCTGCTCTTGTGTAGCCTTATCAGCAATCAGAATGTCGATCTTATCCTGCAAAGCCTTTAACTCTTTCCTCGTCTGCTTATCATCAGTTCTGTCTCCTCTGTCATGGTCTCCACTGTAGACTGCGTCACTCTTCACCATGTTGTCAACCAGCTCCTCTGCATCTGCTTCAGTTCTCCCCAAGAAGAACCCATTACTTGCAGTATCCAATCTGGACCTGTACTTAGGAAGTGCACCCCTGTAGAAAGTGCTCAGCAAGCTCTCTTTGGAGAAACCATGGTGTGGACACTGAGCTTGGTAGCCCTTGAATCTCTCCCAAGCTTCACTGAAGCCTTCCAAGTTCTTCTGCTGGAAACTGGATATCTCGTTTCTTAGCTTAGCAGTTCTTGAAGTAGAGAAGAACTTCTCCAAGAATGCTCTCTTGCAGTCATCCCAGGTGGCGATGGAGTCGCTAGGTAGAGACTTCTCCCACTGACGTGCCTTATCTCCCAGAGAGAAAGGGAATAGCTTGAGTTTGAAAGCATCTTCAGACACACCATTGGTCTTTGACAAACCACAGTAGCTGTCAAACTTGTCCAAGTGATCAAATGGGTCTTCTACAGCCAAGCCATGATACTTGTTGTTCTCGATCACGTTGAGGAGTCCTGGTTTGACCTCAAAGTTGTTAGCCTCCACAGCTGGGGCTCTGATGCCAAGCCTATGACCATTGATGTTGGGACGGTCATAGGTGCCAATCGGTCGAGCAGGTCGCGGAGGATGCTGAGGGTTAACCCCTTGACCGTTTGCAGGTGGATCCATATCGATGTCCTGCTGAGCTCTTCTCTGTCTTGATATACCCCTTTCAAGTGCTCTGATGTCAGGTACAAGTGGAACTAGGTCTGATGTGCCCTTGCTCCTCAAGTTCATACACCTGAAAGTAAAAGAGGGATGAAAATGTAGAATCAGTAAACAGAAAAAGAAAAATGACTTAGTCTCAAGCAAGTGACTAAATCTCAATGTTTAAATCAATTCGGAATTTGGCAACGGCGCCAATTTGATGCTAGAACTTTCAGAGTTCCTAAAACAAATGTTGTAATATAAGTGAAATGTCGAACCAATTCCAAGGGATTCAAAGCACCAAGAATGCAAGTACTTCCTTAATCTAAGTGCAATCGAAGATTTGATGATTTCTAGAACCTAATAAGCAATAACTTAAACAATAAAAACAGTAAATCAATGAACTTTCTTTTATGAGAAAGGAGAACTCATGGGTATAGGAATTTAGACCTTGGGTGATCAAGCTTCGAACTAAGGATGGCAACAGTCAATCAAACTAATTAACCTTAAGCTTAGACACAATCTTAAACAAACTCTATGTCTAGATGAATGCTCATTTGCTAACATATTTCAGACATCAAATGTCTTTGGCTGAATAATATAAAAGCAATCATTAACAAACAAGTCTATTGGCTATCTTAACACCCTTAACAACAAATGTCTTTGGTAAAGTGTGTTAAGAGCTTAGGAGAGTTGACTCAGACATATCATCGAACACCTTGTGGGTGGGATATGTCTAAAGATCAACTTTTGAGAGGCCAACTCAATAGATGCATAACGAATACTCTCCTAGGCAAAGAATAAGGTTTGATTAATACTAAAACATCCTAGAACTAACTTAATCACCCTAAATCTTCCTAACCCATGAATTCAATGGTGGATTACTCACTAATGTTCATGATCATTCTTAAACCCATATTGAGTTTCAGATTGATCATAAACAGAGATAAAATAACAGAAATCAACAAGAAATAAAATAAGAACAAGAGAATCAATGATCCAAAAGATGAAATCTCCAATAGTTTTTGATGTTTACCAAGTGTAAAAGATAGATTAGCCTCTGGTGGCTTACACAATACTTAAACTTAGGTTTTAGAACAGAAAAACGTGCATACAAATGACTAAAATGCCCCTGAGAAATGTTTAAGTTCGAGATGAAACGGGCTCGGAGCGACCAGGAAGGGTCGCTCCACACGGCCGCTGCAAATGAGACGAGCGAGCTGGTCCCCTCGCTGGCTCGGGGTCGCTCCAGGGGACGAGGCGCAGCGGGTGGAGAGAGCCGCTCCGGTTGGTCGCTGCTGGTAAGACGAGCGAGCAGCACGGGCCGCTGAGGCGGGGTCGCTCCAAGGGGCGAGGTGCAGCGAGCGGGTGGAGTCGCTCCGCTTGGTCGCTGCAAAGAAGACGAGCGACTGGCTCGACTCGCTGAGGTGAAGCCGCTCCAGGATGATGAAGACGCAGCGGGTGGTGGGAGTCGCTGGGGTGAGGCCGCTCCAGGTCATGAGGTCGGAGCGACTGACGGGACCCGCTGCACTGAGGTCGCTGTGGCTTTAGTCGTCTCTAAGTCACTCCTTTTGCCTCTTTTGAGTCCCCAATGCATCCCAAATGATCCATGTGGTACTCCAACACCTGATAAAGACTTATGTATGCAAAATGCAACCTAAACATGCCTAAAACCTAATCTAGATGATCAAAATGCATGCGAATATGAAGATAAAACAATGGAAATATGCAAGACATTAATTTACTTATAAAAATATTTGGAAATAATAAAAATGTAAAACCGTAAATTTTTTAAGATAGGTGTGTCATGTAGTTTTTACATTTTATATTGTATATTTACTTATTTTAATTTTTCTTATATTGTATATTTACTTATTCTAGTTGTTTTGCTTTTATATCAAATTTTAATATTATGATAGATGGTTAATGTAATATGTCTATTTCTTATATTTCATATTTACTTATTATTTATTTTACTACATACTTTCAGATATATGTTTGATGTAGTTTTTCTATTTCTTATACTGAAATTTACTTATTTTTTTATTTTTGATCTTGTATATGTACTTATTCTAATTTTATTTGTTTTATATCAAGTTTCATTATTACGATAGATGTTTATGTAATATTTATATTTGTTATATTTTACATTTAATTATTATTCATTTTCTTTATATTTCATATTTACTTTTTTTTAATAATGTCAGGTGGCATCTTTTGGGAAAGATTACATTTAATTTTTTTTTGGAAATAATGAAAATGTAAACTAAATGTAAAAAAATGTAATACTACCATTTCTTATATTGTATATATTTTTATTATAATTTTCGAATTTATTTATTCAGTTTTTAAATATAAAATGGTAATAATACATTATGGACATTTTAATATAATATTGTTTATATTATATTCTTTAAAAAAAAAATAGTGACATGTGACATCTTTCTAGAGAAGTTTATGTCGCTGATGTGGACGCTCTCTAGAGCCTCAAAGCGAACTTTTAATAGTATAGATTAAAAAATAAAAAATTTCTCCGATAGTTCTTTTTAAGTTTTTCTTACAAAAATAGTCCACAGAAAATAAAATGACCAAGATAATTTTTTTTTGTTTTGAAAATTTTAATATTTTGTTTCTTTAAAAAAAAATTGAATACATTCCTAAAACTCTACCCCTTAACTGTAAACTCTAAGTCTTAGACTAGTTAACCCAATGGGTATAAATGCATATTTATCTTTTAATAAAATCTATTTTGGTCATTTTTCCTTGGAAAACTATTTTTGTGAAAATAAACTAAATAGAACTATCTAAGAAAATTTCTCAAAAAGAAAAAAAATTACACTTACACCCATGAATACATATTAAAATTCACTAAAAGAGAGATAAACAATCATGTACAAGATGAAACTTGAAAGAAGGCAAAGGAGGATCACTGAAGAATGGGTGAAAAGAACAAAAGAAAAAGATCAAGATGTCAAAAAAAGTTTTATGTTTTAAAATTTAAGATTTTTCAACATTCTAAATAACTTCCAATTTTATTGAAATTGTATAACCAATTATATTTCATAGTGTATTTTATAATTCTTTAAATAATTTTCAATTCAAAATTTTAATTATGCTATAACGCCCCATCTGCTCACGACTAATAGACCACCCACGCCCACTATCTCGGCCCGTAGGATCCATCCCATCCGACGGTCGGTCCGTTAATTTTTTCAAGACTCAAAATCATTGTTTGATGACTTTGCAATCACCACATGACCTTTCCCCGTGTTTTGGCCTCACTCGCACGGTATCGCGAATCACTTCCCAATATGTTACCCATCCTTTCACTACTCCATCCCAACCTCGATTAACTCTAGAGTTCTAAACAGATATGTGACGGAAAGGTAAGTCAACTTTAGTGACAAAGGTAACCAAATCAATCCTCTTAAGCCTTTTTATATATCACAACTCGGGATGCTACATATGCTCTTTAGGTAAAACTGACTTTTTATTTTTGTGCATGTTTTCACTTAAAACAGTATACATTTTAAAACAGAAAGAGAGAGAGAGTATATAGAAAGAAGTAATAAAACTGGCAGAACAGATAATATCAAAAGGAAGCAACTACCACCAAACTGTTTTGAATTGTAACGTGGACTTGGTCTGGCCTAAGGAAGGAAGACAACGTGGTATATGTCGGGTATTGAGAGTTCAAGAAGGCAATGTCATTTGGACGGGAGCCAAAGCCATGCCAAGGATGAGAATAGTATTAGAAACAAAAGCAGAGCCTTATAGATTTCTATATATATATATATATATATATATATATATATATATATATATATATATATATATATATTTCTACGATGGACTTTATTTGATGATGCAGCCATATGGTTGAATCACGGAACCTCTCTATTATTTACTGCTGAGAGATTGGCAAGGTTCACTTCTTTGATATTCTTATTTGTTTCAACGTGTTCCGATGTAGTAGGGACACTCTTCTTTTCCTTCATTTTACACCATACCACTAGGTATACTCCTCCCACCATTATTATTGCACCAATTATACTGTAAGTTTTGTAAAATTATTAGACAGTAACATTCACATATTATATACCATACACAAGATCATAAGTTTGGTGCACCTTCCCAAATAAAGCGTTTCCTCTAAAGCAAATGATCCGACAAGGACAACAATCACCAGCCTTATGGGGCTAAACACTGTAACATATAAGGGTCCCTTTTTTTCAATGCACCAAGCAACAAGAGGCATGACGAGCCCTGAAACCACAACTCCCTACACGTTGTGCATAAGATAATTAAAAACGTGTATCAAACAAACATAGTGTATATATATATATATGCATTTAGACGCATATCAAAATAATCCTTAATCATTAGGTAGATTGGTTTTTTACTGAATAAATAGTTGTAAGGAGGCTAATGTTCCACCCTAATCGCCATTGGTTCCAGTTATGTTCCGAACTGAGAGCAACAAGCATACACACCAAGCTTCCCGTCGCATTCATCAGACTTATGTTCCAACAATGTCCTCCAAATTCCTTGCTTATTTTTGCCTGTCAGAAAGCGCATTTTACGTTTCTTGAAGTAATGTTTGTGAACAATTTAGCACTTGCCTGCAATAGTAACCAAAGTGCGACGGAAACGTTACAGCCAAAAACCATAAGAACCCCTGAAATTGAGATGTGGTGGTGGTTCTCAGTGTCAGGGCCACAGGATTGACCAGCGTTCGAGCTTTTAAGTAAGTCAACGTGTGTTGACCAAATATGAAGCTCAAAACCTTTGTAGAATACAAAGACGAGAGCCCCACCAACACCAAGAAGCGTACCCAGAAGCTTAGCTCTCCCTTTGTTCGGTCCCAGCTGTAGAGTATCCATCCTGTTGTACATCATAAATTCATAATGAAAAGTATCAGAGTCTATCAGCATAAAAAGCATCATTAGCTTGCGATTTCTCGTGCAAATGAACTAACCCTTGATTAAATTCCTTCAGATTCGAAAATTTCATTTATATATATATGCTTTAACAAAAATAAAATTTTAAAAATGTATAGGTTCACATATATATTAGACTAATGTATATGTTCACATATACTGGTTTTACAACAAAAAGATTGAGGGCACATATATGTTCACATATATAAATATACTAGGTGTCGCGTAAAAGTTTTTTAAAATATGTTTTAATAGATAAATATAAATTATATTAAATTTTTTATTAATATTGTAAATTTTCTTATCAATATTTTAGTATAAATTTGATTTAACTAAACATAAAGATAAAAATATTTTGTTTATTTTAAATTATATTTAAGAATATGCATGTACATATTTAAAATTCTAATCTCAGATAGATTTTTCTATTTATTTATTTTAATTAAATATATTAAATAAATATGTAAAAATTGCATAATTTTCAAAAATTAAAATTAAACAATACTTATAAAATTTGTAGATATATATAAGAAACTAATGATTTACGATTTAATTTTACAATTTTGTAAAAAATGTTTATTTTTTTTGAAAATTTTATAATTATAAAATAAATAATTAAATGATATTTCGAAATTTTAGATGTCATAGTTGAATATATTTATTTTAATGATGATTTATGTGTTATTACCATATTCTAAAAAATTTCCAAAATGTAAATCGACAATAAATGTAATATATGAGTTGTTACCATATTTTAAAAAGTTTACAAAAAATATAAATTAACATTAAATTTAATTGTCCATGTCATATTAATCTATAAGCCATGTCATCAATTTTAATAGCCATGTCATATTATTTTTCTGAAAATGATTGTAGAGATGACATGTGGCAAAATCACTTCTCAAATATAGTCTAGGGGATATAGACTAATATATAATTTGGGCCACCAAGTGAATACATCATACACTTTCTACGAAGGTGTGATATAGAGAGCTTTCAGTGTCCCTTACCTAAAAGCCAATGACAATACCAAAGTGATCACCGGACTAAGGATACTGGCTGCAGTCGAAAATGTAGCTGATGTACGAACCAGGCCCGGCAAATAGAGAATATTTGGTATAGCCGCTCTGTAAAGCAGTCAAAAAAGAAGTACATAAACCACTAAATATCATGTATATAAATTATATTTTATGATCACCAAGTGACAAGTTAGAGTTCTGAATACCCAAGCAACCCCGAAAGAAATGCTAGTAAGACCAGTCTCCATGTAAATTCTGGCCGCTTCTTCCTGATCACATGGAATCCAAAATAAACCGTCTAATTACAATAACATCTGAGTAACTAATTTAACAAAAAAAAACTAACATCTGAGTAATTAATTAATATATTTTGGATGCCGGATTCCAACATGTTCATTCGAACATGTACTTTCTTTTCTTCACTTGTCCTAACAAGTGGTTTAATATGGCTTATGCACAGCATAGATAAGATTATATACGACTAACATAATGCACACAAAAAATGGTTTAACCTTTGGAAGATGAAGGCAAGGGGAAACATGAAAAGGGTAGCGAAGGAGAGACGATAAGCCACTAGGATTCTGAGATTTGTACCATCCTGGGCCGTTATCTTAAACAAAATAAACATTCCTGCGAAAATAAACTGGACCAGCAGCATGGCAATTACAGCCTTCACTTCTTCCAACATTTCTCCAATTCACTCCCAAAATTTCTATATTTTACTTTGATACCCACTCAAACCATTAACAAGCCGGTGCTCCTAATCCCTTGATCAGCTTTATTTATCTGCCAAGTTATCTTCGTCTTTGAAATACCACTATACCATTTTCATTGTGCTCCACTTCGGTTTTAGAGACCATGAAAAATTAAGTAATATAAGAAGATGTGAAATTCAAGTGCTTGTTTATGGAAACTGGTGAACTAAGGGGCTGACTGGTTTTCCCGCTACCACCCGCAAACGCAGCTTTTGCGGTTCATAGCGGTTGTTGGCGTTTCGAAACAATCACAGAAAACACTACAAATCGCTTCAAACCGCTCCGAACCTCTTAAAATCAAAAGCTGGTTTCAGCTAGCGTTTGCGGTTGCGGGCGGTTGCGGGAGGGTAATTTTTTTTTCTTTAAAAACAAAATAAATAAAAATAATACTAAAAATAACCAATAAAAATTTTCAATTGAAATAATAGAAATTGTAAAACGTATTCATATTATATTTCAATTTATATTATAAAAATTCAAAACTAAAATATTTTCTATAAATTTTTAAAATTGAATAATATGATTTTATAAATATAAATTTTATATTTATCATATTATTATGATTTTTAATATTTTTATAATTACATAAAATGTAAATATTGTTAAATTATTATTTAACAGATGTTGCGTTTGGTAGTTTACCAGTCATAAGAGTCCCGCAAATGCAACAATTTCTAACAGCTGTACCAGTCGTACAAATCTCTAAAAAACGCTTAAAACCGCAACCACCCGCACCCGCAAACTCCCGCAACCGCAAACGCAACCGCTGCGATTAAACCAGTCAAGCCCTAAGTAGCAAAGTTGTTGCACCAGAAAAGAAGTAGCAAAATTGTTAAGGGTAAAACCTTAAAGGCTTATTGAGTGTGAAAAGATAGATTATCTTCACAATGCAAATACATGAGGAAAGGGGAAAATATATTATGCTATTGAAGCGGTTATGCAAAAACAAAACAAAAATACTCTCTCTGTTTTTAAATAATACATGTTTTGAGATTTTCACACTTTTTAATAAAACATATTAAAATTTACTTATTAGTGCATAGTTTTTTGTTATTTTATATTTCTTATATTTCTAAACCAATAATATTTCAAGAAATACAATTAATGTTTTTGAGATTCACAATTATTCATAATTAGTTGACAAAAATTACACTGAAAATATGAAAAATACATCTTTTTGAAACAAAAAAAATTCCTAAAACATACATCTTTAAAAAACAGAGGGAGTAATGTTAATGTAGTGAGAGCGACAAAAACTAGTGCAAAAAGTAAAATAGACACAAAATTTGTTAACGGGGTTCGTTTCCTACATCCCCGGGACCTCGTCCAAATTTCATTGACTTAGAACAAGGAGCAATCTACAATTGCTATATGGTACAACACACACGAGTGTCTACCACTCTTTTCTAAGGAGCAATCTACAAAGATTAGGAATACAACGGATCCCATCCGGACACGCCAGAGCACACTGTCTTCTACAGCTGCAATCTTCACAGACCTCTTCAATGAAACCTTCTTTGCTAAACTCCCCCTGAGTCTAGGCTTCGATCTTCCACTTCTCGGAAGTACTTCACCAAGTACGTCAGCACCTAACGCACACCAATGACACTAAGCTTGATCACCCAAGCACACACGAAGCTACCCACGAACTCCACACACGATGGCTAACTCCACCACACAAAGCGCCAACACCAACGCCACCAAACTAAGTCAACATCAGACTCCATCGACAACTACTACAGACACTGCTTCGACACCAAACAGATACACCAATATACAATGAAACCCCTCTCTCTATTATGTGAGGTCTGGCTTTCTCATAAGGCACGTCCCTCCTTATATAGCAGACCAGAACTTGCTCTCCACGTCTTTAACTTAATCTCCAAGTCTTCCACTTGCTCTCCAAGTCTTTCCAATACACATAAGGTAACTTTCCATTTACCTTAATGGAAAACTTCATCTTCAAGTAAACTCCTTTTTGCTTTATGGAAAACGTCCATATGTCTTCAAGCACATATCTTCTTTCCTTTTCTGAGCTCAGCAAGCCCACGCTCATCACGAAACACGAACTCAGCCCAAGCCCATCTTCATGACACACGCCTGTACTATCTCCTGTAGTACTTCACGAACTGATACAGAAAATCTCTCGAATCTGCATCTTCAATCTCCCCCTTTTTGACAGTGCATGTGCACTCATCATAACTAGCTTGAAAGCCACGTCTTCAATCTCCCCCTATGAGTCACATCATGGTCAAAAACCAACTCGAAGATCAGCACGTTCCAAATCTATGAAGAAATCCCATCACGCCATCTTCGTCAATCTTCAATCAAACTTTGTTCTACTTCCTGAACAAGTTTCTGTCCTGACTCTCCCAGATCACACCAGTAACTTAGGTGACCCGCTCTGATACCAATTGTTAATGTAGTGAGAGCGACAAAAACTAGTGCAGAAAGTAAAATAAACACAAAGTTTGTTAACGGGGTTCGTTTCCTACATCCCCGGGACCTCGTCCAGATTTCATTGACTTAGAACAAGGAGAAACCTACAATGCTATATGGTACAACACACACGAGTGTCTACCACTCTTTTCTAAGGAGCAATCTACAAAGATTAGGAATACAACGGATCCCATCCGGACACGCCAGAGCACACTGTCTTCTACAGCTGCAATCTTCACAGACCTCTTCAATGAAACCTCCTTTGCTAAACTCCCCCTGAGTCTAGGCTTCGATCTTCCACTTCTCGGAATTACTTCACCAAGTACGTCAGCACCTAATGCACACCAATGACACTAAGCTTGATCACCCAAGCACACACGAAGCTACCCACGAGCTCCACACACGATGACTAACTCCACCACACAAAGTGCCAACACCAACGCCACCAAACTAAGTCAACATCCGACTCCATCGACAACTACTACAGACACTGCTTCGACACCAAACAGATACACCAATATACAATGAAACCCCTCTCTCTATTATGTGAGGTCTGGCTTTCTCATAAGGCACGTCCCTCCTTATATAGCAGACCAGAACTTGCCCTCCACGTCTTTAACTTAATCTCCAAGTCTTCCACTTGCTCTCCAAGTCTTTCCAATACACATAAAGTAACTTTCCATTTACCTTAATGGAAAACTTCATCTTCAAGTAAACTTTTTTTTGCTTTATGGAAAACGTCCATATGTCTTCAAGCACATATCTTCTTTCCTTTTCTGAACTCAGCAAGCCCACGCTCATCACGAAACACGAACTCAGCCCAAACCCATCTTCATGACACACGCCTGTACTATCTCCTGTAGTACTTCACGAACTGATACAGAAAATCTCTCGAATCTGCATCTTCAGATAGAAATAGAAGAAATTTGTCGATAGAAGAAACTATTTATTATCGTGTTAATCAATGGACCTCCAAGAGATCTGAAGGGCATTGCAAAAGCATCTTTGTTTCTTTGGTAAAAGCGTATTTATTTCTCTTTTATTTGAGAAAAAGAAAACAATATATGAACATGTACAATCGTGCCGCGAATATTCGTATGCTAATGGTAATGCGTTTTACTACTTTCGCCAAAGTGACATTGTAAAACATAGTAAGTGCTATTAGCAAAAAAAAAACACATAGTAAGTGCTATTATTTTTCTTTTACATAAGTTGTAAATCTAATAAATATATAAATGTAGTTAGCATCATTTTTTGGTTGGTGCTGACACGTGCTAAGCATGCTCTCCGTGTTTTTGTTAGGTGTCTTACCAGACACAAACTCTGTTATTTTGAAAATTTTGGTAAAGATCCAGATTTGAAATTTTTTTTTGTGCCATTCTCCTTCCGTTTTTTGTCCAATATCTTTCATGTAAGTTGCACAACCCTTTTTATAGTAGATGATAGATCATTAGATTAGATCCAGTGGTTTACTTGGAGTACAAGTGGTAATATCCAAAAATAAGAGCACATGTGTACATACATATTCTAAGACCGAATAACAATCTATTCATACTAATCTATATTAATGATAAATTATCCATTAGGCCATCATTACCGGTGGTCAAGAAATGTCATCCCTAAATTTCATTTTTTTAGGTTTTTTTTTTGTCTGAACAGTACAAAAACTAAATTAATTTATCCTTAACTAAGAGATTTTTTCTCTTGGTTTTATCAATTCTGTGGTCCCCTACCTCTTATGACTTTGCTAAAGGACATCAATAATAATGCTCTTAGTCAATGGAATAATAAACATAACTTCTGATCATTTTAAAAGTGTAACAACCGTTCTTTCTTTTTTACATTTTCGATTGCTTTCGCTGCCGGAGAATTATTGTCAGATATCTATACTATTAAAACAGAAGCATTCCTAAAAAATCTACTTATGAAAAGTTGTTGGACCTATTCATAAGTTAATTAAATTTTAATCTTACTTTATTTATCTTTAACTATACAAAATTATTAATAATGGCCCATATTAATGGCAAAATGATCATTAAATTTTTTTCCTTTACCTACAAAATCGCCTACCATATATACACTAAAAATCTAAACAAAATTGGCAGATTTGGTTTAATTACGATTTCAAAATATAAAATCAGGTTGACTACTCATTTAGGATATTTATTGAATTCAGTAGTAAGAGCCTACCAATCTTTATTATATACGTTGAATAAGTGTATGGCCACATACTAAAAATATTTTTACAGCAAACAATAAAATCAAAGACTACATAATAAATATGCAAGTTACTGTATAGTTTTGCAAATGCTAATCTATAAAAATAATATTATTATACACGAAAATAATATCTTTAACTATTGAAAAATACAAAATAATATACAAATTCATGTTTTATTGAAAAATTGTAAATACAGATTTAAAATATTTTATTTGAATTTATATTTTGTCCGTCATAAAAAGGAAAAGTTTGACTAATTTTTAATACCAAATTCAAGCATTGGCTAAAAGTTAAGCAAATCAACAACTTGATAAACCATTTTCTTCAGTTTTAATGTATTATTAAAAATTAAATCGTTTTCTTAGAAATACTGCCAGATATTTTGGGTTTTTACTAGGTCGATCAGCATCAAGCTACAGGTTAAAGATGGATTTTTAGTTTTTTTTTCTAAAAAAAAAATTAGTTAGCAGTTTTTATTAAATCTGAACCAGACTATATATGGATCATCGGGTTTATCAATTTGACTGCGAGTTTGGGTTAAATATGAAGACATTGCTTATATCTTATTTTTTTTTATAAATTATATATGTACCCCGCTAAAAGGAGATAAAAAATTTGTACAAATAGAATGCTTTCTTGGTACCATTTAGATGTAGATAAACAATTATGTCTTAGCATTCATTTACGTTCAGGTATTTTTTTTTTGGTTTTTTAGTTCTGGATATTTAGGAACCATTACATTTAGCAATTAAGATATTTACAAATTTCAGTTTCGTTATTTTGGTTTTCGGTTCAGTTCAGGTAGTAAAATTAGAAACTAGGTAGTATTAAAAAAATGGGTCCAATTCGGTTCCGGTTTGGTTTCCCAGTAATTTCATATACTATAAGTAAAAACATCTTATAAGTTGGAAGAGTGGGGGATTAGTTTAAATAACAGGTAATTCGGATTGTTCAGATAAAAATATCAGATAATTTGGATAAATTTAAATATTTTAGATAAAAATATATTCAAGTAATTTAGTTTTTGGGTAGTTTGGTTTATAAATAACACTTTAAGATATTTGGTTATATAGAAATAATTAATATTAATAGGTTTATAATTTGTATTTTACAATTTTGGGTACTCTTTCGGTTCTTGATTTGGATCCGATTCGGGTTTTTACTTAAAAAATATAGGATTATTTATGAAATTTGTTTCAATTTTGGTTTTGATATTTCGGTTTGGCAGGATTCGGTTCCTCGATTTCGGATATTTGTCTAGACTTATATGCTATATTATATAGAAATTCATATAAAAGTATTTATTTAATTTCAAAAATAAACCCGCGCTTCAATCTAGTTAGATATTAAAATCTATCTATACTATTTAACCTGAAATATGCTTTTGAAATAACATTTAATTCACTTACAATATTACAACTTAATGCCACTATATTTATCAAGCCACATTTAACATAATTATTACTAAACAATCGAAAAATTAAGTTACCTTTCAAATCACCTATACCGTGATTTCTTTACAATTACTTATCGATTTAGTTTTGTCTACGGAATCAAAAAACCACATCTATACAACCTTGAATTATATACTTCATATCCCAATTGTGTACATGTTTCAATGACATTAATTTCAAGGTTTGGTATTTCCAACATAATCAAATTCAACCAATCAATAATTCAATTTCATACTTCTCTACAACAATTTTGTCAAATCTACCACATCAAAACAGATTCATAACATAAAAAAATGATTACATGTTTTGGTTCATATTTTTTGTTAAATTTATGAGTTTCTCGGTTTTTCTTCCTTATATTTACAAACCGTTTGTGAAAATCTTTGTTTCTATGATTTAGAAAATTTATTAAAATGAGTCAAAATGTTAAATAATATTAAAAGATATTTTCACTCCACAAAATCTAAACTAATAATGGACCAAAATTAATCCTTGCAAATCACGTTTTACTTACCTAATTCACGAAGATAATTTTTTATAATTCTTTTAATAATAAAAGAATGTTTATTATCAAATACTTCAAAACATATATTCTGTTGTAAAATTTTTTACAAAAGAAGTTTACATATATGTAGACCACGTAGGAAGTCTACTATGTATACTTATTCTGTAGTCTACATTGTAATTTGATCTAATAATGTAGTTTTTAAAATATATAAAAATAATTTTGTGATTTTTCAATTAATCATCAATATAAGGATTAATATGAAATATCTAAATTAAAATTTATATAATTGAACAATTTAAAAGAATATATATTGATTTTGTAATCATGTGTTGGAAAATTCTTATGGTTTAGCAACAAAAAGTTCTAACACATAATGTTTAGTAGGACTAGTTTCTTAGGGTTAAATTTTAGATTAGAATTTTTATTGACCTAAATTTACATATCATTGCTGAGTATGTTATATTTTACAAATTTTGGTATTTGGTACAGTGATTAATTGAGAGTTTTTGGTTATTAAGTACACATTTAAGGTTTAGAGTTTGTGGTTTAGGGTATAGTAGATGTATAACGGAGTCTACTCAATTTTAGGGTATAATAGACGTCTTTTGTAGTTTACTAGGATCTAAGAGTACAAAAAATAGTTTTAGATTAAATTAATCTTTTAAAGAAAAACTTGAAATCATATTTTAAAATTATTAAAAGAAAAAAACAAAAAATTTAAATTTCTGTATTAAATTTCTAAAACAATAAAGAACAAAAGAACCATAGTAGAATAATTTGTTTGTCTATCAAACCGGAAAAATGAGATTGTGAAAATTAAAATAATTTTGATTAATTTTAGTTTTTATATAGAGATGTGATAAACATAAACACACTTAGAATAAATTATTTAGATAACTCCAAACCGGAGTCCTTATCACCTAAACTAACTCGACTTTCCTTTAGCTTACACTACAAGAAAACACGTTTTTGGCGACTGATTTTACTGACTGATTACGTAGTCACTAAATTTACTGACCGATTAACGACTGATTAGAGACTATGCTAGGACCAAAAAGAAGCAGTAGGGAATCAGTCGCCAAATAATAACTATACAGTTCAGTAGCCAAGGAGTCGCTACTTAGCGACTGACTACGGACTAATATGTAGTCGGTAAGAATCGGTCGGTAATTAGTCGATAAATTTAGTGACTGTTTAGCGACTGATATATATTAGGTGAAACAGTCCCATGTCTGTCGTCAAAAACCAGTATAAACACGTGAATGTCGTTACTATGTTAGGTGTAACAACTTTTTACGACCAAGTAAATTAGTCACTAAATTCAGTCGTAAATCAGTAGGGAAACAGTCAGAAAAAATTCTATATATACACACAACTGAGTCATTTTTTCTTCGTGTCATCCGTGAAAGAAAGAAAAAAATCAGAAAAAATAAAACAAATCGTTCAGTGGCATAATGGGAGGTAATTACAACTACACTAATTTTCGAGATTGGATGTACAAGAGGATCAATGAAGAAACGGGGAACTTCTCGAAGAGTTCATAACGGGGGTAGAGCAATTCATGATATTTGCAAACAGTCAGCCTCTAGCACAATGTAATAATGGTAAATTCTTTTGTCCTTGCAGTTTTTGCAAAAATGAGAAATTTCTTCCGGGGCAAAAAATTTGGAAACATATATATAGTAAAGGGTTTATGCTCGACTATTATGTGTGGTACAAGCATGGAGAAGAACTCGATATGGCTCTAGGAACAAGTAATGCTGATTCGATGCATTTAAGTGGTAGTGAAGATCAAATTGGTAATGCAGTAGAAGATAGATATGTGGAAATGGTGAATGATGCATTTCGAGATAATGTGAGTTTCGATAAATATCAACATGGTAATAGTTATGAAAATCCAGTAGATCGGAATGCAATCACTCGAAGAAATTCTACGACTTGTTAGAAGGAGCGGAAAATTCTTTATATGATGGTTGCCAAGAAGGTCACTCGTAATTATCATTGGCTTCCAGGATCATGCAAAATAAGGCGGATTATAATTTAAGTGAAAAGTGCTGTAGATTCGGTATGTGAAATGTTGACAGACTATTTACCAGCTGGAAATCAATCAACCGGTTCACATTACGAGACAGAAAAGTTGATGCACAATTTAGGTCTCCCGTACTATACAATTGATGTGTGTGTTAACAATTGTATGATCTTCTGGAAAGAGGATGAAAAGTGGGATAAGTGTCAGTTTTGTGATGCACCAAGATGGAAGCCTAGAAACGAACGACGTAGAACCAAAGTGCCATATAGTCGTATGTGGTATCTACCTATTGCTGACAGATTGAAGAGACTTTATCAGAGCAAGAAGACAGCAGCAACAATGAGATGGCATGCAGAGAACCAAGCAAAGGAGGGTGAAATGTCTCATCCGTCAGATGCAGCTGAGTGGAAAAACTTTCAAGATCAACATCCCCGGTTTGCAGAGGAACCCCGTAATGTTTATCTTGGCTTATGTACAGATGGATTCAATCCATTTAGGATGTCTAGTAATCACTCGTTGTGGCCAGTGATCTTGACTCCATATAATCTACCTCCTGGTATGTGCATGAATCCAGAGTACTTGTTTCTCACAATTTTGAATTCTGGGCCAAATCACCCACGAGCTAGTCTAGATATCTTCCTCAAACCTCTAATTTCGGAGTTAAAAGAGCTGTGGTCTACTGGAGTTGGAGCATACGATGTCTCTTTGAATCAAAATTTTAATCTTAAAGCTGTTCTTCTTTGGACGATAAGCGACTTTCCAGCATATGGGATGCTTTCAGGATGGACGACTCATGGTAGGTTGTCTTGTCAAATTTGTATGGAAGATACAAAGGATTTTTATCTTCCGAATGGAAGGAAGACATGTTGGTTTGATTGTCATCGAAGATTTCTTCCTCGTGGCCATCCACTGAGGAAGAACAAAAAGGACTTCTTGAAGGGAAAACATGCTATGAATGAATTTCCACCTGAATCTTTGAGTGGTGAGCAAGTTTATTCTGAGCGGTTAAAAGGTGTCAATCCACCAAAAACGTCTGAGTGTGGTGGAAATGGTCACGATAAGAAGAAACCTGGATATGGGAAGAACCATAACTAGCACAAAGAAAGTATATTCTGGGAGCTGCCGAACTGGAGGAATCTTAATCTTCGACATAATCTTGATGTTATGCATATTCAGGAGAATTTTTTCGACAACATCATGAATACTCTTATGAGTGTGAAGGGAAAGTCGAAAGACACAATCAAATCAAGATTGGATATAAAACTTTTCTGTTATCGGCAACACTTACATGTTGATAGTGATGGTGAAGCTCCTTTTCCTCCCTACACACTGGAGGAGAACGCAAAAAAAAGTTTATTGGAATGTGTGATAGTAGGGGTAAAATTTCCAGACGGTTATGCTTCTGACTTAGCTAACTGTGTTGATATACAGAAGCGCAAGTTTTCAGGCATGAAGAGTCATGACTTCCAAGTGTTTATGGAGAGGCTACTTCCATTTATATGTGCAGAACTCCTAGACGAGAACGTCCATCGTGCTTTATCAGATACAAATTAATTAATTATAAATTTATGATATATTACAATTTTAAGTGTGTTTATAAATTGGATAATTA
The DNA here is from genome assembly GCA_019706035.1 of Raphanus raphanistrum subsp. raphanistrum. Lineage (NCBI taxonomy): Eukaryota > Viridiplantae > Streptophyta > Magnoliopsida > Brassicales > Brassicaceae > Raphanus > Raphanus raphanistrum. Next base: position 33,347,877 of record CM033984.1, read on the forward strand.
ATGATTTTAAATTTGAATATATATTGCAGGGATTGGTTTATTTTTTCCGTGACCTTTGCTCGAGAACTTTGCAAAAAATCGCTTAAAAAAACTTAAAACAAAATATTGTTTTGATACTCTGCAATTTGGAAAAGATCTTTCCACCCTCGTTTTTTGACGTGATGGAGCACTTGACTATACATCTCCCCTATGAAGCTGAACTAGGAGGTCCCGTGCAATATAGGTGGATGTATCTCTTTTTGAAAGAAATTTTAAGAAGTTGAAAGCGAATGCAAAGAACAAAAGCCATGCAGCAGGTTCGATAGTTGAAGCATATATCAATACTGAGATTGCTTATTTCTCAGAACACTACTTTGCTGACAATATACAAACGAAATCGAGGTAAATGTTATAATCAGTTACATGTTCACCTTTTCATGTGTATTTACATGTTTTCTTCTAAAATGTAGATCTCTTGTCCTATGGTAGGTTTACAAGATTTGAAGTAGGTGAAGTCCCTGTATATCATGCCGAAGGAGTACCGGATATATTTACTCAGGTAGGTCGTCCAAACGGAGAAATGCAAGAAATTTGGCTTACCGAGAAAGATTATCTATGCACACATGCTTATGTTTTGCGAAATTGTGATTATTTTCAGCCATTTGAGAGGTATATATAATTTGATTCCATACCCTATGTTTCTCACACTAATCTAACAAATGCATACCTTCTCATATTTTGATTTTGTTGCTCTAATATAGCATGTTCGAAGATTTTCTTTCTGTAAAATATCCAGACCTTTCCGAAAAAGAACTCTCCGCGAAGAGAGCTGATGAATATCATATATGGGTGAAAGATTATGTACGTCTCAGTATACTATTATAATACTTAATTCAGGTATTGTACATAGTGTTAATCTTGTGTATATATATCTGCAGGTTACTCACTAGAGCGAAACACATCCTTTCCCTGCTTGGGTTAAAGACATTATACAAGGACCCGTGAATAAAGCCAAAACCTGGCCAATTTATTTCACTCGAGGTTTTCTTTTTCATACCCAAACGCATGGTGAGGGACGAAAGACTTGCAACTATGGAATACTAAAGGAGAGAATTATACAAATGCAGCTGATGAATCTCAGTACTACGGGATCTTAACAAATATCATACAAATCAAGTACGAGGGGATAGTCGATTTGAAAATCACACTTTTTAAGTGTAAGTGGTATGACCCTGTTATTGGTAGAGGCACACGGCGGAGAAATGGCGGAATCGTGGATGTTCTCTCATCGAGAAAATACTACAAATATGATCCATTTATTCTAGGTACTTATATATATATATATATACTTATTATTTTTATATTTATTTTTTATTAACTATATTTGTTTTTGTTTAACAGCATCTCAAGCAGATCAAGTTTGTTATATTTCATATCCATATGTAAGGAAACCGAAGCAGTCTTGGCTCAATGTTCTAAAAGTGAATCCGAGGAGAATCATTTTGGAGAATATGAAGACAATGATCCGGTGACTTTGCAACAAGAAAACGATGATGATGTTTTGATGACCACAGTTGAAGACCTAGAAGTCGAGCATTTGGTACATGCTTCTGGAGAACCGATCAATATTGATTATGACGTGGCAGATGCAGAACCTAATGATGAATTCCGATGTAATTTATCATCTGCGGATGATGATGAAGATGGAGATGATGATGAATCGTATTAATTTGCTTAATTAAGTACTCATATGTATAATATTATCTTGTAATATGACGTTCTAAACTTCGGTTACTATGTTGTTATGTTATTTAGGGTATGAGTTTAAGGTTTAGGGTTTCGATATAGGGGTTCAGGATATGAAATTTCATTTCAAATTTGGGGTATGAAATTTCATTTCAAATTGAACGACTATATTCGGTTATAATTTGATGTTGAATTTTAATTTAATTTTCATTTTAAAATTTGGTGACTGAATTCAGACTGATTAGCGACTGAATTCAATTTAATTTTCATTTTAAAAACTTGCCTCCAAGAACTAACAAACCGCGAAAATCCAAATGAAAATTTTGTTTTTTGGACATAAAGCCCCCGTAAACCAAAGCCCAACCGCGAAAACCCAATTTTTTTAGCTTTTCTTTTGATTATTAACAACCATTACTCTAATTAATCTCTCTCTCTCAATTAACTCTCTACAGATTTCGCGAAACCCTAGCCTCTAATCTCTAACTCTCAACCTCGACGGCCACCGATTTCAATCTCTCCCACCGTTCTCGATCTCTATCTCTCCGGCTTCTGTCTCCGACAATGGGTGGAAAGAGGAAGTGAAATACCGTCAAACCGAACACCTCTTGGGTTACACAACGGCCGTCTGCTTTACCAACTCAGTACGACTTCGTACCGAGGGATCCATCTTCGTCCATCCCACGCGTTCTCCCTAATAACAATCCTCTCCCGTCTGTTCGTGATTATCCTCCTCCGAGAAGCCTGTTTCCGACAACAAACCTCCCACCTGCTCGATCAGCTCCGTCACCTCTCACTCCAGCTGCTGCGACATCTCAACCTCAACAGCGACAAACTCAGTAAACTGAACGCATGAACCTACTTCCTCCAAGTCAAGCGGCTCCAGTTCCAGCATCTCAATCGCCTCTCAGTTCTGAAGCACAAAACTCTCATATTCCAGAAGAGGAGGAGGATATGTCTGATGTAGAGGCTCCGGTTCAACCTAATCTCGCCTCTAACAATATGGATATTTTGAACTCCCTTCTAAACCAGCCAAATCGACCAAAGAACATTACTGTCCTCTCTCCCAACCTTGAGACTGGAACCACATGGTATTTCCTCTTCCTTTCTAAAATAGTATTTTCTGTGTTTAGCTGCAATTGTTAATGATTTAAGGAATTAAGAATTGCAGAAATTTAGCTACAATCTGTTATGTGCATCGCTTGTCCTCAGTTTCTCTAATATATGTTTGGTAATAATTTAAAATTTTGTATTTTATGATAATTATATGTTTGTAGGTTTGGTTATGACAAGTAGAAGTTTACTCGAAAGATCACCAAGATTTTAAAAATTAAGTTTAATAAGTCTTTCTACAGCTGGACTCGTGTGCCTAGATACAGACAAGAAGGTTACTTTCTGAAATTTGCTGTAAGCTTTCTCTGTCTCTTCTCTGTCTTTGAGCTTTTATAATTATTAAGTTAAGTGTTTGAGTTTTTATAATTATTGATAGTCTGTTTTTTTTATTCTTTGGTGTTTGATGTTCATGTCTCTTCTCTGTCTTTGAATCTCTTCTCTGGCTTACTGGTTTCTTCTATGTTCATTTATAGAAACTCACAAATGTGATCCATCATTGACTGGTGTTGTTCAAGAACATTTCGAGGCCATTTGTCTATTGCGAATGAAAGGCATGATCAGCGATGTAAGGACTTCTTGGGAGCAACCTACTTGGATACATGACACACTCTGGAAACAAATGACTGACTATTGGGACACTGACGCTGCGGTTGCAAAGAGTCAGACACATCAGCAGCTAGAAGGTCTGACCGTCAAGGACTTAATGTTCACACGCATAACTCTGGCCAGAAGTCTTATATGCAGATCCACCAAGATATGGTGATTCCCTACTGCTTGTTTTTTTTTTTTAACATTTTATACTGATCTTTTCTTCCATTCCACTTCAGGTTATTGAATTGGGAAGACCAGTGAGCTTTGCTGAAGTTTTCATCAGAGCTCATACAAAATCAGATGGAACCTTTAGTGATTTCAAAGCTGAACAAGTTGCTGAGGCTTTCAAGAAGAAGAAAGAAGCTAAGTTGGCAACCCTTGAGACTGATCCGAGCAAGACCGAGCAGCATCCACCACTATCAATAGAAGAGGAGAACGAGCTGTTTATTCAGGTTGGATTTCTTACTGTCAAAGTTTTGTATTATGTTTTTGGTTGTTTTTGCTTGTTATTGATAGACTCTAACTATACATTTTCTTTTTGTAGGCCACTTAATGACAGGGGGAAAATATATGGCCTTGGAAGCTTGAAGAACCAGCTTAATGAAGTGCCATATGACTCAAGCAGCTTGTCCACTTTCATTCAAATGCAACAGCAACTTCAAGAAGCTCAACGCCAAATAAAAGAACAAGCTGCTCTTCTTGCAAAGGCTGAGGAAGAGCGTGCCCAAGCTGCTGCTGCTGAAGCAAAGAGAGAGGAAGAGTGTCATGTCCCTAGTTCTAACTAAGGCATCCGGACGGGCCATGGTGCGGAGAGATGAGCTGGCCAGGTTATAAAGATCTAAAGGCAAGCGTATCATGGTCCAAACTAAGGGTTAAGTGTATCAGGAAGCTGAGACTTGACCAGAATAAGAAGGGAAGAAGGGAAAGATAGCTGGATGAGTGATCCGGAAGCTGGATATGGTCCGGTGGCAGCTCAATCAGCTAGGTGGAGCTGGTAGGAAGCTCACACAGTCATGGGCAGCTCACTGGAGCTGGAGGAGTAGCTCACTCAGCTCAGGCAACTAGTACTCAGCTCAACTCAGCTGAACTAAGTGATGGAGTCTTGGCCGGTCTTTGCGGACCATGAGTGGTGATCATGGACCAGATGATGGTCATGGACGTCCGGTGGGTCAAGGGAGCTGTGGCAAGTGAGCTAAGTGTTTGTGCAAGCATTTGGGCTTGAGATCGATCAGCCCAAACGAAGAGAGGAGCAGTTACGGTTTTGGAGCGGTTTGGGCGAAAAGGTGTCCGTTGGCCAAATGACCAATCACATCGTCCGGACGGTTGCCAAGCCCCTTCCCTATAAATAAACCTCTCCTCTGTCGACATAAATCATCAGAAACAGAAGGGGAAACTCTGCCCAAATCTCTACAGAATCAAAGAGAGAAAAGAGAAGTGTGACCGCAAAGGCAGTCCGTGTGAAGGCAAGGGGATTCCGGTGGGTTCTAAGCCGTGGGCAAGTGAAGACTTGATGGAAATGGAAACCAGAGGAAAGGAGAAGGCTGCAGAGAAGAGTGTGGGGGCTTCCGAACACACACCTAAGGTACTGGATGCAAACCAAGTACAAACCGCCATGAATCATCCATCCGGGTGATTTGGCCGTTTGATCCATGAGTGGATGGTTGCATCTATTGTTCTTTCTCTGTCAATATATCTCTTCTCCACTATATTCTGAAGTTATTTATGGGTTTAAACTCATGCACACGCCACCAAGGCTTGGCTAGATCAGTGTAATCTCTCCATGGCCTTGGTTGGGCATGTATGGTCTGATCTCATGCTTCCAGTGGGAGTTATTGGGATTTGGCGTTTGATATCTCTTAGTGGGGATTTATAATGAATTATCAAAGTGATAGAATAATTTTATATGATTGATTTCGAGATGGTACCATGAGACCGGTTAGGTTGTTCACGGCCAAGATCAATATGATCAAGGCCGGTTCTGGGAAATCCGCTTGGACCATTCTCTTAATCATGAATTATCATGATTTATCATGTGTTTTAATTTGTTTTTGGATGAGTAAATCAATGGGTCACAAATCGGCCAGAAATGGACTAAGTGTCCAAACCATGCTTAGGTTGTATATTGCTAGGATATCGGTCAGGATTCTTATGCATTTGTGTTGTGGGTTTTGATTTCAGGTCCTGACAGGGATCGTGGTAAGGCTAAGGAGCCATGAAGACCTTGGCCGTGTGGGATGTGTGATGTAGTTCATGTTGTATACATTTGGATTTATCATAGCCTATTGTGCAACTGAATGATTTGAATACTTTGTATGGTTCACATTTGACACATATATAATATGATTGTTTGCCTTAAGCTTCCGCATTGTTTTTATTATTGCATGAACCTCAAATGTTTGAAAAATGACTAAGTAAGGATTGGACCTTAACCGGCTTAATTGCACTTAGATGTTTAGGTAAGGCCGCGGACTGGTTGGATCATGGGATCCAGGTTTGGGTCTTACAAGTTGGTATCAGAGCATGCTTGATTCTAGGCTGTTGGGTTAGGGCAGGTCATCACACATCCGGCTGGGTCTCATGGCAGGTCTTGGTATTGGTTAACATTAGAATTGCTTGAGGTTTGCAACTAAAAGATGTTAATCTAACCGTTGCCTTGTGTTTGTCTTTGTTCACCTAAGGGAACAAGGAAGAAGTCTCGGAAGAACAAGGATGGGACAGGGGCGTCCGGAGCTGGAGATGCCTCAGAACCCAATCCACAAGTGTTGCTGTCAGTTCCACCTGCTGGACATACCAGTGAGGTCATTCTGACTGAAACCCAAGTTAATCAGGCTGAGTTTCAGTTGGGTGGAGAGGACAGACAGATGGACGAGACGGGACAACCAGTGAATGCAGCCAGAGGTCAACTGGGAGCAGCTGGTGGACAGCAGAGGAATGATGTGGAAGGTGAAGCTGAGTCCTCAGAGACTGGTCACCGAGTTGATCCAAACATCCAGAGGGATGGGAGGATTGGACCGGATGAACCAATGGCTGAACCAACCATGAAGGAGATACTCGATGCAATCAAGTTGATGGGGAGTCAGATGCTGGCGATGACCCAAGTGTTCACCCCAGTGGTGAATTCATCTGTGGGTCAGACTACTCAAGCACCAGTGATAGCTCCTGTAACTGGAGTGACTGGTGGATATGTGGCGCCTCTTGCTGAGGTGATTGAGTTGGATCCACCAGTGGGAACAACTAAGAAGGTTGATTACCTGAAGGTGCTTGAGCACATCTCTCGTTTGGGAACCAAACACTTTGCTGGAAGTGCTGATCCCATGGAGGCAGATGAGTGGAGGGACCGTCTGGTCAGAAACTTCAAATCCACAAGGTGCCCTGAGGAGTACCAAAGAGACATAGCAGTGCACTTCCTGGAGGGAGATGCACACAACTGGTGGCTGTCCCTGGACAAGCGTACCAATGGTTCCATTGTGAAGTTCTCTGACTTTGAGGTTGAGTTCAACCACAAATACTTTCCAGCTGAGGCATGGGATCGTTTGGAGGCAAAGTTCCTGGACTTGGTTCAGGGTAAACGGTCAGTAAGGGAGTATGAGGAAGAGTTCAACCGGCTCAGGAGGTATGTGGGTAAGGAACTTGAGGATGAGAAGGTTCAGGTCCGCAGGTTCATAAGGGGCTTAAGGCCTGAACTTAAGACTTATTGCTCAGTCCGCACCTTCAACACAGTCTCTGAGCTGGTGGAAAGGATGGCAATGCTGGAAACCAATCTGGCCGAGGAGAACAAGCACAAGCTGAAGAGTGTGGTGGTGTCCTCTGGTCAGGGTGGTGACAAGAAGAGAAAGAGGGATGCGGCTGAAGGGGGTAAAACCTCAAGTGGTAGGCCAGAGTGTCCCAAGTGTGGGAAACACCATGGTGGAGAGTGCTGGAAGGCAATGGGAGCTTGCACCCGTTGTGGCAAGATGGATCACTCAGCTCGGGATTGTCCAGGTCCGGATAGGAACCGTGGACAAGGCTCGACCAGTGAGGCCAGGACTTGTCATCAGTGTGGCAAGAAAGGGCATTTCCGTGTGGACTGTCCCCAGTTGCAAACTGGACAAGGTAAGGGTCGTGGCGAGCAGAACCGGCCAGACCCCAAACAAGGCCAAACTTCAGCACCTCGAGTCTATGAGCTTTCAAGGGATGTGGATGAGTCCGGACCCTTCAAGGCGATCACTGGTATAACTCTAAACCCATTCTGTTTAAATTTTTAAATTTATTAGAATGGCATGGTATGGAATCTAGGATGGACTAGATACTTAGATAAGGTCTTATGTAGGGACCTTATGTATTGGTGGTGTGGAAACACATGTATTATTTGATACTGGAGCTACACATAGTTTTGTGAGTCCAGATATGATTGGAAAAGGTATGTTCCAAATGGGAACTAGGGATGATCTTGGCTTGGTGAGTGCAGCCGGTGGGCAAATGATGCACCCACTAGGTCTAGTCAAAGACATTCCAGTAATGATCCATAGTAAGGCAATGCCGGTGGATCTGATTGTGGTCCGCCTTAAGAATCACGAGGTGATCCTAGGTATGGACTGGCTTGGCAAGAATCGGGCCACCTTAGACTGTCATCGAGGAAGGGTGCAGTTTGAGAGTGGGTGTGGACCCCCGATCAAGTACCAAGGTATTAATCCGGCCTCTGGATGCTTAGTGTTATCAGCAGTCCGAGCGGCAAGGATGCTGGAACAAGGTTGTGAGGCTTATATAGCCACAATCACCACTAAGGAGGTCGTAGGGGATGGTGGCCCGGACGGGATACCGCTGGTCAGTGAGTTTGATGATGTGTTTAGGTCACTACAGGGCATTCCCCCTGATAGGTCAGACCCATTCATAATAGAACTGGAACCAGGGACGGCCCCAATGTCAAAGAGCCCATACCGCATGGCTCCAGCTGAGATGGCTGAGCTAAAGAAACAACTTGAAGAGTTGCTAGAAAAGGGGTTCATACGCCCAAGTGTATCACCCTGGGGTGCACCAGTCCTCTTTGTCAAAAAGAAGGATGGTAGCTTCAGGTTGTGCATTGATTATAGAGGGTTGAATAGGGTGACTATAAAGAATAAGTACCCATTGCCCCGGATTGATGAGTTGCTAGATCAACTGAAAGGAGCCAAATGGTTCTCCAAGATTGATTTGGCATCTGGTTATCATCAAATCCCCATTGCATCAGGAGATGTACAGAAAACAGCCTTCCGGACTAGGTATGGCCACTATGAGTTTGTGGTTATGCCATTCGGATTGACTAATGCACCAGCAGCCTTCATGAAGATGATGAATGGAATTTTCAGAGAGTACTTAGATGAATTTGTAATCATCTTCATTGATGATATACTAGTTTACTCTAAGACCCGGGAAGATCATGAGAAGCATCTCAGGTTGGTGCTGGAAAGGCTGAGAGAGCAACAATTGTTTGCCAAGCTAAGCAAGTGTAGCTTTTGGCAGAAGAGCATTGGCTTCCTAGGACATGTGGTGTCTGAGGAAGGAGTGTCTGTTGATCCGGAGAAGATCAAGTGCATACAAGAGTGGCCAAGACCAAAGAATGCTACAGAAGTAAGAAGCTTCTTGGGTTTGGCCGGATACTACAGGAAGTATGTCAAAGGGTTTGCAAGTGTGGCACAACCTATGACACAACTTACTGGAAAGGATGTCAAATTCATAGGGTCAGAAGCTTGTGAAAAGAGCTTTGAAGCCTTGAAGAACATGCTGACCAGTGCACCAGTTTTGGTGTTACCTGAGGAAGACCAACCATATGTGGTGTACACGGATGCTTCCATTACTGGATTAGGCTGTGTGCTCACACAGAACGGGAAGGTCATAGCATATGCCTCAAGGCAACTCAGGAAGCATGAGGGCAACTACCCAACACACGACCTGGAGATGGCCGCAGTGGTATTTGCCTTAAAGATATGGAGATCATACTTGTATGGTGCCAAGGTTCAGATTCTCACTGACCACAAGAGCCTGAAGTACATTTTCACTCAACCTGAGTTGAATTTGAGACAAAGGCGGTGGATGGAGTTTGTGGCCGACTATGATTTAGACATTGCCTACCACCCAGGCAAGGCCAATCTAGTGGCAGATGCTTTAAGCAGGCGTAGGGCTGAGGTATCAGCTGAGAAAGAAGCAGAGATCCTGGAAGGGATGGTTCGGTCACTACATCTAGACACCATGGCAAGTGAGGATGAGCCTTTGGGTTTAGAGGCTGTGAACCAGGCTGATCTGCTTACCAGAATTCAACAAGCACAAGGCTTGGATGAGAATTTGCAAAAAGTTGCAAAGAATGACAAGACTGAGTATCAAGTCACAAGTAATGGTACCATTTTGGTACATGGGCGGGTTAGTGTTCCTGGTGACCGGGGACTAAAGGAAGAGATTATGAGTCAGGCTCATAAGTCTAAGTTCTCAGTGCACCCGGGCCTGAATAAGATGTACAAAGACATCAAAAGGTATTACCATTGGATCAGGATGAAGGCTGACATTGCTGAGTGGGTGGCCAAGTGTCCTACTTGTCAATTAGTCAAGGCTGAACATCAAGTTCCAAGTGGTTTACTACAAAACCTTCCCATACCAGAGTGGAAGTGGGATCACATCACAATGGACTTTGTGACTGGGTTTCCCACAACCAGAAACAAGAAGGATGCAGTATGGGTGATTGTTGATCGCCTGACCAAATCTGCACACTTCTTGCCCATAAAGAAAGGTGATGGAGTGGAGGAGATTGTGAAGATCTATATGGATCAAATTGTGAAGCTGCATGGAGTGCCGGCCAGTATAGTCTCAGACAGAGACCCTAGATTCACTTCTTACTTCTGGAGGGCTTTTCAAAAGGCTCTAGGAACGAGAGTGAACATGAGCACATCCTATCATCCCCAAACGGATGGTCAGTCAGAAAGGACCATCCAGACATTGGAAGATATGCTAAGGGCATGTGTTCTAGATTGGGGTGACTCATGGGAGAAACATTTACCACTGGTGGAGTTTGCATACAACAACAGCTTTCACACCAGCATAGGTATGTCTCCTTATGAAGCATTGTATGGGCGGCCTTGCAGGACACCTTTATGCTGGACCCAAGTGGGGGAGCGCAGCATAATAGGTCCTGAGATTGTGGAGGAAACCACAGGAAAGATCAAACTAGTCAAGGAGAAGATGAAGGAAGCTCAAGACCGCCAAAAGAGCTATGCGGACAAGAGAAGGAAACATCTTGAGTTTGAGGTTGGTGATCTAATCTATCTCAAGATGATTACCTTCAAAGGTAGGGCAAGAGTTTCTGGAAGAAGGAAACTAGACCCAAGGTTCTTAGGCCCCTTCAGGATACTTGAAAGAGTTGGGGCAGTGGCTTACAAACTGGATTTGCCATCTGAAATGGATGCTTACCATAATGTATTTCATGTGTCTCAACTAAGGAAGTGCCTAACGGATCAAGACATTGTTTTGCCAGAAATTCCAAAAGACCTTGGTAAGAACCTCACCTTAGAAACAAGGCCGGTTCGAATCATTGATCGAATGGAAAAGGCAATGAGAAAGAAGACAGTTCCTATGCTAAAGATTGTATGGGAATTCAATGGTAAGGACATTATCACTTGGGAAACAGAAGCAAGAATGAAAGCTGAGTATCCTGAGTGGTATAGTCAATATGTGGTTGGAGAATCATCCAGCATGAACTCGGGGACGAGTTCCTTCCAAGTGGGGGAGACTTGTCATGTCCCTAGTTCTAACTAAGGCATCCGGACGGGCCATGGTGCGGAGAGATGAGCTGGCCAGGTTATAAAGATCTAAAGGCAAGCGTATCATGGTCCAAACTAAGGGTTAAGTGTATCAGGAAGCTGAGACTTGACCAGAATAAGAAGGGAAGAAGGGAAAGATAGCTGGATGAGTGATCCGGAAGCTGGATATGGTCCGGTGGCAGCTCAATCAGCTAGGTGGAGCTGGTAGGAAGCTCACACAGTCATGGGCAGCTCACTGGAGCTGGAGGAGTAGCTCACTCAGCTCAGGCAACTAGTACTCAGCTCAACTCAGCTGAACTAAGTGATGGAGTCTTGGCCGGTCTTTGCGGACCATGAGTGGTGATCATGGACCAGATGATGGTCATGGACGTCCGGTGGGTCAAGGGAGCTGTGGCAAGTGAGCTAAGTGTTTGTGCAAGCATTTGGGCTTGAGATCGATCAGCCCAAACGAAGAGAGGAGCAGTTCACAAGCGGTTGGACGGTTTTGGAGCGGTTTGGGCGAAAAGGTGTCCGTTGGCCAAATGACCAATCACATCGTCCGGACGGTTGCCAAGCCCCTTCCCTATAAATAAACCTCTCCTCTGTCGACATAAATCATCAGAAACAGAAGGGGAAACTCTGCCCAAATCTCTACAGAATCAAAGAGAGAGAAAAGAGAAGTGTGACCGCAAAGGCAGTCCGTGTGAAGGCAAGGGGATTCCGGTGGGTTCTAAGCCGTGGGCAAGTGAAGACTTGATGGAAATGGAAACCAGAGGAAAGGAGAAGGCTGCAGAGAAGAGTGTGGGGGCTTCCGAACACACACCTAAGGTACTGGATGCAAACCAAGTACAAACCGCCATGAATCATCCATCCGGGTGATTTGGCCGTTTGATCCATGAGTGGATGGTTGCATCTATTGTTCTTTCTCTGTCAATATATCTCTTCTCCACTATATTCTGAAGTTATTTATGGGTTTAAACTCATGCACACGCCACCAAGGCTTGGCTAGATCAGTGTAATCTCTCCATGGCCTTGGTTGGGCATGTATGGTCTGATCTCATGCTTCCAGTGGGAGTTATTGGGATTTGGCGTTTGATATCTCTTAGTGGGGATTTATAATGAATTATCAAAGTGATAGAATAATTTTATATGATTGATTTCGAGATGGTACCATGAGACCGGTTAGGTTGTTCACGGCCAAGATCAATATGATCAAGGCCGGTTCTGAGAAATCCGCTTGGACCATTCTCTTAATCATGAATTATCATGATTTATCATGTGTTTTAATTTGTTTTTGGATGAGTAAATCAATGGGTCACAAATCGGCCAGAAATGGACTAAGTGTCCAAACCATGCTTAGGTTGTATATTGCTAGGATATCGGTCAGGATTCTTATGCATTTGTGTTGTGGGTTTTGATTTCAGGTCCTGACAGGGATCGTGGTAAGGCTAAGGAGCCATGAAGACCTTGGCCGTGTGGGATGTGTGATGTAGTTCATGTTGTATACATTTGGATTTATCATAGCCTATTGTGCAACTGAATGATTTGAATACTTTGTATGGTTCACATTTGACACATATATAATATGATTGTTTGCCTTAAGCTTCCGCATTGTTTTTATTATTGCATGAACCTCAAATGTTTGAAAAATGACTAAGTAAGGATTGGACCTTAACCGGCTTAATTGCACTTAGATGTTTAGGTAAGGCCGCGGACTGGTTGGATCATGGGATCCAGGTTTGGGTCTTACAAAGAGCGTGCCCAAGCTGCTGCGGAAATGAGAGAGGAAGAGCGTTCCAGAGTTATAGCTACTCAGCAGGCTACAATCGAGGAGCTCTCAATGGTTTGGAAGTACTTGACCACCACAGACCAGAGATTCTTGGACTTCATCTCCAAAGAAACATCTTCATTTGATCCCAATCATGTTTAGGTCTTGCCTTTTCCTTATGACTTTTTATTATGCACTTTAAACTTTATTTTGGATGTGTGAAACTTGTAAACTCCTCAAGTGTTGGAGTTCTTTTGGATGTTTGAACTTCAAAACTTGGAAATCTAGGAGTTCTTTTTTTTTTATGAAAACTTGGAAGTCTTTGGATGTTTGAACCTTTTATGATTTCAAAATCGTTTTTAGTATTATTATTAGCAGATTTAAATAACAAATCATGAACAATAAGAAAAACAAAACACCAAAATAATGAATATGACAGTCAAAAATATGGTAAGAAACTCGCATATCAGTCATGAAATCAGTCGTAAGATTTAAGCAACATAGTCACTAATCAGTCAGTATTCGGTAGCAGAAATATACCTACTGTTTTCCTACTACGAGAGATAGTCTTTAACGGCGTCGGTATATCAGTCGTTATATTCAGTCGTGAAATGCAGTCGTGCAAGTCAGTCGTTAAATTCAGTCACTAAAACGTCGTAATATAGTCACTAAAAGGTCGTAAGTCAGTCCTATATCACCTGCTAAATAGTGACTGAGTTTACGATTGTCTCAAATAGTAGAAAAACAGTCGCTAAATACTGACTGATTTACGACTAATTTATTTAGCGACGAGGTGTTTTACGACGACTGAATCAGTCGTAAATCAGTCAGTAAGACCGATTACTGACTGAATACCGACTGATTCCGTAGTCAGAAACGACTTGTTTTCTTGTAGTGTTAGAATCCACGTAAACTTAAAGATTATCCACAACAGACAATATGTATTTAATAAATAACATATAAGTTAACTGTTGGTTCTCTTTACGCAGAACGTACGTTGTAAATTGGTTTCGATTCCAAGAAGGAGAAGTCTACGGCGGTGCCGGTGATCAACACGAAGAAATTGGAGGAAGAGACGGAACCGGTGGCGATGGATAGTGTGAAAGCGGAGGTAAGGCTTACAGAAAGCTCGGTTGGAGAAGAAGATGTCACAAGCGGATTTAGCGACACAGATCAACGAGCGGACACAGGTTGTTCAAAAATATGAAAAAGGGAAAGCTGTTCCTAACCAGGCCGTGCTTGCCAACATGGAGAAGGTTCTAGGTGTTAAACTCGGGTAAACATGTTAAATATTCTAAATAATGCCGTATCTGGTTGTATCTTGTGAAAAATAAATAACAACGCTTTTCCTTTGTACTTTAAACGACAACGAATTTGTCAAATTTGAAAATGAAATGGGTTTGTTCTGTTTGATTTACCTGATTAAGTCACGACTGTCTAAATATTTTGTCTTTCCATAAATCCCTGTGATCAACCAAATTAGAAACCCATTATTCAAAACAAAGTTGGTGTTTTAGGGACATCTCTGGATTTGGTCTTATAGGTCCAATGGGTTTATGATTCGGAATTTGCTTATCATATATAAAGAAACTATGATAAGATTTTGTCAGGGTGAATTTATATGAAAATTATTTTAAAATATCTTATTGAAAAATAAAATTTATATTCTCGATCGAGTTAATATTTTTGGCCTTCCAACAATTTTTAATTTTTTTTTTGTTAATTACATAATTTGTTGACTAATGGGCTGATCTAATTTTTAAAATATTTTAGGTCAAAAAATCACTTCTCACATAAGAACCTAACGTTTAGACCGAAAAGTCTCAGACTTACTATTTGGTTATAGTGAAACTATGTCAGCTCGGTTTTATATCATAATTTAGTAATTTAAAAGTTAATTATGGTTATGAGATGTTTATGTTTATGCGCCAATCATATCTATCTTCAATATTTTTTTCTTTATTTGTTTCATTTTGGTTATTGCTTGATATAAATATTGATTTTTAAGTTTATTCTCATTTCATTTTTTGTTTTGGCCTGAGATTTAGAAAATGTTTAAGATTTAAAATTATTAAGGAGATACATATCACTAATTATAATGTATATGCTATATTTTGATGCTAGGAGTTTCAAAGCTCCTAAAACAAATGTTGTAATATGAGTGAAATGTCGAACCATTCCAAAGGATTCAAAGCACCAAGAATGCAAGTACTTCCTTAATCTAAGTGCAATCGATGAATTTATGATTTCTAGAACTAGGAGTGCAATAATTAAACAATAAAAACAGTAAATCAAAGAACTTTCTTTTATGAGAAAGGAGAACTCATGGGTATAGAAATTTAGACCTTGGGTAATCAAGCTTCGAACTAAGGATGGCAACAATCAATCAAACTAATCAACCTTAAGCTTAGACACAATCCTAAACAAACTCTATGTCTAGATGAATGCTCATTTGCTAACATATTTCAGACATCAAATGTCTTTGGCTGAATAATATAAAGCAATCATTAACAACAAGTCTATTGGCTATCTTAACACCCTTAACAACAAATGTCTTTGGTAAAGTGTGTTAAGAGCTTAGGAGAGTTGACTCAGACATATCATCGAACACCTTGTGGGTGGGAGATGTCTAAAGATCAACTTTTGAGAGGCCAACTCAATAGATGCATTATGAATACTCTCCTAGGCAAGGAATAAGGTTTGATTTATACTAAAACATCCTAGAACTAACTTAATCACCCTAAATCTTCCTAACCCATGAATTCAATGGTGGATTACTCACTAAGGTTCATGATCATTCTTAAACCCATATTGAGTTTCAGATTGATCATAAACAGAGAAGAAATTACAGGAATCAATAAGAAATAAAATAAGAACAAGGATCAATGATCCAAAAAGAGATTGATCTTCAATAGTTTTGATGTTTACCAAGTAACAAAAGATAGATTAGCCTCTGGTGCTTACACAATACTTAAACTTAAGTTTTAGAACAGAAAAACGTGCATACAAATGACTAAAATGCCCCTGAGAAATGTTTAACTTCAAGATGAAACGGGTTCGGAGCGACCAGGAGGGGTCGCTCCGGGTGACCGCTGCGGATGAGACGAGCGAGCTGGTCCCCTCGCTGCACCGAGGTCGCTCCATGTGGTGATTCACAGCGGGTGGCCAGGGTCGCTGCACTGAGGTCGCTGTGGCCTTGGTCGTCTCTAAATCACTCCTTTTGCCTCTTTTGAGTTCCCAATGCATCCCAAATGCTCCATGTGGTACTCCAATACCTGATAAGGACTCATGCGTGCAAAATGCAGCCTAAGCATGCCTAAATCCTATTCTAAATGATCAAAATGCATGCAAATATGAAGATAAAACAATGAAAATATGCAAGACATCAACTCCCCCAAACTTGTCCTTTACTTGTCCTCAAGTGAACTTTCTAGGACTCATAGGGGAAGAGGTTTGAAAGTGGGAGCTCATAGCCAAGAGAAACACACAGGCACTCGCTTCAACATAAGAATTCAACACAAGCACACTCTCTTTTATTATCCTCTAGCTTCTCTAGGCCTATCTTAACTCAACATTATTCATTCACACATTCAGTTCAGCCAACTCTCACATTCATTAAGCAATACAACAAGTGAGCTCTATGCAAATGGTCAATTGGTCTAAGTCATTTGGGTAAGGGAAGGCTTTTTGTTCTAGTGATCAAGGGGCTCAAAACTCATTATCTTCAAGGTGGTTCACTCTCAAAATAAGTAGCCTTGACATTGCACATAATATATCTAAGAAAGGGACCAACTAATGCATACAATGCTCAATCTTCATTACTTACCGAAACTAATAGGTTACAATGCTCTCTACAAGGCATTTTTTTTTGGCTTTTCTATGCAAATAGGTATGCGAAATGCAAGACTCAATGCAAGACCATCAAAGCAAACATGGTTAAATACTTGGTACCTCCCCCAAACTTAAGTCACACAGTCTCTGTGTTGTTAAGTTGAGAGAGATACCGAAAATAAATCCTAATAAACAAAGAAAAGCTAGTATATACAAGAGAAGGTTACGGAGTACCTCCTATGGGTAGCGAGTAGAGGCAGACGCCTTGTACTCATCGGTGTCAGGTGGGAACGTGGTGTAGTAGCCGCCTGGCATGGTGCTGTGCGACTCGAATCGTGGCTGGCTGGACATCTCCTCGATCTCGATCTCCTCCTCAGAATCAGCAAAGGAGGGCGATTTGTTGCCCGAGGAAGATGGGAGGATGGGTGGGTTTCTCCAGCGACGCTGTTGCTGCCTTTCAGTGAGAGGGAAGCTAAGGGCTGAGCGGTTTGGTGGAGGCTGGGGTACTGGGTCGTCTGGGAACTCAAAGTCTGCTCTGATACATCCCGCTATACCTCCCCTAGTCAAGACATCAGCTATCTTTCTCAAGATCTTGGATGTTGACTTCGCTTTCCGCTTCGCAGTCTTGCTCATTTCCTTGCACTTTTTCTTGAGCTTTTCAATCGTCCTATCCTGAGCCTTGTTCCATCTCTAGAGCTTACTGATGTGATCGTGGGCGTCGCGAAGGGCACCAGGGGGAAGGGTTCCGGAATATGGTGTGAATGTGTAGCGAAGCTGCCCATAGATGGGCTCAACATCCTCATCTTCCACTGTATCAGCTTCTGGCATAGCTCTTCCAATATTCTCTTCTACTTCCATGCAAGGACCGATGGGGTCAAGGGACCCATGCTCACCAAGGAAAGCACCCGTAGGAATGTTGAAGCTGATACCGCAGAGCCCAGCTAGGCTTGTCAGCTCTCTGTTTGGGAGGACCACCTCAGCCTTTTTGCCCGCGATCTTGTAGTGGTAGACGTAGTTACCCTTGTATCTCCCACTAAAGTAAGTGGCTTGCCTCAAGTAAAGAGCATCCAAGAAGATCAGTGCTGTCGCGTCATTTCCCAACGAGATACCCTTGAACTCAATCAATGGTGTGATCAATCCTCCAATCCCAATCTTTGGTGAGGAGTCACCGGTGGTCCAAGCCCAATCTATGTAGTGCCGAATGATATCTTGCATATTTGCATTGTTTTAGCTATTCATTCATATGCATTTTCATCATATAGAATAGGATTTAGACATGTTTAGGTTGCATTTTGCATGCATAAGTCTCTATTAGGTACTGGAGTGCCAAGTGAAGTTATTGGAGACATTTGGATGTGTTTGGAGCTCAAAAGAGGTGAAAAAGGTGATCATTGGACGAGCAAAGCACTGGAGCGACCTTACCGGAGCGACCCTACGGAGTCGCTGTGCCCCACCTCTCAGAGCGACCTTCCCAGAGCGATAACTCCAAGTCGCTCGCGTTCTCATCACTCGGAGACACGAAGAAACAAGGTCAGAGCGACCCCTCGGAGCGACCACCCGAGGTCGCTCCCGAAGCCAGAGCGACGTGCTGGAGCGATTCTCTGGGGTCGCTCCACGTTATTTGCTGCACGATTTTATTATTTTTCAAGGACCTTTTTGCAATTGTTGTGCACGTTTTTGCACTTGGAAAACCTAATGTTTAAGTACTATGTAGCCACCATTTGGCAATCTATCTTTTTTCTATTGAATACACAAAACTCTCTCAAGAAAGTTCTCTTTTGATTTGATTGTTCTTGTGTTCTTGTGATTTTCTTTTCTAGTTCTCTATATGATTCATCTGAAATCCACCATGGGTTTAAGAGGAATCATGGAGATTAGTGAGTAATCACCTTTTGGATTCATGGGTTAGGGTGATTAAGGGTGATTAGGCTAGTTCTAGGATGTTTTAGGTTTAGATCATACTTGTTCCTTGCATAGTAGAGTGATCTTAATGCATCATTTGAGTAGGCCACTCAAAGGGTGATCTCTAGGCATTTTTCACCCGACAGGTGTTTGATGAAATGCCTGAGTCAACTCTCCTAGGCTTTTAGTGTACTTTGCCAAAGAGATTTGTTGTTAAAGATGCTAAGATAGCTAATAGACTTGTTAGTAATGATTGCTTGCATGTTATTCAACCAAAGACATTTGATGTTTGAGGCATGTTAGCAAATGAGCATTCATCTAGACATAGAGCTTGCTTAGAATTGTGTCTAGGCTTAAGGTTAATAGTTTGATTGATTCATTTGTCATCCTTAGTTCGAAACTTGATCACCCAATGTCTGAAATCCCTATACCCATGAGTTCTCATTTCCAATAGTTTAAAAGTATCATTTTATTGCTTTGCTTTAGCTTAAATCATTAGTTTAGAAATCATCAAATCACTGGCTGCACTTAGATTAGGCAAATACTTGCATTCTCTCTGCATTTGAATCCCTCAGAATTGGTTCGACAACTTACTACCACTATACTATCATTTCACTTAGGAGCTCAAAACTCCTAACATCAAATTGGCGCCGTTGCCGGGGAGCTTGCTGAGCACATTCTACAGAGGTGCTCTTCCTAAGTACAGAGCCAGACTGGATACAGCTAGCAATGGGTTCTTTTTGGGGAGAACTGAGGAAGAGGCAGAGGCTCTGGTTGACAACATGGTTAAGAGTGATGCAGTCTACAGTGGAGACCATGACAGGAGCAGCAGAGGTGATGACAATCAAACAAGGAATGAGATAAAGGCTCTTCAGGAGAAGATTGACAAACTCATTGCTGATAAGGCCACACAAGCGCAGGTGAACTTTGTTGGCAACCCCAGCCAGGAGATACCTCCTACTGTCAATGAGGTTGAGGGTTTGGAAGGGCAAGAAGAATTGTGCTTCATCAACAGTAATGGTAGCTGGTACAAGAAGGAACCCAACTTTCAGTACAACAACTACCAACAGAAGCCCTATTCAAACAACCAGCAGAGTGGTTATCAGCCTCGAAACAACCAGCAGAGCAACTATCAGCCTCAGCAAAACTCCTCTCCTAGCTCCTCTGCCCCTCAACAGAGCAGCACTGATGCCTTACTGAAACAGATCTTGGAGTCTCAGACTAGAAGTGAGAAGCATGTGGGCTATGAGCTGAAGAACCTTCACTCCAAGATTGATGGGAGCTACAATGAGCTCAACAACAAATTCTCCCACCTTGCTTCTTCTGTCAAGAATTTGGAGAATCAGTTTGCTTCCATGAGCTCCCACAAGAACCGCCAGCAAGGATCTCTACCTGGAAAGTCAGATCAAAACCCCAAGGAAGCAAAAGCTGTCACACTTAGGAGTGGTAAGCAGTTGACTCCTGTAACCCTCACCAAGGATGCTGAGAAACAAGGTGAGGAGGTGGCCATCAACCTAGATGATGAAGTGGTCATTGTTGATGAGAAGACAGATGCTGAGATCTTGGAGAAGATTGTGAAAGCCAAGGGTAAAGGAAAGGTTGGAGAAGAGAAGAAAACAACAAAATATGGTGAATCTGCTGCTCCAGCAAGTGAGAGCTCTCCTGTTCCCCCACTCTATGAACCAAAGCTTCCATTGCCTGGTAGATTCAAGAAGCAGCTGCTACAGAAGTACAAGGCTTTGTTTGAGAAGCAGATGAGTGAAGCTCAGGTTACAACGCCCATCATTGATGCTTTCATGCTGATTCCTCAATACAGCAAACTCCTGAAAGATGTTGTAGCTGCTAAGAAGAAGGAGATGGAGGGCATGATGGTTCTGAGTCATGAGTGCAATGCCATCATTCAGAGGCTAGATGCTCCAGAGAAGCTAGAGGATCCAGGATGCTTCACACTACCTTGTGCTCTTGGACCTATGGTGTTTGAGAAGTGTCTCTGCGATTTAGGAGCTAGTGTCAGCTTGATGCCTTTGTCTGTGTCAAAGAAGCTTGGCTTCACTCACTACAAGAAGTGTAGACTCTCTCTGGTGTTGGCTGATCGTTCAGTGAAGTACCCTGTGGGCATCCTAGAGAACCTCCCTGTGAAGATTGGAAGGTATGAGATACCTACAGATTTTGTGGTGCTTGAAATGGGTGAGGAGGCTCAAGACCCATTGATTCTTGGAAGACCATTCTTAGCTACAGCAGGAGCTATTGTGAATGTGAAGGAAGGGAAGATTGACCTCCATTTGGGCAAGGAGAACATCCTCCACTTTGACATCAAGGAGAAGATGAGGAACCCCACTGTATTTGGACAAGCCTTCACCATTGAAGAGATGAATCCTCCTCCTGCTGATGATCACTTTGATGAGCTACCACCTGAGGAAGATGGGGTGTCAACTCCACTTTCTGCACCTAGTCCAGCCT
This sequence comes from Raphanus raphanistrum subsp. raphanistrum, assembly GCA_019706035.1. Taxonomy (NCBI): domain Eukaryota; kingdom Viridiplantae; phylum Streptophyta; class Magnoliopsida; order Brassicales; family Brassicaceae; genus Raphanus; species Raphanus raphanistrum. The sequence continues at coordinate 33,369,006 of CM033984.1, forward strand.
GATCCAAAGGAGGCAAAGTCAAGCTAGAGACTTAAAACAAGCTCACTTGGGAGGAAGTCCCATGAGTATCCTTGTATATATTGCATTAGTATTTACATTTTCATCATACTGCATAAAACAATGGGAAAATGAAGTTGTGTGCAGGTGTAGAGCAGAAAATCGGACATCAGGGCGAGGTCATGGAGCGAGGAAGAGAAGTCGCTCCAGCTGGGAGCGACTTGCCCACAGCGACCCCTAGAAGTCGCTCGTGTCCTCCGGAGCGAAACTGACCGTGGAGCGAGGTCTCCGCAGCGATGTCATGAGGTCGCTCCAGCTAGGAGCGACCTGCCGCAGCGACCCTTCCACCTCGCTCCCGTCTCAGGTAACTGGAAACCTCCTTTCTCCCAGTTTTTCTTTGCATTTTACATTTCCGTTGGGTACCTCACTCACACAGAGACTGTGTGATTTAAGTGTGGGGGAGGTACCAAGTATTTGATCATGTTTGTTTTCATGATTTTGAGTGTCATGCATTGCATATTACATTCTTATTTGCATAGAAAAATCCAAAAAAATAAAAAAATTTGAAAAACACAAAAAGAATCATTTAGTTGCATCATTTGCATTTTTAGGATTGAGTCTAGAAGCATATAGTTTGCATTCATGCATTAGGGGGATTTCAACCTTGTAAAGAGCTCATGCTAAGTACTGAATTAGTTGACCTTTGTAATCATGACAAGTAGCTTGAGCACCCTTTGGAAAGCTTGTAAACTTCGCGCCTTGAATGCTCCTCTTGAAACTCATTTGACTGTTGATACTCTCTCTTTGAAGCAAGCTCCTGTTTTAATGTCTCTTGCATATGGTCCCTTGTGTACTAAGTCATGGATATACACACTTGAGTTGTCCCATCTGTTTTACCAATCTTTTTGACAAACTCAAGTGCTACTCCACTCCCAAAACTCATACCTCATTTTTAAACCATCATTATTTGTTGAGTGAGGCCTCTTTGGAAAGCTTTACATGTGCATAATGTTGAGAGTATTGGGAACGACAATGCTTAGTCTCCATTCTTGCTAGATTAGTCACTCTATTGTCTAGCTATAGGAAGGGGGTGAGTGTTGTGTGATTTGGGAATATGAAAGGTTTGACTCTTTGTGCTTAAATGATTAGTTTTTTTGGGATAAGTGAAGAAGTATCTAGCTCTTATTGTGAAAAGTCGTGGCCCCCAAATATATAAAAAAAAATATATATAAAAAAAAAAAATATTTAAAAGAGAATAAAAAGGGGGCTAGCAAAGTTGTTAGGAGCTCAGATTTGTTTTAAAATTGTGAAAATCCCTTATTGATTTCAAAAAGAAAGAGTCTGATGTGAAAAAAAATGTTCTTGGGATCTTTTGGTGAGAGATATGAGTTGGGTTTGACATTGAGGAATAATTGAATATCTTGTGTGTTTGGGAAAGGGTAGAACAATGGAGATTGAGCATTGTATGCATGAGTTGATCCCTTTCTTAGATATATTATGTGTAATGTCAAAGCTACTTTGTTTCGAGAGTAAACCACCTTAAAAGATCATTTTGAACCTCTGATTTCACTTGCATTAAAGCCTTTGTCTTACCAAACCAAATGACTTGGACCAGTTGACCATTTGTGAGATGTCTATTGAGTTTGCTTCATAAATGTTAGAGAGATGTGGATTTGTGGTTTGTAGATGCATGATTAATGAGTGTAGAGATCGAAGGAGCTGAGATAGGCCTAGAGAAGTTAGAGATGGATAAAATCTTTGCTCTTGCTATTTGGTATGATTATGCAAGGTTGTTAGGTTGAGAACTAAGAAGAGTTTCTTTTGATTGTGAGTCCCCATTTTCACACCTCTTCTCCTTGGTTCTTGAAAGTTTACTTGTGGACAAGTAAAGGACTAGTGTGGGGGAGTTGATATCTTGCATATTTGCATTGTTTTAGCTATTCATTCATATGCATTTTCATCATATAGAATAGGATTTAGACATGTTTAGGTTGCATTTTGCATGCATAAGTCTCTATTAGGTACTGGAGTGCCAAGTGAAGTTATTGGAGACATTTGGATGTGTTTGGAGCTCAAAAGAGGTGAAAAAGGTGATCATTGGACGAGCAAAGCACTGTAGCGACCTTACCGGAGCGATCCTACGGAGTCGCTGTGCCCCACCTCTCAGAGCGACCTTCCCAGAGCGATAACTCCAAGTCGCTCGCGTTCTCATCACTCGGAGACACGAAGAAACAAGGTCAGAGCGACCCCTCGGAGCGACCACCCGAGGTCGCTCCCGAAGCCAGAGCGACGTGCTGGAGCGATTCTCTGGGGTCGCTCCACGTTATTTGCTGCACGATTTTATTATTTTTCAAGGACCTTTTTGCAATTGTTGTGCACGTTTTTGCACTTGGAAAACCTAATATTTAAGTACTATGTAGCCACCATTTGGCAATCTATCTTTTTTCTATTGAATACACAAAACTCTCTCAAGAAAGTTCTCTTTTGATTTGATTGTTCTTGTGTTCTTGTGATTTTCTTTTCTAGTTCTCTATATGATTCATCTGAAATCCACCATGGGTTTAAGAGGAATCATGGAGATTAGTGAGTAATCACCTTTTGGATTCATGGGTTAGGGTGATTAAGGGTGATTAGGCTAGTTCTAGGATGTTTTAGGTTTAGATCATACTTGTTCCTTGCATAGTAGAGTGATCTTAATGCATCATTTGAGTAGGCCACTCAAAGGGTGATCTCTAGGCATTTCTCACCCGACAGGTGTTTGATGAAATGCCTGAGTCAACTCTCCTAGGCTTTTAGTGTACTTTGCCAAAGAGATTTGTTGTTAAAGATGCTAAGATAGCTAATAGACTTGTTAGTAATGATTGCTTGCATGTTATTCAACCAAAGACATTTGATGTTTGAGGCATGTTAGCAAATGAGCATTCATCTAGACATAGAGCTTGCTTAGAATTGTGTCTAGGCTTAAGGTTAATAGTTTGATTAATTCATTTGTCATCCTTAGTTCGAAACTTGATCACCCAATGTCTGAAATCCCTATACCCATGAGTTCTCATTTCCAATAGTTTAAAAGTATCATTTTATTGCTTTGCTTTAGCTTAAATCATTAGTTTAGAAATCATCAAATCACTGGCTGCACTTAGATTAGGCAAATACTTGCATTCTCTCTGCATTTGAACCTCAGAATTGGTTCGACAACTTACTACCACTATACTATCATTTCACTTAGGAGCTCAAAACTCCTAACATCACCGAAGACGTCCCACAAAGAACCTGACCCATCTAACCTCTGAGTAGAGCTCCATGGAGAAAGGGAGCTGCGTGTGTGTGGCATAGGGCTTAATGGCTGGGAAGAAGAGGTACATGTCTTCATCAGTGATGGTGCCAACTTCCTTTCATGGGTAGAAGATATGGACCAGTAGCCTGTGTAGATAACGCACTGAGAGATGCCTGATATGAGAGTTCTTGTCTTTTCCAGTAGCGCGTTCTTTTCCACTGATCAGTTTCCAAAGCTTCTGGGGGAGGTCGTTGGTCTTTTCAGGAAAAGAGTACTGCAAATCTGGAAAACCCATCACTCGCTCTATTTCCTTGAAGCTCATGGTGTAACTTCTCCCGTGCACTGTGAAGGCGATTTTTCCCCATCCTTCCCTTGCGTGCTTAGTTTTGTGAACAGTGATGAAGAGGGAGGAGAGGAACTGGCATGAGACATCTTTGTAGAGAGGATAAGCCATGGTGTGAAGCTTGGGCATCTTCAAGTGAGCCATCATTGCCTCGATATCAGCTTCAAGACCCAGCTGTCTCAGCAACTGAACATCTGCAAACCTCGTTGGCAGCCAAGTTATCTCATTCTTCAGATGGTGATAGAGTTGCTCAACAGTTGGCTTCTTTTCCCTGTCCCTTTCGACCGCATCTTCTTTTCCCTGAGACTTTTTGGCCTTCTTTGGTGGAGCAGGCTCGTCTGCACTTTCAGAATCGCTTTCTGCAATCTCAGGAACTGCCACACTCTTTCCCGCTCTCTTCTCCTCTGCCAACTTTTTCTTTTCAGCTGCCGCTGCTTACCTCTGTGTCAACTGTATTCCGGAGCCAGATGTGGGTGCTTTCCCTCGAGCGGCTTGCTCCTTAATCTCCCTTGATGTCTTGGTTGTCTTAGTCATTGTACCTGAACACAAGACAAACTTGGAGAGGAGTAAGTTGAATGAAGCAAGAATCACAAATTCGAAAATCCCCAAATCCATGAACCTTAATTTGCAAAAGTTCAATTTCAACTCAGTTTCACCATGGAATCAACAACCCAACTTAATATATAAGCTTTCCCTAGTCTATTTCACCATAATCAAGCAAGAAAAAGCCAAAAATTTGATTTTGAAAATCTAGGGTTCATGGACTTACGAAATTGGTTGCAAGAACACAATACCTTGCTTTGGATGGATGGAAAAGGTGAATAGGTGTAGGGAAGTAGACTACAGGGGCGAAAGCTTGGATTTGAGTGAAAGAATGAGGTGATTTGGTGAAGATTTGAGTGAGATATGGGGTTTGGAGTGGTGAGAGGTTGAGAGAGTTTGTGAGTTGGGGGAGGGATGAGAGTGAGGAAGAAGATGTCGTGGGGGAGAGTTGGGTAGGTCTAGGGTCGGGTTGGTTCGGTTAGGGTGGGTAGGATCGGTTCAATTAGAGTGAACCGGGATTAAAATTAGAACACTTACCTCAACCGGGATGCGGAGCGACTGGGTAGACCCGCTGAGGAGGGCCGCTCCGGGTGCGACAAAAAAAACGAGCGAGCTACTCGAGCCGCTGTGGTCCGGTCGCTCCGGATGGGAGCGGCCTGTGCTACCCGCTGCTCCTGGGTCGCTCTGCACCTGCAACACTGTTCACGATTTTTTTTTTTTTTTTTTTAGATGAAAACATGATAAAAATTATTGAAAATAGGAATAGAAATGCAATATGTGCAATGATAGGCATGAGACTTCCTCCCAAGTGAGCTTGTTTTAAGTCTCTAGCTTGACTTTAACTCCTTCGGGGTTAGGCTGGGGTGGGATCAGAAAGTGGAGTTGAGACTCCAACTTCCTTTGGTGATGTAGCCATGTAGAGCTTAACTCTTTGCCCGTTGACTGTGAAGTCTCTTCCATCAGTACCCCACAAAACAATAGCCCAATAAGGTCTGATCTCCTTGACCTTGAATGGACCGGACCACCTTGACTTGAGCTTTCAAGGAAACAACTTCAGCCTAGAGTTGTAAAGAAGAACTTGGTCTCCTTCCTTGAACTCTCTTTTCAGAATGCTCTTATCATGGAAAGCCTTGGTCTTTTCCTTGTAGATCCTTGAATTCTCAAAAGCATCCATCCTTATCTCATCAAGTTCATGGAGCTGAAAAAGTCTCTTCTCCTTGGCACTCTTGATGTCAAAGTTCAGCAACTTCACTGCCCATAGTGCCTTGTACTCAAGCTCCACTGGCAGATGACAAGACTTCCCATACACAAGGTTGAAAGGTGTGGTTCCCAAAGGTGTCTTGTAAGCTGTCCTATAAGTCCAAAGTGCATCATCAAGTTTAGTAGACCAATCATTCCTTGTAATCCCCACAATCTTCTCCAAAATGGACTTGATCTCTCTGTTAGAAACCTCAACCTGACCACTTGTCTGAGGATGGTAAGGAGTTGCTACCTTATGCTTCACACCCTTCTTCTTGAGAAGTCCTTCAATCAGTTTGTTGATGAAGTGAGAGCCTCCATCACTGATCACAACCCTTGGGACTCCAAACCTTGGAAAGATGACACTCTTGAACATCTTGGTTACCACCTTAGCATCATTGGTGGGACTTGCTATGGCTTCCACCCATTTTGAAACATAATCAACAGCCACAAGGATGTATTTGTTGCCATGAGATGATGGGAATGGTCCCATAAAGTCAATACCCCACACGTCAAACACTTCAACTTTAAGGATAGGATTCTGAGGCATCTCATTCCTCTTGGTAATGTTTCCTCTTCTTTGGCATGAATCACACCTCAAAACAAAATTTTGTGTATCCTTGAACATGTGTGGCCACCAGAATCCTGCTTGTAGCACTTTTGCAACAGTCTTGAAGGTGGCAAAGTGACCTCCATAAGACGATCCATGACAGTGTGTAAGGATCCCTTCAACTTCTTCATTGGCAACCACTCTTCTGTAGAGCTGATCTTTGCAGAGTATGTAGAGGTAAGGCTCGTCCCAATAGTATCTCTTCACATCTTTGAAGAACTTCTTCTTGGCATAGCTCACAAGATTCAAAGGTTCTTTTCCTGTGGCTAAGTAGTTCACCAAATCAGCATACCAAGGTTCCTTCTCTTCAGTAGCTTTAACCTCTTCAAGCTTTCAACCAGTCTCACAAGCTGCCATCACTGCTCCAATAGCCATGATCTGCTCTTCTGGAAGTCCCTCATCGATAGGAACGCCACATTCTATTTTTAGTCTAGACAAGTGATCAGCTACACCATTCTCAACTCCTGGCTTATCTCTAATCTCCAAATCAAACTCTTGGAGCAAAAGGATCCATCTCAAAAGCCTGGGTTTTGCATCTTTCTTGGCCAAAAGGTGTCTCAAAGCTGCATGATCTGTGTAGACAATTACTTTAGACCCCACCAAGTAGCTTCTGAACTTCTCAAATGCAAATACAATGGCTATCATCTCCTTCTCAGTTGTGGCATACTTCATCTGAGCATCATTCAAGGTTTGGCTCGCATAGTAGATTACATGAGTCTTGCCATCTTTCTTCTGGCCCAAGACAGCTCCCACAGCATAGTCACTAGCATCACACATGATCTCAAAGGGTAGACTCCAATCTGGTGGCTGGACAATGGGAGCATTTACAAGCTCATTCTTCAACTTCTTGAAAGCTTCTAGACATTCCTTACCAAAGAGAAAGATCTCTTCCTTGCATAAGAGTCTAGTGAGTGGTCTGGCGATCTTGGAGAAGTCCTAAATGAACCTTCTATAGAAACCAGCATGCCCCAAGAAGCTCCTGATGTCTTTCACTGTCTTCGGGGGAGCCAAACTGACCATCACATCAATCTTTGCTTTGTCTACCTCAATTCCCTTCTCTGATATCTTGTATCCAAGAACAATCCCTTCCTTAACCATGAAGTGACACTTCTCCCAGTTGAGCACAAGGTTGGTGTCTTCACATCTCTGTAGGACCCTGCACAAATTAGACAAACAAGCAGAAAACAAAGATCCGTAGACAGAGAAGTCATCCATAAACACCTCCACAACATCCTCAATAAGATCAGAGAAAATCGACATCATGAACCTTTGAAAGGTGGCTGGAGCACTGCACAACCCAAATGGCATCCTTCGATAAGCAAAGGTACCATAGGGGCATGTGAATGTCGTTTTCTCTTGATCATTGGGATGTATGGGTATTTGGAAGAACCCTGAATACCCGTCAAGAAAACAATAGAATGAATGATTTGCAAGCCTCTCAAGCATCTGATCAATAAATGGCAATGGAAAGTGATCTTTTCTAGATGCAGAGTTCAGATTTCGGTATCAATGCACATTCTATGTCCTGTGATGGTTCTTGTGGGTATTAATTCATCCTTATCATTTTTCACCACAGTGATCCCACCCTTCTTTGGAACCACATGCACAGGAGATACCCATTTAGAATCTAAAATAGGGTAAATCACACCAGCATCTAAGAGTTTAAGAATCTCCTTCTTTACAACATCCTTCAGGTTAGGATTTAACCTTCTTTGATGCTCGATAGAAGTCATTGATTCATCCTCAAGATGTATCATGTGCATGCACAAAGTGGGTGAAATCCCTTTAATATCATCAAGTGAGTAACCTATTGCTTTTCTAAACCTTTTAAGTGTTTTCAAAAGTTCAGCAAGCTCAGATTCAGTAAGTTCACTACTCACAATGACAGGATAGGTCTCATTAGGGCCAAGGAATGCATACCTTACACCATGGGGGAGTGGTTTGAGCTCCACCTTAGGTGCCTTAAGCTCGCTCCAGTCATCTTGCTGGGTGTTCTCTTGTTGAGTCACTGAAGCTACTTGATGGACCACTTGTGGCAGCTCTTCGTACTGATCCTTACTCTCAAACCCCTTGTGTGAATCCAGCATCATCCCATAGGCAGTACTCTCCAGGTTCTCAATCACTTCAGCCTCCTTCTCCACTGTCAAAGCATGCTGTAGAGGATCTTTTAGAGATAGCTCTTCAAGGAGTTCATCAGCCAGAGCATCCATCTGTTCAATGTAGAAGATTTGCCCTTGCACAGTTGGCTTCTTCATAACCTCCTTGATGTCAAAGTGGAGAATGTGCCTTTTACCCAAGTGGAGATCAATCTTGCCTTCTTTCACATTCACAATAACTCCAGCTGTAGCTAAGAAATGTCTCCCAAGGATTAAGGGATCTTGAGCTTCTTCACCCATCTCAAGTACCACAAAATCTGTAGGGATTTCACAGTTTCCGACCATAAGAGGAAGGTCTTCCAAGATGCCAATAGGGTACTTCACTGAACGATCAGCCAACACCAATGAGAGTCTACACTTCTTATACTGAGTGCAACCAAGCTTCTTTGCAACTGACAAAGGCATCAAACTGACACTAGCTCCCAAATCGCAGAGACATCTCTCAAAAACCATAGGTCCAAGAGCACAAGGCAGTGTGAAGCATCCTGGGTCCTCTAGTTTCTTTGGAACATCAAGCCTCTGGATGATGGCATTGTACTCATGAGTGAGAATCATCATACCCTGCATCTCTTTCTTCTTTGCAGCTACAGCATCTTTGAGGAACTTGCTGTATTGAGGAACCAACATGAAAGCATCAATGATGGCCATTGTGATCTGAACTTCACTCATCTGCTTCTCAAACAAGGCTTTGTACTTCTCCAGCAGCTGCTTCTTGAACCTTCCAGGGAATGGAAGTTTGGGCTCATAAGGAGGGGGAACAAAAGGATTCTCAGTTGCTGGAGCCGCAGCTTGTCCATCTTTCACTGTTTGCTTCTCTTCTCCCACCTTTCCTTTGCCTTTGGCTTCCACAATCTTCTCTAAGATTTCACCATTGATCTTCTCATTCACAATCACAACCTCATCATCAATGTTGATGGCTACCCCCTCACCTTGTTTCTCAGCATCCTTGGTGAGAGTTGGAGGAGGCAACTGTTTGCCACTCCTAAGAGTAACAACCTTCATTGTTTCTTTGGGGTTCTGCTCAGGTTTTCCAGGTAGAGAACCCTGCTGGCGGTTTTGGTGAGTAGTCAAGGAAGCAAACTGGTTCTCCAAGTCCTTGAACTTGTTGTTGAGTCATTGTAGCTACCATCAATCTTGTTGTGGAGATTCTTGAGCTCATAGCCAACATGCTTTTCACTTCTAGTTTGAGACTCCAAGAATTGTTTCAGTAGAATATATGTGCTGCTGGCCTGAGGAGCAGAACTAGAAGGATGAGCTTGCTGCTGAGAAGATTGGTTTCCTTTGTTGGGAAAACCAGGACGAGGATTCTGCTGAGGCTGAGAGTTGCCTTGCTGGTTGTTCCTAGGCTGGTAACCATTCTGCTGGTTGTTTGGGTAAGATCGCTGTTGGTAGTTGTTGTACTGAAAATTTGGCTCCTTCTTGTACCAACTACCATTGTTGTTGATGAAACACAGTTCTTCTTGACCTTCCAAACCATCAACTTCATTAGCACCAGGAGGTGCTTCTTGGGCTGGGTTACCAACGAAGTTCAGCTGCTCTTGTGTAGCCTTATCAGCAATCAGAATGTCGATCTTATCCTGCAAAGCCTTTAACTCTTTCCTCGTCTGCTTATCATCAGTTCTATCTCGTCTGTCATGGTCTCCACTGTAGACTGCGTCACTCTTCACCATGTTGTCAACCAGCTCCTCTGCATCTGCTTCAGTTCTCCCCAAGAAGAACCCATTACTTGCAGTGTCCAATCTGGATCTGTACTTAGGAAGTGCACCCCTGTAGAAGGTGCTCAGCAAGCTCTCTTTGGAGAAACCATGGTGTGGACACTGAGCTTGGTAGCCCTTGAATCTCTCCCAAGCTTCACTGAAGCCTTCCAAGTTCTTCTGCTGGAAACTGGATATCTCGTTTCTTAGCTTAGCAGTTCTTGAAGTAGAGAAGAACTTCTCCAAGAATGCTCTCTTGCAGTCATCCCAGGTGGTGATGGAGTCGCTAGGTAGAGAATTCTCCCACTGACGTGCCTTATCTCCCAGAGAGAAAGGGAATAGCTTGAGTTTGAAAGAATCTTCGGACACACCATTGGTCTTTGACAAACCACAGTAGCTGTCAAACTTGTCCAAGTGATCAAATGGGTATTCTACAGCCAAGCCATGATACTTGTTGTTCTCGATCACGTTGAGGAGTCCTGGTTTGACCTCAAAGTTGTTAGCCTCCACAGCTGGGGCTCTGATGCCAAGCCTATGACCATTGATGTTGGGACGGTCATAGGTACCAATCGGTCGAGCAGGTCGCGGAGGGTGCTGAGGGTTAACCCCTTGACCGTTTGCAGGTGGATCCATATCAATGTCCTGCTGAGCTCTTCTCTGTCTGGATATACCCCTTTCAAGTGCTCTGATGTCAGGTACAAGTGGAACTAGGTCTGATGTGCCCTTGCTCCTCAAGTTCATACACCTGGAATTAAAAGAGGGATGAAAATGTAGAATCAGTAAACAGAAAAAGAAAAATGACTTAGTCTCAAGCAAGTGACTAAATCACAATGTTTAAATCAACTCGGAATTTGGCAACGGCGCCAATTTGATGCTAGGAGTTTCAAAGCTCCTAAAACAAATGTTGTAATATGAGTGAAATGTCGAACCAATTCCAAGGGATTTAAAGCACCAAGAATGCAAGTACTTCCTTAATCTAAGTGCAATCGATGAATTTATGATTTCTAGAACTAGGAGTGCAATAATTAAACAATAAAAACAGTAAATTAAAGAACTTTCTTTTATGAGAAAGGAGAACTCATGGGTATAGAAATTTAGACCTTGGGTGATCAAGCTTCGAACTAAGGATGGCAACAATCAATCAAACTAATCAACCTTAAGCTTAGAGACAATCCTAAACAAACTCTATGTCTAGATGAATGCTCATTTGCTAACATATTTCAGACATCAAATGTCTTTGGCTGAATAATATAAAAGCAATCATTAACAACAAGTCTATTGGCTATCTTAACACCCTTAACAACAAATGTCTTTGGTAAAGTGTGTTAAGAGCTTAGGAGAATTGACTCAGACATATCATCGAACACCTTGTGGGTGGGAGATGTCTAAAGATCAACTTTTGAGAGGCCAACTCAATAGGTGCATTATGAATACTCTCCTAGGCAAGGAATAAGGTTTGATTTATACTAAAACATCCTAGAACTAACTTAATCACCCTAAATTTTCGTAACCCATGAATTCAATGGTGGATTACTCACTAAGGTTCATGATCATTCTTAAACCCATATTGAGGTTCAGATTGATCATAAACAGAGAAAAAATAACAGGAATCAATAAGAAATAAAATAAGAACAATGATCAATGATCCAAAAAGAGATTGATCTTCAATAGTTTTGATGTTTACCAAGTAACAAAAGATAGATTAGCCTCTGGTGGCTTACACAATACTTAAACTTAGGTTTTAGAACAGAAAAACGTGCATACAAATGACTAAAATGCCCCTGAGAAATGTTTAACTTCGAGATGAAACGGGTTCGGAGCGACTAGGAGGGGTCGCTCCGAGTGACCGCTGCGGATGAGACGAGCAAGCTGGTCCCCTCGCTGCGCCCAGGTCGCTCCATGTGGTGATTCACAGCGGGTGGCCAGGGTCGCTACACTGAGGTCGCTGTGGCCTTGGTCGTCTCTAAATCACTCCTTTTGCCTCTTTTGAGTTCCCAATGCATCCCAAATGCTCCAGGTGGTACTCCAATACCTGATAAGGACTCATGCGTGCAAAATGCAGCCTAAGCATGCCTAAATCCTATTCTAAATGATCAAAATGCATGCGAATATGAAGATAAAACAATGGAAATATGCAAGACATCAACTCCCCCAAACTTTTCCTTTACTTGTCCTCAAGTGAACTTTCTAGGACTCATAGGGGAAGAGGTTTGAAAGTGGGAGCTCATAGCCAAGAGAAACACACAAGCACTCGCTTCAACATAAGAATTAAGCACAAGCACACTCTCTTTTATTATCCTCTAGCTTCCCTAGGCCTATCTTAACTCAACATTATTCATTCACACATTCAGTTCAGCCAACTCTCACATTCATTAAGCAATACAACAAGAGAGCTCTATGCAAATGGTCAATTGGTCTAAGTCATTTGGGTAAGGGAAGGCTTTTTGTTCTAGTGATCAAGGGGCTCAAAACTCATTATCTTCAAGGTGGTTCATTCTCAAAACAAGTAGCCTTGACATTGCACATAATATATCTAAGAAATGGATCAACTAATGCATACAATGCTCAATCTTCATTGCTCTACCCTTTTTCAAACATACAAGTGACACAATTATTCCCAAAGGTACACCCCACTCACATCTCTCACCCAAAAATCTCAAGAACATATCCACAAACTCTTCAATCAAGGGAAATATTTAAACTTTTAAAACGCAACCTCTTAGCTCATTCACACTTTGCTAGCCCCATTTCTTTATTTCTTTTTTTTTTTTACTTTGTTGTTTTATTATTTTTTTTTATTTTTGGGGGGCCAAGACTTTCACAACTCGAGCTAGAGGTTTTATACAATTCCCAATGAGACAATTAAGCACAAGAGTTCAATCATTTTCTTTCAATTTTCAAATTCCCAAGTCAAACTTCACAACACTCACCCCCCCCACCTATAGCTAGATAATGGTGTATCCAATCTAGCAAGAATGAAGACTGAGCATTGTCGTTCCCAATACTCTCAAGATTATGCACATGTAAGACTTTTCGAAAAAGACCTCACTCAACAATCAATGAAGGCTTAAAAGGAGGAGGGGGTTTTAGGGAGTGGACTGCCACTAGAGATTGTCAAAAAGATCGGCATAAAAGGCGTGACAACTCTAGTGTGTATATCCATGACTTAGCACACAAGGAACCATGAGCAAGAAATTAAGTTCATTCAGTTCATTCAAGGTTGTAGTTGGCTTAAGAGATTGAGTTTCAGGGAGAGTTTTCAAGGCACGAAGCTTACAAGGTTTTCAAGAGAAGCGCATGAACTAAACGAGGCTAGACAGTGCTCTCTACAAGGCATTTTAAATCATTGCTCCCAATGCAAATGAATGCAACCTATATGCTCTAGACTCTCCTAAAAGTGCAAATGATGCAAACTAATGCATACATTGCTCAATCATCAAGCGAGTGACCTATTGCTTTTCTAAACCTTTTAAGTGTTTTCAAAAGTTCAGCAAGCTCAGGTTCAGTAAGTTCACTACTCACAATGACAGGATAGGTCTCATTAGGGCCAAGGAATGCATACCTTACACCATGGGGGATTGGTTTGAGCTCCACTTTAGGTGCCTTAAGCTCGCTCCAGTCATCTTGCTGGGTGTTCTCTTGTTGAGTCACTGAAGCTACTTGATGGACCACTTGTGGCAGCTCTTCGTACTGATCCTTACTCTCAAACCCCTTGTGTGAATCCAGCATCATCCCATAGGCAGTACTCTCCAGGTTCTCAATCACTTCAGCCTCCTTCTCCACTGTCAAAGCATGCTGTAGAGGATCTTCTAGAGATAGCTCTTCAAGGAGTTCATCAGCCAGAGCATCCATCTGTTCAATGTAGAAGATTTGCCCTTGCACAGTTGGTTTCTTCATAACCTCCTTGATGTCAAAGTGGAGAATGTGCCTTTTACCCAAGTGGAGATCAATCTTGCCTTCTTTCACATTCACAATAGCTCCAGCTGTAGCTAAGAAAGGTCTCCCAAGGATTAAGGGATCTTGAGCTTCTTCACCCATCTCAAGTACCACAAAATCTGTAGGGATTTCACAGTTTCCGACCATAAGAGGAAGGTCTTCCAAGATGCCAACATGGTACTTCACTGAACGATCAGCCAACACCAATGAGAGTCTACATTTCTTATACTGAGTGAAACCAAGCTTCTTTGCAACTGACAAAGGCATCAAGCTGACACTAGCTCCCAAATCGCAGAGACATCTCTCAAAAACCATAGGTCCAAGAGCACAAGGCAGTGTGAAGCATCATGGGTCCTCTAGTTTGAAACTAAAGGGATCCCATTGCAAACTAAAGGGATCAATTTTTCAAATCCCCGGCAACGGCGCCAATTTGATGCTAAGAGTTTCAAAGCTCCTAAAACAAATGTTGTAATATGAGTGAAATGTCGAACCAATTCCAAGGGATTCAAAGCACCAAGAATGCAAGTACTTCCTTAATCTAAGTGCAATCGATGAATTTATGATTTCTAGAACTAGGAGTGCAATAATTAAACAATATAAACAGTAAATCAAAGAACTTTCTTTTATGAGAAAGGAGAACTCATGGGTATAGGAATTTAGACCTTGGGTGATCAAGCTTCGAACTAAGGATGGCAACAATCAATCAAACTAATCAACCTTAAGCTTAGACACAATCCTAAACAAACTCTATGTCTAGATGAATGCTCATTTGCTAACATATTTCAGATATCAAATGTCTTTGGCTGAATAATATAAAAGCAATCATTAACAACAAGTCTATTGGCTATCTTAACACCCTTAACAATAAATGTCTTTGGTAAAGTGTGTTAAGAGCTTAGGAGAATTGACTCAGACATATCATCGAACACCTTGTGGGTGGGAGATGTCTAAAGATAAACTTTTGAGAGGCCAACTCAATAGATGCATTATGAATACTCTCCTAGGCAAGGAATAAGGTTTGATTTATACTAAAACATCCTATAACTAACTTAATCACCCTAAATCTTTCTAACCCATGAATTCAATGGTGGATTACTCACTAAGGTTCATGATCATTCTTAAACCCATATTGTGTTTCAGATTGATCATAAACAGAGAAGAAATAACAGGAATCAATAAGAAATAAAATAAGAACAAGGATCAATGATCCAAAAAGAGATTGATCTTCAATAGTTTTGATGTTTACCAAGTAACAAAAGATAGATCAGCCTCTGGTGGCTTACACTATACTTAAACTTAGGTTTTAGAACAGAAAAACGTGCATACAAATGACTAAAATGCCCCTGAGAAATGTTTAACTTCGAGATGAAACGGGTTCGGAGCGACCAGGAGGGGTCGCTCCGGGTGACCGCTGCGGATGAGACGAGCGAGCTGGTCCCCTCGCTGCGCCGAGGTCGCTCCATGTGGTGATTCACAGCGGGTGGCCAGGGTCGCTGCACTGAGGTCGATGTGGCCTTGGTCGTCTCTAAATCACTCCTTTTGCCTCTTTTGAGTTCCCAATGCATCCCAAATGCTCCATGTGGTACTTCAATACCTGATAAGGACTCATGCGTGCAAAATGCAGCCTAAGCATGCCTAAATCATATTCTAAATGATCAAAATGCATGCGAATATGAAGATAAAACAATGGAAATATGCAAGACATCATATTTTCAAATATATTATTGATATTTATAAATCTTTTTCATCAATCACTTTGTTAAAAAAAATAAAAAATACTTTTTTATGACTTCAACATATCCAACAAAATCGGCCAATACATTAAATTAAAAAATAAATTACGTCAATTTATATATGATTATATAAACAATCTAAAATGCTATATGTATACATATATAGCACAACGACCATTATATTTGTCAAAACCAGTTTATTTTATTCAACTTTTCAAAACTCACCCCCACTCCCCGCAAGCGCGAATGTTATCCTAGTCTATACTATTAAAACACAAGACCCCTTTTTGAGGTACCCTTGGTTTTTGAAAGTAGTTAAAAGGGAATGCCACTGCATTATGTTTTAATCTAAGCTTTTTATTAAAGTGTATTTTTCTTAAAAAAATAAAAGAAAAAACGGTACCCATATTTTGCGTAATTTATCACGAACACACATAAATCAGATCCTTGCTTAATTGTTGTTCAAACCGAGATTGTACCAACAATATCCACGGTCGACCCAGATTACAAAGTGCAGATGCTATATACATAACACATCCGAGCCTTTTTTAACTTCTTTCTTCACCTGCCCATAATTAAATTTAATCTTTTACATATCTTGATAATAGACTATCTATATAATAACTATTCATATATATAAGGTTTCATTCCACTGACACTATTCAAAACAATTGGCTAAAACAGTCCCCTCCATCATGAATTGGACCCTGCATACAAATGTTATTAACAAAATATTAGCAGTGCAGATATCGCAATTATTTCCTATCAATAACGAAAATCATTTTTTTTATAATCTGGTATGTGAAAATAATTATTTAGAAACAAAATCGTACTGGGTTAAATTATATATTTTTTTTAAAATAATGGCCTAAATCCAACAACAAACCTATCATAACGAAAACCATATGATTTTGATACAACATAACAGAAATATACTGATGATGGTTATCCCTAGGAATATTCCTAGGTACATATATTTAGTTTATTTAATTCATCAGTAACATACATAGATAATTATTTGCACATCGAATTAGATTTTATTTTATAAAATATATTATTCTTAACATATATTTCAGTTATACAATCGCAGCTACATTCTAATATATCCATTCTTATGGATATCCAACTAAAAATCAGCAGCTCTCGTGAAGTTAAACCTTTCAAAACTTCCTGGAGTGTCAGAGTGAAAGTGCTGCATACATGGATATCTTTCAGTCACCAGTATGATGCCTCTCTTTAGATGGTTTTGACAGACGATAATGTAAGATAATTAGTGTTCCTATCGTTTCAAATATTTATTTTGAAAATGAACTGAAGTGTTGTTTTTTAGATTTATTAGGGTGTCAAGATTCATGCCGCTTGTAGCCAGAATTTATTGAAACGTTTCGAGAGGCAATGTGTTGCTGGTGAATGGAAAGTGATAACTAACTTTATATTACGATCAGCGACTGGTCTTTCCCGTCACACCAACGATCTTTACAAATGGATTTCGTGAGTCAGACTTCAATAACTGATTGTAATCTCGCCTGCCGCAACATGTTCCTTGATCTCTAAGATTTTGCCAACATTGTTAATGGTTCACGTGATCCATGTTATCTTATTGGTAAATTGCCATTCTTTCTTTGTTGTTGTATATTATTTTAGTTTAAAAACTCTAAGTAACACTATAATTCATTTCGTTTTATGCATTTCAGATGTAAATTTGATTTTGGCGGTTCGGGTATCTCGACATGCCTAAGAAAAGAAGTTGCCAAATTGGAATTTACTTTACGGGACATCAAGTGAGTTTAAATTTAACAATATTTAGTTGTGTTATTCTTTTGTTTTTTTTAATTGTAACTAAAAATGTTTGATGATATTCTCAGTGACAACCGTCTTCATTGCTTGATTACGGGGAAGTTGGCTGCAGATTTTTCACAAGATGGCAAACGACTGAAAATTGGAGATGTTTTGTTTAATTAGATTTGCTAGAATCTGCAAATACCAGGGTTTGTTACCATCGTCTAATGTTTTTATCGTTTAGTATTCATTTGTTATATATTAGATTAAATTTTTGTATCTGTTTTATATGTGTTTCAGGAGAGATTTATTTAACCAATGCATACAATTCTTCCCTGTTGTTTGTAAACCCAGATATCCCAGAAACACGATCGCTTAAACAAAAGTGAGATCATCGGTTTTTATGTGTGCTTTTATTTTTTTTAATAACATCTCTGATTTATCCATTTTTCATACATTTAGGTTTCCTGGTGTTGATAATTCAGTTGGTTTGAAACAACTTTACGAAGATAAAATTTTCATCCAGGAAACGCGCCATAGATGGTCGCGGATCCATTCTTAACCATCCAAGAAATGAAACGTTGTGATAAGGTATGATTAATATTGAATTCTGATATAAAAACCAATAAACTGTTGCACACAAGAGATACCCATTAAGCTTATCTATAAAGATTTATATTCTGTTTTGTTTTATTTTAGGGTGTGCAGAGTGATTTTCTCTATTTATGCTATTGACACCATATCTGGTTGGTATTTTCGTGCTTGTATGGTCTGCCACAATAAATTTTTCAAACGAAGTGTTGTTTTTGAAGAAGTGGATGTTCCTAAATGGTATTGTGAATATTGCCAACACAAAATTACCAACGTCGACACAAGGTAATATTTGTAAACATATAATTTATGATGTCATATTTTATTTGAAATTTATAAAAATGTGTAAGTTAATTTGTATTTCTTTATAATTTGCAGAATATTGCCAGATTTACCCTTCTAGACTCGGTCGTAACAGCTATTGTCAAGACCCTAGTTGCAAAAATCGTGAATGCTGGATTGATGGAGGTATATATTTGTTTTACAGATATATTACTTTTTTTAATTATTTGTAGAGATGGTAATATTTCCTGACTCACACTAATATATACAGGTAGGATTTGGCGATGATTTACCATCTCAGTTAGTGGATATAGTTGGTAAAACTTATGGATTTGGCATTTCATTGGATGATAATATAAATTCGTCTGTACCCAACAATTTCAAAGCAAGCAAAGTTTGGACTCTTAGTGATGTTATTTGGAAAAGAACCAAGTATCTCCACCAGAATTCTACTGCTTCAAGAAATAAGCAATGCACAAATGGTGAGAGTGCAGAGGGTACAAGTGGCTGAAGACTGTTATCAGAAATGCGTTGTTTTATTTTTTTCCTTTATAATCTTCATAAATGCGTTTTCGTACTTGGTTTTTTTTTCCTTCATCTTTATTCAGTTGTGTTTTTCAAAATTCTATGAGTTTTAATAAAATTGCTGTTTTTTTAATTTTATATAATCGACTATGACTTCTAAAGATAAAATGTTATAATAATATGAACACAAATAATTTCATCAGGCGAATAACATGCAAAACCAAATTCCCTAACTATCCAGAATCAGTTCCATACCTAATCAAGTTATAATTCTATATATATACCTGAATATTCTCTTCTCTAATGTAAACATATATTTTTGTGTCACTTAGGCATGTTTGTTTATCCGATTTTGCAGAAATATGGCTATGCATCGTAACTGTAGAATAACACATGTTAAACAGCATCAGTATAATTCCAAATATTTGATTACTTTTATAAAATGAAACTATCCAAACCATTATCCATATGTGATTGACAAATAAACAATACTCGAATTTTTTAGATCTGTTAATATTCCCAAGTATGGTAGATTTATATTTTTAAATCTAAAAAGAATATAATCAAAACTACATTTGAAAATTTGTAAGTTTGTTTCGTCAGTTATGATAGGTCTAATTTCTACAATTATTTTAAAAAATTCGAATGTCAAACTTGGAAAAAATAATATGATACTTTCCTGGCATACAAAATCTTCTATAATCTAACTGGCTTTTTTTAAAAAAAGGAGATAATATATTAGTTTGTTGAGAATAAGCCCACAGAAAAACTGTATATAGTTTCATTTATTTTAAGCGAGATTTAGAAAAATATAAAATCTGTAGATGTGAACATACTAAGATCTTCAGTCAACCTAACTTTCATTATCAACTACAACAGAAAAACAAATATATAGTTGAAACCTTTTTCTAGCCAGATATCGAATATGAAGATTCTAAATTCTGTTGATTTCAAATATTAAACTAACTTGATACTCGCTAAACAATAAATAACCGATTCTATTTCAAATAAAGAATATGCTATTTTATACTTCCACCGATATTATATATACTATATTCTGCCTCTATTATCAATCACATTCTTTCCAGCATTGCGAGTGATAGTTAAAATGTCATACAAAAATAAATGTGTTTACCTAGATAGTTAAAATGTCATACAAAAATAAATGTGTTTACCTATATGAGGTCAGGCCGTGGAAGTGGACTTGGTTGATCCATGTTAAATTCCTGCACACATGGAAACCATCATTTAGCGGGTTTGGTGAAAGTCTGGAAATCATCTTTGTAGACAAAAAGGTATATGATCATTCTTATTTATACTGTTTCTGTTAGTAAAGCGTCATTTTGGATCCGTGCTCTATCATACTTCGGATTAAAACTCAATACGATCTATATTCTCTTGCAGGGATTGAAAATACAAGCAACGTGCAAGAATAACTACATTAAGTCTTTGGGTAAGGAATGCACGGAAGGTAACTGGATGACTGTTGAGAACTTCCAAGTTAGTCCAGCTGGAAAAAAATTCCGACCAACAGACAATATGCACAAGATTACTTTCATCAACCAAAAAGTCATCAAGTCTTCCGACTTCGAAAACGATGACATGTTCCTTGCATTAGCATCATTCGATTATGTCCTCTCTGGTAAAATGGTTTCAGATTTTTTGATAGGTAAATAATTTCTTCTGTATATTCTGTTTTTTTCAGTTTCATTGATAGTTATTCTAATTTAGATTTTATTTTTGAAGACATTCTTGGACAGGCCATAGATGTCTCAGAGCTTCAAACTCTCAATTGTGGTGGAAAGGAGAGAAAAACAAATTGATTTCAGCTTAAGAGACATCAAGTATATTTTTATTAATCATCTTTTAAACTATCATGAATTATCTATTTATTTCGATCTCTAATATTAATTTTATATTTGATATGTATTTTTATTATAGTGACCAACGAGTAGCATGTTCCTTGTGAGGGAAGTTTGCTGAAGTTATGGATACTCATAGAGAGCAGGCACAATTTGGTGTGGTAGTGTGTTTGATCAGATTTGCAAAAATCGGGGCATTTAGGGTATAATACTAACTATGATATCTTTACATAATATATATATATATATGGACTTGAGAATTGTGTTAATCATTTTTTTATTATTTAGGTAATATACAAAAGTCTAATGCTTTTGTTTCAGCCCAATTGGTTTTTGATCCCAACATCAAGGAATCTGATGAGCTAAAAGAAGTGTATATTTCATTACTTTTTATATATTTTAATAATGTTGTTATTTTAATAATCAATGCTTATAATTGTAATGTCTTATATTAGGTTCAAACTTCAAAGTGATTCAGTGAATATGGTTGAATTTTCTGAAGATGGAAAGCAGCTTGCCGTTTCTAACAGTCAAAACAAATTGGACACTTAGAATCATAGCGAGGATATAACTGAATCTGAGCTTTTGAAAACAACACAGGTTTACATTTGTCTAATATACATAATAATTATAACGATGCATTTTTCTTTATTTATATTAGTTTTTTAATTGATGTTTCTGGTTTGTTCCAAGATTGGAAAATACAAGGTTGTAGCTACAATTAATGCTGTTGATACCGACTATGCTTGGTATTATTTTGGCTGTGAATTGTGTCAGCACATGAAATATAAAGTTATCAATCCACCAAGCAACACTTCATCATCGGTCATTACCAAACCATTATTCTGGTGTGAAAAGTGCAACAAAAATGTCATTAATGCTGAACCAAAGTAATTTTATATTAATCTAATTCATATAAACCTTTTTTGGTAATCTTTTTTATAAAAAGGCTGAAGGAAATTTTATTGTAGGTTTAAGCTGCATCTGAAGGTTAAAGATGATACAGCTGAAACCAAATTGGTGCTTCTTGACTGGATTGTGTGTGTTTATTTTTTGATATGAAAATCCTAACAAATATCAACTATATATATTGTTTATTTTAGCTCGAGGATCCTGAGATGTTGCCTCAATGTACTCGATATTGTTGGTAAAACATTCAAGTTTGGTGTTGCTGTCGTAAAAGAAAACATCAGTAATGGAGTTAAAATCTACAAGGTTCTAAAGGTGTGGTCAGTGTACAACACTTTGATGGTTGATTCCCAGTCAGAAGCTATTTCGGATATGGGTGCATCAGCACATTCTGTTTCTGAGGTAACTTAAATCGGATTGTAATTGTGCAGTGTTTTCTTTGTTTTTTTTAATGCTGATCTGGTCTATTATATAGGGATCTCTATTAACTTACACTGATGAGAGCTCTGGATTGGTGATAACTCCTTCAAAGCAATCACAAGATGAGCTGGGAGACCTCAAAGACACCACCTCCACATCAAAGAAGCGTCCTATGAAAAGTGTCAAAGTTGAAAAGATGAGCAATGAAGATCTGAAATTAAAGAAGAATAAGTAAATCATCAATAAGGACGAAGTGGAGATGTCGTGATGCTAAAGAGTTTATTTTATTATCAGACTTTTATAATAAGTGTTAACAAACACAAATGATTTTTTTTTTTGTTTCTTGATGTTTTCTTTCGATTATCATTCAGTTATTTTTTTCTAATCTAATAATAAAAAGCTTTATTACTTGATAAGGTTAAGAAAAATCAGTAGAAAGAATATATGAATCCAAATATTATCGCAATTCAAATATCAGAAAATATGATTTACAGAAAAATATAGTTGCTTACCGAACACACACGCAGGCCGTGGAAATGGGCTTGTTACCATATTATTCCCTCATATTGATCCAATCAATTACCATTCTTAATATTAATATTCTAAAAACTCAATACAATGTGTTTGAGATATTATGGCGCTATATATACATCTGATATATAAACACGGGACCATGTATTTTAACAATATATATCATTTAAAAATATAAATAATATTATATCAAGTAAAATATATTGGCCGATCTGTTAGTTTAGATTTTTACGATAATTTTTTAATAAATTGGTATTATATGTCTTTTCTACAATGTTATGATCTAAACAAGTAAAACAAGAACAATCTTATTCATATCTAAATAAGTTTCTTTGCGACTTTTTTCAGCTTCATCAGAGAAACCATTTCAGTTTCTATGAACCTTCTAAGAAAGACGACACACAGAATTTTCCACGTGATCTGAGTTCTCAACCAAGGAATCCGTGCCACTTATTTTGTTCAATTAATATCGATGCAGCTAATAATCAGTTACCGAGCGTAGGAATTACACCAAACGAGACTCAAGATATGCCTTCCACCCTTAACTCAATAATTCGAACACCACCGAGCAATCAGTCTATACCTCTGAAATCTATTTTTGGCAGGATCTTAAGGATGTAACAAATATACCTAATGGAACGTTTAAAAGCCCGCATTCGCCTGTGTCATATATATCTCCTCCAAGTTTTGACCATGTCTCGCTATCTCCATTTGTATCTTCTAGCAGTAGGTCAAGCTGTAAAAGTAAGAGAACTATAGTATTTAGTATATAAGTGATTACATAATTTTTGTTTTTTGACAATTATATTTTGACACATCTACTTTAATTGTTACAGATAAACATACAAAGCAGAAGTATGTTCCGTCACCTAAAAGAAAGAAACTTGATGGTAGTAAGTGTAGTAAACAATTTCAAAAAAAATTTATGGTTGTGGCTGTTTTATCCAATATAGATACTTAAATTTGTTGCTTCTTTTATGTTTTAGTTGGCAGTATCGGTAAAGATACAGTACAATATTCAGTGCCGAATATTGCAGACATTTTGAACTCAGGTAAACCATTTTAAATTTTTATCAAATGAACATGATGTGAGATGTTTTATAAAGTGGTGGTGAATTAACAACCAAATACTGTGACAGACGCATTAGAAGGTCAATATGCTCAGGAATATGATTTAAGCAGTGAAGAAAGTGATATATATTCTGTTCTTTCATCTCATTCACCATATATATTTAGAGATGTGGATTCACCCAAGTTTGACATTTGAAGTGTGATTAACAAGATTAAAGTGCGGCAATTATTTTCTGCAGAGAGCAAAAAAAATAAAATGGTTCCGACATCTCTGAAAATGATTGGTAACTTATTCACTTTACCAGTTTTGTACATTTTTTAAGACTAAAACCTATAGATTTGGAATTTAAATATTTCCACTCAATGTTTTACAGCATATGTTGACGAGGGTAATCCTACTTTTCAATGCAAGTTCTGTAAGGCCAAAATGTGGTACGGTGAACGTTTAGACCGAAATACTAGAACAAAGAAGGATCCAGCTTTTTCGATCTGTTGTGGACAAGTCACACTGCCCATGTTAAGGGAGAGCCCTTTAATCATCAAAAAACTGCTTTATGGGAAGGTTGCTAAAAGTCGTTACTACGAGAACAACTTGAGATCATTGAACATGCTCTTCTATTTCACTTCTTTTGGTGGAAAAGTTGATCGCTCTATTCCTAATGGTGTTGGTCCGAAAACTTTTACACTGCAAGGGGAAAATTACCATTTAATGGGCAGTATGAAACCAGATTTTGGTGACTCCGAGGTTGATGATAGAGACGCTGTTATGAGGTATTAAATATAGCAATATTATAACAGCTAAAACTTTTGTGCCAATGGCGTGGTGTTTATCATAATTTTTTTCCTTTTATTCAGCAAATACAAGACAGAAGCAGATAAAACTAAGAAGCAGGAGTTGAGAAAGCAGATTATTGATGATATTATAAAAGTGCTTGACGATGTAAATCCTTATGTTAAGCAGTTTCGGCAGGCACGGGAAAGATTAAGCATGGAACCTAACAAAAATTTCCATATGAGGATTGTGAGTAATCGAGAAAGATATAAGGACTTATGATACTCCAATCGCGTCTGAGGTGGCGGCTTTAATTCCTGGATTTTAATTTGGAGATGGATAGGCGTGACATTGTTTTACAGGAAAAAAAAACCTTCTGGTTAAAAAGAATAAGTGAGATACATCCTTCCTATCTTGCACTTCAGTATCCCCTTATTTTTCCCTATGGTGAAGATGGATTCAGACTTGGAATAAAAAAAGATTCTCCTGCTGCTGACAAACTGAAGAGAAAAGATATAAGTATGAGGCAATGGTTTGATTTCCGTCTATTTGAAAGAGATGGAGAGTGCCAAACACTTCTGAACTCAAGGAGATTATTTCAGCAATTTTTGGTTGATGCATTCACAACTATCGAGACTAACCGTATCTGTTTCTTGAAGCTGAATCAGAAATGTTTGAGGTATGACAGTTACGACTCGATTAAACAGTCTGAGAACGACGGAAAAGTTAATATGAATGATCAAGGTTCACGATTTATTTTGCCTGCATCTTTCACTGGTTCACCGAGATACATGAAGAATAACTATCTAGACACCATGGCTATTTGTAAACATTATGGTTTCCCTTCGTTGTTCATCACGTTTACGTGCAATCCTAAATGGCCGGAGATTACGAGATATCTAGAGAAGCGAAATTTGAATGCAGAGGATACGCCCGAAATAGTTTCAAGAGTTTTCAAGATGAAGTTGGAATCACTTATGACCGTTTTGGTAGATAACGAGCTGTTGGGCAAAACAGTGGCATGTAAGTTTTTATTGTAAATGCCGAATGATCTATCCAACTAATTACCTTTTGATCAAATATATATTTGACTGCCTTTTTTACTTTGTGCAGCGATGTATACTGTTGAGTTCCAGAAATGTGTGTTGCCGCACGCTCATATATTGTTATTCATGCTCCCAGGTTCTAAAATTACCACAACCAACCATATTGACCAGATCATTTCAGTCGAGATTCCAGACAGAACAGAAGACCCTGAGCCTATGAAGTGGTTAAGGACATGATGATTCATGGCCCTTGTGGTGTTGTCAACTCGAAATCACCATGTATGGAGAATGGAAGATGTACTAAGCTATTTCCAAAGGCTTTTGCAACTAACACTACTGTTAATAAAGAGGGCTTTCCGATGGTCATTTTGATGAGAAGAAAGGTTTCAAGTGCGACAATAGATATGTTATACCATATAACAGAACTCTTTCTCTTATGTTCAGGGCTCATATTAATGTGGAGTGGTGTAATCAGTCGGGACCTATCAAATACTTATTCAAGTATATCAACAAGGGACATGATCGGATTACTGTTACTGTTGAACCGCCAAAAGAAGGAGGATCATCTGAGCAAATTGAGTTGAACAAAGATGAAAACCAAGAAAAAAATGAAATTAAAGATTTTTTGATGGCAGGTATATATTTTTTATATATCTGATTTTAAAATTCGTGTGATTTTATTATTAACATTTTGTCAAGACTAAGACTATATTGTTTTTTGTGTGTTTTTTTTCAGATATGAATCTTCCTGTGAATCTGCATAGAGAACTCTTAAGTTTCCTATTCATTAAAGGTCAGTGCCTGTTGAGAAAACACAGTTTCATTTGCCAGGAAAGCAGACTATAGTTTTTAAGGACGATGACACATTTGAGGAAGTAACAAGTCAGATGCTGATTCAGAATACCTATATCATGGCATGGTTTGAGTTGAACAAGGTTAGTGAGGTTGCTAGAAAGCTAACTTTATATGAAATTCCTACAATGTTTATTTGGAACAAAAAGGAAAGAAAATTACAAGAAAGAAAAAGAGGTTTCTGCCTTGGAAGGATTAATTATGCACCCAAGAAGTTTGAGGAAGCGTATTATCTACGTGTTCTACTGAATATTGTCCGTGGACCAACCATTTTTGAAGATATAAGGACTTTCAATGATGTGCTTTATCCTTCGTTCAAAGAATGTTGTTTTGCTCGTGGCCTATTAGAAGATGACCAGGAATACATCGATGACATAATCAGGTCAAGCTACACGAGTTCTGCAGCCTGTCTACGACATGTATTTGTTGTTATGCTCATGTCCATGACTTTATCAATGCCAGAAAAAGTTTGGGAAAATACATGGGAGTTCCTTTCAGACGACATTCAGTATATGCAGAGAATACGGTTGAACAGACCAGGTAATAGATATATCTTCTGCTTTATGTTTTATTGGATATTACATGCCTTGATGATTTACATAACTCAAAATTTAACATACATCGTTTATCTACAGAACTAAGTTTAACCGATGTTGACAAAAAAGAAGGAGCCCTATTGGAGATTGAAAAAAATTTGAAGAGTAATAGAACTTCTCTATCAAATTGGGATAAGATGCCAAAGCCCTTCCGCGATGCTGCTGATTTACAAAATGTTTTGATTACTGATGAGCTGAGTTACAACCGTGAGAATTTAAGAGAAGAGCATGATAGGGACGTTTTGAAAATGACAGATGAGCAAAGGAAGATTTACAAGGAGATTATTGATGCTGTTATAGAGAAAAGAGGCAGACTTTTCTTTGTTTATGGATTTAGTAGTACCGGGAAGACATTTTTGTGGAGATTATTATCTGCTGCTATTAGATCTAGAAGTGAGATTGCGTTGAATGTTGCCTCAAGTGGTATTGTTTCCCTTCTTTTACAAAGAGGAAGGACTGCACATTCTAGATTCGGTATACCAATCAATCCAGATGAGTACTCTTTTTGTAATTTGCCACCAGGGACTGATGCTGCTAATTTGGTTAAAGAAGACCCTATGATTATTTGGGATGAAGCACCGATGATGAGCAAGCACTGTTTTGAGTCACTCGATAGGAGCTTAGCAGACATTATGAGGATTAAAGAAAAGAAGCCATTTGTTGGGAAAGTTGTTGTATTAGGTGGAGATTTTAGGCAAGTTGTGCTTGTTATAAATGGTGGCTCGAGGGCTGAGATTGTGTTGAATTCTCTAAATTACTCCTATTTGTGGAAACATTGCATAGTGCTCAGATTAACAAAGAACATGAGGTTGCTGTCGACTAATATGACTCTGGAAGAGTTGAAGAAACTTAGAATCATTTTCGAAGTGTATTTTCGAGTTGGAGATGGAGTTTCTGGTGAGCCTAATGATGGTGATGCACTAATCACTATCCCGGATGAATTTCTTATTATGGATGCCAACAATCCCATAGAATCAATCAGCCATGAAATATATGGAGATACAACAGCTCTACAGCAGCAGAAGGATCCTAATTTTTTTCAAAAGAGAGCTATTCTTTGCCCAACAAATGAGGATGTGAACAATATAAACCAGTATATGTTGGATAAGCTAGAGGGTTAGTAATATTTTATAGCATATCTTATTATTCCTATTTATAAACGATTAACATTTTTTTAAAAAAATCGCAGGTGAAGAGAGAACATATTTGAGCTCTGACAGCATCGACCCATCTGATACACGTTCCGTTAGTGATCAGGCTCTCACACCAGATTTTCTAAACAGTATAAAGGTATCAGGCCTACCAAATCATCCTCTTAGGTTGAAAATTGGATGCCATGTCATGTTGCTGAGGAACATTGATAATGTTGGAGGACTGATGAATGGAACTAGATTGCAGATTATAGATATGTATGAATTATGTGTGAAAGCAAGAATTATTACAGGAAAGAGAGTTGGGGAAGTTGTTATAATTCCTGGTCTATCCATTGCTCCATCAGAAAATAAGTTACCATTTAGGATGAGGAGAAGGCAGCTTCCTATTTATGTGGTCTTTACTATCACGATTAATAAAAGTCAGGGACAGTCTCTGTCACATGTTGGTATTTATTTGCCACGCCCTATGTTTTCTCCGAAAAAGGTTTGAAGATTTTGATTCTAGACGAGAATGGTAAGCCTCAGAAACAGACAAGAAATGTGGTATTCAAAGAGATTTTTCAAAATCTCTGATTCTGTTATAAATTCAGTACCATGCTTTGTTTATTTTCAGAAATTTTGTTTTATTTCACACCATACGCGCGTGTGATTATGCTCAAACAATAACAACTTTAGGAAAAGTTCATTTTGAATAAACCAAAACAGATTACAATATATATTTTAGACTTCTAGCAGAGTTAACGAAATTATCAATTAATAGTAATTGTCAAACATCATGCATTTCCCATTTCACTACCTAACCAGAATCAGTTATATTCCTAACGCAGTACTAACAGTTCCGTTACATTCTTAACGCAGGATAACTTTTGAGTAGTAATATATTATCTGATATATAAGAGTTACTGTCTCATTTTATCACGGTTTGGTACTCGGCTCCAAAGTTGTTTTCTCTGGCTTCTATATACTGTAATAACAATATAAAAATGAATATATGTAAAGTCTATCGAAGATGATTTCTTACTGTCTAATAATGTGTCTAAGATATCTATTATATCTATCATGTATCAGTATTGGAGTATTTGGTTGTTAATTCACTCATCTCTATACTATTATTTACAGACTTCAGATGTACTCCACGTCTTGGATCCTATCATTTCGAAATTCCTGAAGTTAGCAATATACATAACTGTGTTAGTTACAGATAGTTAAAGATATCAAACATAAATTTACATAAGGCCGGATTCATTGAAAAGCCATTGAGTTGAAAATGTAAAGCTCAGACACTTACAAGGCAAACACGAATGGTAGGGTGTATTCCAGCATTTTGTCTAGACATCACAATGCCTTTGTAGATAGACAACCTACGTCTGTTCTCAGAAACTTCCTGTAAAGTGTAAAAAAACTCCATATCACAACAAAGCTTAAAATAAAAAGATATATATTTCATAAACAGTTGTAATTAGAATTAAAAAATATAATTCGAATGTATATATGTATTTTGAACCTAACTGTATTATATCTATGTATTTGTAAAAACATACCAATTTTTTTTATCATATCTTACAATAATAATCTACAACATCACGAAATATTTATTTACTGAAAACATAGTCTTACTGTTGTAATAAAACGTTATTTAATTTTAATATGAGTGATTAAATTATTTTTGTAAAACTTAATCAGAGCTTTGATTATATACCTTTGAATTGTTGTAGACAAAATTGATTTGATCAGCAGAACGTTCAATAAATGTAGCAGTTCTCTTCGTGAAATCGAGATACGTTCCCATCTCAACTGTATATGAAAATATTCATCGAATCCAACATACAAAATATATCGAACAATAAAACGGGGTTAGTACTGCTTTGTATATATATAAAGATTACATGACTTAAATTGTCTTACCTTCACAGATCTGTGGAAATTATCAAAGCGAGCAATATTTAACGTTTTCTTACTCAAATGCCATCAATTCGGTATATTTAACCCGGATCTATCTTTGCATGTCTAGAATTGGATTTCATTTCTTCGGACATATAACATCGACGCCTCTTGACATCAGCCCCTAAACAAATCAACAACCCATAAAATTAATTTCAGAAATAAGAGTGATTCGTGTAATAGGAGTGAATGATGAATAATTAAGGTAGTGATTTTTACCAAAAAAAGTTAAGAGACAGAATCATCGAAGGTTTGAGAGTTTGTCAAACACCATTTTTGAGCTTTTTTTTTCAGACCGAAATGTTGTCTGAAACAGAAGGAGAATATTTCGTGAGTGATTGTCGGTTAATAATGCAATAGTATGTTGGGCTTGGACCGAATATATTATGTATGTACATTAGGGTCATGCAATAAACAATAGTATGTTGGGCTTTAAGTCAGATTAAATTTTTTCTTTTTTTTTTTTAAGTTTACTTCTGTGCTTTAAATTTTTATTATGACAACAAAATATTTAAATTTTTCAAAAGAATTTAAATATTTTTTCTCCTCATTCATAAAAAATTATTAAATAACAAGTGTAATGTATTAGTCATCATTATTTTCTGAAAATTATTAGTCATCCAAAACATATCAAAAAATTACTAAATATTTTGTGCAACTAAATATAAAATAATGTTACAAAAAACGATTTCTAACTGCATTTTCTTATTATATTGAAATACTTATTATTGAAATATTTGAAAAAAATATTAGTTGGCTCCAAATAGAAATTAAGAAAAAAACAGAGGCTTCACATTACCATTGATAAACTTGAACAACAAACATATAACTCGGTTACACATACTTGATTTGGACGACGAAATAAACAAACAAACATTGCAAATACAACTTTTCCTTCATACAGCAGATATAATTTTATTACACAGACCATCAACCCTTTTTGTTACACTTTATTAGTTGCAAAGTGGAAAAATCGGTTAAGCCTTTTGTAGTAGTAACAATACTCGCATACTTCAGCCATGTTATCGGGATGGCATCGTGGCTTAAGGTTGACCATATTAACATGGTAACAATTCTTTATAAGGCGCGGGATGTCTATTAGTGCGTTCTTGATATTTTCCCAACAATGATCAGAGGTTGATATATCTAATTTCCATTGGAGTTTATCCAAATACTTTTTACCGGTCTGATAGTGACCTCGTGAACGCATTAACAAACCGTAAAGATACATACCGTTTGGATAGTTCGCAGAGGCGGATTTGTGTAGATGCCGAAGAACTGTGTGTTTTTCTTTGTCGAGGAAGTATTTGATGAAGCCCTCGATATAGTGAGCCTCAGGATTTCCATTCTCTAAACACAATTCCTTGAACTTGGCGTGTTGAGTCACCATCCGGAGTGGCTCCGCAGCAAAATATTGGAGGCTCACGTTTCTGAAATAGACGCGGGATCAGAGTTTGAGTGGTCTTCGTCGATAGAGTTTTGATCATTGCTTTCGCCGGAACTGTAATTGTTTACCGATATCTCCGATGACATCATAACTGAAAAATAACTTTCTTGGTCACTCTGTTTTGTTTTGCTTTTTTTTTCCACTCAAACTTTCTCTGTTAATTTGCAATGGAAAGTGGAGGAAGAAAGAATATAAAGGAAAGGAAAATGTTTAACACTTTGGAGAAATCGATGTCAAACAGATTATAGACAGTCCATATGGGTTGTCATTTCCGGTCAATGAAAAAAAATTATGTTGCTATAACCAAATAGTAAGATGATGGAGTGAATCAGCTTTAATGCATGAGATGTCCATAAGTGTTGTAATGCTTGCACTCAGTTATCGAATTGGTTATGACGTTTTGACCAATTTTTAATTGTCGCATATGTTTGGGGTAAATAAAAATAATATATATGAAGTCACAGGCGCTCGGGGGTAGGTATGAATGAGACAACTGAAAATAGTTCATTTACTTCACTCCAAACTCTTTTTTTAAAGCTCAAAGTTCAACCTCTTTTTTTCATCTATAATATTGTTTAAATATGTTATATGAATATATACATGTAAATTAAATAATATATTATTATTACATTTTTACATAATAATGATATGCCAATTTTTAGTGTTCAGTTTTATTTTAACATCTTAAATTTAATTTTTAGATCTAAACATAAATAAAAATACAAACTTATCATAATAACCAAAAAAGAAAATAATATTTTCATATTAATAATAAAATTTCATCTTACCATTGTTTCATTTTCTTCAAATGACATAATACAAATCTCATTAAAGTCCAAATTTTCTGTTGGTTCAATTATTAGGTCTTGGTTGGATATGAACACCGTTTGAAAATAATTTGTTAGAATAGAATATTTTTTTGAAACACAAATATAAAACTTTAAAATTACTTATTCTCTAATCAAATCATTTCTTTTCAACCATTCTTAATATTTTGTGTAGTGAAAAAATTAAATACTTGATTATTATGTTTTTTATTTTTTTAATATAATTTAAGCATTCATTAAAAAATTGATTTTTTATTGAAAATTATAAATCTTTATTAAAAATATATAATTTTTGTTTACAAAATTAACCACATAATAAAATTATTTTATCAGAGTTATACCAACTTAATTCATTAAAAATAAAGTTTAATTTTATAAACATAAATAATCATTTAAAATGAAACACGATAAAGAAAGATAAAAAGCTTAAGTATTTAAAAAAAAACACAAATATATCAAAATAGCCATTATTAATATAATTAATATTACAATTAATTTAGACTTTTGTATAATTTTAGAAGTAAATGTACAAATTAATTTTACTGAAAATAATTTTAAGTTTAATTTTTTAATGTAGTTTCCAATAAAAAATTATTATTTCACAATAATAACATTTTGTATAGA
This sequence comes from Raphanus raphanistrum subsp. raphanistrum, assembly GCA_019706035.1. Taxonomy (NCBI): domain Eukaryota; kingdom Viridiplantae; phylum Streptophyta; class Magnoliopsida; order Brassicales; family Brassicaceae; genus Raphanus; species Raphanus raphanistrum. Next base: position 33,401,760 of record CM033984.1, read on the forward strand.
TGAAAACGAACATAAAACTAAAAAAAACTTCTAACAAAAGTTATTAAGACACTTGATATACATTTTATGTTGAAACATATTTATTATAAAAATAAATTTGTCAAAAAAAATATACCCGTCCTTTAAAAAGGTGGATCAAAATCTAGTAATTTTTTTTTGTCATCTATCTATTAGATTGATGCACTTTTAAACATTTGATACAACCAGCAAGTACAGGCAACAACCAACGCCTGTTAACTCCTAATATCAGCCTAAAAAACCCGCTCTATACCCCTTTACAACGAGACCCAATGATCCCAAAGTAACCAAAAAATACATCCAATATAGAGCCAAAAACTTCCAATCTTCAAGTCTGAAAGGCCAACTAGGCAGAGGGAATCCTTTCCTCATTCTCAAGCGTATCAAAATCTAGTAATAGATTATAACAAAAAAACAAAAAAAAAACGATTATAACCGTGTCCTAATGCCGACGTGCAAGATACTAAGCAAAAACGTGTAAGCGGATTACACGTGCCTGCTTATATTTCTATACTTGTTTACAATTAAAAAATAAACGAAAAACCCGCTACAACAGTCAAAAGCAAGGGTGGCAAAATAAATAAAATCTAAAATAGAGACAAAGCTAACGTTTGATAGTGTAAGAGAAAGAGAAAAAAGGAGGAGGAGGAGAAGGAGGAGGAGGAAGGTGATGATGAAGCTATGGAAACGAGCTTCCGGTGCTCTCAAAGACCGGAAAAGCTTGTTCTCCATCAGCTTCTCCCGGACAACCTCCTTCCGTAACCCTGACCTTGACTCCGCCATCATCCACGCAACCTCTCACGACGACTCCTCTGTCGATTACCACAATGCTCACCGCGTCTACAAATGGATCCGCTCCTCTCCAGCAAACCTCAAGCCTCTTGTCCACTCGCTTTCCTCACGTGTCAACCGGACAAGAAGCTGGATAGTTGCCTTGAAAGCCCTAATGCTCGTCCACGGTGTCCTTTGCTGCAAAGTCCCCTCCCTTCACGAGATTCGTCGTCTCCCTTTCGACCTCTCGGACTTCTCCGACGGCCATTCACGTCCCAGCAAGACTTGGGGCTTCAACGCTTTGATACGAGCTTACTTCTCGTTTCTTGACCAGTACTCTTTCTTTTTATCCGACCAAATCCGTTCTCGGAATAGAAAACCTCAGGTAGATTCTGTTAACCAAGAGCTCGAAAGCATCGAGAAGCTACAGTCTCTTCTCCATACGCTTCTACAGATACGTCCAATGGCTGACAACATGAAGAAGACGCTTATCCTTGAAGCCATGGACTGTGTAGTGATTGAGATCTTCGACATTTATGGTAGGATCTGCAGCGGTATAGCGAAGCTTCTCATTAAAATAAGTCCAGCTGCTGGAAAAGCGGAAGCTATGATGGCTCTCAAGATTTTAAAGAAGGCTACATCTCAAGGAGAAGACCTAGCTCTCTACTTTGAGTTCTGCAAAGAGTTTGGGGTCTCAAACGCGCATGAAGTCCCAAAGTTTATTAGGATCCCGCAAGAAAACATTGAAGCAATGGAGAAAGCCATAAAAGGAGTGAAAGAGAAAGAGGAGGATCATGAGGGGGAAGTAGTGGAAGAAAAGAATATCATATTAGCTGAGAGACCAAAGTTTCAGACTATCATAACCGATGAATGGGAGGTTTTTGAAGACGAATATTGTTTCACATGTAAGAATATTAAAGAAACTGATCAACCTAGAAACTCTAACGTGGATCCCAGTCTGTTGCCTCTTATAGCTATCGATGAGCCAGTTTACTTGACTCACACGTTACCTGATCTGATTACCTTCTAATTGCAACTTGATCAGGTTCTTCTTTTTTTTACTTGTTTCTCTTCTGTACTTTTCTTCCGTCTTGTTGAATATGCGGATGATAATAAATGTTAGATATTACTTCAATATTTCCAAAAAAGAGTTTAGCAACAAAAAGGTTCTTAAGATTGAGCTTATGCAGACTTGATCGTTTGTGACAGTCTTTAAGCCGATCATTTTAATGTAGTGTACCAAATTCATAATAAATTCCCAACATCTAAAATTATTTTGTCGGAACGTGAAAGACATAGCAGACTTAAGCAAGTATGCTCTGTTGTAGTCATAAACTCATAGTACAGGTTTAAATAATGTGTTTTAAGTTATAGTGGACTTTTGACAAAAAAAGAAAGTTATAGTAGACTTGCTTTAAATACAGTAGAATGGATCAAGAACAAAAAGGGTAATGACCAAGCAATAACAAAATTGACATTTCTGTAATGATTAGGATGAAGATGGTTTAGTAAGAACAGGGAGACAATTTGATATTCTACAAACACTAAAAAAACAAAACTTTGACATAAAACACCCGAAGTGCAAACCCAAAACCACAGAAAGCAAGCATAAAAAGTTGATAAAATCTTGTTTTTATTTTAAGAGGGCTTCAACGTCTGAGCGATCCAAACTTTCTCGGTAAAGGCCAAAGTCATCAGGGCTCCCCATCTGCAGACTAAGTTGAATTTGAAAGCAGCCAACTTGATGTTGGAGCTCGTTTTCAATGAAGTGGTGTGGACCATTTTCCCGATGAATTTTTCGATGGAGACGTTTGTCGAAAAGACTGGAATTTGGTATGATGTAATCATCATCGCGAACACTATGAATTAGTGTATTCGCTGTTCAAATCGGAATTGTTTTGAATGTGAAATAGAAGTCCAAAGTGAGTAACATTAAAAATTTACAAAGGTTAAATATAAAATTTAACAAATATTTTACTTTGGATATTTGGATTTGAATTTAAAGTTAATAGGTTAATTCAACTTTATGTTAATTAATTTATTTTATATCTTATTCATAAAATATTTTGATATTTGATTAAATATAAAATATAAATCCAATTATAGTATATTGTTGGTTTGATTGAGTCAAAGCCACATTATGACTATAATCTCTAACTAACGTACTCGAATCGAATTCAAGGGAATCAATTTTCCTTTATTTCTATTAATGCGCTAGTGTCTCTATAACGTGTTTATCCTTTTGAAGTTATAAAAGGAGCACTTGTGCTAACTTGTTGTGAGTGAGAGATACGAACACATTGATACGAGCAACAACCCAATTGTATTGAATAATTATGTTTCATTTTTATTTTTATTTTTAAGTTTGAATGTACAATACATAATTAGATTCAATAGATTATGTTTTTTGGTGATAGTAAACATAAACAATACTGCATTTATATCTTGGAAATCTAAGTGCTATTAAACCGTCACACTACGGAATATTTAAAGATTTAAGGAAATATATTAACTATCTCGACTCTCTGAAATTCTTATTTATTTGCTTGTTTTCGTATTGTGATTTTTAATTTTAATTTTTATTATTTTTATAAATATCAGTTGTTTTTTGGACAAAAAAAAAGGTTCCTACACTTAGATTCTCAACAAAAGCTGTAATCAAAATATGCAAACACGTATGAGCAAATTTTCTGAAAACGAACAGAAGAAAATAGTTTTTGTGGGAACCAAAATTCACACCATCAATGAATTGTATAATTTAGGAAACTAGGAAAAACCTAATTTCCCAGAGGTCTCGGATATCTGAGAAATCACACGCCAAGCAATCAGAACACGAAAATAAATGAGAAAACAATAAGAATTCGTAAAAGTAAACGGAGAGCAAAGAAAGATCTTATTTCCGATTTCGCGTTTGAGCATAGCAATAAAGTAACGTGCTTCGGCTACGAGAGCTGTCGGCGAGATCCCTAGTCTAATACCCGAAGGTAGCTAAACCTAATTGAGAAGCAACTCGAATAACAAAAACGGAAAATTACCTAAATTGCTCTAAGTGCTAGTTTTCTCTGAGAAAAGTCTCTCCCTATACCTCTCGCCTTGAACTCCTTATATACTCCCTCCTAGGTCGGTTTACGCTTTCCTCTTTTGTCCTTAAGCCGTTATAGTCCGAAAAATAGAGATATTCCATTTTTTCCGATCTTCATGATTATCTGCGGAAAGTTTCCATTTATCCGCGGAAACTGATGTTTATCCTCCAAGCATAAACCGTTGCAAGGTTTATGGGTTTTTAAGAAATCGTAAGTGGACCTCGAATCAAGTTTAGGACCCTTTGTGCCGTCTTTTGGTTCGAGACGTTTGTTACGATTTCTCCGATAAAGTTAAGTTTCCGCGGTTTCGTCGTAAACCGAGCTGACGATCCCATTTGATCGAGAAATCAAGAAATGATTAGCCGTGGCTTGCGGAGGATTGTTATAAAGATAGTCGAGAGTGCATAGTTTCACGTCGTATCGTCTTTTCGGAAGATTTTGGACATTTCAGAAAATGGTTGATGTACGTATGCTCAGGCGCTGTAGCGACTGAGCTTTGTCTGCAGCCCGGTCGCTATAGCGACCCAGCTTTATACGGAGCTCGGTTGTTATAGCGACCGAGCTGTAATCGTGGCTCGGTCGCTGCTCTTGTTCGTGACTCGGTCGCCATTGCGACCGAGTTTGTGCCGTGGACTGAAATCCATCGTCTAAGCGTCCGAAACCATCGCGATGCTACCATGCTTTGGGGATGTTTGGACCTTCGATAATATCGTATTGTTGATTTAAGAAATTGTTGATTTAAGAAATAGTTGATTCTTAAATCGTTGATTTAAGAAATCGTTTTTTAAGAAATCGTTGTTTTAAGAAATCTTGTTTTAAAACAAGATTTTCCCGCAAGTTTTTCGTATAAGTTTTCCTTTCTTGAAAACGTAGAAATTCATAAGTTAATAATTTTTTACGGACATTTGGATGCCAACTTCGCCTTGTCCGATTTCGACCCCAACAGTTAGCCCCCCAGTGCGGTAGATTCGTGGGTTGGCGAGATTCTATCGTACGGTTTAGAGAGTTTAGGCGAGTTTTTAGGCCAAGTTTGTATCCAAAAGTCCGAGCTTGAACAGTAATTTCTGAAGCTTATAAAAGAGGAGGTAACTCTTTTATTTTTACTCATCCATCTTTCATAAGATTTCCTTTGAGAGAGAGTCCTTCCAAGAATATTTCATAAGAATTTCTTTGAGAGAGAGAATCCTTCATAAAAAATTTCAAAGATGTTTATAGGTGGGAAAAAATCTTCCAAGAAGAAAACTCCCGCGAACCCTTCTCCCGAGTGTAATCAGAATGAGAAGTTTCTCGTTCCGAAGGTCGAGCCAGACTTTTTTCCTCCGGATGCGGCTGAGCTCGATGCATAATGGAGAGCAAGCAGCGACCAAATCGAAACTCCCGCGGAGGAAGATTTCCCGATCAAGCGATCTCGGGGCGTTGGGTCTGACTTGCCGAGCAAGACTACCAAATCTTTCCTCGCGAAGCTTCGAGAGTACGCTGGATTTCCGAAAGCGGTCGAGTTTCGAATTCCTAGGTACGGGGAGGATGCCGACAATCCTCCGGAGTGCTACTTTACATGCTACGAAGCTGTATTGACGCGTTGTCGTCTTTGGTTTCTGATTCCTGAGATCATCGTCCGTGTGCTGGACCGTTTCCAAGTCTCTTTTAACCAGTTGAACCCTACCAGCTTCGAGATTCTCATTGGTCTCGTAATTCTGAGTTATGAGCATGGCTTATCCCTCACTACCGATCATTTTGAGGCGCTCTTACGAGTGCAATTCATTCAGGAGTCGGGCTTCTGGCGACTAACCCCTCGTCCCATTATGTCGATGGTCAGAGGAACCGTCTCCAACTTTAACCAGTGGAGATATTTTTTCTTTTTCGTCTGACTCGATGCCGCGTCCGTTAAGGAGGAATTTATTCCAATGTTCCGGACGGTTCCTAATCCCACGCCATATGTTAGTGTCGCGCATCCCTGGCCTAGGGATATCATGCAAGTGAGGGATACGCTTAGGAGCAGCGACCATTGGTGGACCTTTTTCACTCGTAAGAGGGTTCAGAAGGCGATTAGATTGGTCCATTGCGATTTCGAGGCGGAGGGCGATGTAGACTTTGCTCCCGTGGAGCGTCTTCCGGAGCGCGTTTCGGTTGAGAGACCGTCTGGATTGTCGTCCAAAGACAAAGCCATCGATCTTGAGGATCATGATTTTCCTGTTGATGATTTTCAACTTCCGGGATGGAAGCGGCTCGAGCGACATGCCAATCACTAGTTTCGATGATTTCTTCGACGGCCTTCCTGACAACCCTAATCCACCTCCTTTCGCGGAAGAAACAGAGAGGCCTGAAATAGTCGCGGAGACCTCTCGCGTGATTAATGGGGTCAGTCCTTCCTTTTTCTCAAACATTCTCGCGAACTTATTCGAGTGTACTTTGTTTGCTTTTTCGAGAAAATAAAAATTCGTTTTTCGAATTTCGTAGGCGATAAACAATCTCGGTTCGGCGTTGGTGGAGAGCCAAAGAGAAACGAGGATCTGGCGTTTTAAAGCGGAGAAAAACGCGAAGGACTTTGAGGGCTTTGAGGGCGGCCGCTGACCGTGCCATGGAGATTCGCCGAGCGAGGAGGCAAGCCAAAAGAGAGATCGCTGCCGAGATGAAGAATCGTGCGATGCGATTCCAAGAGGAGTACCAAAATTTCAGGGCAGCCGACGTCGCGGTGGATGATTTTCGCGAGTTTCGCGGTTCTGTTAGAACTCTTTCGAGGACGCAACAAAGCGACTATGTTTATGAGGAGGAGATGAGCCTTATGCAGGGTGGTATGAAGGATAATGCTCACGCTGAGTAACTTGTTCCTCCCATCGAAGAGAGGATTTAAGGACTCTGGGAGCCGATCCCGGTTTCTCTCGATACGGTGGAGGTCGCGACCGAAGCGGAGGGAGGTGAGGACAAGGTGACCTATCCGAGGGAGTTCGGAGCTTCGTTGTCGGAGGATTTCATCCTCTATTGATTCAAGTTGGATTTTGTCGGGAAGCGAATTCCCTTATCTTTGTGTTTGTGCGGCCATGTGTGGCCGTTTATTTGTTTATGCCGCGACCGTAGGAGGTCGCGTAACTTTGTTGTAGGGACAGGATTTACATCCTTCCACAAGGCCAGAAAGATAAATGGCCCAGCCCACTTACAACTTCACCTCGGCTCGGCTTCACGGCTCGGGGGACCTTCTCTCGCTTGCTCCGCTAGAGAGTGCTTTTAGCCGACGGCTCAGCTCCCGAGGAAGCGGCACCCCGAAGCCCACCAAACGAGAATGAATGCTCGGCCCAACAGGCGAGCCTAGGTAAAGAAGATTACGTCACGAGATCAAGAGATGTCAGCTATAAAAGGAGACAAAGGGACAACGAAGAGAGGATCCGAAATCACACACACTCACCTGACGGCTAGAATTAGGGTTTTCATCTTATATTCTCGCCGTTCTACTTTTCTGACCGATAGCTTCCGAGCTCCGGTCTCTTTTTCTCACTGTTTGTTTCCCCTTTTGTACACCGACTAAACTCTTTCTCATATGAATAAAAACGTCTTCGACTAAACCCACAATCGAAATCTGTCTATTTTAGCATAGAACCGTTTTCCGATCAAACAGTTGCCGCCCACCGTGGTGTATAGCGAATTAACGTCAACTCCAGATGGGATCGATTAATGACGGATCCACCTCCGGCGAAGAGCAGGACGCTCGTGAGCCGACTCCAACTCCGACACCGGCAACTCCCTTGCCGGCGCCAACACCAGCTTCCATCGACACCATCATGGCACGTCTAGCTCAACAGGACTCCGCTCAGAAACCAGTAACCGACCAGCTCACCGCCCTCGCTGCTCTTATCGCCCCCCTCGCTGCAAACGCCGACGCTTCGACGAAAGCATACCAGCGATACCTTTTCGCCACCAAGAGGACGGCCGGCGCCGTAACTACTCAAGACGAGGCTCTCGACGCCGACGACCGCACTCCAGAACAAAATCCCGGCATTCCTGACGCGCAAACCATCAATGAGCTCGCGGCACTCAAGCAGTCCATCCTCTACATCAGCTCGCAAATCCACCACGTGACGACGTCTGATCCGCAGATCGAGCGCGTCCTCGCCGAGTCTCTCCGCACCCTTTTCACTGAGAATATAACTAGGGTTAGGTTCCGGATGATGGACAAACTCCGTTTGCCGACCTTCGACGGACTCTCCGACCCAACGGTCCACGTTACGTCGTTCAACATCGCCATGCACCGTGCAAATATCTCCAACGAGGAAAAAGATGCCGGCTTTTGCCAGCTCTTTGTCGAAACCCTAGAAGGAACAGCCCTTGTTTGGTTCACTGGCCTCAAAGAAAACTCTGTCAACAGCTTCCACGATCTCTCCACCGCCTTCTTAAAGAACTACATCATGTTCACTCGCGAGGAAGCAACCGCTTCCGATCTGTGGAACCTCACCCAAGCCAACGGCCAAAGTCTCTGCGACTTTATAGAAAAGTTCAAGTCTGTCGTCTCGAAGATAGACATCCCCGACCAGATCGCCGTCGAATCCCTGAAGAACACCCTTCATCTCAAGTCCACGTTTCGAGCCGATCTATACAGGCACCCGACGCGATCCCTCGCGGACGCCATAGCACGTTCTCATAACTTCATACGCACGGAAGAAGACCCGAAGGCAATCATCGGACGACAGAACGTTGCGAAAGACGCAGCAGCAAAGCAGAACTCAGCCAAAGTAAATGACAGCTGACGAGAACCGAGGCAGCATTCCTCTGGTAACCAGAAACATAACTTCGCATACGCCGTTACCGAGGAAGAGGATCCCGCATCTACCGCAGTGGTTCAGGAAAAGGGGTGGAACGTTTACAACCGCCCAACCTCCAAAGACGACCCAAAGAGCCAAACACCTTCTGAGTCTTCGGGTCCTGGTGCTCTTCCCTCCCGCAAATATTGTGCCTATCATAAAGTCGATACCCACAACACGAACGAGTGCAACGTCCTCTACAAGCAAATCTTATCGTCTGTCGCCAGCGGCAAGCTAGAGATCGAGCCACTTCCCAAACCAAAGCCCAAGAACAACAAAAGTTGGAGCAAAAATAAAGAGAAGAAGGCTCAGAAATCCAAAGAAAAGCAACCACAAGCCAATCCAGACGACGACGATGCTCAGGACAAGGACGACTCCTCGGCCGACGAAGATCAACCGAGAAACCGTCGACGAGTAGAATTTTTCCTCTCTCGAGTGAGCCACTCTTCGGAAGACGAGCAAACCGATCAAACTCTACCCCGAGTAAACTTCAACGACATGGAAGGAGCCGATTTGCGTCACAGACAGCGCGTCCAAATCTCGGAGAATCAATCCAGATCATCCTTTCCAATTCTCCGACTTACGCGATAGTCTCAACTCTAAAGTTGACGACCTAAGGATAAAGCTCAACCGTTCCAAACGTTCGGATCTGCGTCACCACCTGGAGAAGGCCAAGCAATGCCAGCCCAGCGTCACCACTGATGAAAGCGCACCTACAGATCTCCGAGAGCAAATCGAGTCTCGACGACGAAGTCGCTTCCCTCGGATCAGCGTAATCATGGGCGGCTCTCCCCCCTGTGGCGATTCCGTCCGAGTTGTCAAAGATTACCGACGACACGCCGTAACCAAGCAAAATGGCCCTCATCAGTAGACGATGGTCATCAGATAACATTTTACAACGCCGATACGCTAGGCGTCCACATGCCTCATAACGATCCTCTCCTCGTCGATATCGGGATCGACGAGTGCCAAGTCACGAAAGTCTTGATCGATACCGGGAGCTCGGTCGTTCTCATCTTCCGCGATACACTGGATAAGATGGGAGTCGATTTAAAGAATATGAAACCATCTTCCCGTACCCTCACCGGGTTCAATGGAGCGTCCAAACAAATTCTCGGCATAATACGTCTCCCCGTCTATGCTGGAGACATCGTTCGAACGGTGAAGTTCTCTGTCATACAAGCCAAAGCACCCTACAATGCGATCCTCAGCACCCTGTGGCTCCACGCGATGAAAGCCATCCCATCATCTTACCACCAATGCGTCAAGTTCCCAGGAAAGGATGGCAGCACACAAACCATTCGCGAAGACCAGCAAGCCGTAAGGGAAATACTCATCGCTACAGTAAAGCTTCAGCAGTCTATTTCCCTCATCAATTCCGTCTCCAAACCAATCCATAAGGTATACCCTCAAAAAGAAGAAATCCGCGAAGTGCCGCTCAATATCGACTATCCGACAAAGGTCGTGCGCGTCGGCGCTTTCCTCTCGGACGACATGCAGTCCCAGATCGTCTCCTTTCTCCGAGAAAACGCTTCAACGTTCGCTTGGTTGGCATCAGACATGAAAGGGATCGACCCGGCTATTACTTCACACGAATTAAACGTCAATCCTACCTTCAAGCCTATTCGACAAAAAAGGCGGAAGCTCGGGCCCGAGCGTTCGAAAGCAGTCAACGAGGAAGTCGATCGATTACTCGCGGTAGGATCCATCGCGGAAGTACGCTACCCCTAGTGGTTAGCAAACCCAGTCGTAGTCCAGAAGAAGAATGAAAAATGGAGCGTCTGCGTCGATTTTACCGACCATAAGAAGGCCTGTCCGAAGGACAGCTATCCGCTCCCCCATATCAATCGATTGGTCGAATCCACTGCCGGCAACGAACTGCTCACCTTCATGGATGCCTTCTCAGGTTATAATCTGATAATGATGCACCCCGATGACCGAGAGAAGACAGCTTTCATTACCGACAGGGGGACCTACTGCTACAAAGTCATGCCCTTCGGACTGAAAACGCTAGAGCAAACTACCAGCGTCTCGTCTACCGAATGTTCGCAGACAGACTGGGCAACACCATGGAGGTAAACATCGACGACTTGTTAGTCAAGTCACTTCACGCGAAAGATCATCTTGATCATCTGCGCGACTGCTTCAAAACATTGAACGAGTATGGGATGAAACTCAATCCAGCCAAGTACCTGATCTCGCAGAGAAGAATGAAAGAAATAAGAAGGGAGGCTGTTATATATAGGAGAAAGGGGATCACGTCTAATCGAGGCGCCATAATTAGGTCTATTTGGACCTAATTGGGCCTCGATGTGACATTAACTATCTCGCTAAACCAACGCGTCGCTTCGACTTCTCGGAGAAAACCGAATTAAACCAGGACAAACAGTCGGTTTAAATCAAGAATCACCAAACCGGTGCGTCGATTCGACTTCTCGGAGAAAATCAAGCCCAACCGGAACGAACCACCGGTTTAGATCAAACCGACGCATAGTTTCAACCTCTCCGGAAAACCGGATCGAACCACCGAGTTAGCAAAGACAAGGAGGGTCCGATCACACCGTGTTACCGTACCTCGGACCATCTATCGTTCAAACCACCTTCACAATTCATCGAGTCCGACTTCCAACTCCCATCAACGAACTAGGGGGGACTTACTATAGGGACATGATTTACATCCTCCCACAAGGCCCGAAAGATAGATGGCCCAGCCCACTTACAACTTCACCTCGGCTCGGCTTCACGGCTCGGGGGACCCTCTCTCGCTTGCTCAGCTAGAGAGTGCTTTTAGCCGACGGCTCGGCTCCCGAGGAAGCGGCACCCGAAAGCCCACCAAACGAGAATGAATGCTCGGCCCAACAGGCGAAAGCCCACGAGGCTTAGGTCACGAAGATTAGGCCACGAGATCAAGAGACGTCAGCTATAAAAGGAGACAAAGGGACAACGAAAAGAGGATCCGAAATCACACACACTCACCTGGCGGCTAGAATTATGGTTTTCATCTTATATTCTTGATATACCATGGATTTTACCCATTTTTAACCATGGTATACTAGTATTTTATTATATATTTAATCTGTTTTCTAGCCTGTTAGGTATGTTTTCAGGTTCATGAGCATTTCGTGAGAAAGTGATATTTTTGGAGCATTTTGGAGTACAAGAGATGATACAGCCGAGTTGACCATTCAAGACTAAGTCGGAAGTCAACATTGCGATTACAATCGATCGATACTCATCCTGAGTCGCCGATCGATGCAGCAGAGAAGATCCGCGTACTAGAAGATTATAATCGATCGATACACATTCAGTGTTGTCGATCGATATCGAGGACGAAATGGTTTAGCCGACTACGTCACCAAGACTTCACCAAATTACGAGATTGCCCCTGACGAGTTTTTAACCTAATGGAAATGCTTAAATACTCCTGCAAAGTCTTTTTGACGGCAAGTTTTGAAACCCTTTGAAGCTTGAAGCTTTTCACAACCAAAGCAGAGAGTGTGAGAGAGAGACTAGAGTTTTATTTGTTTGAGAGAGATTGGAGAGATTTCTCATCTCCTTTTGTATTTCTACTTTATTCTATCTATGCAATTCTTTCATCTATCTATTGTTATGAATTGTTTAGCTATGTCTGAGTAGTCTACTTGCTAGATCTAGGGTTTAAATAGGTTTGTGGGATTAGCCCCAAGCTATAATTGCTAAGTTGTGATACTCATCAAATGGATTGTACCCTATGCTTGTTTTAGAGTAGCTAACTAGAACATAGATCACTAGGATCTTAGATTATCTTGAATTATCCATTTGAGCGATGCTTGTTTCCCGTTGAGAAGAACGACAGTTCCTCCTTGAGACCTCGCGGTCATATTCGGTTCGCGCCTAGGCAGATCTAGAAGCCGTCGATTGATACCCTACTGGTAAATTGATCGGCGCCGCGAAAAGTGTATCGCTCGATATCTCAAAAGGATATCGACCGACTCTTTTTCTGTGTCATCATGCGAAAGGTGTGGCCAGAGATCTAGATATTTTAACCAGTGATTCATTCACATATGTTAAGCGGCTGAGATCTATAGTATCATGCAAGCAACTTATTAAAGCATTTATAGAGATTATAATCTCCATCCCTGAATAGAAACCCTATGTCTAGCACTATTTATCCCATTTAAACAACCCTTCATATTGTTAGTTGGAGCAACTGCCTTACTCATTTTAGGATTTGTTACTTTTATTTCTATCATATAAACCAACCTTTCCTAGGATTGATTAGTAGATTTTATTTAATTGGTTCCCTAGCTCCTCGTGATTCGATCCCTAAATACTACAGCTGTACCTCTTATTTGAGAGAGTAAGCTCTACTGGGTAATTTGAGCACTATCAAATTTGGCGCCGTTGCCGGGGAGTTTTGATCGCCATTAAATTTAATCTTATTAATCTTAGGTTTTTCTTTTACCCCCTTTCTTATTTAAAATTTTCTTTCTTGTCTTTTCAGGTACATGCCCAGCAGTACCAGAAGCAACAAGGAAAATCAACTATTATTCTCAGAGGATCCTGCACACTTGGAACGCTCAATCCGCAAAGACCTACGCTCCGCATTGATCGATAGAACCGCATTACCGTCGACTTATACTCACGTTCAACAGTCGACCGACACTCCGGCAGCACCGTCGATCGATACCGTTCACCGATCTACATCGATCGATACTTCTAACCGTATACCGATCGACACTACTCCGCGAAGCATGGTCGCGATTGTCATTCTCACGCAGGGCGAGAATGGAAACCTGTATGACCAAGATGGTCATCTGCGTAATGCAACAGGTCAGAAACTAGATGCACAGGGAAACATAATCCCTGAAACTGAAGCTGAGGCTACAGGAGAAGCTCAAACACGATCGTTGGCAGACTATAACCGTCCAGACGAGTACTACACCAACAGATCAGCTATTCGACTTCCAGAGATTCAGAAGCCGAACTTCGAGCTCTAGTCTCAGTACTACTCTCTCGTGTCTCAGATACCTTATTCTGGGCAATCACACAAGCATCCTATGGACCATCTGGAGAGGTTCGAGGATCTTATCGCTGCTATTCGTATGGATGGAGTCCCCGAGGACTACCTACTCTGCAAGCTCTTCAAATACTCACTAATTGGAGAAGCTTCGCACTGGCTCAAGCAGCTACCTACAGGATCACTGACATCCTGGGCCGACATCAAAAACGCCTTCCTGCGTAATTTCTTTGATGAGGCATGCGCTGAAGACTTAAGGAGCAAAATAGCCACTTTCGCGCAATAGCCTAGTGAGACTTTTAAAGACGCGTGGATAAGATTCAAGTTCTTCCAGCAAGACTGTCCACACCATGGATTCAATGAAGTGCAGCTGTTAAGCACTTTTTACAGAGGTATCGCCTTAAGGTATCAGATGGCTCTTGATACTGCTAGTGAGGGGAACTTCAACACTAGGAATCCAAGAGAGGCTATGAGACTTATTGAGAACCTAGCCAACAGCAGCAGCACCAAGAACACTGACTCTGACAAGAAGAAATCGGTTACAGCCATAGGTGAAGACCAGATGAATGAAGTCAGAACCAAGATAGATGCTTTACATGCTTTTCTGGGACAACCAGTCTGCTCAGCTGAAGAAGGAGAGGCTAGAGAGGATGATACAGAGGAAGATGTGAACTATATTGGAGGTACTGGATTTCAAAGATATGGAAACCAGAGTGGAAACAGAAACTTTTTTGGCAGTGGTCAGAAGAGTAACTACAACCAGAGTTCACAGTATCAGAAACCCTTCACCAACACAAGGAACTACGGCAACCCAGCTTACCAAAACCCACCACCACCCACCCAAGAGAGTAAGTTTGATGCCATGATTGATAGAGTTCTGGAAGGTCAGCAGAAGCTTACAGTAGACTTCAATGGGAAGATTGATTCTGTCTTTAACAATCTGACCACGAGGATAGATACCATCTGCACTCAAGTTAAGAAACTTGAGACACAGATTGTCCAAACTGAAGACTCTATCAGGAGGATTGGAACTTCTAAGGAAGTAGGGGAAGAAAATAGGAGACACCACGTCAATGCTATCATAGATGATGATTTCTGGCAAGTGGTGAAACATGAGAAGCTACAAGAAGGAGACTTTGAAGTGGAAAGTTCGCTAAGTCTCGGTGGATCACAATGGTGTCGATCGACACCAACTAGTCCACATCGATCGACATCGACGATGTCTTATCCGGACACGCTTGCAGACTGCAACACGGTTAAGATTTTGACACATGCTGAGTTCACGGCTTCTCATCCATACCCACCCACCCACCCACACCTGTGACACTGGTTCATCAGTCAGCATTTTACCAAAGGTCATGGCAGACCATCTGGGCCTGCAAGTAGAGCCTTCACCACAGATCTTTACTTTCGTGGATTACTCTCAGAGAAACTCTGGAGGCTTCATCAAAGACCTAGAGGTACACATTGGTGATGCTATCGTCCCTGTGGATTTTCATGTCCTAGACATTAAGTTAAATTGGAACTCTTCCCTCTTACTTGGAAGAGCATTTATGGCTACAGTAGGAGCCATATGTGACATGAAGACCAACAGGATGTGCTTGACTATGATAGATCCAGATATCCACTACGACCCTGTCAAGCTTGACAAACCACCAGCCAAATTAGTGGTAAAAGAAGATGCTACTGGTATCATCGCAGTTTGTCATTGTGAAGTTGAGTACGAGACAGAGTACTCGGGATCGATCGACAGTACTTTGACGTCATCGATCGACACATTCAAGTCAGAGGAGATCGACAACAACTATGGATCATCGATCGACAGAAACCCACCGGATGATGAACTCGATCTACCAGATCATTGCTACCCGAATTTCGCCATCCCACCCAACCAAAAGCAAGATGATTACTCAATAAGGAGTTGGGCAGATAGCGGATTTCATGAGAGTTTTGCAGTAGACACATCCACCTCTTTCCACAGTGGAGACCACAGTGAAGAATATGATGAAGACTATTGGGAAGAGAGAGCTTGGGAAATCTACTTGGAGAATGACATATTTGCACCACAATCGATCGACAACAAACGCCCACCATCGATTGATTATCTACTTCATCCAGCAAAACGACATCGTCAATCGATCGACATTGCCAGTATAATATCGGTCGATATTAACCCGGAAGACTTAAAGGACAAAATCGGAATTTCATCGATTAGGGCAACACATGGGTATAAAAGGTTGACGACCCAAGCCACGAAAATTCAAAAACTTTTCACCTTCTACCCAGCAGCTTCCAGCATTTAGAGATTCATCAATGGAAGACTGCAACAACATGTTCAATCGATCGAACAGTGCAGTTAGACGTGCATCATCGATCGCCACCACCACACACCCATCGATCGACACCTTCAACAGAGCTCAACCGAGATCTCATGAACCTTATGATATCAGGAATGTTTCACTAACACCTGATGAATTTGGAATTTTCAGGGACACAGATGGCTATGCAAGAGCTATGGATGGAAGAGTTCTGCACATAACCAGAGAAGACATAGCAGACATCCTCCAAGTTGCCAATGGACCAGAAAACCTGTTCACACAGCAACGTAGCCATCCAAACATCCTACAACATGTCCAGGACAACCACAACACCAACACAAGGGAGGATCCAGTTCTTCAACACTTCGGTCCACCTCGACATTCACAATCGATCGACATCGTTTCAACACCGTCGATCGACGGCGGATATCCAGGATCGATCGACAGACCGAGAGTCTGATCGCCCGACAGACGACTGAAGTTTGGACGACGTGCCTTCACTACCAATGGATCTAGGAGATTCAAGTGGGAGGCTAAGGATGAATATGGTGTCTACAGAGATGAGTTTGGTTATGCTAGAGGAGTTGATGGTGAAATCATCCATGTTACCAAGGAGCAAGTAAAGAGACTTTTGGATAGAGCATCCATTTTTCACAAAGGTTGCTTACAACTTTCAATACACACACACCCTTCCCATGCATACACACCACCACCAGTGCCCTACAGTAGAGAGGAGGTGGATGATATGGTAACTGATGTATGGAGAGCTCAGGCGCACCTTGAGGCAAACATGCGCACATTGGTGGAAGACACTTTCCAGCCTTTGGATGTCAGTTACAAAGACTTCCGGAATGATATGGCTGAGATAAGAGTGGAGCTTGGAAACATATTAACCACGCTTGAGAAAGAGGTTACGCCACCAGTATCGACCGACAGAGTACCTGTACCATCGATCGACATCGGCAAGACTACATCCATGGACCGACCAGAATGTTCATCACCTAAGAAAGATGAATGGGAGATTGCTTACATCAATACACGGATTGGAGACGTCTACAGCCCTCTCAACAACAATGTCGAATGGTTAAGCAAGAGGATCGATCTTCTACAGGAAGAGTTGGACACAATTCGCCAGAATGACAAAGCTAAGCTTGCCACTTTTTCATCGATCGACACATATACTTCATCATCGATCGACAAAAGGTTCGCAGAACTGGAAGATAGGATGAAAGCGTATGTAAGAAAACATGAACTCTTCAGTTCCCCTATCCTGCGATGCCAACACACAATGTCACGGCAGCTGGAAAAGTTAGAAAGAGACATGAGCATTGTTCAGGCTTATATTGATCTCTGTGACAGCTACGAAGCATCGATCGACAGGCCTCGACCAACGTCGATCAACACCGAACCACCACCAGCAAAGAGAGTATGCACTGCAGCAGAAGTTGATGATATCAAAGATCAGCTTTACGAAACCATGAATTCTATGGAGGAGAGACTCACAGAAAGAAGTGATCACATTGAGGAGACTCTCAATGCAAGAGTGACCAATCTTTGTAGAGCTACTGGTCTCTTGAAGAATGAGATACGCACTATGCAGAGCAATCTTGAGTACCAAGGCCAACGTTCAGAATCGATCGACAAATCTGACACGGAGTAGATCGACAGTGATCCCAGCGAAGCGACCGACATACCAATTGTGGCACCGATCGATACCACCGCCGTGGCCGACAAGGATCAACAAACTAAGGACCAACACGCAAAAGACCAACATGCCGAACTAAGTGCGCATTCAAGATTTGATTTCCACCAGCATCAGTTAGACACATAAGATTTGGTCCGAAGGTTGCAAGTAATCAAAGCCGATTTAGCAAAGATATCTCCTAGATGGACAAGATCAGGTGATGCCACAAGAAGCTTCACTGCCGCTGAGTCAAACGATGAGGAAAGTGTTTGCCCACCAGCGAACAAAACCCCTCACTGCACCCCATGAGTCACTCACCTACCACAGTCAAGCTCAATGACTTTAACCAAGCACTGAGTGGGAGGCAATCCACTATTAGGTTTTCTTTTTCTTTATTCTATTTTATTTTCTTTTTGCTTTTATTTTTTTTCGATTTTGTTTTGCAGTTTTTATTTAAGATCCAAGTAGAATGATAATTCCATCGACCGACATTCACCATTCATATCGCTCGACACCACACGACCATTACTAACGATCGACGTAGACCACTACGAATCGATCGACATCTTGTCGATCAGGTTCATTCATTCTAACTTGTTATATTTATTATGTTTTATTTTATTTACCTCACCACCGGATGTTACACTGGGACAATGTAGTTTAAGTCTGGGGGGGAGTTTACTAATATGTGTTTTTATTTTAGTTTTTATATATATGTTTTTCAAAATTATATTTCGCATAAGTATTAAATAGGAACATTGATATGGATTATTATTTGATTGTTTGAAAGAACCAAAGCTGACCTCCAACACTAATACTGACTTATTTGCTTGTCTTGGGGCTTGGATATCACTGGATCGGAATCCTCTTACAAGTCTGGAAGGTAAAAAGTCTGTGTGTTTCTGGTTCCCTTCCTTCGCTCTCTTCGGCATCTCAAGATCTAAGTTTATAAAGAAAAGATTTATATGATTTCTTGAGAGGCAGAGGGATAGGAGTGTTGTTGGGGTCAAAAACGGTTATCTCGAAATCAACGGCTAAGTCTATTTGTCATACGAAAGTATAAGGAAAAAACGGGAAGTGATCTAAGTTTGGATAGGCCGAACGACAAGGAATCCGCCTTGAAACTTCAAAGAGCCCGTTCTCTCAAACCGTGAGGACCCAGAGAACGATCAAGATATCAAATCGAAGCCCTCGTCGAGACGCACGTGCTGGTCCTGGCCGCCGGCGGCTACGGCCCGTGCTGGTCCTGGCCGCCGGGCGGCTAAGCCCCCGTGCTGGTTCGGCCGCCGGGAAACTTCAAAGAACCCGTTCTCTCAAACCGTGAGGACCCAGAAAACGATCAACATATCAAATCGAAGCCCTCGTCGAGACGCACGTGCTGGTCGTAGCCGCCGGGCGGCTAGCCCCCGTGCTGGCCGTGGCCGCCGGCGGCTAGCGCCCGTGCTGGCCGTGGCCGCCGGGCGGCTAGCCCCGTGCTGGCCGTGGCCGCCGGCGGCTAGCGCCCGTGCTGGCCGTGGCCGCCGGGCGGCTAGCCCCGTGCTGGCCATGGCCGCCGGCGGCTAGCGCCCGTGCTGGCCGTGGCCGCCGGGCGGCTAGCCCCGTGCTGGCCGTGGCCGCCGGCGGCTAGCGCCCGTGCTGGCCGTGGCCGCCGGGCGGCTAGCCCCGTGCTGGCCGTGGCCGCCGGCGGCTACCGCCCGTGCTGGCCATGGCCGCCGGGCGGCTAGCCCCGTGCTGGCTCGGGTCTTCGGATAACGATCTCCGGTACACGAATCCCAGTCCCCGGCAGTCTGAAGTTTGTACTTTGAGTTTTTCTCAAGTCCTCGCAGGACGAATCATCGAGATTCCGTGTACGAAACTCCAGTCCTTACTCCAATCAAAGACCGTCGGAAACACTTCGGAAACTCGTAAGGTATCAACCGGAAGGAAGATCTTAAATTCTTCGTACGAAACAGCGATGGTTATCTTAAGACACCACTCGTCTCAACTCTATGAATGAATGAAGAACTTCCGGAGAGATCGTAGAAAACCACGGAAGTCCTGGAAACGGCCCGAAAAGGACTAAACACGATCGGACAGTCCGTTTACGATTATCTGAGATAGATACGACGATTTACGTTTATCTTTGCATAGCGAGATAAATGCTAAATTTCCGGAAGGATAAATGTCAAATTTCCCGAAGATAAATGTCAAGTTTCCCGATGAAAGCCGACGAAAATGGAAAGAAGCCCGCCTTGCGGCCCAGGAGGAGAATAGACCGTCATAAGAAGGAGTATATAAAGGAGCTTTGGGAGAGGAAGAAAGGCAGAGCGAAAATCATTGAGAGAGCAAATCCGAAAATTAGGGCAGATCCGAGATTTAGACTTAGAGAGTTCCTGCTAGCTTAGAGAATGTAGGACTTAGGTGGCCTGACTAGCAAGGCAGGACCTAGAACGTCCGGCCGCCCCTGTCCTACTTCCGTCACGTTAGCATATCTCTACTCCTCTCGGAAAGATCCAACGATTAAGCTTTATTTAGAGTTCCGCACATAGAAACCCTAGGCGTTATTCTCGACACGCCCGTTTCTATGACAAACGCTCGTACTAGACGAACTCCACCAGGCAGTTCGATCTCTTGTTCAAATCTTTCCAACTGAACTACGTCCGACTTGATCCTCGAAAGGGGTACGTAGGCAGCCTTTCTCAAGGTCCAGTCCCAACTCTTAACAAAACCCTTGTTGTACTTAGAGTTCCGCACATAGAAACCCTAGGCATTATTCTTGACAGGCCCGTTTCTATGACTAACACTCGTACTAGACGAACTCCGCCAGGCAGTTCGATCTCTTGTTCAAACAACTCCAACTGAACTACGTCCGACTTGATCCTCGAAAGGGGTACGTAGGCAGCCTTCCTTAAGGTCCAGTCTCAAATCTTAATAAAACCTTTCCGCATTTATTTGATCACTTGTCGTTGGTTGTCGCAGAGAATCCGGACCTTCAGGGAAAGTTAGGTTTACTTAGCTTTCCTCCGATTAACTTAACTAAAATCGACAGTGCGAATTTCGGTTCCCACAAGTGTCTCCTGCGACTCCAGTATTCTAAATCTCAAGGATGATCACACATTGTGGAAACGAGGGATAGATAAATTACCTGAGACCCCATTATTCGCTACACTTTGTCAAAAATGTATGAGTTATAATGCAAATGTCAATGAGATGGACTAGATGACCTATGTGGCATCGAAACCTGTTGAAATTGAAACTAATAAGAGATTCAGTGAAGAGAGAAGAGGGGAGAAAGGAACCAGAGAAGACTACCTGTGTTTTCAGATACTTATTTGAGTTGAATCCATGTGTTCTTTGATCGATACTCCCAAGGTAAAGCTTGCACTTTATTTTATGTTAAGAAATGAGGTTAGTAGAGGGGAATGTCAGATGAGAATTGCTAAGTTGTTGACTAGATGAGTTTAGTTGCTAAGCTAGGATAAGGCATGATGAACTTCTGTGATTAGGATTTTAGACATGAATTGCAAACCCATAGAGTGATGACTTCAATATATTGAATCCTTGAGTTCCTGCTATTTCCAAACCTTTTCCAAAGACTACTGTTTTTGCTTGAGGACAAGCAAAGGAGTAAGTCTGGGGGAGTTGATATACCATGGATTTTACCCGTTTTTAACCATGGTATACTAGTATTTTATTATATATTTAATCTGTTTTCTCGCCTGTTAGGTATGTTTTCAGGTTCAGGAGCATTTCGTGAGAAAGTGATGTTTTTGGAGCATTTTGGAGTACAAGAGATGATACACCCGAGTTGACAATTCAAGACTAAGTCGGAAGTCAACATTGCGATTACAATCGATCGATACTCATCCTGAGTCGTCGATCGATGCAGCTGAGAAGATCCGCGTACTAGAAGATTATAATCGATCGATACACATTCAGTGTTGTCGATCGATATCGAGGACGAAATGGTTTAGCCGACTACGTCACCAAGACTTCACCAAATTACGAGATTGTCCCTGACGAGTTTTTAACCTAATGGAAATGCTTAAATACTCCTGCAAAGTCTTTTTGACGGCAAGTTTTGAAACTCTTTGAAGCTTGAAGCTTTTCACAACCAAAGCAGAGAGTGTGAGAGAGAGACTAGAGTTTTATTTGTTTGAGAGAGATTGGAGAGATTTCTCATCTCCTTTTGTATTTCTACTTTATTCTATCTATGCAATTCTTTCATCTATCTATTGTTATGAATTGTTTAGTTATGTCTGAGTAGTCTACTTGTTAGATCTAGGGTTTAAATAGGTTTGTGAGATTAGCCCCAAGCTATAATTGCTAAGTTGTGATACTCATCAAATGGATTGTACCCTATGCTTGTTTTAGAGTAGCTAACTAGAACATAGATCACTAGGATCTTAGATTATCTTGAATTATCCATTTGAGCGATGCCTGTTTCCCGTTGAGAAGAACGACAGTTCCTCCTTGAGACCTCGCGGTCATATTCGGTTCGCGCCTAGGCAGATCTAGAAGCCGTCGATCGATACCCTATTGGTAAATCGATCGGCGCCGCAAAAGGTGTATCGCTCGATATCTCAAAAGGATATCGACCGACTCTTTTTCTGTGTCATCATGCGAAAGGTGTGGCCAGAGATCTAGATATTTTAACCAGTGATTCATTCACATATGTTAAGCGGCTGAGATCTATAGTATCATGCAAGCAACTTATTAAAACATTTATAGAGATTATAATCTCCATCCCTGAATAGAAACCGTATGTCTAGCACTCTTTATCCCATTTAAACAACCCTTCATATTGTTAGTTGGAGCAACTGCCTTGCTCATTTTAGGATTTGTTACTTTTATTTCTATCATATGTGGGAACCGAAATTCGCACTGTCGATTTTAGTTAAGTTAAAACGTAGGAAAACTAAGTTGACCTAGTTTTCCCCGAGGATCCCGGCTATCTGCTGGGCCACGCACGACAAAGTTAAAACAAGTCTAATTCGAGAATAAATGCGTAAAATGAATAGAGCAAAAAGAAAGAATCTTATTTCCGAATCTGCGGAGAACGTTTGGACAACAGGTCGAGATCTCGGCCACGAGAGCTGTCGATCATCGCTAGTCTTAGAACCTAGATCTAACCTAGTTGAGTCGCAGCTGGCTAAAAAAGGAAATAAGCGCCTAAGTTCTAAATTGCTCTGGGGTGGTTTCTTTCTTCTGATTTTGGATCCCCCTTCCTCTGCTCCTAGCATTGCTTATATACTCCCATATGACGGTCTATCCTTGGTGGGCTGAGTCTGCCGTGGGCTGGACTTTTTCCATTTTCGTCGGCTTTCGTATTTATCGGGAAAGTTGACATTTATCTTTTCGGAAAGTTGACATTTATCTTTTCGGAAGTTTATCATTTATCTTGTCATGGGAAGATAATTGTAAACCGTCGCATCTATCCCTTTAGAAAATCGTAAACTGGTCGTCCGATCGGAGTTGGTCCCTTTCGGGCCGCATTCCGGGCTTCCGCTGTTTTTCTACGATTTCTCCGAAAGGATGCTCCTACTTGGATGTCGAGTCTTTCGCAAGATCTTCGATCCATTGCTGAGGTAAATGGTGTTGTACGATAACCATCACCGTTTTATACGAAGTCTTCCTATCCGTTGACGTCTTAGGGGTTTTCAGAAATCTCGGAACAGAAAAAGAAGTTTTATTTATAAGGACTCGGAAAGTCGTGAAACACGGATTTCTGGCGACCCGGAGGCTTGGAACTTATGCACGAAGACTAGCCGTCCGACGACCCGAGCGAGCACGGGGCTAGCCGCCCGGCGGCCACGGCCAGCACGGGCGCTAGCCGCCGGCGGCCACGGTCAGCACGGGACTAGCCGCCCGGCGGCCACGGCCAGCACGGGCGCTAGCCGCCGGCGGCCACGGCCAGCACGGGGCTAGCCGCCCGGCGGCCACGGCCAGCACGGGCGCTAGCCGCCGGCGGCCACGGCCAGCACGGGGCTAGCCGCCCGGCGGCCACGGCCAGCACGGGCGCTAGCCGGCGGCGGCCACGGCCAGCACGGGGCTAGCCGCCCGGCGGCCACGGCCAGCACGGGCGCTAGCCGCCGGCGGCCACGGCCAGCACGGGGCTAGCCGCCCGGCGGCCACGGCCGGCACGGGCGCTAGCCGCCGCCGGCCACGGCCACGTCCGGTGTTGGCTGCTCGGTTCCTTCGGCGCGTTCGTGTTCTTTGCGTTTTTAGTTTTCCGTAGGTTTTTTCCTTGTGTAGAAAATGTTTCTAGCAGTTGATTTCGAGACGATGAATCTCGAACTTAATTTTTTCTTAAGGTTTCTCGATTAACAATTAGTCTCTCGAGGTTGCTTTTACATCTTTCATATTTTTCCGAGATTTTCGGACATCGATTTCGTCTTGACCAATTTTGACCCCAACAGTTAGCCCCCCAGCTAGCTAGGAATCGTAGGGTTTGGAGATCCTAGCTTGCGGTATGGTTCATGAGGAAAGAATGGAGACGAAATCGTATCGAAGGTCGGGGTGAATAGTAAAATTTTTTTTGCCTATAAGTACTTGTGAATTTTTTACCATTCTTACTTCACCCAAGAATCTCAAGCTAATCTCTCTCTTGCAAATTCTCTCTCTACTTTTTAAGAAAAGAATGACTTCAAGATCGAAATTCTCGAGGAGGCAGTCTCACTCGTCTTCGGATAGTTTTCACGCTGAGGAAGAAAATCCGAAGCCCGAGGTTTCAGAGATCAACAGGAACGCGTACTGCGACGCTGTCTTTGGCACTGATGCTCCCCTTCCCGTGATCCCGATTCCTCGGCGACCTCTGAGGGCGCGTGGAGAAGTTGACTCACCGAGCGAAGTATCCCCCGAATATCTCGAAACTCTTCGAGAGTTTTATGGGGTTCCGGAGGGAGTTGTGTTTCGCATTCCCTGCGGGAATGAGAGTTCGGGGCATCCTCCGGAAGGTTACTTTACTTGTTACGAGGCGTTCTTGACGCAATGTCGACTGTGGTTCCCAATCCCTGGGGTCATTGTTCAGGCCCTCGACCGTTTCGGAATCGCAATCAGCCAGCTGAATGTGTCAGCTTTGGAGAGCTGGCTCGGCGTTGTGATTTTGAGTTACGAGTTAGGGATAGACCTTAGCCCTGCCGATTTCGAAGGGTTATGGAACTCCAAGGCGACGAGCATCAATGGAGTTTACTCCATGAAGGCGAGGACCAACTTTTCGGTAATCAATGGAGTCACCTCGCACGCCAAGGATTATGTCGATCGTTTCTTTTTTGTGAGGATAGACAGAGAGTCTGTCGAGGAAGGCTTTCTCCATCTATTCCCGTCAGACTGGTTGTACCAGCGAGGTAAGATTGTCGCATCCCCTCTCTTATAATCCGAAAGGCGAATACCGAACGTGTTTGTTTTTTTTTTTTTTTTTTTTTTTTAGAGAACAGGTGTCTCGCGCATGTTCCTTCCGATCTTTCGGTCAGGAGGGATCTTTTTAGGTCGAGGCCTTGTTCTTGGAACTCCTTTACTCTTGACCGGATTCGAGGGGCGGTCGCGCTTCACCGATCGCGAGGTGGTACACGTCCCTGTGTGAACGATAGGTCCTACGTTTTTGCCCCTTTGAGGCAGAGGCGGAGACCTCGTAAAGATAAAGGGATCGCTTTCGAGACTTCGTCGGGAGATGGCGCGCCGCCGAGATATGATCCTGGCTTTACCTCAGAGAATCGGGATGTTCTTCCCCCGGGTGACTTCTTTGACGAACTCCCTCCGGCGTTTTCCCGTGACGAGTCTTTAGACAACGAGGAAAGGGACAAGGTGACTGCGGAGGGTGCTCGCTTGGTCAACGAGGTTTGTTTTTGAAACTTGAGTAACTCCACTTTTCTTTTTATTTGACCTTGGCTTCTTTGCAGGCCGTGAGAGTGTGGAATGCATCGATCGATGGGAGTTTCCGCACTGCCCGGCTGGCCCGTTTCAAAGCGGAGGAAACGGAAAGGGAATTTGCTATGTATCGGCTGGAGGTGGAGGAGCAAAATCGCCGGCAAGCCAAGGTCCAGGCTCGAGCCCTCGCTCGTGCGGAAAGGAGCGGACGGAGGAGAGCTGCCGCCGAGATGAACCGAAGGGCCGAAATTTTTTCTACTGAGTTCAAAGCGTACAAAGAGGCTCAGGACTTTGTAGGTGATTTTCGCGAGTGCCGTGGTTCGGTCGGTACCCTCAGCAAGATGCAGCGTGAGGACTTCTCTCTTTCCGGCGAACTTGCCACGATGGATGGCTCGATGAGGATATGTGCCAGCGCCGAATCCTTTGTTCCTCCGATTGAAGGGAGAATTCGAGAACTGTGGAATCCTATCCAAGTCTCGGAGGATACGGCGGATGTAGGCGAGGGTTCAAACGCAGGCGACGGGGGTGAGGAGGTCGACCAGCCCGATTCTTCGTTCGGAATATCTCTAACCGACTGCTATGCATTTGATTATAATTTATGATAGGCCAACTGTGGCCGTTTGTATGTATGTGTCGCGACTCCTAGGAGGTCGCGTGACTTTATGTTTTTCGGGATCGGCCGTTGGTGGCTTTCGAATCCCTGTTATAAAGGCCTTTTATGAACTATGCGTTTTGATTTATACTTTCGTCAAGTGTTGAGGGTTTGAATACGCGTAGTCACTTCGCATTCAATCTCTTTTTTTTTTGTCGCTAGGTCCGTAGGTCACTTCGTAGTGAACGTTAGGTTTGTAAACGATAAGAGGCAAATTTTGGGATCTCGTATTCTAGATACTTATGCCTATGAGATGTCTTAGATACCAGTAAGGCTGGGTTTAGGGCAAGACCTAGGTCTACTTTCGGACTGAAGCTGTGCGATGACAAATCGGCTTTCGTTTTGCTTGTTTGCGATTTTGACCTGACTCGTACCGTTCTAGAATCTGCGAAGTGTTTATCGGCTTATATGATTCGTTTGGGTACGAGTCGAGCTACTTCCTTTACGAAGAGCTAACCAAAATTTGGATTTTTTGTATAGCGCGCTATGATATCCTTGTCGGATGCAAAAGGACTTCGTTAGAAGCCGGACTACGAGTTTGATTGAGTGAAACGTTTCTGTATTTTTCCGTCGGGGCCAATCGACGGAAATGGTTTTTAGAGTCGCGGATGGACTGTTTAGTGGAGTTTTTAGAGTCGCGGATGGACTGTTTGGAGGAGAATTGAGAATCGAGACCTTTTGGGAACTAACGACGTCTCGCGTTCCTTAAAGATATGATTTTCGTTTTCCTTAATGTTTATGCGTTGAGTAAGCATTTGAATCAAAAGGATTTATCATTTATAATGTAGATTACATGCGAAAAGTGTTTTTGCGGGAGTACAAGGATATCCGTTCCCATCTCCCCCCCCCCTTTTTGGCGAGGGGGATAGCTGAACTCGTCGGGTTGCGACGAGCTGCCTACGTACCTCTTGCGAGGATCAAGCCATCTCGTAGTTCTGCTTCTATCACGGTTGTTATTACTCCACGATTTCTGGCGCCTTGACTATTTCAGCTAAGTCGGCGGTCGCGTCGGGAGTTGGATCATCCGTTTTTTCGGCGACGGACTCGAGGATTTTCCCAGTATCCTGAGTTGTGGCCTGTTCGGATAAATCCGAGTTGCTTTTTGCTGAGTTCTCGGAGGTACTCAGGTTCTTCTTGGTTCGCTTCGGGTTAGCTACTGGGGCGTTCCGATTGCTGCGAAGTTTATGTTCGGCTAGGAAGCAGAGTCGCGACTGTTTTTGGCTTCCCCAGATTACCGCTGTTCCAGTTGGTGTTGGAAATTTGACGCCGAGATGGTAAGTGGACGGGACTGCCTTCATGGCATTTATCCAAGGAGTTCCCATTATGGCGTTATAGATAGCCGGGTTATCCACTACCGCGAATTCGACGATCTTCGTGACTTCTTTAGCCATGACCGGGAGTCTGATTTTTCCGAGGGTCATGGATGTGACGCCCGAGAATCCAGTTAGTGGTCTTGGTTCTGGGATGACTTCTCCGAGGGGTATGTTCATCCTCTGTAGAGTGTCGCGGAACATGATATTGACCGTGCTTCCTGTGTCGATGAGGATGCGGCCGACTTCGAGATCTTGAATCACCAAGTCGATGACCAGAGGATCGTAGTGGGGTTTATCGAGTCCGGTCGTATCCTGTTCCTCGAAGGTGATTGCGTGACTGGGAACGTCGTCCTCCGGACACCATCCGGGGCTTGTCTCGGCCTTCCGTCCGTAGGCTTTGATCGACGACACAGAGTCCTGGTAAAAATGCGATCCTCCGATGACCATGTTGATCCTTTGGCGGTTGTTGTTGTTTCCTTCGCCGTCTTGTCTCCGTTCGCGTTTTTCGCCCGATTGAGTTCCAGGAGCGTTATTGGGATTGGCTCCGTCGGTCCTCGGCGGACGGTCAGAATCTAGGATCAGGTCTTTCATGCTCTTGACCGTTGCTAGTTTGCCGTCGAGCAGCTTCATAATGAGTCTAGCGCCGAGGACTTTGCAGTTGGCGGTAGAGTGACCTCTCGTCTGATGGAACTCGCAGCTGGAATTGTCCTTGTACGAGTTCCGCGTCCAGGTGTTTCCGGAGGTCCTTCCTTGCTCGGAATTAATGGCGTAATTATGTTCGCCTTGGACGTCTTCCCCCTCGTGATGGACGTACTTGTCGTTACGAGAGGTTTTCTTCTTGCCGGATGCTTTCGGCGGTCCATGCTTTTGCGCTAGGATTTTCATCTCTTCTTCCATGATGATGAAATCCGTTGCCTTGTGGAGGGTATCTTGGATGGTGCGTGGCCTTTCCAGAGAAATCCACTTTCGGAACTTCGATTTGTACCAGAGGTTCTTCCTCAGGGCGTCGATGGCGACTCTATCGCTGAGGCCTGTTACCCTGGACATCACGAGTTTGAACCTCTTTATGTAGTCGCGGAGCGGTTCGTCTTCCTTTTGAATTAGGCTCCAAAGGTCCACGTCGGAAGTTTCCCTGTCCATGAACATGGAGAATTGCTTCAGAAAAGCTGAAGCAAGCTGGCGGAAACTTCCGATGGAGTTTCTTTTCAAGTGTGAGAACCATTCGAGCGCAGCACCTCTGAGGTTCTCGACGAACAGGAGACAGCAGCCGACATCCTTTTCCCGCTCCGGAAGTTTAGACCTTGCCATTGCAATCTGGAAAGACTGCAGATGTGCCTTTGGATCTGTGGTTCCATCGTAGGTGGGAAGCTTTATTTTCCCAGGATCCGAGACTCGCGCCTCCGTGATTCGAGAGGTGAACGGGGTTTTTCTCGACTCCTCGAGGAGCAGGTCGATCTCGGGGGCAGTGCTGGTCGCGTGGTGAATCTGCGATTTTACCGCTTTCACCTCGGCTGCAGTTTTGGCGATGTACTCACGCAGATCGTGAATCTCGCTGGTGCCGTTTGCGCTCTTCTGTCTACGCTGGCGGCGATAGGCCCGAGTCTGGTCCTCAGCCAGCCTTTCTTGCTCTGACCAGTAGAGGTCTTCTTCCTCTTCTGTCATGGGTTTTTCGAAGGCTGCCGCCAGTCGGGCTGACTGACTTCGGGTCCTTCGGTGGTGGATGTCGGCGTCTTCGTCGGACGGATCCGATTGATCGCTGACATCCAGATTGATTCTTTCGACGTCGTCTCCTTCGTTGTCCCTTGCGGGAGGTGGAAGGTTGCCCGTCGTTTTCTTCTGCCCCGTCGGAGTGGTATCGTCAGGGACGAGTTCCGGGGATTTTCTCGGGGCATCTTTTTCTTGGTCTTCGGAAGGTCCGAAGTCCAGCCTCCTGACACGCCTCACCTTGGTGGATCCGCGCGGGAGTTTGCTTTTCGCTGTTAAGGTATTGACCTGTTTAGCGAGTGAAGCCATTAGTTTCTCCTGTTCTTCCGACCGTTTCTGGGCGGTGGCGAACAGTTCCTTCATCTGGTCCAGCATCGCGGTGTTTGCCTCGGCAGTGACCGTCGATACGTTTCCGTCAGGAGTCTTCTCAGCGTTGACATCGACGGCTGGTCCGTCGTGTGTTTGCTTGTCTTTTTCCGCGTCAACAGACATGCTTAACTGGGCGTGCGTAGTTGCGAGAAAGATAAAGCCGTGAATCCCCCTCCTTCTAGCGCCAAACTGTGGGAACCGAAATTCGCACTGTCGATTTTAGTTAAGTTAAAACGTAGGAAAACTAAGTTGACCTAGTTTTCCCCGAGGATCCCGGCTATCTGCTGGGCCACGCACGACAAAGTTAAAACAAGTCTAATTCGAGAATAAATGCGTAAAATGAATAGAGCAAAAAGAAAGAATCTTATTTCCGAATCTGCGGAGAACGTTTGGACAACAGGTCGAGATCTCGGCCACGAGAGCTGTCGATCGTCGCTAGTCTTAGAACCTAGATCTAACCTAGTTGAGTCGCAGCTCGCTAAAAAAGGAAATAAGCGCCTAAGTTCTAAATTGCTCTGGGGTGGTTTCTTTCTTCTGATTTTGGATCCCCCTTCCTCTGCTCCTAGCATTGCTTATATACTCCCATATGACGGTCTATCCTTGGTGGGCTGAGTCTGCCGTGGGCTGGACTTTTTCCATTTTCGTCAGCTTTCGTGTTTATCGGGAAAGTTGACATTTATCTTTTCGGATAGTTGACATTTATCTTTTCGGAAGTTTATCATTTATCTTGTCATGCGAAGATAATTGTAAACCGTCGCATCTATCCCTTTAGAAAATCGTAAACTGGTCGTCCGATCGGAGTTGGTCCCTTTCGGGCCGCATTCCGGGCTTCCGCTGTTTTTCTACGATTTCTCCGAAAGGATGCTCCTACTTGGATGTCGAGTCTTTCGGAAGATCTTCGATCCATTGCTGAGGTAAATGGTGTTGTACGATAACCATCACCGTTTTATACGAAGTCTTCCTATCCGTTGACGTCTTAGGGGTTTTCAGAAGTCTCGGAACAGAAAAAGAAGTTTTATTTATAAGGACTCGGAAAGTCGTGAAACACGGATTTCTGGCGACCCGGAGGCTTGGAACTTATGCACGAAGACTAGCCGTCCGACGACCCGAGCGAGCACGGGGCTAGCCGCCCGGCGGCCACGGCCAGCACGGGCGCTAGCCGCCGCCGGCCACGGTCAGCACGGGACTAGCCGCCCGGCGGCCACGGCCAGCACGGGCGCTAGCCGCCGGCGGCCACGGCCAGCACGGGGCTAGCCGCCCGGCGGCCACGGCCAGCACGGGCGCTAGCCGCCGGCGGCCACGGCCAGCACGGGGCTAGCCGCCCGGCGGCCACGGCCAGCACGGGCGCTAGCCGCCGGCGGCCACGGCCAGCACGGGGCTAGCCGCCCGGCGGCCACGGCCGGCACGGGCGCTAGCCGCCGGCGGCCACGGCCAGCACGGGGCTAGCCGCCCGGCGGCCACGGCCACGTCAGGTGTTGGCTGCTCGGTTCCTTCGGCACGTTCGTGTTCTTTGCGTTTTTAGTTTTCCGTAGGTTTTTTCCTTGTGTAGAAAATGTTTCTAGCAGTTGATTTCGAGACGATGAATCTCGAACTTAATTTTTTCTTAAGGTTTCTCGATTAACAATTAGTCTCTCGAGGTTGCTTTTACATCTTTCATATTTTTCCGAGATTTTCGGACATCGATTTCGTCTTGACCGATTTTGACCCCAACATCATATAAACCACCCTTGCCTAGGATTGATTAGTAGATTTTATTTAATTGGTTCCCTACCTCCTCGTGATTCGATCCCTAAGTACTACAGCTGTACCTCTTATTTGAGAGAGTAAGCTCTACTGGGTAATTTGAGCACTATCAATTCTCGCCGTTGTATTTTTCTGACCGATAGCTTCTGAGCTCCGGTCTCTCTTTCTCACCGTTTGTTTCCCCTTTTGTACGCCGACTAAACTCTTTCTCATCGGAATAAAAATGTTTTCGACTAAACCCACAATCAAAATCTGTCTACTTTAGCATAAAACCATTTTCCGACAAACATTTGTATATTTCGGGACTGGCTGTTTGTGGCTTTGAATCCCTACCGTTTTTTGCGGCTTTTATGAATATGAAGTAGATTTCTCGAAAATTTTGTTTTATGATTTGATTTATACTTTCGTCAAGTGCAGAGGGTAGAATGCGAGTAATAATTTCGTATTCTAACTCTTATTTCGTCGCTTGGTCCGTATGTTACTTTTTAGTGAGCGTCTTAGGTGTAAGCGATAATAGACATGTTTTAGATCTCGTATCTGGTTTTGATACTATGTCCACGAGATGTTAAGTACCAGCAAGACTGGGTTTAGGGCAAGACCTAGGTTTACTCTCAGCTATAAGGTTGTGCGATGACTGATCGGCTTCCGTTTTGCATGTTAGTGATTTCTTCCTGATTCTTACTGATTAAAGTCTGCGACTTGGCGCCGGCTTATATGACTTGTGTAGCAAGAATCAAGCTATCTCCGAAGGAGTGCTAAACCAAAATTTGGTCCTTGTCGGATGTAAGAGGATCTTTAAAAAGATCTGACTAGAATTTGTTTAGGTGAAATGTTTCTATGTTTACCCGTCAGGGCCAATCGACGGGTTGGTCTTTTTTTTTAAGTCGCGAACGGACTGTTTTGATGGATGTTTAAAGTCGCGAATGGACTGTTTTGATGAACTGTTTAAAGTCGCGAACGGACTGTTCTGATGGATGACACGATTTAGATATCTTCAGGGAAACTGCGACATCTCGCGTTCCTTGAGGATACGTTTTTCGTTCTTCGTAATGTTTATGTGTTAAGAATCGACAGATCGAGAAAAATAATTTATTGAAAATGTTTCGAAAATATTGAATACAAGTGCGGGTATTTTGACCTTTTGTGGGAGTATACGAGTATACGTACCCACTCCCCCCCTTTTTTGGCGAGGGGATAGCTGAACTCGCCGGGTTTCGACGAGCTGTCTACGTACCTCTTCCGAGGATCAAGCCATCTCATAGTTCTGTTTGTGCTGCGAGTGTGTTTACTCGGCGGTTAGTTTTCCGTCGACCGCTTTAGTCGTAGGGTCGACGTTTTCGTCGGGATTTTTGCCTTTTCATTGAGTTGTGATGTTGTCTTCGGAATCAGGGATGGTTCCGATTTTCGAACCTACTTTTGCGGGAGATGTCGCTGTGCCCTTTGTCGGGAGATCCTCGGCGGAAGGCTGAGTTCGCTTGCATTTAACCGTGGAGGTTGTAGTGATCTGTCTTAATTTATATTCCGCTAAGAAACAAAGTCGCGACTGTTTTTGACAACCCCAGATTGCGGCGATTCCAGTTCTGTTCCCATGATCGCGTTGTAAGTAGCTGGGCTATCTACCACCGCGAAGTCAACTATCTTGGTGACATTTTTTGCCATGAAGGGTAGCCGGACGGATCCTAGGGTCATGGATGTTTGTCCGGAGAAACCCGTGAGCGGTTTCGGTACCGGGGTGATTTCCCCGAGCTCGACGTTCATCCTATTGAGGGTGTCGCGGAAGATTACGTTGACCGTGCTTCCGGTGTCGATGAGTATTCTCGCGACCTCGAGATCTCTTATTATGAGATCTACGACTAAGGGGTCGCAGTGAGGCTGGTCGATTCCGCCGGCCTCTTCTTCCGTGAATGTCACCGAACCACTCCGTCCATCTCGAGGAGGAGACCGTGTGGGGTACTTCGCACTTGACTCGGCCTTCCGTTGGTTGGCTTTGATAGCCGAGACCGAGTCCTTGCAGTACTGTGATCCTCCGATGATTATGTTCACCCTTCTGCGGCTATTATCATTCCCCCTATCATCCGGTCTCCTCTCGCGTTTATATCCTGCCTGATTTTTCGGAGAAGAGTTTTCCGCGGGAGGATTTTTATCTGGTTTTGACGGACGGTCGGTCTCGAGGACTTTTCAATTAGCCATGGAGTGACCCCTGGTCTGATGGAACTTGCAATAGACGTTTTCATCGTAACTCTGGTTACGGTTCCACGTCTTCCCTGAAGTTCTGCTTTGCTCCGGATTGATCGCGTAGTTGTGCGCGCCTTGGAGTTCTTCTCCCTCGTGATGGACGTACTTGTCATTATGAGAGGTCTTTTTCCTTGACTTTGGATCCACGTCTTTCGAAGAGTTCCTTATCGGCTTATGTTTTTGCGACAGAACTTTCGTCTCTTCTTCGATCATTATGTAGTCTGAGGCTTTGTGGAGGGCGTCCTGGATCGTGCGAGGTTTTTCGAGTGTTATCCACTTTCTGAACTTTGACTTGTCCCAGAGCGCCTTTCTAAGCGCGTCGATGGCGACTTTGTCGCTGATTCCGCTAATCTTCAACATGATCAGTTTGAACCGGCTCATGAATTCTCGGAGAGAATCGCCCTCTTCCTGGGTTAGGCTCCAGAGATCGACATCGGAAGTTTCTCTATCTATGAACATAGAGTACTTAAGGAGGAATTCTGACGCGAGTTGGCGAAAGCTTCCGATGGAGTTTCGCTTTAATCGGGAGAACGACTCAAGCGCCGCACCTTCGAGATTTTCGACGAACAGGCGGCAGTAGCCGGCGTCTTTCTCGCTTTCTTTGAGCCTAACTCTTTCCATAGTAATATGGAATGCCTGGAGGTGCGCCTTAGGGTCGGTTGTACCCTTATAGATAGGTATCTTGAGCTTCCCCGGATTAGACACCTTGGTTTCGGAGATGCGCGCGGTGAAGGGCGTTTTACGAGCCACCTCGAGTAGCCTATCGATTTCTGGGGCAACACTCTTGGCGTGGTGAATCTGCGATTTCACGCCCCTTACTTCCGCAGCAGTTTTGGTGATGTAATCGCGGAGATCGTGGATATCTGGATTCTCTCCAGGGGTCTTCTGAGCTTGTCGGCGTTCGCGGCGAGTGTTCTCGGTTTGCCTTTCGGCCAGTTCCTCCTGTTTGACCCAATAGAGGTTTTCCTCTTCTTCCGTCATGGGTTTGTCGAACGGAGAATTCTCCCGAGCCGACCGGCTGCGGGTTCTTCTTGGATGGACGTCGGCA
Source organism: Raphanus raphanistrum subsp. raphanistrum (assembly GCA_019706035.1). Classification (NCBI taxonomy): domain Eukaryota; kingdom Viridiplantae; phylum Streptophyta; class Magnoliopsida; order Brassicales; family Brassicaceae; genus Raphanus; species Raphanus raphanistrum. The sequence continues at coordinate 33,436,332 of CM033984.1, forward strand.
TTTTCCTCGGAGTCATCGCTAGGCTCCAAGTCGATGCGCTTGACTTCATCCACCTCAGTGTCCTTTTCGAACGACGGAGGATTTTCTGAGTTGCTCTTTTCGACAAGGGATGTTTCGCTAGGGTTTTGTCCTGAAGGACGTTCCTGCGAAGGTCGAGGCCTATCGTGTGGGGTTGCGAACTCGAGTCTTCTTCCGCGGAGGGAAGACTGCGCGGGCCCTTGCCGTTAGGGTTTGAACATGTTTGGTTAGGGTTCCCACGAGTTTATCCTGCTCTTCCGACCTCTTCTCGTAGGCGGAAATTATCTTTTTGAACTCGTCGAGCGTCGCGGCGTTAGCAGGTGCATTGGCCGCGGTTACAGCTGCTGGAGTGTTCAAAGCGTCCTTGCTTGCTCCGTTGAGAAGAGTTTGCAGGTTCGTTGTATCGTCGATAGTCATGTCTGGTCGAGCGTGTTCTGGTTGTTAGTAAGATTGATCCGTACCCCCCCTCCTTTTAGCGCCAAACTGTGGGAAGCAAAATTCACACCGTCAATGAATCATATAATTTAGGAAACTAGGAAAACCATTTCCAGAGGTCTCGGATATCTGAGAAACCACACGCAAAGCAATCAGAACACGAAAATAAACGATTAAACAATAAGAAATCATAAAAGTAAATGGAGAGCAAGGAAAGATCTTATTTCCGATTTCGCGTTTGAGCATAACAACAAGGTAACGTGCTACGGCTATGAGAGCTGTCAGCGAGATCCCTAGTCTAATACCCGAATGTGGCTAAACCTAATTGAGATGCAGCTCGAATAACAAAAACGGAAAATTCCCTAAATTGCTCTAAGTGCTAGTTTGCTCTGAGAAAAGTCTCTCTTTATTCCTCTCGCTTTGAACTCCTTATATACTCCCTCCTAGATCGGTTTACGCTTTCCTCTTTTTCCCTTAAGCCGTCATAGTCCGAAAAATGGAGATATTCCATTTTTTCCGATCTTCATGATTATCTGCGGAAAGTTTCCATTTATCCGTGGAAACTGATGTTTATCCTTCAAGCATAAACGTTGCAAGGTTTATGGGTTGTTAAGCATAAACGTTGTAAGTGGGCCTTGAATCAAGTTTAGGATCCTTTGGGCCGTCTTTTGGTTCGAGACGTTTGTTACGATTTCTCCGATAAAGTTAAGTTTCGGTGGTTTCGTCGTAAACCGAGCTGACGATCCCATTTGATTGAGATATCAAGATATGGTTAGCCGTGGCATGCGGAGGATTGTTATAAGGATAGTCGAGAGTGCATAGTTTCACGTCGTATCATCGTTTCGGAATACTTTGGACATTTCGGAAAATGGTTGATGTACGTATGCTCGGGCGCTGTAGCGACCGAGCTTTGTCCGCAGGCCGGTCGCTATAGCAAACCAGCTTTATACTGAGCTCGGTCGCTATAGCGAGGGAGCCGTGTCCGAGGCCCGGTCGCTAGCGACCGAGCTTTGTTCGGAGCTCGGTCGCTATAGCGACCGAGCCGTGTCCGAGGCTCGGTTGCTATAACGACCGAGCTCAGTTAGGAGCTCGGTCGCTATAGCGACTGAGCTGTAACCTGTTGGGGTCAAAAACGGTTATCTCGAAATCAACGGCTAAGTCTATTTGTCATACGAAAGTATAAGGAAGAAACGGGAAGTGATCTAAGTTTGGATAGGCCGAACGACAAGGAATCCGCCTTGAAACTTCAAAGAGCCCGTTCTCTCAAACCGTGAGGACCCAGAGAACGATCAAGATATCAAATCGAAGCCCTCGTCGAGACGCACGTGCTGGTCCTGGCCGCCGGCGGCTACGGCCCGTGCTGGTCCTGGCCGCCGGGCGGCTAAGCCCCCGTGCTGGTCCTTGCCGCCGGGAAACTTCGAAGAGCCCGTTCTCTCAAACCGTGAGGACCCAGAGAACGATCAAGATATCAAATCGAAGCCCTCGTCGAGACGCACGTGCTGGTCCTGGCCGCCGGCGGCTACGGCCCGTGCTGGTTCTGGCCGCCGGGCGGCTAAGCCCCCGTGCTGGTCCTTGCCGCCGGGAAACTTCGAAGAGCCCGTTCTCTCAAACCGTGAGGACCCAGAAAACGATCAACATATCAAATCGAAGCCCTCGTCGAGACGCACGTGCTGGTTGTAGCCGCCAGGCGGCTAGCCCCCGTGCTGGCCGTGGCCGCCGGCGGCTAGCGCCCGTGCTGGCCGTGGCCGCCGGGCGGCTAGCCCCGTGCTGGCCGTGGCCGCCGGCGGCTAGCGCCCGTGCTGGTCGTGGCCGCCGGGCGGCTAGCCCCGTGCTGGCCGTGGCCGCCAGCGGCTAGCGCCCGTGCTGGCCGTGGCCGCCGGGCGGCTAGCCCCGTGCTGGCCGTGGCCGCCGGCGGCTAGCGCCCGTGCTGGCCGCGGCCGCCGGGCGGCTAGCCCCGTGCTGGCCGTGGCCGCCGGCGGCTAGCGCCCGTGCTGGCCATGACCGCCGGGCGGCTAGCCCCGTGCTGGCTCGGGTCTTCGGATAACGATCTTCGGTACACGAATCCCAGTCCCCGGCAGTCTGGAGTTTGTACTTTGAGTTTTTCTCAAGTCCTCGCAGGACGAATCATCGAGATTCCGTGTACGAAACTCCAGTCCTTACTCCAATCAAAGACCGTCGGAAACACTTCGGAAACTCGTAAGGTATCAACCGGAAGGAAGATCTTAAATTCTTCGTACGAAACAGCGATGGTTATCTTAAGACACCACTCGTCTCAACTCTACGAATGAATGAAGAACTTCCGGAGAGATCGTAGAAAACCACGGAAGTCCTGGAAACGGCCCGAAAGGGACTAAACACGATCGGACAGTCCGTTTACGATTATCTGAGATAGATACGACGATTTACGTTTATCTTTGCATAGCGAGATAAATGCTAAATTTCCGGAAGGGTAAATGTCAAGTTTCCCGAAAAGCATGGAGGCCGACGAAAATGGAAAGAAGCCCGCCCTGCGGCCCAGAAGAAGGTTAGACCGTCATAAGGAGGAGTATATAAAGGAGCTTTGGGAGAGGAAGAAAGGCAGAGCAAAAATCATTAAGAGAGAGAGAAATCCGAGATTGGAGACCTAGAAAGCTCCTGTTAGGTTAAGAACTTAGAATTTAGGCGGTAGACTAGCAAGGTAGGACCTAGAACGTTCGGCCGCCTCTCGTTCTATTTTCATCTTGTCCGCAGGCTCCTGTCTCTCTCGGAAGGATCTAACAATCCTTTTACTTAGAGTTCCGCTCATAGAAACCCTAGGCGTTATTCTCGACACGCCCGTTTCTATGACAAACGCTCGTACTAGACGAACTCCGCCAGGCAGTTCGATCTCTTGTTCAAATCTTTCCAACTGAACTACGTCCGACTTGATCCTCGAAAGGGGTACGTAGGCAGCCTTTCTCAAGGTCCAGTCCCAACTCTTAACAAAACCCTTGTTGTACTTAGAGTTCCGCACATAGAAACCCTAGGCATTATTCTCGACATGCCCGTTTCTATGACTAACGCTCGTACTAGACGAACTCCGCCAGGCAGTTCGATCTCTTGTTCAAACAACTCCAACTGAACTACGTCCGACTTGATCCTCGAAAGGGGTACGTAGGCAGCCTTCCTTAAGGTCCAGTCTCAAATCTTAATAAAACATTTCCGCATTTATTTGATCACTTGTCGTTGGTTGTCGCAGAGAATCCGGACCTTCAGGGAAAGTTAGGTTTACTTAGCTTTCCTCCGATTTACTTAACTAAAATCGACAGTGCGAATTTCGGTTCCCACAGTTTGGCGCTAGAAGGAGGGGGGGACGGATTACTCTTACTCTTACGGCCGCAAAACGCTTGATCAAAGCAATGTCTGGAAATATGAAAGACAAACTCACAGCTCACATCGACGCTGGTAAAACAACTTCAGCAGTGACTGCTCCTACGACCAACGCTTATGCAAACAATTATCTAAGATTATCATCTTACGGACAAACGTCCCGAGAACGGACCATCCCAACCAAGTTCGGGTCCTATCAACCATGCACCCCCGTCCAAGTTCCTGCAATACGGTCCTCGGGTCCATGGACACAACCCCCCTCGTTTGGGATTATCGAAGAAAGACTTCGGGATCGGGAAAATTCATAAAAAGACTTGGTAGTGGAGACGGATTCCTGCCTTCCGTATAAAACGGCTATGGTTAGCTTGAACACCAGTTGCCTTAACTATACGAGGAATTGAAATCCTTTCGGAAAAACCAGCGTCACATCGACGGCTTTTTCTAAAGAAAAATCGTAAAAACGTCTAAGTCCCAAGACAGCCCAAAAGGGGCCCGAATCACGGCTAAACGACCCACATACGATTTTAGGAAGGATCGAGCCCAAAGCTGATATGACGGTCTGATTACCAAGTAGAGTTTCGACTGAAAATGCTTTTTAGAATTTCTCCTGGAAATCGCGGAGAAACCCCAAATTACTCATGAAACAGAAAGCACGACTGATCGGGTTACCAATCAGCGTTTCTAATGATAAAATTCGATAACATTTTACGGAACACCTTTCGTAAAATAAATTCTCGAAAATATTTCACGAGACAGCTTTTGCATGATTAAACTCGACAACATTTTACAGAACAGTTTCCGTAAAATTAACTCGACAACATTTTGTGAAATAACTCTCGTAAAATAAAAGGTCAACAACGTTCTAAGAAACATTTTCTACACAAGGAAAAACCTACGGAAAACAACCAAGAACGCAAAAACACGCACAAGCCGAAGGAACCGAGCAGCCGACTCCGGTCGTGGCCGTGCCCGCCGGGCGGCCAGCCCCGTGCTGGCCGTGGCCGCCGGCGGCTAGCGCCCGTGCTGGCCGTGGCCGCCGGCGGCTAGCGCCCATGCTGGCCGTGGCCGCCGGGCGGCTAGCCCCGTGCTGGCCGTGGCCGCCGGGCGGCTAGCCCCGTGCTGGCCGTGGCCGCCGGCGGCTAGCGCCCGTGCTGGCCGTGGCCGCCGGGCGGCTAGCCCCTCGCTGGCCGTGGCCGCCGGCGACTAGCGCCCGTGCTGGCCGTGGTCGCCGGATGGCTAGCCCCGTGCTGGCTCGGGTCGTCGGACGGCTAGTCTTCGTGCGAAAGTTCTAGGCCCCCGGGTTGTCAGAAATCCGTGTTTTGCGACTTTCCAAGATCCCGCAAACAAAACTCCTTTTCTTGCTCCAAGATTTCGAAGAACCCATAAGACGTCAACGGACAGGAAGACTTCGTATAAAACGGTGATGGTTATCTTAAAACACCATTTGCCTCGGCAATGGATCGAAGATCTTCCGAAAGACTCGACATCCAAGTGTTGGCTAGCCCCCGTGCTGCCTCTAGGCGCCGGACAACTAGCGCACCCGTACTGCGCTGGTTATCGGGCGACACAACATTCGTCAAGCCCGGCAAATCCTCGCAAAACTATTCCGACGATAGTCCTAGACAATACTTCACGAGACAGCTTCTGCGCGATTAAACTCGACAACATTTTACGAAACAGTTTCCGTAAAATTAACTCGACAACATTTTGTTGAAAAACTCTCGTAAAGTAAAAGCTCGGCAATATTTTACGAAATATCATTCGTAAAGAAAAACAATATCATAAGATTCTTGACCTGACCAGTTCACTCATAGCTTGACGAAATATCAAGCCTCACTCAAGTGACGTCTTGCCAATCATTTTCGCTTGTCCGCCCACCTTAGCCTTCTTCGAGTTTCGCCTACTTCTCCTCCCTTTGCTTCAACGATTCTGCACTATTCCTTCGGGTACATGGTCGATTTGACCAGCAGTACGAAGAAACGAGGATATGAACTTAGGCGAAGACCTTTGACAATAAAACGTTAGAAGACAAAGAGGAACGGACATGAGGCCATCTCGAGTAATCAATGAGACTAAGGTACGTCCGACTTAGAAAATTTTATCATAGGAAAGGAATGGGAACGTCTTGTAAACTGCCGTAAAATTTAGGGAACTTAGAACCTAGGTGGAAAGTCTAGCAAGCTAAGTCTTAGGCATTTTCTTCCAGTTTTGTTCTATTGTTTCTTGACCGCCTAGGCAGAACACGCAAACCGATCTAATCTCTCGAAAATCCGAGAAACGATCGCCGCGCATCCTTGGCATACTCATTCCGCTTCCGTGAGACTAATGGCTCGACGGTGAGCTACAAAATTAACGAAATAACCTTCGGTAAAACTTCATGAGTAACCCGAAGCAACTTTCGCCAAAAAAAAAAAAAAAACGAAGTCAAAGCGGAAACGTTTCCCGTGTAAACCACGGAAACAAGGCTACTTTGACTATCTACGATTTTCTATCTCCATGAAACCGGTCATCCATTACTTTATACGAAGCATCTATCGTATAACTGAAACCTAAAGTGGAAAATCGTTTCAAAAAGCCATCAGCCATAACTCGGAAAAACCCGCTACGCTTGGCATGTCAATCTCGATGAACGATATTCGGCCCTCGGCCAACTACGCCTTTTCATAAAGCCCGAACATGCACTCGACATTGCCATTAAGGACAATCGTCAACTAAACACGATCTTAACGGTAACACAAAGGGTCATGGACTGGTCCTTTACCAACGACTTCCTTGGCTAAACGGCTGAAGTCAGCCTCCATACTTAGCGACCACAACTCCAACCGTGTAACGGCTAAAAAAAGACAATCCACGATTTGTCGTAAAACGACAAACGGATATTATGCAAGCAGTTTGTCGTATAACCCAAAATCGGAAATCATACGATAACGAAACTCGATCCTAACAACCAAATGGTTAAACGGAAAATCCTAAACTTATCATCAAATCGATTAAGTTCTATACACCCCATAAAACGCGGCACGAAAAGAAACGCTCGTAGCAAAGCTCCCAGAGCTATACGAGTCATTCTTACAAAAACAAATCTCAGAAGGCCAACACTTCACGAAACATAGTGAAGTTAGACGCTTCCCCCTGGTAAAATTTACGCGACCCTTCGGTCCTAAATCCTCAACACAGTTCGCCAACTAGTAAACGGCTGCGACAACGGATCCAGTATCCATGAAACGATTATCACATCCAGACACATGTCTCTCATCGCTTACACCTAAAATCGCTTGCTAAAAAGTAGCATACGAACCAAGCGACAAAATCACAATCCGAAGTGACTACTCGGATTCTATCCTTAACACTTGACGAAAGTATAAATCACATCATAAGCGAAAGCCCATAATCCTCTTATGGCATGAGAAAAATAAAATCGCAGCACTGCGAGACGTCGCTTCGTGCTCGGATAAACATTTTTCGATAACAAATTCATACGCCTTCAAAACGGCATCATTTCGTTGTTGCTGATCACAACAAACGAACTCTAACGTCCTAAACAGACAAGCCACCTAAGGGTAGGCTCTTTTACATCCGACAAGGATCCCATAGCGCGCTATACAAAAAATCCAAATTTGGTTCAGCACTTCGTAAAGGAAGTAGCTCGATTCGTGCCCAGACAAATCATATAAGCCGATACCACTTCGCGGATTTTAAAACGGTACGAATCAGGTTAAAATCACAAACAGGCAAAACGAAAGCCGATTTGTCATCGCACAGCCTCAGTCTGAGAGTAAACCTAGGTCTTGCCCTAAACCCAGCCTTGCTGGTATCTTAACATCTCATAGGCAAAGCGTCAACGACGCGAGATCCCAAAACTTGTCTCTTCACTCAAGTCTGTACGTTTTCACGAATTTTCACGTAAATCGTAAACCGCAGGAAAATCTCGCTTTGTACAAACTACGGATACGGTGATCGTCAGGGAGGCAGGAATGAGACGACAACTCACACCCTGCCCCTCTAACTTCGACAAACAGAAGTTCTAAACGCAAAATATTTCATAAACGCATACCGCGAGTTCAATACAACGCCCTAAAAAGGGCAGGGAATCAAAGCCACCAACGGCCAGTCCCGAAATCATACATAATGGCCAACCAACGGCCAAAATGTAATCAAAATAAAAATCTCTAAAGGGATTGATAAACCTAGACGCTCCCAGGAGCATCACCTTCATTCTCAAAACTCGCCCAAAGTAGGAACGGTCTCACCGTCGCCTCCATTGGTCGCACCACCGCTGCACGTCTCATATGCGCCGGCTTCGCGATCCTTGACTGCGTAGTCCTAGTCCTCCGAATCCTCCGAATGCAGGACAAGGGTGCACACGGATTTCAGACCAGCAAGAATCAAGTCGAAGTTGAGCAACGAACTCACGGTCTTCCCGACGTCACACTCAAGATCGCCAATCAAAGGTGATGTGGATTTCCGCAATGAAATACTCTTAGCCAAAAATTTCGATTTTCAACTCATAATCTTCCGCCCGCAAGATCGCTCCCGCATCTTGCATGCTGGGGGGCTAACTGTTGGGGTCAAAAACGGTTATCTCGAAATCAACGGCTAAGTCTATTTGTCATACGAAAGTATAAGGAAGAAACGGGAAGTGATCTAAGTTTGGATAGGCCGAACGACAAGGAATCCGCCTTGAAACTTCAAAGAGCCCGTTCTCTCAAACCGTGAGGACCCAGAGAACGATCAAGATATCAAATCGAAGCCCTCGTCGAGACGCACGTGCTGGTCCTGGCCGCCGGCGGCTACGGCCCGTGCTGGTCCTGGCCGCCGGGCGGCTAAGCCCCCGTGCTGGTCCTTGCCGCCGGGAAACTTCGAAGAGCCCGTTCTCTCAAACCGTGAGGACCCAGAGAACGATCAAGATATCAAATCGAAGCCCTCGTCGAGACGCACGTGCTGGTCCTGGCCGCCGGCGGCTACGGCCCGTGCTGGTCCTGGCCGCCGGGCGGCTAAGCCCCCGTGCTGGTCCTTGCCGCCGGGAAACTTCGAAGAGCCCGTTCTCTCAAACCGTGAGGACCCAGAAAACGATCAACATATCAAATCGAAGCCCTCGTCGAGACGCACGTGCTGGTTGTAGCCGCCAGGCGGCTAGCCCCCGTGCTGGCCGTGGCCGCCGGCGGCTAGCGCCCGTGCTGGCCGTGGCCGCCGGGCGGCTAGCCCCGTGCTGGCCGTGGCCGCCGGCGGCTAGCGCCCGTGCTGGTCGTGGCCGCCGGGCGGCTAGCCCCGTGCTGGCCGTGGCCGCCGGCGGCTAGCGCCCGTGCTGGCCGTGGCCGCCGGGCGGCTAGCCTTGTGCTGGCCGTGGCCGCCGGCGGCTAGCGCCCGTGCTGGCCGCGGCCGCCGGGCGGCTAGCCCCGTGCTGGCCGTGGCCGCCGGCGGCTAGCGCCCGTGCTGGCCATGACCGCCGGGCGGCTAGCCCCGTGCTGGCTCGGGTCTTCGGATAACGATCTTCGGTACACGAATCCCAGTCCCCGGCAGTCTGGAGTTTGTACTTTGAGTTTTTCTCAAGTCCTCGCAGGACGAATCATCGAGATTCCGTGTACGAAACTCCAGTCCTTACTCCAATCAAAGACCGTCGGAAACACTTCGGAAACTCGTAAGGTATCAACCGGAAGGAAGATCTTAAATTCTTCGTACGAAACAGCGATGGTTATCTTAAGACACCACTCGTCTCAACTCTACGAATGAATGAAGAACTTCCGGAGAGATCGTAGAAAACCACGGAAGTCCTGGAAACGGCCCGAAAGGGACTAAACACGATCGGACAGTCCGTTTACGATTATCTGAGATAGATACGACGATTTACGTTTATCTTTGCATAGCGAGATAAATGCTAAATTTCCGGAAGGGTAAATGTCAAGTTTCCCGAAAAGCATGGAGGCCGACGAAAATGGAAAGAAGCCCGCCCTGCGGCCCAGAAGAAGGTTAGACCGTCATAAGGAGGAGTATATAAAGGAGCTTTGGGAGAGGAAGAAAGGCAGAGCAAAAATCATTAAGAGAGAGAGAAATCCGAGATTGGAGACCTAGAAAGCTCCTGTTAGGTTAAGAACTTAGAATTTAGGCGGTAGACTAGCAAGGTAGGACCTAGAACGTTCGGCCGCCTCTCGTTCTATTTTCATCTTGTCCGCAGGCTCCTGTCTCTCTCGGAAGGATCTAACAATCCTTTTACTTAGAGTTCCGCTCATAGAAACCCTAGGCGTTATTCTCGACACGCCCGTTTCTATGACAAACGCTCGTACTAGACGAACTCCGCCAGGCAGTTCGATCTCTTGTTCAAATCTTTCCAACTGAACTACGTCCGACTTGATCCTCGAAAGGGGTACGTAGGCAGCCTTTCTCAAGGTCCAGTCCCAACTCTTAACAAAACCCTTGTTGTACTTAGAGTTCCGCACATAGAAACCCTAGGCATTATTCTCGACATGCCCGTTTCTATGACTAACGCTCGTACTAGACGAACTCCGCCAGGCAGTTCGATCTCTTGTTCAAACAACTCCAACTGAACTACGTCCGACTTGATCCTCGAAAGGGGTACGTAGGCAGCCTTCCTTAAGGTCCAGTCTCAAATCTTAATAAAACATTTCCGCATTTATTTGATCACTTGTCGTTGGTTGTCGCAGAGAATCCGGACCTTCAGGGAAAGTTAGGTTTACTTAGCTTTCCTCCGATTTACTTAACTAAAATCGACAGTGCGAATTTCGGTTCCCACATAACCGAAGCTCGGTCGCTATAGCGACCGAGCGTGATTCCGTGATTCGATCGTTATAGCAATCGAGCTCTTGTTCATGACTCGGTCGCCATTGCGACCGAGTTTGTGCCGTGGACCGAAATCCATCGTTTAAGCGTCCGAAACCATCACGATGCTACGATGCTTTGGGGATGTTTGGACCTTCGATAATATCGCATCGTTGATTCTTAATTCGTTGATTTAAGAAATTGTTGTTTTAAGAAATCATTGTTTTAAGAAATCTTGTTTTAAAACAAGATTTTCCCGCAAGTTTTTCGTATAAGTTTTTATTTCTTGAAAACGTAGAAATTCTTGAGTTAATAATCTTTTACGGTTATTTGGGTGCCAACTTCGCCTTGTACGATTTCGACCCCAACAGTTTTCAAATTACAAATTCACAATTACCAAAATGCGGGAATGTTCCGGTGAAAGAGGCTTTCCCTCTTCACAAACTTCAAAGTCGGATAGTAACTCTACCGTACCTGCATAATCAATCAGCAAAAGATATCAACTTTCTATGGATCAAGATTTCTATCAAATTTCGTGTATAAGAGATATAGAGAGAGGGGGAAGATTACAAACCTTTGTTAAATCGAAGAGGTATACCCAGCTTCTTTAGAAACGGTCCCATCTCATGTGTGAACTGTTTTGGAGATCTTCCTTCAGTTCAACCTGAACGATCAATTTGTACCAAAACAGTGTTGTTCAGTTCTTGAAATAACCAAACAATGCAGTGTCTCATCACAGTCAAGTTTGTTTGTTTATCTAGAGAAAGCTGGAACTAGTTCCAATCAGAAACCGTTTTTACTTGTAAAGCAGAAAAACCGAATTGACATAAACGATATGAATCAAAGCATTGTTAAGAAAATAGACGATTCAAAGGACGAAATGAAAAATGAAACCAAAACGTTTTCGAAAACAAACATGGAATCAAGATATAATCTCTCTCCTTAACTCTAAATATTCGCTCCGTAGTGAGACGGGACTGTACGAATATCGAGTCCTAGAATACAGCTATGGCAGATGATTCACGTTTCACTCGTAAATGCCCTAACGAACTATAAACTCTTCGAAACACTCTCAAGAACTTATGTTGGGAGATTTGCTGGTTTTACTGTGCGAAAACTTATCGAAATGAGAAGAGAGACTAATTGTATTTAAAGAGGTAAACGTGGAGAAACTTCCTGTAACTATGTACAACATGCGCTCGTTAGTGGGAATTTGGCAAAGATCTCGAAAATTTAAGTAACAAACTTATTTCCCAAGACTTGCTCACTCTCTCTTATCGTCTTTTCTTTTAGATATTTTGAAGAGACAATAAAATGCGTGACATTTTTAAATTTTGTAAACAAACTACTTTTCGTTTTAAAACGAAATGCATGTTTTTTTTTGAAAAAAACGTTGGGATTAAATGTTACCAAAAAGAACATCTTGTAATAGCCCTGGGGCCACATTCTCCCAAGCCCAAGCCCAGGCTCAAGCACACTCCGAGAATGTGATAAGAATAAGCATATTCTTTTAATGATTCTATATCTCGAGACGGGAAATCTTGTATGAACTTGAAAAAGAAGTTATACGATGAGTTCTCAAGTTAGGAGATTCAAATCTCTTTATACGCCCTAAATTAGAAGGATCACTCTAAGGTTGGTGGATTGGATAAGCCTTGCACCGAATGCTAGAAAGCACAAACGATCAAGGAACGTGGATCAAATGGTGACACAAGAGGTGCGGAAAATACCTTGATACTACCGAACTCCTAAGCCCGAAGATATGACTCACTCCGACAACTTAGAAGCTACGATCTACGATTAAGAACAAAGGATTCAACAAGAATTAAAATAAAGGTTTTTGATTAAAAATGTTGAACGATTTGAAACAATACAAAGCAAGCCTTTATATAATAGGCTGTGGGTTAGACCAAAGGTCTAAACTTATTCTAGGAAATACAAATAGCATAAATATGGTGGACTTGACCAAAGATTAAAGACCAAAGACCAAAGACCAAGACTATTGACCGATTTGGGAATTTGTGAACTCTTCGGCTGGTCGTGTTCTTTTAAATGGTTGACGGTCTCTGAATGACCTCCAGCTAGGTATATTATTCTACCATGACTTGTATTTTCTTGTTGGACCTTCTTGGACAAATCCAAAAACTGATTTCTTATTGAGCATAGGGCCTCCACGTTCTGTATCAAGCCCATTAGCTTCTCTCGGTCTAGAACTTCATAAGGCCCATAAAGCCAAGCTATGATCAATTGCTTATCTGGTTCGTACCTTAAGCTCCTCGTTGAGACATAGCTGTTGATCTGGGTCACATCATCTCCTCCTCCTTTAAAAGGCCAACCTTCTAGGATGAAGTAACCGTTGAGACATAGCTTTTGCTCAGCCAAGGTGTTTCTACTGTTTTTGTGCACACAAGCTCCTATTCCAGGCTCAAAGATGAAGTGGTATAGTCTTTCTTCAGGCATCAGTAGCTCCACTGGGTCGTACTCCTTGCAAACAAATAGCTGAACCAGTTTGGTACTTGATAAAGAACCGAGAATATCACATGAAGCATAGGCTATCATGAGGTTTTTTCCATGATCAGATTCTGTGCCACAATCAACCACATCTTCAGCAACTTTTTGGACAACCATGATAACACTTACATCCTCTGGTTCTTCCTCCTCATCAAAGATTGGACCGAGATCTTCCTCCTCATCAATGATTGGACCGAGTGATATACCATGGATTTTACCTGATTTTAGCCATGGTATATAAGGGTTTTACGATAGATTAACTATGTTTTGGAGTCTAGATAGCATATTTACAGGTTCAGGAGTGATTGGAGAGAAGATGGTGATATTGGAGCATTTTAGAGATTTCACCCGAGATGACCATATCGACCAGCGTTTGAGGTCGACACAGAGAGATTGATATCGATCAATGTACACCCTGTGACATCAATTGATGGTAAGTGCGCATAAGCCCAATTTGGTCACAGCCGACTTGAAGCCCAAGATTCCAACTAATTACCAAACTACCCCTGACGAGTTTGAACCTAATAGAGAGCTTTTCTTGTATTCTTATTTTTACGGCTAGAGGGTATCTAAGATTTTTAGTATCGGAGAGAAGATCCAAAGAGATTTATGATTGGAACTCCATTATCTATTATTTCTATCTTTTCTATTCTATGAAATTCTATTTAATATTTATGATGTTTTGCTTAGCTATTTCTGAGTAAACCACTTGTTAGGTTTAGAGTTCAAATAGGTTTTGAGGGATTAGCTGATATATGGTGTTTTTGACTATCTTGTATATATGTTTTACAATTGGTTTTCAAGTCTTTATCGAGTCTTTCTAGTCTTTATCGAGTCTTTCTAGTCCTTTTCGAGTCATTACAGATCTGAAGTTTCATTGGATGGGAGATGGACCAGTTGGAGCAAAAGAAGCAGAAAAGAGTGCAATCTGGTGATTTTCACACAAAGCAGTCTGATGACTGTTCCTGATCGAGTGGAGCGACCGAGTGCATGCTCATGTGGCAGAGATTTTTAAGGAAACCAAGTTATCTCGGGATTTGCCCTAATCTCTCTATTTTTCTCCGAGCCGCCAGGGACATCCATATATCTTCTTTTTCCTTTCTTATATTATTTGACTACGTTATTTTACACAGAGAAACATACTCTAGAGCTTTTTACTTTTGGATTTGCTAGTTTGTAAAGGGAGAAAGACATCTCTCTTGCCATAGAGAAGAACCCCTTGAACCCTTTTTTATCTCTTTTATTAACATGCAGTATTATTCAGAATCGATCTCTGTGTTTTCTCTTATTATGACTGAGTAGTAGATCTTGTTAGCCTAGGGTGTTAGGGTGCTAGATCGTGAGCTGGACATACAAAAGTATCCATCAATTGTCTTCATTCATTATTGTTCTTATTGCTTGCATTAAACTGACTGCTTAATTTTAGATCCTAGGTTTAACATGTTCATCAAAAGTGTAATAGGTTACTAGACTTGTCATGAATGCATGAATGAGCATTATATCTCTAACAGCTAAAGTAGATATTAGGGTGTTTTGTGAACATATCAGACTTGTTCTATACTGCTCACTGATATTGCTCAAATTACCCAGTAGAGCTTACTCTCTCAAATAAGAGGTACAGCTGTAGTACTTAGGGATCGAATCACGAGGAGCTAGGGAACCAATTAAATAAAATCTACTAATCAATCCTAGGCAAGGTTGGTTTATATGATAGAAATGAAAATAACAATTCATAAAATGAGCAAGGTAGTTGCTCTAACTAACAATATGATGGGTTGTTTAAATGTGATAAAGAGTGCTAGACATAGGGTTTCTATTCAGGAATGTAGATTATAATCTCTATAAATGCTTTAACAAGTTGCTTGCATGATACAATAGATCTCAGCCGCTTAACATATGTGATGAATCACTGGTTAAAATATCTAGATCTCTGGCCACACCTTTCGCATGATGACACAGAAAAAGAGTCGGTCGATATCCTTTTGAGATATCGAGCGATACACCTTTCGCGGCGCCGATCGATTCACCTGTCGGGATATCGATCGACGTCTTCTAGATCTGCCTAGGCGCAAACCGAATATGACCACAAGGTCTCAAGGAGGAACTGTCGTTCTTCTCAACGGGAAACATGCATCGCTCAAATGGATAATTCAAGATAATCTAAGATCCTAGTGATCTATGTTCTAGTTAGCTAATCTAAAACAAGCATAGGGTACAATCCATTTGATGAGTATCACAACTTAGCAATTATAGTTTGGGCCTAATCCCACAACCCTATTTAAACCCTAGATCTAACAAGTAGACTACTCAGACATAGCTAAGCAATTCATAACAATAGATAGATGAAAGAATTGCATAGATATAATAATGTAGAAATACAAAAGGAGATGAGAAATCTCTCCAATCTCTCTCAAACAAATAAAACTCTAGTCTCTCTCTCACACTCTTTGCTTTGAGGGTTGTTAAAAGCTTCAAGCTTCCAGGTTTCAAAACTTGCCGTCAAAAACACTTTGCAGGAGTATTTAAGCATTTCCATTAGGTTAAAAACTCGTCAGGGGCAATCTTGTAATTTGGTGAAGTCTTGGTGAAGTAGTCGGCTAAACCATTTCGTCCTCGATATCGATCGACAACACTAAATGTGTATCGATTGATTATAATCTTCTAGTAGCGGATCTTCTCAGCTACATCGATCGACAACTCAAGATGAGTATCGATCGATTATAATCGCAATGTTGACTTCCGACTTAGTCTTGAATGGTCAACTCGTGTGTATCATCTCTTGCACTCCAAAATGCTCCAAAACATCACTTTCTCACAAAATGCTCCTGAACTCGAAAACATACCTAACAGGCTAGAAAACAGATTAAATATATAATAAAATACTAGTATACCATGGTTAAAAACGGGTAAAATCCATGGTATATCAACTCCCCCAGACTTACTCCTTTGCTTGTCCTCAAGCAAAAACAGTAGTCTTTGGAAAAGGGTTGGAAATAGCAGGAATTCAAGGATTCAATATATTGAAGTCATCACTCTATGGGTTTGCAATCCATGTCTAAACATCCTAATCACAGAAGTTCATCATGCCTTATCCTAGCTTAGCAACTAAACTCATCTATTCAACAACTTAGCAATTCTCATCTGACATTCCCCTCTACTAACCTCATTTCTTAACATAAAATAAAAGTGCAGGCTTTACCTTGGGAGTATCGATCAAAGGACACATGGATTCAACTCAAACAAGTATCTGAACACACAGGTAGTCTTCTCTAATCCCTTTCTCCCCTCTTCTCTCTTCACTGAATCTCTTATTAGTTTCAATTTCAACAGGTTTCGATGCCACATAGGTCATCTAGTCCATCTCATTGACATTTGCATTGTAACTCATACATTTTTGACAAAGTGTAGCGAATAATGGGGTCGCAGGAATCACTCCTACCCCTCGTTTCCACAATGTGTGATCATTCTTGAGATTTAGAATACTGGGGTCGCAGGAGACACTCCTACCCCTCTGCCTCTCAAGAAATCATTTCAATCTCTTATAACATAAACTTAGATCTCGAGATGCCGAAGAGAGAGAAGGAAGGGAACCAGAAACACACAGACTTTTTACCTTCCAGACTTGTAGGAGGATTCCGATCCAGTGATTTCCAAGCCCCAAGACAAGCAAATAAGTCAATATTAGTGTTGGAGGTCAGCTTTGGTTTCTTCAAACAATCTTAGCTAGTGGATATAGATGGCAAGTTGATCCACTTTAGCATCTTTAGTACTATCTGCAATCAGTAATCTAGAATGGTGCTAAAGAGTGGTCAGACGATCAAATATAAATCCATATCAATGTTCCTATAATACTTATGCGAAAAATAATTTTGAAAAATAATTTAAATAAAAACCAAAATAAAAACACATATTAGTAAACTCCTCCCCCCCCAGACTTAAATTACACTGTCCTAGTGTAACATAGCCGGTGGCGAGGTAAATAAATAAAACCTAATTAATAAATATAACAAGTTAGAATGAATAAACCTGATCGACAAGATGTCGATCGATTCGTAGTGGTATACGTCGATCATTAGAAATGGTCGTGTGGTGTCGAGCGATATGAATGATGAATGTCGGTCGATGGAATTATATTTCTACTTGGATCTAATAAAACTGCAAAATAAATCCGAAAAAAAAATAAAAGCAAAAATGAAAAATAAAAATAAAAATAAAATAAAGAAAAAGAAAACCTAATAGTGGGTTGCCTCCCACTCAGCGCTTGGTTATAGTCATTTAGCTTGACTGTGGTAGGTGAGTGACTCATGGGGTGCAGAAACTGCTGATTACCGGACATCAATCACCAATCTTGTGTCTCCTACTATTGAACCATGTGGTGACGAAGCTTCTTGTGGCATCATCCGCTTGTAGTTGTTTCTTATCTATCTGGAGGACTATATCTTGAAGTTTCCTCACAGAATTCTCGATGTATTCGATTTTGTCAACTTTCCTGTCGATGGTCTGGTAGGTATGTACGGACAATAATTTCAGGTCACTCTGTAATGCATCGATCCTGTCCAGGATAAACTGATCTCGGTCTGCTAAAGACTCGGTGTCGATCGATGCTACGAGATGCGTGTTGGTCATTTCGCTGAGGGGTCTGTCGGTCGACTCGGAATCCACTGTGTCGATCGACTGTGAGCACTGTCCTTGGTACTGCAGAGCACGTATATTGCCCTTCATATGGCGAGTAGTTCTGCAGAGGCTGTTAACTCTTTCGTTAACAGTGTAGTCAATTGTATCACAGGTCCCGTGGAGTCTCCTCTCCATAGCATCCATAGCCTCGTACAGCTCATGTTTAAGTTCATCAACTTCTGCTGTAGTGCCTGCTCTTCTCGCTGGTGGTGGCTCGATGTCGATCGATGTTGGTCGAGGCCTGTCGATCGATGCTTTGTTGTTGTCACGAAGATCAATATAAGCTTTAACTATGCTCATATCTCTTTCTAGCTTGTCCAGCTGTCGTGAAAGTGTATCCAGGTATCGCATGATAGGTGAACTTAAAAGATCATGCTTCTCTTCGTACGATTTCATCCTATCTTCCAGTTCTGCGAACCTCGTGTCGATCGACGATGAAGAATGTGTTCGATCGATGGAAAAGTAGCATTCTGAGCTTGGTCATTCTGGCGAATTGTGTCCAACTCTTTCTGTAGAAGATCTATCCTCTTGCTTAACCATTCGACATTATTGTTGAGAGGGCTGTAGATGTCTCCAATCCGTGTATTGATGTAGGCAACCTCCCATTCATCTTTCTTAGGTGATGAACAGTCTGGTCGGTCCATGGGTGTAGTCTTGCCGATGTCGACCGATGGTATAGGTACTATGTCGGTCGATACTGGTGGCGTAGCCTCTTTCTCAAGCATGGTCAATATGTTTCCAAGCTCCACTCTTATCTCAGCCATATCATTCTAGAAGTCCTTTTAACTGACATCCAAAGGCTGGAAAGTGTCTTCCACCCAATGTGTGCATGTTTGCCTCAAGGTGCGCCTGAGCTCTCCATACATCAGTCACCATATCATCCACCTCCTCTCTACTATAGGGCACTGGTTGTGGTGTGTATGCATGGTAAGGGCGTGTGTGTATTGGAAGACGCGAACAACCTTTGTGAAAAAGGGATGCTCTATCCAAAAGTCTCTTTACTTGCTCCTTGGTAACATGGATGATCGCACCATCAACTCTTCTAGCATAGCCAAACTCGTCTCTGTAGACACCATATTCATCCTTAGCCTCCCACTTGAATCTCCTTGATCCATCAGTATTGAAGGCACGTCGTCCAAACTCCAATCGTCTGTCGGGCGATCTGACTCTTGGTCTGTCGATCGATCCGGGATATCCGCCATCGATCGATGGTGTTGAAACGTTGTCGATCGATGGTGTTCGTCGAGGTTGACCGAAGTGTTGAGGAACTGTATCATCCCTTGTGTTGGTGTTGTGGTTGTCCTGGACGTGATTTAGGATGTCTGGATGGCTACGTTGCTGTGTGAACAGGTTCTCTGGTCCATTAGCAACTTGGAGGATATCTGCTATGTCTTCTCTAGTTATGTGCAGAACTCTTCCATCCATAGCTCTTGCATAACCATCTGTGTCCCTGAAAATTCCAAATTCATCAGGTGTTAGTGAAACGTTCCTGATATCGTAAGGTTCATGAGATCTCGGATGAGCTCTGTTGAAGGTGTCGATCGATGGGTGTGTGGTGGTGGCGATCGACAGTGCACGTCTAGCTGCACGGTTGGATCGATTGAACATGTTGTTGCAGTCTTCCATTGATGAATCTCTGAATGCTGGAAGCTGCTGGGTAGAAGGTGAAAAGTTTTGAATTTTCGTGGCTTGAGTTGTCAACCTTTTATACCCATGTGTTGTCCTAATCGGTGAAAATCCAATTTTGTCCTTTAAGTCGTCTGGGTTAATATCGATCGATATTATACTGGCAATGTCGATCGATGGACGATGTCGTTTTGCTGGATGAAGTAGATAATCGATCGATGGTGGGCGGTTGATGTCGATTGATTGTGGGAATCGAATTGCAAATCTGTCATTCTCCAAGTAATTTTCCCAAGCTCTCTCTTCCCAATAGTCTGCATCATGTTCTTCACTGTGGTCTCCACTGTGGAAAGAGGTGGCTATGTCTACTGCAAAACTCTCATGAAATCCGCTATCTGCCCAACTCCTTACTGAGTAATCATCATCCTTTTGGTTGGGTGGGATGGCGAAATTCGGGTAGCAATGATCTGGTAGATCGAGTTTATCGTCTGGTGGGTCTCTGTCGATCGATGCTCCATAGTTGTTGTCGATCTCCTCTGACGTGTAAGTGTCGATCGATGACGTTAAAGTACTGTCGATCGATCCCGAGTACTCTGTCTCGTACTCGACTTCACAATGACAAACTGCGATGATACCAGTATCATCTTCCTTTACCACTGATTTGACTGGTGGTTTGCCAAGCCTGACAGGGTCGTAGTGGATCTCTGGATCTATCATAGTCAAGCACATCCTGTTGGTGTTCATGTCACATATGGCTCCTACTGTAGCTATAAATGCTCTTCCAAGTAAGAGGGAAGAGTTCCAATTTAGCTTGATGTCTAGGACATGAAAATCCAGAGGGACGATAGCATCACCAATATGTACCTCTAGGTCTTTGATGAAGCCTCCATAGTTTCTCTGAGAGTAATCCACGAAAGTAAAGATCTCTGGTGAAGGCTCTACTTGCAGGCCCAGATGGTCTGCCATGACCTTTGGTAAGATGCTGACTGATGAACCAGTGTCACATAGTGCATGAGGAAATTCAATACCTTGTATCACACAGGGTATTATAAACTTCCCAGGATCACTCTTCTTTGGCAAAGTAATCCTTTTCCTCATATCTTCTCTGACATTGTCAAACCTTCTCCTAATGTCAGTTTCAGTCTCCCTTGTTTCTCTGAAGAACATCCACAATCTCTTTCTGAAATAAACCTCCTCAAAAGGTTTCTTTGGTGGGATTCTGATAACTCTCTTAGTGAAACCATCAATTTCCTTTTCATTAGCTTCCCTCTTAAGGTTCTTAGGAATCTTCTCCTTCCTACTCCTTAACCTTCTTCCCTCAGTTCCCTCTGATGTAGGTGTAGTGTCTGAAGGGTTATCAGTGATTCCAGTAGGGTTAGCTTGTGGTTTCGGTGTGGGTCTGAGTGCATTGATTCGGTTGCTGTCTATCGATGGTAGTTGCACTCAGTATGTGAGAGGTGTGTGTCGATCGATAGGTGGAGAATAGGGTCGATCGATACGGTTCTCTTCTTTGTGTCTATCAATGAGTGGCTCTTCTCGTCGGTCGATATCTTCGTAGGTGTGGGTGGGTGGGTATGGATGAGAAGTCGTGAATTCAGCATGTGTCAATATCCTAACCGCGTTGCAGTCTGCAAGCGTATCCGGAAAAGACATCGTCGTGTCGATTGATGTGGACTAATTGGTGTCGATCGACACCATTGTGATCCACCGAGACTTAGCGAACTTTCCACTTCAAAGTCTCCTTCTTGTAGCTTCTCCTGTTTCACAACTTGCTAGAAATCATCATCTATGATAGCATTGACGTGCTGTTTCCTGTTTCCTTCCCCTACTTCCTTAGAAGTTCCAATCCTCCTGATAGAGTCTTCAGTCTGGAAAATCTGTGTCTCAAGTTTCTTAACTTGAGTGCATATGGTGTCTATCCTCCTGGTCAGATTGTTGAAGACAGAATCAATCTTCCCATTGAAGTCTACTGTAAGCTTCTGCTGACCTTCCAGAACTCTTTCAATCATGGCATCAAACTTACTCTCCTGGGTGGGTGGCGGTGGGTTTTGGTAAGCTGATTTGCCGTAGTTCCTTGTGTTGGTGAAGGGTTTCTGATACTGTGAACTCTGGTTGTAGTTACTCTTCTGACCACTGCCAAAAAAATTTATGTTTCCACTCTGGTTTCCATATCTCTGAAATCCAGTACCTCCAATGTAGTTCACATCTTCCTCTGTATCATCCTCTCTAGCCTCTCCTTCTTCAGCTGAGCAGACTGGCTGCCCCAGAAATGCGTGTAAAGCATCTATCTTGGCTCTGACTTCATTCATCTGGTCTTCTCCGATGGCTGCAACCGATTTCTTCTTGTCAGAGTCAGTGTTCTTGGTGCTGCTGCTGTTGGCTAGGTTCTCAATAAGTCTCACAACCTCTATTGGATTCCTAGTGTTGAAGTTCCCCTCACTAGCAGTATCAAGAGCCATCTGATACCTTAAGGCGATTCCTCTGTAGAAAGTGCTTAACAGCTGCACTTCATTGAATCCATGGTGTGGACAGTCTCGCTGGAAGAACTTGAATCTGATCCACGCGTCTTTAAAAGTCTCACTAGGCTTTTGTGCGAAAGTGGCGATTTTGCTTCTTAAGTCTTCAGCGCGTGCCTCATCAAAGAAATTACGCAGGAAGGCGTTTTTGATGTCGGCCCAGGATGTCAGTGATCCTGTAGGTAGCTGCTTGAGCCAGTGCAAAGCTTCTCCAATAAGTGAGTATTTGAAGAGCTTGCAGAGTAGGTAGTCCTTGGGGACTCCATCCATACGAATAGCAGCGATAAGATCCTCGAACCTCTCCAGATGGTCCATAGGATGCTCGTGTGATTGCCCAGAATAAGGTATCTGAGACACGAGAGAGTAGTACTGAGGCTTGAGCTCGAAGTTCGGCTTCTGAATCTCTGGAAGTCGAATAGCTGATCTGTTGGTGTAGTACTCGTCTGGACGGTTATAGTCTGCCAACGATCGTGTTTGAGCTTCTCCTGTAGCCTCAGCTTCAGGTTCAGGGATTATGTTTCCCTGTGCATCTAGCTTCTGACCTGTTGCATTACGCAGATGACCATCTTGGTCATACAGGTTTCCATTCTCGCCCTGCGTGAGAATAACAATCGCGACCATGCTTCGCGGAGTAGTGTCGATCGATGTACGGTTAGAAGTATCGAACGATGCGGATCGGCAAACGGTATCGGTCGACGGTGTTGTCTGAGTGTCGGTCGACTGTTGAACGTGAGTATCAGTCGACGGTGTAATGTTTCTGTTGATCGATGCGGAGCGTAGGTCTTTGCGGATTGAACGTTCCAAGTGCGCAGGATCCTCTGAGAATAAAAGTTGATTTCCCTTGTTGTTTCTGGTACTGCTGGGCATGTACCTGAAAAGACAAGAAAAAATTTAAATAAGAAAGGGGATAAAAGAAAAACCTAAGATTAATAAGATTAAATCTAATGGCGATCAAAGCTCGCCGGCAACGACGCCAAATTTGATAGTGCTCAAATTACCCAGTAGAGCTTACTCTCTCAAATAAGAGGTACAGCTGTAGTACTTAGGGATCGAATCACGAGGAGCTAGGGAACCAATTAAATAAAAATCTACTAATCAATCCTAGGCAAGGTTGGTTTATATGATAGAAATGAAAATAACAATTCCTAAAATGAGCAAGGTAGTTGCTCTAACTAACAATATGATGGGTTGTTTAAATGTGATAAAGAGTGCTAGACATAGGGTTTCTATTCAGGAATGGAGATTATAATCTCTATAAATGCTTTAACAAGTTGCTTGCATGATACTATAGATCTCAGCCGCTTAACATATGTGATGAATCACTAGTTAAAATATCTAGATCTCTGGCCACACCTTTCGCATGATGACACAGAAAAAGAGTCGGTCGATATCCTTTTGAGATATCGAGCGATACACCTTTCGCAGCGCCGATCGATTCACCTGTCGGGATATCGATCGACGGCTTCTAGATCTGCCTAGGCGCGAACCGAATATGACCACAAGGTCTCAAGGTTAGATCTGCCTAACCTCTTTCTTTGTATTTTCTATGATGGAGTAGACTTGGAATACCAAAGTGCTATGAACTCTGCGAGCAATTGAGACTTTATGACTCAGACCACTTATGTAGCGTTTGAACTGATTGAGAAAATGGCTGCTAGTTCAGCCAACAAAAACCAGAGATCGATCGCTCCAAGAAAGTGAACAGTGTCAATACCCCAGAAGATAGATGAGCTGACGGTCAAGATTGATCAGCTACTGAAAAAACCAAGGAAAATTCTTCATGATGGAGAGAGCTAAGACTGGGCAGATTCAGAACGTTCAAGAGGTTGTTCTCGAGACTGAGAAGAAAGGGAACGATCAGAAAGAGGTTAGATACACCAACGGAACAGGGTATGTGCAGAACAACCAGGCATAAGGATCTGGGTATCAGAACACCTTCCCACAGAAAAACCAGCAAGCCGCTCCAGCTGCCGCGAGCGTTCCGCTAGATGAGCTGAAAAATCTCAAAATCATGATGCAGCAGATGTTCCAGAGCCAGCAACTTCAGGTCAAGGCACTGAATCAGGTTACCACAGACATCAACACTAGGATGGATAGCATGTTCACCGAGCTGAATACAAAATATGATACTATGAACAACCACATAAAGAGGATTGATGTTCAGCTTGCTCAAAATGTTGAAACTGTTAAGAGGCAGCAAAAAACTCTTCGGGGAAAGAGTGTGTTGAATCTTAGCATTGAGAACTGTAATGCAACAGAGCTGAAATGTGAGAAAGCTAAGGGAAAGAAACAGAGGAACTGTTTGTTGAGACTGCTTTTGGCGCAGAGGAGAGAACAGAGCACCATGTCGCCTGTAGAACAACTGCTCCCGACGAACCATTTGAGACTCCACCAGTGCGAGTCTATGTTCCTAAGATTCCCTATCTGATTCCACCTAGACATCTGAAGGTTGATGACCCTGGAAAGTTTGTTTTTCCATGTTCCATTGCTGGAGTGGAATTCAAGGAAGCTCTTTGTGACTCCGGCTCTCTAATATACCATGAATTTGACCCGATTTTAGTCATGATATATAAGAATTTTAGGATAGATTTAATGCATTTTGGAGTCTAGATAGCATATATACAGGTTCAGGAGCAATTGGAGGAAATATGATGATTTTGGAGCATTTTGGAGCACTTTAGAGATTTCACCTGAGATGACCATATCGACCACTCGAGGTCGATACGGAGAGAGACATATCGATCTATACACCCTATATGATATCGATCGATAATATACACGCTGAAGCCCAGTTTGGTCACAATCGACTTGAAGCCCAAGATTCCATCTATTTACCAAGATTCTCCTGACGAGTTTTAACCTAATTATTTACTATTTATGTCTTACCTAAGTGTTTGGAGGCATAGACGGTTTTTAAATCACAGTTTTAGACAGGAGTTTTACACCAAATTTGTGAGAGAGAGAGAGAGAGTTATTATTGAGAACTTTTTTTAACAATATTATTCTATTCATCTATCTATTTTATGCAGTTTTATTTAATTGTTATGATATTTTGCTTAGCTATGTCTGAGTAAACACCTTTATTAGATTTGAGGGATTAGCCCCAAATATGAATATTTGAGTATGTGATATTCATCTTAAAAAATTGTTGTTAATGCTTGTATATGAGTACCTAGCCTATATATGATGACAGTGGATATTATCCTTGGATCTATCTTCTCCGAGCTAGGAATTTCTAGGCGTAAGTGACAGCATGGTCTAGCAAATCTCTGGTGAAGTGTTATCAACCAGCGCTTAAAGCTTACTAAAGACGCATCGATCGATTCTCCTATAGAGAGATCAATCGGTTGATGCAAGGCTATGTCGATCGATACGTTCGACAGAACATCGATCGATGCCTTCCTGATTATGATCTGAGCGTAAAGTGAATCATTGGATCTAGTAATAGATAACCCAGAAAACGACAGTGGTAAGGTTATTGTTACTTTTGGGTTCTTTATCATGCAAGCATCTCACATAAGCATTCATACTATTATAATCCTGATAACCTGAATATAAATCCTAAGTCTAGCGCCTTCATCATATCTGTTAAACCCCCTAATCAATCAATTGAGCAATTGTCTTGTTCACCAGTTTTAAGTTACTTACAATTTACTGCTTTGAAATCTTCAACCTAGCTTAGTTACAATAAGATCTATTGTGTGCCCCAGCTCCCTGTGGATTCAATCTCTAAGTACTACAACTTGACCTCTTTTGATGAGAGTAAGGTTGCTTTAGGGAAATTTGAGCACATATCAAATTTGGCGCCGTTTCCGAGGGAGCTTTGATCGCCATTAGATTTTATTTAAGTCTAGGTTTTCTTCTTTATTACTACTTTCTGATATTTTTTTATTCTTTTCTTGACTTTTCAGGTGCATGCCTAGCATAACCATAAACATCAAGAACAAAGAACTTTTGTCTACTGATCCAGCTGCTTTGGAACGACCAATCCGCAAATAGATTCGTTCCAAATTGATTGATACACCCGCTTGTGCATCGACCGATTTTCATCAACAACTGTCTACCCAAGTTTCAGACACCGTCGACCGATACTAGCTCACCAACATCGACCGATCGCATTCATCTGACATCGACCGATACCCTTTCATCCACATCAACCGATACATTTCAGTACTCGTCGACGAACATCATTCATCCGACATCGACCGTTACCCCACATCGATCGATACTGAGCCATAGAACATGGTCACGACTTTGATACTCATGCGAGACGACAATAGAGACTTGCGTGACCAAGAAGGTCACCTGCGTAATGCAGTAGGTCAGATAATCAATGATCAGGGGGCTGCAATCCCTTATCCATAAGCTGAGGCTGTTGCAACCACTGCCAAGCTGCAGAAGAAGCCATCTGAAACAGATCATTGGCTGATTACAGCCGTCCAGATCAATACTACGCCAACAGATCTTCTATCCGTCCTCCAGACATACAGAGGGCTGATTTTGAGGTGAAGCCTCAGTACTACACACTTGTGGGACAGACACCCTACAGTGGGGCATCCAATGAGCATCCTATGGACCATCTAAAGAGGTACGAGGATCTCATATCTGCTATCAAAGCCAATGGAGTCCCAACTGACTACCTACTTTGCAAGTTCTTCAAGTACTCTCTTACTGGAGAAGCTTTACAATGGCTTAAGCAACTACCACCAGGATCTCTTACATCCTGGGATGACATCAAGAATGCATTCTTGTTTAATTTCTTTGATGAGGCACGTGCAGAGGATTTGAGGAGCAAAATTGCTACAGTCACGCAAAAGCCTACGGAGCCTTTAAGACATTGCTGGGTTCGTTTTAAGTCTTATCAGAGAGATTGTCCACACCATGGATTCAACGAAGTACAGTTGCTTAACACTTTCTTCAAAGATTTTGATCTGACCTATCAGATAGCTCAAGACACGACTAGTGAAGAAAATTTCAACACCGGGAATCTAGAAGAGGCTGTTAGACTTATAGAGAACTTGGCTACTAGAAACATCACCAAGAACACTGATTACGAGAGGAAGAAATTGGCCAATGCCCTTGAAAAAGAGCAGATGGACGATGTGAGAGCCAAACTAGACAGTGTTAACAAGCTTATTAGGAAGTAGGTTTGCTTTGCAGAAGATGTAGAAGCTATATAGACTGATGAGGAGAGATAAAAGAGGACGAAGTGAATTACATAGGAGGATTTCAGAGGTCTGAAAATCAGAGTGGAAACAGAAACTTCTATGGCAACAGGCAGAGGAGCAACTACAATCAGAATTCACAATATCAGAAATCCTTCAGCAACAGCAACTACAACAACAACAAGAATCTCAACAATTCTTTCTACCAGAATCCACCACCATCTACTCAGGACAGCAAAATAGATGCAATGCTTGATTCAGTTCTAGAGGGTCAGAAGCTTACTGTGGATTTTAATGGAAAGATAGATGCTGCCTACAACAACCTAAATGAAAGTTTGACACCTTGAGCACTCATGTGAAGAAGTTAGAGACACAGGTGATTCAAACAGGAGAGGCTACTAGGAGGCAAGAAGCTTTATTCAAAGGGAAAGAGGAAGAGATCATGAGACACCACGTGAATGCCATCACAGTAGATGATTTCTGGCAATTGATAAGCATGAGAAGCCTCAAGAGGGAGACTTTGAAGTAAAGAGCTCCATGAGTATCGGCAGTTCTCACTGGTATTGACCGATGCCAGACGATGGTCAACGATCGACATGGGATGATGACTATCGATCGATGTTTGAATCTCCACATCGATTGATAGAGTCCACTAGGTCTACGACTACGAGCAAACCAGTCCAGATTATGACACACGCAGAGTTTGCAGCTAGACATCCTCACCCACTCCACCTTTTCACCGATCGATCTCAAGAAGATGAAATCGATCGACAACCCGAGACCAACACCGATCGACATGATCTAGCCGACATCGGTCGATATGCAACCACAACAAGCCGAGTGCGGTTACAAAAAAATAGATGTAACTCGACTTAATGCATTCCGACCCCAACCCAAACTGATAGAGAACCCATAAGACGAGGTTAAGGATACACCAAGAGCCTATGGAGATAGAAAAGCAAAGTGCAAAGAGAACCTTAAGGAAAAGGAAAGAGAAGGTTCCCAAGCACTATAAAAGAGAGGCTAAAGCAAAGGAGTTGGAAAATATCAAGAAGAGAGTTCTAAGGATCCCAGCAGAGAAACCCTTTGAAGAAGCATACTTCAAACACAGATTGTGGATGTTCTTTAGAGAGACAAGAGTGACATAAGCTGATATTGAGAAGTTGTTTCATCAGATCAGAGAGGATATGAACAAGAGGATCACATTGAAAAAGAAGAGTGACCCTGGAGAATTCATTATTTCATGCCTAGTACAAGGTATTGAATTCCCACATGCACAATGTGATACATGAGCATCAGTCAGCATCCTACCCAAAGTTATAGCAGACCAAGTAGGTCTAAAGGTAGAACCTTCCAAGGAATCATTCTACTTTGTGGATTGTTTTAGAAGGAACTCAGGAGGAATCATTAGAGACCTTGAGGTACAGATTGGTAATGCCATAATTCCATTTGACTTTCATGTCCTAGACATTAAGTTGAATTGAAATTCTTCTCTACTACTTGGAAGAGAATTCCTAGCTATTGTAGGAGCCGTTTGCAACTTGCACACCAATCAGATGTGTTTGACACTCATCAACCCAAAGGTTCACTATGATCCAGTCAAAGGTGTCAAGCGACAAACGTCCTACAAAGAGCCTGCAGGTGATACAAAACTCGTAGCAACATGCTACTGTGCAGAAGAGTACTAGACAGAGTACTCGGAATCAATAGACACCCACACGGAGACATCAATCTATACCAATGATCACCCATCGATACGAGCAACAGTTTTCACTTTACATCAATTGATAGTACACCTATGTACGAAGTGAATTATTTTCCAGGTGACTACTCAGATGGGAGTTGGGAAGAAGACTACTACCAGCCTACATTCGCAGTGAAGACAAGAGATGATGAATATGATGAAGATTTCTGGGAAGAAAGAGAGACTGAATACTCATTATATCGCAGAGAAGAAGAGTATGATGAGGATTACAACAGAGATATACCATATTCATTCTATCGCACGGATGAAGAACCCACCGACATGTTTCCCACCCATTAATTCCAACAAGGTCACATTCAGCACCCTACGAGGAAGGCAGTAATCTCAATCAGATCCCTAGATCAGACAAAGGAAATTCAATCGACACCAGCTACTACGCATCAATCGATACTACACCTACAAAGAAATGAGATGATTGGCCAGCACACTACTATTCAATCTTTGCTCTAGAAGTTACTACACCTTCCCAACATGTGGAAGAGTTCAATGGGAACCGCGAGGAAAAACGAGCTACAAAGCATCAAGGAGTTCTCACTAGAGATGGATTTTCATCACATGGAACCATACTACGAGTTGGTTTTGCTTGAGGACAAGCAAAAAGGTAAGTCTGTGGGAGTTAAAATACCATGAATTTGACCCGATTTTAGTCATGGTATATAAGAGTTTTTGATAGATTTAATGCATTTTGGAGTCTAGATAGAATATTTACAGGTTCAGAAGCAATTGGAGGAAAGATGGTGATTTTGGAGAATTTTGGAGCACTTTAGAGATTTCACCCGAGATGACCATATCGACCACTCGAGGTCGACACGGAGAGAGACATATCAATCGATACACACTCTGTGATATCGATCGATAGTAAAAACGCAGAAGCCCAGTTTCGTCACAACCGACTTGAAGCCCAAGATTCCATCTATTAACCAAGATGCCCCTGACGAGTTTTAACCTAATTATTTACTATTTATGTCTTGCCTAAGTGTTTGGAGGCAGAGACGGTTTTTACATCACAGTTTTAGAAAGAGAGTTTTACAGCAAAGTTGTGAGAGAGAGAGAGAGTTACTATTGAGAGCTTTCTTGAACACCATTATTCTATTAATCTATATATTCTATGCATTTTATTTAATTGTTATGATGTTTTGCTTAGCTATGTCTGAGTAAACACCTTTGTTAGACTTAAGATTCAAATAGGTTTTGAGGGATTAGCCTCAAATATGAATACTTGAGTATGTGATATTCATCTTAGAAGATTGCTCTCCTGATTGATGGATCAATCGGTTGATGCAAGGCTATGTCGATCGATACGTTCGACAAAACATCGATCGATGCCTTCCTGATTATGACCAGGGCGTGTAGTGAATCATTGGATCTAGTAATAGATAACCCAGAAAACGACAGTGGTACGGTTATTGTTACCGTTGGTTTCTTTATCATGCAAGCATCTCACATTAGCATTCATACTATTATAATCCTGATAACCTGAATAGAAATCCTAAGTCTAGCGCCTTCATCATATATTTTAAACCCCTAATCAATCAATTGAGCAATTGTCTTCTTCACCACTATTAAGTTACTTGCAATTTACTGCTTTAAAATCTTCAACCTAGCTTAATTATAATAAGATCTAGTGTGTGCCCCAGCTCCCGGTGGATTCGATCCCTAAGTACTACAACTTAACCTCTTTTGATGAGAGTAAGGTTGCTCTAGGGTAATTTGAGCACATATCAGTCTTATGTGAATCTTGTCTCAAAGGTGATTGTAGACAAGCTGGGCATTACTAATGTTGAGCCTTCTCAGGTGATTCTGGCTTTTGCAAACTCTTTCAGAGCAGTTCCTTTTGGCACCATTTGCAACCTTTCTGTTCAAGTTGGGGACTATATTCTCCATACCGAATTTCAGATTGTTGACATGAGCAAGCATCATGAGATGCCTTTGATCTTAGGAAGGAAATTTATGACTACGGTGGGAGCAATCGTTGATATCCCTAATAAGAGAGTCTCCTTCAAAACATCAACAAGAATGCCTTCTATAAGGCTGTCGCCACCAGATTTCACAAACTACACGCCTCTTGCTCAATGGTGATTGGAGAAAGGCTGAATGTTGTTCCAAAGAAGGAGCTTGCTAAAAACAGTGAGATCTAGAAAGTCCTGGATGGAGATCCTCATATTGATACCAAGACACTCAGTGGGAATGCAAAGGTTAATCAAAATGTCCAGAAGAAAAGGGTCAGGAGGGTTTGTGAAAAGGTTGTTGAGCAGAGTTTTGAAACTGAACATGTCTGATTGTGGAGCTTGTTTTGGAACAAGCCCTCATGCTCAACCGGACTGATCCCTATCACCAAGTCAAGCTAATGACTTAAACCAAGCGCTTGGTATGAGGCAACCCACTGGTATGTATAAATATAATTTGGTTTTGTTTATTTTACTTATTTTCTGTTTTAGTTAATGAGTCTGAGGTCAAAAAAGCAGAAAAATTTGAGATACTTCAAAAAATTCTAGGTTGTAGAAATAGAGCACCCTGTTCTCCGAGGAGAGCGGCTGCTCCAAGCGAAGATCTGACATTGGAGCAACCAGAATTTTTCGAAGCACCCGCTCCACCGTGTCTCGACAAAAAAAAGTGTCCATTCTTGTTTTCACCTTCTCTCTGATTTATTTTTACATCGAGAAGTTGTGAAGTAAGTCTGGGGGAGGGTCTTCGTTTACTAATTCATTTCTTTCTTTGTCTTTTTTAGTCAGTTTGAGTCAGTTTTTTTGGGTCGAGTCAGTCAAAACTTTTGAGTCAGTCAAAATGATCAGACGAACGTTTTGGAAGCATCACATTTTTGGAAGCACGACGGTTTAGAAGCACGACGTTTCAGAAACCCGACGTTTTTTAGGGACAAAGTTTTCTACAGAACTTCGTATCTATCAGTAAAATATTATTCTGGAGACATAATAAGTCGGAGCGAGGACAGGAATTAAGCAGGACGGAAAGCAAGCACGATGGGAAAATCTGAAGTTGGGCGAAAACCTTAATTTCGGTTTTGTGGATTTTTCGAGGAAGCCGGAGTCTCGGGAAATATTTTTCATCAAGTTCAGAATTCCTTTGGAGTTTATTAAAAAATATTTTAAGCATCAGAACGGGAGCGGAAAAATATTCGGGATTGATCGCGGGTCGCAAAATCACCGGAAGGGTCGAAATCGCGCAAATCGACCGAGAAGCTCGAGATGGTTTGATCTAAGGGATCAGGACGTGGTGTCAACCATCCAATAAGCTGAGTGTATTCAGAAGCTCTAGTTGTCGCCGTGCATGAAGGCAGCACATGCATTTTGACACTCAGAAGCACGAGGTGCTGCTCAACCTGCGACCGAAGCATGCTGATCGACATGTGGACACCTTGTGTCGCCGTGCATGTGATCCAGACATGTTGATGGACATCTGGTCGTCCATGAAGGGAAGAGGTGTCCTTGCATGAGTCTTGGCCATGCTGAGAGAAATGTGGAGGACGAGGTGTCGCCCGCGCATGGGTCCTGAGCCGTGGGAAGCGACACAAGGGCTGCCACATGGCTTCGATCTGATTGGGTGCTGCTCCTTATAAATACCCACGACCCCCAATCCATTGCAAACCATCCATTGCACCTAAAAGTCAGAGAAAAACGTGAGAGAAAAAGTAGAAAAAGAAAGCAAGAATTTCCGAGCTTTTTCGAGAGTTTTAGAGAGTTTTTGAGATCAGTTTCTCTACTGATTTTGAGTGAGTGCCTAGGGAAGGCTCTGTCCATATCAGTCCGTCCAAGTCATTCATATTCTTTGGTGATCAAGTGACGTTCTGTCGAAGATCAGTTCAGTTCCATGGGTTCAGATAAGTCGAAGTTCCGAAGCTCGATACTCCACCGGAAGTCCGAAGGAATCGTCTAGCAGCTAGGGACGGTTCTGCTCGACTTGAGTTCTGTCCATACCAGTATCTGGGGAGGTTCTGTCCAAGTCAAGACCAAAAACCCAAGCCAAAGAGAAAGAGTGAAGATAGGTTCAGAGGACTGGAGAGTGTATATGGAATGGAGAGATGGGAAGAAGCAAGACTTCGTTGGGAAAAGACTGCATCAGTATCTGGGAAAAAAAAGATTGAGGAAATGGAGAAGATAGTATCATGGGAAATGAGTATTATGGCAGATACAAAGCAAGACGACGACTAAGTGATCATTAAAGTGAAACGACGAAGACGAGTATGGAGACCTTGAGGAGGACACTCAAGAAACATTGGTCGCCAGAGTAAAGAGTTATGGGTATGAGTTGGAAATGAGTGAACCATCTGGAATCAAGAAGTGAAGAAAAGAAAGGATTCAAGGCCGAGGGAAATGTTTGGGAAGGCATCCAGATGGAGCGATTTCAGAATCAGGATTCAGGATGGAGATCAAAGAAACCGAAAGAGAGATTCCATGGGCGAATCGACAAAGAAGCACATCAAGTGATCAAAACTGCGAGACGAAGTGAACCAAGGAGATATTGTGATTCAGAGGGAGTAAGTCGTGAAGCTGTGCAGTTGCACATCTAAGAATTCGAGGACGAATACTATTAAGGGGGGGGGGGGAGAATGTGATAACCCACCCTTCGGGGTAAAATGGTCGAGATCGACAAAGTCGAAGTTTGAAGCCAAACTTTTGGGAATCAAAGAATGATGAAGAATGTTGAGTTTTGATCATATAAACTTAACATGGTTCAGAAAAAATGGAAGATTGGCCGAGCATCAATTTGGTGGTTAAATCGCGGGTGATAAGGATCGATCGAGAGGTTTTGAAGTACGGCATGGTCGAAGAAATGATCGTGGAAGAACCATGAGTCGAAATAAGCTGCTCTACCATTTTTAGAAGAGTCTTGGATTGATCAGACGAACGTTGTGGAAGAATCATATTTTTGGAAGCACGACGGTTTAGAAGCACGACATTTCGAAAACCCGACACTTCAGAAACCCGACGTTTCTTAGGGACGAAGTTTTCTACGGAACTTCGTATCTGTCAGTAAATATTATTCTGGAGACATAATAAGTCAGAGGCAGGACGGGAATTAAGAAGGACGGGAAGCAAGTGCGACGAAATCGAAGCACGACGGGCTAACCCGAAATTGGGCGAAAACCTTAATTTCGGTATTGTGGATTTTTCGAGGAAGCCGGAGACTCGGAAAATATTTTTCATCAAGTTTAAAATTCCTTTGGAGTTTAGTAAAAATATTCTAAGCATTAGAACGGGAGCGGAAAAATATTTGGGATTGATCGCGGATCACAAAATCACCGGAATTGTCGAAATCGCGCAAATCGACCGAGAAGCTCGAGGTGGTTTGATATAAGGGATCAGGACGTAGTGTCAACCATCCAACAAGATGATTGTCTTCAGAAGCTCGAGGTGTCGCCGTGCATAAAAGCAGTACATGTATCTGATACTGCTCAAATTACCCTATAGAGCTTACTCTCTCAAATAAAAGGTTCAGCTGTAGTACTTAGGGATCGAATCACGAGGAGCTAGGGAACCAATTAAATCTAATCAATTAATCAATCCTAGGTGAAATTGGTTTTAATGATGAAATGTAAATGACAATCCTAAAATGAGCAAGGTTGTTGCTCTAACTAACAATATGATGGTTGTTTAAATGATAATGAAGAGTGCTAGACTTAGGGCTTTTATTCAGGAGTGGAGATTATAATATCTATAAATGCCTAACAAGTTGCTTGCATGATACTAAAGAACTCAGTCGCTTAACTCTCAGTGCTGTCTCACTGGTTAAATAATCTAGATCCCTGACCTTAACTGTCGTCTGTTGACCAGAAAAAGAGTCGATCGATATCCTTTAGAGATATCGAGCGATACAACTTTCGCAGCACCGATCGATTCACCTGTCGGGATATCGATCGACGGCTTCTAGATATGCCTAGGCGTGAGCCGATAATGAACACTAGGTCTCAAGGAGGATGGTTAGCTCTTCTCCAAGGAGACAACTAGTTTAAGTAGATAATTCAAGATATCAAAGATCCTAGTGATCTATGCTCTAGTTAGCTACTCTATAACAAGCTTAGGGTGCAATCTATTTGATGAATATCACAACTTAGCAATTATAGTTTGGGGCTAATCTCACAAACCTATTTAAACCCTAGATCTAATAAGTAGACTACTCAGACATATCTAAGCAATTCATAGTATAAGATAAACAAAAGAATTGCATAGATAGGGAATAGAAAACAAATGGAGTTCAATCACAAATCTCTCAATGATCTCTCCAATCTCTTAAAACATATAAAACTCTAGTCTTTCTCTCACACTCTCTGCTTTGCTTCTCAAGACTTGTTGCCTGTTTGTCAAAGCTTGCTTGCCGTCAAAAACACTTAGCATGAATATTTAAGCATTTCCATTAGGTTAAAAACTCATCAGGGGCAATCTCGTAATTTGGTGAAGTCTTGGTGAAGTAGTCGGCTAAACCATTTCATCCTCGATATCGATCGACAACACTAGATGTGTATCGATCGATTATAATCTTCTAGTACGTGGATCTTCTCAGCTACATCGATCGACAACTCTGGATGAGTATCGATCAATTCTTATCACAATGTTAACTTCCGAATTGGTCTTGAATGGTCAACTCGGGTGTATTATCTCTTGTACTCCAAAATGCTCCAAAACATCACTTTATCATGAAACGCTCCTGAACCTGAAAACATACATAACAGGCTAGAAAACACATTATTTATATAATAAAATACTAGTATACCATGGTAGAAAATCGGTGAAATCCATGGTATATCAACTCCCCTAGACTTACTCCTTTGCTTGTCCTCAAGCAAAAACCAGTAGTTTTTGGAAAAGGTTTGAAAACAGTAGGGACTCAAAGTTTTAAAATATTGAAGTCATCACCCTATGGGTTCGCAATTCATATCTAAACTGTGAGGGGTAAAACTCACACCTAGATTTTAGATCAGGTTTAATGTTTAGGAAAGGTTAGGGAAAGATAAACGCGGGCTGAATCCCGTAAGAACTTGTAGAATGAACTTCGATTTGTATTGATTTAGTAGAAAGGATGGTTACAAAGGGTGATCTTTGATGAATACAAAGATTATATGAATATTACAATAAGAATGTTTTGATGAATGTTGAGTAAAATATCAGTTGAGTCGGATCCTTTTCTTAGTTCTCCATCTTCTATTTAAATAGCCTTGGACTTCTTTAGGTTGTCTCCAACTAATCTCCGAGATCGTCTCCGCTTAAGGTGGAATCCGCAACAGCTTCCCTTTGACCGGGTCCTGCGCTTCTCCTTGTCACAACGTGAGCTTCCTCTTCTCCGTGAGCTCCTTAGTTAGAGTCCTTAGCTTTCAGCCTCCGGCTCCTTTTAGGCATCGAGCCTGCGATGGGCCTGTCCCGGCCCATTACCATCTTTTATTATTTGGAGATCAGCTACCGGGCCATATTCGGGCCCAACAGTTGCCCCCAGCTCTCGAGATTAGGTATCGTTATTCTCGGGAGCTAAACTTAGCCGCCCAAGCTAGATTCTCTTGTTGAGATCATGATTACTAGCTATCTCAACCATATTTACTTTTATCTGATCGAACGGCTGTAAATTTCTTTTGATTAAATCAATGGCTTAGATTAAAGCGAGTTTGAAATTTGATTTCCGATTTTCGAGATGTGACAAGATATAAAGCAGCTAACATTAACTGCCGCTGTCCATATTCTCCACGCCTCCACTCGGTTTCCAAGGTAACTTCTCCTCCACCCCTTTATTTTACTACGCTTTTTTTTTTACTTTACTTTCATCCTTCGATTCACCATTGATCCTCTGCGAATTTCTTAGAATCCTTAGTTCCTAAGAGATCTAGTTAGCTTATTCCACCTTTTCCCCTTTCAATCCTTTCGATTCTCCTTACCCCTCTTTTTAATGGACCCTCCGAAAGAAGGTTCCGGCGAGACCGGAATCTCTGCCTCCGGGAAGCGTTTAATGGAGGTTAAGCAAGAGATCGGTGAGAAAATGAAAAGAGACAAGAAGGAAGTCAAGGACTCAATCGCGGGGAGGGTCTCCAAGCGGGTGAAGAAGAAAGAAGTTTCTGGCGGGAGCGCCTCTCCGGGCCCTCACTCTCCTTCCTCACTAAAGATTCAAGAGGTCGTTAACCTCATGGTTCAAGCTCATGGCCAAAAGGAGTTGGCCAGGGTTTGTTCCTCCGACGAAACTCCCGAAACCGCCCCGGAAGGTTGGTTTTGCATTCACGAGAAGTATATCTCTAAATGCCACCTCCGGTTTCCGCTTCCAGATCTCCTGTTAGACCTTCTTGATCATTATCAACTAGCCCTCTCTCAACTCTGTCCCTCGGTTATCCGAGTGATAAATGGTTTCATTACTAGAGCTAAGGAGGAAGGAGTCGCCGTTGGACTGACCGAACTGATGAGCCTCTACACGATCAAGGAGAGCTCCAGTAAGGATGGTGGCAGTGGTACCTACTATCTTCCTTGCCGTCCTAGGCTCGGACTTTTTAAATCCTCCGGTAGTGATGATGACTGGAGGAAAAAATACTTTTATGTCAAGATCTATCCCTCCACAGTCCCATTGGGTCGTGCTCTCTCGGTTGTTTGGTCCGATATATCTGGTTAGGATTTTTTTAGGAATGTGTCTTGCTTATTTAAGATCATCATTATTTGCTGAACCCTTGATTTCATATGCAGATATCGAGGATCCTCCTAAGCTTTCTGATAAGCTGTCTAGAGCTCTCTTTCGGAAGTTATATCAGAGTCCCAATACTTGGGCGTCTTTCACTGTCTCTCGTATTGGATCAGCTAGGTTCCCGGATCGATACAACGCCAGGTTCCTTGACCCGATTCCTGCTGAAGATTTAGAAGGTGATTTTCGGATTTTGCTTATTTGTTTTTGATTTCTAGGTTTGCTTTCAGAGATAACTAAAAAGCTTTCCATTGTTTTAGTTTCTGAAGGTCCTTTCGTGGTAGATCTTTCGACTGGAGCTAATACTTCCGAAACCCAAAAGACTCAAGCTCCCAAGATGAGGCCTTCTTTCCGTTCCCGGAACAAACCCGCTGCAGCTGCCAGTGCTTCGCGAGGCAGCGATAAGACCCAAGGAGGAGCCTTCCTTAGCTCGCTGAAGGAGGTCTTGACGATGGGTCCTCTGTTCCTGCTAAGGATGTTAGTCCAGTTGAGCCTAGAGCTCAAGATATTGTTCCCCGCGCTGAGGTTCCGACAGTTGAAGCTAACCCTCAAGCTGCTAGAGGCCCTCTCGAGGTCGAACCTCCGAGAAACAAGAGGTCTCGGACCGATTTGGGAGATAGACCCGCCAGATCTTCCTCCTCGTCTTCACGGGGAGGGACCGTGGGTTGGAACTTCTCCCATTCTAAGCCGGGATCGATATTGGATGACCCTTGGGGTTTGGCAACCATCATGAGGCATATGAAGATGGTGGGGTGCTCCATGCCTTCAATTAATGGTATGACCAACAAAGAAGAGTACGTTGAGATAGCTCACCACGTGGG
Organism: Raphanus raphanistrum subsp. raphanistrum; assembly: GCA_019706035.1. Classification (NCBI taxonomy): domain Eukaryota; kingdom Viridiplantae; phylum Streptophyta; class Magnoliopsida; order Brassicales; family Brassicaceae; genus Raphanus; species Raphanus raphanistrum. Next base: position 33,474,643 of record CM033984.1, read on the forward strand.
TCAAGTACGTAGTCTTGTTTCTTCCTGGTTCGCTATCAATCAAAATTTTTTTTTTTAACATATACATTTTTTTTTGTTATAGCTAGCTGGAGCCATCAACATGGCTCAGCTGAGGTTCGAAGAGACCGTGCATGGTGCTCCTAGCGCTGGAGACTTAGCTCAGGCTACTGAGTTGTTCAAGACTACCAAGATGGAGCTCGACCTGGCTCGTGCTCGAGTTTCTGAGCTTGAAGCTGAGGTCGGGAGGCTCGGTTCGAAGGCTGATACTCAGCAAGGGAAGATCGAAAGTCAGGCTATCGATATTCGGGTGAAGAATAGGAAGATTAATGAGTTAGATGCTGCTCGCAGGATAGCTGAGCATCAGGTTCAAGAGTGGATCGTCTCATCTCAGGTTAGCCAACAGAACAAAGAGGCTGAAGTTAAGCTAGCTGTCAGGAAAGGTAAAAAGGAGGTGGCTGAAGCCTACAACAAGATCCTGATCTCCGTGAAGGAGAAGTTTGTCAAGAAGAAGGAAGAGACCGATGCTCTGATCTATGCTCAGGAGCTTCAGGCAAACACCGAACTTCTGAAGAACCTATTGTCTAAGGAAATTGAGAATGCTGAAGAGGAGTATCACCGTTTGATGGTTTTGATCCCGGATGCTGGTGCTGCATGTGAGAAGGCTCAAGTTTCTGATTTCTCAGTTAGCAAGCTCCCCATTCCTCAATTCTCCGAGAGCTCAGGTACTTTCGAGATCAATATGTTTAATCCGACGTTTCCTGGGGAATATGGTTCTAACTTGGGTTCGGTATCTCCTGATTTAGTTCCAGTTGAGACAACCCCGGGAGGTGTCGAGCAGGATGTTGAAGTAGAGGTTCCTGTCAAAGGGAATGACCCTATCGAGGAGGATAAGGATGATGAAGCTGATCCTGGATCCAAAGAAGGTTAAGAGCCGGTGCTCTTCATGTTCTAAAACTTTTGCCCAATGGGCTTCTTTATCTTTCGTTTTCAAGACTTATGGCCTGAGGAGGTCTTTAAACCTTTATCTGTTTGTACTTTGAATCCTTGTTAGCCTGGGGAGGCTTTTAAACCCTTGTTTAATTTCAAACTTGGTTTTCAGTTTCATTTTAAGTTTTTCGTTTTGACTTAGTCAAATTTTACGAACTCAAATTTGATTAAGAGTTTTGATAGGGACTGCTTTGTTTACTAATTAAGAGGTTTAGTGAATCCTCCGAATTAGATCCTTGATTTAGTGATAAGTCTCGGAGACTTGGATCGTTTTTAGTTCCTTAAGAGGAATTCTTGGAGTATCGGGATTAGCTTTAAGGTTTTTAGGAACCTAAGTTTAATTTGGACACCTTAGGTGAGGGTTCTTGGGAACCTGAATTCGTTTGTAGGATTTTAAGACCCGTTGAGACTTGCTTAGGGTTTTAAGACCTTCTGAGGTTTGATAAGGATTTTAAGACCTTTGTGATTTGATGAGGATTTTAAGACCTTTGTGATTTGATGAGGATTTTAAGACCTCGGAGATTTGATAAGGATTTTAAGACCTTGGAGATTTGGTAAGGTTTTTAAGACCTTAGGTCCAGGTTCGTCGAGACCTGATATTGCTTGAAGGACTTTAAGACCTTTTGTGGTTGTTAAGGATTTTAAGACCTTAGGTCCAGGTTTGTAGAGACCTGAGCTAATCCGAAGGGTTTTTAGGACCCTAGGTCCATGTTTGCAGGGACCTGTTTTGTTAAAGAATTGAGATATCGAGAATAATTTCTTTATTGATAATTGGATACATTGTATCATAGTAATCATACAATTGCTGTATTATAATGATCATACATTTGCTGCGTGGGCTATGTGATTTTAATCAGACATATGCCCCCTTTGATTGTGGTGAACGAAGTGTTGGAATGAGGTTGGGGCTGCACTCATGACGGAGTTGCCTACGTACACAGTCAAGGGATCAAGCCTAACGTAGTTCAGGAATTTTATGTACCTAATGATAATATCTCTTAAGATTCGTGGCGTTCCACGATCTGATTTCAGGTACCCCGGTTCGCACCTTTCGGAGCTTGTAAACGCCAGGTCGTACCACGTGGATGATCTGGTAGGGACCTTCCCAGTTGGTTCCTAACTTCCCAGCATCTGGTTCCTTGGTTCCTTTGAAAACTTTCCTAAGTACTAGGTCACCTACAGCGAACTGTCGGAGCCTGACTTTGGAATTGTACTGTCGTGCCATTGCTTGTTGATAGTTCTGAATGCGAATCAGAGCTCGGTCCCGTCTTTCCTCGATTAGATCGAGGCTGTCAGTTAGGAGCTGATCGTTAGCTGCGGGATTGGACGTGCAGAGTTCCCGGCGGAGGCTACCAGCAATGGTTTCAGCTGGAACGACAGCTTCCATCCCATATGCTAAGGAAAAAGGAGTTTCTTCTGTAGCTTTTCGTGGGGTGGTTCGACATGCCCAAAGTACTTCGAGTAACTTTTCTGACCAGAGTTCCTTCTGGGTCCCGAGGCGTTTCTTGAGGTTTGCTAATACTGATTTATTAGCAGCCTCCGCCTGTCCGTTTCCTTGAGGTCGGCGAGGTGATGAGAAGGTCAGGCGAATATTCAACTTGTCACAAAATATTTTGAAATCGTGGGATATGAATTGTCCTCCATTGTCAGTTACGATTTCGTATGGGATGCCGTGTCTACACACGATTTCTTTTCACACAAATCGTTCGACCTCGACTCTGGTTACCTGCTAGAAAGCTTCAGCCTCTATCCATTTCGTGAAGTAGTCTGTTAGGACTAAGAGGAAGCGTAGCTTCTTCTTTCCACTTCCTGACGCTACTAGTGGTCCTACGATGTCCATGGACCATCTCATAAATGGGTAAGGGGCGGATATGTTGGACAGTTTTTCCGCAGGTTGGTGTATAATCGGTGCATGCCTCTGGCACTTGTCGCATGAAGAGGAATAGGCCTCACAGTCTGCAATAATGGTGGGCCAGAAATATCCTTGTCTTTTGATTCTGATGGCTAGAGCTCTTCCTCCAGAGTGGTTCCCGCAGGAACCATCGTGCATTTCTTTCATGAGTCTCATAGCAACGAGGCCATGGACGCATTTTAGGTAAGGTCCGGAAATGCTTCGTTTGAGGAGGACAGATTCAGTTACGCAATATCTCGCGCTTAATGCTTTGAGCTTTCGAGCCTCCCATTTATTGGGTGGAGTCTTTCCCTCCAGGATGTATTGCGTGATTGGAATTCTCCAATCCTCTCTCCCTACAACTTTGCTATGAAGAGACGAAGGAGGTTCCTGTTCGGGACCTGGTGTCGTGGTGCCCCCGGAGGTATTTGTAGGATTGGGCTCCAAGGAGTCTGAATTCCGAGGAATACCTCCAATTCCTTCGTTATTGTCCGGGGTCTGGATGGTGCCCCCAGATGAATTTTGGAGGGCTGAACGGCTTCTAGTTTTAACTCTGCAGATGAGTGGGTCCGAGTTGGTGCCCCCGGGGGTATTCGTGAGATCAGGCTCTAAGGAGTCTGAATTTCGGGGAATACCTTCTGTGTTTTGGATTGTGTTCCCGGAGGTATGCTTTTTAGAGCTACGTATTCTGGTTTTTGGGAACCAAAATGTTGTGAGAACCTGGGTAGCTACCGTTTCGGGACAGGTACCTTCAGGTTGTTCTGTTCGCTTGCCGTCTATCTCGGCTTTAGTAGCTATGTCGATGCTTGGTTTTTCGATTCCTTCTACGGGTATGATCCGTTTTACGAGGGGGTCTGACGTGGAAGCTAAAGCAGCCAACGCGTCTGCTGAGGAGTTCTCTCCTCGTGGGATTCTTGTTAGCTCAAATTTGCCGAACTGCCTGGTGAGGTTCTGGACGACTTCGAGATATGCCCCCATTCTTTCGTCCCTCGTTTCATACTCTTCGTGAAACTGGCTAGCTACTAGCTGTGAATCACTATAAGCGTTTAGCTCTCGAATTCCGAGGCTCAGGGCGAGTTTCAACCCTGCGATTAGTGCTTCATATTCAGCTTCGTTGTTTGAGGCGCTGAATCCGAGCCTATATGACTGCTCAATGGTTTCTCCTGCTGAAGAAGTTAACCTTAGACCGACACCGGAGCCTTGTTTTGACGAGGCTCCGTCGACATACAGGCTCCACTTCGGAGATTCTATTTCGGAGTCTAATTGCTCGGATGCTAGTTCAATGATAAAATCGGCAAGGACCTGAGCTTTCGCTGCTGCTCGAGGTCTATACTCAATATCATATTCACTGAGCTCTATGGCCCATTTGGCCAATCGCCCTGATTGGCTAGGGCTGTGCAATATCATTCGTAATGGTTGTGAGGTCATTACGACGATTGAGTGCGATTGGAAGTAAGGTCACAATTTTCTGGCAGCTATCACAACTGCCAGAGCTAATTTTTCCATTGCAGGGTACCTTGTTTCGGCGTCTATCAAACTTTTACTGGTGTAATAGACAGGTCTTTGTTCGTTTTGTTCTTCTCGTACCAGCACGCCGCTAACTGCAGCAGTCGATACAGCGAGGTACAAGTATAGTGGCTCTCCTACTACAGGTTTGGATAGGATCGGAGGTTCGGAGAGGTATGCTTTCAATTGTTTGAAGGCTTCCTCACATTTCTCGTCCCATAGGAACTTCTTATTATTTCTTAGAAGTTTGTAGAATGGGAGGCACTTATCGGTGGACTTGGATATGAATCGATTTAACGCTGCGATTCGTCCGGTCAATCTTTGTACCTCTCTGGTTGTCTTCGGTGATGGCATTTCTAGGAAGGTTGATATCTGCTGTGGGTTGGCTTCAATGCCTCTTTCGGTTACGAGATAGCCTAGGAACTCGCCTGAGGGTACCCCGAAAGTACATTTAGTGGGATTGAGCTTCATATCGTACTTGTTAAGGATGTCGAAGCATTCCCTTAAGTGGGAGATATGGTCTTCTCCAGCTGAGGATTTGACTAGCATATCGTCGATATAGACCTCCATGGTTTTTCCGAGTTGTCCAGCAAACATCTTGTTTACTAACCTCTGATAGGTAGCTCCTGCATTTTTTAATCCGAATGGCATAACCTTGTAACAATATGTTCCTCGTTCGGTTATGAATGCGGTTTTCTCCTGGTCCTCAGGATCCATCATGATTTGGTTGTATCCTGAGAAAGCATCCATGAAGGATAGGAGTCGATGGCCAGCTGTTGCTTCAACCAAACAGTCGATGTGAGGTAACGGGAAGCTGTCTTTAGGACAAGCTTTGTTCAGGTCTGTGAAGTCTACACAGATTCTCCATTTCCCGTTTTTCTTCTTCACCACTACTGGGTTAGCTAACCAATCAGGGTAGTGTACCTCTCGAATGGACCCAGCTTTCGTAAGTCAGTCAACTTCGTCGTTAACAGCTTGAGCCTTTTCGAGGCCTAGCTTGTGACGCTTTTGTTTGATCGGTTTGAAAGTAGGGTCTACTCTTAGCTTATGGGTGGTGACATTCGGATCTATGCTTTTCATGTCGCTGGTGGACCATGCAAAGGTTTTGACATTGCCTTTCAAGAAATCAATAAGCTCCTTTTTGGTCTCGGGAGGTAGCTCGGATCCGATGCTCACCTGTCTTTCAGGATCTGAGTCGTCGATGCAAACCTTTTCGGTGAGGTTCTTGGGGGGACCTCGAATATTTTGTTGCATTTCGCGACCCTCCTGGATCTGTAATTGCTATTGGGGGGATTTTCTGAGGATTTCGAATCCTCCCAAATAGCAGATCCTGGATATCTTCTGGCTACCGTGTACGGTAGTTATCCCTTCGGGTGTTGGGAATTTTACGCATTGATGATACGTCGAGGCTACTGCCTTCATTTTGTGAATCCAGGGTCTTCCAAGGATCGCATGGAATGGGGAAGGTCTGTCGATGACTACTAAGTTGGTCATTTTCATTATTCCGCCAGCTATAACTAGGAGCTTGATAGTCCCCAATGAGGTAGTTGTTTCTCCGGAGAAGCCTACAAGGTTAGCTTTTTGGCCAATAATCTCGTAGTCGTCTATTTCCATCCCTTTTAGGGTGTTATAGAAAATAAGGTTGACAGAGCTTCCTGTGTCTATCATGAGTTTAGGGACCTCGTATCCTGCGATGTTCAGGGTGACAATCAACGCATCATCGTGAGGTCTGTCGGGGTTTGAGGTCTCGCTTTCCCAGAAAGAAATCTTAGTATTGGACTCGGGGTTAGGAGGCTTAGGTCCAGTGTTAGACACAGCCTTCCGTACGTGATTCTTAATGGAATTGACGGAGTCTTGACATATGTCTGATCCTCCAAGGATACAGTCCACCCTCGAGTTGGGGCTCGATTGAGGGGCGGTTTGCTCAAGAGAGCCTCGACTTGTAAACTTTTTCCTTGGGGGAATTTCCCAAGGATCATGTCAACTCTTTTCTTGGGAGCTGGAGGTGGCGAATCGGTCTCCTTCTCAGGTGACCTCTCGCGCTTTGGGGAGGTGTCTCTGGAACCTCTTTTCTGATAAGGTGATGGCTTTTTAAGGTCCACGCCCTTTATTTCTCCAGCTGCGAATTTAGCTGCCAGTTGTCGTTGGAGGTCCCAACATTCCTCAGTTGAGTGCCCTTCTCGATCATGATAAGAGCAATGTTTGTTTTTATCAAAGCCTTTTGACCAGGGAGTTTTGTTCGCTGCGGCGATAGGTTTCTCTTCCTTGTCTTCCTCGATTGCGTAGGAATGTTCTCCCTGAGTTTGGTTGTTTTTTGGGGGTTTCCCCTTTTGTGAGGTCCCTTTGCCTCAGAGGATTCACCTTTTGAGTGATTCTGAGGCTTCTTGTGGAGTTTATCCAATGCGGCTGTTTCCTCCTCCAAAGTGATGTATCTGGTGGCTTTATGAAGAGCATCATCGATAGTTGGAGGAGTATTGAGTGTTAATTCTGACCAGAATTTCGATTTATAGAATAGACCTCTCCTAAGAGCCTCGATGGCGACTAGGTCGTTAGGATTCGAGAGCTTAGTTCTTATTGCCCTGAATTTCTCGATGTAAACTCGTAGTGAGTCTCCCATTCCTTGTCTGACCTTCCAAAGGTCGGCTTCAGAAGCTTGTTTCAGGATATGAGTCGAGTACTGTTTCATGAAGGCGTTAGTTAGCTGATCGAAACTATCTATCGAGGCTGGTTCGAGACCAGAGAACCACTCAAGGGCTGTTCCGACCAAATTTTCGGCGAATGTCCTGCAGTAACCTGCTTCGCATTCTTCCTGTGTAAAATGGGCTTTAACGATTGCCAGTCGGAAAGCTCTCAAATAGGCCTTTGGGTCAGAAGTCCCGTCATACTTGGGAATTCTGATTTTTCGGGTATCCCTTATGTAGGAGCTGGCAATCCTGTCAGTTAATGGAGTTCCACGTGTTTCTTCGATCAAATTATCGATTTCGGGGGCTGAGCTCGTAGCTTTATGGACTTGAGCTCCCAATTTTTGGAGAGCTGCATGAGTTCGTTCCATATACCTACGGATAGCTTCAGGTCCTTCCATAGGTAGGACATTCGGGTCGTTGTTAGGTACCCGACGGGCAGGTTCCTGACGGAATCGTGTGGGCTCATCCTCCCATGCAGTTGGGGGGCTAAATCGCTCACCAGCTCTCGGGTTATCGGAATCTATCCGTTGATACCGGGCCCCATTTGGGGTTGAGCTTCTGGTTTGATAAACCGTAGCTGCTGTCCTACCTTCGGATGGGAGGGATCCTCCTGCCCCGGATCTAAATTCAGTTGGCGGAGGAGGTAGACGAGAGCTCCGATCAGCGACCTGACCAGATGCGGAACTGGTTGTTGCCACGTTGCTTCCCATAGCACTGGTGATAGGCGGGTTAAACACGGAAGCTGTCCCAGTATGAGGTGTCTGGAAAGCCGATCCCTGTCCTGCAGGAGCAGTGCTATCAGGGGAAAAATCTAAACGTCCTCGGGGAAATGAGGGATCAGTCAATCAATCTCGGAAAGTGACCCCCGGAGTTTGACGTCGAGGTGGCTGGGTTGTTGTGTCTAGAGATCTTGTTATCTCTTCGAATCGTTGCTGTCGAACAGCTAGCTGATGCATCGTACGCTCACTTTCCTGAGCTTTGTCTACTAGTTGCATCATCATCGGACGAATCTCAGAAAGCTGGGCCTCCGTTTGATTCGGAGCGGCTGGCTGCTGAGGATTCTCGGTGATTGGAAGCCCGGGGGCGGTTCCACTTGTCGATCTCTGGTTAGTAGCTCTGGTTATATTCTGGCTCGTTCGAGCGTTAATAGGAAGCTGCTGCCCGGACCGGTGGTCGCCATGTCGAGGTTCCGAGGTTACAAGGGTAGAGCCTCCGTCGTTCGGTGAGCCAACGCTCGCAATCGGGAGGTTAAGATCAGACGGATTTGTTGTCTGGTCGGTAGGATTCATCCTCAAGTTAGAGTAAGGGATTCGATTGTTTCTTCCCCACAGACGGCGCCAATTGTGAGGGGTAAAACTCACACCTAGATTTTAGATCAGGTTTAATGTTTAGGAAAGGTTAGGGAAAGATAAACGCGGGCTGAATCCCGTAAGAACTTGTAGAATGAACTTCGATTTGTATTGATTTAGTAGAAATAGGATGGTTGCAAAGGGTGATCTTTGATGAATACAAAGATTATATGAATATTACAATAAGAATGTTTTGATGAATGTTGAGTAAAATATCAGTTGAGTCGGATCCTTTTCTTAGTTCTCCATCTTCTATTTAAATAGCCTTGGACTTCTTTAGGTTGTCTCCAACTAATCTCCGAGATCGTCTCCGCTTAAGGTGGAATCCGCAACAGCTTCCCTTTGACCGGGTCCTACGCTTCTCCTTGTCACAACGTGAGCTTCCTCTTCTCCGTGAGCTCCTTAGTTAGAGTCCTTAGCTTTCAGCCTCCGGCTCCTTTTAGGCATCGAGCCTGCGATGGGCCTGTCCCGGCCCATTACCATCTTTTATTATTTGGAGATCAGCTACCGGGCCATATTCGGGCCCAACATAAACCACCTAATCAAAGAAGTTCATAATGCCTTATCCTACCTTAGCAACCAAATTCATCTAGTCCAAAACTTAGCAAATCTTATCTGACATTCCCCTCTACTAACCTCATTTCTTGACATAAAATAAAAGTGCAGGCTTTACCTTGGGAGTATCAATCAGAGGACACATAGATTCAACTCAAACATGTATCTGAACACACAGGTAGTCTTCTCTGATCCCTTTCTCCCCTCATCTCTCTTCTTTGAATCTCTTATTATTTTCAATTTCAATAGGTTTTGATGCCACGAAGGTCATCTAGTCTATCTCATTGACATTTGCATTTGTAACTCATACATTTCGACAAAGTGTAGCGAATAATGGGGTCTCAGGTAATTTACATATCCCTCGTTTCCACAATGTGTGATCATCCCTGAGATTTAGAATACTGGGGGTCGCGGGAGACACTCCTACCCCTCTGCCTCTCAAGAAATCATTTCAATCCCTTATAACATAAAACTTAGATCTTTGAGATGCCGAAGAGAGAGAAGGAGGGGAACCAGAAACACACAGACTTTTTACCTTCCAGACTTGTAAGAGGATTCCGATCCAGTGATTACCAAGCCCCAAAACAAGCAAATAAAGTCAGTATTAGTGTTGGAGGTCAGCTTTGGTTCCTTCAAACAACCTCAGCTATGGGGCTGTTCGTTTTACCATCTGTTTATCTCCATTCAAATGATCCATTTGTATGGTCCATTCACATGATCCATTCAGATTTTATTGGATGTTTGTTTGTTCATCCAAGTGATTCATCTAAATGAATCATTTAAATAGATCTTACGTTTGTTTGTCCATCCAAATGATTCATTTAGATGAATTATCTAAACAAATTACTAAAATACCCTTATTTTGATTTAACCATATATTTGATATTAATTTTAACTATATTAATTTTAATTATTTAATCTATTATATTTAGAACATAATTATTTTAAAATTAGCATTTTTGGCGGGAAACCGTGGTTTGCGGTTTTGACGGGAAATTGCATTTTTGTTGTTTTGGAGGAAAATCACATTTTTGTTGTTTTAGACGGAAATCATGTTTTTGCGGAAAATCGCGTTTTTGCGAAAAACGCTTTTGGTGGAAAATCGGGTTTTACGGTTTTGGCGGGAAAACGTGTTATTGCCGTTTTGGCGGAAAAATGTGTTTTTTGCGGTTTTGGCAGGAAACGGCATTTTTGCAGTTTTGGCGGGAAAATGCATTTTTGCGGTTTTGGCAGAAAACCGCGTTTTTGCGGTTTTGGCGGGAAACCGCGTTTTTGCGGTTTTGGCGGTAAACCGCGTTTTTACGGTTTTGGCGGGAAATCGCGTTTTTGCGGTTTTGGCGGGAAACCGCGTTTTTGCGATTTTGACGGAAAATCGCGTTTTTGCAATTTTGGCGGAAAACCGCATTTTCGCAGGAAATCGGTTTTTTACGATTTTGGCAGAAAAACGTGTTTTTGCGATTTTGTCATTTCTCTTGAGTGATAAAATGATATTATTTTAAATTTTAAATTTGTAAATTATATAAAGGGTATAATAGACATTATGTTATTTTGAATGGATCATCTCCATTCAAATGGTCCAATTTGGTTCATTCAAATGTACTCTAAACAAACAATAATCTCATTTCCATTCAAATGGATCAACTCTTAGCTAGTGTATATAGGTGACAGGCTGATCCACTTTAGCATCTTTAGTACTATCTGCAATCAATAAATCTAGAATGGTGCTAAAGAGTTGTTAGATAATCAAGTATAAATATATATATCAATGTCCGTTTTTAGTACTTATGTGAAAATAATTTGAAAACATTTTTAATAAAACCCAAAATAAAAACACATATTAGTCAACTTCCACCCTGACTTAAATTACACTGTCCCAGTGTAAATCAGCCAGAGTGAATAAATAAATCATAAGAACTGAATGTAACAAGATAGAACGACTAAACCTGACCGCAATAGGCGTCGATCGATACGTAGAGATGTACGTCGATCGTTAGTAATGGTCGTGTGGTGTCGAGCGATGTGAATGAAATGTGTCGGTCGACAGAATCATCATTCTACTTGGATCTTTAAAAATCTGCAAAAATAAATACGAAAAATAAAAGTAAAAATGTAAAAATACCTTAGAAACAAAATAAAAGAAAACCTAATAGTGGGTTGCCTCCCACTCAGCGCTTTGTTATAGTCATTTAGCTTGACTTTGGTGGGTGTGTGACTCAGTTGGTGCAGAAACTGCTGCTTATTGGACAACAAGCATCAATTTCGTGTCTCCTCCTATCAAACCATGTGGCAATGAAGCTTCTTGTGGCGTCATCACTTCTGAGCTGTTTCTCATATATCTTGAGGACTGTATCTGTGAGCTTCCTCAGAGTTCTTTCAATTGATTCGATGCTGCCAACATTCCTATAGACGGTTTTGTAGGAGTATTCTGATAGTTCCCTCAGTTAATTCTGCAATGCGTCGATCTTGTCATGAATCAGCTGATCTCGGTCTGCCAGGGACTCGGTGTCGATCGATGCCACAACATGTGCGTCGGTCGTTTCGCTGGGAGTAATGTTGGTTGATCCAGTGGTAACTGCGTCGATCGATCTCGAAAGCTGTCCTTGGTACTGCATAGCACGTATATCGTTCTTCAGGAGACGAGTAGCTCTGCATAGGCTGTTCACTCTTTCGTTGAGAGTGTCGTCAATGTTATCACTTCTCCCGTTGAGTCTCTCCTCCATAGCATTCATAGCCTCGTATAGGTCATGTTTGATCTGATCAATTGTTGCTGCTGTGCATGCTGTCTGCGCTGGTGGTTGCTCGATGTCGATCGATATGGGTCTGAGCCTGTCGATCGATGTCGTGTTTCTCTCACGAAGACCAAGATGGTCTTGAACTATGCCAATGTCTTGTTGTGCCTTTCCTCGTATGATTTCATCATATCCTCCATTGCTGCGAACCTTGTGTCGATCGATGGTGAAGATTGTGTGTCGTTCGACAGAACAGTAGCATCTTGAGTCTGACCTTTCTCGTGAATTGCTGCCAACTCTTTATGTAGAAGATCAATCCTCTTACTTAACCATTCATTATTGTTGTTGAGAGGGCTGTAGACGTCTCCAATCCATGTATTTATGTAAGCAATCTCCCATTCATCTCGTTTAGGTGATGAACATTCTGGTTGGTCTGTAGTCTTGCCGATGTCGATCGATGGTCTCAGTTCTGTGTCGATCGATACAGGTGGCGTAGCTTCCTTCTCAAGCATGGTTCTCATGCTCTCATTCTCCATTCTTAGCACTGCCATATCACTTTGGAGAAATTCATACCTGCTATCCAAAGGCTGGAAAGTATCTTCCACCAATGTGCGAAAGTCTTCCTCAAGGTGTGCCTGAGCTCCCCACACATCAGTCACCATATCATCAATCTCCTCTCTGTTGTAGGGTACTGGTGCTGGTCTGTATGCATGGTAAGGGTGTGCATGGTCTGGAAGGCGTAAGCAATTCTTCTGGAAAAGAGATGCTCTCTCCAGGATTCTCCTTATGTGCTCCTTGGTGACAGGGATTATTTCACCATCAACTCCTCTAGCATGTCCAAACTCATCTCTGTGGATACCAAACTCATCCTTCTCTTCCCATTTGAATATTTTAGATCTGTTGGAAACAAAGGCACGTCGTCCAAACTCCATACGTCTGTCGGTCGATCTGACTCTTGCGCTGTCGATCGATCTGGGTAACTCGCCGTCGATCGATGGTGATGAAACGATATCGATCGATGGTGGACTCTATGTTGACCGAAACTTTGAGAAATTGTATCCTCTCTCATGGTGACGTGGTGGTTGTCATGAATGTGAGCTAGGATGTCTGGATGGCCACGTTGCTGTGTGAACAAGTTTTCTGGTCCATTGGCAACTTGAAGGATGTCTGCTATGTCTTCTCTGGATATGTGCAGAACTCTTCCATCCATGTCTCTTGCAAAGCCATCTCTGTCCCTGAAAATACCAAATTCATCTGGTGTTAGTGAAACATTCCTGATATCATATGAATCGATCGATGGTGCAGTGGTGGTGGCGATCGATGATGATCGTATAGCTGCAGGGTTGGATCGATTGTTCTTGATGTTGCAGTCCTCCATGGTGATCTTGCTAGTTGCTGGAAGCTGCTGGGTAGAAGTTATTGAAGTTTAAATTTTTGTGGCTGATGTTGACGACTTTATATACTCATCTGTTGCCCTAATCGGTGAAATTCTGATTTTGTCCTTTAAGTCTTCTGGGTCAATATCGATCGATGTGATGCTGGCGATGTCGATCGATGGACGATGTCGTTTTGCTGGGTGAAGTAGATAATCGATCGATGGTGGAAGGTGGATGTCGATCGATTTTGGGAAACGATTTGCAAATCTATCATTCTCCATGTAGTTTTCCCAAGCTCTTTCTTCCCAATAATCTTCATCAAATTCTTCAATGTGGTTTTTCCACTGTGGGAAGATCTGGCTGTATCTACTACAAAACTTTCATGAAATTCGCTATCTGCCCAACTTCTTACTGAGTAATCATCTTCTTTGTTGTTGGGTTGGATGGGGAAATTTGGGTAGCAGTGATCTGGTAAATCTAGTTCATCATCTGGTGTACCTCTGTCAATCAATAATCCATGGTTGGTGTTGATCTCTTCTGACTCGCTGGTATTGATCGATGATGTAGAGAGGTTCTCGATCGATGATGTAGAGAGGTTCTCGATCGATCCCGAGTACTCTGTCTCATACTCTACTTCACAATGACAAACTGCAATGATACCAAGATCATCTTCTTTTTCCACGGTTTTGGCTAGTGGTTTGCCAAGTTTGACAGGGTCGTAGTGGATATCTGGATCTATCATAGTCAAGCACATCCTGTTGGTGTTCATGTCACATACAGCTCCTACTGTAGCCAGAAATGCTCTTCCAAGTAAGAGAGAAGAGTTCCAATTTAACTTGATGTCTAGGACATGAAAATCCGCAGGGACAAGTGCATTACCAATCTGTACTTCCAGGTTTCTGATCAATCCTCCAGAATTTTTCTGAGTGTAGTCCACAAATGTGAAGATCTCTGGTGAAGGCTCTACTTTCAGACCCAGATGGTCTGCCATAACCTTTGGTAAGATGCTGACTGATGAACCAGTGTCACATAGCGCATGAGGAAACTCAATCCCTTGTACTATACAGGGTATTGCAAACTTCCCAGGATCACTCTTCTTCTTCAATGTGATCCTTTTCCTCATATCTTCTCTGACATTGTCAAACATTCTCCTAATGTCATTTTCAGTCTCCCTTGTTTCTCTGAAGAACATCTACAATCTACTTGTGAAGTAAACCTCCTCAAAGGGTTTTTCTAGTGGGATTCTGATAATTCTCTTAGTGAAACCATCAATCTCCTTCTCATTAGCTTCCCTCTTAAGGTTCTTAGGAGTTTTCTCCTTTCTACTCCTTAACCTTCTTCCTTCAGTTCCCTCTGACGTTGATGTAGTGTCTTAAGGGTTACTAGTAGTTTCTGCAGGGTAAGCTTGTGGTTTCGGTGTGGGTCGGAGTGCATTGATTTGGTTGCTGTCAATCGATGGTAATTGCACTCGGTATGTGAGAGGTGCGTGTCGATCGATAGGTGGAGTAAAGGGTCAATCGATGCGTGTCTCATCATTGTGTCGATCGATGAGTGGCTCATCTCGTCGGTCGATATCTTCGTAGATGGGGGTGGGTGGATAAGGATGCGAAGCCGTGAATTCAGCATGTGTCAAAATCCTAATCGCGTTGCAATCTGCAGTCGTATCTCGAAATGACATCGTTGGTGTCGATCGATGTGGACTAGTTGGTGTCGATCGACACCATTGTGATCCTCTGAAACTTAGTGAACTTTCCACTTTGAAATCTCCTTCTTGCGGCTTCTCATGCTTCACCACTTGCCAAAAATCATCATCTATAATGGCATTCACGTGGTGTTTCATGCTTCCTTCTCCTACTTCTTTAGAAGTTCCAATTCTCCTGATAGAGTCTTCAGTTTGGACTAGTTGTGTCTCAAGCTTCCTAACTTGAGTACAAATGGTGTATATCCTTGTATTCAGATTGTTGAAGACATAATCAATCTTTCCATTGAAATCTACTATAAGCTTCTGCTGTCCTTCAAGAACTCTATCAATCATGGCATCAAACTTAATCTCCTGGGTGGGTGGTGGTGGGTTTTGGTAAGCTGAGTTGCCGTAGTTCCTGGTGTTGGTGAAGGGTTTCTGATATTGAGAACTCTGGTTGTAGTTACACTTCTGACCACTGCCAAAAAAGTTTTTGTTTCCACTCTGGTTTCCATATTTCTAAAATCCAGTACCTCCAATGTAGTTCACATCTTCCTCTGTATCATTTTCTCTAGCCTCTCCTTCTTCAGCTGAGCAGACTGGCTGCCCTAGAAATGCATGTAAAGCATCTATCTTAGCTCTGACTTCATTCATCTGGTTCTCCCCGATGGCTGCAACCGATTTCTTCTTGTCAGAGTCAGTGTTCTTGGTGCTGCTGCTGTTGGCTAGATTTTCAATAAGTCTCACAGCCTCTATTGGATTCCTGGTGTTGAAGTTCCCCTCGCTAGCAGTATCAAGAGCCATTTGATACCTCAAGGTGATACCTCTGTAGAAAGTGCTTAGCAATTGCACTTCATTGAATCTATGGTGCGGACAGTCTCGCTGGAAGAACTTAAATCTGATCCACACGTCTTTAAAAGTCTCACCATACTTTTGCGCGAAAGTGGCGATTTTGCTCCTTAAGTCTTCAGCGCGTGCCTCATCAAAGAAATTACGCAGGAAGGCATTTTCGATGTCGGTCCAGGATGTCAGTGATCCTATAGGTAGCTGCTTGAGCCAGTGTGAAGCTTTTCCAATCAGTGAGTATTTGAAGAGCTTGCAGAGTATGTAGTCCTCAGGGACTCCATCCATATGAATAGCAGCTATAAGAACCTCAAACCTCTCCAGATGGTCCATAGGATGCTCGTGTGATAACCCAGAGTAAGGTATCTGTGACACGAGAGAGTAGTACTGAGGCTTGAGCTCGAAGTTCGGCTTCTGAATCTCTGGAAGTCGAATAGCTGATCTGTTGGTGTAGTACTCATCAGGACGATTAGAGTTTGCCAACGATCGTGTTTGAGCTTCTCCTGTAGCGTCAGCTTCTGGCTCAGGGATTATGTTTCCATGTGCATCTAGCTTCTGACCTGTTGCATTACGCAGATGACCATCTTGGTCATACAGGTTTCCATTCTCGCCCTGCGTGAGAATAACAATCACAACCATGCCTCGCGGGTTAGTATCGATCGATGTACGCTGGGTAGTGTCGAACGATGTGGATCGACGAAAGGTATCGGTTGACGGTGCTGTCTGAGTATCGGTCGACGGTTGAACGTGATCTTCAGTCGACGGATCTTCGGTTATGTCAATCGATGCGGAGCGTAGGTCTTTGCGGATTGAACGTTCCAAGTGTGCAGGATCTTCTGAGAATAGTAGTTGATTTCCCTATTACTTCTGGTACTGCTAGGCATGTACCTGAAAAGACAAGAAAAATTTTAATCAGAAAGGGTAAAGAAAAAGAAAAACCTAAAATTGATAGAATTAAATCTAATGGATATCAAAGCTCCCCGGCAACGGCGCCAAATTTGATACTGCTCAAATTACCCTATAGAGCTTACTCTCTCAAATAAGAGGTTCAGCTATAGTACTTAGGGATCAAATCACGAGGAGGTAGGGAACCAATTAAATCTAATCAATTAATCAATCCTAGGTGAAGTTGGTTTTAATGATGAAATGTAAATGACAATCCTAAAATGAGCAAGGTAGTTGCTCTAACTTACAATATGATGGTTGTTTAAATGATAATGTAGAGTGCTAGACTTAGGGCTTTTATTCAGGAATGGAGATTATAATATCTATAAATGCCTAACAAGTTGCTTGCATGATACTAAACGCAGTCGCTTAACTCTCAGTGATGTCTCACTGGTTAAATAATCTAGATCCCTGGCCTCAACTATCGTCTATTGACCAGAAAAAGAGTCGATCGATATCCTTTAGAGATATGGAGCGATACACCTTTCGCAGCGCCGATCGATTCACCTGTCGGGATATCGATCGACGGCTTCTAGATATGCCTAGGCGCGAGCCGATAATGAACACTAGGTCTCAAGGAGGGCGGTTAGCTCTTCTCCAAGGAGACAACTAGTTCAAACAGATAATTCAAGATATCAAAGATCCTAGTGATCTATGTTCTAGTTAGCTACTCTAGAACAAACTTAGGGTGCAATCTATTAGATGAATATCACAACTTAGCAATTATAGTTTAGGGGTAATCTCACAAACCTATTTAAACCCTAGATATAACAAGTAGACTACTCAGACATAGTTAAGCAATTCATAGTATAAGATAGATAAAAGAATTGCATAGATAGGGAATAGAAAACAAATGGAGTTCAATCACAAATCTCTCAATGATCTCTCCAATCTCTCAAAACATATAAAAATCTAGTGTTTCTCTCACACTTTTGCTTTGCTTCTCAAGACTTGTTGCTTGCTTGTCAAAGCTTGCTTGCCGTCAAAAACACTTAGCAGGAATATTTAAGCATTTCCATTAGGTTAAAAACTCGTCAGAGGCAATCTCGTAATTTGGTGAAGTCTTGGTGAAGTAGTCGGTTAAACCATTTCATCCTCAATATCGATCAACAACACTAGATGTGTATCGATCGATTATAATCTTCTAGTACGCGGTTCTTCTCAGCTACATCGATCGACAACTCTGGATGAGTATCGATCGATTCTTATCACAATGTTGACTTTCGACTTGGTCTTGAATGGTCAACTCGGTGTATTATCTCTTGTACTCCAAAATGCTCCAAAAACATCACTTTATCATGAAACTCTCCTGAACCTGAAAACATACCTATCAGGCTAGAAAACACATTAGTTATATAATAAAATACTAGTATACCATGGTAGAAAATGGGTGAAATCCATGGTATATCAGTATCGTGACACACAGCAACACGAGGTGCCGCTCAACCTGCGACGAAGCATGCTGATTAACATGTGGGCACCGTGTGTCGCCGTGCATGTGATCCAGACATGCTGATGGACATCTGGTTGTCCACGCAGGAAAGAGGTGTCATCTTTCATGAGTCTTGGCCATGCTGAGAGACATGTGGAGCACGAGATTTCGCCGCGCATGCGTCTGGAGCCTTGCAAAGCGACACGCGGGCTGCCACACGGCTTCGATCTGATTGGTTGCTGCTCCTTATAAATACCCACGACCCCCACTCTATTTCAAACCATCCAGCACACCTGAAAGTCGGAGAAAAACGTGAGAGAGAAAGTAGAAAAAGAAAGCAAGAGTTTCCGAGCTTTTTCGAGAGTTTTAGAGAGTTTTTGAGATCAGTTTCTCTACTGATTTTGAGTGAGTTCCTAGGGAAGGCTCTGTCCATATCAGTCCGTCCAAAATCTTTGGTTATCAAGTGGAGTTGCTGTCGAAGTTCAGTTCAGTTCCATGGGTTCAGATCAGTCGAAGTTTCGAAGCTCGATACTCCAGCGGAAGTCCGAAGGAATCGTCCAGCAACTAGGGAGAGTTCTGCTCGAGTTGAGTTCTGTCCATACCAGTATCAGGGGAGGTTCTGCCCAAGTCAAGATCAGTCCAGTCCAGTCCATTCAAGATGTCAAGGTTGGATTTTGGCTAGGTCCTCTCCGATCAACCAGCTGCTTATCCGCATAGAACACTGTGAGTTGGCTTGTTTGAATTCCACTTGGAATTTAGGGTAGTTTTATGAGTTGGCTTGTTTGAATTCCACTTAGAATTTAGGGTAGTTTTGTGAGTTGGTTTTGTTTGAGTTCCACTTGGAACTTAGGTTAGATCGAGTTTGCATATAGATTAGATTAGATCACACTATTGCATGGTAGAGTCCTTAGGGTTATTTTATTTATCAACCGAACACAGCTTAGCACGGGCTAAGTTGAGATGAAACGGAATTAAGACTGTGTTAATAACCTGACTAGGACTATGGGCATGATGCATCATGTTTTCTATTCTTGCTTGGTTATTTGGTTGAGTGCAGGTTCCTGTTATCTTTAAAGATAGTTTCATAGTAGGAGGCTTAACTAACGGTTTGATTGAGTAATTTGCTTGATACATTTAATGTTTGCTTGTTTAGTTAATCTTGTTGATTGAGGTTAATCAGCTCTTGGTAAGGGACTGACAAACCGGTTGATTTGATTACTTATGTTATTGTTGTCTAGTTTATTAGATGTTAGTACTTGTGATCCTACGCCATATAGGCTGGATTGCTGGTACTACTTGTTAGTGTCGTAGAGTCTAGAGTCTAGGATAGGGTTGTGTGTATGCCAACAGTATGTGCGTAACCCGCCCATACTAGGCTTGTTTAGGGGTGATTAGTGTTTCCTCATCTTTGTACCCAGCGGGTTCAAGGAAACCTCTTCTTCGCTGGATCGGGAAGACTCAAACGAGGTCATTGCTTATGGCTGAATGTTACACGACGGTGTGATGTGGCAGTGACCCGAAAGACTGTGGGCTATCGCCCGGTGACCCGAAGGACTGTGAGCCGCGGTCAGTTGAAAGTTCCTTCTCCAGGTCTTTGTAGTAGGGAGATAGGATATTGCCGATGTTGAGGAGGAACACGAAGTCACCATGGCCCATGTTAGAGTGTCGTAAAGGGTTATGGAACCCTAGAGTAAGTATAGCACCGATATACGGTGTTACGAGTTAGATCGATTCATAGTTAATTAGTATCTTATTATTGTGATTGTAGTTGATTAATTTGCTTGCATGTTCATGTTACTTGAAGTTAGATCATTGCAGGAGGCCAAGTCTAACTTAGTAACTGATTGATTAGATAGTAGTTTGTGTTTGATTATTGGTGTTGACTTGTTTCCATGCAGGGCCCCGTTACTCGAAGTTAGGCAATGGCAGGAGGCCATGTCTAACTCAGTAATGGTTTGTTTAATGTTGGATTTGATTGATTGTGTAGCTTTAGCTTTGTTCGCTTGGTAGGATTAAATTGCTTGTTATTTTGGGTTGTCTGGGTTAGTTTTGAAGTTGGGGTAGAGGTAGCCAGCTCACTGAGTAACATTAGGTTACTCATCCAAATCTGTTGTCCTTTTTGCAGTTTTCTTTAGTAAGAACGATCAGATAGCTTGGTGCTGGACGTTGGAACCGCCGGTGTAGATTTTCATGCCTTTTGTTAACGGTATTTTGATTTATGTTTAATTGACTCGATCTGGCATTAGGCCTGGCCCGGTCTTGAATTATTCAATGTATGAATATTTCTTTGAGTTAATAAAGTAATTATTTTATATGGGCATCATGAGTACTCTGATAATTGACTAGTCCGGTCTAACACAACGTTAGGTCATGGTACGTGTTAAAAAGCCTTAGGCCTCGATCTAACGGAAACTGCTTGGTACGGGTTGCAAAGCCTTATGCCTTGATTTAGTGGGACAAGTTAGTGGATGAACTCGTCTAAGTCGTGGAGTAAATTTTGTGACTCTAAACGGATCGTCCCTAACCCGTCACGAAGCGCTTCCAGACCATGGTGTTGGGTTGGACGGTCAGTCATGTTCTTGTATGATTGTTAGCTGGCCGGTTGGCCTTTCATCTCCAACCCTTGGTGTTGGTCGCTCTGTCGGTCATGTTCTTATTTGATTGTTGACCGGTGGTTCGACCTATGCCTAGGGCGCATAGGGGTGTTACATGCGGAAAGTCTCTTGATACTACCAAACTCTTAAGCCCGAAGATATGACTCATTCCAACGACTTAGAAGCTACGATGTCCGATTAAGAACAAAGGATTCAACAAGAATAAAAAGAAATTTTGTGATTATAAATGTTGAATGATTTGAAACAATACAAAGCAAACCTTTATATAATAGGCTCTGGGTTAGACCAAAGGTCTAAACTTATTCTAGGAAATACAAATAGCATAAATATAGTGGACTTGACCAAAGGCCAAAGACCAAGACTATTGACCGAATTTGGGAATTTGTGATCGCAAAACTCGTCGGCTTGATATATTATTCGACCATGACTTGTATTTTCTTGTGGTACCCTTCTTTGAAAATTCCAAACACTGATTTCTTATTAAGCATAAGGGCTCCACGTTCTGCATCAAGCCCATTAGCTTCTCTCGGTTTAGAATTTCATGGATCAAACCGATAAGGGCCATAACTACAAGCTAAGAAAGATAGTGGAGCCAGACTTCACTTGGGACAAGAAGAATCAGACGACGACCGCAACTTCTCCCTTCTCACCCGTTTGGTTTATACCGCACATCCCGACGAATGTACCATCGACCGCACCGCCGTGTGTGAACCAATGATGGACTTTCCTCTTGTCCATTTCTCCAAGGCACATACTTTCAAGCTATCTGAAGACGTAGCCCACATCAGTGCACAACTCGTTCGTGAAGGACACCCAACGGACCACATCCATCGACCCGCGTGCGTTCTTCTCCTTACGGCATTGGGGAGTTGATCATCACATATGCACCTGGACACTTAGGCAAACCTTGACCAGTCTACTTCAAATTCGCCAACCTTGACCAAGACTGTCTTAATGTCATCAACTTTGACTCACTAATAATTTTCTAGTCAAATGTTGTATTTTCTAAACATTTTTTCCGCACTTTTCTTTAAGTCTTCCTTTGACATGTACTATAAATATGTACTCTCTTCTTCGTAATAAGATAATCTATTTTTCTTCTTGTTTTTGAGTTTATCTCTTTGTTCTTTGATTAGAACTTTCTTTGTTTCTTGTTGAGGTTATCTCCGAGCAAACAAACCTTTTTTGTTGGAGTTGTGCAACACATCAAGGAAAATCGAAATCTGGTAGTATCAAGAGACTTTATGCACCTCTTGTGTCACCGTTCATTCCATCATTCCATCTTTTTCATCTTCCATTTTCTTAAACACTTCTTCTTCTTTCTATCCTAAATCTGGGCCACTACGTTACCTAGGCCATCTTCTTTATAAGAAAAAAAATTTATATCTATAAAAAAGGTAAAGAAAAGTCTAAGAAAATTAAAAAAAGAAACAAAAAGTTCGAAATTGGCTAGGTGGTGGAAGAGAAATCCTGCTGCTTGAGGAGAAATCCAGCGTTGGAGTGGTTAATAGGGATTTCAAAACCAATTCTCTTATCTTTCTATCTTGTGTTTCATCCCTTGTGTGCTTGGAGATCCCATTGGGTTACTTGATTTCTTCTCTTAGAACTTTCAGAGGAGACTCTTACATGACCATCTAAATTCCGAGAGAAACACTTGAGTGAGTGAGATTAAAACACTTGAGAGTGTGAGAAAATATTTTATTTGTGCTAATCTTTTGTGTTTAGCAATTTCAGGAACCATGAGTGGTGATGAAGAAAGAAACCGTACGGGAAATTCTTTTACAGGCTTATCAAAGACTATCGTCCCATCAGCTGTTGCAATAACATGTACGAAGTGGTCTCCAAAGTCTTAACAAACGGGCTAAAAGTGCTACTTCCGGAGTCGATTGAGACTAATCAATTTGCTTTCGTGAAAGGATGACTACTCCTTGAGAACGTCATATTAGCTACTGAACTCGTAAAGGATTATCACAAGAATTCGATCATGGCTAGGAGTGTCTTAAAGCTAGACAAATCGAAAGCTTTCGACTTTGTATGTTGGTCCTTCATCACTGATGCCCTTCTTGCCATGGGCATTCCAGACATGTTTGTTCAATGGATCCACACTTGCCTCTCCACTGCTGCGTTCTCTGTTTCAGTGAATGGTGAATTGGAGGGTTTCTTTGTAAGTGAGAGTGGCATGCGTCAAGGATGTGCTCTCTCTCCCTATCTCTTGGTCATAGCTATCAACGTGCTATCCCATATGCTCAATAAGGCAGCTCAATCAGGGAGTATCAGTTTTCATCCTTCTTGAACTGAGGTAAACTTAACACACTTAAGCTTTGCGGACGATCTAATGATTTTCACTGATTGTGCAGTTTCATCTCTCTGGGGCGTCTTTGATGTTCTCTCCGAGTTCGGGAATCTATCTGGTCTGTTGATCAACCCAATAAAATCATCTATCTTCATGGCTGGCCATATATGCAAAGATTTTAAAGATGAAGTTCAAAGGCTAGGCATCCCCACTGAATCACTATTAGTGAGATACCTTGGACTCCCCTTGACCACAAAAATAATGACTAATGCAGACTACAAACCCCTGAATGATCAGATCCGTATTCGCCTTCTATCTTGGTCCAGCCGCTCCCTGTCCTATGCGGGTCGTCTTCAACTTATTAAGACAGTCATTGGCAGTATCACTAATTTCTGGTGCTCCGTATTTCGGCTTCCCCAGCATTGTCTTGATACAACAGAAGGGATGTGTGGTGCGTTTATTTGGTCAGGCTCACCGAATACGCACACGAAGACAAAGGTTTCTTGGGATGACATATGGAAACCTAACGAAGAGGGAAGCTTAGGAATATGCCGCTTACGAGATACGTCGCATGTGTTTGCATTAAGCCTCGTATGGAGACTCCTCACGAATTCAGCATCCTTATGGGAAGCATGGACGAAGGCTTACTTGCTGAGGTCGCACATTATGGGACGTAAGTGATAGGTTCGCTGGCTTGTGGATTTGGAACAAGATGCTGAAGCTATGCGACCAGGCAGCTACGTTTCTTTGCTCGGAAATCTGCAACGGCAACTCCGCTCTGTTCTGGGTTGACAACTGGTCTAATGCGGGATATTTAATAAACATTACATGTGCAGGAACTCATGTACTTGGTATCTCCCGCTATGAAATGGTATCAAGAGCGGCGTCTGCTGGACAATGGAATTTTCGTCGATGTCGTAGCTGTCACTTACGGGCGATGATAGCCACCATCACTTCAATTCCGGCTCCAGTGAACACTGCAGGCCATGACCGTTACGTGTTTTTCAAGTCTGCAAACATGGAAGCAGATCAGGGTCCACCAGCCTACTGTACCGTGGAGCAAGATTGTATGGTTTCCACAGGCCATCCCTCGATTCTCGTTTACTGTTTGGCTGGCACTCAAAGATAGACTTTCCACGAGAGCAAGGAGTAGAGGATGGGGTTGCATCCAGCCGTGTCTTTTGTGTGGGGAACCGAACGAGACTAGAGACCACATGTTCTTTGTGTGTCCCTACTCATTCACTGTCTGGATCGATCTTGCTGGGTATCTTCTAGGATTTCGAGTGAATTCTGACTGGTCCATCACCATAACATCTCTTCTCACTCCTCGACATAGGGAGATTGATACCTGTCTTCTGAAACTTGTTTTCCAGACCACGAGAGGAACAGTCGACGGCATCAAGGTCACCCCTAAAGTGCTGGTCACATAGTTAGTGTCATTGATAAGAATATCAAGAACATGATATCTTCTCTACGACACCGGCGCCATCTTTACATAGTGATATGATGCAGCGCTAGTTTGGTCATACTACGTAGTCCACAACTAAATTATATATTGCTTTTCATATTGATTGTATTCAATTTTGAAAGCATCAACCTCAGTTGCTTGTATTTTTTTTTTTTTGATAATCAATTTAAAATTTCAGCAAAAAAGAAAATAAATAAGATAATTATTTTAGACATCAAACTGGGTGGCAAAACAATTGAGTATTAAAAAGCTTAACAAAATTTAGTTGGTGCATTGTTATGAATTTTTTCCTAAAAAATACCACATGTGTCAATTAATCATGAATTATAGTTATATAATTCTAGTTTATGCTTTTGCATATCATGAGTACTTAGTTTGTAATTCTGGCAAGTAAATAGAGATCAAAATTCGAATCACAAAATCGAAACAAAAGTTATTTGTCAAATAATAAATCGATTAATAAAACTGAATTCGGGAGAAACTGGTATAGGGGGCAATGCGCACAAAAATTATCTAAATGTATAGGATGTGCAAGATATAATTGTAGTAGATCATGACACGTTCATTTAAGCACACGGGTTCCATTTTCGCAAAAAGGAAGCCCTCACTTGGGAAACAAGGTAACCAAAGAGAGATATTCACAATCCGTAACCCAAAACAAGATCTCATCCAGCAACAGAACATTAATTTAGCCTTCTTCCTTCTCCGAGCTCGGGTTATGGACGAAGGAGAAGAAGGAACCGAGAACAAATTATCTAACACACTTACCTCCCTTGTCCGGATTGGAATGTGTTATCAATCTGGCGAGGTCGTGACGGTATACTCGTCATGGAATTATCTCCAAAGAAAGATGAATCATTGTTAGTTCTCTCTATCATCTCCAAAAGAGGAGGAGGTGTGTCGTAGTCGATTCCATAGATATCTTCATCTGGTTTCCACTGGTCAAGGAGTGAGGCCAACACGTTAGCCACATGACTCATGTCGGGTCTCTGATGTGGTTCCCTGGCACTACAATGACTGGCAAGCTCAGCTACTTTGTTGATGCTTCTGAGTGTCTCTTCATTCGTCTCAATTGTCTCATCAATTGCCTTTTGGAATGAGTCTCTGTTGATGAACATTCTCCTAAACCATGTGGCAAGGTGCACATCTTCCTCAGATCTCTTAATGTCAAGAGCTTTTCTACCCGTTAGCAGCTCCATGAGAATGACTCCAAAACTGTAAACATCAACCTTTGTTGTAACTCTTCCGGTCACTGCAACGACATAATAAAATTTCAGTGTTTTGATTTGGTGAGTTCATTACAAGTAACAAAAGACATAAGCATTAAAACCATACCTGCATATTCTGGTGCAAGATAACCAAAAGTCCCAGCAATTTTGGTCTCAACCGACTGTGTGCCTTCTGGCGCAAGCCGGACTAAACCAAAGTCAGCAACTCTGGCACGCATATCGTCTCCAAGAAGAATGTTGGTTGATTTGAGATCTCTGTGTATGAAACTTTGTTGCGCTTGAGAATGCAAATACTCTACTCCTTTAGCCACATCTGTTGCAATAATCAATCGTCTAGACCACTCTAGAGGTTTTAACCCTTCTTCCTGCCAGTGAAAAATATGACTACTCAATGTTCCTTGAGGCATGTACTCATAAACCAGAAGCCTCTCATTGCCTTCAAAACAATATCCCTCAAGTCTCACTAGATTCCGGTGACGAACTTTGGTTAGAACAGCAATCTCTGACTTAAACTCATCCAAACCCTTTCCACTAATAACTGAAGATTCCATCCTCTTAACAGCAATAGTCTTCCCATTTTGCAATTCACCCTTGTAAACTATTCCAAATCCGCCTCTCCCAAGTATATTCTTCTCGTTGAAATTATCCGTAGCCTCCCTCAGCTCTTGTATCGACTTCACAGGGTTTTCAGCTTCTACTAGAAGACCGTTGCTACCACTCTCACTTCCACCTGCACATAGATTATCTATTGTGATCTTCAGTGCATCTTCTTCACCAGAATGTTTTTGTGGATATTTCTTACGGTTTAGCTTCCTTTTCTTGACCACTAAGAAAACAATCAAACCGATGAGAAGCAAACCCAACACAACTCCAAAAACTGAACCCACAACTTTTCCAGCATTACTTCCGAAAGAACCAGAAGCATGTCCAGGACCATCTTTTCCTAAGTCAGGGTTACCAGTAGTGATCAAGACATTAGGACCAAACACTGGTACCTTACCATACAACTGATTCTTGGAAACATCTAGAGTTGTCAAGCTACTCAACTTAGTTAGTTCTTGTGGAATAACACCGGTGAGATTGTTCTGCGAGAGATTGATAACCCTAAGAGAAGTTAGATCCGCAAAGCGTGGAGAGATAGCACCGTTGAGTCCCATACCTTTGAAGTTGATAACCGTGATATCGTCTCCGGTGCAAGTTATCCCCACCCATATGTTTTTACTACTACAAGGATCGTTTCCTTTCCAACTCTGCGCAAATCTCACAGGGTAACCAAACGCTTCAGCGATAGAAAGCAAAATGTTGACGCGTGGGTCGCAAGGCACACCTGGAGAATCTAAGCAGAAACTATTTAGCCTTGGGGTTATATCAGTGGCAATGTTTTTAGCCTTGAAGGTTGGTGTTGATCCTTGGAGAAGATTGTTAGTCAGATTCACCACAGCAAGAGACTGCAGCTCGGTGAAAGAAGATGGAACCAAACCAGTAAGTTGATTCTCCCTGACGTTGAATTTTGTCAGAGAGACAAGACGAGACATGTCCGGTAATGGACCTGAGAAGGCGTTTGCTTGCAGGGACACCTCGGTTAAAGAAGTCATGTTCTGTAAAACTGAGATTGACCCGTTGAGCTTTTGCTTTTGTCCGTTGAGCAGAAGAGTTTGAACAGGTGAGTCAGCAAAGCTCAAGGGAAGTTCACCGGAGAGCGAGTTAGAAGAGAGACGGAGCTTCTGCAAGCTAGGGAACGTTTGTCCTCCGAGAAACTCCGGAATCTTCCCGGAGAGACTACAGTTAGCGGCGGAGAAGTCGACGAGAGAAGTCGCACTCTTCAAACTCATAGGAATCTCCCAAGGACTAAACGGGTTATCATCAAGAAACACATGCTGAAGAGAAGTTAAACCGGTAAAGATATCAACAGAGATCGAAGTGAAGCTATTGTCGTGAGCATTGATAGTTTGTAACGCGGTCAAGCCGGCAAGACTAGGTAACGCTCCGGTTAACATATTACCCATGACTTCGAAAACAGTTAAAGAAGAGAGGGTGTTGAGATCAGAAGTTAACGTTCCGGAGATTCCTTTATTACCGATTTGTATCCGAGTGATTCGGTTGCTTGTGTCGCACTGTACACCGCTCCACTTACAAGGATCTGGTCCGGTCCAGGAGAAGTCTTTCCCAAACTTGAGGGAGTCTCTTAGAGCGTTCATGGTGGCTAGATCAGGACTTGGTTGCGCGTACACCAAGGCGATGAAACAGAGGAGACAAATCAAAACTTTTGCGATAGTCATCTTCATTAGCTTTTAGAATCTTCACGTTACAAACAAAGGAGGCGTTGAGTAGGGTTTTAAGCTTTGAAGGGGGCACAAAGGGAGAGATTAGGAAGGACCGAAGGAGTTTATTTTGTGGAGATCTTGTTCTTGTTTAGTGAGCAAGGAGGAAACGAAACGGTAGATTTATTGCTTTGGAAATATCAAAATTTTCCATATTTAAGCAAAAAAAATATGTATATCAAATTTGACATTTAATGGAGGGAAATGATATGTACTTATCTATTTTATTAAATAGTACGATTTTTTTCCTTTTGGCCAATGAAAAAAATGGAAAGAGCCAGCTAGTGATCGGAAGGCGCGTATACTTAAATGTTTTTATGGTTTAGCACTATAAGTATGGAAAATAACAATCACGCCCCGTGATTAGACAAATAATTAATGGAAATATTGGATCAGTATCTTCTAAGAAAATTGCTTTTGTTCTATTATTCAAGCAAAAATTATATTTTAGAGAATATACACATTATGTTTCAAAATAATGTACGTTTTATAATTTTCACACATATTAAAAAACACGTAAATTCTTGATCATAAATGCATTATCTTGAAAAATGGCTCATTAATCAAGCAAAACAAAACACCCTGTAAGAGAAAAGAGAGAGAAAAGAGCTCTGACCGGCGGAGGGGTTTTGCCACCGTTGGTCCGGCAATTTGGGTTTTTTCGTTTTGTTTCTGTAAATCGCTGTAAGGTAATGGTTTTACAAGAGTGAGGGAGTGGTTGTTTCCTCAGGTTTTTTTTCTGGGAGGTGGAGGCTTAGGTAGCTCCGCCGATGCCGGCTCTTGTTCCCGAGAGGTGGAGGCTCCGTCAGCTCTGCGTCGCCGGCATCTGTGGTCTTTGGCTATGAAGACGTTTGGTGTTCTCTGTGGCTCTGCGGGAGTCGGTGAAGTTGCTTTGGGATGGTCGGGAGATAGAGGCGGCGATTTAGGGTCTCCAGTTGTTCTCCCTGTTCTGTTGTGCGCGGTGGTCGGATGAGGTCTCGAGTCCGTTGATGACGCTCTCCGACGGATTATAGAGGGATCTGTGTGCGGTGGCTTCGAAGTTCGAACGATGAGATCTCGATCTATTTAGATCGATTGACGCTCTCTCTGGGAAGAAGCCACGGGTCTGAAATGGTAGGCGGCGCAGTTGGTTGCGCGTGGTGAGGCCGTGGAGACGCTGGCCTGCAACGGAGCAGTTTATTCCGGCGGCAACGTTGCGGCGTTTAGGGATGCTAGGGTTTCGTGGTTTGGACATGAACCCATTATATTTTGTTGTTTTCTTTGTACATGGGCTGTGCTTTGTTGGGTCCGTTGGTTTTTATGTCTGTTTTGGGCTTTGTCCCATTTTAATATAATCTAATTTGAGACAAAAAAATGCATTATCTTTCGTTATTAATTAATTTCCACAATTTTTAACCAATCAAAATTCATTAAACACAACTAATATCTTCGGAGTTTACAATTTATCATTATTACATGCATTGAAAATGTAAAATATGTATTTTTGAGAAACAAATTTTTTTCTAAAACATAGATCATTTTGAAATGGAGGAATATATTTTTGAGTGAAATGGGAGAATATATATTTATCAATAAGTTGTCTTTAGTCAAGTGGTTAATTATCGGCTTCGAAAAAGAATATCAATTTGAAGAAAGCTCATTTTATACATCACAATATTTCTTCAAGCATTTTATAGTACAACTAGATTCTGATCCACCCTTAAAAGGACGAGTATATTTTCTGTTTTAAATTTTTTGAAAGATTTAACTTTTATATTTAAATATATTTTAAAAGTCATCTAGATTATACATATGTTAAAATATATGTTAAATACTGTTAGTTAATTATTAATATATATAGATTGTAAATAACTGGACCAAACATTTATAAATTGGTCATGTTTGTGTTTTAATAGAATAGATAATATTACTGTTCTTTAAATTTGTACTAGATTTTGACCCGCCCTTAAAAGGGCGGATATATTTTCTATTTTATATTTTTAGATATTTAATTTTTATATTTGTGTTTTTAGTTATTTCTGTGTGTCTCATTGTATAATATATATATATATTAAGTGATTAATTAGAAAAGTTAATAATTTTATTGAAATAGTTGGCCCACACATAAATCAATAGATCATGTTTCTGTTTTAATAGTACCGATTTGTCTATTTTAGATTGACATGCATGTATAATGTTGGTTTGTAATTTTTTGTTTGTAAATATGTAACATTTTCCGTAATCTTTTTATATGTTAATTTTTTTTTAATTTATATGTTTGTGTATAACAGTTTTTTAGTTATTAGTATTAAAATAGTTCTAGTATATTAAAATATTCTTAAAATGATTAAGTATCTAAATTAGTCCATTTAATCTTATAGAGTATATATCAAATATAATTTACAATAAAATAAATCAAACTATTTAATATTAAAAATAAATAGAGATATACCTGCTCTTTAAAGGATGGATATATTTTTTTTGTTTATTATTTTTTTTTTAATATTTATGTTTAATATTAATTAAATTTAATATAGTTATTGCAAACTATATCAAATATGTTAAGTTGCATATTTATATATTTATATCATAAACATTTCAAAATTAGTTATAAATTGTATTCCTAATGGTTGACTAAAAAATTGTATTCATAATGCTTGCAATATATTACTATTGTAACAACCCTAGAATTTTTTTGGTAAACATATTAAATTTTATTACCATTTTAGTTTTTTGACAGATTTTTTTTCTAATTTGTTCAGATGGTATGTTGATCAAAAAATTTAAAGCTTTATTTTAAAAGATAGAAACATAGTAATAAATTAAATTTACATCATAAGGCTATTTAAAATGATAACCTATTGAAATTTTCATTCAGAATCTATTTATATAATTTAATTTTCTGACTTTATATTTTTTGAGCGTAAAAACATATAATGAAACACATTAAAATGATTGCGAACTTTCTTTTTTCTTGTAAACCAAATGATTGCGAACTTTTTAGAACTCATTTATGAAATACTCACACAAGCCATAATATTCTACTCATAGAGGGGTTGTATTGATATAATTGAAGATATGGTTCCAGTTGTTTTGAAAAAAAACACGTTATGGTTCGTATATGTTACTTCACACTTTTAAATAGTATTGATGCAACTGTTTATTTTATTTTGTATATATGAAATTAGTTTTCTGAAAAAAATATAGAAGTGATGGGTCCCGATAATATAGGAAGGAAATGAGAAGTTATAGAATACCATAGTCGTTCTTGGTAAAGAGATATATATCAAATGGCAACGTTTAATTTATTAAAATAGTTCAAGATTTAAAAAAATGTTAAGTTGGACCTAACCCATATCAATTGGTCATGTTCCAAAATTAATAGTATTGATTATTTAGTGTTTTTACGCATATTAAAAGAAAAAGACATTACATCGTTATAGTAAGTGTATCAATTTTTACAATATCAGTTTTCCATAATTGTTAGCCACTAGTGATTTAAATCATTTTTTTCTGAAACACAAACCTCTTTTTAAGTTCACAACTTCTTCATAGGAAACGTAACAAATATATATCTATGTGAAACAATCTTTTAAAAAACTATGCTCTTACGGTCCTCGAAGAATTATAATATTTGTAATGTATTTTTGTATACTTGTAAGAAATATTGATAGAGAAAATCTGAATTGATAAAATACATTGGTTGGTAGTTATTGCAAAAAAAAAAAAAAATTAAGTGTAAATACTAATTTTTTTTAATATCCGTGAATGTTCTAGAAATTTATAAAACAAGAAACATCTCTACAGAATTTTGTTATGAAAATATAGAAAGTATATCTTAATGGAACTGAAATAGTATGTTCTTTTGTTTGCGATATATGCTTATGAAGTTGCAATAAAATTAATGTATAGTTATAATATCTGTATTTTCCATGAAATAAAAAAGGAGTGAATAATATTGAAGTCGGTGAGTGAGGTATGTGATAGTAGATCTGCAAACCATTGACACAGAACAAACAATGCTATGATAGTGCATAACTAGACCATATACCCTACATCTCCTCGTACGGATATACATATGCGGTGTTGCTAGTACGACATGTCTATGTATCATTGCCCACCAGAGATGCGTTAGATGTAAATGTCTCTACACCATGCTCCACACAGTATGCATCGATTGCTAGCCCAAACGTCTCTGAGTCCCTTCCACTATAGTGGCGTCGCTGGTCCAAACACCTCTGAACCCCGCCCTCGCATATAGTTCCTACTCATAACTACGTGTATATATAACATCTCTTAACATTACACAATACAATCAACATTTGAACCCTCTAGATCCCTAGTTTGGGTTTACAATGAATAATCTAACTACCAATCAATACTCAAATAGACTCAATTCGAAATCTAAAATATTATAAGAAAAATTATACACTGGTAGATGATGTACATAATATACCCCAGCTTAGAAATGTAAAAAAGTAGTAGCTATGAACTTCAGCTGCTTAAACAGACTTCAAATCTGAAATCAGGGCAAAAATTAAAATCAGAACACCCTTCGAAAGATTAAAAATAGATAAGTGGTGACATGGTCAAAAAGTCAACTCACTGGTCAATAGTCAACCCGGTCAACTCTGACCCAAACCGGTCAACCCTCGACAATATTGAAATCAAATTGAACCATCTGGTTCTCCTTAACCGGATATTCAAATCATTACAAACCGGTTTAATCCTAACCAACCAATCAGTTTAGCCATAACAGAAAATCAATTATGCTAAATCAAATTGTCTTGACTAGTCAAAGAGTTAACACGTTGAGTCAATTCAGTCGATTCACCGAGTCACCGGCGAGTTAGCGAGTCACCGTTGACCGGTCCCTAGCAGTGGACAAGACGATGGTGTCTTACCGGAAAATCACCAGCTGCAGCGAAGATGCGGAGGTGCCTTCCCGGCGGCGGCAGACCGGTGTCGGATATGGGTGCTCCGGCGAACGGCTGTCGGAGACGGTGGCGTGTGATCGGCATGCTCGGTGACCTTGGTGGATTGTGGTGGCGCGTGAGATTCACGCACAAGACTTCGAGCTGCGCATGTAGAACTGTCAAATGGTACGTTAGTCGATATCCGTTGGACTCCATCGGTAGATATCCGTCGGACTCCATCGATCAATATTCATCTCGTGGTGTCGATGGACAGAAATATGAACTGCCGAAACTCATGGAGCTCTTGACTTCAAAGTCTCCTTCATGAAGCTTCTCATTCTTGATCACTTGCCAGATATCATCATCTATGATGGCACTCACGTGGTGCTTCAGTGTTTCATCTCCTATACCCTTGATGAAAGCCTCTTGCCTTTTAAAGGTGTCTCCTGTCTGAATCACTTTTGTTTCCAACTTCCTCACATGTGTGTTCAAAGACTCAAACTTCGAGTTTAACTCTGTGTAAACAACATCTATCTTCCCATTGAAGTTCACCATCAACTTCTGATGGCACTCAAGAACCTGATCTAGCATAGCTTGTAACAACCCGTCCCGTGGAACACCTGCCTGAGGTCCCATGGACCTCAGGTTCACAGCGCTGCAGCACACCGACCCCAACCCCTCCATTATGAGTTCTCACTAACTCCATAATTAGGTTGTTGGTGAGGTTCGAACCCCCGACCTCACCCTTTAACAGCATTCCACAAGACAAGCTGTCACCAATTGATCTGCAGGTCAATTGGTGACAGCTTGTCCTGTGGGAATGCTGTTAAAGGGTGAGGACCTGGGTTCGAGTCTCACCAACAACCTAATTATGGAGATAGTGAGATCTCATAATAGAGGGGTTGGGGTCGGTGCGCTGCAGCGCTGTGAGCCTGGGGTCCATGGGCAGGTGTTCCACGGGACGGGTTGTCATAATAAAAAGTCGACTTTTATGTAACAACCCGTCCCGTGGAACACCTGCCCATGGACCCCAGGTTCACAGCGCTGCAGCGCACCGACCCCAACCCCTCCATTATGAGTTCTCACTAACTCCATAATTAGGTTGTTGGTGAGGTTCAAACCCCCGACCTCACCCTTTAACAGCATTCCACAAGACAAGCTGTCACCAATTGACCTGCAGATCAATTGGTGACAGCTTGTCTTGTGGAATGCTGTTAAAGGGTGAGGTCGGGGGTTCGAACCTCACCAACAACCTAATTATGGAGTTAGTGAGAACTCATAATGGAGGGGTTGGGGTCGGTGCGCTACAGCGCTGTGAACCTGGGGTCCATGGGCAGGTGTTCCACGGGACAGGTTGTTACATAAAAGTCTCCAAATGGTCCATAAAATGCTCATGTGATAACACACAATAGGGTGTCTGTCCCACGAGCATAAAGTACTTGGGCTTCAGCTCGAAATCATTCCTCTGAATAGCTGGAGGACGAATAACAGATCTGTTGGCGTAGTATTGATTTGGACGGTTGTAGTCAGCAAAAGTTATGGGTCGAGCATCCTTATCTACAACGTGAGCAGCAGTTGTAGCTATATCATCAATATTCATAATTTTTTATAAATATTCATAAATGGTTTATGGATTTTATAACTTGTTTTATATGTCTTTATTAATGATTTATATACTTTTACAAATAATTTTACATACCCTTATAAGTTTTTGTAAATAGATGATGATACGTGACAGATTTTGAAGCACATGTGGACAGCAAGTAAGGCTCCATCGCTTCAGAAATTTTACGTACCCTTATAAATTATTTTATAATCCTTTATAATGGTGTACAAAATTTATAAATGGTTATAAACTCTTATAAATGATTTAAAGACCTACTAACTGATTTGTTTTATAAATATTTAGAAACGGTTTATAGACTTTATAAAATTATTTATAAGTCTCTATAAATGGTTTATATACTCTTAAAAATAATTTACAAACATTTATAAATATTTTACAAACTTTATGAATAATTTATAAATGATTTACAAACTTTATAATAAGATATTAGCAAACAGTACCTCAAATTCATTGCCTCGATGTGCTAAATATATTCCAAAACATAACTAGCAAAAGAAACAAAATATCCAACTTTGAGGTGATTCCACAAATTGAAGGATGCAACTCATTACACGTTTGTGGTTATGAATAAGCTGGAATCTAAACATGTGGTCATGTTTTGTTTTTTCACTTTTTTCTCTTTTCAGCATTTATATACAAGTCCTTCTTTTCTTGCTCTATAAACTCTTCTAAATTGATTTATAAACACTTCTTAATTGATTTATAACCCCTTATAAATTATGTTATGAATAAAATTCTTATAATCTTTTGAATAAACCCTTATAAATAGATTTCTAAACTTTTATAAGTAGATTTATATTTCATATATATTGGATCAACTCTTATAAATATGTTCTAAACCCATCGACACACACAAAAAAGCTCTTACAAAATATTTATATGTGTTTTATAAACCTTATAGATGGTTGAGACAAGGTTTTATAAACTCTTACACAAAAAGAGAGACAAGAATGCACGACGTGGTGAAGCTGATAGAGTTATACCAACTCTGCGACCTAAGCACTTGTTCTCAGGAAGAGAGGTAAAGGAAAGACAGATAGGCGTTGATGAAGCCAAACAAGGTATTTAAGCATGTGATGATAACTGTTGCCCTGCATCTTCTGATTGATCCCTCTTCAGAGACTTGCTTCGTTAGGTTTTTGTGTATACTCTTTCATGAGATGATGTGGTGATCAGCTTCAGGAGCTGATGGACAGAAGTCTCTGCTTCTCTGGCAAGCAAAAGAAACATATTAAAACACTGAACAAAGCTTCTTAAGATCTCAATATGTCAGTTTTACCTCAAACTGATTATTGCTTTTGCAATGGATGGTTACAGACTTTATAAGAAGATCAACACAGTCAAGTCTTCCTGATAATGTGAAAGTACCTTCCAGAGTTTTCCAAACATCTTACGAAACATAAGTTCTGCCATTTTAAAAGAAAAAGACTAACCGGCACGTATTTGAATCTCCGCCAGGGAGGTTCTTCTGCCTTGCCGTCGTCTCCGTTACAGGCTCATCGCTAGGAGAATTAATCTCGCTTTTACCATCTTCGTTACCACTGTTGCCGCCCTGAGACAACGGTGCCCACTTAAAGAACAACAAATGTGATCCCTCGGAAGCCGAACCACCACCGTTAACAACAGAGGAAGATGTGTTTTTCTTCTTGGAGGAAGGAGAGACGTGACCCCACTTCTTCTTCCACTTCATCACTGGTCCTGTGAATACCGTCGCCGGTTTCGTAACGATTCGAGGACCTCACTGCCGCCGTTGTCCAATCTCATTCTCGTTGTCATTGCTCGATTGCGTCTTCGTCGTCGTCGCATCACCGTCGTCATCACTCAATCTCGTCGCGTCGTCGTCTCATCGGAAGCAACGTTGAATCCATGAATCTAGACGAAGGCTTGATTAGATCTCGACGGAGGAGAATACCAACAGAGAATATGAGATCGATTGTATTTGTGAAAGGTGAGGGTAGTTAAGTCTTTTTACACATTAAAATGTGGTATTTTTGAAAATGTCATTTGATTAGTGGTATAGTTGAATTGTGGTACCAAGAAAAATGTATTTATGAAATTTCCCCTATTTAAATTAAATTATTAATATAATATTACATTTTAATTAAATAAATATGGTGAATATATGATTAGTAAAATTTCATGAAAAATAAATTTCGGTTTATTATTTTCAAAATAATATTTATTTACATTAGTCAAAATTTATATTATATTCATATTATTTAAATATATATATATCCGCACGAACATGCGGACTCAATTCTAGTTATATCTTAAAACACTTATGTATTATAGCTCAAAACGGGTAAATTCTATGACATATCAAGCGGCTGCTGCAAAATAAGCTCTGGTTCTGATATCAAATTGTAATACCTTTATTTTCTAAAATAAAATAATAAACAATAATCCTGAAATCTCCATATTAATCCTCATAAATCGTCTCTAAACATCATAAATCCAATAAATAACCATAAATCCAAATAATGGAATAAATCCCAAAAATACGATAAAAACATAAAAATCAGAAGTCTGAAAAAGAAATAAATAAAATATCCAAAAGCACCAATCCAATAGCAATAACTCATGTTCGTCAGTCTCACCTGAAAGAGAAACATGAGAGTCACTCAGTGAGGTATGGGGTGCTAGATCCGCAAAAAAAATGACTTGAGTAAATAGAAATCCCACTACGAAAGTTAAGCTCTAGCATAAACAAACAAGACAAGATCACACAGAAAAATCAATGCACTGATAGTGCATAGCTAGACCACACATCCCACATCTATTCATACGAATATACATACACGGCATCGCTTATACAGTATGTATTCTCCCGCCCACCAAAGATGCATAGAATGCAAATGTTTCTACACCACGCCCCACACAATCTCATTGACGGTTCAGTTTCTGTAATGATTCGACATTTATGAGTTTTCTGAATAAAATAATTGAGCTATTACTATTTAAATATGAACTCACTTAAGGTTTCATGTAACTTTCTTGGGCTTTGGGCTTTGCTGGACCTAATTAACTGGGGTGGGTATTGGATCAGAATCATGCAAAAATAATTAATTGTGTATAAAATCATAAAATAAACTAGTTATTTCAAAGAAGCATCAATCAATAAAACTGAATTGTGGGGTAAATGGACGTGCAAAATCGAGTTGGTATACTACACAATCAGCCTCTCTCAAAATATATTATTTTCGTTGGATTTATCAATAGCATCCTGCAAAACCTGTATTGCAATCACAATACAACAAAAGTGTGGTTACCAGTGAGTCTACTTTTACTATCACCAACACATAGATTCCCTAATGTAATTTTAACTGCATGATCTTGCACCAGAATATTGCTGAGGATACATCTTTTTGTAATGCTTTCGTCTGATCTACATGAAAATAACAAACTTCATAAGAAGCAAGCCATCATACCAATAACATAACCCACATTAATTCTAGTCCGGAAAGACAAAATCGGTTCAGACATGATCATCACTATGATTAGTGTCGGTTCTTATGATTCCACACTCGTTTACGTTTGGTTCTAATAGATTTGTAATCCTTCTGACCATCCAAGTTTAATTTGTTTTCCATGAATACTCAGAACCGGCCCTGAGCTCAAGCAAAAGAAGCATAAATAATATCAAAAATAATTGGCCTTAATATTTTAAAATCTATTTTTAGTGTAGTTTCTAAATAGTCATTAATCTTGAATCCAAACCTTGAATTTGAAACCACACAGTTAGAGAGATATCGTTGATTTACCAAACGACCAACAAAAAATCTGAATGACAAGGTGATTTCCGGTTGCTTACGACGATTACGGTGGTTCACTGGGTAATCTCGTTGGTGAAGGCAGTGGTCGAGGCTGGACGATCTCAGGTCTCCTTAACAGTTCAGTTTCTGTAGAGATTCGACGTTTATGATTTTTTTCTGAATAAAACAATAGACTTACCACTGTTTAAATATGAACTCACCTAAGGTTTCATGCAATCTTATTGGAATTTCCTGGGTCTAATTAACTAGGCTGGGTATCGGATCAATAGCATCTTAAGAATCGTGCAAAAAATAATTGACTGTCTATACAATCATAAAATAAGCTAGTTATTCCAAAGAAGTATCAATCAATAAAACTGAATTGTGGAATCAATGGACGTGCAAAATCGAGTGGTCTACTACACAATCAGCCTCTCTCAAAGTATATTCTTTTCGTTGAACTTATCAATAGCATCCCGCAAAACCTGTATTGCAATCACAATACCACATGAGCGTGGTTACCAGTGAGTCTACTTCTACTATAACCAACACATATATTCCCTAATGTAATTTTAACTACATGATCTTGCACCAGAATATTTCTGAGGATGAATCTTGTGGTAATGCTTTTTTCAGATCTACATGAAAATAACAAACTTGACAAGAAGCAATCCCACGATACAAATAACATAACCCACATTAATTCCAGTCTGGAATGACAAAACCGGTCTTGACATGATCATCACTATGATTAGTGTCAGTTCTTAGGATTCCACACTCGTATATGTTTGGTTCTAATATAACTGTAATGCTTCTGACCATCCACATTTAATATGTTTTCTACGCTTACTCAGTGTTGGCTATGTTCTCAAGCAAAAGAAGTATGAGCTTACGGTCGCCAAATAATATCAAAATAATCGGCCACAATATTCCAAAATATATTTTTAATGTAGTGGTTAAATAGTCATTAATTTTGAATCCAAACTTCAGTTCGAATTCCCCCCCCCCCACCACAATTCTTCTCCAGCCTTTTTTTTATTTTTGACTTTGAGCCTTCAAACACTAGGCCCGGCTCTGTGCGCACTAATTCGGTTCGTGTGTCAAACCTTATAAACTAATTTTGGTGAATTAATTTTCAGAGGTTTATAACTCGTTTAGTATTTTAACTTTTAAACTTATATAGAAAAATGACCGAAAATAAATGTATTTGGATGAATCCAATCAATTTCCT
This sequence comes from Raphanus raphanistrum subsp. raphanistrum, assembly GCA_019706035.1. Lineage (NCBI taxonomy): Eukaryota > Viridiplantae > Streptophyta > Magnoliopsida > Brassicales > Brassicaceae > Raphanus > Raphanus raphanistrum. Next base: position 33,514,052 of record CM033984.1, read on the forward strand.
GAAAAAAAATCTCAATATATATCAGAAGCTAGGATATTGCAACTTATTTGGCCTAATACAAAAATCGCCGTTCAACTGATGGTTATACGAAATATAAGTTTTCAAGTTGTTGAATTCTGTAAAATATAATAGAATATGATATATATTATTTTGTTGTGATTAATAAGAGATTACAAAATGCATATATATAGTAGTAACATTAACATAATGTTAATACTAGATAATGATAACTCTCCTAAACGTTAATGTAAATATGCTAAGAATATCTTGAGATTAACTTGATCTTCAAATCTTTCCCTTTAGTCTTGAGGGTCTTCATAGGTTTCACCGGCTTCATAGTCTTGGTCCGTAAGATACACATCTTCCGGCTCATCATATCTCTAATACTCCCCCGCACGACAAACATGGGATGCAACACGCAAATCTGCAATCACAAAGCAGACCATGTATGTCGTGGACACTACGTCGAAGAAAACAAATCAGTAGATTCTTCTGGGAATAAACTTCAACTTTAGACAAGGGGGATGAAAACTTCAACTCTTCTTTGGTTTTGACAATGGGAATACATCCCGTGGACGCAACTGTAGCTCCAAAAAAAAAACAATTGTCCTATTAGAGATATGATGGACTATTTTTATAGGCTACATAAGTAGAAAACTATTTATATGTGAAATCATCTGCTGGGCTTTAACCATGGGCTCTGATACCATATTAGTGATGGACTTAACTCACACCCAAAAGCTAACTCAAGAGTGGAGGATTGCCCACACGCTTATATATTACTCCCATTCACTCATATTTGTCGATGTGGGACTTAATACATCCCCCCTCACGCTCAGGATTGGACATCTGTAGCGTGAAGTTTGTGGGACTGGACATCCACGGGTGGGCCACGATCGACAAATTGAAACCTTTGGGCTCTGATACCATGTAAAATATAAAAGAATATGATATATATTATTTTGTTGTGATTAATAAGAGAATACAAGATGCATATATATAGTAGTAACATTAACATAATGTTATTACTAGATAATGATAACTTTTATAAACGTTAATGTAAATATACTAAGAATATCTTAAGATTAACTTGATCTTCAAGTCTTTCTTTTTAGTTTTGAGGGTCTTCATGGGTTTCACCGACTTCACAGTCTTGATCCGTAAAATACACATCTTCCGCCCCATCATATTTCTAATAAATTCAGTAAGCTCTTCTAGAATATAACCAGTAAGATTGTTGTCAGGGGGATTGGCAACGAGCCTCAGTAAGATTGTTGTCAGGGGGATTGGCAACGAGCCTCAAAACATACAACATCAATTAGGAATATCCCACTAAATGGAAATTAAATATAACCGGTAAGTGTGTATGTATCATCATTGCCCATCTACAATTATTTTCTACCAAACCAAGGGAACTATTATTAATATTCTGATAAAAAGGTTCATATTTTCCAATATAATTCTGACAATATTGCTTTCCCACATAAGCTTTAATTTTCGTTTCCATTATATTCGTCAGTTCATGGGAACTAACTAAGCTAGATAACCAAGTGATTAAGCCATTAGCAGCTGATTTAGATTTATTTACTAGGCTTTGATCCGCGCGTCCGGGAAATGTATTTCTTTTAAAATATGTTGTTATTTGTTTTTCATGTTACAATTATTATATCATATATGTGCCATCATATGATTAATCGTATTTTATATGTATCATCATATAAATAATCATATAACTAATAGTATTTTATATATATCATCATATAAATAATCACATATATTATACGTTTAAAAATTACTGTGAAAAATAAAAACTATAATTTATGTTGGTGTTTGAAATTGGAATTTGTATTGATTTTTTTATACATATTGAAAATATTATAATGATATTTGATATCACTTAAATTACATTAAGGAGTTAGTTACTCTTTCAAATAAGATGTTCAGTTGTAGTACTTAGGGATCAAATCCATTGAGACTCAATGATAACAAAATAGATTTGTAGTTTTCGAATTAAAGTTAGATTAATAGATTGTAAACAATAAATAGCAGGGTGAACAAGGTAGTTGTTGAGAAGATTGAGTTTAGGTTTTAAGTGTATTAGGAAAGGGTTAGATTCAGATATTTGGGAACCGAAATTCACACCGTCAATATATCGTATAAATAAGGAAAGCAGGAAAATCCTAATTTCCCAGAGGTCCCGGATTTCTGCGGAGCCAACGATAAGTGACCAAACAGACACAAAAATATGAAAAGATAACAAAACGAATAAATATAGAGAACAATAAGTCTTATTTCGGATTCGTATAAGAGCGTTGCGAGTATTACAAGAGATTATAAGAGCTTTAGCTGCAAGTGCTGTCAGCGAGTTATCTAGCTTTAGCGACCTAAAACATTAAATCTAGTTGAGTCGCAGCTCGATAACAAAATACGAAAAAGATGCGGAAACGGTTTTTGATTGATTTCGGACTGAACCTTATTAAAGGCTGCCTACGTACCCATTTCGAGGATCAAGCCGAACGTAGTTCAATTGATAAAGCTGGACAAGAGATCGAACTGCCTGAGCGAGTTCGTCTAGTACTTGAGTGCCAGTCATAGAAACCGAACTTGTCGAGAATAAAGCCTAAGTTTCTAAGTGCAGCGAATTGTGAGTCTAAAAGAGTTCTCCCTTTTATGCTTCTCGCGTTGAGCTCCTTATATACTCCCTCCTAGGTCGGTTTATGCCTTCCTCTTTTGCCCTTAAGCCGTCATAGTCCGAAAATGGAGATATTCCATTTTTTCCGATTTTCATGATTATCTGCGGAAAGTTTTCATTTATCCGCGGAAACTGATGTTTATCCTCCAAGCATAAACCGTCATAAGATTTATGGGATTTTAAGAAATCGTAAGTGGGCCCCGAATCAAGTTTAGGACCCTTTGGGCCGTTTTTTGATTTGAGACGTTTGTTACGATTTCTCCGATAAAGTTAAGTTTCCGCGATTTCATTGTAAACCGAACGGACGATCCCATTTGATCGAGAAATCAAGAAATGGTTAGATGTGGCTTGCGGAGGATTGTTATATGGATAGTCAAGAGTGCATAGTTTTGCGTCGTATCGTCGTTTCGGAAGACTTTGGACGTTTCGGAAAATGATCGATGTACGTATGCTCGGTCGCTATAGCGACCGAGCTTCGTATGATCCCTTGGTTGTTCCGTGATTGCCAAGCCGCATCTTCGTGGTTTAACGGTCTTTTGTTATCTCCGATGATCGTGTTTTAGACTGAGGTTTTCTAAAGATTGTCTTTTCACATTAAGGGGCAATAGAGGATTTTTTCTGAGGTAGAGACTGATTAATGCCTCGCTCTTTTTCTTTTGAAATTTTATTTTGAAATCTCTCCAAAAAACTAACGAAGAGGTGGAATTTCAGTATCACTATTTTTAACTACAAATTGTGGGAAAGTCTCCTCAAATCCATTTTATAACTTTAAAAAAAAAATTGTTTAGTTTTTAATAACACTAGATTTGATATGATCTTTATGAATTACTTATTGAATAACAAAATATTTAGATGATTTTTGAAGACTTTACGTAAATTTCATATTCAATAACAGATGATTTGAAAAAATATTTAGAAATCATTAGTTGAATAACATGAGATTTTAATGAAAAAATAAAATCTTTTAAAAATCTTAATTCAATACACCCTCCTTAATCTGTATAAATCTTTATTTTTTAACCATGTAAAACCTTTTTTTAATTCAAAATTTTATTAAATCTTTCATAATGAAAAAATCATTAATTCTTTGGTTATTTTCTATCTCATGCGTTCTTAGAATTGTGTCCGAGTTATGATCAATCCATCAGTTCCAGCTTTAGTATTTATGGCTCTCTAATTTTATTTCTCGTATTATTATATATCATTTTGACTCTATTTTTTGGGCTATTGCTTCCGGAGATATCAATATTTTCTGTCGATTTTTGTAATCCATGATGTTTTCATTACGAAAAAATTAAACCTTATATATAATTCGAATTATAAATCGTAATTATTTTAAGCCTCATTAGTCTCAAAACCGGCTATGTATTTCATCATCCACTAGTTAATTGTGTAAAATCCGGTTTAGATGATTGGAAGAGCAGTTGTTACGCATGATGACCTCCAAGCTCCTATTATCAACTTGTCCCTCATCTCTACATATCTCATATTAGTCGCTATATCCATCATGAAAACCAATCAACCAAATCACTAAATCGTTTCATGTTCCCAAATTAGCTAGTGATTCAGAGAATCATCGGCTTCCTCTGAAAATCAAACAAATACGGATATTTCTCAGACTCCCGATTCTCTCTTTCCACAGTAACGATGTTCAACAGCAAAAAGGAATACAATGATGCGGCCTCTCGAACGGGAGCAGACTCGCCGTTCTTGCAAAAGGCACGCTCGGGTAAAACAGAGGTCCGAGAGCTAGAAGCCGTGTTCAAGAAGTTCGACGTGAACGGAGACGGCAAGATCTCGTCAAAGGAGCTAGGCGCCATAATGGCTAGCCTAGGCCACGAGGTTCCAGAGGAGGAGCTTCAGAAGGCGGTAGCAGAGATAGACAAGAAAGGAGACGGGTACATAAACTTGGAGGAGTTCGTTGAGCTGTTCACGAAAGGGATGGACCAGAACGATGTGCTCGAGAATCTTAAGGATGCTTTCTCTGTTTATGATATCGACGGGAACGGCTCGATATCGGCGGAGGAGTTGCATGAGGTTTTGAGGAGTCTTGGAGATGAATGCTCGATAGCGGAGTGTAGGAATATGATTGGAGGAGTGGATAAGGATGGAGATGGGACTATTGATTTCGAGGAGTTTAAGGTTATGATGACTATGGGATCCAGGCGTGATAATGTCATGGGAGGAGGAGCTCTGTGGTAGAGTTTCTCATTTTCTCTTCTACTTCTTCTTCCTCTTTGGGGGTTGCATTAACTTGATGTTTAAAAAAAAATACATTTCTCTTTTGTTCTGTTTTCAGTTCTGCTTTAGAACTGAATAATTGTATAAAAGTTATGTGAATAAAAGATTTGTTACAATAGTTGTCTCTACATTTTAGTTGGATGATGGAAGATTTGTTGTCTTTTTGAGTTTGAACAATAGATTAGAGATGCACTTGATGATGATCCATTCAGCGGTCAAGATGGGAATGCATCTTCCTTCGGGTGGACCAATATCAAGCTGTTTCAACTAGAGCATTTCGCTTACGTGGTAATAAAAAGATTCACGGTGGATCTTTGTTCCCAAGATGCTTCCTCTCGTAGATATGTTCTGATCATTCAAGAAGAGAATGGAGCTGACACAAGCATCCAAATTAAGGTTTGCGTCTTAGATCTCTGTCATCTAAGATCATAGATGTCATGAAAGATCTCACAAAAAGGGTCAAGTCACTATCATCTCGGGAGACACCAAGTGCTTTATAAACAATGAGCATCATCCTGTAAGTTTTCTAGGCTTTACTTGTTTCATCTGTTTAAGATTGTTTCATTTAAAATACATGTAGCGACCTACGAACTAGTCGGTTTTCCTCATAAAGATTACAACAAACGAGAGAAGAGAGATTAGAACAGGAGACTCGTTACATTAACCAAAGATATTTACATTGAAAGATAAAGAGAAACTCTAATACACAAAGGATCACCTATCTTTATCTCTCTCTCTTTGTTATCAATTACCTACGAAGATTGGCCTGTCTCTCTCTCCTAAGCCGAGGGGAGAACGGGAACGCCGTGGACTCGTGATCTCTCGAAGTACTCTTGGCATCTCAGGCTGATGTATCTTCTCAAACTCTTTCTTGATCTTCACGACTTGGCTATGGATAGGAAGAACACAATCATGCCCATCATCTCCATGATTGGTTTTCTTCTTCTTCTCCATCACAAATCGGCAGTGAACCAAGAAGAATTCTGTTTGTATGTTTCTTATGATGTTTGCGTTTTAACTTGCACGCGGAAGGCGTGTTTATAATAGTAATCTTGAACAAAAGTGGACACGAGTTGTAGATGAAGTAGAAAGGAAGTTAGGTTGGTGGGCAACGCCAATTTAGTCTCTTACCCGTTTCTCTTTGTGTGTGTTAATAATATATGATGATAATTTTAGAATTTGTAGTGATCTAAAAGAAAGAAGAAGAGACGTATCATTCTTCGTGGCAAAGATAGTCGGTGTTGGGTGAGTTGTGTTTAGGTGTCGTAAACAAAACCAAGACACTTGTGAATCATGATGATTACTGGTACGCATCTCCCAATTCTGTGTTACTTTCTGGAGAGGTTCCAAAGTTGATATGCTAAACAAATTGAATTAAGATGTGTGTGATGTTATAGTAAATGAAGCGAATTGCCACGAGGGACACGTCATAGGAAAGAAGAAAATACAAAGATATAAACAAATTATATTCTATTTTTAGATTCATTCGAAAAATTGTAAAAGTTTGTTACATTTTCTCTCTCTCATCTCTCTCTGCCTGATACGATCTCATCTTTGTTGATTTCCATTGTTGGAGGATCATCACTGTGAGTAGGAATCAGTGTTTATCAAACGTTGGATTCCATTTTCTATCTTCGTAATATCAAAGTGACGTTTATCTCTTATCAAAGGTATCAGAGCCTCGACGATTCTCCGGAGAACGATGACGGAAACTCGTGCGCAGACGCAGATGAAGGAAGCGGCGATCCGTGAAGCAGAAGGAGCTTTTGGAGCTCGAATCGAAGCTCTGGAAGCTAGGATGGAGAATCAATCGGAGAAATTGAGCGCGAAACTCGATCAACACATCAGTGATATCGCAGAGACGCTCCGATTGATCATGTTGCAGAAGGACAACGCGTCGACTAGTGAGAATCATCCACTGGAGCGTTTTCCTCCGTTGATGAATCCAGATCCCGGTCGTGGACGTGGAGGATTTGCTCCTCACTACTCTGGTATGACGCGTTTGACGAAACTTGACTTCCCTCGTTTCAATGGGGAAGGGATGAAGGATTGGTTATGTAAGGTGGAGCAGTTCTTTTACATGGATCAAACACCTATGGATTTGAAAGTTGGTATAGCGTCGATGCACTTTGATGGCCCTGCCGCTACTTGGCATCGCGCTGTACTACAATCTGAGACTCATCGAAACCAGTTACAGGATTGGCCAACGTATTTGATGTTGTTGACTGAACGTTTTGAAGAGTTGTTGGATGATCCTTTTGCAGAGTTGAAGCAGTTGCAGGAGACTGATGGTATAGTTGAGTATCATGGGAGGTTTGAGCTGATTCGTACTCGAGTCAACCTTCCTGAGCACTATCTCGTCAGCGCTTATTTGGCAGGATTACGCCTTGACACTCAGATGCATATTCGTATGTTTCAGCCAGGGCAGTTCGCCAATGTCTGATGTTGGGACGATTGTATGAGAAGGCTCATCCAAAGAAGCCTTTTCAGTCTGGATGGTCACAGGGGAAGCCGGCGTTGGCGGGGAAAGGGTTACTGCCTCACAAAGCAGAGGCTGAAGGAAAGCCTGCTTTGCTTCATGCTCCAGAGAAGCTACGTGAGACTCAACCTCGGAAGTTCCTTACGCAGGAGGAAATGAGTAAACGTAGAGCTGCTGGTCTGTGTTATTTTTGTGATGAGAAGTACACACCTGGCCACTTTTTGAAGCACAAAAAGACGCAATTGTTTGTAATGGAGGTGGAAGAGGAAGAAGAACTGACGCCTGAGGAACAGGAGATGATTGAAGAGAAGAATCATGAAGAAGTAGCTCAGATTTCTGTGAATGCAGTCACTGGTACCTCAGGATATCGTACTATGCGAGTAAAAGGATTAGCTGGCAAGAGAACCTTATTTGTGCTCATTGACTCAGGTTCAACTCACAACTTCATTGACGAGAAAACAACAACAAAATTGGGGTGTGAGTTACTGCCAGCGAGTTCTGCAAGAGTAGCGGTTGCTAATGGCCGTAAGCTGGGGGTGAGTGCTAAATCAACAACTTTTCATGGAACTTTCAACACAACTCTTTCGTAGCTGACTTCATGGTTATTCTTTTGGGAGGTTGTGATATGGTATTGGGAGTTCAGTGGTTGGAACAATGGGGTCCTATTACTTGGGATTTCCACGAGTTAACGATGAAGTTCAGGAGAGGTCCTAAGTTTGTGTTACTACAGGGACTTAAGGAGGGGTCTATCCGAGAAGTGAGGGCAAAGAAGATGAATTTGGAGGATGATGACGTTGTACAAATTTCGATGCTCACAGTTCAGACTGAAGAAATAGCAGTACAGGGGAGTTTGTGTGCTTTAGAGGGTGGTGAAGTTGAGAAGCACTCTCGGCCTATTACGGAGTTGATTCACTCTTATGCTGATATCTTCGAAGAACCTACAGCCTTACCACCATTTCGAGAGAATCATAACCACAAAATTCCACTTTTGGAGGGCTCTAATCCGGTTAACCAGAGGCCATACCGTTATGCTTTACACCAGAAGGATGAGATTGATAAAATGGTAAAGGAGTTATTGAAGGCAGGTACGATTCAGGCGAGCTGTAGCTCTTATGCATCACCTGTAGTCTTGGTTAAGAAGAAGGATGGAAGTTGGAGGTTGTGTGTTGATTACAGAGGCCTTAACAACATGACAGTTAAAGACCGATTTCCTATTCCGTTGATTAAGGATCTCTTAGATGAGTTAGGAGGAGCTTGCGTGTTTTCAAAGATAGACCTCAGGGCTGGGTATCATCAGGTGCGAATGGACCCTGCTGATATTCATAAAACATCGTTCAAGACCCATACTGGCCACTTCGAGTATTTGGTTATGCCCTTTGGGTTAACCAACGCACCTGCTATATTTCAGAGTAATGAATACAGTGTTCAGTGAGTTGTTGAGGAAGTGTGTTCTGATCTTCTTTGATGATATATTGGTGTACAGCTCTTCAGTCGAAGAACATGTGGAACATTTTGCGAGTGTGTTTGAGTTGATGAGCCTCAATCAGTTATTTGCAAAACGCAGCAAATGTTCTTTTGCTACTGATCGGGTGGAATATTTGGGTCATTTTATTAAAAAGGAAGGTGTTTCAACCGATCCACAGAAGATAAGAGCAATTGTCGAATGGCCTATTCCTTCATCATTAAAGGCATTGAGAGGATTCTTGGGGCTTGCTGGTTACTACAGACGTTTTGTGTGGCGTTTTTGTCCTATTGCTTTTCCTCTCACGGTTTTAACAAAGAAGAATTGTTTTGAGTGGTCTGTAGAAGCTGAAACTGCTTTTGGTATATTGAAGAAAGCTTTGTGTGAGGCACCGGTTTTGGCTTTACCTCAGTTCGACAAAACCTTTATTGTTGAGACTGATGCGTGTGGACATGGCATTGGGGCAGTGTTGATGCAGGAGGGACATCCCATAGCTTACATAAGTCGGCACTTGAAAGGGAAGCAACTTCATCTTTCTATCTATGAGAAGGAACTCTTAGCAGTGGTGTTTGCAGTGCAGAAGTGGCGCCACTATTTGCTTCCGAATCACTTCATTATCAAGACCGATCAAAAGAGTTTGAAGTACCTACTGGAGCAGCGATTGAATACACCAATTCAGCAACAGTGGTTACCTAAATTGTTGGAGTTCGACTACGAGATACAATACAGACAAGGCAAGGAAAATGTAGTAGCAGATGCCTTATCTCGAGTCGAAGGATCAGAAGTTTTACATATGGCTATGTCAGTGCTTGAGTGTGATTTGATGCAGCAGATTAAACAAGCCTATGAATATGACATTAATGTGAAAGCTATAATTGAAGAGTTGAAGGTTAAAGCGCTGTCAAAGAAGCATTACTCGTGGTCTCAGGAGGTGTTAAGAAGGAAGAGCAAAATCGTGGTTCCAAATGTTGTGGAGATCAGAGATAAGATTCTCCAATGGCTTCATTGTTCAGGCATTGGTGGTCATTCGGGAAGAGATGTCAATCATCAGCGAGTCAAGGGCATATTTTATTGGAAGGGCATGGTAAAAGACATCCAACAATACATCAGAAGCTGCAGTGTTTGTCAACAGTGCAAATATGATACATCAGCTTACCCAGGGCTTTTGGAACCATTACCCATTCCAGAGTCTATTTGGTCTGATATTTCGATGGACTTCATCGATGGGCTTCCATTGTCTTGTGGGAAATCAGTCATTTTAGTGGTGGTTGATAGGTTGAGCAAAGCTGCTCATTTTGTGGCATTGTCTCATCCCTACACTACTTCCTCTGTCGCTCAGGCGTTCTTAGACAATGTTTTCAAACTCCACGGGTTTCCTCAGTCGATTGTTAGTGACCGTGATGCTATCTTCTTGAGTGACTTCTGGAAGGAGTTGTTCAGCTTGCAAGGAGTGGCTTTGAACATGTCAAGTGTCTATCACCCTCAGAGCGATGGACAGACAGAAGTTGTAAACAGAGGAGTGGAAACTTATTTGCGTTGTATGTGTAGTGACAGGCCGAAGTTATGGAGTAAGTGGCTACCACTTGCGGAGTATTGGTACAACACAAACTTCCACTCTACGATTCAGACTAGACCGTTTGAAGCGGTCTATGGTCGTCCTCCGCCTCAGCATCTACCGTACTTACCAGGCGAGTCGAAAGTTGCAGTGGTGGATCAGTGTCTACGTGACAGAGAAGACATGTTGCTGATGCTTAAGTTTCATTTGTCACGAGCTCAACACAGGATGAAGCAGTTTGCTGATCAACACAGAACAGATAGAAGCTTCGAGTTGGGAGATTATGTTTATGTGAAGCTTCAACCATATCGTCAACGTTCTGTGGTGGTTCGCTCCAATCAGAAGCTTTCTCCTAAGTATTTTGGACCTTACAAGATTGTCGACAAATGTGGTAGTGCTGCGTATAAGTTGGAGTTGCCGACGGGTTCTCAAGTTCACCCGGTATTCCATGTGTCTCAGCTTAAGGAAGCAGTGGGTAATGTGGAGACATCTACGGTTCTTCCTTCAGTGGTGTCTGACGTGTTGATCAAGGAACCGGAGCTTATTCTTGCGAGGAAGATGGTGAAGCGTCAGGGTAAAGCAGTGACGAAGGTTCTGATTAAGTGGCGTAATCAACCGGAGGATGAAGCTACTTGGGAGTTCTTGTTTGAACTGGAGAGGAGGTTCCCTACTTTTAAACCTTGAGGTCAAGGTTCCTCAAAACGGGAGGATTTGTTATAGTAAAGGAAGCGAATTGCCACGTCACGAGGGACACGTCACAGGAAAGAAGAAAATACAAAGATATAAACAACTTATATTCTATTTTTAGATTCATTCGAAAAATTGTAAAAGTTTATTACACTTTCTCTCTCTCATCTCTCTCTCTGCCTGATACGATCTCATCTTTGTTGATTTCCATTGTTGGAGGATCATCACTGTGAGTAGGAATCAGTGTTTATCAAACGTTGGATTCCATTTTCTATCTTCGTAATATCAAAGTGACGTTTATCTCTTATCATGTGAAAAGTTAAAAGAGACTTGAAAGCTACTCCACTCCGTATGAATTGCTTTTGTTTGACGAGAGAAGACTATCAAGGATTTCTTAGAGGAATATTATTTGGTTTCTTTATTTTAAGAAATGGATTCTTCTCAATTTTTCCTTTCCTCAAATTTATCCCTCTCTAGATATTGCAACATGATTAGATTCAGGTTCGGTACACACAAAAAGAAGAAAAAAACAAAAAAAGAGAGATATCCTAAAATAATCCTAAAAATATTTTCGTCAGATTTTGCCGTTAAAGTATTTCATTAAAGAGGTAAATGTACACTTATATCTTTAGGATTCATGAAAATAGACTTTAGGGTTTAGAATTAAATGATTGGGATTTGGTTTAAAATTTTATAAATAAAAAATAAATATTAAAAATAAAAAAATAATTTTTTAAAAAATACTTTCAAAAAGTATTTTCGAATATTAAAATTTTTGAAAAAAATAAAATAAAATTTTAGAAGAAAAATTTATAAAAAATTAAATTTGAAAATATATAATTTGAAACTACCAATTATTTTTCTTAATTTTATTATTATTTTTTAAATTTATTTATTTATTTGTATTTATGTATCTATGATATAAGGGGCTTTTAACTATTAAATAAAACATTTTGATAATTTTCTTCTTTAAGAATTATTTTTGTGACAAAAACTTGAAAATAATTTATTTACGAAAATTACCCAAAAAAAACTATTATCATTCTAACCCATTAAATCAACGGCACATGAATTTTTAACTGGGATTATATCATTAGACCAAAATCATCTCAAACCCATATATATAATAGAGTTTTTTTTAAGAAATAAATACAGGAAAATATGTTCTCACTATAAAACATATACTGGAACAAAACTGATGTTATGATTGAGCTGGTAAGTAAAACAAATATATAGATGAATTGCAGATACTCTAAACAAAATTAGGATATTTTATTATAGATGTATTGCAGATGCTCTAAGCAAAATTAAGGACCATGAGCTTTCCTACCCTTATTTCTCTAGAGCCAATCTCTTATGGGTTCGGTAGAGCTCTTATGCCTTATTTCATAATTCTTTTTTTAATCAAAACCCAAAATCTCAAATCAAATTCTCCCTTCTCATCAAAACTAAACCCTAACCCCCTATAGATTAGTGAACCCTTGGGTAAAGATTTAAATTCTATACATTTCAAATTTGGAAATTTTTTTTTTAAAATCGTTTTTAATCACATTTTGATGATTTTCGTGAAATTTTGGAAAAACCATTTTTTGATTTTTGAAATATTTTTATCAAATTCTATACCCACTATTAATTTTATGATTTTTCGTTTGCCATATAAAATTAAAAGAAAAACCGAGCCCATTAAAGATTACACTATGAGATATAAGGGAATTGGAGCAATTGTTCCCAAAATTAAGATAATCTACACTTTTATGCAGTTAATTTGATATCTTTAAAATTGAATGGACTACTTAATCAATTCTGAAATTTAATGTTATATGATCTTTATAATGTTGATTATTTACTCGGATCTCAGGAACAAGTAATTAAAGCTGTAGATAATCCTGGTTTGCATCAAAGCTCGGATGAAGGTACCTTTCACGTTTCAGAAACGTTTTGGAATCGGAATTTCTTGAAAACTCGTGGAAATTAATTAGAATTTTGTTTCTTAAAAATCTCATTTTGAAAATTCAATAAAAACGAGCTGCCTTACTTCAGATAATGAGAATATGTTCTGAACAAGGTGGGATGAGCTGAATGATCAGGATAGATCTTGAGAAAACTTAGCCAAGGTCAAATAATGGATCAAAGGAAATATACAGATTGAGTAAGATGAAGATATCAAGCACGACTTGTGAGCGACAGTAGCTCTCTCTGCAAGTGGTAAGGCGCAGTTCACACGAACGAATCAAAGGAAATATACAGATTGAGGAAGATGAAGATATCAAGCTGCACAAGTGATATGGAAGCTGGGCGATACGGTAAGGTAACTCGACCAGCTATGTGAGCTTAGTGGAGTTCAGTGTAGCTCAAGGTAGAGTGTGTCAGCTCCATGATCTGGACGACTAGCTCACTCAACTGGGGATCAGCTTAATTAAGCTAGACTGAGTCTTCAAGTCTTGGGTGATTGAGGCAGGTCCGGGCTATGGTCGGGCCATGTGAATGACCCATGTGTGGCGATGGGCCGGTGGACTCGTTGGATGGGGCCAGGAGTGTAACACCCCCGAACCGTCCTAGGCCGGACAAACCCAGAACCGATCCGGAAGCGCCACAGTTTGACGACACCACAGCCGATCCAACTGAAACTCAGCCAGTCCGACCGCAATATAGTCGCTCTCGACCGCGGCCTAAGGCTTGCAAACCCGATCCTTGGTCAAGAGTTGTGTTAAGTCCGGACAAGACTTAATTTATCAGCGCCAGACGGGGATTTTAATATTAAACATACATTTTATTTATATCACAAATACCGGAAACTCGACGATGTCCGCAAACATTAAACAAAGTTCGAAATAAAAAGGGTACCCATAAAACACCAACGATAAAACAACTGAAAACTCCGGTCTTCTTATTCCTTACAAACAGCACCACAAATCTACACAGGCCACGTCCTCCACACCCCGCTAACGCCCAAACCCTCTATGGTTACCTGCAAAAAGATACAACGATGGGGAATGAGCAACCTAATGTCACTCAGTGGGAACCGGCCCACTACAACAACAAATTCCCCAATCAAACCCAATAACCCCAAAAAGCAAGCAACCACATATCAAGCAACATGCAACACTCAAGGATGAAACAACAATATGCAATGCAGAAACATGATACTACAATGCATGCTACTACACTACGCGGAGACTCTCTACTCGACGCGTAAGACCAAGACAGCCATATGCCTTGTCAAACTCACAACCTGTCTAGACTCAATCCTAGACTCAAGTGCGCACAAATCACAACACATGGATGGAGCTCCTGCTACAACATCCTCGGGAAGCCAACCCTTCACACCGGAAGCCTATCCCTCTCATCGCTAAATCTTCCCCACTATAAACACTCAGTACTATAGCTGAAGCATTCAGTTCCGGCAAACGGCCATACTACGAGTCCGGGCTACATCGTCATGTAGCGCTTGTCCATGGGCGCTACCCACTTAGCATTGACAAGCAGATGAGCGAGGACAATCCGTCTCACATCGCGCCCCGCAAGTCAGCGATCACACATCAACTCAAGTCATAGCTCACCTACCCGTTTCCGCTAGACTATCACAGTCACTGAGATTGCATGTCATACTCACTCAGAGTAAACAACTCAACACAAGCACTATTCTCCGCGAATATGCTACACAACTCTAGTCATAGCTCACCTACCCGGTTCCGCTAGACTCGACATGCAACCTCCACACAACTAGTCGTAACCACCTACCTGGTAAGGCTAGACTCAACAACACAATCCTAGCAACACATGCTACAACAACTAATGCATCCTCATATGCATTACTAACAACTCAACAGTGCTAATGCAACCACAATGATAGCCTAACACCCTAACTGCCATGTGAGAGTAACACTCAAATCACCATGCATTCTACCACAATGTCAGGATAAGCATACCACAACTCAACAACACAATGCATGCTACACAATTACAACATCTAGACAAGCATGCTACACAATTCAAGTCTAGATACACATGCTACACTATTTCTACACAAGCACGCGATTCATTACAACTAGACAAAGCATGCAACTCAATCAACACACAAGCATTCTATCAACTTAAACACACATGTAAACAGTCAAAACACTTCATTCAACATCATTAACACACGCCTGGAGTCTACTACACTCCCATGCAAATCACACACAAATCGCTCCTCGGTTTAGCTTAAAGATCAGTTTGATCTAAGCATTTCTCTGCAACCACAAACGGTTAACACACACAAACAACACTTCCGGAACCCACCTAGGTCTTCATACAGAGGAGACAAGCCACGCTCAAGGTCACAACACTCTCCTACACGCATGCACCTAATTTTTACCAAAAACCGGTTTTAGGGAGGCTAAACGCTCAAAGGTACAAAACGCTTTTAAACACAAAATAAAATCTTACCACCCTTCCTAAACCATCTCCGCAGATCCTAGCCTAAGGATCATCCATTACTCAGCCTCCTAACACTCTTCTCACACACTAAGAAAATTTATCGGTTTTTTGGCAATTTCTCTCTCAAGATCAAACAATAAGAACGACTCAAGAGAGAAAGCTCTGGGTTTCCAAACTAATAAAATGACAATCTAAGGGTCCTATTTATAGCCAGCCCTTGCATGAAACCATCTTGACACCTCCTTACCCATGTGTCACCACAAAAGCTCTCTTTTCATGTATTGGACGTTTTTGATGACTCACATTCCACTTTGCTCTGATCTTCTGGAAGCTATTACCAAATTCCATCTTGGTTCAGTGTACCAAATTTCAGCTCCAAATTCGTAGTATAGCCCATACTTCCTTCACACCCATTTTTCAGCCCAAAAACCACTTCAAACCTCTCCATGGACTTAAGCTGTGACCTGGGCTTCCTTTACTTACTGAATGCAGACTAAAACACATCCTGAATTCATCCATGTAAGCCCAATGCTTTGACAGACTTTTTCCCTTCACCATTCCACACTTGCTTCCAAAGGTGTTTTTCACCCATTTTGGTGAATGAACAGCTCCAGCCATTAACCTTTGTCTCCTGCCACTTCAGACTGATCACACACCCCAAATGTTTCCTAAAGAAACTTTAGATGTCGTGGTTCACTTTCTGGAAAGCCTTCTCCACTCCTTTTACTTCCATGATGAAAGGTTCCCATTTTTCGGACAAAAAGAATCTTGATGTCTCCAACTACTCCTTGCATCTTTTGCACTTCATTTATTCACCATATAATCTCTTGATTTATTTCACATCCTGTCCTGAGTTGACATAATTTGAGTCCTCTATGTGACTAGACCTCAACCGACCTGTCGGGAGGTGCCAGGTGGCACAATCTGGACCGTTGACTTTTCTTGACTTTTTCTTCATATGAGTTGACCTTCAAAATCACTCTAAAATATGTCTGAGATACTCCATTGACTCTCAATCCCATGCTTGCACATCTCAAATTCAGGATGTGCTTTCGTTTCACCCGATTTGCCGTTTTTGACCATACCGATCAAAATAGCATTCCTCCAGACCATCTTGGCTTTGCTTCAACCAAAATCCATATAATGCCTCCAAATACCTTAGGAAATATTCCTAGGTTGATATCCAAACTCCTGAAATCACTTAGGTCTCTTTCGTCCTTCAACCGCTACCAATACTCTGCTTCGACCATCTCTAGAACCTCTATCGACCATTTGTCGTTCCACTCGAACCAACTGGTTCTTGTCTCGGCCAATTGTCTTCTAACAATCCATAAAGATGATTAAGATCGATCCTTACTTGATTTGCTGACTTGTTAAAATCATCCTTGCTCGGCCTCGACCTTATCGCAGCTCAACTTCAACTTCTCGACCAATACTGATTTATCCTCGACCATTCTTCAAATTTCTTCGACCGAACCTCTAATCAAGTCTTGTAATATCATCTCACACCAATCTCTGGTTGATTCTAAGTCGTTGACTTCGCGTTGACTTGAACTCTATGACCGGGGGTATTACATTCTCCCCTTCTTAAAAATGAATTCGTCCTCGAATTCGCGTCGTGCTACGCTGCGCTACTCTGATTCCTCATCCTTCTTGTTACTTCAACTACTACGCTTCTGCTGCGCCATTCTGATTCTTCGACCGTCTTCTTCATCTTCCTTGCTTCCGTACACTGATCTCTTCTTGCATTCCTTACAACTTTCACCGTCTCTATTTCCCTTGCTCTGATTCTTACTTCGCATAAGAACCAAACTCATTGGTCTTCTTGCCATTACTTTCTAACCCTTCAACTTTTTCTTCGAAATCTGGACTTTGATTTGTTCTTCCATCTGGATCTTCTTCTTCACATTTGCAAAACTCCAACTCACTTCTCAACTCTTCCAGTGACCGAACATCATGCTTCTTCTGATGATCTTCACTCAATGTCTCCCCTTCTTGAAAACAAATTAATCTTTCTCTTCACTACGACATTCTTTCTGCACAACCACAATCTCTGAGCTTATCTCATGGCGTACTATCACTTGTACTCGTTGCCTCTTCAAGGTCTTCAAACTTCTCCAAATACAAATCTGTCTTCTCCTCCATTAACTGACTACCATACCACTGACCGACGACCATACTGCAACGTCTTTTAAAACTTCACACACGCTGTGGATCATCCATGATCACACTACTAGCTTCTCTGTGTCTTCATACTCAAACATCCACACTGATGACGCCTCTGAGTCCTCACATCTCTGACCATCATACCACTGATGTCTCTGAGTCTCCCTGACACGAGATCACACATCTCCTTGGCGCACCTTGTCAAGATTGGGGTCTTCCCGACACCGCAATGGTTCTCAATACATGCATGGCTATAAATAGAGGTTGGCTTCCTAACTCTAGGGTTCAACCACAAGCACTAAAGGGATTACTAGGGTTCTCACTCACCCTATCAATACACTTCCCTAACGCACAAACAACCACCACGACTTAGCGATAATATCTACTCTCTAGAATATTACTCGCTACTAGGATTCCACAATCCTAATCACGATGCTATCACTATAGCAATCACACAGTTGCACCAGCAACAAAATACTATGCAATTAAACAATCGCTAACAATTCAAAACAACACACAACATGCACTCAACTCATAAACACACAATGAGGAGGTTCAGCACCCACTTACCTTAACTTCACACAAGCTCAACGACGAGGAAAACTACCGCGTCTAATACTAGCACGGGTTCTACGGTTAGTTCCTCTCGTTGCAGTTGGGGCTGATCGATCAGGGCGAGCTGGAGGAAGATCTGAGGTAGATGCTTGCGGGACGACATTAGAGTTAGGGCATGCTTCAGCAAAGTGTCCACTTCCTGCACACAGAGTGCATACCGTAAAGTAGCTTAAATCCGGCTGACTTCTGACTCTTGTACACGCTCGAGGAGGATGGTCATTCAATCCACACATAATACAATCTTCCGTCACTGGGACGTCGCTCGAGACATGAGTTTGCGCAACATTCTGAGATGGTTCACCACTTGTACTTCCCCTCATAGTAATTCCCATGGTTCCACGCTCTTGATTAACTTCCATTCCCACTTCATTACTTGCTTCTTCGTTTGATGAGTGATCCTGATGCAGCTCACTCTCCGTCGGCATTGGCCTGTAGTGGTACCCATAGTACGGATTTGACATTTGACTCCTCGCACTGCCTCCACTGATACTAGAACTCCCAAACTCAGGTGTCAAAGTATACGCTGGACTCCATGCTGGCATTGGTATCCAATGACTTCCTTCTCTTGAGCTGATGTCAACAACGTTCACCATCACTGTACTGTCCGATGATATGTCAATGATCTCTGGCGGAGGTGGCTCAATGATCTCCACATCTTATGAACTGATGAGCATGTCTTCCACTTCACTGTCATTCCCAAAAAGATAACTGTATGTAGGAGAAATGACTTGTGGGATTGCCTCCATATCCAGGAATAGGTTCATGCCTTCAAAATGATCAGACTCCTCTTCTATCTCTTCAAGCACTTCAGCTTCTTCAAACTCAGATGAACCAGTCTCATGCGAACTCTCGCTGCTCTCAACCACATTCTCGTCCTCAAAGTAAGAATCAGATCTTGAATCGCTTGATGAACTCAACTCGCTCGATCCATCATAACCAATTACTCCAGACATCATCCCAACTCTAAGTCTCCGAACCACACCCCTCATACTGAATCCTCTCATCCCCTGTCGATTACCAACACTATCCGCTGCAACACAGGAAAAAGGGTAAGGTCCTAAATTCCCAAAATAACACATCATTCCTATTCCTAAGTAGAGGATGTGCCAGTTCCCTAATGATGCTGTTTGCGACTCATTTTGACTCGATAAAACATTTTGAAAAACCCTCAAACGAAATCACGGCTTTACAACCATGCTCCGATACCACCATCTGTAACACCCCCGAACCGTCCTAGGCCGGACAAACCCAGAACCGTCCTAGGCCGGACAAACCCAGAACCGATCCGGAAGCGCCACAGTTTGATGACACCACAGCCGATCCAACTGAAACTCAGCCAGTCCGACCGCAATATCGTCCCTCTCGACCGCGGCCTAAGGCTTGCAAACCCGATCCTTGGTCAAGAGTTGTGTTAAGTCCGGACAAGACTTAATTTATCAGCGCTAGACGGGGATTTTAATATTAAACATACATTTTATTTATATCACAAATGTCGGGAACTCGACGATGTCCGCAAACATAAAACAAAGTTCGAAATAAAAAGGGTACCCATAAAACACCAACGATAAAACAACTGAAAACTCCGGTCTTCTTATTCCTTACAAACAGCACCGCAAATCTACACAGGCCACGTCCTCCACACCCCGCTAACGCCCAAACCCTCTATGGTTACCTGCAAAAAGATACAACGATGGGGAATGAGAAACCTAATGTCACTCAGTGGGAACCGGCCCACAACAACAACAAATTCCCCAATCAAACCCAATAACCCCAAAAAGCAAGCAACCACATATCAAGCAACATGCAACACTCAAGGATGCAACAACAATATGCAATGCAGAAACACGATACTACAATGCATGCTACTACACTACGCGGAGACTCTCTACTCGACGCGTAAGACCAAGACAGCCATATGCCTTGTCAAGCTCACAACCCGTCTAGACTCAATCCTAGACTCAAGTGCGCACAAATCACAACACATTAATGGAGCTCCTGCTACAACATCCTCGGGAACCCACCCCTTCACACCGGAAGCCTATCCCTCTCATCGCTGAATCTTCCCCACTATAAACACTCAGTACTATAGCTGAAGCATTCAGTTCCGGCAAACGGCCATACTACGAGTCCGGGCTACATCGTCATGTAGCGCTTGTCCATGGGCGCTACCAACTTAGCATTGACAAGCAGATGAGCGAGGTCAATCCGTCTCACATCGCGCCCCGCAGGTCAGCGATCACACATCAACTCAAGTCATAGCTCACCTTCCCGGTTCCGCTAGACTATCACAGTCACTGAGATTGCATGTCATACTCACTCAGAGTAAACAACTCAACACAAGAACTATTCTCTGCAAATAGGCTACACAACTCTAGTCATAGCTCACCTACCCGGTTCCGCTAGACTCGACATGAAACCTCCACACAAGTAGTCGTAGCCACCTACCTGGTAAGGCTAGACTCAACAACACAATCCTAGCAACACATGCTACAACAACTAATGCATCCTCATATGCATTACTAACAACTCAACAGTGCTAATGCAACCACAATGCAAGACTAGCACCCTAACTGCCATGTGAGAGTAATACTCAAATCACCATGCATTCTACTACAATGTCTAGATAAGCATGCCACAACTCAACAACACAATGCATGCTACACAATTACAACATCTAGACAAGCATGCTACACAATTCAAGTCTAGATACACATGCTACACCATTTCTACACAAGCACGCGATTCATTACAACTAGACAAAGCATGCAACTCAATCAACACACAAGCATTCTATCAACTTAAACACACATGCACACAGTCAAAACACTTCATTCAACATCATTAACACACGCATGGAGTCTACTACACTCCCATGCAAATCACACACAAACCGCTCCTCGGTTTAGCTTAAAGATCAATTTGATCTAAGCTTTTCCCTGCAACCACAAACGGTTAACACACACAAACAACACTTCCGGAATCCACCTAGGTCTTCATACAGAGGATACAAGCCACGCTCAAGGCCACAACACTCTCCTACACGCATGCACCTAATTTTTACCAAAAACCGGTTTTAGGGAGGCTAAAGGCTCAAGGGTACAAAACGCTTTTAAACACAAAATAAAATCTTACCACTCTTCCTAAACCATCTCCGCAGATCCTAGCGTAAGGATCAGTCATTACTCAGCCTCCTAACACTCTTCTCACACACTAAGAAAATTTATCGGTTTTTTGGCAATTTCTCTCTCAAGATCAAACAACAAGAACGACTCAAGAGAGAAAGCTCTGGGTTTCCAAACTGATAAAATGACAACCTAAGGGTCCTATTTATAGCCAGCCCTTGCATGAAACCATCTTGACACCTCCTTACCCATGTGTCACCACAAAAGCTCTCTTTTCATGTATTGGACGTTTTTGATGACTCACATTCCACTTTGCTCTGATCTTCTGGAAGCTATTACCAAATTCCATCTTGGTTCAGTGTACAAAATTTCAGCTCCAAATTCGTAGTATAGCCCATACTTCCTTCACACCCATTTTTCAGCCCAAAAACCACTTCAAACCTCTCCATGGGCTTAAGCTGTGACCTGGGCTTCCTTTTCTTACTGAATGCAGACTAAAACACATCCTGAATTCATCCATGTAAGCCCAATGCTTTGCCAGACTTGTATAGAGACATCAATCGATGCTTTCCTACCTGTGATAACATGAGTTAGATGAATATGGATCTAGTAATAGATAACCCAAGAAACGAGAGTTGATCGGTTATTGCTATTGTTGAGTTCTTTAATATCATGCAAGCATCTCATATAAGCATTCATATCATTATAATCCTGATTACCTAAATAGAAACTCTATGTCTAGCGCCTTAATCATAATTGTTAAACCTCAAATCAATCAATCAAGCAATTGGCTGTTTTAGTTTACTTGCAATTTTCTGTCTTTAAATCTACAACCTAGCTTAGTTTAATAAGATCTAGTGTTTGCCCCAGCTTCATGTGGATTTGATCCTTAAATACTACAATTTGACCTCTTTTGATAAAAGTTAAGTTGCTCTACGGTAATTTGAGCATGTATCAATCTTCTGCTTTAAGTTCAATTCATGATTTAGACAATGAAGTATTATGGCATGCTAAGCTAGGTCATCCTCACTCTAGAGCACTGAACCTATTTTGACTAATGTTTCTTTTAAAAATGATGATTGTGAGGCATGTATTTTTGGCAAACATTGTAAGTCTGTCTTTCCCAAGTCATCTACTATCTATGAAAACTGATTGGATCTTATACATTCTGATTTTGGACTGCACTATGCATATCTAGGGAGAACCATTGATATTTTGTAACATTTATAGATCAAAAATCTAAATATATTTGGTTAACTATGATTTCAAACTAAAGATAGAGTACTAGATGGTTTTATTAATTTCCAAACCTATATAACTAATCACTTTAATGCTAAGATCAAAGTATTCAGGTCAGAGGAGGGGGGATATACAAGAAATGCTGTCAAAAACCACTTAGCTAGACAAGAGATTATTCATCAAACCAGCTACCCATAGACACCACAACAGAATAGTGTAGATGAGAGGAAGAATATACATCTCATGGAGGTAGCAAGGTGTATGATGTTCTACACCAATGTGCCCAAGCGATTTTGGAGTGTTGCTGCCATGACAGCATGCTACCTGATCAACAGAACCCCAACAAGGGTCCTTGATGATCTCACACCATATGAGATATTGAACAAAATAAAAGCCCTATCTTAGTCACTTGCGCATATTTGGGTGTTTGTGCTATGTCTTACAGCCAGGTGAGCAGAGGAATAAGATTGAGGCAAGAAATACTAAGGTTGTGTTCTTGGCTATTCACCTACCCAAAAAGGCTACAAGTGCTATGATCCAGAATTAAGAATGGTGCTTGTCTCCAGAGATGTAAAGTTTGTGGAATCAAGAGAATATTATGAAGAAGAAAAGAGTTGAGACAAGCTCAAGGACCTCTCCAAAACATCCTCTGATAGGGCAGACAATCTGAGGCGCATCATGGAGAGTCTTGGCATCAGTATTGCACAAACCAAACCAAGAAGCAAGATCAACAAACAATCATAATAGTGGACATGATCAGGAAGAAAGACAGGATCCAAAAACTGTGATTGAAGAGGTTGATCAAGCTCGAGATGATTCCCATCCTAATCCTAAAGGGAGGAGTCAAGAAGAAGAACCACATACTGGTGAGGTTCATGATCAGGATGAGAGACAACATGAAGGGATAGTAGAGCAGCAAACTAAGCAAAGTGTGGAGGCTGCTCATTCGCTTAGGAGAAGCAAAAGGCTGAGAAAACATCCATCCAACTGGAGAAACACAAGAATATACTTCAACAGTCAAACAATAGCTCATCCCATTCAAGCAGTCTACTCTCTTGCTCATTATCCAATGGAGCATCAGGCATTTATCACTAGCATAGATCAAGAGTACATTCCAAAGACTTATGAAGAAGCAATGAAACTTTATGAATGGAGAGACTCTGTTGGAGATGAGATCAATGTCATGATCAAGAATGATACATGGTATGAAACTGAGCTCACCAAGGGAAAGAATGCAGTGACAAGCAGGTTGCTCTTAACCATCAAATATCTAGAAAATGGAAAACCATAAAAGAGGAAGATAAGGCTTGTGGCAAGAGGATACACTCATGTCTATGAGGAAGATTACATTGATACATTTGCTCTAGTGGCCAAACTACACACCATTAGGATTGGCCTCTCTTTGGCAGTGAACTTGGAGTAGGATCTGTGGCAGATGAATGCAAGAATGCTTTCTTTCAAGGTGAATTAGAAGATGAAGTCTATATGAGACCACCACCTGGTATTGAAAACCTTGTACAACCAGTGAATGTGCTCAGGCTAAAGAAAGCAATCTATGGGTTAAAACAATCACTAAAAGCCTGGTACCACAAACTGAGTACAACATTCAGTGGAAGAGGATTTAACAAGTCTGAAGCTGATCATACTCTCTTTACCCTCACTACTCAGCAATGCATTGTGGTCATACTGATATATGTTGGTGATATTATCATCACATGAAGTGATAAGGAATATTTTATCTTAACCAATGCCTTTCTTAAATCATTTTTTGATATTAAAGACTTGGGTAAACTAAAGTACTTTATAGGGATTGAGATATGCCGATCTAAAGAGGGGTTGTTCTTAAAACAAAGAAAGTACACACTTGATTTGTTGAGTGAGGCAGGTGATCTAGGAGGAAAGACAGCAAAGACTCCACTT
This sequence comes from Raphanus raphanistrum subsp. raphanistrum, assembly GCA_019706035.1. Classification (NCBI taxonomy): domain Eukaryota; kingdom Viridiplantae; phylum Streptophyta; class Magnoliopsida; order Brassicales; family Brassicaceae; genus Raphanus; species Raphanus raphanistrum. The sequence goes on from CM033984.1 coordinate 33,538,649, forward strand.
GAAGATGGTTATAAAGTGCAACGAAAGGGTGAGTATGAAGACAAGCCCTTTGGAGATGTGAAGCTGTATAAGAGGATGGTTGATAAACTCATCTCACCATCACAAGACCAAACATTTGCTTTGCTGTGAACCAAGTCAGTCAGCAGATGCAGGTGCCAAGGATTCACCATTGGAACATGGTTGAAAGGATATTGAGGTACCTAAGAGAGGCACCAAGCCAAGGAATTTGGATGGGATGCAATATAAGCACATAAATTGTACGATATTGTGATGCTGATTGGGTAGAAGATAGAGTTGATAGGAGATCAACTATTGGGTATTGCACCTTTATTGGAGGCAATCTGTTGACTTGGAAGAGTAAGAAGCAGAAAGTAGTGTCATGTTGAAGTGCTGAAGCATAGTATAGAATCATGAGGAAGTTTATAAGCGAGTTAAATTGCATTAAGGGGCTTCTTAGAGACTTAGGGAATTGAGACTACAAATCTAATTACTATGCACTTTGATAATCAAGCTGCTATACACATAGCCAACAACTCATTATGAAAGGACCAAACACATTGAAGTAAATTGTCACAAGGTCAGACAAGCTGTAGAGCAGAAGATCATCCTACCTTGTTACAGAAGAAGTGAAGATCAGTTGGTTGACATATTTACCAAGGCTGCAAGTACTAAGATCTGCGAGTTCATCCATTCAAAACTTGGACTTGTGGATCTCTCATCACATTAATCCTCTTAACTATGAGGTCTTCTACTCTTTTTTCTTAGCTTGGTTTTTATCCCAAAAGGTTTTTTCAAGTTAAGGTTTTAATGAGAGAATGCTTCATGGTTCTCCAAGCTTGAACAAATTCTCTATGGTCAATGTTGAGGGAGAGTGTTGATATGAAGAAATAAATAGCAGCAAGTGTAAGGAGTAGTGAGATGAAGCAAGGAGAAGCAAGACTGTCTGGAGTGTGCACAAGAACAACCTAGCTCGGAGTCCAAGTCTATCCGTACACCTTTACCTAGCTTGGAGTGCAAGAGAGGATAGCTTGGTTAAGTCAAGAAAGGAAACTCTGATTGTAGAGAGAGAGAGAGAGAGAGAGAGAGAGAGAGAGAGAGAGAGAGAGAGAGAGAGAGAGAGAGAGAGAGAGAGAGAGAGAGAGAGAGAGAGAGCCGTTGGAGGCAAGTTTCAAGTGGTCCTCCCAGCCGTTTGGGATCTGTCCCTTTAAGTCTGGCTTTGGCTTTGATCTGCAGCAGTTGGACTCTTCTAGCTTTGTTTATTATTCTAGGATTTACTTGTTTAATAGTTTCCTACTCTATTTTACTTTCCTATTTATGCATGTTTTAAACTTCAAAATTAATCAAGTAATTCAGTTCCTCAATTCTTGTTGTCTATCTCTCTCAATCTCGCCAATCTCACTCTCTATTAAAGTTCTTCATGTTCTTCTCTTATTCTCATTTAATCCTTATAAAATCACATACTTGAAGTTTCAACCGGTTACTCTGGGATGTGAAGATGTCGATTGAATGCTTCCAGTAAAAGAGTAGATTAATCACACACTGAGTTTCTGGATATTTTGTCGGGCGTAAGAGGAAGAAGATATCTAACTAGACTTGGATTCCTAAGGATGTGGACTTATCATAATATTTAAAAATGATTGGGCTTAATACCAAAATGCAATAAAGTCCCACCATAATTTTTAGAAAGGACATGTGGTATTTTTTCCCCTATAAAAAATAACTTTATTATGTAAGATATGTTTGTACATAACTATCCAAAACAAAGATGTCCAAAAAACTATTTGAAACCAAAAAAAAAAATCAAAATTATTAAATTTAAACCTTTTCATTACAAAAAATAAATAAATAGTAATTTCATTTAGTGCAAGGTGCAAATTTCTAAGATAGAGATCGAAGATTCCAAAGTCGATTGAATGATGTTACATGGAAACGGAAGCGGGTACGTGAAAGCGGAAGCGTATGGAAGCGCATAAGCAAATTTTTTTAAAAAATTAGGAAACGGGTACGTGTTGGAAGCGTATATATATATTAAAATATAAGAAATGTTTATATAATCTAGGACTAAAAATCATGTGATTTAAATTAAAAATAAAGCATTTATTAATTTATAATAATTTTGAAGTGATTCCTTATTAAAACTATAAGAATACACATAGATTAAGTTTAAAACAAAGTATTATATTTATTATTTTAAAAGATTCATAAATTTATTGACATACTATATTTGAATATGTGCTATGTCTTTAATAAAAACTTCAATGCATAAAGATAATTTATAGTATTAATTTTAATATTTGTATATTTCTATTATGTTTAACTTATTACTATTAAAATTTGTATTTTATATAAATTAAAAACTATGATTTTATATTTTTATGAATTATGACAATGAGTTCTGGAAAAAAAGAAGCGTGATTCCAAAACGGAATCGTAAGCTTCCAACGTGTTTTTAAAGATAATATTTTAAAAAAGTTTTGGAAGCGAGATTCCGTAAGCTTCCACAAGGTTCCAAATCCGATTCCGGTTTCAAAGCGGGAAGAGGACATCCGATGAAGCTTCCGTGTAACCTAATCTTGATTGAATCTCATAACCAAATTTATTTTCAATCGATTTCGTGAAAAAAATAATAATTTGTTTTAGGTCCATCATCTATTTGTTATTGTTTTGGTCCAATTTGTTTTTAATAAAAATGGTTCGGCCCATCTTATTATATAATAACTAAAATCATGTGTATAGATGTCAAATATGTATCATATAAACTCATCCATAAAGGGAAGCGAAGGTCTAGTTAATATGTATTTTTGCATCTTCAAAACATGAAAGGATTGCATTCAATTCAATCCGTGATTCCGTATTTTATCTTTGCTAGTGGAAAATTTAGTTTTTCAGATTTATTACAAACACATTGTTTCTCACAATAAAAGAAAAAATAAATTACAACACAACCATCACAATCATTCATATAAATAAATAGACTTCATACAGAATAATATTCTGATGATAATACACACCTCAAAGAAACAAGAAAGAACCGGCGATGGAAGTAACACCAACAACGAACGCAGAGAGGCTAAGAGCAGCCGCCCCATTGTCAGCAGCATCGGTAGAAGGTGAAGGTCCATTGCTACCGTAGGAGGAGTCACTTCCTAGAGGACCAGCCACAGCCACGTCACCATCACCTGGAGAAGCAGCTGCATCATCGTCGGTGGTTCCAATGGTATCCTCGCTCACTGGAGCTTCGACATCAGATTTGGGAGCCGCCGGAGCTTTGGAGGGTGACGCTGAAGGAGACGGAGAGGATGCAGCTGCGGCAAGGCCAAGGACAGTCAAGAACACGAGGCCAAAAACTACGATAGCGTTTTGGCGACCCATTCTTCTCTCTCCCCTTTTAGGTAGCTCTCTTTTATTTTTATTGTAGATTTGAGGTATAGAGATTGTGATGATTGGAGAGAAGATGAGTTTGTAGTGTATATATAGTAGTCTTGCGTGTCTGAAACAAAAAAAAAATTAGAAAGTCTTTGTAGGACGAAAAAGGAGTACCGTTCAACCCAACGTAGATTGTCCGGAGTGGCTAAAAATGGGTTTGCTAAGATATATATTTTTGAATGGTAACAAGCCAAAATTAAGAAAAAGAATGGTAACATGCCAATGAAATGATTCAATACGAAGTTATGTTTTGAATGGTTGATGAACCCAATAAAATGAATGTATATTGTATACCGTATATGAATTTAAACGCGTTTTATAGAAAGCCTGATAGTCTGATTTCTAACCAAAATGACTGCATACAATAACTTTTTAACGGCGGGTTAGAACAAGAAATCAGTTCAATCTAGGGATTTCAATTGAAATCTCTAGAGAGCTACTACTCGAGAAAGATGAAATTAATCAAATCTTGTTCAAGGTTTTTAAAAGAAAATGAAGTGAATCAAATCCCTTTCAAGGTATAAAGAAAAAGCTAGTTTATTAATTATCAAAATCTATCTTACAAAAGCTATAAGAGAGGTTTTTTTTTTCATAAGAGAGTTTTTTTATAAAAAAACTCTTAAATCATCATTAAAATCTTTAGTCTAATAAGAAAAGGCAAAACACAAAGCCATAAGTAAAAAGGAAAGCTGCCGTTAAGCTCTAAGATACTGCTGCATCAGGTCCCCCAGAGTGAGAAGGATTCGTCCGCGAATCAGAAGGCACGTCTGGCAGGAAGTAGCGTGACAGATACTTCACATTGAACACATTCGACGTCATGATACCAGACAGAAGTTCAAGGCGATATGCATTGTCATTGATGTGCTCAAGTACTTTGAGAGGCCCAAGCTTATTAGCTTTCAGCTTATTATATGCATGAGCCAGCATACGATCACGTGTAAGAACAGCCCACACAAGATTTACTTCCTGAAAGAAAATGCAACGACGATGTGAATCAGCAGCCGCTTTATACTTTGATATGGAAGCTTCGAGGTTAGCCGTAGTCTGCGTATGAATGTCCACTAGTTGTTGCATAAAAGATTCAGCACCACCATGAAGACATTGGCGATCAGGCAAGGTAGAGAGATCCAGAGGTGCACAAGGAACAACCCCATAAATAATCTAAAAAGGACTAAAACAAGTGATGCTGTTGACTGCATGATTGTGTGTGGATTCGACCTGCGGAAGTTTGGAATCCCACGTCTTGATTGAAGTTCCGACCAAAAAACGTAATAAATTTCCCAAAGAACGATTTGTAACTTCGGTTCTTCTATCGGTCTGAGGATGGTAGGCAGAACTCATATCAATACTTGTATCCAGTAGCTTCCATAATGATCTCCAGAAGTGGCCAAGGAAACGGGAATCGCGATAGAGAAGATGGAGAGAGGTAAACAATGTAGAAGATATATTTCTCGAAAAACCAAGGTTGCCACCTAGACAGCATCTGTTGTCTGTTCACAAGGAATGAAGTGAACCATCTTTGAAAAATGATCCACCACAATGAAGATAGAATCAAATCGTTTCTGGGTCCTTGGTAATCCCATTACAAAATCCATACCAATACCGGTCCATGGTTGAGTCGGAACCGGTAATGGGAGATATAAACCTGCATTGGTAGCTTGACCTTTTGAAGTTTGACAAGTCACACATCTCTCCACGAATCTTGTGACATCTCTACGAAGTGATATCCAAAATTAGGAAGATGATATGAGTTGCAAGGTACAATCTCTGCCAATATGGACCTCGTATTGTAACTCTGTAATAAGTTGAAGCCGAAGGCTGCAGTCAGGGATGCATAGGCGGCTGTCTCTGAACAAAAAGCCGTCTTGGAGCATAAAAGGATAATTCGAACCTGCCGTAACAGCTGTCCAAATAGGTCCAAAGTAAAGATTAGTTAGGTACATATCAGCTGATGTACTAAAACCAGGGACGGAGACATGAAGCACCGATAGCAACGAGTGTTGCCGACTCATCGTCCACACGATTACTAATACCATAAGTATGTTTAATCACAAAAGTAATACCATAAGTGTGTTTAATCACAAAAGTAAATTGTTGTAGATACGCTATCCATGAAGCATGGCGGGAAGAAACTTTGTCTTGAGTGATGAGATGTTTTAAAGGGACCATGATCGGTGAAGAGAACAAATTCCTTATGAAACAAGTAATGTCGCCAATGCTTGATAGCTTGGATGATGGTGTAGAATTCGATATCATAAATACTGTAATGGAATCGGGCACCAGAAATATTATCGTTAAAATAAGCTATCGGCCGATTGTGTTGACAAAGGACCGCACCAAATCCTATTTTGGAGGCGTCTCAGTGGAGTTCAAAGACTTAAGCGAAGTCGGGAAAAGCCAGTATTGGAGCCGAACTCAACTTCTCTTTGATGGTCTGGAAGGCGTTTGTTGCCTCTGGTGTCCACGTAAAAGAGCCATTCCGGATGAAGTTGGTTAAAGGCACCATAATAGCACTAAAATGAGGTACGAAGCTGCGGTAGAAAGACACTTAGCCATAGAAACAGCATGCTTCGGATATCGTTCCTTGTTCCTGACATGTATAGATCGCTGATATCACTCAAATTACCCTAAGTAGTGATTTATACTCTCTCAAATAAGAGGTCGAGTTGTAGCACTTAGAGATCGAATCCACAGAGAGCTAGAGCACACACTAGACTAGAGATATTAAGATTTAATTAGGCAAATAGTTTATAAGACAGTAAATATAAGATAGCAATCAGTAAATAAATAAAGCAGTAAACAAGTTGAACGAGACAATTGTTCAGCTTGGCAAAGAGTTGTTTGATGGAAGGAGAAATAGCTAGACTTAGGGATTTATCAATCAAGAGATTCAAAACTACAATTCAAGGAGGCTAAAGGTTTATAGATTCAATTCTAGAACTCGATTTTAATAAGCAAGTAATCCAGCTTTCGCATGCAACTACTAATCAGATGCCTAAGTCTTTGTTCCGGCTGTCGCACCCGAACAAGGAGTGAGTATCGATCGATGCTATGGCCTGAGCGTCGATCGATACTACCTCAGACAAGCATTAACGACCCAATCGATTATGTTCAACTAGATTCCTAGACCAACTATCATATGTGCATAGGTTTCTAATCCAGCAGCGCTCGGGTTCCGTTAATTGATGGTACTTTCGTACCCCTCAATTGTCCTATGATTCTAGGTTCAAGCAATTAGTCACACTGTCGTGCTTTTCTAACTACTCTAGATTCTAGTATTACAAATCACCCTGGTGTAGAGATCTATAGATAACCTAGCAATCCTAATTGATTATCAGTTTGACAGTAAGCTCATGAAATCCCTAAACCTAACAAGATGAATTACTCAGACATGATAGAAGAAACACAAATCATAGTCTGAATAAATAATAAATATGAAATCAATGATAAAACCAATGGAGTTCCAATCAATCTCTGAAGGAGGATTGATCTTCTCTCCAAACCCTAAGATAAAACAATAGAATAGAATACTGAAAGATTGTAACCGTCAACAATGGATTAGAAAACACATAAATAGGATTTCTGGTCGTCAAAGGGCATATTGGTAATTTTATGTTACTTCTGGGCTTCAGTCAGTCATTAAACATACTCAGCCCGCACTATGGCATTCAAATCAATCGATATGCAATGTGCTGCATCGATCGATATGCATTCCTCTTCTCGACAGCTTCTTCTCGCGAGGCAGACTGACCACTCTTCAGTAAAACGGGCATAACTTTTGATCTAACCGTTGGATTGACTTCAGACCGGTGGCATTAGAAAGGTAACTCAAAGCTCTATCTTTTTTCAAAAGATCAGCTCAATCTCAATGGAAAGGTCTTCATCCATAGCTAAACTTCTGATGCTTGTGTGCAGCTCTGCACTCAAAAGACTCTCAAAGACACCAAAATCACCACTTTCTTCCGAAACGTCCCTGAACCTGTAAATACTCTAAATAAACTTTATATTGTAGTAAATAGTATCTAAAAACTTATTTACCATGGGTAAAACCGGGTCAAAATTATGGTATATAAACTCCCCCAGACTTACCCTTTCGCTTGTCCTCAAGCAAAACCCACAGGCAGTCTCTCTGAAAGAGGTTTGAAACAGCAGGGACTCAAAAGATTTTAAAAACTTAGTCATCATCTTTTTAGTAGTGCAAGCCAAATCATAAACATCCTAACCTTAGAAGCACACTATACCATATCCTAGCTTAGCAACCAAATTTACCAAGTCAACAACCTAACAGATCCTGTCTGACAATCCCCTCTACTAACCTCATTTCTTGCAAATATAAAAATGTAGGCTTTACCCTGGGAGTATCGATCACATGACACATGGTTCAATTCAAAAAAGTTTATGAACACACATGCAGTCTTCTCTGGTCTCTTTCTCCCCTCTTCTCTCATCTCTGAATCTCTTATTAGTTTCAATTTCAATGAACTTTGATGCTCATTCAGACCATCTATTTCATCTTATTGACATTTTTTCATTTGTAACTCATACATTTTGACAAAGTGTAGCGAATAATGGGGTCACATGTAATTTACATATCCCTCGTTTCCACAATGTGTGATCATCCTTGAGATTTAGAATAATGGGATCGCAGGTAATTTTACCTATCCCTCTGCCTCTCAAAGAATCATATCAATCTTTTCTTTATAAACTTAGATCTTGAGATGCCGAAGAGAGAGAAGGAAGGAAACCAAAAGCACACAGACTTTTTACCTTCCAGACTTGTAGGAGGATTCCGATCGTATGTATACCAAGCCCCAAGACAAGCAAATCATATCAAATTACGTTGGATGTCAGCTTTGGTTCCTTCAAACAATCTCAGCAAGTTCAAACATAGTTGACAGGTTGATCCACTTTAGTATCTCTAGTACTTTCTGCAGTTAGTAAATCTAAGACTGGTCTAAAGAGTGGTCTAAAGAGTGGTAAGATGACAAGGAATAAATCGAAACAGATCATCATCCCCTTCTTGACTCAATAAAAACTTTTTGAAAGCATTTTAAATAACTCATAAAGTAGATAATCATTAGTAATCCCCCAGACTTAAATTACACTGTCCCTAGTGTAAAACAGTCGGAGTTTATAAAAACCCTATAATATTAATGCGAAAATTAACAAGTTAGAACGTTATACATGACCGATACCATATCGATCGATGTAGGTGAGTGCACGTCGATCGTGGCTGATGTGATGATGTTGCTACAGTGTCTCTGCACTGTTCATATATATATATATATATATATATATATATATATATATATATATATATTTAACCTGCAATAATTAAAAACAAAAATCAATAATTTAAGAAAATAAAACCAAATTTAAAACAAACTTAACAGTGGGTTGCCTCCCACTCAACGCTTATTTTCAGTCATTAGCTTGACTTTTGGAGATCTGATTTAGTCCGGATAAGGATATGAACCTTCTCCAAAACAAGTCTCTGTCTCTCTCTTCCTCATTCTGTTAATGTAGTTGTTGAAAGCTCTTGCAGAAACTTCCCCTTTGTCTCTCAGCTCTGGATCACATAGCACTCTCACTTTAGTAAAAGAAACTGGACCTCCTTTGCAGCGCACCTTATACTCAAGACTTCCCTCTTGACACTGAGAAGGGACCAGTGATAGTGCTCAAATTACCCAGTAGAGTTTACTCTCTCAAATAAGAGGTACAACTGTAGTACTTAGGGATCGAATCACGAGGAGCTAGGGAACCAATTAAATAAAATCTACTAATCAATCCTAGGTGAAGTTGGTTTTAATGATGGAATAAAAATAGCAATTCCTAAAATGAGCAAGGTAGTTGCTCTAACTAACAATAAAATAAGTTGCTTAAATGTGATAAAGAGTGCTAGACTTAGGGCTTTTATTCAGGAATGGGGATTATAATTTCTATAAATGCTTTAACAAGTTGCTTGCATGATACTATAGAACTCAGTCGCTTAACTCTCAGTGATGTCTCACTGGTTAAATAATCTAGATCCCTGGCCTCAACTGTCGTATGTTGACACAGAAAAAGAGTCGATCGACATCCTTTAGAGATATTGATCGATACACATTTTGCTCGGCGATCGATTCACCTGTCGGGATATCGATCGACTGCTTCTAGATATGCCTAGGCGCGAGCCGATAATGAACACTAGATCTCAAGGAGGGCGGTTAGCTCTTTTCCAAGGAAATACTAGTTCAAACAGATAATTCAAGATAATCAAAGATCCTAGTGATCTATATTCTAGTTAGCTACTCTAGAACAAGCTTAGGGTGCAATCTATTTGATGAGTATCACAACTTAGCAATTATAGTTTGGGGCTAATCCCACAAACCTATTTAAACCCAAGATCTAACAAGTAGACTACTCAGACATAGCTAAGTAATTCATGACAATGGATAGATGAAAGAATTGCATATATAGAATAAAGTAGAAATACAAAAGGAGATGAGAAATCTCTCCAATCTCTCAAAACAAATAAAACTCTAGTCTCTCTCTCTCACACTCTCTGCTTAGACTATCAAAGCTTGCTTCTTTCGAAGGTTGCCGTCAAAAACACTTAGCAGGAATATTTAAGCATTTCCATTAGGTTAAAAACTCGTCAGGGGCAATCTCGTAATTTGGTGAAGTCTTGGTGAAGTAGTCGGCTAAACCATTTCGTCCTCGATATCGATCGACAACACTGGATGTGTATCGATCGATTATAATATTCTAGTACGCGGATCTTCTCAGCTACATCGATCGACAACTCTGGATGAGTATCGATCGATTCTTATCGCAATGTTGACTTCCGACTTGGTCTTGAATGGTCAACTCGGGTGTATCATCTCTTGCACTCCAAAATGCTCCAAAAACATCACTTTATCACAAACGCTCCTGAACCTGAAAAGATACCTAACAGGCTAGAAAACAGATTAAATATATAATAAAACACTAGTATATCATGGTCAAAAACGGGTAAAATCCATGGTATATCAACTCCCCCAGACTTACTCTTTTGCTTGTCCTCAAGCAAAAACAGTAGTCTTTGGAAAAGGTTTGAAAACAGTAGGAACTCAAAGATTCAAAATATTGAAGTCATCACTCTATGGGTTTGCAATTCATATCTAAACATCCTAATCACAGAAGTTCATTATGCCCTATCCTAGCTTAGCAACCAAACTCATCTAGTCAACAACTTAGCAAATCTCATCTGACATTCCCCTCTACTAACCTCATTTCTTAACATAAAATAAAAGTGCAGGCTTTACCTTGGGAGTATCGATCAAAGGACACATGGATTCAACTCAAAAAAGTATCTGAACACACATGTAGTCTTCTCTGATCCTTTTCTCCCCTCATCTATCTTCTCTGAATCTCTTATTAGTTTCAATTTCAACAGGTTTCGATGCCACGAAGGTCATCTAGTCTATCTCATTGACATTTGCATTGTAACTCATACATTTTTGACAAAGTGTAGCGAATAATGGGGTCTTTGGTAATTTACCTATCCCTCGTTTCCACAATGTGTGATCATCCTTGAGATTTAGAATACTGAGGTCGCAGGAGACACTCCTACCCCTCTGCCTCTCAAGAAATCATTTCAATCTTTTATAACATAAACTTAGATCTTGAGACGCCGAAGAGAAAGAAGGAAGGGAACCAGAATCACACAGACTTTTTACCTTCCAGACTTGTAAGAGGATTCCGATCCAGTGATTTCCAAGCCCCAAGACAAGCAAATAGTCAGTATTAGAGTTGGAGGTCAGCTTTGGTTCCTTCAAACAATCTCAGCTAGTGTATATAGATGACAGGTTGATCCACTTTAGCATCTTTAGTACTATCTGCAGTCAGTAATCTATAATGGTGCTAAAGAATGGTCAGACAATCAAATATAAATCAATATCAATATTCCTATTTAATACTTATGTGAAAAATAATTTTGAAAAACATTTTAAATAAAAACCAAAATAAAACACATATTAGTAAACTCCCCCCAGACTTAAATTACACTGTCCCAGTGTAACACAGCCGGAGTGAGGTAAATAAAATGAATCATAATAAAATAAATGTAACAAGATAGAACGATTAAACCTGATCGACAAGATGTCGATCGATTCGTAGGGGTGTACGTCGATCGTTAGTAATGGCCGTGTGGTGTCGAGCGATATGAATGGTACGTGTCGGTCGACGGAATCATCATTCTACTCGGATCTTATAAAAACTGCAAGATAAATCCGAAAAAATAAAAGCAAAAATGCAAAATAACTTAAAAAGAAAATAAAAGAAAACCTAATAGTGGGTTGCCTCCCACTCAGCGCTTTGTTATAGTCCTTTAGCTTGATTGTGGTAGGTGTGTGACTCAGGGGGTGCAGTGGGGGTTGTTGTTTGCTGGTGGGCAAACATTCCCTTCATATTTGGACTCAGCAGCAGCGAAGCTTCTTGTGGCATCATCTGATCTTGTCCATCTAGGATATATCTTTGCTAAATCTGCTTTGATGACTTGCAACCTTCTATCCAAATCTTCCATGTCAAACTGATGCTGATAGAAATCAAATCTTGAATGCTCAGGTAGTTCTTCATGTTGTTATTTATTGTGCTGGTCTTGAATCTGCTGATATTGATCTGCCAAGGACTCTGTGTCGATCGATGCTATAACCTGTGCGTCGGTCGTTTCGCTGGGAGTTCTGTCGGTCAACTCAGTGTCAACTGTGTCGATCGATTCTGAGCGTTGGCCTTGGTACTCAAGAATTCTCTGCATACTGCGTATCTCATTCTTCAAAAGACCAGTAGCTATGCAAAGGTTGGTCACTCTTTCGTTGAAAGTGTCGTCAATGTCATCACTTCGTTCGTTCACTACAGGAAATATGGGTATTAATAGCATCGTATCATAGCGGTTTTGACATTTCTGCTATTCTATACCAAAACAGGCTTTTATAATAGCGTTTTTAAAATGTAAAGCTATGTTTGTAATCGCGGGAAAATAAAATAATTCAGGCGCGTTAATTTGGTAAGTGGAGGCGCTTTACCATTGCAAATTTAAAAATAAATGCTATCTTATCTGAAAAATATATTAAAAATAATTCAGCCACGTTTCTTTTGTTTCTGTTTCTTCTCCGTAGTCTGCTTGACTTCCTCAAATTCTCAGATTCATCACCACTCCTTTTGTCACCATTGCTCGTTATCCCACCACCACCAGCTCGTCACCACCATCACCATATCTCTCATCCGCTTCGATGGTTCAGGTCGGCGGGGAAGATGCTTTGATGGTTCAGGTCGCTGGAGATGTCTCATTCTCTGAGTATGAGCCTCCCTCTTGGCAGAGCCAAAGTTTCTCCGGACTGATTTCAGGGTAAAGATTGAATTTTGAGTTGCTCTTTAATCTTTGATAGCAATCTCGTGCCGTATTGAACGCGGCGAGTGATGGGTTTATAGAATTATTATCATCGACTAAAGTTGGATCCTCTCATAGAGAGTCTGATTGACATTGGTGGATGCATTTATGTGTTTAATAGGTCGTTGATTGATGGATTATTGGAAACAACTAATCTGGTTTATCTAACAGTTTGATTGTCGAACATATTCTGTTTCTGATAATTCATTGGGCATTTGTAATGAATTTTTCTTGAATTTGTGAGCCTAATCGTGCGCTTCCCTTACAGGTTTCATAAGGGGTTGTTGGATCATGTAGCTTCTTAGTTATGACCTCTAGCACAACATGAGATCGAAGGTATCTGTTTTATTCTTTTTAGTTTGTCTTTGCTCTATTCTTGATACAAGACTGGCTTAGTTATTTTTTTTTGTTCTCCACTATCATTGAATGAAAACTCTCGCTTATCTTTTGTTCTGTCTCAGGGTATCACAGGACACAATTGTTGCTTGAGTAGAAGCCCGTGATTGTTAGTTACATTAACTGGAAAACAATGGAAACAGAGAATTAATTGACAAAGGCTATAGAGCCCAAAGTACCCACACATCAGTGCAACTCCAAGGAACAAGTCTGACCATTTTAAAATGTGCTTCCTGTTTAGCTCGTCACTTTCTTCTTTGTGCTTGCTTCTAGTGTTGCTGTATTGGCAGTGCGTTAGTCTCAAAGCAACTTTCCATTAGAGGAAGACCACAAAGACGTGGTTAGTTTTTTCTACTCCTTTCTCCTTCCACCTGCACTCATGTCAACTGTTCTTACTGTTGTTAACTTTGTGGGAATATCTCTGTAGAGCCTCGGTTCAGATTTTCTAGACTGGTTGAATTTTGCGGTGTTTTGGAATGCTTGGAGCCTGAGTTCCCAAGAGCATTGGCACGTGTTGAACTTGCTATTTGAGAGGCTTATTCTGGACAAAATCAAATCAACAGGATCTTCAGACTTGAGTTCTTACTATTCTGTTGTCCAGGTATTGGTTCAAATGTATTGGCACGAAGACTGTCCTGAAAAAGAGCCTCCTTGCCATGGGTTCTATGCAGACTTCACTATGGCAACAAGAATAACAATACCAGATTTCATCACCAGTTTATCCGTTCTATTTTGCAATGAGTTCATGTGTTTCATGTATTGATTTTGTGTGTTTTGTATCTTTTTGGAAAAGCATATGTATATTATGATTTACTTGTGTTTTATTTGAGTAAATTATATTTATTAATCTTATTGCAATATATACTATAATTTTTTATCATTTCTATTTATAAATTTATGGATATATAATTTTAACAAAGTGACTAGTTAAACTTATTTTTAACCCCTAATCCCTAAATATATTTTAACCCCTAAACCCTAAATATAATCCTAAAATATAACTATTAAACTTTATACAAAAAAAAATTCAATATAAATATACTAATGCAACCCGAATCCATCCAATACCCTAAATCTAATACCCTAAACCCTAAAATTCAAAATAAAATGAATTTTAAATGCTAAATAAAATCTCTTAATAATTTATTATTTAGATTTTAAAGCCAGAATTTAAAATTAAACTTTAAATCTAATTTTTTAAAAATCCATTCAAAATCTTAAATGTAAACCTTAGATCCTCCATCAAACTCTATACCCTAACTCCTATATTCAAACATAAACCATTGATCCACTAAATATAAATTTCCAATATAAATTTTAAAAATTTAACAAACATCAAATCTAAATCTTAATGACAAACTTTTATATACAATTCTAACTCTTATACTGTCAAAACTCTCGACCTCTAAATCATAATGAATTAAATATTAAATCTACACCTAATATCTAATACCTTATACTCCAAACCTAAATTCTACATACAAAATCATAAATCCAATCTTTACAAACTTATAATAAAAACTTCAGATTTAGATTCCATGTATATTCTGAAACTCAAATCACATATTTAATCCTAAATCAAAACCCTAATCCCTAAACCACACATCTCATCTTAATATACATCATAAAACATTAAATCTTAATTTTAAATAAATTATAATTACGTAAATAAATTAATATTTTGAATACAAAATTTAAATTTCAAATATTAAATTATGATATAAAAGTATTTAAATCTTAGATGATTTTTGACAGCTATAAATAAATAAAAAGACAGTTTGTATTATGTTTTTTTGGAACCATTGATTAATTTGAATCAAAGGCCCAAAATCACTCTTGTATCTATCCTCACCCTTTTTTTCTATTGGTTGTTGTTGTTTATGGCATGGATCACCATCTCCACGCTTGATTTGATGATATCGAATCAAACGCTCCAGATTAATTGTTCTTTTATTCTTTTTATTTTATTTTTCTCTGCGATCTACGGAGCCAGAGAAGAGAGAGAGGGAGAGAGAGAGAGAGAGAGAGAGAGAGAGAGAGATGGAGTTCGTAGAGAAAGGAGAAGAACCGGCGGCGCTCATCACCACCACCGCCATCGTTCGTTACAACCACCAGCATCGCCATCTCTCCCGTCCCCCATTGCTTGTAACCACCACCATCGCTTCTCAGATCCGTCTTCACCAGAGTCGCCACCACCACCGTCACGCTCATCATAACCACAACTGATCAGTTCTCTGTCTCTCATTCCCTCTGTGTTTATTTTATTTTGTTCTTGTTACAGGAAGCTTGTTCTAAGAAATTGCTCAATGATAGGCTGAAGTGAAGTTTATGCTTTATATGATTTGATTTGAAGTTTAAATTCGTTTTTTTTTTAATTATGTGTGTTGCAGAAGTCCAAGAGGGATGAGTATGCCAAAACTGTCTCCAAACGTTTGCAAGATATTGTTTAAGCTTGTCTGATTTGTTTGTTTAGAGTGTTTGCTCAAATTACTCAACTTTCTTATGGTTGTTGCTGGACTTGGCATGATCGTTTATGGTATCTACTTGTTTGTCAAGTACAAGAGAGCACCCGATGATAACTCTCTTAAATTCAACGGCGACGGCCAGAGTTACATCTCTTTCGGGAGGCCCATGCTTAGGGCAGTCTCTCTCTCTTCCAATGTCTTTGACAATCTCCCCAAAGTTTGGTATCTTTGTCCCTCCCTACCGAGTTTATTTTTTTTGTCACTTGTTTGTATCTGACTAATCTCTGGTTCTGTTTTTTTATCACCTAATATTGCAGGTTTATCTACTTGTTCATTGGGTGGCTCTGTTTGTTATCTCTGGTGGAAGCTTGATGAAGGTGCTCAGACTTTGAGGAAGGTGGAAGCTTGATGGAGGTGCTCGATGCCATTCAAAGGAGATATCTTGCTGGTGTTTGAAGTGTCGATAGTGGATAATGTTGTATGCACTTGTGTGTGATGATTTGTATGAAAGTGATAATGTGGTGTTATGGGATTTAAATAATTATATTGCTTTTTTGAATTTTTATTTAAATTATTTTTATTTCATATTTTCGAATTAATTATTAAAAAAATCAATTCACTAATTATTATTAATTGATTTCGGATAATTAAAAAACTAATTAATAATACGAAATATTTGCTATCTTTACTACTGAGAAAAATCAAATTATCAGGTTCTAATAACATTTGTTAAACGTTATTATAAATATTAACAATTGCGAACACAAAAACGCTATTGTTATAAACTTAATAATAGCACAACCGAAAACCGCTATTAAAAGGGTCGGACTTTTTATAACGGGCGATGTCAGAGCGTCCAAGGAAACGCTATTAAAAATTAATCATAGCGATTTTCGTCCGCTATTACTACCCACATTTCCTGTAGTGGTTGAGTCTCTCCTCCATAGAATTCATAGCTTCGTACAGCTCATGTTTGATCTGATCAACTTCTGCTGCAGTGCATGCTCTCTTCGCTGGTGGTGGCTCGATGTCGATCGATATCTGTTTAGGCCTGTCGATCGATGTCGCGTTTTTGTCACGAAGACCAAGATGATCTTGAACTATGCTCATGTCTTGTTGTAGCTCGTTCAGCTGCTGTGACAGTGTATCCTGGTATCGCATGATAGGTGAACTGAAATTGTCATGCTTCTTCTCGTATGCTTTCATCCTATCTTCCAGTGGTGCGAACCTTGTGTCGATCGACGGTGAAGACTGTGTGTCGATCGATGGAAAAGTAGCATTCTGAGCCTGATATTTCTTGCGAATTGATGCTAGCTCTTTGTGTAGAAGATCGATCCTCTTTCTTAACCATTCGACATTGTTGTTGAGAGGGCTGTAGACGTCTCCAATCCGTGTATTGATGTAAGCAATCTCCCATTCATCTTTCTTAGGTGATGAACATTCCGGTCGGTCCTTAGATGTAGTCTTGCCGATGTCGATCGATGGTACAGGTACTGTGTCGATCGATACTGGTGGCGTAGCTTCCTTCTCAAGCATGGTTAATACGTTGCCAAGCTCCATTCTTATCTTAGCCATGTCACTCTGGAAATCCTTGTAGCTGATATCCAAAGGCTGGAAAGTGTCTTCCACCAATGTGTGCATGTTTGCCTCAAGGTGTGCCTGAGCTCTCCATATATCAGTTACCATATCATATATCTCCTCTCTACTGTAGGGTACTGGTGGTGGTCTGTATGCATGGTAAGGGCGTATGTGTTCTGGAAGGCGTAAGCAACCTTTGTGAAAAAGTGATGCTCTCTCTAGAATTCTCCTTATGTGCTCTTTGGTAACTTGGATGATTTCACCATCAACTCCTCTAGCATAGCCAAACTCATCTCTGTAGACACCATATTCATCCTTTGCTTCCTATTTGAATCTCCTGGATCCATCAGTATTGAAGGCACGTCGTCCAAACTCCAATCGTCTGTCGAGCGATTTGACTCTTGCTCTGTCGATCGATCTGGGATATCCGCCGTCGATTGATGGTGATGAAACGATGTCGATAGATGGTGAACTCCTGTGTTGACCGAAACTTTGAGGAACTATATCCTCCCTTGTGGTGACGTGGTGGTTGTCTTGGACGTGAGCTAGGATGTCTGGATGGCCACAGTGCTGTGTGAACAGGTTTTCTGGTCCATTAGCAACTTGGAGGATGTCTGCATGTCTTCTCTGGTTATGTGCAGAACTCTTCCATCCATTGCTCTTGCAAAGCCATCTGTGTCCCTGAAATTTCGAAATTCATCAGGTGTTAGTGAAACATTCCTGATATCATAAGGATCATGAAATCGAGATTGAGCTCTGTTGAAGGCGTCGATCGATGGTGATGTGGTGGTGGCGATCGATGGTGATCGTCTAGCTGCATGGTTGGATCGATTGTTCATGGTGTTGCAGTCCTCCATTGTTAAGTTTCTGAATGCTGGAAGCTGCTGGGTATAAGGTGTAGAGGTTTTGAATTTTCGTGGCTGGTGTTGTCAACCTTATATACCCATGTGTTGTCCTAATCGGTGAAATTCTGATTTTGTCCTTTAAGTCGTCCGGGTTAATATCGATCGATGTGATACTGGCGATGTCGATCGATGGACGATGTCGTTTTGCTGGTTGAAGTAGATAATCGACCGATGGTGGGCGCTTGATGTCGATCGATTTTGGGAATCGATTTGCAAATCTATCATTTTCCAAGTAGTTTTCCCAAGCTCTCTCTTCCCAATAATCTGCATCATGTTCTTCACGGTGGTCTCCACTGTGGGAAGATCTAGCTATATCTACTGCAAAACTCTAATGAAATCCGCTATCTGCCCAACTCCTTACTGAGTAATCATCTTCTTTACTGCTGGGTGGGATGACGAAATTCTGGTAGCAATGATCTGGTAGATCGAGTTCATCATCTGGTGGGTCTCTGTCGATCGATAATCCATGTTTGTTGTCGATCTCCTCTGACTTGCTGGTGTCGATCGATGAAGTTAAGGTGCTGTCGATCGATTTCGAGTACTCTGTCTCGTACTCGACTTCACAATGACAAACTGCAATGATATCAAGATCATCTTCTTTTACCACTTTGGCTGGTGGTTTGCCAAGCTTGACAGGGTCGTAGTGGATCTCTGGATCTATCATAGTCAAGCACATCCTGTTGGTGTTCATGTCACATATAGCTCCTACTATAGCCATAAATGCTCTTCCAAGTAAGAGGGAAGAGTTCCAATTTAGCTTGATGTCTAGGACATGAAAATCCACAGGGACGATAGCATTACCAATATGCACTTCCAGGTCTCTGATCAAGCCTCCAGAGTTTTTCTGAGTGTAATCCACAAATGTAAAGTTCTCTGGTGAAGGCTCTACTTGCAGACCCAGATGGTCTGCCATGACCTTTGGTAAGATGCTGACTGATGAACCAGTGTCACATAGTGCATGAGGAAATTCAATCCCTTGTACTACACATGGTATTGCAAACTTCCCAGGATCACTTTTCTTCTTTAAAGTAATCCTTTTCCTCATATCTTCTCGGACATTGTCAAACCTTCTTCTAATGTCAGTTTCAGTATCCCTTGTTTCTCTGAAGAACATCCACAATCTGCTTGTAAAGTAAACCTCCTCAAAAGGTTTCTCTGGTGGGATTCTGATAACTCTCTTAGTGAAACCATCAATCTCCTTTTCATTAGCTTCCCTCTTAAGGTTCTTAGGAATCTTCTCCTTCCTACTCCTTAACCTTCTTCCTTCAGTTCCCTCTGATGTAGGTGTAGTGTCTGAAGGGTTACCAGTAGTCTCTGTAAGGTTAGCTTGTGGTTTCGGTGTGGGTTTGAGTGCATTGATTCGGTTGCTGTCTATCGATGGTAGTTGCACTCGGTATGTGAGGGGTGCGTGTCGATCGATAGGTGGAGAAAAGGGTCGATCGATACGTTTCTCATCTTTGTGTCGATCGATGAGTGGCTCGTCTTGTCGGTCGATATCTTCGTAGGTGTGGGTGGGTGGGTGAGGATGCGAAGCCGTGAATTCAGCATGTGTCAATATCCTAACCGCGTTGCAATCTGCAGTCGTATCCGGAAATGACATTGTTGATGTCGATCGATGTGGACTAGTTGGTGTCGATCGACACCATTGTGATCCACCGAAACTTAGTGAACTTTCCACTTCAAAGTTTCCTTCTTGTAGCTTCTCCTGTTTCACCACTTGCCAGAAATTATCATCTATAATGGCATTCACGTGGTGTTTCCTATTTCCATCCCCTACTTCCTTATGAGTTCCAATTCTCCTGATAGAGTCTTCAGTCTGGACAATCTGTGTCTCAAGTTTCTTAACTTGAGTGCAAATGGTGTCTATCCT
Organism: Raphanus raphanistrum subsp. raphanistrum; assembly: GCA_019706035.1. Lineage (NCBI taxonomy): Eukaryota > Viridiplantae > Streptophyta > Magnoliopsida > Brassicales > Brassicaceae > Raphanus > Raphanus raphanistrum. Next base: position 33,558,698 of record CM033984.1, read on the forward strand.
TGTGGTTAGATTGTTGAATACATAGTCAATCTTCCAATTGAAGTCTACTGTAAGCTTCTACTGACCTTCTAGAACTCTATCAATCATGGCATCAATTACTCTCCTGGGTGGGTGGTGGTGGGTTTTGGTAAGCTGAGTTACCGTAGTTCCTGGTGTTGGTGAAGGGTTTCTGATACTGTGAACTCTGATTGTAATTACTCTTCTGACCAGTGCCAAAAAGTTTATGTTTCCACTCTAGTTTCCATATCTCTGAAATCCAGTACCTCCAATGTAGTTCACATCTTCCTCTGTATCATCTTCTCTAGCCTCTCCTTCTTCAGCTGAGCAAACTGGCTGCCCCAGAAATGCATGTAAAGCATATATCTTGGCTCTGACTTCATTCATCTGGTATTCCCCGATGGGTGCAACCGATTTCTTCTTGTCAGAGTCAGTGTTCTTGGTGCTGCTGCTGTTGGCTAGGTTCTCAATAAGTCACACAGCCTCTATTGGATTCCTAGTGTTGAAGTTTCCCTCGCTAGCAGTATCAAGAGCCATCTGATACCTCAAGGCGATACCTCTGTAGAAAGTGCTTAGCAGCTGCACTTCATTGAATCCATGGTGTGGACAGTCTCGCTGGAAGAACTTAAATCTGATTCACGCATCTTTAAAAGTCTCACTAGGCTTTTGCGCGAAAGTGGCGATTTTGCTCCTTAAGTCTTCAGCGCGTGGCTCATCAAAGAAATTACGCAGGAAGGCGTTTTTATGTCGGCCCAGGATGTCAGTGATCCTGTAGGTAGCTGCTTGAGCCAGTGTGAAGCTTCTCCAATCAATGAGTATTTGAAGAGCTTGCAGAGTAGGTAGTCCTCAGGGACTCCATCCATACGAATAGCAGCAACTGAGGCTTGAGCTCGAAGTTCGGCTTCTGAATCTCTAGAAGTCGAATAGCTGATCTGTTGGTGTAGTACTCGTCTGGACGATTGTAGTCTGTCAACGATCGTGTTTGAGCTTCTCCTATAGCCTCAGCTTCAGGCTCAGGGTTTATGTTTCCCTGTGCATCTAGCTTCTGACCTGTTGCATTACGCAGATGACCATCTTGGTCATACAGGTTTCCATTCTCGCCCTGCGTGAGAATAACAATCGCAATCATGCTTCGCGGGGTAGTATCGACCGATGTACGATGAGTAGTATCGAACGATGTGGATCGGCGAACGGTATCGGTTGACGGTGCTGTCTGAGTGTCGGTCGATAGTTGAACGTGAGTATCAGTCGACGGTACTGCGGTTCTGTCGATCAATGCGGAACGTAGGTCTTTGCGGATTGAGCGTTCCAATTGTGCAGGATCTTCTGAGAATAGTAGTTGATTTCCCCTGTTGCTTCTGGTACTGCTGGGCATGTACCTGAAAAGACAAGAAAAAAGTTAATCAGAAAGGGGATAAAAAGAAAAACCTAAGATTAATAAGATTAAATCTAATGGCGATCAAAGCTCCCCGGCAACGGCGCCAAATTTAATAGTGCTCAAATTACCCAGTAGAGTTTACTCTCTCAAATAAGAGGTACAGCTGTAGTACTTAGGGATCGAATCACGAGGAGCTAGGGAACCAATTAAATAAAGTATACTAATCAATCCTAGGTGAAGTTGGTTTTAATGATGGAAATAAAAATAGCAATTCCTAAAATGAGCAAGGTAGTTGCTCTAACTAACAATAAGATGGGTTGCTTATAATTTCTATAAATGCTTTAACAAGTTTCTTGCATGATACTATAGAACTCAGTCGCTTAACTCTCAGTGATGTCTAACTGGTTAAATAATCTAGATCTCTGGCCTCAACTGTCGTATGTTGACACAGAAAAAGAGTCGATCGACATCCTTTAGAGATATCGATCGATACACCTTTCGCTCGGCGATCGATTCACCTGTCGGGATATCGATCGACGGCTTAAATCAAATTAATCTATATATGTATTTTGTTAATTAGTATTCATACTTTACTCGTTGGCAGCTTAGAATCTTATGGATTCGACATTTTTTTCTGTTTTTTAAAAAGTACAAATACTAATTAATATATATATATATATATATATATATATATAAGTTTACTTTTAATAGAAAGCAACAACGAAAAATAGTTTCAGCTTCATCATGATGAATACATATTTACAGAACATAAATAAACTAATAATTCAAAACAGTTATACCTTACAAAAAGTCCCAACAGCTTCACAGTTCTTATTATGTCTACACAAAAGTGTATTCTATTGGGTATTACGATATTGGAGTAGTGCTAACCACAATTAGTGATTTCTTTAAAATATGCAGAAAGTTATATCACCATCCTGGTTTCGGAGGAATAGCTTACATACATTAACTTACATACATTAAAAACTCTTGCATAAACTTGTTGAACATAATGATAAAACATTGTCTTAGAATAATAGCAAACATGAGAAGGTATTACACAAACATGACGAACAGAAATTGATAAAGATTGTAGTATAGCCTATCATAAGTTAGATATGTTATTAATCCCTACTAAGTCTCCATTGCAACACTCTCATCAACAACTACATGATTACCCATTTTTAACTTGAAATCTTTTAGTTTCTTCACCCACACACTGTAACTCGAATTCCTCGCTAGAACATCAATCGAAACTTCCTTCATCTTTACCAATGTATCTGCGTAGCTCTCAAACCCAACAATCTTTTCCTGTAACAAAGATCTCTTCTGCACATCACTACTCTCGCAGCTCAGATCATCTAAACACTCTTTTGCTTCCTCAAGCTTGGCCCAAAAGCAAGAATCCTGCGTGGTGCTAGCATATCTAGTTCTTGTACGCTTTTCTTTAAGAGGCTCTCCTGTTTCTTTCCACCACTTATCAATCACTAAATACCTTTGGGGTCTATTCCCAGTCTTCTTGTAATGACCCCTGGTTCTTGAATAGTTGTACTTGTAGAAGTATGCAATGTCAAGTGGTTCCGCTAAGAGTTGATAAAACTGCGATGCGTATACCCATTTCTTACCCAGATGAAAATCAAAAGGCAACTCATTCTTGTCCACCATATCAAACACCCGGTCCCAAAAAATACTTAGCTTTACGCGAGCCACGTTCACCCTTGTCTCCTTTTGATTTGAGAATTGTTTGAAGTTATCGTAGTAACCAAGCTGCTCTGGTGACGTGTCACAACTGTCTTTGTACCACTGAATCTCTAGTCTCGATGGCAAGACATTACCAAGCTCAATAGCTAACTCACTCGATCTCAACATGGGAGCACGGCTTTTCTTTGTAGCTGTTTCTATGCATTCTTTCACTGACACACCACTTGGTTGATCATTGGAGAATCCTAGAGATTCGACAGCTAATGCAACACCAGCTTCGTAGCTATTGTCTGAGATACGCCCACCACGAAAGCTTCTGGATATGAGAAACTGGTGAGAGAGCGTGGACACGTAATGTCCATACTTCCGATGTTCCTCAATGTTTGGAGTTCCTGTCGAGTTGAGTATACTAAACATCCCACGAACTGAATCAGCATTGTCTAAACATAGACCTCCACTGTCGGAACAGAAGAGATAGGTTCCAAAAGGCCAGAACCGATCATCATTTCCTCTTGGAACGAGGTCGTGGATGGAGACCACATGGCAGAACTTGTGGGCTAAACGTGACCGGGACATTGAGACAGAGAGAGATTGGTTTCCAAGCAAAGGAGAGCCGAAGGTGATGCAGAGGAGGCGGAATGGCTGCAGTGAAGGTTGTGAGAGAAGCCAAAGAGCGGTGAGTGCGGCCAACGCGCCACCAGATGAATGTCCGGTAATTACTACTTGTTTAGTTTCTTCCAGTTCCAATTCTTGTGTGATCTGTTGCATTTTGTAAAAAAATTAAGTATTTGTGAGATCACGTAGATTATCTTTCTTATATATATTATTAGGAAACTAGTATTTGTGTATAAATTAAATCTTCTATTCTGTTATGTAAATAACTTACTAGACAAGTTATATATTTGTATCAGTTAACCTACAAGGAATAAACTGAAAAAATTATCATGTTCTATATCTTTCATAAGAGAGTTTTACATTATATGTCACTTTATGAGTTTTGAGATCACTTTAGTCCCTTTATACTCCAACACACTTTCTTAAACTTTTTCCATTACTTCCTAACCAAAACAAAACTACATCATAACTAGTAGGACCCACTTCTCTTTCATCTCTCTTTCTCTTTCATCTCTCTTTCTCTTTCTCAGATTTTTTCTGCATCTTTTCACAAATTGATTTTGTAAATCCAAAAATCAGTAGTCATGCAAATCCTCAAGAACTTCCATCGCAACCAATAATCAACCCATGGCGAATCCGAGCTTTCAGCAAACAATTGTTTCCTTTTATTCAACTTGGTGGTCAATTGCCCATAGGATTGTCCAGAAAATGCTTAATTTTAAAAAAATAATGAAAAAGCTTTAATTTTGGTGGTTTTTGGCTAAAAATCAAGTTCAATATAAGTTTCATCGTTCTAATGATACATTTCGTTTGAGCTTTTGATGAAATTCGATGAAACTTGAACAAAATTTGCCTTCAAAAAAGAAAACTTAAACAAAAACTATGGTGGCTGCGTGCAGGAAAAAATAGATTAGTGAAAAAGACGAAATTAAAAAGACCATTATACACTTGTTTAATGAAAATGAGTTATAAACATATTTAAGATTTTAGATCACACTTTAATGTTATTTTGTACTTTTGAAAATTGTACATATTAATGGGTGTACATACACATACAATATGAACTTGGTGTATGTACATCGTACACGTACAATATGAAGTTGGTGTACACATGTACATCGTAATGAATTTTGTACACTATTATATTATGGTATTGTGTAGCTAGTTGTGATGGTGTGCACAGAAATGTAATTGAATGTTTTGAAATGTAAATGTTGTGTTGAATTGTACCTCCTGGAGGTAGCGATGCAGGATGCAGTATAGTGTGTGTTTACTAATTGGTGTGTACACCTTTTTATATCCGTATGTACACCAATCTCACCGTGTACAAGCATCTGATCGTTTTGTCATCGAATATTTTACATATTGTTATCATGGATAAACCAAGTTTCTTACGTCTTGGATTGTGCACATGTGTACAATCATGTATATGTACAACTAGGAATGTGTACATATGTGATATGTACATAACACTAGATGAATGTTTTGACATGTACATGTTGTGTTTGTTGATGTAGGAGGCATGAGCTAGTAATGCAGGAATATCAAACGAAGAAGTTGTGAGCTTCTAGCTCGAATTGAATTTATTTTAAATGTCAGCAACTTATCACTAGTGTATGACACTAAGATGCTTTTTGATATTTTTTGGTATGACTGTTGATTGTAAATAAAACTAATCGTGTTTGAAATATGTTTTTTTTTTGTATAAGAAAAGGGTGACATATATTAGGGACAAATGTCCCACATCGGGTATTGGAAGGGATCCTCCTTAATATATAAGATAGATGAACCACTCCACTAATCACCACATGGTATCAGAGCCCGATCCACGCAATCCAACCCGATCCAGTCCAAAGTCGACCCATCGATCTTTGCCCAAACATTCCGAGATTGACGCTCACAGAGCCATCATCTCGAGGGGGCGTATTAGGGACAAATGTCCCACATCGGGTATTGGAAGGGATCCTCCTTAATATATAAGATAGATGAACCACTCCACTAATCACCAATTGGTTTTAAGTATGAAGCCCATCTAGCTTAACAACATATGTATAGTTGTACACGAGATTGGGTGTACACATGAATGTGTTCGATTTTGTTGTACACATTTCATTAATGATGTAAAATTACGAAAATAACCTCGTCTTCCTCACTGTCGACCAGAAACCTAATCACCGCCTCTCTCGTCTATTTTTCATGATTCTTTACATTCTCTGCTTGGTTTTTTTGATGTATTTTGTCAAGATCTGATAGATTTCAATACTAATTCACGATTTTATATTTAAAATTTCGATTTTTTTTTTGTTTTCTGATTTGTGGAACGTTTTTTGTAAGAAGAACAGAGAGACAAAGCAGCAGCTCTAAGAGAAGAATTTCACAGTGTAGAGCTGGCGGTGAGGGATCCCGGAGCTTTACAAAGGGAACACGTCATCTTGGTTTTTGAGCAACTAAGAGAGGGGAACGAGATAAAAAAACGCATAGAAGTCATCGAACATGGAGAATCTAGGACTTCCTTAGGTGGAGGAGATGGTTGAGAGTTTCAAATTTTAAATCAATGGTGGAAAAAACAGATCGGTGATAGTCCAAAAAAAACTGTTAATTTAATGTTTTTAATAATAAAGAAAAAAAAAGAAAGGAAATAGAATGGGGACCACCATAGTTCTGTTTTAGAAATCTAACGAAATTAAGCAAATAGTTAAGAAAAATTGTCTCTGTAGAACAAAGTAACCCATTATGCTATTATAAAGTGCAAAAGTGACCCTATATGTAATTTTCTCCCTTCATAATGTAAGATGTTATGGTAATTGGTAAAAGCACCACGATTAATTTTTTTCCCTAAAATCATAATTAAAATAGTTCAACCAATGAATAGAAAAAATTATAAAATATAATTAGCTGCATAGTTTTGGATAAGTTATAAAACTGTTTACAATAAATTGGTTAGTTTATGGGAGTTTAATACCAACTAACTAGAATGCTTATAGCTACCATGATATGATATATGATTAATTAAATAATCACTTTCCTCATTAATGTTTGGCTATCAACAAAGTCTTTTAGCATAAAGAGTTTACAGAGACGTGTTATACTTGTTAGCATAAAGCTGCCATTAACATTTTACCCAGTCTTTTGATCCTTTTCATATGACTTGGACAGATGTTTTACCCAAACAAAATTAAAAAATGAATTTTATCAGCTAGTCATAGAGATAATTGACTCTTATGCCCATAACTGGGTCCTTAATTAGAGACTTATACCTTAATTGACATAAATATTTTTATGACGGTATTAACCCTACATTCTACTCTCGTCTCCTTGTGTAGCTAGGTCAGTGTTGATATTGTCCTATCTATCTATCTATCTCTAGCTGCATAGTTCCTTCCTTTTTTTTTTAAATTTTAATTTTTTATTATCATCATTCTTTCTTCTCGAATTGTTCTTCTTCAAACTATATATTTTTCTTTCATTCATTCTCCTTACTCTGCAACAAAGTTGCCATCTCTCTCTCTCCTCATCTCTTTTTTTAGTCTTCTGTCTATTTTTTTTTGTTTTTCTTAGTTTTCTCTCGTCATTTTTCCAATTATTTTTTTTATTTTAATCTCTAATTTTGTTTCATCTCTTAATCATACTGATTCCAACACTTTGTTAGGATTATTGTTAGCAATGCTGATGGCTAGAGATTCATTACATCATTTTCAATGTTTCAATCTGATTTTATTCTTGAGTTTTGTCGCCGACAAAGTGCTCAAAGAACATCAACTTTTGCCATCTTAGACACTACTGCCATTGAATCAAAATAAATCTCATATATTTTTCCCACCATTCCATAAGTAAAATTTTTTTACTTTGAAGTTCTCTATTAAAGTTTTTTTCACACGTAATATTTTCCATTATAGCTTGGTGTTATTTTCACTTTATTGTTCTAAAATTGAAACTGGTCTAAGATTTGTTATCTGGTATATTGTTTTATAAATCGCTTTTTATCTGGAAAATGATTTGATACCTGCTACATATTTTGTTAGCTAATACAAAAGAGTTGTTGTTAATTGATACATGATTGGTGTATCTTATAAATGTTCTGGTAAAAGGTTTGCTAGCTTATACATTCACTTTTATTCTTCTTTTAGGGCAAATCAATTGATACTCCGGGGTGAGTAAATATGTTGTTTGGTAAATTATTTGTTATATGTTACATGATTTGTTATGCGATATATATTTTGTTAGGTGACACATAGTTTGATATCGAATAATGTGTAAAGGAGAAGTTTCAAAATTTTGATGAACAATGGCAATAACAAATATCAGAAAAACAAGAGGAAATAGAATGGAAGAAAGAGAAAATGGAATGTAAGAAAGATAAAATGGAATCTAAGAGTGTAAGAGGAAATAGTGTGTATTGTTATTTTAACACTAGTGGTTTGCCCGCCCTACGGGCGGAGCGGTTGTGTTTTGTTGTAATTTGTGTTTTGATGGTGTTATTTGTTTTTGTTTGATGTTTATTCTGATTCGAGTAAATTTAACATTTATTCAGAAAAAAAAATTAGTTACACATGAGATCATGAAGCATTACTTTGATTGATGAGGATGATAATCACTATATCGTTTAAATGGTGGGGATAATAATGAAAAGTACTATGTGCATAGTTTATAAGAGGTTCGGTAGTGTTTCAAAAAAAAAAGGTTCGGGTTTTAAAGTTTAAATTTAGATATTTGTTTGAATTTTTATTATATGCTAATGAAATGATTTGATCGATAGTATTTTTAAATATTAAACATTCATATTAAAACTCTATAAATTCTATCTTATCTGTACTTCCTACTGCATTCGATCGTCTGCTATGTACTGCTATATACTTGATAGCAAAAGTTAGAATTTTTAAGGTACTTAATAATATAGTTGATTTCTTCTACGTTTTATAACAAAGAGAAAGCCATGTGAGAAAATAAATTCGCAATAATAACTCAAAGATCCATCACTACATTGAGTTTAATAATGTAAAATAGAAAGTGACCCTATTAGATTATTTGAAGCAAATGGAGTGTGGATTTTCCATATCACGTGGAGCTATGTCTTGTGTCCCTTCTTTTTCCACTTTCATTTAGATCAAGCTTCGTATTGTTTGCTGAGCATAACAACAAAAAGGCCGAGCATAACAAATGGCCCAATGGCCCACTTAAAAGAAACATAAACATCCCACCTCGTGTTTTCTTGTTAGGCAGGGAAAAAAAATTATCACGAAAGAGGAATAAAGAAAAGATAGGACGATACGTGGCACGATTTGGAAGTAGGAGTGCTGAGGTGGAAGCCTGTGGAGAGTTTCTGTTCAACTTTATTAGTATAGATACTACATGTTTTGATATATTGTTGTATCAAATATCATTTAAGAGAGTATATACTAAACAATATATCAATTAACAAATCACCTCTTAAACAATGTATCAGTTAACAAAATATATACCAGCTAACAAATTATGTATAGACAACAAACAAAATTATTTCATAAGTTTAGTTTCTAATAAATAAGATAACCACTAAAAATTAATTTAACAATAATATCAAAATTTGGAACAAAAAAACTATGAAATTGTAATGCTTTAGACAAAGATTCTGATTCAGATAAATGATAAATGATAGTATTTTGTATAGAATCATGAGTAATTATACCTTCATAACATAAATATTATCCGATAACTTTATAATTAGATGTTATATGATTTCTTACCGATCTAATAATTAATGATTCTATACACCTAATATTATCATTTTTCGTTAGTGAAATTTTACTTTTTCTATCAAACTGAGTAAAGTTCAAAATCAAAATTACATTATGAAAAAGAAGAGAGACTGAATTGTTTTGCCAAATAAAAATCACAGAAAAAAGATAATTTAGGAAAAGAATATGAAATAAAAAGTGGGGATAAGAAAAAGCGAAAGTCTCATCATAGGAAACAAAGTTACAGATGAGAGAGAAGGCAGAGAGAGTATCAGATAGTGCTGAAAGGATATAAAAAGCCAACCAAAACTAAAATTGTAAATCAAATCACCTTTAGGTCAATTCATGGATATTTCCCTAATATAGACTTCTAATTAGGATATTCAACAAAATCTCCCCTAGTCATATCCTAGATTGTGGAAAATGATAAATTTGCGAATCTTTCAGGGGTTTCTTCTAGCAAAATATATTTATTTATTTATTGTCTGTTTTTTTTAAATAGCCTTGTAGGAGTTGGTGGTGATATTCCGAAAGTTATACTTTTAGATTTGGTTAAAGAAAGACTTAGATCAAACAATAATGATACAAGATTAATGCTTTTGTCATCTTTTCGCTTACAGTTTCGACACCAGAGCCAATTTAAGAAAATTCCCACTTTCACAAAATACAATTAATTTCTGATTGAACGTAGCTAAGAACATCAGCATTATTGAAGTTTTTTTCTGCTGAATTTCTAATGAATAAAAATATTAAAATGAGATAAACAAGAGAGAGAGAGAGAGAGACCTTTGAAAGGAGGAGACCCGATGAAAGAAAGAGGTCGAGAAATAGACCGTCGACCATTAGCGGAGGCTCACCGGACCGTAAGGATGAGGACAGTGCCGTCAAAAACCCCTCTCCGGCAACTTCCACGAGATTCCCAGGTTGATTATTCTCTACATTTGGTAATGCGGCGTACATTGTTCCTGAGACGTGCCGGATCTGAATGCTCCGGGCGGAATCAGCCGCGTTGCTTAGACTCCATGAGTCCGACCATAACAGAGCCGACATCAAGAACGAAGCCTGTAGTTCGCTCGTCTCGAACCGGCTCTCTTCCATGACTGGAGTCGTCTTCTGTGTTGTGAAAAACTACTAGCTTTTATAGAGATCAAAAAAAAAGAAGAAGAAGAAGAAGAAGAAGAAAAGAATAAGAGAATGTTCTTTCCTCTGTCTTTCGTGATGTTTTGTCCTTTTCTTGACAAGTCTGTTATCTATTTTAGTCTCTTTTCTTTTATCCCCTGTCCCTGTTCGGTAACGCGATAGACACTAGTAGAGCGGTCGGGTTGGGCCTAGCGCCTAGAAAGAAAATCGAAGGTTAATCGGAAATTAATTGGAAATTAATTGGAAATTATTCGGACGCAATTTTTAAATTGTTTACTATGTTATATATAAAACATGTTAATTTTTAATTATGTATAACATTAATACATTTTCATGTTTAGGACTGTATAAAACACACAAATAAAATATAAAAACTTAATATAGTGTAATTTCCATTAAAATCATGAATATAAATGATATTTATCAAATTTTAGATCAAATAAAACCTAAAAATATTACTAAAAAAAAAAAAAAAAAAAAAATTAGGCGGCCATCCAGGTGGCCGTCTAGGCGGTTTAAACGGAGTAAAATCGGACATATGATTTTTTATATGTCCGATTTGATAATTTCTAGAACATGGCTTTTATCAATTTTATAATTTGATAATTTCTGCTTTTATTTTTGTTTTAAATGGGTAAAGTAATTGCTAACTGGTCCGCAATTACTCTACTTTCTTTAATCATTGTGTTGAGTTCTGTGCAGGTAAACAAAACAGAGCAGCAGACGCAAACCCCCAAAGCATTTGATAATCCCCAGTAATTAAGCTGAATGGGCTGACAAAAAAATACATTAAACTGAATGGTTTATAGACTTTAGCATGTAATCCATCCGTTTCATATTACTTGTCGTTTTAGTTTTATATATACAGATTAAAAAACATTTAATTTTACATATTTTCAAAATAAAAACACTATTACCAATACACTTAACCATATATCAACCCATAGAAAATAGAGTATCGAATATTATCAATAATTTTTGTATTAAAAAACGAAAACAACATTTATTTTGAAACAAATATTCTATTCTAAAATGACAAATAATTCGAAATGGAAGAAGTATATTGCAACTTTGCGAGCTTTAGTGTGCAAGGAATTGTGTTAAGAATATATAATACATTTCTCTTTCATTTAAATTTAGAGTCTCTACTTCTGACTGAGACATTGAAGTTTACTTGGTAATGACGGGTCCGTACAAGCAGACCCGTGCGAAGGCTTTTTGATGCCGTAAGCAAAATAAAATTAGTAGATAATTTTAACAAATATGATCTTTCTTTTTTGAGAAACAAGTATCATCTTATGACAACTAATATATAATAAGTATCAAAAAAAAAAGTAATCAAAATTTTAAAATAAAGTTTTGATAGAAGATAAAATATTGTAAATTAAGCAAAAAAAATTATATAAAGATGAAGAAGAAAAAAATTAATAAGGTAAAAAATGATTATAGAGATATCGAAATTGTAATTATAGAAAATAATTGAAAAGAACATTGCTATCTGTTGATATATGTAATCTTGTTAAGAAACAATCAAGAAAGTTTGTTTATGTATGTATAAAAAAAAAATAAATATTTGCTCTTGTGACTTTTTGTAAAAATTATTGAACAGAAGCGAGTGCTTCAAATATTCTTCAGTAGGCACGGCTCTGCGTACAAGTCTATCACAAGATCAGACTCAACATGACTTATAAAAGACTTAACTTGAGGTCTCTCTATCTCCGTATACAGATATTGATAGATACTCGTTATGATTATGTAATTTTCTGATTGATTTTGAAAGGTGTTAGTTAAACTAGGGATTAATCCGTACTACATGCAGAGCTATTATAATTTTCAAATGTTAACTATATAATTTTCAAATGTTGACTATATAATTATTCTTTTGGATGTTATGTTATGAGTTGTATGTAACATACAGTATGTTTATGTGAATATATAAGTGCCTTGTAGTTATGGTATGCGTGATAGAAATGTTTCATATTTTTAAGTAAAACATTATTTTATTGTAATGTTGATGTGAGCATTGTTTGCAATGTTTAAATTTTGTTGTTGTTTGTATGCTTAACCCAAATGATATTGGTTAACCATTTATTTTTCTGGAAATAGAAAATAATGGCGTAAGAAGTAATATTTATCAAAACGTATTTAATTACACATATGGTAAATTTACAAATTTTTCCTTAAAAAATCAAGAAAACTATGCATTTTTGAAATAGATGTTTAATGTAGTTGTCAATTTTTTTGCTGTATATTTACGTATTATTTAGTTTTTCTTCTATTTTATATTTATTTATAATTTTTGTGCTTTTATATCAGATGGTAATATTACGATATATGTATAATTTAGTTTTTATATTTCTTATATTGTATATTTAATTATTATTTATTATTTTTATCTTATATTGTATATTTACTTATTCTGTTTTCTTGCTTTTATATCAAATAATAATATTACGTTAAATGTTTAATATAATATTTCTATTTATTATATTTTATATTTACTTATTTTTAATTTTATCATACATTTTTAGAATAGAGGTTTAATGTATTTTCCTATCTCTTATATTGTATATTTACTTATTATTTATTTTTTTTTATTTTTATATTTACTTGTTGTAATATGATAATAAATGTTTAATGTAACATTTTTATTATTTGTATTGTATATTTACTTATTATTTATTATACTATGCATTTTTCAGATATATATTTAATTTAGTTTTATATTACTTATATTGTATATTTACTTATTCTATTTGTTTTTCCTTTTGTATCAAATGATAATATTACGTTAAATGTTTAATATTAGTATTACTATTAATTATACTGTATATTTACTTATTCTAATATTACGATAAATGTTTAATATAATATTTCTATTTCTTAAATTGTATAATTACTTATTCAAATTTTCTTGTTTTATGTCAAATGATAATAATATGCTAAAAGTTTAATGTAATAATTTTATTTCTTATACTGTGTATTTAGTTATTATCTATTGTTTCTTATATTGTATATTTACTTTTTATTTTTTAGTAATAATACCTGAAGTATTATTCTCGAAAAAACTTTATGATCAGATGGAGGCTCCATGGAACCTCAAATAGTCTCTTTTATTAGTATAGACTAGAGATTTTGCCCGGGCTACATCTGGACTTATACAAATGTTATTCAACATATTTATATTCTAATATATATATATATATGTTAAGCATATATTTAATCTACGGTATAAAAATATAAATAGTAAATTGAATTAAATATGAGTGAGATTTTTCCGCGAGTTTATTGTTTTTACAATCTAAAATATGTATGCGATGGTGACAAAACGTGAAATTAGTACATAATTTGTTAAACTTTAGTTATTATCCAAAATATTTATATATCTTACATACTAGGTGTTTTCCTGCACCATGTGCAGTAAGAAATTTTTAAATTTAACTTATATATAATTTTTTTTATAAAATATTATAGATTTTATTATTTTGTTACTAATATTTAATATAGATTTGATATATATTAAATCAATTTGTATAAAACTAATAAAAATGATATAAAATTGTATAATTATTAAAAATTTAGCCTAAACAATATTTATAAAATTTGTAGATATAAAAGAAATTAATGATCTTATGATTAGATATTTAAATTTTCTTAAAAATTGTAGAAATTTTTGAAAGCTTTAGTAATACAAATTGAATAATTATAAAAAATAATAATATTTCAAAATTTGAAATGTTATATATGAATATATTCATTTTATAGATGACGTATGAGTTATTACCATATTTTAAAAAATTATCAAAAAGAAATAGCGATATTAAATGTAATATATGAATTATTACCATATTCTATAAAGTTTTCCAAAAATATAAATCAACTTTAAATGAAATTATTCATATCATATTTTTCGGAAGCCATGTCATCAATCTTAGTAGCCACGTCATATTTGTTTTGTGAAATTGATTATAGAGAAAACATGTGGCAAAATCACTTCGCAAATATAGTCTAGTGGATGTAAGTTATTATGAAAATCCTCCTATATATTAAAAGAGAAGTACAAACGCCACGTGGCGCTCACACAGTTCTTCTCACGAAAATTCTCGCGTTTCTATTGGTCGAATTTTTCTAATTATTCTTTTTGATTTATTTTTTTCGTCGACCTTTTAATTGGAAAGTGACATTAATTTTCAAACGCACTAACTATTTCTTGCGCAAGAATCGTAATCAATATCGACCATTAATCATAGCTTGCAGAAGAATTTTAATAAATGTCGACTAATCATTAAATGTCTTAATGGGAAATACATTTTATATTTTATTAGGAAACTAATTATTATCAACATACCTTATTTATATTCAGTACTTGCGCAAGTTTCGCATCGTATAAAATGCATATTCGTTATTAATTTTACAAATTTATTTTGTTTCCTTTAATCATTAGTCATTTAATTTACATACCTTATTATAACCAATTACTTGCGCAAGTCTCGCAAGTAATATTTCTTGCGTCGTTAATACTCTACACCATCAAAGGACTATATATAGAGTAGAAAGTGGCGTTGAAGCAACTCAACCATTCTTCTATTTTTAAACGAAAATGGCAATGCTCGCAAAGTCAAAAAATATAGTATCTTTGGTCCGAGAATTAAAACCCCGTAAAAATACGTCCCGTATTGAAGTTAGGATTATTCGGTTGTGAAAGAACTACAACAAAGAATCAGGAAACACTATTGAAATGGTTTTTGCTGATAGAGAAGTAAGTGAAGAACACACAGTTTTATTAAGATTTTGTTTATTGTTTAATAATATTATTATTTTGACTGGTATTCAGGGGACAAGAATTCATGCTTCAGTTGGAGAACAACTCATTAAAAAATATGGTGAAAGGCTACATGAGGGAGATGCAATTGTCGTCCAGTTGTTCAAGATCTTCGATGCAATTGGTGAATATTGTACAACTCCACATCCGTACAAAATTGGTTTCTATCCAACCACTTTTGTTGGAAAAGCTTTAGATTTTCCAAGTGAAATTCCTGAAAAGAATTTTGCGGATTTTACCGACATTCTGGAAGGAAAGATTGATAGCAGCTGCTTAGTTGGTGAGTCAGTTTAGCACACAATTAATTGTCTGTCATGTTATGTTAAATTTGTTCTTATTTTTTTATTGTATATTGTAGATATTATTGGACAAATAGTCAACTTTGGGTCGCTGGAAAACAAAAGCATTAAAGGCAAAGATAACATGAGGCTTCTGATCGAGCTACGTGACCATAGGTAAGCTGAAATTTCTATTATTATTGGTTATATTTGACAAAATTAAAAAGCTCTACATTTTATGATGAGTTTTTATTATACAGTAATGTCAAGATGATGTGTGCTCTGTGGGGTGGTTATGCTAAACAAGTATACGACTACAGTATGAGTAACATGTCCATAATGATAATTTGTATTATCAGGTTCTGTTCCATTAAAGAGTGGAAAGGTATGTAATTTGATTTGTTAAGGTTTTTAATTATTACTCGCAGACAATATAATATGATGAATGTTCTCCAGGGGTTTACTTCATATCTAGCGGGTTTAATTCCACCCACATTTTGCTAAACCCAACGTGTTCATTGGTTGATGAGTTTAAATTGTGGTACGTAATAAAAAATGTAATTTTTATAAAAAATGTGTTATTAAATTGGACTCTAAAGTAAAATTATGTCTTTTTATCTATGTAGTCTTCCTGATGATTCACTTGCTTTTACAAACAAGGATAGTAGCCAATGGAGTGTTGCTAGTGCTACATCTGTTCGTGCTCGGTTTTTTGTTCTTAATGAGAGGCTAACAATAAGAGATATCGTTGACAGTACTCTGGTTAGATGTTCACTATTATTTTTTATTAAATGTAAATTATTAATTTTAATATTGATCCTAACATGCTGTTGTCTTGAGTAGGTTGGGACTTTTGTCACCTTGGGGACTATTGAAAACATAGATACTGAGCGTGATTGGCAATATCTAAGTTGCAAATACCACAACAAAAAAGTTATGCCTACCACCAATGTTGATGATGAGAACCGTCCCTTGTTCTACTGCAATACATGTGATAAAGAACACATTGATGTCATTCCGAGGTATTTCATTGAACGCGTACATAATTAAGTATTCTGGTTTTTGTTATATGATGTATAATTTTGGTGTACGTTATCCATTTATTACTTGACATTAAACTTAATTGGTAACTCAGGTTTAAATTAATTGTCCACGTTAAAGACGATACCGGTGAGGCAAACTTTCTTTTGTTTGATGGCAATGCTCAAGTGTTTGTGCGTCGTTCTGCCGCTGAACTCTATGATGAGGTACCGTCGAATTTAAATAAAAGA
This sequence comes from Raphanus raphanistrum subsp. raphanistrum, assembly GCA_019706035.1. Lineage (NCBI taxonomy): Eukaryota > Viridiplantae > Streptophyta > Magnoliopsida > Brassicales > Brassicaceae > Raphanus > Raphanus raphanistrum. The sequence goes on from CM033984.1 coordinate 33,575,614, forward strand.
GGAAATTATTACTATGTGTATAAATTAGAGTCCTCACTTTTCCCTTTCTACTTGTAGAATCTAGATGAAGACTTGTTACCAGAAGCTGTTAGCGACCTTTTTGGCAAGAGAATCCTTTTTGAGGTTTCAGTTGATGCTGATAACATCAAAGGAAAGAGCTCTCAGTATGTTGTTTGAATTGCTACTGCTGACCGTGAACTGATTGAGGAATTTGCTGCTTTGCTAGTTAAACAGGTATTGTTTTCATTGGTGTGTATAGTTCAGCTAATTCTTACATTATCGTAATACTGATCGGTTAAACTTTTTCCTTCTAGGTCCTAATGCTGCAGTCTTCAGATGATATTTCTTCTGGTTCAGGTGGTTTATCAGGAACTCCATTGTCTAAAAGAAAAAGCCAAGATGAACAACAGAGTAGCCTAGAGGATCAACATTCCGTGAACAAGAAACTTTTTCTAAAGAAAGTCAAGGGAGAGTAACATAGCTAATGTCAACGATAGCTAATGAGACGTATCTTTCGACTATCGTTGCTTTGTCTTTGTTTTTATTTCTTTTGAAACTGTTTTACGAATATTGCATTATATCATTGTGATTCTTACTATTTTTCTATCCAAGGATTGGATAAATCTTACTATTCATGGTTTACTATTTAGTTAGTACGAGATTCAACTTGAAGATTGAAGATTTACTACGCTATTAAAATATGAAATTTTTGTGTTTTGTATGAATTAATAATGCTATACACGGTTGTTTCAATCTCAGTATCCATGGTTTACTAATTGGCAGAGCAAGATGCATAGTCGAGAGTGAATATATAATTTTTCTATCCAAAGATTGGATAAATCTTACTATTCATGGTTTACTAATTAGTTAGTACGAGATTCAACTTGAAGATTGAAGATTTACTACGCTATTAAAATATGAAATTTTTGTGTGTTTGTATGAATTAACAATGCTATACACGGTTGTTTCAATCTAAGTATCCATGGTTTACTAATTGGCAGAGCAAGATGCATAGTCGAGAGTGAATATATAATTTTAATAGCTCTTCCATGAATAAATGAAATAGGCAGAAAAATATTTAAGAAAAACTTGAACCGGTTCATAATTTAATCGATTGACATTCATAAAGGTTTAAGAAAAATTTGAACCAGTTTAGGGTGTTCATTTTTTCTAATGAACTTAGCCCATGAGTTATATCGCCCTTACTACAAAATAAAGCCCAAATACTAAAAATGAGAAATGACAAAAAGGTATGAAAAAATTTGACGGGGTCCAGTTGTCATGTGAAAAGTCACGACCCTTCGATTATCCTTCTTCTATATAAACTGTACAATGACCGAGAAACTTCCCAAATCTATCATTTCTCTTCTTCGGTTGCTTTTGTCTCGCCAACTATTACGCAAGTGAGTTCTCTTTCTCTTTAGGGTTTCGTTTACTGTCTATGATAAACTGGAGATCAATTTTTAAACTGTATATTGTGTTAGGTTTTGTAGCCATCATTTCTATTTACCTTTATATTTCGTTATGTATTTTTTGATTATATGATGTATATATCGTTAGTAATCAATATGAAAAACAGTAGATCGATTCACAAAGAAAGGAGTTTAGATAGGTTTTGTAGCCACGACATACAGATTTGTTCTCTAGATTATGTATGTTGATCTTGCTAGGGTTATTATAATTTCTATTTGAATCGGAGAAAAATTCGAAAACATCATCCAGTTTATTTGTTTTAGTATTTTTTGAATTTTGGATTAGCAAGTAAGAAAATGGTTATTATTGGCTGTTTCATTTCTCATCCTTTTATTTTTCTAACCCGTACTATTTAAACCTAACATGCATATCAAGATGTATATCATGGCAGAAAACAAAGATTTCAAAATGAAGGCTCCAATGGTGGAAGACTATGGTTCAACCGTTGAAGAGGCATTCAAGAAAGGGCGTCTGGAGACAACTCAGCATTACCGAGCCAAGCTGTTCATGTACAAGCAACTCCAAAAGGGTCTCATGAAGAAACATGATGCAGAGCTTGAGCTCGAAAGGGTTGCAGGGAAATTGGAACTCATTGAAGAACTCTTCAATGAGTCTGCATTCACTGAACTCAAGGAGAAGTTGGAGTCTGATCTTGTGCTTGCTACGGCGAAGGTGGCTGATGTGGAGGTCCCGTTCATTGATTGGTACAAGTTGGGTGAACCACAGATGTTTGACTAATCTGTGCGGTTCCTCAATCTCTCTAAGTTAAAAACTTTTTATGTTGTTTTAATATTATGTTTATATATTTCTGAACTTATTTACTGGTTTGTTAAACCAGTTTTCCCATCTTTATGGTGAGAAATTAAACTTAAGTACTTATTTTATAAATAATCTATTCAGTTTTCTATTGTTTGTGTTTGTTATTGCATATATTACTTGTTAGTTAGCATGTTTTCAGTAGAGTTTAGTATAGGTTATTTCTATAGTTAGAAGAATATATATCATTTTAATCATGACTTACCCATACAAAGGATAAAGATAAGCGTGAATAGTTAGATATAGTAGTTGGACACATTTGTGCAGACTTTCACATTTCTCAAGATGAGAAAGCTAATTAAACTTAACAATTTGATATATTATGAAAGTGATAATTGATTAGAATATATATTCTTGACATAATATAAAATAGAAATTGGTTAATTATAAGTTTCCGTTTTTAACATGAGAAGATATTAGTTGCAATTGAATGAAAGATTTAATTGTCTTTAGGAAGCCTTCGATAATTGATTATTTTGTCATAATCATAAGTTAATAAATTTTGAGATATTAGAATATAATGCGAACTATAAATACAAAGCTTTCATAGAAATTTTTATTATCTCAAGTTTCCAGAGTCTAGGTGATTGTATTGTCAAATATGCAATCGAGGTATTGTAATGATGATATGTTTGATATTTTTTGAACTTTATTTGTAGACATGGTGAAAGACTTTGACATGTCAGTATAGACAATTTTCAAGAGTTATTAATATTTTCCAAATTAAATCGCATGCAAAAAAAATGGAAACCTATGTACCTAAATTTGACAGCCAATAATTTTAAATTCCTTTTACATCAAAATTACTATATTCTTGATCATTTCTTCTTTAATTCAAATAGTACATTGTTCTTTTAATAGTGTCTAATATCTATATATAAGGAAATATATATCATCTTTGTAAGGAATATCTTTTTTTTTTTGTCAACTGTAAGGAATAGCTATATATAAGAAAATTATAGTTTTATTGGACAAATCAAATATAATCCATTAAATTTCAACCAAGATTTCGCTTCGATTTGTGGTTATTTTAATATGATATTATATGTACTCCAAAAATCTCAAGTTGATTAACCTGTGTATCATAAATTAAACTTGCATTTTTTACAAAAATGCATTAAATAAATATTGAAGTAAAAGGACAAATGGAAAGGCATTTTATGGGAATCGGTGATCTTTCAATATACATTTTGTTTACTTTATCATTATCTTACCAAACATAATATCAGTCTTCTTCTTCGACGTTTTCTCTAGAATTCTCTCTTTATCTGCACCTATCCTTCGGTAAGATTTTATTTTCTATCTTATGTTATGAACACATGTAGATCAGCAGTTACTTATTCTATTTTCGAATCATGTTTTATTAGAATCATAATAGAAGTGCATATGTTGGTTCTAGAATACATTACAATGATCCTTCTAGGTTAAATATAATAAGGATTGGGATTTAGTTCACCCTTTTAAACAATTCTATAAATTTGCGGATCTGACTAAATAATTTTTTTTTATTGTTACTTTAGTTTTGTCTTTTATTACATCTGAATATGTCTGACCTTTATGTTAATGCAAAATATTTTGTACATATGCAAGACAAGATCTCTCGATGGCTTTCAACAGCGACCTAAGTCTCAATACACCGACGGCTGAAAAACACAGTCGCAAAGACCTTGAGGCGGCTTTCAACAATGGAATGATTGCCACTAGGGAGCGCTACCGAGGCCTGCTGTTTGTGTATCAGAACCGATTGGAACAAATCATAGCAAGGCATGATGAAGAGCGTGAAGTGTATCGCATTCTAGGTAAATTAGAGTTACTCAAGAACTCTTCAATCTGACGGCTATGACGAAGGAGAAGAAGTTACTTGAGAACCAACTTGTGCTCGCAAAGGAGAAGATGGAGAGTATTAAGATTCCTGAAGTTGATTGGATCAGATTGGGTGAGCCACAAATGTCTGATCAACCTATTTGCTTCAATAATCTTCCATTTTTCGAATGTTTAAGGTCATGTAATCTTTTGGCTACTTATTTCGGTTTTTATCATCTGGTTCTGTTATCCAGTTTATTGAATTATCTTATTCTGTGGAACTAAGCTTATTGTTCCTTTTGCTAAATTTATTTTTCATGGACATGGATCAGTGGAATATTTCAAATATGGTTTAGCCTCTTATGCAATTATTAAAAAGTTACTTTAGTTTCGATGTATTTATAGGATGGATTCGGTTTGGTTGGTTTTGTTTCGATGTCCTTTAAGTTATACTTGGTGTAATGATAAAAAGTTCTAAAACTTCACATTAGTATGATATTTTTGTAGTTATAGAATTAAATATACTACACTAGGTGGAATTATATTTACATGAATTTGTAAATATATTTGAAGCCATAATCATATCTTTTTATTTTTCTTCAATCTACAGAAGAAATAAGAAAACTAATTGGAATATTGTATCGTTTTTAACAGGGTGGTACTAAAATGTTTTTCAAGGTCCTGTGATTGTATTAAATAGTCTTATGTGATGGTCAAACTGAGATAAAATTCTTCATTTCAAGAAACGGAACAATAAGAATCCGATTGTCAATTTTAAACTATCACTTAATGCGAAGTAAATTTGAATTGGGTCTTAAATATACAAGAGGGCCTTCAAAATCTTCATTTCAATGTTACTAATTACTTAATGCGAAGTAAATTTGAACTGGGTCTTAAAAATACAAGAGGGCCTTCAAAACTGAAAACCCTAAGGTCCCATTAGTGTAGACCTAACTCTATAAATCAAGAAATTGCAAATCCTTAATCAAACGTAGCAATACTTGTTTCTTAGCTTAACATGCAGCCGGGCAAGTATAGTTGGTCAATTTCTACACATGTTTGCTCACTCTCTCGAGATCCAAACATTAATGCTGAACATTACTTTTTTTTGATTTAAGGATTCATGCTTTATTTTCTTTTAGGAACTATGCACATTTGATCAAACTTCACAGTCTTTCTCTTGTTATGTAAGTGATTTTTATCTTATAAAATATTTACAATGAATTATACGTTTGGAGTACTTCGAAGGAATAACCTGTCGTATTAGGTTTACGAAAAAGTAGAGAATCATACAGAGATTGAATTCCATCATAGACATCGATATCACAATATGATGACATTTATACACAGAGAGCAATATTCATTCGAAATCAACGAAGACCAAGATAAATCCAAGTTTGTGTATTGGATGGAGAATAACAAACAAATAGCTCATGTAGTAAATCTAAAGTCTTCATTTGACGGTGGTGTTTGTAACTTTGTTTGGGATTCAAAAGCTAAATCATGGGCACCAAATATCCAGATTTGAAGTTTGCTACTATATTAAGTCCTAATTTGTCCAATTTATTGAATAATTAGTAACATTTTATTTTACTTTAGACAAAATTTGGAGTTTTCTAAGTATATTATTAGAGATACAACATCGGTAATATTTGGTTCCACCTCCTCTAATATCCATAAGATCATTGATTTGTCGTTTACAAAGAAGGTGAATAACTTGACCTCTATATTATGCCTAAGAAATATTTTGAGTGTTTAAAATAAATGTCTTTTGTACCTATTACATGAGATCTTAATAATCATATTTTAAGAAGATTTGATTGCAAATAAATTGCCTGCTAATGTCAATCATATTTATTAACATGCAATCAATATAAAGTAGTTTTATTGTGATAAGTTAATATATAATCTCACCATATGGAAACACCATTTACGGTTTCCGTTTTGTTTTTGGAAGGTGAATTACTTTACCAGAAAGTAATAGTATGAAATTTAAATGAATTATATTTCTTTTGTATTTATTACAAAAGATTTTTATCTTTCATTTTAGAAACCCGAGTAATTAAATGCCATCGCGACTAAAGTCAATTAATCCTATTAACTTTTATATTGAAAGTACAAAAAGAAAAATAGTTGTTATCAATTAATATGATATGAATTTTGAAGATTGTGTCGACATTCAATTTAATTATTCCTTCATGGACACACTATTTAGTAAATAACGTGTGTCACTAAATTCTATCTCTTATTGTTACAAAGGTTGTTAGTTTTTTTTATAGAAATTTCAAAGACATATGTTCATGAACCTACAAAGGTTGTTAGGTCTTTTTGGGAAAATTTTCAAGACATATGTAATCATAACTTTTTATAAAACCTTAACTACGTATATAGTATTATCTAAGTTAATTCAGTAGTTTATATACTGAGGGATATGTTAGTTAGATTCTATATTATATAAATATTCAAATAAAACAAACAAAGTAGCAACTTAGAAAATTGAACGAAATAGATAAATAATCATGTAAAAACATAAGTACTTTTACATACGTTCATAGATAATAACAGATCAAAACTCTCCCTTTAGTTGTTTTTACTCATAGCAAACTCAACAAATTGATTAAGCCTTTCATAGTAGTAACCATGGTTGCATACTCAACCACGTCTTTTCCTTGAGCGGCAACCACAGAGTGTCTCAAGGTTGGCACGAGCTATATAGTAGCCTTGATTCATGAAGTACGGGATATCAGTCAGAGATTTCTTGACTCTTTCCCAGCATTGATCGGAGGTTGAACAATTTTCCTTCCATCCCAGTTTATCCAAATACTTCTGATCTTTATGAAATCGTTCTACGGCAAGCAGTGACAAACCATAAAGATACGTACCGTCTATATAACCTCCATCCGATGATTGGCGTAAATGATATAGGCCTGCCTGCTCGTCTTCCTTTACGAACAATTGAAGAATGCCCTCAATATAGTGTGCCTCAGGGTTCCCACTCTCCAAGCATAGTTCCTTGAACTCTAAGTGGTTAGACAACATTTCGGTTGGTTGGGCAGCAAAATATGACAAGGAAATGTTTCTGAAGTAGTTGGTGCGATCTGAGTTGGAGTGATCGTCATTTGAAGACGCAGAATCACCGATGGATATGATGTCATAATTGTTTACCGATGCATCTTCTCCCATCTTCAAAGTAGTGTCTTTCTTCTCGGGAAATATATTCTTTTAATTAAGGTATTGTTTAGAAACAATTGATAATGAGAATGTTGTGAAAGTAATGTAGGAAGTTGTAGGATAGTTATAAAGAATAATTTAATTTCTTACATGATGTGATTGAACGTGCCAAGAATGTTGTTTACGTGGAAGGAAAAAAATGGTTACCAAGTTGTTATTACCAAGGATGCTAGAAGTATGTGCTAAAAAGGGAGAAAGGACGACACATGCAGAAGGGTCTACACCTTCTAGGCTAAAAGGTTGTGGTAATTGTATTGTCATTTAATAAGAGGATATTGTCGTTGATTTTCTTGGCATGCACAAATAGTTAGCATCAAAATAAGTTATGTTAGTAATAAAAAATGTAGAAAGTAAAACATCAATTAGACCAATAATAGTTTACATAATATATTCTGCAGTTCTATAAATTTGCTTACTTAAATTAAGCTGTCAATTTAGGAAATGCAGTAATGGTTGTGATCGAAATAACTTTAGGAAGGCATATATTTTATGCCATTAACTATAATAAATGTTTCAAAATTCCTTCACCATTACTCCTCGCCATTCTCATATGTATAACAATATTTTGTTGCTCAAGGAAAATATTTACTTGACTTATTCATTTCATATATGCTCTTATAAGTATGAAATTATGTTATATGCTCGACCATTGTGTAGATCATATTGAGCACAAAGAGGTTCTAATATCCACTATATATATTCTCTGTTATTAAGTTATATAAACCTCTATGAATTTTCATATTGCTTTTTTGTATACAGAGAAATGGCAGTGACAACCGTGAAGAAATCCATATCTGAAATTATTGAATCAAATTCGGTAAATATTTCGTCCTTTTACTAAATTGACAAAATGTATTTTTGTATAAGGCAAAAGTAATTCTCAGCATATAATTTTTTTAATATGATTTGCCTTTCAATGTTGGTTCATAGTCTGGAAAGTTTATGGTTGTTGCTAAAATCGAGGCCATTGATTTGGATAAACCATGGTACTACACGGCCTGCAAAGTTTGCACAAGAAAAATGGATAGACAATTAAATGGTATTGAGGGAGAGAATCAAATTATTCACCAGAACCCTCATTACAATTGCAATAGATGTAGAAAGGATTTTGATAATGGTATTAACTGGTAAGTTTATAATTTTCAATCTTCCGGACTTTATACTCTCATTTTGTTATAAGTTCATATACTAATTAGCTTTTATATCTTTAGTTACCACTTGGTTGTACGTGTTAGCGATGAATCAAATGTTGAAGCCAAGTTTGTGCTTTTCAACAATATCGCGGAGAAGCTAATTAGAAGACCTGCGTTTCAGTTGGTCGAAGAGGCTCCTCAGGTATTTGCTTCATTTTGAATAGGGGGATTAAAGAATATATTATTTCGATACTTTACATCGTAAATGAATACTTATGTTTTATAGGAAAATCCACATTTTGTACCACAATCTCTAACTGAATTGATTGGGAGGAAAATTCTATTTATGCTGACAATCGATTCTAATGGTCAAAAAGAACAAAATTCAGCATATGTTGTTGATTCAGTTGTTGACAATGCAGAAATAATCGAACTCTTTCATCCACATGTAAGTTTTGTTTTTACTCTTATATAAACTATTTTTAGTATTTTTTCATTTTCTAACAAAATAATTTATTTATGCAGCCACATGTTGTCATATTTCATGATTATGACTCGGATAACGAGTGAGTATTAAAAGAATCGATGCTAATACAAAATGAAGGAAGAAAGTTGAAGACATTATGCACTTGAAAGTGCAAGCGTTTAAGCAATTATTTGTTATTGGTATTTTTTTAAACAATTTCATTATGTTTTCCATTATTTTCCTTTTGCGTTTTTTTCTTATCACAATGAATAATAAGTTGTTTTTATATAATTGGTTTATAAAACAACTACTATACCACTTTGGGAGAGATCATAGCACATTTAATATTTAAAAATTTATCAAAAGAATAACCCAATCAGTTGCAATTTAGATCCGAAAAATAATTTTATATCTAAGGTGAAAAAATATTGGGGTTCTATATATGGTAAACTTACCAAAACAATCATTTACAATAAATGTACACAGATAACAACAGATGATTCGTCAATTATAAAAATATCAACTGTTTTCCGAAAAAAATATCATATTCACTTACGCAAGGAATATAAACACTGGTAAGAAATTAATACCAACTTTAGAATTGGCAACAAAGGATTTTGCATATATTTCAAATGATGGTAAAATCTAATGGTCATCAATCTATCTTTATTATATTGATTAAATATGTCGTCTTCTGAATTCCATAGTCTTCATTTTCTGTCAAACTATATAAGTTTGTTGAAGCCTATTTTCTAACTGCATTCGGAAAATTCTATACCTAGAGTCCTGTTCTTACAAAAGACACAAGCAATATCTGAAAAGTCTGACGCATGAAGAGAAGTAATCCACTGGGAACAGACAGTGGGAAGAAACCACCGAAGATTAAAAAAATTGGTATGTTTTCCTTAAAATAAATATAAACCTTTATGAATATATTATAATTTTCGTACAACCGTGTATATATAACTGAGTATAGGTAACCGATTCATATTGAAAATTTATACAAACAAAAGAAAATTCTCTAAAACAAATATATTTCATAAGAATTTGGTAGACATTTTGAAGTGACACACTTTTAATAATGATTGTTTTTGCTGCCACACTTTGATAACATATGTATCAATGACAAAGAGAATACTCCAAGAAGGAATGTAACACAAAAGTCATCCATCACAAACGTTTCACCAGAAACAACAATCAATCCTTTTAGAACCCCCTTTCATAATGTTACAAATCAAGTATTTCGACCAATTAATCCACAGCCATCGGAGCCTAAACCTGGATTAACACAGCAAGCTAGAAAAGCGAGAAAGAAAATACTGAATAACAAAAGAACAATAGGCCTTACTACCACAAATAGAGATTTCTCTCTTCTCGGTTTGATTTTCCGGACGTTGATTTTTGTTAATCTGCCAAAGAACAAAACATTTCTGACCATGATCTACGTTAAATTAAACAGTGACGAGGATTTTCAAGCCAACAAAGCCATCAGTTGTACCAAATATCGGTAATAGTTTCTTTTCCAGTGCTACTTACGATTTTTCTATAGAACAATTATGCAAAAATTTCTCGATATTACATTTCTTATTTTCAAAGGTTATTGTACTTACGTCTGCAGGTTCCTGTACTTCAACCCAAACTTCACTAAATCTTTCAAATGGCAGTGGCTCTGTAACCAACATGGACCCATCGAGTATAGAAACCGGTAACTAATCACGGCCGATAACATAAGTTATTTTTGAAGTAGTATTATTTTAAAGAAATAGTAAAGACAATAGTAATAATGGACTCTGATTGATAAAAAGTTTCTTATAATAAAAATTTGTTATCTTTTAGCTTCAATTGGTAATCAAGAATCTATTATCGGGAGTACCAACATTTCCTTCAGGAAACGTAAGATAATTGGATCACCTCCATCGGTGAATTCAAAAACTAAACAAAAGAAAGGTAACAATGGGTTTTATATAATAATGAAGGCATATATATTGTATTGTACTATATCTAAAGTGCGACTAAACTTAAACATTTCCAAAAACAGCAAGGCCAGGTTCGAACATTACAGGACCATCGAGTTCTGGTCTTCCACCATTGTTTGAAACAGATTCAAATCCTGAAGGTATTACTGACTCTGTTTTAATCCTAATAATATGATGACCCGCCAGCAATTTAAATGTTGTAGATGTTTACCAATTTCAGGAAATTCTAACATACTTACATTCATTTATATGTTTAAATCAATATTTTCCAGCTACTCAGTGTCCAAACCAAAACAAAACAAATGAATTCATTCCTCCACCAAGGTTCATCGTACAAGACCATCCTGAAGGTATAAAGTCTTTTCCATCTTTATACTTAGACATTTATTTATATTCATTGATGATATTCGATTTTATATGTTGTGATTTACTTTTTCACGCAGCTTATAATAATCGATATGAAATGGAGAGTGAGTCTGAAAATGAAGATGAATACGACGACAATCAGACTTACAGTGGCTATCCTGGTGGAGAGTCTTTGATAAATCCATCACCACAACATATCCCACAACAAGAAAATCATACCGTTATTTCATCTATTACTATAGGGTTACAAAAAAACGGTGATGACTTCAAAATTGTATAATCTCTTGATAATAGATAACAATTTATTAGTTATTTTTTATCCTAATGAAGTCATTTTTTATACAGGTTATTACGACGAAGGGGATCCAGTTTGGAATTGTAGGTTTTGTCAAGCATACATGTGGTATGGTGAAAGAATTGCAAAACGCCGTCGTAGCAAGAAACCTGTCTTCTCAATGTGTTGTAAACATGGAAAAGTTGTGCTTCCTCGCCTCGCGAATCCTCCAATGGAGTTAATGTATTTGTTATGCAAAGGAGACGAATTAAGTAAACATTATCGAGAGTTTATACGAGCTTACAATATGATGTTCTCTTTCACATCACTTGGGGGGAAGATAAATCATTCTATTAACAATGGTCGTGGACCATTTGTTTTCCGAATGTCCGGTGAGAACTATCATCGTATTGGTGATATAGTTCCCGAGCCTGGACAAGCTCCAAAATTCTCCCAGCTGTATATCATTGATACTTTAAATGAGATAAAAAATAGACTTGACGCTTATGCCGGGTAATTTTGTAGACTTTCTGAACTTATTATGACTATATTTTAGGATTTTGCATGTTTGTCTACAATTTTTTAACTTATTTTTTATTCTTAATATACTGGACAGGTCTGACGGAGCTAGCGCTAAGAAACTAAGAGAACCACTTGTTCTTCTTCTGCAGAATATGTTAGATCAGTATAATCCTCATGTTAAGGCTTTTAGGTCTGCAAGAGATAGGTTCGACGTGGAAGGATCAACAGGTTATAGGATGAGGTTGATTGAAAGTCGGCAATCTGATGGACGGACCCATAATCTGCCCACTGCAAATGAAGTTGCTGCTTTGATACCTGGAGATTTTGTTTTAAATATGGAGCCCCGAGATATTGTTCTAGAGAGTACAAGTGGAAAGTTGCAAAGGATAAGTGAATTACATCCGGCGTATTTGCCTCTGCAGTATCCACTATTGTTTCCATATGGAGAGGATGGTTTTCGATTAAATATTTCAATTGGTTTTGAAGACACGGCTGGAAGAAAACGCAAAAATGTAACTATGCGTGAATACTTTGCATTTCACATTTTAGAGAGGAAGGGGGAAGCACCCACGATTACGAGATCAGGAAGATTGTTTCATCAGTTCCTTGTGGACGCCTACACAATGATAGAATCGAGTAGACTGCGTTACTTATGGCTGAATCAGAAAAAACTCCGGTCAGTTAGTTATGATGCAATCCAGAAAGCAGCTGCAAAAGGCGGAGCTAAGATGGCTGAGCAAGGGAGCCGAATTTTCATCCCAGCAACTTTCACCGGAGGAAAACGTTATATGAAGCAGCATTACTACGATGCCATGGCTTTGTGCAAGTACTATGGATTTCCAGATCTTTTCATCACTTTTACCTGCAATCCAAAATGGCCTGAAGTTACAAGGTATCTGAAAAAATTTAACCTTACCACCGAAGACAGACCTGAAATTTTGTGTAGAGTTTTCAAGATGAAACTCGATAATCTTATTGAGTTTTTGACAAAAAAGAACGGCTCCTTATTTGGCCCAGTTTCTGCAGGTAAATCTCCTAACAAATTTTCTCCAGTGATGCCGGTGTTTTTTGTTTTGTTTTTCAAGGAACTACTTTAGATAGTATTTTCATCAGTTAAAATGTTTAAAATGTTTTCTTTTATGTTTTGTCAGTAATGTACACGATTGAGTTTCAGAAAAGAGGAATGCCACACGCTCATATTCTCTTCTTCATGCAAAATGGAGCCAAATTTCCAACAGCTGATCATATAGACACTATTATATCGGCTGAGATACCTGACAAGACGGTAGATCCAGACCTGTATGCAATCGTTGGGGATTGTATGATGCATGGTCCTTGCGGTCCAGCAAAGAAGGATAATGTATGTATGGTTAACGGTAAATATTCTAAGATGTTTCCAAAACGACTGAACATCAGGACATCGATTGACGCAAATGGATTTCCAGCTTACATGCGTCGTATTGATGGTAGGTTCATTGAGAAAAATGGAATCAGATTAGACAATGGATATGTTGTACCTTACAATAGAAACCTCATGCTTCGATATCACGCGCATATGAATGTCGAGTGGTGCATCCAAACGCGTGCTGTTAAGTATCTTTTCAAATATATCCATAAGGGACCTGATTATGCTTCAGCTGCAATGGATAAAAAAGATGAAGATGGCGTCATCAACGAAATCAAAACATATTACGACTGCAGGTATTATTATATTTATTATTATTACTTAGTATTTATGTGTGCATGAACCGAAAATACATGCATAATCTATTAATATTAGTCTACATTATTAAAGTATACGCTTAGACAAATATATATACTATCGTATATGATAGTAATAAAACTTTGTTTTTACAATTAAATAATTACATTATTAAAAATTTAATACTATTTTCTTTTACATTTTAAGGTCTACGATTGTTGTTTCTAATTTATGTGTATCGTATTTCTATATTAGATATATAACTGCATGCGAGTCGTCGTGGCGGGTTCTTGCTTTTCCTACACATTTTCGTACTACTTCTGTAGAGAAACTTGGATTTCATCTCCCGGATCAGGAGCTGGTGTTTTTTGATGAAGATGAACCTATTGAGAGTATCCTGAAGAAAAAATCTGTCAACCAATCCATGTTTCTGGCGTGGTTCATAGCAAATCAAAAATATCCAGAGGCAAGAGATTTGACATATGCCGAATTTCCAACAAAATTTGTTTGGAAAGCAAGTATGAGAGAATGGGTACCACGTAAACGAGGCTTTGCGATAGGGAGGATTGCACATATTAATCCAGCACAAGATGAGCTATATTTCTTAAGAGTAATGCTAAATTGGGTAAGAGGGCCGAAATCGTACGAGGATATAAGAACAGTTGATGGTGTTGTATATTCTACATACGAAGATGCTTGCTATGCTTTGGGTTTGATGGATGATGACAAGGAATACATAGAAGCTATCAAAGATTGTAGAGATAATAGTTCTGGCACGTATGCGAGGAAGCTTTTTTCGAGAATGTTGGTATCCAAAACATTATCTCAGCCTCATATTGTGTGAGAAGCTACTTGGGAGTATCTAACCGATGATATTCTCTACAAGAAACGACGACAAACTGGAAATCCCGGTGAGCTTTTTTCTTATTAAACGAAATATATTTTAAATCAGGTCTCTCTTATTTAATTAATTTATCAAATTTTCAGAGTTGAACTTGACCATAGATCAGATCAAAAATATTGCTCTAACCGAGATCCAAAATCATTTGCTTAGCAATGGTCGTAGCCTCCAGAAATGGCCCCTAATGCCAAAGCCAGATGATTTTGGTTGTTACAACGGCAATCGCCTTATAGATGATGAGCTTAAGTATGTTGTGGAAGATCAGCTAAAGGAAAATGAAAGACTTATGGCGATGATAACAGATGAGCAAAGAGGGGTTTACAACGAGATTTTGGATGCAGTTTTAAATGATAGCGGTGGAGTGTTCTTTCTTTATGGTTATGGAGGCACAGGTAAAACCTTCGTATATAGAGCACTCTCATCAGCAATCCGATCTAGACGTATGATTGTTCTAAATACCGCATCCAGTGGAATTGCTACATTATTGTTGGAAGGAGGTAGAACCGCACATTCCAGGTTTGGTATTCCGATAGATGCCGACGAGTTTACTACTTGCAAGAAAATGGAGCCAGGATCAGATCATGCAGAATTAGTTAAAGCAGCAAAGCTCATTGTATGGGATGAGGCGCCTATGATGAGCAGACACTGTTTCGAGACTTTAGATCGTTCTATGCGTGATATTATAAGATCTTCTCAAGACAAACTTTTTGGAGGTAAAGTAGTTGTTTTCGGTGGAGATTTCAGACAGATTTTACCGGTTATACCTGGAGGTGGTAGAGCAGAGACTGTTTTGCAAGCTCTGAATTCGTCATATCTTTGGGAGCACTGTAAAGTTTTGAAGCTAACAAAAAACATGAGATTGCTCGCTGATCTTACTGATGATGCAGCAAAAGACCTTCAATCCTTCTCAAAATGGATTTTGGATGTTGGAGATGGAAAAATAAATTTGCCAAACGACGGTCAAGTTGACATTGACATCCCTTCTGATCTGTTGATCAAAAATATTGGAGAAGATCCTATTCAGACTATTGCAAAGGAGGTTTATGGACAAGCTTTTCAAACCTTAGAAGATAAGGATTTGTATAGACATCGAGCCATTCTCACACCAACAAATGATGAAGTTGATAAAATAAATGATTACATGCTTTCGCAGTTGCCAGGTAACATTTGATTCTGTTTACTCTTATGTTCGACTAACTTTTTACATTATTCTAGAGTAAAGGATTTACACGTGCTTTCAGGTGAATACAAGGTTTACCTTAGCTCTGACAGTATAATCCCATCCGATGTTGATGTAGAAGAAAATGTTACCTATCCAACAGAGTTTTTGAACAATGTTAGAGTGGCAGGAATGCCTAGACATAATTTGAAGCTGAAGGTTGGTGCTCCTATTATGTGTCTCCGTAACTTGGATTTGGTAGATGGCTTATGCAATGGTACTAGGCTAATTGTTACTCAGTTGCTCCCCCATGTCATAGAAGGTAGAATTATAACTGGAAACAGTACTGCTGGAGACAAAGTCTGGATTCCTAGAATGTATGTCAGTCCACCTGACACAAAGTTTCCTTTCAGAATGCGTCGAAGACAGTTTCCCGTTACACTGGCTTCCGCGATGACCATCAACAAAAGTCAAGGTCAAACACTAGAAAGTGTTGGTTTGTTTTTACCTAGGCCAGTGTTCTCTCATGGTCAGCTCTACGTTGCACTTTCAAGAGTTAAGTCGAGATCTGGATTAAAAATCCTAATAACTGGTAAAGAAAGGAAGGCCGAGACAAAAACATTGAATGTTGTCTACAAACAAGTTTTTCAAAATATTCCGTAGGGAGGGTACGTGATTGCTATTTATTTTGTTCCAATATCTTTTTTAAAATATATAAATTGTTACAATTGTTTATTTTTTGTATTGGCAGATGGGTGGTGATGACTATAAAGATCGATACTATTTCATTCTCGGAAAAAAGTGTTCTCACTATTTTGATCATGGTATGTTAATTTAATATTGTTTCCGGAGAAGATAAAATTTACAAATTTGTAAATTTTTCAAATTATACAAAAATACCCGTCTAATTTCTTACAAAATGATTTTTTTTTCAGGTATCTCATTGAAGTTGTTTTCTTTATCGAGAATTGTACTTCATACTTTATACAATTTATGGATAATATTTTCAATTTTATTATCTTTTCTTTTAATGTGTCTACATACATTTTACGCCTCAAATTCATGCATACAATAATTTTCACCTAAAAAACTCATCACACCATATATACCATCCAATTCTAATTACTGATAATGTAAAATATGTAGTCATCTCTAAATATATACTATTAATTATCGATTTCGAAATAAAAAATTGATGCCTAAACAAAATACTTTTTTTCCAACATTGCAATTATACATATACACAATAACAACCTCTTGATACCGAAGTTACTTTGTTCTATCTCCTCCTTTTAAAATATTGACTACCATCATATGCACTCAGCCTGTTGCTTTATTCCAAAATAGGTGTTCTTATGATATAAAATCCGTTACTTCCAAACCCGACCAATATTTTGACCATATTTTGAAATTATACATTGTCCGCACAGGGTGCGGACCGTTCACCTAGTATATTATTAATCTCAACTGAATTATATATTTTTACTTTAATCAGTTAACTTGCATTTTTTTACGGCCAGTAAACTTGCATTTTAACTTACCATTTAGTTCAATATTATAGTACTAAAATATATTCATGGTTTTAGAATTTATATGAGTTGATGTCAGTTATTACGATGTCTTCATGATTACTGTCCGTTATAAAACAACCTTCAAAAATTGAAATCAACATTTTTTTAATGCTAAATTTAAAATGTTTATAAACTTAAAGTACTATTATTTATAAACATCATAATAATTTTGTTTTGTGTGTAAAGAGTTTTATTTAAAATATCAGTATTATAACTAACTTTTAGAGAATTTATATTTATTAAAATATATATCCTAACCAAATATATATTTCAAGAAGATTCTATTTTTTATTTTACATAGTGATAAGCAACTGAATAATTTGTTTTTAAACCAAAATGCATGACTAAAATTTTCGTATATTGTATGCTTGTTTTCTTATTCATATTAACATATAAAGATATTTGGAAATAATAAAAAGTAAACCTATACATTTTTAAGATATATGTTTAGTGTAGTTTTCCCATTTTTTATATTGTATATTTACTTATTATTTGTTTTTTCTTATATTGTATAATTACTTGCTCTAATTGTTTTGCTTTTATATCAAATTGTAATAGTACGATAGATGTTTAGTGTAGTATTTCTATTTATTGTATATTTATTTCTAATAAAATATTTATATAAATATTTTTATTTAACTAAATTGTATTTTTTATATAAAGTAATCAAATTTAAAATAAGATATTTCATACTTAAATCAACAATCAATTTCATAAATATATATATAAAATATTTCAATAATATTTAAAAGATAAGAATTTAATAAAATGTGTATTTAAATAATATTTAAATCAACAAATTCATTTTAAAATTAAATTTAATAATATATTTAAATAAATTCAGTTTACATAAAAATATTTCAAAAATATAAATTTATAAAACATAAATTTCAATAAATTCTAATCAAAAATTAATTTCAAATTTCCTTAATTTAATTTTTATATATTTATATGGCCTTAATATTGAAAATAGTATATTTCATATTTCATATTTTAAATATTTATATTTGTAATTAAATTAATAATGTATACAAATTATACATAATATTCTCTTTGTTTTATAAAAAGTAATTTTGACACTTTTTCTTGTTATGTACAGACTATCATTTAAGAATCCAATTAATTTATATCTATTTTTACTTTAATATTATTTACAAAATGCATTCAGATCATTTTTAATCTTTGTGAAAGATTTGATATTTTATTTTTGTCTATATAAATGTGTATGTGGACTACTAGCACTACTAGGACTACTTTGTACTACCTTGTATTACTTTGGAGTTGTATGCATTATAGATATTTCTAAGAACTTTATATTTTTGGTTTATTATATATTTTAAGCATATATAATTTATATATTTTGAATTATATGTCCACATAATATGTTTAGATATCAAATTAGTCATGAAATCTTTAATATTTCTTAAGTTGTTGGAAAATTATCATTTCCACGAAAAAATTCTTTCAATATCTAATGTTTTGATGGTGATGTCATAATAAGTGAATCACACAAATTACATATTTTCAGAATTTTGTTTCTACACAATCTAAACAATATGAATTATTGTGTAATATGAACTACTAGGTACTATTGTGAACTAACTTAAACTACCTTAACATACTTTGAATTACTATGTATTATGAATGTTTCTAATAACCTTGATTTTGTCGTTTTATTTATTTTTAGAAGATATATATCATATATTACGTGATAATATATGAATATATGTGTTATTTGTCAAATTAGACATAAGATACTCTTAATTTCTCAAGTTGATAGAAAACTTTTCATTTCCATAGAAAATATCCTTATACTTCTATACTAATGTCTTGATGGGATGCCATAATGAGATGAATAACAAAAAATACATATTTTCTGGAAACAAAAATCTAGCAATGTGTTATATATAATCTAAAACTGTCTAAATACATTGGTATTACTAATAAATTTGATTTTTTGATGTCATATTATTAAAATGTTG
Source organism: Raphanus raphanistrum subsp. raphanistrum (assembly GCA_019706035.1). Classification (NCBI taxonomy): domain Eukaryota; kingdom Viridiplantae; phylum Streptophyta; class Magnoliopsida; order Brassicales; family Brassicaceae; genus Raphanus; species Raphanus raphanistrum. Next base: position 33,594,989 of record CM033984.1, read on the forward strand.
TAATTTGCCAAATTATTGTAGTACTATTAAGTGTAAATATTCAAAAATGTGTTCTCTCTTTTTTAACATGTTTTTTTGTTGAAATTTTTTAACAGTCTTAGCTAAGTTGTTTTGTCTTCTTAGTAATCCCTAACAAACATGTGACTAAAAAGTAATACCTATCAAATTTAACAGTTCAAATTTTTGTTTTTAACACACAATAATACCTAGTATTCTAGTAGTCCAAACCTGCAACAATACAAGAAATAATCTTACATATCATCCTACATAGATTCAACACAATCAAGACTTACATATCATTCTACATCAGTTCAAAAGAAAAACCGAGATACATAATAAACATCCAAAAAATGTTAACCCACAAGTCTTCTAAGCATTAGCCTTTGTTTTATGTTTCTTCTTTGCCTCTTCGATTTCATCGGTCTTTCCTGAAAGGAATTTGCACCCACTGTGATGGATCAAAGACCATACAAATCTTTCTTTTGAGTAGCCAAGCTGAGCAAAAAAAATAAAAATAAAAGTTGGTTTAAGAATTTACAAACAAAAGAAAGCTCTTCTGTTCATTCCACTAATATAACTAAGGAACATAACTCAGGAAGTACGTCAAGTACATATAAGAAATGTCTCTTCTCACGATATGTCACGAAACATCACTGAAAACCCACAACAAAATCTTTGAAATTAAACCGAAAATGACCGCCACACACTGACTTAAGTCACATTACAATAAAAACAGCAACAAGCATTACCTATGTTGATCACTGATCTCAATTCTCTTCACTTGTTTAGTTGGAGTGAAGAAATCTGTTATATCAAGACCAATGATCACTCAGTAAACCACCAAAGCAACACTAACAATTAATAAAAATGAAAACTTTAGGTCAACAAAGAAGGAGACTACATACTCCGGTGAGAAGAGAACGGATCAGTAACGGGAGTATCTCTATCGAGCAAAACAGAACATCTCACACCAAGCCCTCGACTTGATAGAAACCCTCTTAGATGCGGATTTGAACGGATAAATGAGCTAAAACTCCGATGAGCTTCTAGTTCCGCACATCCATCGTTTCTCTCGTCGAATTGCTGTAACAAGTGAAGTGAGCCTCCGCCGACACTTATTTGCATGCTGTAAGGAGAGGCCGTACGCCTCCTTCCTCAATGATAAGCTTAGTGTAGCAATCATTATGCAAGAGAAACGAGGGAAGCGGCAACACCGAAGCGGTCTTCAAGGGGTCCGGTGTGAAGAAGAGAAATATGCTCCCAGATGAGGCAGAGGATGCGCTCGTGATGGCGATAAGAGGAAGACCAAGGTAACAAGCGTCACCGCGATCCTCAGCGGGAGCAGAGACACGAAGGAGCGAAGAAACGTCACTGATAGAGTTCTCCAACTGAGTAGACATCTTGTGGAAGGCGGCAACGTGGATGATGGTGAAGACGCGCTTCATGATGCTGTTGGCTCGACACTTGAGGACGAGGGAGAAAGCCTTGTCCAGTATCTGTTCGGCTCGTATAGATCAGAACTAGCACGGAAAACCTGGCGGAGAAGACGAACAAGCTTCTCAGTCTTCGCCTTGAGTTCCGTGCACTCCTGCTTGAACGAACTAACCTCATCAGCCGCTTTCACCACCTGGTCAGACAGTTAGGTCGGTTTCGCTAAGATTTGCTTCATGATATTAGCCATCTCAAATCAATTGTTAGTTTTAATCCAGAACCCTATAAACTGATTAGATCGAATAAAACAGAAAGGTGAGGAAAATAAGACTGAAGAAGGAATGAATCGGGGAAGTGAAATATTTTGGACATTGATAGAGTTCTCTAAACTGGAACTTGAGAGTTTGAAAAGGGGCAATTCTCCATAATAGTACTTTTGAAGTTTTTGTCTCCAAAATAACACTAAAAGGGGAAAGTCACAAAAATAACATTCATTAATGAACTAAATTACTTTAGTGCCCTTGTTTTATATCAAACCAAAAAAGAACAAAAAAAGAAAAAGAAAACTCCTCTTTCACGATGGAAGCTCGAGTCGATCGAGACGAGCTTGATCGTCTTCTCCTAAGAGAGTCGTCGGCTGCTTGAGGATTCTCAATCGGCGAATCACTTCCTGCTTAGGGAGAGCTAGGGTTTTGATGTTCCTCTCGTCGTCTAGGGATTTAGAATCAGTGATGATCGCAGCTGCTGCCTCCGATGCAGACTATTTGGATTCATACTAAGTGGGAAGGAGGAGGTGAGGTATCGATTGGCTAAAAATGGCGAAGAAGAAGAGAGAGGCGAAAGTGGATAGGAAGCGAGCTATCCATGGAGATCCACTAACCAATAAATTGAAGACCGGAGCTCCGGCTGTCTCATCTCCGGTAAACGTCAGAAAAAGCTCCTTCGCAAATGGCGCAGAGTATGAATCTCTCCAATTCTTTTTTTTTTCTTTTGATTAACAGTACTCAAAGCCTTATTACCACTAGTTTTAGAAAGTCCAGTTAAAATCTGGTTGATTGATTGGGTAACATGAGCAGAAACATATGGTGGAGAAAGGTCTTGTTACCATGGAGGATGTGGAGATGGCTTCTGCTGAAGGTGAGAGAAAAGCTTCTTTAGTCTTTGTTTGTTGCTAATTGATCTCTTGACTTCACTGATGTGGGAAATATAGTTAGGAATGTTAGCCATTTGAGCTTAGATCTGAAACTTGTTGCTTAGAGATATTGTTGTTCCTATCCCGATCATCATCAGCCATTTCTTTGTTAGCATATTCATAGAAAGGTCATGTGTTCAGAGTATCGTCTTCTTTCTTTTAACATTGTGTTGCTGTCTTTGAGAAACAGCAGAAATGCAACATTAATCACCGTGTCTACTTTTTGTATATTGTTCAGGCTTCTTTGCATTCCTGTTGCTCTTTGTAATTTTTTTTTGTTTTTGCTAAATGAAAGATGTTTTCTTCTCTCTTATTGTCTCAGCTGCATCAGAAGACTCCAAGAGACCCTCTAGAAAATTTAGCGTGAAGAAGACATTGAAGCTCAAATAACTAAATAACAAAGGTAACTCATTGAGTTTAACTTTGATGTTGTCTTGGACAAGTAAGAAGTTTATAATGAATGATGACGACGTTTGTTTTATTTATGTTGTTATTAAAGAAATTCTTGGAAGTCTTGAAGCATATTGATACTTTTGGTAGGCTCATGAATTTGCTTATGACATTTCTAGTCGTTTGTTCTTGTGAAACTGTGTGTTTTGTTAATTTCATGAAGGATTTATGTAGTTTCAGGAAAGTTTTCCAGAAAATTTCATATTAACATATTTACAAAACATTTTATTTGAAGCATTTAATTCATTGTTTATAAAACAGAGAACACATATAAAAGAAAGAACATCGAAATATGATAGCTTGAAGCCTTTCCAGTAATTCTATAAAGAAAATGTTAAATGTAGTATGATTATAAAAGACACATGTTATCTATGATAGCTTTTGGAAATTTCAAGATGGGTTTCCGGAAATTAAAATGAGTATATTTTATTACATAGTAATTTTTTCGAAGAGAATCAAAAAACGTGTAAAGAATGTTAGAAATTTTTTGTTCTGGATAGCTATCCTGAATTGGAACTTAATCTTCCAGAACAACCAAAACAAAACAACATAATCAAAATCTATAAGAAATTCATTGGCTATAGAAATCTCCAATAGAGTTCATTGTCTACAAAACAGAAAACACATATAAAACAGAGAACATGTAAATACAATAACTTGAAGTATTTTCAGTAATTCTATCAAAAAGTTTTAAATGTGGTTGGGTTATAAAACACACAGGTTATCTAGGATAACTTGTGGAACTTTCAGGGTGGGTTTCCAGAAAAAAAATGAGTGTGTTTTATTACATAAATCTGTTTTCGAAGATAATCAAAAAGCGTGTAAAGAATGTTAGAAAATTCTTGTTTATGATGGATATCCTGAATTGGAACTTAATCTTCAGAACAACCAAAACAAAACAACATAATCAGAAATTCATTGGCTATAGAAATCTCAAAATAGAGAACAAATATAAAAGAGAGAACATGAAAATATGATAGCTTGAAGCTTTTTCAGTAATTCTATAAAGAAAGTGTTAAATATGGTATTATTATAAAAGACACATGTTATCTAGGATAGCTTTCGGCACTTTCAGAAAGGGCTTCCTAAAATTTAATGTTTAATTAAAACAATTTGAACAAAGTCTTACAAAACAATTCAAAAAGAATACAAGGCAATCTTAAAGCAATCCTTGTTTAGATTCAGGATGGCTATCCTAAATTTGAACAAAGTCTTCCAAAACATTTTAAGACAATCCTTCTTCAGGATAGCTATCCTAATTTTGATAAAAATACAATCAGCAAAAATTCAAATACAACATAATAAATAAAGCTTAATAATTACTAAGCCAAAGAAAATTGCAATTTTCACTAGCATGCGTGTGGTAAAGCATCAAATAAATTTTGATATCTAAATGAAAAAAATGATATCAAAGAAACTTAATCAAACCATATTCAATTACAAGAAGAAGAAAAAAATCAAGAAATTAGTCACTTGATCTTAGTATCAAAAAGCAAAACAAAACAAAACAAATCATACATAGAGAGTTCTACTCACTATATTCCTTGTTAATATCAAGTCTCGAGTTATCACTCTTCAAAATAGTAAGAAGGACTTCATAAAACAATAATATTTAATTAAAAATTAAAATTTTAGGATAGCAAGTTATATATTTTGGAAGGATTTCCTAAAAAATTAATGTTTAACTAAAAATAAAAATTAGGATAGCAAATAAAATATTTAAGAAGAACTTCCTAAAAAATACTTAATTAAAAATAATGTTAGGACAGCAACTAGCAAGTATAAGTAGTCATCACACCACTTCTTGAATCGTGGATAGAAGGAAGATCAAATTTGTCACATATGTTTGTTTTTGAATCTCTAACAAAATAGAGAACACATATCAAACATATAACATTAAAATAGGATAACTTGAAGCATTTTCAATAATTCTATCAAGAAAGTGTTAAATGTGGTATCATTATAAAACACATATATATGATAGCTTTTGACACTTTCAGGTAGGGTTTCCAGAAAAATAAAAAGATTGTGTTTCTTGCATAAGTCTGTTTTCGAAGAGAATCAAAAGCATGTAAGAAATGTTAGACAATCCTTGTTCATGATGACTATCCTAAATTGGAACTTAATCTTCCAAAAAAAAACATAATCAAAATTTATAAGAAAATTCATTGGCTATAGAAATCATCAAATAAAATTCATTGCCTACAAAATAGTGAACACATATCAAACAGAGAATACTAAAATATGATAGCTTGAAACATTTTCAATTATTCTATCAAGAAAGTGTTAAATGTGGTATCATTATAAAACACATATGTTATATATGATAGCTTTTGGCACTTTCACGAAGGGTTTCCAGAAAAATAAAATGGCGTGTTTTCTTGCATAAGTCTGTTTTAGAAGAGAATCAAGAGCATGTAAGAAATGTTAGACAATCCTTGTTCAGGATGGCTATCCTAAATTGGAAATTAATCCTCCAAAAAAACATAATCAAAATCTATAAGATAATTCATTGGCTATAGAAATCACCAAATAAAGTTTATTGTCTACAAAATAGAGAGCACATATCAAACAGAGAATATTAAAATAGGATAGCTTGAAGCATTTTCATTAATTCTATCAAGAAAGTGTTAAATGTGGTATCATTTTAAAATACATATGTTATATATGATAGCTTTTGGCACTATCAGGAAGGGTTTCCAGAAAAATAAAAAGAGTGTGTTTTCTTTTGCATAAGTCTGTTTTCGAAGAGAATCAAAAGCATGTAAGGAATATTAGACAATCCTTGTTCAGGATGGCTATCCTAAATTGGAACTTAATCTTCCAAAAAACATAATCAAAATTTATAAGAAAATTCATTGGCTATAGAAATCATCAAATATAGTTCATTGTCTACAAAATAGAGAACACATATCAAACAGAGAACATTAAAATATGATAGCTTGAAGCATTTTCAATAATTCTATCAAGAAAGTGTTAAATATGGTATCATTATAAAACACATATGTTATATAAGATAGCTTTTGACAATTTCAGGTAGGGTTTCAAGAAAAATAAAAAGATTGTGTTTCTTGCATAAGTTTGTTTTTGAAGAGAATCAAAAGCATGTAAGAAATGTTAGACAATCTTTATTCAGGATGATTATCCTAAATTGGAACTTAATCTTCCGAAAAAAACATAATCAAAATCTATAAGAAAATTCATTGGATATAGAAATCATCAAATAGAGTTCATTGCCTACAAAATAGAGAACACATATCAAACATAGAATATTAAAATAGGATAACCTGAATCATTTTCAATAATTCTATCAAGAAAGTGTTAAATGTAGTATCATTATAAAACACATATGTTATATATGATAGCTTTTGGCACTATCAGGAAGGGTTTCCAGAAAAATAAAAAGAGTGTGTTTTCTTGCATAAGTCTGTTTTCGAAGAGAATCAAAAGCATGTAAGGAATGTTAGACAATCCTTGTTCAAGATTCCTTGTTCAGGATGGCTATCCTAAATTGGAACTTAATCTTCCAAAAAAACATAATCAAAATATATAAAAAAATTCATTGGCTATAGAAATCATCAAATAGAGTTCATTGTCTACAAAATAGAGATCACATATCAAACAGAGAACATTAAAATATGATAGCTTGAAGCATTTTCAATAATTCTATCAAGAAAGTGTTAAATGTGGTATCATTATAAAACACATATGTTATATATGATAGCTTTTGGCACTTTCAGGTAGGGTTTCGAGAAAAATAAAAAGATTGTGTTTCTTGCATAAGTCTGTTTTTGAAGAGAATCAAAAGCATGTAAGAAATGCTAGACAATCTTTATTCAGGATGGCTATCCTAAATTGGAACTTAATCTTCCAAAAAAAAAACATAATCAAAATCTATAAGAAAATTCATTGGATATAGAAATCATCAAATATAGTTCATTGCCTACAAAATAGAGAACACATATCAAACATAGAATATTAAAATAGGATAACCTGAAGCATTTTCAATAATTCTATCAAGAAAGTGTTAAATATGGTATCATTATAAAACACATATGTTATATATGATAGCTTTTAGCACTTTCAGGAAGGGTTTCCAGAAAAATAAAATGAGTGTGTTTTCTTGCATAATTCTGTTTTCGAAGAGAATCAAAAGCATGTAAGAAATGTTAGACAATCCTTGTTTAGGATGGCTATCTTAAATTGGAACTTAATCTTCCAAAAAAATAATAATCAAAATCTATAAGAAAATTCATTGGCTATAGAAATCATTAAATAGAGTTTATTGTCTACAAAATAGAGAACACATATCAAACAGAGAACATTAAAATATGATAGCTTGAAGCATTTTCAATAATTCTATCAAGAAAGTGTTAAATGTGGTATCATTATAAAACACATATGTTATATAGGATAGCTTTTGGCACTTTCAGGTAGGGTTTCCAGAAAAAAAAGATTGTGTTCTTGAATAAGTCTGTTTTCGAAGAGAATCAAAAGCATGTAAGGAATGTTAGATAATCCTTGTTCAGGATGGCTATCCTAAATTGAAACTTAATCTTCAAAAAAAAAACATAATCAAAATCTATAAGAAAATTCATTGGCTATAGAAATCATCAAATATAATTCATTGCCTACAAAATATAGAACACATATCAAATAGAGAATATTAAAATAGGATAGCTTGAAGCATTTGCAATAATTCTATCAAGAAAGTGTTAAATGTGGTATCATTATAAAATACATATGTTATATAGGATATCTTTTGGCACTTTCAAGAAGGGTTTCCAGAAAAATAAAACGAGTGTGTTTTTTGCGTAAGTCTGTTTTCGAAGAGAATCAAAAGCGTGTAAGGAATGTCAGACAATACTTGTTCACGATGGCTATCCTAAAGTGGAATTTAATCTTCCAAAAAAAACATAATCAAAATCTATAAAAAAATTCATTTGCTATAGAAATCACCAAATAGAGTTCGTTGTCTACAAAATAGAGAACACATATGTAACACAGAACATTAAAATAGGATAGCTTGAAGCATTTTCAATAATTCTATCAAGAAAGTATTAAATGTAGTATCATTATAAAACACATATGTTATATAGGATAGCTTTGACACTCCCAAGAAGTATTTCTAGGAAAATAAAATGAGTATGTTTTCTTGTATAAGTCTGTTTTCGAATAGAATCAAAAGCATGTAAGGAATGTTAGACAATCCTTGTTCAGGATGGCTATCCTAAATTGTAACTTAATCTTTTAGAAAAAACACATAATCAAAATCTATAAGAAAATTCATTGGCTATAGAAATCATCAAATAGAGTTTATTGCCTACAAAAATTGACATTAGCTGCTAGCAAAAAACACATAAAAGCATCTTCTATCTCTGCAATTTCATCTTTGACCAAGTTCTCATTGTACCATTCTCCAATATTTGTGTATCCAAAATCATCCTCCTCTGAAACATTGCAACTAAAACGTTTCGTATATTCTAAAAATAGTTTTTTTCCAGTGTAATCCTTTTGCATATGTCTTCTTCTTACGTGTAACAACTGAAAATTATATGTGACATCTACAGCTGGGTTTTCACATAAGAGTTTAAAGCCTGACTTTTGGTAATCAAATTCAATAAGTAGCTCTTTGTTACTTAATTTCTATGATTTAGGAGCCAAAATGTTTTCTTCTTCCCATGCACTTTTGTGTCTTTTTATAAAAAATATGTCAAACACTTTGTGTGCAATATTCTTTGATTCAACACCTGTCAAAACACGAGACCCTTCCTCTATAGCTAATCTGTCATCATGATGAATCACAACATCAATTTCAGGATCAATACATTTTATTTCTCTATAGCTAAACATTATATCAATCATCGTTATGTTAATTTGTAAACAAAATAACCAATCTAATTGAAAACTTTCCAAAATGAGTTGAAAAGAAATTTTTAAAATATACTCAACCAAAGAGGACTATGGATATGATATACCTTGATGATTATCAGAATAAGATACAACTAATCTGAGAGAGATCATCGACGTTGGAGCTGAGAAAGATCGTCGACGGCAGATCATCGATGGCGGAGTTGAAGGAGATCGTCAACGACGGAGCTGAGAGAGACCACCGTAAATGAGTTTTGACAGAGCTTAGAGAAATTATCGCAAAGCTAATGAACGACGATAGCATAGCTGACAGACGTGGATCTAAGGGACGACGATGGAGAGTGATGCTGGAGCCGATGAAGATGAGATGAAGGAGGTGAAGACGGCGACGATGATTTAAATAACATCGATTCAAACTTTTTGTTTTTTTTAATTAATTGAAAAATTGATGAAAAGGATAAAAAGGTAATTGATACACTAAAAATGAATCCTTGCTACTGCCAAGTTAACAGTTGCAGTTGTAGTATTTGAGATTCAAATCCAGAGGACCAGTCTACACTCTAGTTCTATGAGTTCCGAAATCAAGCTAAGAAGAAGATAAATATTTGGTTTAAAAAGGTGATGTAGAGAACAAGTAAAAAGCACAAGCGATGAATTCAATTTAAAAGGAGTTAATCTAGGATGAATGCGAGTGATCTCAATCACGACCGAGCAGCTATTCAGGTTATACTCCCCATCCTTTGGCATGAATTGCATCGAGATATGAAAGCGTGAGCATCTCTGAACATAGTGGGCCACCAGAAGCCGGCTTGTAGGATCTTGGAAACCGTCTTGAAAGTGGCAAAGTGCCAGCATAGGAAGAACTGTGGCAGTGGTGAAGGATCCCTGGAATATCAGCCTCTGGAACACACCTCCTGAAGATCCCATCCTTACCTTGCCGATAGAGATACGGCTCATCCCAGAAGTAGTGTCTTGCCTCCCTTAGAAATTTTCTTTTCTCATTCCCAGTGAACCTCAAAGGCTCTTTCTCAGCTGCCAAGAAGTTGGCGATCTCAGCAAACCATGGGAGGTTTGGGTACTCCTTCTGGATCACTGCAACGAATGCTCCTTCTATGCGGGAACAGTCCTTGATGACAGGTGATGAATGTTCCATGTTGCGCAGACCAATCGTATTTACGTACTCCATCGGTTGTTCCACATCTAGAACTGTCTCATCTGACACTTTCATCCTGGAGAGATGATCTGCTACTCCATTATCAACCCCCTTCTTGTCTCTTATCTCCAGATCAAACTCCTGGAGCAAAAGAATCCATCTTAAGAGCCGCGGTTTAGCATCCTTCTTCGTGAGTAGGTACTTGAGAGCCGCGTGGTCTGTGTGCACAATCACTTTTGATCCAACCAGATAGGATCTGAACTTCTCAAAAGCGAACACGATGGCAAGGAGCTCCTTCTCTGTGGTTGCGTATCGGCACTGAGCTTCATCTAAGGTCCTGCTCGCATAGTAAATCACGTGAAGCTTCTTGTCTCTACGCTGTCCAAGGACTGCTCCCACTGCAAAATCACTTGCATCCGTCATGATCTCAAAAGGAAGATCCCAGTCTGGAGGTTGGACAACTGGTGCACTGACTAGAGCTCCCTTGATCGTGTGAAATGCGGCTAGGCAGTCACTGTCAAAAGCAAATTGAGCTTCCTTGCAGAGCAATCGAGTGAGTGGTCTTGCGATCTTGGAGAAGTCCTGGATGAACCTCCTATAGAAACCAGCATGTCCGAGGAAACTCCTGATTCCTTTCACTGAAGTAGGTGGTTGCAGACTCATCATGACCTCGATCTTTGCCTTGTCCACCTCAATGCCTTTCTCTGATATCTTGTGTCCCAGAACAATCCCATCTCTGACCATGAAGTGGCATTTCTCCCAGTTCAGCACCAGATGCTTCTCCTCGCATCGCTTCAGCACCCTGCACAAATTTGACAAACAGACATGAAAGGAGCTCCCATAGACGCTGAAATCGTCCATGAAAACCTCCATTATGTCTTCGATCAGATCAGTAAAAATCGACATCATGCATCGCTGGAAGGTCGCTGGAGCATTGCACAAGCCAAAGGGCATCCTCCTGTATGCATATGTTCCATAAGGGCATGTGAACGTCGTCTTCTCCTGATCATCTGGGTGGATGGGGATCTGAAAGAAACCTGAATAACCATCTAAAAAGCAATAGTAAGGGTGGTTAGCCAATCTCTCAAGCATTTGATCAATAAAAGGAAGTGGGAAGTGATCCTTACGAGTCGCAGCATTCAACTTACGAAAATCAATGCACATGCGATGACCAGTAACTGTTCTAGTGGGGATCAATTCATTCTTTTCATTGGTTATCACAGTGATCCCACCCTTCTTAGGTACTATATGCACAGGACTAACCCACTTACTATCAGAGATCGCATAGATCACACCTGCTTCTAGAAGTTTCATTATCTCTTTCTTAACAACATCTTTTAGAATTGGGTTTAACCTCCTCTGATGTTCTACAGAAGTCATCGATTCATCTTACAGGTGTATTCTATGCATGCACAGATTAGGTGAAATGCCAGGTATGTCAGCTTGAGAATAACCCAAAGCCTTACGATATTTTCTCAGCTCACACAAGAGCAGAGCAGTCTCTGCATTGTTCAGGTCAGCATTCACAATAACATGATATATGGAATTGGGTCCAAGAAATGCATACTTGAGGCCCTTGGGAAGGGGTTTGAGCTCTACTTTTGGAGCTTTCAGCTCGCTCCATGAGTCATCGGTCTGAGCTGCCAGAACAGTCGGGTTCTGAGGTGCGGTTGTTCCAGTCACTGTGCTGGACTCGCTGTTCTCCCCCAGACTTAGATTTGCCACCATTCTCTCAATACTCCTAGCTGAATCCAGGAATTTGGCATAGGCATCAACATCAACACTCTCTAGACTCAGCTCGGATTCAGCTCTGACTAAGGCGAGTTCAAGCGGATCCTCGGTAAGAATCTCCTCGATCATTCCCTCATGCGGCTCTAATGGATCACCTTCTTCTTGGACAGTGAAAGTTTGTCCATCCAGCATCGGTTTCTTGAGCATCTGATCCATCTCAAACTTCATCACAATATCTCCAAGGTGGAGATCAATCTTCCCTTGTCGGACATCAATGATATCTCCAACAGTGCAGAGGAACGGTCTGCCTAGGATCAGGGGATCATTGGAATCTTCCTCAACTTCCAGAACAACGAAATCGGCAGGAACAATGGTGTTTCCAACCAGAACTTGAAGATCTTCTAGGATCCCAACTGGAGACTTAACAGATCGATCAGCAAACACTAGGGACATCCTGGTAGGCTTGAAGTCCGAGTATCCAAGGCGCTTAGCCACAGTGTACGGCATGAGGTTTATGCTCGACCCTAGATCGACCAATGAGCATGAGAAAAGTGTTCTCCCAATCTGAACCGAGAGAACAAACTTTCCCGGATCACCCATCTTCTTGATCCTTCTGTTCTGGAGCACCGCGCTGCACTCTTTAGAGACAATCATGAACTCACTGTCATCAGATATCTTCCCAGAGATCAGTCCTTTGACAAAGCTACGCATGGATGGTATCATCTGGATCGCACTCATCAGAGGGAGCTTGACAGTTAGGTCTTCCAGCATCTTCCTGCACTTCATCTCTTCCTTATCCTTGCGTGTAGCCTTAGCTGGAACAGGGTAAGGAACCTTTGGTACATACTGACGAGCAGGAGAAGGTACTGCAGTTGGTGGAACAACCCCAGCGGGTCGCTCTGCTTCAGTCGGAACAGTCTCAGAAGGTTGTTCTGCATCATCCTCATCTGTGGGTACAGCTTTAGATGGCTGATCCGACTCCTTCTGCTTCCCCTTCTCAGCCGATGTGAATCTCCTGGAGTCTAGATCAGGCAGTTGCTTTCCACTCCTCAACCCTACTGCATTGTACTCCTTGGGGTTCTTGTCTGTTTTTCCAGGGAGAGTTCCTTGCTGTCTCTTCACATTCTCAACAGTCTGAGCAATCTGAATATCCATCTGTCTCATATGGCTTGAGACATTGTCATATTTTGCACTCAGGTCATTGAACATATGATTCATCCTGGTGTTGATGTCGTTTGTGACCTGGTTCAGTGCTTTCCCCTGGATCTGCTGTCCTTGGAGCAGTTGGCTCATCATATTGGCTAGGCTCTTCATGTCATCATTCGGAGCAGTCTGAGTCGGTTGTGCAGCTTGCTGATTAACCGGCTGTTTCTGGCTGTGGAATTGGGCATTCTGAGCTGGGTTGAGGACAAAGGTTCTTCCCTGATTGCCATAAGGCCTTTGGTATCCACTGTTCTGACCCTGGGTTCCTTGAGCTTTATCGTCTGGTTTAGGGGCGTTGAACAGGTGGGGATTGTTCCTCACGTTTGGGTTCGGGTGATAGTTCTTGAACTGCCATCCTTGCCCATTTACATAACTCACTTCATGCTGATCCTCAGCCGACTGACCTGCCTTTGATGTGCCTTCCGCGGTAGCTTTATCCTGAGGGGATTCTTCCATGATGAAGACCTGGTTCTGGTTACTCTTGATCAGCTGATCGACCTTGGCAGAGAGCTCATCGATCTTGCTATTGTCGATGCTCTTCACCTTCTGAGTGTGATCAGTCTCGCGGTTATTGTCAGCTGAGCTTGAGGCCATGTTCTCAATCAATTCGAATGCACCTTGAGTGGACTGAGTCATGAAATCTCCCTTACTGGCTGAGTTCAAAGCGTTCCTGTACTCCCAGCCTACTCCATCGTAGAACACTCCCAGCAGGCAGTCTTCCTCGAAACCGTGATGTGAGCACTCTCTACGGTAGACATTGAATCGCTCCCAAGCATTGCAGAACGGTTCGTCCACCAGCTGTTTGAAGGTCACGATTTTCTGTCTCAGAGCTGCCTTCTTCGATTTCATGTAGAAGTGGCTTAAGAAGGCCTCTCGGACTTGTTCCCAAGTGGTGAGTGATCCTGTGGGTAGTGAATCAAGCCAGCGAGCAGCTTTCCCATCAAGAGAGAAAGGGAACAGAGTACACTTGATGTAATCGGGTGGTACTCTATTCGCTTTAGTGAAACCACACATCTTCTCAAAGTGCTCGATGTGGTCCATCGGTATCTCAGCAGGAAGTCAATTGAAGATCTTCCTTTGCACTAGACTTATCAAGGCTGGCTTGATCTCGAAGTCTTGCCTAGTGCACGGTGGAGGGGTTATGGCAGATCGCGTAGCAGGCAGATTACGCAGCAAGTTTCTCTGCCCGATCTGGACCACTTCCTCCTGTTGGTTCTGCTGGTTCGCAGCATTCAGAGCAGCTTGCTCGGCAGCAGCTTGCTGCGCTTGGATCGTTTGCTGCATCTGCTGCATTTGCTGTTGCATGAGTGCAATTGCAGCAGTGAGATCATCTGCATGATCAGCCTTGTTGGTGTTCGTTGATCTCGGCTGTTGACGGTTCTGTCGTTCCAATCTCGCTAGTTCTTCGTTAGTAAGCTGATGCAATGGTCCTTGTGCGTTGCTCCGAGTATGTCTACTGGTCATGCACCTGGATCATCAGCTGAAACAAAGAAAATAAGACGAGTTAGATATCTTAGACTAGATATGAAACCGAAAATTAGAGGTAAAAAATCTGGTCCCCGGCAACGGCGCCAAAACTTGATACACTAAAAATGAATCCTTGCTACTGCCAAGTTAACAGTTGCAATTGTAGTATTTGAGATTCAAATCCAGAGGACCAGTCTACACTCTAGTTCTATGAGTTCCGAAATCAAGCTAAGAAGAAGATAAATATTTGGTTTAAAAAGGTGACGTAGAGAACAAGTAAAAAGCACAAGCGATGAATTCAATTTAAAAGGAGTTAATCTAGGATGAATGCGAGTGATCTCAATCACGACCGAGCAGCTATTCAGGTTCGATGCAGTTCTATCTAGAACTCGGAGAACAGGCTAGAACAACACACTGTCGTGTAGTTGATCCTTTCACCGATCAGACCCAGCTCCTAAGATGTCGCTTGGTCTGAGATCTGATGGTGAACCTTAATGAATGACTTCGATCTGTTCACAATGCACCTTAACATCTACTTTCGTGTGGCTAAGGATGCAGTGCTCATTCATACAAGATCTAGCAACCTATTACACTTTTGATGCACAGATTTACTTGGGATCAAACGCTAGATGATCAGTTTAACGCAGGCATGAAACAATGAATGAATGAAGATTTACTAATTGATAACCTATCTATGCTCAGTCGCAAATGCACTCTATCACCCTAGATCAACAGTCGACTACTCAATCATGATGCAGAGAAAAACAACAGATGAAACTGAAATACTCATGATCAGATTAAGAAGAAATAAACTAGGGTTCAGGTTGTTCTCTCGAGTGAGATGAAAGCCGTCGCCCTTACAAAAGCTTGAATCCAAAAGTATGAAACTTGTCTCTCGCAAAAACTAGCGTAAAAAAAATAGAAAATAGATAGATGGCGTTTTAATATTGAGGCGCCAATCAGAAGAAAAGAGATTAGGGCATCAGGGATTTAATTCCCGAAATAGGAGTTTCCATATTCGTCTGGAACAATCTCCGGATCACTCCGTTTGCTTGTTCCGCTTGCGATAGAACAATCTCGGGACTGTTCTCTTGAGTGTTCTCCGCAGGAATGCTCCAAAAGGACTTCTTTTCCTCAGGCACCTTCTCTTCTTCCTTCTACCAACTCCAGACCTGTAAAAGGTCAAAAAGGACTAGACTGACACGAATTAGTGACTTGAAACAAATGAAAATATATATACAATGATGTTAAAAACACCATATATCAGTAATTAGTTCCTTTAATGAAACTTTATTTTGTGACTTTGAGTCTTGAGTGCTAGTTTGGGAACAAAAACTTAATTTAGTGCTATCTTGGTCATTTTCTCTTTGAAAAACGAAGAAAGAAGAAGATGACGAGAAAAAGAGAAAAGATTTTTTTATTGTGGTCGAATTTTATAAATTAATAGGATATGATCTGTTTTAACTGGGTTTGGGTGGGCAATCTGTTTTATCTTATGGTTGGGTCTGTAAATTATCAAATTCACTAAACCCCTTTGTGTCTTTTACATTGTTTTGGTTGGAGAAAAAAATTAAAAAGAAATTAAATTTATGAAGGGAGATATTAGAATAAACATAGGAGGTAGCAGGGCAATATAGAATAAAGTCCATTAAAATTTTCTTATTAAGAGCATCAGACATTTTTTTTGGAAAGTATTCTACTTTGACCCAACTGAATAAAAACTATTCTCGTTACCCTACCAAAATTCTAACTATCCCACTTTTTTCCCATATTTTTCTTCTCCTTATTACCTTTAATATTATAATATTATCCCATATATTTCGGTCTCCACCGAATTTCTTCTATTTTTTAAAAATAAAAGCGGACCATGTTGGGCCCAAATATGACCCCCTAGCTAGTGATAGACAATAGGAAATGATAACGGGCCGCGAAAGGCCCATCATGAATTCAATCTTCAAGAACAGCTAAGTCAGATCTGGAGGCTGTGAGCTGGAGATGTTCATCAGAGAGGTCAAGGAAAAGAGGCAGCTCGTTGACAAGTAAACAGGCGCAGTACCCGGTCAAAGAGGTAGCTCGTGGACAAATAAATAGGCGCAGGACCCGGTCAAAGGGGAGCTGTTACAAATCCCTCAAATCACGGAGGAGATCTCGGGAACCTGTTGGTAGCAACTGATGGAGCCTGGGGCTATTTAAAGAGAAAATCAATCAAGAAAAAGGGATCGGAACCCATTTCACACACAAGCTCTCAATCATCTAATTCTTTCTTTGTAAACGTTATAAACATCTTTGTAAACATATTCTTTACCCAAAATCATCAATAAAATCATTCATTCATCTTTTAAGTTCTTACGGGATTCAGCCCACGATTATCTTTCCCTAATCCTTTCCTAAACTATAACCTGACCTAAAATCAGGAGGTGAGTTTAATCCCTCACAATTGGCGCCGTCTGTGGGGAAGAAACAATGGAATCCCTTACTCCAACTTAAGGATGAATCCAGTCGATCAGACAACAAATTCATCTAACCGATGAACAGTATCCCGATAAACAGTACTCGGATGAACAGTACTGGATGAACAGTATCTCGATGAACAGTATCTCGGTGAACAGTATCTCGATGAACAGTATCTCGGTGAACAGTATCTCGATGAACAGTATCCCGATGAACAGTATCCCGATGAACAGTACTCGGATGAACAGTACTGGAAGAACAGTATCTCGATGAACAGTATCTCGATGAACAGTATCTCGATGAACAGTGCTGGAGCAGCCAACACGAGAACCTCCAATGGGATCGATCCAGGGCTCCCAGCCCTCGTTACCCCTCAGCACCAACCTGCTCCGAACCAGACGGAGGCTCAGCTCTCTGAGATCCGTCGCATGATGATGCAGCTGGTAGAAAAAGCTCAAGAAGGTGAGCATACAATGGCTAGCCGCTCGGCAGCAACGATTCGAAGAGGTCACTAGATCTCTAACCGCAACAACCCAACCACCGCAACGTCAGGGCTCGGGAGCTACCTTCCGAGATCGAATAACTGACCCCTCGTTCCCGCGAGGACATCTAGACTTTTCTCTTGATAACACTGGTTCAGGAGAACAGGGACCTGCTTTCCAAACGCCTCGTGATAGGACAGCGCCTGTGTTTAGTCCACCCCTCACCAGCGCTATGGGAAGCAACCTAGCATCAACCAGCTCTTTATCCGATCAGGTTACTGGTCGAAGTGCTCGCTTACCTCCTCCACCACCTAGCACTAGGTTGGGAGAAGGAGTATCCAATCCGTCCGGGGGCAGAACATCAGCTCCGGCGTTTCAGGCCAGAAACCTAAACACGAACCCGGATGAAAGGACGGATGCTGATCCTTCAGCTCGCCACACAATCCCGACTCGTCAAAATAACCAAGGGCCGGTGGGCAAGACAGCCCACCAAGCGATTGGGAGAATGATCGAACACGATTTCATCAGGGACCTGTTCGTCAGGTACCTAATGATGACCCGACTGTCCTTCCTTTAGAGGGACCCGAGGCTATTCGCAGATATATGGAGCGAACTCACGCAGCTCTCCAAAAATTGGGAGTTCAAGTCCACAAGGCAACGAGCTCAGCTCCCGAAATCGAGAGCTTGATTGAGGATACCTGTGGAACTCTATTCACTGACAGAATTGCCAGCTCTTACGTAAGATATACCCGAAAAATTAAGATCCCCGAATACAACGGGACCTCGGACCCGAAGGCCTACCTAAGAGCCTTTCGGCTAGCTATCGTGAAGGCTCACTTCACGAAAGAAGAATGCGATGCAGGTTACTGCAGGACATTTGCCGAAAACCTGGTCGGAACAGCCCTCGAATGGTTCTCTGGTCTTGAACCAAATTCGATAGACAGTTTCGACCAGTTAAGTAATGCCTTCATGAAGCAATACTCGACTCACATCCTAAAAGCAAGCATCCGAGGCTGACCTCTGGAAAATTAAACAAGGAGTGGGAGACTCGCTACGAGCCTACATTGAAAAATTCAGAGCAGTGAGAACTAAGCTCTCGAATCCCAATGATCTAGTTGCCATCGAGGCTCTCAGGAGAGGTCTCTGATATAAATCAGAACTTTGGTCGGAGCTAACGCTCAATCCTCCCCCAACTATCGACGATGCTCTTCATAGAGCCTCCAGATATGTTAACCTGGAAGAGGAAACAGCTGCACTGGATAAACTCCACAAAAAATCCCAGAGTCATTCGAAAAACGAAACCTCGAAAGCAAGAGGACCTCATAAAAAGGGAACTCTCGAAATAATCAGACCCAGGGGGAACACTCCTATGCAATCGAGGAAGATAAGGAAGGAAAACATGTCGCCGCAGCAAATAAAACCCCTTGGTCAAAAGGACATGATGAGAACAAACATTGCTCTTACCATGATCGGAAAGGGCAACCGAGGAATGTTGGGACCTCCAACGACAACTGGCAGTTAAATTTGCTGCCGGAGAAAAAAGGGCTTGGACCTCAAGAAACCACAGCCCTACCAGAAAAGAGGTCCCAGAGTACCTCACCGAAACGAGAAAGGTCTCCTAAAAAAGAGACCAATTCACCACCCCCAGCTCCTAAGAAAAGAGTCGACATGGTCCTCAGGAAGCTCCCCCAAGGAAAAAGCCCACAAGTCGAGGCCCTCCTGAGCAAACCGCTACCTCAATCGAGCCCCAGCTCAAGGGTAGGCTACATCCTCGGAGGATCCGATATTTCTCAAGACTCCGTTAATTCTATTAAAACTCATGTACGGAAGGCTGTGTCTAACACTCAATCCAAGCCTTCTAACCCTGAGTCGAACAGTAAGATCTCCTTTTGGGAAAGTGAGACGTCAAACCTTGACAGACCTCACGACGATGTCCCGTCACCCTGAACATCGCAGGGTACGAAGTACCCAAGCTCATGGTAGACACCGGGAGCTCCGTCGACCTCATTTTCTATAACACCCTAAAGGGGATGGAAATAGATGAGTACGAAATCGTCGACCAGAAAGCTAGCCTCATAGGCTTTTCCGGAGAAAACAGCTACCTCATTGGGAACTATTAAGCTCCCAATTATAGCTGGCGGAATCATGAAAATGATGAATTTCGTAGTCATCGACAGACCTTCCCCGTTTCACGCGATCCTAGGAAGACCTTGGATCCATAAAATGAAAGCAATAGCTTCAACTTATCACCAAAGTGTGAAATTCCCGACACCTGCAGGGATATCTACCGTGCATGGTAACCAAAAGATCTCCAGGATCTGTTACCTGGGAGGATTCAAAATTCTCAAAGAATCACCTCGATAGCAATTACAGATCCAGGAGGGTCGTGAGATACAACAGAATATTCGAGGCTCATAAGAACCTCACCGAGCAAGTTAGTATCGACGACTCAAATCCTGAAAAGCAAGTGAGTATCGGATCCGAGCTACCTCTCGAGACTAAGAAGGAGCTCATCGACTTTCTAAAAAGCAACGTCAAAACCTTTGCATGGACCACCAGAGACATGAAGGGTATAAACGCCGACGTCACTACTCACAAGCTTAATGTAGACCCCACTTTCAAACCGATCAAACAAAAGCGTCGCAAGCAAGGCCTAGAAAAGGCTCAAGCTGTTAACAACGAGGTTGATCGACTTATGAATGCTGGGTCCATTCGTGAGGTACATTACCTAGACTGGCTAGCTAATCCAGTAGTTGTAAAAAAGAAGAACGGAAAATGGAGAATCTGCGTAGATTTCACCGACCTAAATAAAGCTTGTCCCAAAGACAGCTTCCCGTTACCTCACATCGATCGTTTGGTCGAGGCCACTGCTGGCCACCAGCTCCTGTCCTTCATGGATGCCTTTTCAGGGTACATTCAAATCATGATGGATCCCGACGATCAACAAAAAACTGCATTCATAACTGAATGAGGGACCTATTGCTATAAGGTCATGCCATTCGGTTTAAAAAATGCAGGAGCTACCTATCAAAGGCTAGTGAATAAAATGTTCGCTGGCCAGCTCGGGAAAACCATGGAGGTCTATATTGATGATATGCTAGTCAAATCCTCAATTGGAGAAAACCACATTTCCCACCTAAGGGAATGCTTCGATATCCTCAACGAATACGATATGAAGCTTAACCCTGCTAAGTGCATCTTCGGGGTACTTTCAAGCGAGTTCCTCGGCTACCTCGTAACCGAAAGAGACATCGAAGCCAACCCAAAACAGATAGCTACCTTTCTGGAAATGCCGTCACCTAAGACAACCAGAGAGGTACAGAGATTGACTGGACGAATCGCAGCATTAAATCGATTCATATCCAGGTCCACCGATAAGTGCCTCCCATTCTACAAAATTTTAGAAAATAATAAGAAGTACTTATGGGACGAAAAGTGCGAGGAAGCCTTCAAACAATTGAAAGCTTACTTCTCCGAACCTCCGATCCTGGCTAAACCAGTATGGGAGAACCGCTATATCTTTACCTCGCCGTATCAACCGCTGTAGTTAGTGGTGTGCTGGTACGAGAAGAGCAAAACGAGTAAAGACCTGTCTATTATACCAGCAAGAGTCTGATAGACGCCGAAACTAGATACCCTACTATGGAAAAACTAGCTCTAGATGTCGTAACAGCTACCAGAAAATTGCGACCTTATTTCCAATCGCACTCAATCGTCGTAATGACTTCACAACCATTACGAACAATTTTGCACAGTCCTAGCCAATCATGACGATTTGCTAAATGGGCAATAGAGCTCAGTGAATACGATATCGAGTATAGACCTCGAGCAGCAGCAAAAGCTCAAGTCCTTGCCGATTTCATAATCGAGCTAGCTTCCGAACAACTAGACTTGGAAACGGAAGCTCCGAAGTGGAGTCTGTACATTGACGAGCATCACCAAGACAAGGTTCCGACATCGGTCTAAGGCCGACCTCCTCAGCTGGAGAAACCATCCAACAATCCTACAGGCTCGGATTCAGCGCTTCTAATAACGAGGCTGAATACGAAGCATTAATTGCAGGATTAAAACTCGCCCTAAGCCTCGGAATTCGAGAGCTGAACGCTTATAGAGATTCACAGCTAGTAGCTAGCCAGTTCCACGGCAAGTATGAAACAAGGGACGAAAGAATGGGGGCATACCTAGAAGTTGTCCGGAACCTCACTAAGCAGTTCAACAGATTTGAACTAACGAGGATCCCACGAGGAGAGAACTCCTCAGCAGACGCGCTGGCTGCTTTAGCGTCAACATCAAACCCCCTCGTAAAACGGATCATACCCGTAAAGGGAATCGAAAAACCAAGTATCGACATAGCTACCAAAGCTGAGATCGATAGCAAGCCGAAAGAGCAAACGGAAGGTAGCTACCCCCAGACGGTAGCAACCCAAGTTCTTACAACGTACTGGTTCCCAAAAACCAGAATTCGTAGCTTTAAAAAGCATACCTCTGGGGGCAAGATCCAGACCTCGGATTCACCTGTCCACGCAGCCAGGACCAGGAGTCGTTCTGCTTTTGAAAGCGCATCCGAAGAAACGACCCAGACTCCGGAGAACAACACCAGAACTGGAGATATTCCTCAGAATTCAGATTCCTTCGAGCCTAATCCGACCAATATCTCCGGGGGCAATAAGACATCAGGTCACGACACTCAGGGACCTGAACAAGACACATCAGGTCACGACACTCAGGGACCTGAACAAGACCCGCCCTCATCTCTTCATGACAAAATCATTGGAAGAGAGGATTGGAGAATACCGATCATGCAGTACATCTTGTAGGGTAAGATTCCCCCTCAATAAGTGGGAGGCCCGAAAACTCAAAGCATTAAGCGCAAGATACTGCATAATCGAGTCAGCCCTCCATAAACGAAGCATTTCTGGACCTTACCTAAAACGCATCCATGGCCTCGATGCTATCAATCTTATGAAAGAAATGCATGCATGCTCCTGAGGAAACCACTCTGGGGGCAGAGCTCTAGCCATCCGAGTCAAAAGACATGGCTATTTCTGGCCCACCATTATCGGTGACTGCGAGGTTTACTCCTCTTCATGTGATAAATGCCAAAGGCATGCACCGATTATAAATCAGCCTGCGGAAAAATTATCCTCAATATCCGCTCAGTACCCGTTCATGAGGTGGTCCATGGACATCGTAGAACCACTCATAACGTCAGGAAGAGGAAGGCAGAAGCTACGTTCCCTCTTGGTCTTGACAGACTACCTCACGAAGTGGATAGAAGCTGAAGCTTTCCAACAGATAACTAGATTCGAAGTCGAAGATTTGTGTGGAAAGACATTGTCTGCCGCCACGGCGTCCCATATGAGATCGTAACCAATAATGGAGGACAGTTCATTTCTCGCGACTTCAAAGCATTTTGCGACAAGTGGAATATCCGCCTTACCTTCTCAACACCTCGACGACCTCAAGGTAACGGTCAGGCGGAGGCTGCTAATAATTCAATATTAGCAAACCTCAAGAAACGCCTCGTAACCAGCAAGAAAATCTGGTCTGAAAAGATACCTGAAGTACTTTGGACATGACGAACCACCCCGAGAAAGACTACAGAGGAAACCCTTTTCTCTTTAGCCTACGAAATGGAAGCTGTCGTTCCGGCGGAAACCTCCACTGGGAGCCTCCGTCGAGAGCTCTGTACGTCTGATCCCGAAGCTAACGACCATATCTTATCAGACAGCTTCGATTTAATCGAGGAACGACAAGACCAAGTTTTGCTTCAGATTCAAAACTATCAGCAAGTAGTGGCCTGACATTACAATTCCAAAGTCAGGCCCCAACAATTCGTTGTAGGTAACCTAGTACTTAGGAAAGTTTTCGAAGGAACCAAGGAACCAGATGCTGGGAAGTTAGGAACCAATTGGGAAGGTCCCTACCGGATTATCCACGTGGTACGACCTGACGTCTATAAGCTCCTGAAGGTGCGAACCGGAGTACCTGATATCAGATCGTGAAATGCCACAAATCTGAAGAAATACTATCATTAGGTACTTAAATTCCTCGAATTATGTTAGGCTTGACCCCTTGACTGGGTACGTAGGCAATTGTGTTATGAGTGCAACCCCAATCTCATTTTAACACTCTTTCCACCATGACGAAAGGGGGCATATGTTTGAGAACATAAAGCCCAAACAGCGATTGTATGATTATTGTGATACCATGTATCCTATTATCAATAAAGCAATTATCTTCGATAACTTGACCTTCGAACAAATTCAGGTCTCTACGAACCTGAACCCAAGGTCTTAAAATCCAAAATTCAGGTCTCTACGAACCTGAACCTAAGGTCCTAAAATCCTTCGAACAAATTCAGGTCTCTACGAACCTGAACCTAAGATCCTAAAATCCTTCGAACAAATTCAGGTCTCAATGAACCTGAACCTAAGGTCTTAAAATCCTTCGAACAAATTCAGGTCTCAATGAACCTGAACCTAAGGTCTTAAAACCCTTCGAACAAATTCAGGTCTCAATGAACCTGAACCTAAGGTCTTAAAACCCTTCGAACAAATTCAGGTCTCAATGAACCTGAACCTAAGGTCTTAAAATCCTTCGAAGAAATTCAGGTCTCAATGAACCTGAACCTAAGGTCTTAAAACCCTTCAAACAAATTCAGGTCTCCGTGAACCTGAACCTAAGGTCTTAAAACCCTTCGAATAAATTCAGGTCTCCGTGAACTTGAACCTAAGGTCTTAAAACCTTTCGAATAAATTCAGGTCTCCGTCAACCTGAACCTAAGGTCTTAAAATCCTCAGTAATCTCGAAGGTCTTAAAATCCTTCCAACAAACTCAGGTCTCCACGAACCTGGACCTAAGGTCTTAAAATCCTTAGTAACCTCGAAGGTCTTAAAATCCTTCAGGCGAAACCAAACTTCGACAAACCTAAATCTAAGGTCTTAAAAATCCTTAGAAACCACTAAAGGTCTTAAAATCCTTATCAAATCCCAAAAGGTCTTAAAATCCTTCAAGCAATATCAGGTCTCGACGAACCTGGACCCAAGGTCTTAAAATCCTTACCAAATCTCCAAGGTCTTAAAATCCTTATCAAATCTCCAAGGTCTTAAAATCCTTATCAAATCTCCAAGGTCTTAAAATCCTCATCAAATCACAAAGGTCTTAAAATCCTTATCAAACCTCAGAAGGTCTTAAAATCGTAAGCAAGTCTCAACGGGTCTTAAAATCCCACAAACAAATTCAGGTTCCCAAGAACTCCCTCCTAAGGTCTTCAGAGTAGCTCAGGTTCCTAAAAACCCGGAGCTAATCTCAATGTTTCAGGAACTCAAACTAAGGATCCTCGTAATCGAATGTACTCGAAATCTTCGAGACCTGATAAGTCATTGGACATTGTATATAATAATCACGATACATGTCCTAACCAAAACTTCCACTTGACAAAAGTCAATCTCATCCAAGAAACGATCAAACCAAGTCAAATGACTTAATACGAAAAACAAAACCGAAATTTGAATAAAAGGGTTTAAAAGCCTTCAGGCTAACGAGGGTTCAGAAGACCCTAAGGCTTAAAAGCCTCCCCAGGCTATAAGTCTGAAACGTAAACAAAGCCCATTGGGAAAAAGTCATGAAAAACAACATTACAATTCAAAAAGAGCCGCAGCTCTTAGACATCATTATCACGGGAGCTCATCCCGACATCCTTGTCTCCCTCGACTGGATCACTTTCTTTGGCTGGATCTCCCTCATCTGCCTCCTTGTCATCGCCCATCTGGGATGTCTCGACTGGAACTGAATCAGGGCCCACCAAACCTAAGTTAGAACCATACTCTCCGGAAAAGGATAGATTAAACATGTTAATCTCGAAAGTACCTGAACTCTCTGAGAATTGAGGAATGGGAAGCTTGCTGGCCGAGAAGTCGGATACTTGCTCCTTTTCATACGCAATCGTAGCCATCAGATTAAGCAAAGGAAATCTTCAATAAAGATAACTGTTGCTCGAGATCTCAACAAAAAGATTGATGCTCGGGGCTAGGTCTAGCTTCCGAGATAAGGAATCTTATCTCGAAAGCTGGGGGCAACTGTTGGGCCCAAATATGACCCCCTAGCTAGTGATAGACAATAGGAAATGATAACGGGCCGCGAAAAGCCCATCATGAATTCAATCTTCAAGAAAAGCTAAGTCAGATCTGGAGGCTGTGAGCTGGAGATGTTCATCAGAGAGGTCAAGGAAAAGAGGAAGCTCGTTGACAAGTAAACAGGCGCAGGACCCGGTCAAAGAGGTAGCTCGTGGACAAATAAATAGGCGCAGGACCCGGTCAAAGGGGAGCTGTTACAAATCCCTCAAATCACGGAGGAGATCTCGGGAACCTGTTGGTAGCATTTGACGGAGCCTGGGGCTATTTAAAGAGAAAATCAATCAAGAAAAAGGGATCGGAACCCATTTCACACACAAGCTCTCAATCATCTAATTCTTTCTTTGTAAACGTTATAAACATCTTTGTAAACATATTCTTTACCCAAAATCATCAATAAAATCATTCATTCATCTTTTAAGTTCTTACGGGATTCAGCCCACGATTATCTTTCCCTAATCCTTTCCTAAACTATAACCTGACCTAAAATCAGGAGGTGATTTTAATCCCTCACAGACCCCGCCTCTCTTATCAAATCCAACAGACAGACCCCATACCAACCCCACCCCTCTCCTTCCCACAGCTGTCCCTCTTGTCTCCTTTCTCCCATCTTGTTCCCTTTTCTCCAACCACCATCGACCATCTTCTCCCCTTTTTACTAAAATTGGCGATTTTGAAGCTTTTTTGAAGTAAAATCATACTTTTTTTTTCACAAAAGTTTCATAATAATATACTACTTATGTTCTATGTGTTATGAGTAATGAAAAATATCTACATATTGCTGTAAAAATCGTGAGAGTTATCAAAGAAAAATGAAAATAATGTTTGAAGAAGATTCTGTTTGTTCTCTATTTTTAACACGGTTTTGAAAGAAAAAAAAACATGAAAATGGTGTTAGGCGATAATGTGGGTTGTATAACACGTTATTAGTTGATTAAAAAGACTTAAACTGATGAGAAACTAAAGTTTTACTTAAAAATGGAAGTTTTAGGTATATTGTTATGAAAGGGGATGTTTAAAGGCGATTTTGTATATTTCTTCTTATTTTGCACTGTTTTAAACCATAAAAATTACAATAATGGTAGACGATATTTTGGGTTGTGTAACACCCTTTTGGTCAACTAAAAGTGTTAAATCGACAAAAGCAAAAATTTATAAGAACTAGTGGTATTACTAAAAGTTTGCGTGTATTACTTGTATTACTAGATCTACTATGTACCAAATATCTTGGACAACTTAGATTCTTTAAATGTTAACTAATCATAATTTTATTTTTTTAGGGAATTCTATTGTTTCTCCTATTACAATCATATGTTTTGACTATGGAGGAAGTTACATCACAGATGGGGCTGAGATAAAGTGGTTCTCGGGAGAAAATCAAATTCACACTCTAGTGATGAAAACATCTGTGGAAGAGGTTACATATTTGAATTGGTCGAGTGTATATGCAGAAAGATTAAGGTAAATGGAGATGGGATGGTGAAGCTTAGTTACTTTCCATTGGTATTGTATTCGAACAAGCCATCATATATTTGGTGTGATGAAGACGTTTTGGATTATCTCATGCAAGTAAATCATGATAAATGTAGAAGTGTTTTACAAGTGGAGATCAGCAGTGACATGGATGCTACATATGGTGGTCTGCCGCTTTCAGAAGATGATGATGGAACTGATGATGAAACTGATGATAGCTATGTTGGTCTTTCTGATGGAGAGGATACTGATACAGATATAACTTAAGAAGATGGAACCAAGGAAGATGGGACCGAGGAAGATGAGACTGAGAAAGATGAAGTTGAGCAAGATGGAGCTGAGCAAGATGAAACAGAGCGGGATCATGAGATGGATGGCATGATCACGCCTTACACAGCTGAGTAGCATGGGACTCTTGTGATTTTAACTATGTGTAATATGTGTAATCTGAACTACTAGGTACTGCTGGAACTACTATGTGAGATGTGAACTACTAGGCACTACTTCGTACTACTCTGAACTACTAGAACTACTTTGTACTACTCTGAACTACTAGGAACTACTTTGTACTACTCTGAACTACCAAAAACTACTATGTATTACTATTTGTTATGCTTTGTTATGCATGTTTCTAAGAACCTTAATTTTCTTCTTATTATTTATTTTTAAAAGATGTATCTCGTAATACCATTATGAGATGAATTTCAAAAAACACATATTTTCTATAAAAAATTCTGCCAATGTGTTATATACAGTCTAAAACTGTCTAAAAATATTGGTATTACTAATTAATTTAGTTTAATGACGTTGTATTACTAAAAAATGTTATAATTTGCAAAAATATTACTATGAAGAGTGAAATATTATTACTACCTTGAGTACTACTAAAAGTAAGATAAATATCATTTTAACATTCAAACATGTTTGTTTAATATTATCTTTAACATGTTTTAGACATGTGCCATATATATATTTTACAATGTGTTACACGTTTTAGACATGTGTCTTAGGTTTATTTTTTTTATTTTCATGAAGTGTTGACAATGTTTTTGTCTTAGTAATACCTGATAAACCAAGTAATACAAATTTGCTTTCTTGGGACATGGATTGCCTTGTCTTCAATTAGACCAACCCTGCTTCAAGACAGTCACACAACACAAAGCATCCTACATAAATTTTACGACACAGAACATTCAAGTTTTACAGACCAACAACAAAAAAAAAACATAAAACATAGCATCCTAGATAAGTTCACATGGATTCAACACAAGTAAGACTTAGATATCATCCTACATAAGTTCAAAACAAAAACCAAGATACATAATAAACATTGAAAATATGGCAACCCACAAGTCTTCTAAGCCTCAGCCTTTCTTTTATGCTTCTACTTTGGCTCTTCGATCTCATCAGTCTTCACTCCGTGAAAGGAATTTGCACCCACTGTGATAGATCAAAGACCATAAAAATATTTCTTTTGAGTAGCCAAGCTGAGCAAAAAAAAAAAAGTAGGTTTAAGAATTTACAGCTAGAGGATCTCCACCAGTAACGAAGTATGCCAATTACATATAAGAATGTCTCCTCACGATATGTCAGTAACATCACTGAAAACCCACAACAAAAGCTTTGAAATTAAACTGAAAATGAAGCTAGTTAACGCCCAAAAAAATAATAGACTGAATTTTCATGAAGACTCACAGCAGCAGATAAAAGTTTTCACTTTTGATACTCAAAACAACTAATGGCACCAAATGTGTATAGCTAAGGAACACAATAGATGTAATCAATCTTCCATGCTTCCATAACTTCAGGCCCAATATTGAGAAACAAAAAGACATTCTTATATGTACTTGGCATACATGACTACTTGATCAAAAAAAGAAGACTACTTAAACCACACTTACACATACATGACTACTTAAACTACACACTGACTTAAGTCACATTACAATAATAACAGCAACAATTACCTATGTTGATCACTGATCTCAATTCTCTTCACTTAACCAATAATCACTCAGTAAACCAACAAAGTAACACAAACAATTGATATAAATGAAAACTTTAGGTCAACAAAGAAGGAGACTACATACTCCGGTGAGAAGAGAACGAATCAGTAATGGGAGTATCTCTATCCAGCGAAACAGAACATCTCACACCAAGCCCTCGACTTCATAGGAACCATATTTGCTGCTGATTGGAACGTATAAGTGAGCTAAAACTCCGATGAGCTTCGAGTTCTACACACCCATCGTTTCTCTCGTGCAGCAACAAGTGAAGTGAGCCGCCGCTGACACTTGTTCCCCTGCTGTAAGAAGAGGCCCTACGCCTCCTTCCTCGATGATAAGCTTAGTGTAGCGATCGCTATTATGAACAAGAGAAACGAGGGAAGCGGCGACATCGGAGCGGTCTTCAAGGGATCCGGTGTGGAGAAGAGCAATATGCTCCTAGATGAGGCAGAGTGTTAGAACCGAGTTCGGTCGAAACTAGTAAAGAGAAGACGAAGAACTCGTATGTGGGTCTAACAAAGACGTTTTATAGATGAAGGTATCAGGACCTGGTTACAGAGGAAGTGTAAAGAGAAGGACAAGGCGGAGCTCGAAGAGCTAGCCGGGAAACAATACAAGATAGCGGATAGAGAGGAGTGAAAACCCTAGATCTAGCCGCCTTGTGAGTGTGTAAAAGTGTGGATCCCTTTTACGTCGCTTCTCCCCTTCCTTTTATAGACCGTCTTCTCGAATTCGCCCTAACCTTCGCTCTTCTGGATGGGCTTTGTCAATGTGCCGACTAAATGGGCCTGCTGTCGTTTAGTCGTTTGGTCGCCAGAAATGTCTTCCCGGGCCGCGCTTATCGGCCCATCATCTGGTCGTCATCTTTTGGTCAACATGGCGTGTGTTACTGATTTACCGGGCCCTTGGAGGGGTGTAATCCTCCTCCTACAGTAAGTCCCCCCCAGTTTGTCTGTTGATTAGCGCCAGTCTAATCCTGACGGACTGTTCGCTGGATGGGTTTGGTGAATCCGTGAGTTCCGGTCTGGGGATCTCCTGGCATTTGCTTCTGTTGTCGAGTCTCCTTTACTCGCTGGTTTGCGTCCTCGAGCCTTCGGGGAGCGACTCTACTCGCCAGCCAGACCGTTTCGTCGCGACATTTTCCATGCTTTCAAAGGACGGTTCTACTCGCTGGTTCGGTTCACCGAGTCGCGGTATGATTTCGTGGCCTCCGCAAGCGGTTTTACTCGCTGGTCTTGGTATCGCATATGGCTTCCGAGAGCGATCTTTACTCTTTGGGTTTGCTCGTTTGGTCGCGACATCGAACACTGCTTCTAAGATTGAATTAACTCGCCTGCTTTGCTCGTTTAGTCGCACCGTGTTTTGGCTCCAAAATGCGATTCTACTCGCCAACTATACTCTTTAGATCGCGTGTTCTTCTTTGTGGTCGTGCATGACGCTTTAGTCGCTGCTTTAGCGAGTCTAGAATCGACTTTACTCGCTAGCTTTGCCCTTCGGATCATGCCATGCCCCTGCGATCTGGGAAGCGAATCTACTCGCTAGTCGTTCTTTATATCGCGTGAGCAGGCGAGTAGAAGCATCTTCTGAGAACCGGCTTTCTCGTTGACGTGCATCCATTTGGTCGCGATGTGTGCTCGCGCCTTCGAGAAGTTTCTAGTCGATTGGTCTGCTCCCATAGTCGCGGTTTTCGCCTCGTGGTCTTCGAGAGCGAGTCTACTCGCGGGTTTGAACGCTTTGGTCGCCGCTTTTAGCGACTCCAAAATCAATTTTACTCGCCTGATTTTGCTCTCCAGCTCGCGTAAAACTCTTGCGATCCCAGAGGGGAAGTTTTACTCGCTGTCGTTGCAAAGAACAGTCGGCAAGGCGTGTTTTCACTCGATGGTTCATTCGGAGACACCCTCGTGGTATCGGACGACAGTTTACTCGTCGGTTTCGTGCTCCTCTGGCTGCGTTTTCTTTTTTCTTTTGCTTTGTGGTTTTTGAGAGTAGGTTTACTCGCTGACTTTGCGTATTCGGTCGTGAGTTTTCGTCGTTGCTTCCCTTAAGGTCCGATCCTACCGGTTTTACACCGGTTCGGTTTCGGTTTGATCAAACCCTAATCTTTGGTTAGGTTCCGGTTTGATCAAGTTATTAATCCTCGGTTTACTTGGCTAATTGGACCGCCGCGAGTCAGGAAAGAGAAAACACAGGCCTAATTAAGGCCCGTTTAGGCCTTATTAGACCTAATGATGGCGCTTTGGGAATCGTGCTCCTCCCTTTGCTATAAATAGGCAGGTTTGCTCCTCTTTTGTCATTCTTCTCTGCAATCTCAGGTATCCTTCTTTGCTCTCCCTTCTCTCTAGTTTTCTGTTTACTTTCTCTCTCTAAGTCTGCCGGTAAGTTTCGTTGCCTGGGTAGTTGTCAATGCCGTCCGGGAAAAGGTTATCACGAGAGGAGAAAAGGAAGGCTGTCGTCTGCGCTTCCGATCGGAAGAAAGCTGGGACGCCAAATGATCCTTCCGATCCACCGCGTAGCACCGTCACGATCGGCGCGACAAACACGTCTTCTGAACAAGATCCGGCAGTCGCTGATTCGCGACAGGAAGAGAACGCAGAGAGGGCTGAAGGGAACGTCGGTTCTTCTCGTGAAGGCACAGGGAACGAAGGACTCGAGGCGCAGGCGCGTTCTTATAGGGTACCGATGTTTCGACTCCGCAAGAAGAGCGTAGAGCCCCCAGAATATAGGCCTACACGCTATCGCTCTGGTGATTCTTTCAAAGTGCTTCCGGCGATCCCTCGAGACACTTTACGCGATCCTTGGATCGAGGGGCAGAGTTGGAAGAACGTGTTCCCGAGCTATTCAACTCACAGCAGCGTGAAGCATTTGCTGAAGAGCTGCGGAGCTGTTGGGGTGACTTACCTTATCCCATCCGTTAGGCAGAGGCCGTGGTCGCCGCCTGTGGGGTACCAGTGCGTCTACGAATCCTACTTTGGCGTGGATATGAAGTTGTGGTTTCCTATTCCCCGTTTGATTACGGAGTACGTGCTTTGTCGGGGCGTGGCGATTACCCAGTTCTTGAATGGATCGTTCCGGATCGCTGTTGCTTTGATGGTTATGGCTGCTGATGTTAATATCCCGATGAGCGTGAGGACTTTTGAGGAGCTGACTTTCTTGAGATCTATGCCTCATGGTTTGCACTCTATAAAAATGCACCCATCCAACAACGTTCTGACCGGTCATCCAAACAAGATGAAGGATTGGCAGCAATACTACTTTTACATTAAGTCGGACGAGCATGCGTTTGATGAGCCGCCGAAAGACGACTTTTCGGTCCTTTGGGATCGTGAAATCGGTAGATCGTAGTTTCCTTTGAATCTCTTGATTTTATAAGTGTTAACCTGTTGGTTTTTTTTATGTTTTTGTAGTTCGCCATCCGAATACGATTGCATATCCGGAGAACTTCTTTGAGCACGCTCAAGCCATTGCAACACTTAGCCATCGCAGGTGGCCTGATCTTAGCGCTGATTGGATTCGTCGCTGTCAGGATCGCGTAGCAAGAGGTACTCGATCTTTTGTCTGCTTCATCGGCTAACCTTAACTTTTTGTTGACGATTCATCTCATTATTCCCTTTTTGCTGCAGAGGTTTGGCGATCAAGATTACCTTGCGTGGTTGTCCCCGGGAAGAAGCGTTTGTCGCTGTTTACGAGGAAGCAGCAGAAACTAGTAAACAAGGCAAGGAAGATGAAACAGACTCCCGACCTGAGCGCTATCTTGAAAGGGCAGCTAAAGTCGCTAAGTAAGAAGAAATCTGTCGCTGTAGTCGATGGCGAGTCAGCGGATGCGGTACGCGATGATCCTCCCCCAGTCGCGACTCCGGGTGTAACTGAAGATAATTATGCGGCCGCTGGGACTGAAAGGAGAGAGGAAGGGAAGAGTGATTCCCCCGTGGATAAGCAGGGATCCGTTCGCCCTGAAGATGAGCCTTCCGAAGCGCCCGAAGGAGCAGTGCAGCAGAAGTTGTCAAAGAAGAAGAAAGGGAAGAAGAGGTCCCGCGAAGGTTCTTCCAAGAAAGGGACCGAGGATTCGAACGCAAGTCTGGAGGATCTTGTTGAGTCTTCTGTGAAGGATCCTTCAGTGGAACGTCGTAAGAAGCAGAGGAAGGCGCAGTCTGAAGCTGAGCAGAGTTCTTCTCGCCAAGAGGATCCGTCGGCCGAGAATGTTGTTCCCGACGACCCTGTAGACGGTTTCATTCGCGATGAGAGGGAGGGAGAGGAGTTTACTCCTGCTCCCGATGCTTCTATCTCAAAGCAGAAGAAGGCTTCTGGAAATAGAGCCGTTGTCTCGCGAAGTGCCCCATCTCTGAGTGAAGGCGCTAGCGGCGGTTTCGCTGCTAAGGGACCCAGACGAACTTTCCTGACGTGGTAGACTTCTCGTATAACAAGAACACTCTCTTGATCTCCAACCCGATAAAATGCGCGGAGTTGACTCGACAGGTGAGAGGAGGCCCTATTGCTCTTCCACCGGTCGAGAATCTTTTCTTCAGGGAAGAGTACATTGCAGCTGCTCACGCCAGAAAAGTGGTAATTTCTCTTTTATTGTCTATTTTGGTTCGTTACTTTTGCTTTCTTTTTTGTTGCTTAAGTTGTTTTCTACTCTTTCCGCATTGCAGAGTGATGATATCATGAATCGCATGGTGGAGAGGTACGAAACCAAACTTAGGCTAACTCAAGCGCAGTTGGGGGCCTCCGAGAGTTCAGCTCGAGCCGTGGAGGCGGAGGTTGCTCGCGTTCGCAGGATGTACGAGATTGCGATGGCCAAAGCCGCTGAACTCCCGATCTGAAGACGAAGCTGCTGAACTCCCGATCTGCCGTCAAAATTCTTACCCGTGAGAAAGTTTCATTGGAGAAGGAGAAGAGAGGGTTGATGGAAGAGAGGGACGCTGTGGTCGATAAGCTCATATCGGAGAGGAAGAGACTTAGGGATTCCCGCGTCTATGAGGTGACCCTCGAGAGAGCTAGAGTCGAGACAGCCATGGTTGTGAAAGCTCAACGCTGTTTTGACAATATTCGAGACTACTCCGTTCGTCGTGATGAGTTCGAGGAAGCCCACAACTTGTTCGGGCAAGCATCTGGAACGCGGAAGAGCCTTGAGGCAGCTAAGGAGGAGGGTTTCGACGTTTGTCAGGAGTTGATTGATTTGTACAAGACTCAGGAAGAATCGTACAAGGCGAAGATGGATGAGCTCAAGATCGGCGACATTCCTGAGTCTGATCTTTCCCTTTCGCCGCTCGTACTTCCTTCCGCGTATGTGAGCGAGGAAGTTCTCGCCATTCTGGACAAATACAGAACAAACGATAGCTTTCTTGATCCAGGAACCTTGGTAAGGATGCAATCTCCCGATGATTCCTTCGATATCATGGTGAAGAGAAGGAGCGAGAGCTCGAAGGTCGCGGATCAGGGAGCAGCCGACAAGACTGCCGATGGACATATCGGCGAAAGTGGAGAGGGACTTCCGGAGAGCTCGATCGCTGCGGCTCCGCCTCCGACTATTGATGGGGAAGCTTTGGTGATGGATCCGGCCGTACCGAAGGATCGTGTTGATCAGGAGGACCCGGCAAACTAGATCTCCATGTTGTTGTAATCTTAGAAACTGAGTAGTTTTTTTCCTTCTTCTTTTGTTGTTTCTGCTTCTTGAGGTTTTTAGGAGCCTCGTGTTGTTGTACTCTTCGAACTTATGTTATTTCGGCCTTTATTGGATGATCTCTCAGTCATTTAGTCCTTTGTGCATTCCTGACTTAGCGTATTCATCAAATCTCGCATTGTAGCCTATTTCACCTTAGTGATCTTCAGAACTTCTGAAATGAACAGGGGCTTTACTCGCGGTGTTCTGTTGCGGCTTCGAGAGGCCACTCGACTTGCCGATCTTGTGATTGCAGGCTCGCGGGAAGTGGCAATGGAGCGCATCCCTTTGTCGCTTGTTGAAGAGCACTTAGCTGCTCCAAAATCAATTTTTAGTCGCTTTGTTTACCCTCATTCCAAAAGGTGGTTCTGGTCGCTGGCTTTTAGCTGCTCCAAAATCAATTTTAGTCGCTGACTTTGTTTACCAAGTCGCGACATTTCTTTCCTTCCTTCAAAAATGCGGTTTTCCTCGCCAGGTTTCTGTTTCGAGTCGCAGTAAGTGGCGTCGAGGCGCGCATCTCAGCCGCTGACTCGTTTTCCACGTCGCGGGACATATATATATCTTTTTGTTTTGTTATAGCTGCACCGGTTAAGGCTGCCTACGTACCTCTGAAGAGGATCAAGCCATTCGTAGTTCTTTGGAGTCGAGTAAGAGTGACGCGGAGGGTGCACTTACTCGATGTGTTTTGGTTATAGCTGCACCGGTTAAGGCTGCCTATGTATCTCCAAAGAGAATCAAGCCATTCGTAGTTCGTTGGAGTCGAGTAAGAGTGACGCGGAGGGTGCACTTACCCGACTCTCTTTTTTTTTTTTTTTTTTACAATAGGGCAAGAGTGGCTCGTGAAGCGCACTTGCACGATTGTTTGGTTAATGAAGCGTGTTCGTCGCCTGCTGGGTCGCAACGGAGCTAGGCGGAATAACGCTTAAGATGCATGGAATTCCATGCTCGAGGGACTGCTTCACCGGTTGATGTTTCTAGACGATAAACCCCATGTTTGACTACTTGTGTGATTATGTATGGCCCCTCCCAATTAGTTCCAAGCTTGCCAGCCTTCCACTCCTTAGTGTTCTCAAAGACTTTTCGAAGAACGAGATCACCTTGTTTAAGAGGGCGCGACTTGACCTTCTTGTTATAGTAGCTCCCAATTTGATGTTGGTAATTCTTGATTCGAAGCAGGGCTTGATCGTGGTGTTCTTCGATTGCGTCAAGGGCGTCGAGTAGCATACTTTGATTGAGCCCAACGTGCTGGGGCATTCGTGATCTGCGGAGACTGGTAACATTAACTTCGGCGGGAGCCATCACTTCAACGCCGTAAGCCATGGAGAATAGGGTGCACTTAGTCGCGGAACGCGGCATGGTGCGGTGAGACCAGAGGACACCGTCCAGCTCGTCGGCCCAGCAGCCTTTTTTCAAGTCGAGTCGTTTCTTTAGGCCGTCGATGATCGTATGGTTGGACGACTCTGCCTGGCCGTTACTCTGCGGGTATCGCGGCGTTGCGGTGTTCAAACGGATTCTCCATTTGTAACAGAAAAAAGCGAAACTGATGCGATATGAACTGCGATCCGTTGTCTGTCACGATCTCGTAAGGAAGACCGTGACGGCAGATGATGTTGCACCAGACGAACTTCTGGACTTCCTTGTCGGTAATGTTGGCGAAGGCTTCCACTTCGATCCATTTGGTGAAATAGTCAGTAAGGACAAGGACGAAACGCTTTTGTCGTGAATTCGGCATTGGCCCGATGATATACATTGCCCAACGCATGAACGGATATGGTGCCGTAAGAGTGCGCAACTGCTTGGTGGGGCAGTGGATCGTGGGCGCGTGTCTTTGGCATTTATCACAGCGTTTAGCGTAGGATTCGCAGTCGGAATTGAGAGTGGGCCAATAGAAGCCTTGACCTTGAACTTTAAGTGCTAGAGCTCGTCCTCCGGAGTGATTACCCGTTGCGCCTTCGTGATTTTCAGCCATGACTAGTCGCGTTTCGTCGCCTGATATGCATTTCAAGAGGACCTTGTTGGCGTTCCAACGGTATAGTTCGCCGTCGATGTACCACTGCAAGCGCCATTTTCTCGAGAGTGGGATAGCGGGTTTCGGCTTCGGTCATGCGTTTGCTCGTGTAGAAGATTGGTTTTTGCTCCCCCCGGTCTTCGCGTATGAGCACGCTACTGACGGCGATAGGCGTGACGGCAATATAGAGGGTGAGAATGTCACCTGCTTCCGGTTTCGAGAGGACCAGAGGAGTGGTCAGATACTGCTTAAGTTGGCTAAAGGCCTCCTCGCATTTGTCGTCCCAAATGAATCGTTTTTTCCTCGCAACAATTCGAAGAAGGGAAGTCACTTGTCGGTAGATCGCGAGATGAACTTGTCGAGCGCTGCTACTCGGCCAGTGAGGCGTTGCACTTCTCGGCTGTTCTTGGGGCTTGGGAGGTCGAGGATTGCCGATATCTGTTTGGGATTAGCTTCAATACCTCTCTGAGTGACGATGTATCCGAGAAATTTGCCGGACATCACGCCGAACGTGCATTTAGCCGGGTTCAGTTTCATACCGTACTCGTTGAGTGTTGTGAAGCAGTTCTTGAGGTGCGTGAGATGATCCTCGGCTTGGAGCGACTTGATCAGCATGTCGTCGATCTAGACGTCCATCGTGGAGCCTAGTTTGTCGGCGAACATGCGGTTGACAAGGCGTTGGTAGGTGGCTCCCGCGTTTTTAAGGCCGAAGGGCATTACCTTGTAGCAGTAGGTTCCTCTATCTGTTATGAACGCCGTCTTCTCGCGATCGTCAGGATGCATCATTATCTGGTTGTATCCAGAGAATGCGTCCATGAACGTTAACAGGGCGTTTCCAGCAGTCGACTCGACTAAACGGTCGATGTGTGGGAGAGGAAAACTGTCTTTTGGGCAAGCCTTGTTCAGATCCGTGAAGTCGACGCAGACTCGCCACTTTCCGTTTTTCTTTTTGACGATGACAGGGTTAGCGAGCCAGTCGGGGTATTTGACTTCCATGATGGAGTCGGCGGCGAGTAAGCGATCTACCTCGTCGTTGACTACCTTTGATCGTTCTGGTCCTAGCTTTCGGCGCTTCTGGCGGATAGGCTTAAAGGTGGGATCGACGTTTAGCTCATGAGAGGTAATTTCTGGGTCGATCCCTTTCATGTCGGATGTAGTCCAAGCGAAGGTGGAGACGTTCTGACGGAGAAACTCGGTGAGTTGCTGCTTCGTATCATCCGGGAGGGATGCTCCAATGCGGATCACCTTGCTAGAGTCGGCATCGTCGAGGGGTATGTCGAGGACCTCCTCTTGCTGGGGAAACGCTTTTTGCAAGGGGTTTGAGACGGTGTTGACATGCGATGTTTGTCGCTGAAGCTTTATGGTCGCGATCAACAGATCTCTAGCGGCTTGCTGATCGCCCCGTAGTGTTCGGATCTTGCCGTCTGGACCTGGGAACTTGACGCATTGGTGGTAAGTCGATGGGATTGCTCGCATCGAATGCAGCCAAGGGGTGCCTAGGATCGCGTTGTAAGGGGCTTTAGAATCGACAACCGAGAACTTAACGGTCCGCGTCGTGCCACATGCGTACACTGGAAGGCGGATGGTGCCGATCATGACTTCGGAGGAGCCGTTGAAACCCATAAGAGAGCGGGATGACAGTTTCATACTTCCCGTGTCGATGCCCATCTTGTCGAGTGTGTCTCAGAAGATCAGATCGACGGAGCTGCCAGTGTCGATGAGGATTTTGGTGACTTGGCAGTCACCGATTCCGAGTTCGACGAGGAGAGGGTCGTTGTGCGGCATTTGGATGCCAAGGGCGTCGTCAGGCGAGAAAGTGATTTGATGATTGTTCTCGGGTTTTGTCGGCCACTTACGCGAGGATGTTGCATGACGACGGTAGTCTTTAATGGACCTGACGGAATCACCGCAGGGCGGGGATCCACCCATGATAACGTTGATGACGGTGTCTTTGTCTTGGTTAGAATGCTGAGTTCTAGAGGCTTCGAGATTTTGCCGAGGATCGGAGTACAGAGGGCGATCGAGCTGACTTCGCAAATCCGGTTTCCTGGAATTGAGTTTTTCTCGCAGATCTACGGGGCGGGGCTTCATGGGACTCGGATTATTCAATCGGCAAGTCTTGGAGGAGTTGATCTTCTCGCGGAGATCGGAGACATGACTGACTGCATCTGCCGCTGGTTTTCCCTTTCGGTTGAGGAGGTTCCGTAGGTCGCTAGGTGACGGGCGGCCTAGCTGAGCGCGCAGGTCTGGAGGAGAAACTTGTTCAGGTTCGTCGGGTGAAGGTTCCAGTTGCGTCAGGAAAACATTGATGCGTCTTCTCGCCCTCGGGAGTTCGCGATCGTCTGTTTCCTTGGTGGACCTCGCGAAAACAGTCTCGACGCGTCGCTGGTTTCTCGGTGACTCCTCGTCGCTGGACGAGTTACCCTTTTCCGGTGATGTTGGAGTTGCTTCTTCAGGTGTCGCTCGCCTCTCTTGCTGAGGGGCTTTGCCTTGCGACTTGCTTATTTTTCTATCCTTGTTCTTGCTCCAGCTCGCGGGTCCCCGCGCTCTAGGTTTCGGAGGTTCGATTTCGAGTTTCCCGTTCTCAACAGAGGAGAGAAATTGTTCAAAGAGCGTCTTACATTCTCTGGTGTTATGCGACTTAGCGTTGTGGTAGTCGCACCATTTCTCGGCTCCCGGGGGCCGAGAACTCACTGCTGCGGAGGAATCCGGCGGTTTTCCGTCGGT
Source organism: Raphanus raphanistrum subsp. raphanistrum (assembly GCA_019706035.1). NCBI lineage: Eukaryota > Viridiplantae > Streptophyta > Magnoliopsida > Brassicales > Brassicaceae > Raphanus > Raphanus raphanistrum. Next base: position 33,634,428 of record CM033984.1, read on the forward strand.
TTCGCGGTTGTAAACGTTCCATCCTTTCTCGCGCATGACATTCGTTGACGCCGGGGAGCTCTCTTCGTCGACAGCATACACGAAATTCTTCTTTTGGGTTGCTCGGTCGCCTGACGAGTGTTGTCGCGGCTCATGTCGACTATCCGCGTTCTTCGCGCCGGTTTTGTCGACTGTTGCAGCTTTAGACGCATTTAGCTTGCCTATAAGGGCCTTCGTGTCTTCTTCCATGCGGATAAAGTTATGGGAATGTCCGATGGCGTCAGAAAGAGACGTCGTTGGATTCCTGTAGAGGTCATCTCGGAACACCGAATGAACATACAACGTGTTCTTAAACGCAGCGACCGCGACGCTGTCTGGTAAGACGACCTTCGAGACTATGGCCTTGAACTTCTCCATGAAGCTACGCAAGCTTTGATCTTTTCCTTGAGCGAGGTTGAAAAGATCGGATACTGTCGCGTCTTCCTGAGTGAACATGATATAGTTTTTGAGGAAGGCGGACGACAGGTCGTGGAAGTCTTTAATAGAATTCTCAGCGAGGCCCGTGAACCAAGTAAGAGCCGGTCCTTTCAAATCTGGGTTCGCAGGAGTAAACGGGGCGGCGTCTGGGTTGAGAGTACTAGGAGGAGCGCCGTGGTTCGCCGGGTCGGCGGTTATGTCGCTAGCGAACAGCTGTCGTCGGATAGTAGCAGTAGCCGCGTCTGGAGCACCGGCGAGAGGAGCGAGGAGCGCGGCGATTGCAGCGATTTGTTCGGTGGCTGCCTTTTGAGCAGCGTCTTGTCGGGCGAAACGCTCCATGATGGTGTCGACAAAAGCAGGGGATATAGGAATAGCCGTTACTGGGGTTGGGTCCGGCGTGTCGTGTTCATCGCCGGAAGTGGAACCTTCGGGGTTCTGACTCATCTTTGCTAACGTTACTTTGCTAGGCCCACGGTGGGCGCCAACTGTTAGAACCGAGTTCGGTCGAAACTAGTAAAGAGAAGACGAAGAACTCGTATGTGGGTCTAACAAAGACGTTTTATAGATGAAGGTATCAGGACCTGGTTACAGAGGAAGTGTAAAGAGAAGGACAAGGCGGAGCTCGAAGAGCTAGCCGGGAAACAATACAAGATAGCGGATAGAGAGGAGTGAAAACCCTAGATCTAGCCGCCTTGTGAGTGTGTAAAAGTGTGGATCCCTTTTACGTCGCTTCTCCCCTTCCTTTTATAGACCGTCTTCTCGAGTTCGCCCTAACCTTCGCTCTTCTGGATGGGCTTTGTCAATGTGCCGACTAAATGGGCCTGCTGTCGTTTAGTCGTTTGGTCGCCAGAAATGTCTTCCCGGGCCGCGCTTATCGGTCCATCGTCTGGCCGTCATCTTTTGGTCAACAGGGCGTGTGTTACTGATTTACCGGGCCCTTGGAGGGGTGTAATCCTCTTCCTACACAGAGGATGCGCTCGTTGGCGGTGATAAGAGGAAGACCAAGAAACGTCATTGATAGAGTTCTTTAACTGAGTAGACATCGTGCAGAAGGCGGCGGTGGGGATGATGGTGAAGACGCGCTTCATGATGCAGTTGGCTTGGCACTTGAAGACGAAGGAGAAAGCCTTGTCCAGTATCTACTCTGTGTCATCGATAATACGATGAGTGGGACACTCGTATACTAGCACGGGCAACCTAGCGGAGAAGACCAGCAAGCTTCTCAGTCTTCGTTTTGAGTTATGCGCAGTCCTGCAGCCTGCTTGAACCAACTAGCCTCATCAGCCGCATTCACCTCCTGGTTAGATAGTTGGATTTAAAACATGAATAGAATTTTAAAGAGGAACAAAGAAGATAATGAAAAAGGGGGAAAGTTTTTTTTTTATTGTGGTTTTCAATTTTTTTAATAAATTAATAGGATAGGATCCGTTTTGACTGGGTTCGGGTGGATAATCCGTTTATCTTATGGTTAGGTCTGTAAATTATCAAATTCATTAAACTTTTTTGTGTCTTTTACTTTGTTTTAGTTAGAAAAAGAAAATAAAAAAGAAATTAGATTTAGGAAGGGTTGTACTAGAATAAAGGAAAAATTTCTTAAAAATACACAGACTGAATTTTATTTGCTGAAAAAATACACAAACTTTTTAGGTTACCCAAAAATACACAGATTAATTTTGGTTGTCCATAAAATACATGAAATTTTCAATTTTGGAGGTTTCACACCTCCATTTTAACGACGTTAACTCTGATTAATAGAACGTTAAGACGCCATTAGAAGACGTTAATTCTGATTCAAAAGTTTATGTATTTTATGGACAACCAAAATTAGTTTGTGTATTTTTTTGAAAAGCCTAAAAAGTTCGTGTATTTTTCAGCAAAGAAAATTGAGTCTGTGTATTTTTAAGGAATTTTTTCTATTTTTTGTGCAACATCATATTTCTTTTATTCAAGATTTATTATAATCAGGTTTAGCAGTTTAGGTCTAGGCATTTTAGACGGATCCAAAAACTTGGACTGGAACTGACCCGAAAATATTTGGTCCAAAACCAAACCGAAAGTGTACAAGTATTTGTTAGGTCGAAAATTCTTCTATTCGAAAGAATCGAAACCGAAAAGAACTGATCCCAATAGACCCGGATCCAATAAAATCAACCTGAACCCAATAAAATCGATCCAAATCCAATAAGATTTTACAAATAGTTTATATTGGATATGGGTCGATTCAGATCAGTTCTTTTCGATTTTGATTCTTTTGAGTAAAAGAATTGTCGACCCAACAAATACTTGTACACTTTCGGTTTGGTTTTGGACCGAATAATTTCTGGTCAGTTCCGGTTCAAGCTTTTTAATCCGGCTAAAATGTCTAGATCTAAACAGGTAAACTTGATTATAATAAATCTTGAATAAAAGAAATATGATGTTGCACAAAAAATATAGAAAATTTCTTTGAAATACACAAACTTTTTTTTTTGCTGAAAAATACGCGAACTTTTTAGACTTTCCAAAAAATACACATATTAATTTTGGTTGTCCAAAAAATACATAAACTTTTGAATCAGAATTAACGTCTTCTAACGGCGTCTTAACGTTCTGTTAATCAGAGTTAACGTCGTTAAAATCGAGAAGTGAAACCTCCAAAATTCAAAAGCTCATGTATTTTATGGACAACTAAAATTAATCTGTGTATTTTTTGGGAAGGCTAAAAAAATTCGTGTATTTTTTCAGCAAATGAAATTCAGTCTTTGTATTTTTAAGGAATTTTCCCTAGAATAAACATGGTAGCTAGTAGGGCAATAGAGAATAAAGTACCACTTTTCTCCTAATATAGAGGAAGAGGATGCTGATGATGAATATGATGACGATTGTTTGGATGACTGAGAGGGCTTTTGCTGATGCTTTAGCAGCTGATGAACAAAATCATGAGAAAGAGAATCTTTCCGAGTCGTGTGAAGAGCATGAGAGTGTCAAACAATCAGCTTCTCTTGAGGATTCAATTAGTGGATCTGATGTGAAGGCGGGTTGCTCAACAACAATGTCAGGGAAGCAAAAGAGCAACCAGGCATGGAGGCCAGACGTAAAGCTCCGTCCTCAGGGTCTGCCTAATTTGGGAAAGCAGTTCCGGTCATGAACTTGCATCTTAGTTATTGCATCTTAGTTATTCTTTTGAGTTTTAGAGGTTAGAAATGCTATTACCAAATTTCAATTTTTTGTTCACTCACTGTGATCTCCTACTGTCAACGCCAAGGAAGGTTTTGTGATATGGCTTTAGGCATAAGAATCATGTTATATATATATATATATTCTGTAAAGTGGAAAGCAAATTTGACATAAGAACAGAGAGCTATAACATTACTTCACGATGATCTTTGGATATGTTTTTTATTGTTAAGATCATCCTGATGTGGAAACTGAAATCTTAAGACATTAGAACGTAGAGCTATTAGATCATTCATATAAACAAGGAAGTTGCAATAGCTTAAACAATCGGAGATTTTTCAGGTTCAAGTGGCTTTTGTTTCACCCATATGCTTTCGCAGCGAAGAAGAGCGTTTGTGTTCAATGGGAAGTGAATGCCACCACTTTCTAAATGTTGAACCCTCCAGAAATATATGCTCATCATCTATTTCATTGGCTCTGATCCATCCTTCAACCAGCCTCTCTAATCTCTTAACCTCAACACTTTCATAAGCTTTTCCCTTGAGTTCTTCAACGTCAGCCCAAAAGCAAGATCCGCAACCAGATCCCTTTATCTCCTCTGCAGTCTTTCCTGCCTTCAATAGTTCATGCTCGTACCCACGCTGGGCGTGTTTGTATCGATTTGGTCTTCCTTTAAGCATATAAGGCCCTGTGTCTTCGTTCTTTAAGTGTCTGTGGTAGTTTGAAATATCAAGTGGTTCGACTAATCTACGGTAGCGAGTTGCTAGCTCGATCCACTCTTTGTGACCCTCGAATCCATCAGGAAGTAGACCTTTCTTCACTAAATCAAGCACCTCGTCATATATACCAGCTAGCGCAGCTCTATTGACGTTGGCTTTGAAGTCTTCCTCTTCATTAGAATACTTGAAAGAATCATAGTACCCGCTCTTACGAGTTTTACACCTCAGCTTGTATACTTCCTCTATCCACGTCAGCTTCTCTACTATTTTTGGAAGTTTGTTGTATATCTTAGTCTGATTATCAGCTCGCTGCTTCTCTGCCTCAAATGCAGCACGGACATATTGTCGGGCTCTTGTGCTCTACAAAATAAGAAAGAAATATCAATATTACTACTACATATGACAAAACTATGGAGAGGAAAGAGAGAAAGATACCAATCCGAGGTCACTGAGCAAGGGATCTCCATCCAAAGGCAAGTGATACAAATCCAGATGATTCAACGGTTTCAAGGACATTAAGTGTACCATTTCTTCATAGCTGCGATGATCTCTTATGCTTTGATATGGAACTAAAGACAGCTCATGCTGGTTGCTGGATTGGGAAGCGTAAAACAGAATCTGAAGAATGGCGTCTGAGTTGCCCACTGACACCAATCCTGTCCCTGTAGAGAAGACAAAAGTGCCTGCTGGTCTGTAAGGACTCAGGTCAAGGAAGCTGGAAATTTTTTCCAGAAACCCAACTCCATGTCCAATAAGTTCACAGACAGCTTGGTGAGCAACGGCTGCTGTCTCTTTCATCACCGTTGTGTAGAACTCTGCAATCGTCTGGTCGTTTTCTTTGATCGAAGCTCTAGGATCCAACTGGCAAAGAGCATGAGGCAGAGATTCCTTTGTTGATGCTTTTCCAGCAACCATTATCCTAGGAACAACATCGAATCTTGTCACGAAGTTTACAAAGAACCGGCTCCAGTTCTCTCTTCCAAGAGCTTGCTTGAACACATAGTCACCGACCAAAGGAGCTCCAAAGGTCACACAAAGAGGCTCAGGGAAAGGGAAGCCACCACTCGGCTTCTTGAAGTATGTCTCTAAGTACCAAACAGTTGTTAAGATGGCAGTAGCACCTCCGGTAGAGTGTCCCGTGAACACTATCCGTTGACCTTGTCTGTTGTCGACAACCGTTTTGACCTGAGAAAGTAAGTTTTAGACATAAATCAGTCAGATATTCTCAACTGAAGTCAGAAAAATTCAAAAGATTTACTTACATAATCACAAAATGAGGTTTTTGGAGAAGTGAGAAATTGAAAATTCTTAAGGAAAGATTCGTTGACAGTGGCGTCAACGTCGTTGCCGATGCTCCTCATACAAGGGAAGTGATCACGATTCATCTTGGTTTCTCCAAAGGGAGACTTATTCTCCGAAGCAAACCAATCTTCCTCCGAGAAAGATGGTCTGAAAGCCACAAAGACGATTTCGCTTTCTTCTTCCTTGTGAAAGTGGTCGGTGCTGTAAGCTCTGGTTGATGCCACCATCCATGATCTTGTGACTAGATCATTACTGATTCTGGCAAGAGCTTCGGACGACGCCATTGTTTGAACTTTTTCTCTCTTTGTTCTGGTCTTCTTGCTTATAGTCTTACTTTCTTCTCTGCATATTAATTCAAATATAAAGCAGAGACGAAGATGGGAGTAAATATCATAAATACCCCTATCGAAGCTGACTAGCTGTTTTCTCGCATAATGTGCAGCCATAAGATTTTAAATTTAATTTATATTTAAAAATAAAAAACAATTAATATTTTAGATTTAACTATTTTTAAACCGATATTAATAAAAATACCAAATACTCAAATACTAATTTAGTTAAACATACAATTAAGAAAAAAAATTATATTTCTATTTAAAATCAATAATTTTGATAAAACTTCATCTATTTATTTTGCCTATGATATATTAAATTAACTTGTATAAAATAAATTGATATAAGTTTTTATAATTATCAAAATAAAAGTAAACAGAATTTCTAAATTTGTAAATATCAAAAAGAAAAAAATGGATATTACAATTTTTTTTAAAAGGTCATATACAATTTTGAAAATATTGCTCATAACAAAAATTGTATGATTATAAATTATACTTAAATAATATTTCGAAAGTTTTTAAAATTTTTTTTTATTTCTATTATTATATTCTTTAATGAAATATTTAAATTTATTTATTTTAATGAGGTATTACTATATTAATAAAGTTACCAAAAATTAAAATTAAAATTAACATTAAATGTTCTTGTCTACGTCACATTTATCCATATGACATGTCATCGATTCTAATATGTCATATCATATTTTTTTGGTAAAAGTTATTATAAAGATGACATGTGTGAAATCATTTCACAAATGATGTCTAGGACATTGGAGATTAGATTCAAGAATCTTGGCCGTCTACGTGGATGGATTTCTTTTTTTTTCGGAAAATTTCCAAAACGGAATAAATTTAAGATGGTTGTCTTCTTAGTATAATACTATCACTTAGTTGTCTCTATAGTATAATATTTTCATAATTCCCAAATTAACCCTTTATTAATCAATTTAAACACAAATTAAAACGAATTTGAAAATTTTTAATGAAAAAGGGTAAAAATAAAAGGTTTTAGAAAGGCAAAATAAATGTAAGAAATTATAAAAAAAATGAGAACAAAAGACATCAAATATCTTATAACCCTAATTTATTTTGGTTTCTCCGCCGAGATAGGGAGGAACAAGACGGGATTCTATGTCTTCTCCGGTGAAATTGAACATCCTTTCCGGTGTAACCCCTTTGCATGTCCCCTTCTCTCAGCCTCTCTGCTTCTCAGCAAAATTTTCAAACGCCACATGTTGTATAAATTTGCATCATAGAACAAAAGTTTGTGAAAATCACAAATAAAGTTATGGAGAAATTATAGATTGATAAGAAGAAATGGCAAAATTGTTTTTTAAAATATTTTTACAAAGAAAATCGATCAAAATACGTTTTAGAAAGTTAGAATATTTTTAGAATATTTTCTTAATTGAAACTTCCTTAATTTGCTTTAAAAAAAGTTTTCTTATCCGTAATAAGCATCTTCTACACTATGTAGAACTATGACGAAAATCATGAATGCAATTTCTACTTCATGTAGATGTTCTTATTGTGTTTAGATTTCGTATTCCCGATATTTTAGAATACTTCTTAAAGTAGAAACTTCATTTGAGAGAAAATTAGATATCTTTACAATTATTAGAATTCGTGTTCCCTATATTTAATTAAAAGTAGTTGTTTGTTCAAAAAAAAATAGATGGACTTGTTTCTTCTAGAATTTGTGTTCTACTGACTTATTTTCCGTAGAAGATGAATTATACTTTTAATAGAACATAATTTAAATGTGTTTGTGTATATGGTTGTTTTATTAACTTTTTATATTTTCAATAATTTTTTGATTCATAAAATTATTTATTTTATTAATTTTTAGAAATAATAAAGGTAAAAAACAAAATAAAACAAAATTGTTTTATAACAAAAAATATCCATCCTAAATTTTTGTTCCGTCTTGACAAATTTCCTTTTTTTTTTCTATTCCCAATAAGTAATAGTTCTGCATTTACGTACATGACTGGAATTTCGCAGAAATTTTCATAAAGACGAATCTCTCTGTGTTGTTATTTTATGACTTGAGCACTCTTCGTATGATGAGTCATCCTAGATATCTTTAAGAAAGGAATATCTTTATTTTTTCCTTTAGTTCATTTATGCTTTATGTTTTCTAAACATCAAAGACAGGAATATATATCTATTAATATACTTTAGTTCATTTATGTTTTATGTTTTATGTTTTCTAAACATCAAAGACAGGAATATATATCTATTACTCCATCCGTTTCACAAAGAATGTCACTCATATACTTTTCACACATACTCCATCCGTTTCACAAAGAGTGTCACTCATATACTTTTCAAACATATTAAGAAACTCATTAAAATGCATTTATATTTTCATTAATATCACATATCTAACTAATAGTATTTTAGATAAATAGATTTATTTATAAGATCAATGCATTTTGCAATTAATTTTAAACTGAAAAGTTATATAAATTGCATTGGTATTTTAGAATGACATTCTTTATGCAACAAGAAAATGAGCTAAAGTGACACTTAATATGAAACAAAGAGAGTATTAAGAAACTCATTAAAATGCATTTATATTTTCATTAATGCACATATCTAACCAATAGTATTTTAGATAAATAGATTTACTTATAAGATCAATGCATTTTGCAATTAATTTTGAACTGAAAAGTTATATAAATTGCATTGGTATTGTAGAATGACATTCTTTATAAAACAAGAAAAATGAGTTAAAATGACATTCTTTATAAAACAAGAAAAATGAGTTAAAGTTATATAAATTCCATTATTGTATTCTTCTTCATTGCTTTAACAGAAAGTAATCAAAAATCTTACCATCATCCAAACCTCTCTATCTCTATGTCCTTATTCATATATCAAAGATCTGTTACTTTCGAAATGATTATTTTAATCTACAATCTCCACCTAAGTTATCAATTTTTTTATTCTCAGAGCTATCAGTGTTTGGATTCTCTATCATATTGACTAAGACTCTCTCATTGGTATCCGGAGATCTTTCGATTCTTAGGGTTGTGATAATGGTGAAAAATGTTGACCAAATTTCGAACCAAACTAACCGAAATTACCCGTGTTTAATCGGAAAAATAAACTGAACTAAATTAACATTTTTTATCACAAAGATAATCCTTAGTACGAATTCGCAAAAGGCGAGTTGCTAGTATCAATCTAGTAGGGAACAGACGTGCTGACACAGGAGAAAACACACTTCCGTATGCAAGCATTTCTTGCAAGGAAGTCCGCATGGGCATTACTGGTTCTGGCCTCATAAACCACTTTGCTGTAAGTGTCCCAGAGAGTTTGAACTCCCAGAGTTCAGCTCCAAAGGCTGGCAAATCTTCTGGCGTCGTAACCATTTTGACAATATCTTGAAAATCGGTAACAAAATGACTACAAAAACGCTGATGACGAGTCAAACACTTTAAAGCCCATGTTAAACTCTTGAGTTCAATATGTAAAGACGATATTTCCTTGTGGCCACCTTGTATCCTGAGCAAATCAATTGATCCATCTTGTAGCTGGAGAAACCAACCCACTCCACTTGTATCCCCGGGCTAGTTGGTATCGTTGAAAGGGCCCAGCATTGCATAACAAGAGGACATGTAAAGATCTTATGATTAATTGTTTCCTCAGCATACCCACATCTTGGGAAACTAGTATCATTCCCAATATGTGTCTTGAAAAGTATATCATTAACATAATGCTCCAGATAAAATTTGCCATAGATTTATTTTACCATCTCATCAATCTCTGCTTTGTTGTAAGTGTCTGGTTCTGGCACGGTTGTAGTGGGCACCTCTGCATAATCTGGTAGACTAATATGAGTGTGTCCTGTTGATATATGGTGTTTTTTCACATCATTGTATATATATTTTCAATTAGTTTATGTCTCTAATCCGTATCAGTCTAGTCCTTTCTGATCCATTACAAGTCTGGAGTTGGTAGAATAGTAAAGAGAGGGTGCATCACGAAAAGATGTCATTTTGGAGTAATCCTGCGGAGAACACCCAAGGAGAACAGTCCTGAGACTGTTCTCAAGCGGTGCACCCAAGCGGAGCCGTCTGAAGGTTGTTCCCGACAAATAAGGAAACACCCAATCTAATTCGAGAATTTTGACCTAGCTGCCCTACTTTCTCTCTACCTAAAGGCGCCTCCCTATGAAGAGCGCCATCTATCCATTTTATCTTTTTTACGCTAGTTTTTACAAGAAGACCTAGTATTGTTTTGAGATCTGCAATTTGTAAGGGAGAAGAATCTATCTCTCATAGAGAAGATCATCTGAACCCTTGTTTTCTATTCTTTTTCTAATGTAGTAATATTCAGGATTTATGTCTTTGATTACTTGCATCATGATCGAGTAGTGACCTAGCTCGCCTAGGGTTTTTAGGGTGTTGAAACTTGAGCTAAACATAGATAAGTGAATCTCATATGTTCTTCATTCATACCATTCTCATTGCTTGTATTGACTTGATCACTTAATGTTAGATCTTAAGTTTAATCACCTAGCTAACCGCATAGGAGATAACTTGACATGTTTTGAATGAGCTTAGTATCTCTCATCAGCGAAAGTAGATATTAGAGTAGTAAGTGAACATAATCGGACTTGATCTCTAAGGCTTGCCATCGCTTCTCACCCCAACAAGAGTTAGGTGGTGAGAACAATTTGCAAAGAGATCAGCACCACGACAGTGGGCCGCCCAGCTGAGTGATCCGAGTTCTAGAACGCACTTCAATGCGCTTGAATAATTGTTTGGCTCCAATTCAACACCCGATGAAATACCCTAGGCTAGCTCCTTGTTTAGATTGAATTAATCTCTAGTTATCTTGTTTTCTAGGTCATTCTTGAAATCAAAACCCATCATTCTTCTTAGCTTAATATTGAACTCATAAGAGTAAAAAGTAAATTGGTTCCCTGGATTGAATATAAAGTCCTAACGACCAGCACCAAGCTATCCGATCGTCCTTACTAAAGAAACCTGCAAAAAGGACAACGGAGTTGGATGAGTAACCTAATGTTACTCAGTGAGCTGGCTACTTCTACCCCAACCTAGAACTAACCCAGACAACCCAAAATAACAACCGTTACTGAGTTAAACTTGGCCTCCTGCCATGATCTAACTTCAAGTAACGGGAACCTGCATGAAAACAAGTCAACAACCATTCCCCTAGTTAACCATATATACACCTAAGTTCAATACTCGTGTAGTGTTAGACACCTAGACTATACAAGTATCATCACCCAGTCGAACAACAATCGGACAAGAACATGATTGGCCAACCAATGATACCACATAGCTTTAATACCCACCACCCTTCACAAGCAATCCTGCAGACACATACATGCCAACATCAGGCCTACACTAACCAATACACACCAAGCCCAATCCGGTATCTAACCCGGAATTAGACCTCAATGTTAGAAACCTGCAAGAAAATCAATCAACCACAACCACAATAATAAGATACTAATTAACTATGACTCGATCTACTCGTAACACCGTATATCAGTGTTACACTTACTCTAAGGTTCCATAACCCTTTACGACACACTAACACAACACTCTAACCCGGGAAATTATGATTTCGTGTTCATTTTCTCTTTCGCCAACATCCTAACTTCCTACCAGAAAGGCCAGAAGAAAATCTTTTAACCGACCGCGGCCCACAGTTCTTCAGGTCACCACGCGACAGCCCACAGTCCTTCGAGTCACTATCACGTTACACCGTCGTGTAACCACTCAGCCATAGGCCATGATCCCGTCTCTCCGAGTCTTCCCGATCCAGCGAATAAGGGGTTTCCTTAAACCCGCTAAATACGAGGCTGAGGACACACTGATCACCCCTAGACAAGCCTAGTATGGGCGGGTTACACACATACTGTCGGCAACACTCACACTAGACAATAACACAAACTCAATCTAGAACCTATCCTAAGACTTAGATTCCAGAATACCTATATATCAACAACTTAGCAATATTATCTAAGCAATCAACAAGATTAATTAAATAAGCAATCAACTCAATCAAACCGTTACCCAGATAGTTCAGCCTCCTGCTATGAAACTATCTTTAAAGATAACGGGAGCTTGCACTCAACCAAATAACCAAGCACAAATAGAGAACATGATGCATCCTAGCCTTAGTCCTAGTTAGGTTATTAACACAGTCTTAATTTCGTTTCATCTCAACTTAGCCCGTGCTAAGGTGAGTCCGGTTCATAAATAAAATAACCCTAAGGACTCTACTATGCAATAGCTTGATCATTCTAATCTATAATCTATATGCAGACTCGATCTAACCTAAGTTCCAAGTGGAACTCAAACAAAACCAACTCACAGTGTTCTATGCCGATAAGCAGCTGGTTGATAGGAGAGGACTTAGCCAAACCCAACCTTGACATCTTGAATGGACTGGACTGGACTGATCTTGACTTGGACAGAACCTCCCATGATACTGATATGGACAGAACTAAACTCGAGCAGAACCTTCCCTAGCTGCTGGACAATTCCTTCGGACTTTCGGTAGAATATCGAGCTTCAGAACTTTGACTGATATGAACTCATGGAACTGAACTAACCTTGGACAGCACCTCACTTGATCACCAAAGAATATGAATAGAGTGGAAGAATTGATTTGGACAGAGCCTTCCCTAGGCACTCACTTGAAATCAGTAGAGAAACTGATCTCGAAAACTCTCTAAAACTCTTGAAAAGGATCGGAACCTCTTACTTTCTTTTTCTACTTTCTCTCTCTCCATCTAGGCACGTTTTGGAGTGATTTTGGTGTATGAAGTATGAATGAAAACGAGATGGGGAGGGGGGGGGGGTTAGGGTATTTATAGAATCCATCAGCCACTCAGATTGAACAACACCGGCGCCTGTGTGTCAGCCTGCATGCTTCCGGTCGCATGTGCGGCGACACCTCGTGCTTGATACACTAAAAATGAATCCTTGCTACTGCCAAGTTAACATTTGCAATTGTAGTATTTGAGATTCAAATCCAGAGGACCAGCCTACACTCTAGTTCTGTGAGTTCCGAAATCAAGCTAAGAAGAAGATAATAAATTGGTTTGAAAGTGACGATAGTTAACAAGCAAATAAAACACGAGATTGATTCAATTAAACAAGAGCTAGCCTAGGGTATTTCATTGGGTGTTGAATTGGAGCCAAACAATTATTCAAGCGCGATGAAGTGCTTTCTAGAACTTGGATCACTCAGCTGGAACACTCCACTGTCGTGGCAGTGATTGATTTGCAGATCGATCTCACCACCTAACTGTCGTTGGAATGAGGATCGATTGCAAGCTTTAGAGAACAGGTCCGATCAGTTCACTTACCATCCTAATATCTACTTTCGCTGATTAGGGATACTAAGCTCATTCAATACATGTCAAGTTATCTCCTAAGCGGTTAACTAGGTGATGAACTAGTGATCTAACATCAAGTGATCAGGTTAATGAAAGCAGTAAGAACAATACGAATGAAGAACAGTTTAAAATCGCTTATCTATGTTTAGCTCATGTCTCAACACCCTAAAAACCCTATGCGAGCAAGGCTACTACTCGATCATGATGCAGAGAATCAAAGACATAAATCCTGAATAAAATTGCATAAGAACAGAGTATCAAACAATAGGGTTCAGATGATCTTCTCTATGAGAGGATGGATTCTTCTCCCTTACAAGTTGCAGATCGCAAATCACAAATCACAGTGTTCTCTTGTAAAATGATAGATGGCGTTTTTATATGGAGGCGCCAATGAGTAGAAAAGAGATTAGGGCAACAGGGCTTTAATTCCCGAAATAGGAGTTTCCATATTCGTCGGGAACAATCTCCGGATCACTCCGTTTGCTTGTTCCGCTTGAAAGAGAACAGTCTCGGGATTGTTCTACTTGAGTGTTCTCCGCAGGATTGCTCCAAAAGAACATCTTTTCTTCATGCACCTTCTCTTCCCTCTTCTACCAACTCCAGACCTGTAAAAGGTCAAAAAGGACTAGACTGACACGAATTAGTGACTTGAAACAAATGAAAACATATATACAATGATGTGAAAAACACCATATATCAATTCCCCCAGACTTAGATCCTTGTTTGTCCTCGAACAAGGCAAGTACCAAGAACATGGAGAAAGGTTTGAAAGCGTGGGAACTCGCTTATTCTCAGCAACCATACTCTTACCACAAATCTCTAAACCATACAAGCTATAGATTAGGACCGCACACACTTACTGAGAACCCCATGATCGCTGTTCGAAGATCAGCTCTTTACTCTACATCTCAACCTGAAAAGGCAACACTTTCGAGACAAAACTCCTTATGTTCAATTAAGATCAGCGTGAGCTTCTTGTCACAGGCTCTACTCAGAGAGAACGGGCTAGGTATAGAACATGATAACTTTTATGGTGGAGTTCAAGAGTGTTTAGGGTTTACTAAGAGCGGATGCAGGATATCGCACAAAATGGTCGTGAGAGGACGGCTCCATTGAGGTCCACAGTCCTTACTCATCTCTGCTGATCGGACTGCTCTCCGATAGATCGATCATAGGACTGCTCTACGCGATTCAACTTCCCCTTCAGAACACTTCACTAAAACCACCATCACTTTCTCAACTTCCCCAGTGGCATGCATCATGGATTCTTCCCCTTCTCGTCACCAGTAAATCAAAGCAAAAACAAAAACTTTTTTTTTTCATATATACTGAAATACAAAATGCTGGGGTGACGAGTAAGGAGGTAACAAGTGATGTACATGATGCCACTGGTGATTCATCCTGGTTCGTTCTAGCCACTTACTTCCTTCGTTGTTCTCTCTGGTATCGGAACAGGCACTCTGGTTGTTCTCTTGTCAGCACTGATTGTTCCGCTTTCTTCCACTGTGTGAGCATTGATGAGTAAGAACTGCGTCGATCCTTTCCTCTCTAACTTTTTTGCACATATCTACACATAAAGTACTAGAAAAGCAAATGCATGAGGATGGAACAAAAGGTCAGGGTTCAAGGTGGGAACTAGCTAAAGATGAGCTAGCCACTCAGGAATAGCAAGAGGGATAAAATCGGATAAGAAGTCCTGAGTGTAGTTCTCATTTTACCCTGATCTAGTGCCCATGAAAAGAAGAATTAAAGTCCAGATTAGGTTCAGATAAAGTGGAGTTAAGTCTGCCCAGTGTAACCTGATCGGTATAGAACTTCTGGAGTGTCAAATGAGATAAGTCAGGGTGTTCCAGGTCCATGTGTGGGTCTTTCATCACTGCTAAGGTCACTGAATAAGAAGGTTAAAACACGAGGTGGTTAAAAGAGCATCACAAAATAAGGTCCTGATTCCCACAATAGTTTTGACTGACTCGATCCTAAAAACTGACTCGATAAAAACATTAAAATGACACAAGGACTGACTCAAAAAGCACACAAGCGAATATAGTACAATCGCTCCCCCAGACTTAGTTCACACCATCCCTGGTTGTGAAAATAAATCAGAGAAAGCTGAAACACACCAAACAGAAACAAATAACATGAAAAATAAATAGTTCAGATGGAAAGACAAAGGGATAGAAATAGTCCTTTCGGACCCAGTCTGAATCGCCGCTACCGGAGTGACCAGCTGTCCTCCTGTTCCTCGGAAGTCTCTCTCCTCCAGTGGATGTCCTGGCTTGTTCCTTCCCTGGACGCCTCGTGGGTTGCGGTGTGCGCTCCTCTTGGCCTCCAATGCAGCCGCCTGTGATCGCCCTGAGTATCCTCTTCATGAGGCTGTTTTTCTTCTTCTAGGACTCAACCATCCAGCGTCTGTAGGCGTGATCATCAGTCACATCGGTGAAGTCCTCCAGGTCATACTCACCATCAGCCGGTGGAGTCACATGCTCCACATCATCCATATCATCATCGTTCTGAACCGGCGCACGTGGATCATCGCAGAGGTGCTCTTCATCGAGTGACAACACAATGTTGTCCAGACATAAAAAGTCTGTGAACCCAGGCATAGGGAGCTTGCAGTACAGAGGGTTCCCTTCTTTGTCTTGGAACTTGTAGGTGTTCTCGTCGCGCAAAATGTGGCATGTGATCAGGTAAGGAGTATCAATGTACTCCATCTCAGAGACAACCTTGTAGGAGCTGAGGTTGATGTTGAAGCGCTGGAACAATGGAGTGAGCAGACTGCTGCAACGATCCTTCTTGTCATCAGTCCGAATCAAGGTGTCTCTGCGCTAGCGAACATGGAGATGAGATGGAACCCTGGGTTGGTCTTGACTTCCTGGATCGGGGTGATGTTCTCTCTGCACATCTCGTCCTCAAGTCCCGTGTAGAGAACCTGGATCTCTCCATTCGTGATCTTGGAGGTGTACTCCTTCGTGAACAAGACGTTGGACACGATCTTGGCGATGATCCAGATAGCAGGGTTCCGGATCTGCGACTGGTAGGCCTTGCGAGAGGTGAACTTGCCGGCTGCAATGAGATCCCGAAAGGTGTCTGCCGGCTTGAACTTCTTCTCCACTGAAACTCCCTTAGGCGTGTCTGCAATCTTGAGTAGCTCGTTCAGATCGTTGAGAGAGATGGAGCAGAACTTGCCATCAGCCATGAAGGAGAAGGAGCAGTTCTTGTATGTAGGCGCATTGGGGTTCTGGTAAGTGATCTGGCACGTCGCGAGCACTTGCCTGACAAAATCCGGGTAGAGAACCTAGGCTTGGAAACAGAGAAGCGCGAGTCCCATAGCCTGCAGCGTGTCAAACACCTCAGTGTCAAGGCCTAGATCAGCTAGGGTCTCCTGGTACGCGAACCGAGTGGGTAAGATCTCTGCTAGAAGGAGCCGGTTGTATCTCGCCGCTGATTCCTTGTCCCATCCCTCAAAATTGTAGTCAAGGAGCATCGGATCATTGATGTTGATCGGCTCACCCTCATTCTTGTTCGGCCATGGGTATCCAGGTGGAGCTCTCACGGCTGGAGAAGCTGTGCTCTTGGCCGCCCTTGCGTTCCTCATCTTTGGAGGCATCTGCAAAACCAAAACAATATCCCAACATCAGCGCAGTTCGTCGGTTGTTCTAGAAACGATGGAACAATCCAATCCTTCAGTTTCACTCAAGTCCATCGGTTTCTAAACAACCTAACCTACACAAGCCTCCAATCTAGGCAACACAAATCGCAAATCCCTAGAATCACAATCAAAAAATTGGTTCCTATCTCATTCAAAATCAATCATCAATTCCATCATAGTAGCAAGTATATAATCAAGAGCCACAATCTAGGAAGAAATCGCAAGCATATAGGAAAAAGAGGATCCAAGAAGTCACTCCCAATTCGCGATTTGCATGCGCAAAAGGGGGAGAGTTCTTGGCCGATTACCTTGATTTGAGAGGTGATTCCTGCAAAACAAACCAATCTCTAGAGAACCCAAGAGGTGAGAACCAAAAATCGATGGAGAGATAGAGAGATGAGTGATTCGCGATTTAGGGTTCTAAAGGGGGTGATTTGCGGCGAGAGAGATGAAGTGGGGGAGTGGAGTGAGTGGGCCTTAAATAGGCCAACCAAAACCGCTTCCCCTTCCTTTTATTTTTTTTTTATTTTTTTTTGGTTTGAGTACTTACCGGGGAACAATCGGTGGAACAACCGCTGGAGTGTTCTCCTGGAAAGGTCTCGAGTTTTCTTGATTTTTCAACCTGCAAGTTAGTTTCTAGAATGATAAAGACAAAAATAAAACAATATTTATACTCACCAGTGGGTTGCCTCCCACCAAGCGCTTGTTTTCTGTCACTAGCTTGACTTCAATGAGCCAATTAAGTTTGAGGGGGATCGCTTAAGGGTATCTCTACACCTTCCGCGATTGTTGTGTCAGCAAGATATGGCTTGAGACGCTGACCATTGACAACAAATTCTCCACCTCTTGTGTCCAGCAACACAACAGCTCCATAGGGGTGAACCTCCTTGATGGTGAAAGGTCCAGACCATCTGGACTTAAGCTTTCCAGAGAACAGCTTAACCCTGGAGTTGAAGAGTAAGACCTGATCATTCGGAGCAAAGCTTCTGCTGATGATCCGTTTGTCATGGAATGCCTTGGTCTTTTCCTTGTAGATCTTAGAGCTCTCATAGGCCAGATGCCTGATCTCTTCCAACTCGTGGATCTGAATGGTTCGCCTCTCCTTGGCGGGTTTGATGTCGAAGTTGAGTAGTTTGACAGCCCAAGCCGCCTTGTACTCTAGCTCAACAGGTAGGTGGCACGCCTTGAAATAGACCAGATGATAGGGAGTGGTCCTTAAAGGGGTCTTGTAGGCTGTTCTGTACGCCCAGAGAGCATCGTCAAGCTTAAGGGACTAGTCCTTGCGGGTGGTGTTGACAGTCTTTTGCAGGATGCTAGGCGGTTGCAACTTTGTGTTTCACACCATTCTTGCTCAGCAATCCTTGTAACAACTTATTGATGAAGTGAGTTCCACAATCGCTTATAACCATTCTAGGCACTCCAAATCTTGGGAAGATGATGGAGGTGAACATCTTGGTTACAACTCGTGCATCGTTTGTTGGACTAGCAATCGCTTCTACCCACTTGGAGACATAGTCCACAACAACCAAGATGTACTCGTTCTTGTGAGAGACTGGGAATGGTCCCATGAAATCGATCCCCCAGCAGTCGAACACTTCTACTTCCAAGATGTAGTTCTGAGGCATCTCGTTTCTCTTGCTTGTACTCCCCATTCTTTGGCATGCATTGCATTGTGATATGAAAGCGTGAGCATCCCTGAACATAGTAGGCCACCAGAAACCGGCCTGGAGGATCTTGGAAACTGTCTTGAAGGTGGCAAAGTGACCAGCATAAGAGGAACCGTGACAGTGGTGAAGGATCCCTGGAATATCAGCCTCTGGAACACACCTCCTGAAGATCCCATCCTTGCCTTGCCGATATAGATACGGCTCAACCCAGAAGTAATGCCTCGCTTCCCTTAGAAATTTCCTCTTCTCATTCCCAGGGAACCTCAAAGGTTCCTTCTCAGCTGCCAGGAAGTTGGCAATCTCAGCAAACCGTGGAAGATTCGGGTACTGCTTCTGGATCACTGCAGCGAATGCTCCGTCTACGCGGGAACAGTCCTTGATGACAGGTGATGACTGTTCCAAGTTGCACAGACCAATCGCATTGACGTATTCCATCGGTTGTTCCTCGTCAAGAATTATCTCATCTGACACTTTCATCCTGGAGAGATGATCTGCCACTCCATTATCAACCCCCTTCTTGTCTCTTATCTCCAGATCAAATTCTTGGAGCAAGAGAATCCATCTTAAGAGGCGCGGTTTAGCATCCTTCTTCGTGAGTAGGTACTTGAGAGCCGCGTGGTCTGTGTGCACAATCACCTTTGATCCAACCAGATAGGATCTGAACTTCTCAAAAGCGAACACGATGGCAAGGAGCTCCTTCTCTTTGGTTGCGTATCGGCACTGAGCTTCATCCAAGGTCCTGCTCGCATAGTATATCACGTGAAGCTTCTTGTTTTTACGCTGTCCAAGGACTGCTCCCACTGCAAAATCACTCGCATATGTCATGATCTCAAAAGGAAGATCTCAGTCTGGAGGTTGGACAACTGGTGCACTAACTAGAGCTCCCTTGATCGTGTGAAATGCGGCTAGGCAGTCGCTGTCAAAGGCGAACTGAGCTTCTTTGCAGAGCAACTGAGTGAGTGGTATTGCGATCTTAGAGAAGTCCTGGATGAACCTCCTATAGAAACCAGCGTGTCCAAAGAAACTCCTGATTCCTTTCACTGAAGTCGGTGGTCTCAGACTCATCATGACCTCGATCTTTGCCTTGTCCACCTCAATGCCTTTCTCTGATATCTTGTCCCAGAACATTCCCATCTCTGACCATGAAGTGGCATTTCTCCCAGTTCAGCACAAGAAGCTTCTCCTCGCATCGCATCAGTACCCTGCACAAATTTGACAAACAGACATGAAAGGAGCTTCTATAGACGCTGAAATCGTCCATGAAAACCTCCATTATGTCCTCGATCAGATCAGTAAAAATCGACATCATGCAGCGTTGGAAGGTCGCTGGAGCATTGCACAAGCCGAAGGGCATCCTCCTGTATGCATAAGTTCCATAGGGGCATGTGAACGTCGTCTTCTCCTGATCGTCTGGGTGGATGGGAATCTGAAAGAAACCTGAATAACCATCTAAAAAGTGATAGTAAGGGTGGTTAGCCAATCTCTCAAGTATTTGATCAATAAAAGGAAGTGGAAAGTGATCCTTGCGAGTCGCAACATTCAGCTTATGAAAATCAATGCACATGCGATTACCAGTAACTGTTCTAGTAGGGATCAATTCATTCTTTTCATTGGTTATCACAGTGATCCCACCCTTCTTAGGTACTACATGAACAAGACTAACCCACTTACTATCAGAGATCGCATAGATCACACCAGCTTCTAGAAGTTTCATTATCTCTTTCTTTACAACATCTTTTTGATTTGGGTTTAACCTCCTCTGATGTTCTACAGAAGTCATCGATTCATCTTCCAGGTGTATTCTATGCATGCACATATCAGGTGAAATGACAGGTATGTCAGCTAGAAAATAACCTAATGCCTTACGATATTTTCTCAGTTCACACAAAAGCAGAGCAGTCTCAGCATTGTTCAGGTCAGCATTCACAATGACAGGGAATGTAGAATTGGGTCCAAGAAATGGATACATGAGTCCCTTGGGAAGGGATTTGAGTTCTACCTTTGGAGCTTTCAGCTCACTCCATGAGTCATCGGTCTGAGCTGCCAGAACAGATGGGTTATGAGGCACGATTGTTCCAACCGATTTGCTGGACTCGCTGTTCTCCCCCAGACTTAGATTTGCCACCATCCTTTCAATACTCCTGGCTGAATCCAGGAACTTGGCATAGGCATCAGCATCAACACTCTCTAAGCTCTACTCGGCTTCAGCTCTAACTAAGGCGAGTTCAAGAGGATCATCGGTGAGAATCTCCTCAATCATTCCCTCATGCGGCTCTAGCGGATCACCATCTTCTTGGACAGTGAAGGTTTGTCGATCCAGCATCGGCTTCTTGAGCATCTGATTCATCTCAAACTTCATCACAATATCTCCAAGATGGAGATCAAGATGGAGATCAATCTTCCCTTGTCGGACATCAATGATAGCTCCAACAGTGCATAGGAATGGTCTGCCCAGGATCAGGGGATCCTTTGAGTCCTCCTCGAGTTCCAGAACAACGAAATCGGCAGGGACCAGTGTGTTCCCAACCAAAACTTGAAGATCTTCAAGGATCCCAATTGGAGACTTCACAGATCGATCAGCAAACACTAGGGATATCCTGGTAGGCTTGAAGTCAGTGTATCCAAGGCGCTTAGCCACAGAATAGGGCATGAGGTTTATGCTTGACCCTAGATCGACCAGTGAGCATGAGAAAACTGTTCTCCCAATCTGAACCGAGAGGACAAATTTCCATCTTGATCATTTTGTTCTGGAGCACTGCAATGCACTCCTTAGAGACAATCATGAACTCGCTGTTATCAGATATCTTCCTCGAGATCAGTCCTTTCACAAAGCTACGCATGGATTGTATCATCTGGATCGCACTCATCAGGGGGAGCTTGACAATTAGGTCTTCCAGCATCTTCCTGCACTTCATCTCCTCTTTATCCTTGCGTGTAATCTTAGCTGGAACAGGGTAGGGTACTTTTGGTACATACTGACGAGCAGGAGAAGGTGCTGCAGTCGGTGGAACTACCCCAGCGGGTCGCTCTGCTTCAGCCGGAACAGTCTCAGTAGGTTGTTCTGCCTCTTCCTCATTTGTGGGTACAGCTTCAGGTGGTTGATCCGACTCCTTCTACTTTCCTTTCTCAGCCGATGTGAATTTCATGGGGTCCAGATCAGGCAGTTGCTTTCCACTCCTTAGACCCACTGCATTGCACTCCTTGGGGTTCTTATCTGTTTTTCCAGGAAGAGTTCCTTGCTGTCTCTTCACACTCTCAGCAGTTTGTGCGATCTGAATATCCATCTCTCTCATATGGCTTGAGAAATTGTCATACTTGGCACTCAGGTCATTGAACATGTGATTCATGTTGGGGTCAAAAACGGTCACAACAAAATTAACGTTCGAAAATATTCCTCGAAAAAGATAATTCACGTAAAAATTACTTAAACTAATTTTTACGATAAAATTCTTGAATAGATTTTTCCGCAGCGTCGAAACAAGCTCCAATGGTTCGTATTGATGAAAAAGTTAGTATCAAATCATTCGTAAAAATTATCGACGGTGTCTTTGTGAAAGGTATCCAAGCATTCAAATCTCTACGAAGAACTTTTCGACAAGATCATGTTCTTGTCGTAAAACTGAAGCTTGAATACTCGGACAACGGGTTCTCGAAACAAAGACTTCAATCCACGGAACAAGTTCGCTAAATACGAAGCTCGGTCAATACCAAGAGCTCGCTCAGTACAAGCTCGCTCAATACAAGCTCACTCGCTACAAGCTCGCTAGCTCGCTACAAGCTCACTCGCTATAGGGAGTGAGATACGGAAAAGCTGGGTCGCTATAGGGAGTGAGCTACGGAAAAGATGGGTCGCTATAGGGAGTGAGCTACAGGAAACAAGCTCGGTCGCTATAGCAACTGAGCTAGAGCGACCGAGCTCACCAGACCATCTCGGCGAGGGCTTCGATTTGATATCTTGATCGTTTTCTGGGTCCTCACGGTTTGAGAGAACAGCCTCTTTGAAGTTCCAAGGCAGATTCCTTAAAATCTTGTTTTAAGACAACGATTCTTTAAAACAACGATTTCTTAATCAACGATTTAAGAAATCAACAATTTCTTAAAACAACGATTTCTTAATCAACGACTTAAGAAATCAATGATTTCTTAATCAACCACTTAAGAAATCAACGATTTCTTAATCAACGACTTAAAAAATCAACGACTTAAGAAATTAACAATTTTTTAATCAACGACTTAGGAAATCAACGATTTCTTAATCAACGACTTAAGAAATCAACGATTTATGAAAGTAACGATTTCTTAAATCAACGGAACAATGTTATCAAAGGTCCAAACATCCGCAAACAAACATCCTAAGAGCATCGTAGCTTCGCAATGGTTTCAGACGCTTGGACAACGGATCTCAGTCCACGGCACAAACCCGATCGCAATGGCGAATCGGGTCACGAACAAGAGCTCGGTTTCTATAGCGAACGGATCACGAGACACGCTCGGTCGCTATAGCGACCGAGCTTCGATTACAGCTCGGTATAGCGACCGAGCTCCGAACAGACCGAGCTGCGGATAGATTTCGGTCGCTATAGCGACCGAGCTACGGAACAAGTCCGTTCGCTATAGCGATCGAGCATTCGTACATCGACTATTTTCCGAAACGTCCGAAGTCTTCCGAATTGACGATACAAAGTAAAACTATGCATTCTCGACTATCCGTATAGCTATTCTCCGCAACCCACGACTAATCATTTTTTGATCTCTTGATCAAATGGAATCGTCCGTTCGGTTTACGATAATACCGCGGAAACTTAACCTTATCGGAAAAATCGTAAAAAATTTCTCGAATTAAAAAGACGGCCCAAAGGGTCCTAAACTTGATTCGAGGCCCACTTACGATTTCTTAAAAACTCATAAACTTTATGACGGTTTATGCTTGGAGGATACGCATCAGTTTCGCGGATAAATGGAAACATTCCGCAGATAATCATGAAGATCGGAAAAAATGGAATATTCCCATTTTTCGACTATGACGACTTAAAGGCAAAAGGGGGAAGCGTAAACCGACCTTGGAGGGAGTATATAAGGAGCTCTAGGTGAGAGGCATAGAGGGCATCAGCTTTCAGAGCAAACTTAGCACTTAGAGCATTTTAGGCAACTTTCCGTTTTTGTTTTTCGAGCTGCGACTCAATTAGGTTTAGCCAGCTTTCGTAGCCGAAGCACGTTACCTTGTTGTTGTTACGCTCATACGCAGATTCGGAATAAAAATCGTTCTTGCTCTTTTTTACGATTTTCTACTTTATTTTTCGTTTATTGTCGTGTTCTGATTGCTTGACGTGTGGTTTCTCAGAAATCCGGGACCTCTGGGAAATTAGGGTTTTCCTAGTTTCCTAAACTATACGAAATATTGACGGTGCGAATTTTGGTTCCCAAAGTTTGGCGCTAGAAGACTCGAGTTCGCGACCCCACACGATAGGCCTGGAATTTCGCAGGAACGTCCTTCCGGACAAAATCCTAGCGAAACATCCCCTGTCGAGAAAGGCAACTCAGAAAACACTCCGCACTACGTAAACGCCGTAGTTCAATAAAATCAAAAACTTAGTCGTGACCTTCCGTCACAGGAAGAGCACTAAATCGAGCTCGTGAATTTTCCCTCCAAACAGAAAGGACAACGATAAAATCTTTCCAACCCCGTGAAATTTTTCTTATTACCGAGTTGGAGAAATCTCAGTGCATAAGGATTCGACCAAGACGATTTCTCCGAAAACGTTTTGGAAA
Organism: Raphanus raphanistrum subsp. raphanistrum; assembly: GCA_019706035.1. Taxonomy (NCBI): domain Eukaryota; kingdom Viridiplantae; phylum Streptophyta; class Magnoliopsida; order Brassicales; family Brassicaceae; genus Raphanus; species Raphanus raphanistrum. The sequence continues at coordinate 33,658,871 of CM033984.1, forward strand.
AGTAAAACTCGCTCCCCCAATAACTGCGGAAAACCCCTAGGTTACTCGAAGAAAGTTAAACTCAAAAACAAGCTCGGTCGCTATAGCGACCGAGCACCGAGACAAGTTCGGTCGCTATAACAACCCAGCCCCAAGAGGAGTTCTCCTCTGCGTTCTCCTTTGAATCCTCTTCGAAACACTTTTCGTTTCGTCTCAATCGGAGTTTCCGTTGAGATTTTACGACGAAAAAAAGTTGGACTCGTTTTGGCTACCTTCCACTCGTTATAGCGACCGAGATGACATCGACACTCGCTATAGCGACCTGTCAGTCCTCAAAGGAGTCCTCCTTTGTGTTCTCCTTTGATTCCTCTTCGAAACCCTTTTTGTTTCGTCTCAATCGGAGTTTCCGTTGAGATTTTACGACGAAAATAAGTTGGACTCGTCTTGGCTCCCTTCCACTTGCTATAGCGACTGAGACACATCCTCACTCGCTATCGCGACCTGTCAGACCTCAAAGGATTCCTCCTTTGATTCCTCTTCGAAACGCTTTTCGTTTCGTCTCAATCGGAGTTTCCGTTGAGATTTTACGACGAAAACAAGTTGGACTCGTCTTGGCTCCCTTCCACTCACTATAGCGACTGAGACACATCCTTACTCGCTATAGCGACCTGTCAGTCCTCAAAAGAGTCCTCCTTTGTGCTCTCCTTTGATTACTCTTCGAAACGCTTTTTGTTTCGTCTCAATCGGAGTTCCGTTGAGATTTTACGACGAAAACAAGTGGAACTCGTCTCGGCTTGCTGTCACTTGCTGGAGCCGGACGGCCAGACCGACGTCACGGTCTTAGGCGCCGGGCTGCAGGTCGATCAGCGAGTGTGGCCGATTCCTCGTGAAACCATCCCGACACTAGTTCAGTCACGTACTTTGCATCCTCGCTCGAAGCCACGTAGTGAAAATTCTTAAAACCGTGAATCTAAAACCCTCATTTCATTCGGTGAGAACGATCGGGAAAGTTACGGAAAAAAACACGGAAGTTCCGGATAACGATTGAACTGCAATTCATCATATAAAACGATTACGGTTATTCTAAAACACTAATCATCTTAACTATACGAGGAATAGGAATTCATTCGGAAGACCGATACCATTACCGTACTTCTTCCAAACAACTCTTCCGAGCAACTCCCGTTGTGAATGTGGTTTGTCTCGACTCTGTCCCGACCAACTCCCCATCCTTCTCAACCTGTTTCGAAAAAAATGGGGTGATTTATATAAAATCACTTGAAACTTAAAACGGTTAACGAAGACTAAACAAAGCTAAAACGAGAGATCATATCCCTTACTGCTAAGACATTTTCTGACACCTAAGATTTCGCTCGTTGCGGACTCTCGACTTTTTTCTAGTAATCTTACTTTCGAAAAACTACTCAAAATTCCTTCGGATCAATCCCACGGAAACGAGATAGTTTATGATTAAGATTAGTCACCAAAATTACACCTCACCGCAGCTAGGGATTCCGATATTAAAATTCGATAACTTTTACGAAACACCTTTCGTAAAACAAAACTCGACAAATATTTCACGAGAAAGATTTTGTACAATTAAACTCGACAACAATTTTACGAAACGACTTCCGTAGAATTAACTCGGCAGCAGTTGTAAATAACTATCGAAAAATAAAAGCTCGACAGCGCTTTAGGAAACATCTTTCGTAAGATCAAGCTCAGACATATTTTACGAAACATCATTCATAAAGCCAAACAATATCGTATCTGGAACATAACCAGTTCGCTCGCAGCCTGACGAACTGAGAGCCTCACTCGAGTGACGCCTTGTCCATTGATCCGTCTTTCCAAAACGCCCCTCTTTGTCTGCTTCTCCTCCCTTTGGTTCAACGATTTCGTAAAATTCCTTCGATAAAACACAATGTGATTTTACCAGATTCTGCCACGTTGAGTCGAAAGCATCTATTCATAACGTTTGATAGACTTTTCAACAATATACAAAGCGCACCTGGTCAATTTGGTAAAAACAGAGATACAAAGAAACGAGGACGAACTTGGACATTGATATCCCTTCCTCATTCCGATATTCTCGTCTGAATTTCATCGAACAATTCATATGAAATTCGGTAACTGACTTTTCGAATTCCTTTGACGTTGAATCGAAAGTGGCCATTCCTAAACGCATAATAAACTTTCGATAAAGTCAGAAGAAAAGAGGAGAAGAAGAAGGAAGAATAAGAATGGGCAATCTCGAATCATCAATGGGACTAAGATACGTCCGACTAAAAATTCCGTCAAGGTTTTAATTTTTTGATAGGAAATGAACGAAACCGTCTTGAAAACTGCCGTAGAATTTAGGGAACTTAGAACCTAGGTGGATAGTCTAGCAAGCTAAGTCTTAGGCAAATTTTCCAGTCTTGTTCCATTGTTCCTTGACTTTCCAGGCAGAACATGCAAACCGATCTAGTCTCTCGAAAAACCGAGAAATGATCGCCACGCATTCTAAGGTACACTCGTCCTGCTTCCTAAAGAAAGAAAAACCTTCGAAAGAACGGTTAACCCGTTTTCTTTCGTAAAACAAAACAACGGATATCAGTCGTAGATAATTTTTGCTCCATAAGGTTGCTGATTCCAGCTTTTACTACCCTCGGCTACGTCGAAGCAGGAAATGACCCTGCAAACAAATCCGCAAATATTCTACGACGATCCTTTACTAACGGCTGCACCTAGCCTCCATGCCAATCCAAAACTACTGAGCGACCACCGCTCCAACCGCTTAACGGCTAACGGCTAGACGACAATCCACGATTTGTCGTAAAACGCCAAGTGACTATTATGCAAGCAGTTTGTCGTATAACCCAGAATCGGAAATCATACGATGAATTCTTCGTAACGAAACTCAGTCCTAACAACCATATGGTTAACGGAAGATTTAAACATATCATCAATCGAAAAAGTTCTATACGCCCCATAAAGCGCATCATGAAAAGAAACACTCGTAACAAAGCTCCTAGAGCTATATGAGTCATTCTTAAAAATTCAAAAAAAAAAATTCCGGAAGGCCAACACTTCACGAACCACAGTGAAGTTAGACGCTTATCCCTAGTAAATTTACAGGACCCTTCGGTCCAAAATCCTCAAAACAATTCGCCAACTACCAAACGGCTACGACAACGGATCTAGTATCCACAAAACGATTATCACATCCGGACACATGTCTCTCATCGCTTACACCTAAAAACGCTCGCTAAAAAGTAGCATACGGACCAAGCGACAAAATCAAAATCCGAAGTGACTACTCGGATTCCACCATTTGCACTTGACGAAAGTATAAATCAAATCATAAGCGAAAACCCATAAATCTTCTTATGGCATAAGAAAAATAAAGTCACAGCATTGTGAGACGTTGCTTCATGCTCGGATAAACATTTTTCGACCAAAATTTCATACGCCTTCTAAACGGCATCATATCGTTGTTGTTGATCACAACAAACGAACTCTAACGTCCTAAACAGACAAGCCACCTAAGGTTAGGCTCTCTTACATCCGACCAGGATACCATAGCGCGGTATACAAGAAAATTGAAATTTCGTTTGAGTGCTTCGTAAAGGAAGTAGCTCCGAATCGTACCCAGACAAATCATAATAAGCCGATAACACTTCGCGGATTTTGAAACGGTACGAGTCAGGTTAAAATCGCAAACAGGCAAAACGAAAGCCGATTTGTCATCCAAAGCCTCAGTCCGAAAGTAAACCTAGGTCTTGCCCTAAACCCAGCCTTGCTGGTACTTAACATCTCACAGACATAGTATCAACACCGATACGAGATCATAAGAATCTTAACTCCAAGACGAACTACGAATGGCTTGATCCCTTTTGACAAAGGGTACGTAGGCAGCTTTCATCAAGCGCAGCCCCAATCTTATAAGATTCCACTCTTCTTAGAATTAACGTACAACTTTCAACGGACATTTTCAACCGTTAATTCCGCCTAACTTGACTAACTTGTCTTATCGCACGCTAGAACCTCACATCTACGATCCACGGTTCTAACGGGCTGGGGGACTATCTGTTGGGGTCAAAAACGTACACAACGAAATTAACGTTCAAAAATATTCCTCGAAAAAGATAATTTCCGTAAAAATTACTTAAGCTAATTTTTACGATAAATTTCTTGAATAGATTTGTCCGCAACGTCGAAACAAGCTCCAATGGTTCTTGAATCATTCTCGCTCAATACAAGCTCACTCGCTACAAGCTCACTCGCTACAAGCTCACTCGCTACAAGCTCACTCGTTATAGGGAGTGAGCTACAGAAAAGCTGGATCACTATAGCGACCGAGCTCATCAGACCCGTCTCGGCGAGGGTTTCGATTTGATATCTTGATCATTTTCTGGGTCCTCATGGTTTGAGAGAACTTTGAAGTTCCAAGGCAGATTCCTTAAAATCTTGTTTTAAGACAACGATTCTTTAAAACAACGATTTTTTAATCAACGATTTAAGAAATCAACGATTTCTTAAAACAAAGATTTCTTAATCAACGACTTAAGAAATCAACGATTTCTTAATCAACGACTTAAGAAATTAACGATTTCTTAATCAACGACTTAGGAAATCAACGATTTCTTAATCAACGACTTAAGAAATCAACGATTTATGAATGTAACGATTTCTTAAATCAACGGAACAATGTTATCAAAGGTCCAAACATCCGCAAACAAACATCCTAAGAGCATCGTAGCTTCACAATGGTTTCAGACGCTTGGACAACGGATCTCAGTCCACGGCACAAACCCGATCGCCACGAACAAGAGCTCGGTTGCTATAGCGAACGAATCACAAGACACGCTCGGTCACTATAGCGACCGAGCTACGGAACAAGTCCGGTCGCTATAGCGATCGAGCATTCGTACATCGACTATTTTCCGAAACGTCTGAAGTTTTCCGAAATGACGATACGACGTAAAACTATGCATTCTCGACTATCCGTATAGCTATTCTCCGCAACCCACGACTAACCATTTCTTGATCAAATGGAATCGTCCGTTCGGTTTATGATAAAACCACGGAAACTTAACCTTATCGGAAAATCTTAAAAAACGTCTCGAATTAAAAAGATGGCCCAAAGGGTCCTAAACTTGATTCGAGGCCCACTTACAATTTCTTAAAAACCCATAAACCTTATGACGGTTTATTCTTGGAGGATAAGCATCAGTTTCCGCGGAGAAATGAAAACTTTCCGCATATAATCATGAAGATCGGAAAAAATAGAATATTCCCATTTTTCGACTATGACGGCTTAAGGGCAAAAGGGGGAAGCGTAAACCGACCTTGGAGGGAGTATATAAGGAGCTCTAGGCGATAGGCATAGAGGGCATCAGCTTTCAAAGCAAACTTAGCACTTAGAGCATTTTAGGCAACTTTCCGTTTTTGTTTTTCGAGCTGCGACTTAATTAGGTTTAGCCACCTTCGGGTATTAGAACTAGGGATCTCGCCGACACCTCTTGTAGCCGAAGCACGTTACCTTGTTTTTGTTACGCTCTTACGCATATTTGAAAAAAAAAATCCTTCTTGCTCTCTTTTACGATTTTTTACTTTATTTTTCGTTTATTGTCGTGTTCTGATTGCTTGACGTGTGGTTTCTCAGAAATCCGGGACCTTTGGGAAATTAGGGTTTTCCTAGTTTCCTAAATTATACGAAATATTGACGGTGCGAATTTCGGTTCCCACAATTCATCCTGGTGTTGATGTCGTTGGTGACCTGGTTCAGTGCTTTTCCTTGGATCTGCTGACCTTGGTGCAGTTGGCTCATCATATTTGCGAGTTGTGCAGCCTAGAGATTAACCCGCTGTTTCTGGCTGTGGAACTGGGAATTCTGAGTTGGGCTGAGGACAAAGGTTCTTCCTTGATTGCCATAAGGCCTTTGGTATCCACTTTTCTGACCCTGATTGCCTTGAGCATTATCGCCTGGTTTAGGGGCGTTGAACAGGTGGGGATTGTTCCTCACGTTAGGGTTCGGGTGAAAGTTCTTGAACTGCCATCCTTGCCCATTCACATAGCTCACTTCATGCTGATCCTCAGCCGACTGATCTGCCTCTGATGTGCCTTCCGTGGTTGCTTTATCCTGAGGGGATTCTTCCATGATGAAGACCTGGTTCTGATTACTCTTAATCAGCTGATCGACCTTGGCAGAGAGCTCATCAATCTTGCTGTTGTCAACGCTGTTCACCTTCTTAGTGCGGTCAGTCTCGCGGTTGTTATCAGCTGAGCTTGAAGTCGTGTTCTCAATCAATGTGAAGGCACCTTGAGTGGACTGGGTCATGAAATCTCCATTACTAGCTGAGTTCAAAGCGTTCATGTACTCCTAGCCTACTCCATCGTAGAACACTCCCAGCAGATAGTCTTCCTCAAAACCGTGATGTGGGCACTCTCTGCGGTAGACATTGAATCGCTCCCATGCATCGTAGAACGGCTCGTCCACTAGCTGTTTGAAGGTCGCGATCTTCTGTCTCAGAGCTGCCGTCTTCGATTTCGTGTAGAAGTGGCTCAAGAAAGCAGATCGGACTTGTTCCCAAGAGGTGAGTGATCCAGTAGGTAGGGAATCTAGCCAGCGAGAAGCTTTCCCATCAAGAGAGAAAGGGAACAGAGTACACTTGATGTAATCGGGTGGTACTCCATTCGCTTTAGTGAAACCATACACTTCTCAAAGTGCTCGATGTGGTCCATCGGTATCTCAGCAGGAAGTCCATTGAAGATCTTCCTTTGCACTAGACTTATCAAGGCAGGCTTGATCTCAAAGTCTTGCCTAGTGCACGGTGGAGGGTTGAGTGCAGATCGCGTAGTAGGCAGATTACGCAGTATGTTTTTCTGGCCGATCTGAACAACTTCCTCTGGTTGGTTCTGCTGATTCGCAGCATTCAGAGCAGCTTGCTCGGCAGCAGCTTGATGCGTTTGGATCGTTTGCTGCATCTGCTGCATCTGCTGTTGCATGAGTGCAAATGCAGCAGTGAGATCATCCTGGTGATCACCCATATTGGTGTTCGTAGATCTCGGCTGTTGATGGTTCTGTCGTTCCAATCTCGCTAGTTCTTCGTTGGTAAGCTGATGCAATGGTCCTTGTGCGTTGCTCCCAGTTTGTCTACTGGTCATGCACCTGGATCATCAGCTGAAACAAATAAATAAACACGAGTTAGATATCTTAGACTAGATATGAAACCGAAAAATAGAGGTAAAAAAAATCTGGTCCCCGTCGCAACGGCGCCAAAACTTGATACACTAAAAATGACTCCTTGCTATTGCCAAGTTAACAGTTGCAATTTTAGTATTTGAGATTCAAATCCAGAGGACCAGCCTACACTCTAGTTCTGTGAGTTCCGAAATCAAACTAAGAAGAAGATAATAAATTGGTTTGAAAGTGACGATAGTTAACAAGCAAATAAAACACGAGATTGATTCAATTAAACAAGAGCTAGCCTAGGGTATTTCATTGGATGTTGAATTGGAGGCAAACAATTATTCAAGCGCGATGAAGTGCTTTCTAGAACTCGGATCACTCAGCTGGAACACTCCACTATCGTGGCAGTGATCGCTTTGCAGATCGATCTCACCACCTAACTGTCGTTGGGATGAGGATCGATTGCAAGCTTTAGAGAACAGGTACGATCAGTTCACTTACCACCCTAATATCTACTTTCGCTGATTAGGGATACTAAGTTCATTCAATACATGTCAAGTTATCTCATAAGCGGTTAACTAGGTTATGAACTAGTGATCTAACATCAAGTGATCAGGTTAATGAAAGCAGTAAGAGCAGTACGAATGAATAACAGTTTAAAATCGCTTATCTATGTTTCGCTCATGTCTCAACACCCTAAAAACCCTAGGCGATCAAGGCTACTACTCGATCATGATGCAGAGAATCAAAGACATAAATCCTGAATAAAATTGCATAAGAACAGAGTATCAAACAATAGGGTTCAGATGATCTTCTCTATGAGAGGATGGATTCTTCTCCCTTACAAGTTGCAGATCGCAAATCACAGTGTTCTCTTGTAAAAACTAGCGTAAGAAAATAATAAAATGATAGATGGCGTTTTTATATGGAGACGCCAATGAGTAGAAAAGAGATTAGGGCAACAGAGCTTTAATTCCCGAAATAGGAGTTTCCATATTCGTCGGGAACAATCTCCGGATCACTCCGTCTACTTGTTCCGCTTGAGAGAGAACAGTCTCGGGACTGTTCTACTTGAGTGTTCTCCGCAGGATTGCTCCAAAAGGACATATTTTCTTCATGCACCTTTTCTTCCCTCTTCTACCAACTTCAGACCTGTAAAAGGTCAAAAAGGACTAGACTTACACGAATTAGTGACTTGAAACAGATGAAAACATATATACAATGATGTGAAAAACACCATACATCAGTGCTCCACATGTCTTACTGCATGACTCAGTCACATGCAGAGAGACACATCCAAGTCCAGATGTCGTTCAGCATGGACGGAGTGCATGCATCACGACATACCGCCCTCTGCGTGTCGATATGCATGCGCAGGTTGCAGATACGATGACATGGCGTGCTTCTGGGTGTCAAGCTGCATGCTTCTGCTTCATGCAAGGCAACTGATTTACCATGAATTTCACCCGTTTTTAGCCATGGTATATAAGAGTTTTCAATCATATTTACTTCGTTTTCAAAGTATTTTAGAGTATTTTCAGGCACATGTACTTAATTGAAGAAATCAATGTTTTAAGGCATTTTTGGAGTGTTTTCACGAATGAAGAATCGACCGATAGAAATCATGCGAGGTCAGGCGATTAGAGTCACTTACAATCGATCGACAGTGATGGAAGAGTGTCGATCGATATTTAACCATTCGATGGATTACGATTTAGAAGATTTTTGAGTATCACAAAGTGTGTTATTTACACATTTAGTCCCTGACCGCCTGTTAGGCTTTATATACTAGGGTTTTGTATCATTTTAGAGGCAGACTTGCCTAGAGACCTATTGGAGAAGAGAAGCAATTTGGCTACCTTAGGAGAAGAGTTAGAGTTGGAGAGATAGACCTGAGACTGCAAAACAGAGAAGATCTTGAACTCCCTTTTTATCTTACTCATTACTCTTTGTGTTCCTTATTTCATATTAAGTTTTATTCAAACCATCATGATCTTGTCTCTCATGAATATGTCTGAGTAAACCTAATTGTTAGATTTAGGTTTCTCATAAGGGTGAATCATGTGATGAGATTGTGATATTTATTAGGGTTGTTAAATTAGTTCTTTCACTTGGTTGTTCTTAATACTAGATTTAGGATTGATCACCCTTAAATCTAGATCTTAGGATTGAAGAGATAACCAACTGTATACTCTCATTGCCCTGAAATAAACTATAGTGATCTAACTGACTAGACTCATGCGAAAGGTGGTCTAGATCATTAGAGAACGCGTTCAACCAAATCGATGATGCTTGCTAGAATTACCATCGATCGATACAACCATCGTTGTAGCGATCGATTGTATGAAAGGTGTATCGATCGATTAAGATGAAAGTCGTATCGATCGACTCTTTTCCGAGATCAACAAACGACAGTTGAGATCCGGGATCTAGTAAAGGAGACCCTACTGGTCGTACCAATTGATTGAGTTCAAGGACTAAAGCCCTATTGTCACTTTCAAACTACATAAATTCATACCTGAGAAATACCTGAATCTAGCTATCCTCCTCATTTAGAAACAACTTTCACTTCAGTTACTAAACAATTCCCTTGTTCACATTAATATTTACTGCTTTAAAACATATAAAACCTTAAGTCTATTTTTAATTCTATTTAATTAAGCCTTGAAGTAATCCTAGAGTCCTTGTGGATTCGATCCCTAAGTACTGCATCTGAACCTCTTATTTGAGAGAGTAATTCACTTTTTAGGGTAATTTGAGTGATATCAAATTTGGCGCCGTTGCCGGGGACTCTTTCTTATTACTTTTAGATTTAATTTAGGATTTAGCATAGACTTTGTTACTTTTGCTAATTTTTTCTATTCTTTTGTTTTACAACAAAAAGGATGGAGAATAGAGATATCGGCCAAGCATCGATCGACATGGAACACTGTCAATCGAGCGACGCAGATACTGAAGAATCGATCGTTTCATCCGGAATGTTATCGATCGATACCACCCAGCCGGAAGCAGGTAAGTACCCTCTTACCGATGCTAATAATGAGAAAGTAGTCCAAACTGAACCAGTAAGTCAATCAAGCAACACTTCTAGCTAAACTAATGAAAAACAGGGGACTGAAATCCCTGTTAAGTCAAACTTTACCTTGAACGTAGGTAAAGAGATTAAATTGCCCATGCAAGACTACTTAAACCCCGATAGGACCTATTCCAATAGGTCTGCTATCAGAATACCTATTCCAAGTTTAATGCTGAATATTATAATATGATGCGTCGAAACCCTTTTAAAGGATCTTCTCTAGAACATCCACAAGACCACATCGAGGGTCCAGAGGAATTGATTCCAGACGAGTATATTCGTTGTAGACTTTTTCCATTTTCATTAAAAGGGGGAGTCTTAAGATGGTTAAACTGTCTACCAAGAGGATCCCTGACTAGCTGGAAAGAGATTAGAAATGCTTTCCTTAAGCAATTCTTCGACGATACTCGTTATTGGGAAGTAAGGAGGCGAATCTCTACCTTCCGTCAAGATCCTCAGGAATCATTCAAAAATGCATGGGGAAGATTCAAGAGTTACGAACTCGAATGCCCCCACCATGGTTATCCAGAACCGCAATTTCTTAAGATCTTTTACAAAGGTGTTATTCTGAGCTATAAGACAACGCTTGATACAGCAAGCGAAGGGAATTTCGTTACTAGAAATCCTATGGAAGCAAGGCGTCTAATCGAAAACATGGCAAAAGGAAGATCCTATGAAGAAATGGATGAAGAAAAGGAGAAAGAAAAAACCATAGTCTCAATAGAAAATACTGAGTTAGCTGAAATAAAAAATTCCATAAATTCGCTTCATTCTCTTCTGACAGATCAAAATCCACCTAATCTGTGCCAATACTTCCATAAAACTCCTCGTATATCAGATGATGAGCTCGACTTTATAGAAGGATTAGATGATACTGATCCTCATTCTGTGTTTACCGTCGACATCTTTACACGAGACTATGAAATCTGTATACAGTCTCGTACTGGAAGAGAAAAGTACAATCTAAAGCAGGCTCTTACAGGAAACAGTAAAATGAAATTTGAATTCAACGGGAAAGTAAATAGTGTTTACGGAGAGCTAAATCAGAAGATGGATTCTCTAATTGAACACCTACGGGGAATGGAAGACAAAATTGCTAACCTTGCAACAACTCTAAAAAGAGAGACAGGTCGTCTTCCTGGAAGGACCGATGCTAATCCTGGAGCAAAACGCCAGGCATATGCCGTGATGTTACGAAGCGGAAAACGCCTTGAAACGAATCCCAGAGAAGATGCCAGAAATAAAAAATTCATCGATAACGCGGGAAAAAGCAATTCCAACCCCATAAAACCTCTTGATAACAACTCCGACTCAGGAACAACAGAACAAAGAAAAAATTCTTCAAATGAAAAGAGTCAGGGGAAGACTATAGATTTAGACAAAGAGAATCCCGGTGCCGAAGTCGAAATCGACCATCTGGACGAACCACATGTCGATCGATCCTCTTGGAAGGAAAACGATCGACCGTCTGGTGGCACCAGAAATAGCAATACACAATCTACCGGGACTGAAAGAATCTATAGAGCTCCTCCCCCATTTCCTCCAAACAAACCACAAACTAAGAAAGCATTGGAACATGCAATCTGAAAAAAAGCTTTCGATAAAATCATTTTCGAGACGTCCCTCAGTGACGCTCTTAAGATAGCCCCTTCGGTGAAAAAGTACATGAAAGATATGGTATCCTCAAGTGGAGAACAAAGCGTCATGCTGGTATCAGAGAAAGTAAGTGCGATAATACAAGGAGGGACTTCAATTAAAAGATCTGACCCTGGTAGTTTTGTCCTAGATTGTAAGATACAAAACGCACGTTTTCCTCGATCTCTTTGTGATCGTGGCTCTAGTGTAAACCTCATGCCACACTCTGTGGCAGTTTCACTAGGTTATGATGTATTTGTCCCAACGCCTATCACATTAGTTCTAGCTGATCGTTCTATTGGGGTGCCTGAGGGAATCCTGGTAGATGTGCCAGTCAAAATTGATGATTGCTTCATACCAGCAGATTTTGTCGTACTCAAGTATAAACAAGTGCCGAAAGATCCCCTTATATTAGGACGGCCCTTTATAGCTACAGTAGTAGCAATAATAGATTGTAGAGGAGGAAAGATTGATTTAAATGTCGGAGATATATCAATGAACTTCGACATGGAAAAACTATTAAAACGTCCTCTGATAGACGATCATGCCTTTTACACAGAAGAAGATTCTGAGCTGGAAAAAGAATACCTTAAGGATATATGTGCTACCAATTCCTCAGAAGACACATTCACTCCTGATGAACAAGAAATTCTGAACGTAGATAGCAGAACAGAAGATTATTCGAATCTTATGGACGCAAGTATCAGAGATACAAATGAAGAAAATGATGATTTTGAAATCATTACGGATAAGTTCCTTAGGGAAACTATTGATCGTTCATTTTCTTCATTGACCAAATGGACTAAAGAAAAAGCGCCCAAGGTGGAACTGAAACCACTTCCAGCTGGCCTGAAATATGCATTCCTTTGCGATAAATCATACCCTGTCATTGTTAACGCTAATCTCACGAATGGAGAGCTTGTACTTCTTTTAAACAAGCTGCGTAAATATAAGAGAGCGATCGAGTATTCTCTTGATGATATTCCCGGAATAGCTCCTCATCTTTGCATGCACCGCATCCACCTCGAAGAAGATGCAAAAACGTCTATAGAACAACAAAGAAGACTCAACCCAAACCTAAAAGAGGTAGTGAAAAAGGAAATAATTAAACTTCTGGATGATGGAGTTATATATTCTATCTCAGATAGTAAATGGGTAAGCCCTGTGCATGTTGTACCAAAGAAAGGTGGGATCACGGTGGTTAAAAACGATAAAGATGAACTTATCCCCACACGCACTGTCACTGGACATCGAATGTGTATTGATTACAGGAAACTGAATGCTGCTACAAGAAAAGACCATTTTCCTCTACCTTTCATCGATCAAATGCTCGAAAGACTGGCTAACCATAAATATTACTGTTTTCTTGACGGATATTCGGGATTTTTTCAAATACCGATACATTCTGAAGATCAAGAAAAGACAACTTTTACCTGTCCTTACGGAACATTTGCATATCGCAGAATGCCATTTGGACTATGTAACGCACCAGCCACTTTCCAACCCTGCATGATGTCAATATTCACAGATATGATCGAAGATTTCATGGAAGTTTTTATGGACGATTTTTTGGTTTACAGATCAAGTTTTAAGGATTGCCTAGACAACCTGTGCAAGGTATTGGAAAGATGTGAAGAAAAGAATCTTGTCCTAAATTGGGAAAAATGCCATTTCATGGTAAACGATGGTATAGTCCTTGGACACAAAGTTTCCGCAGCAGGAATAGAAGTAGACAGAGCCAAAATTGAAGTAATGACTGGTCTACCAGCACCCACAAACGTTAGAGACATACGAAGTTTCCTTGGACATGCTGGATTTTACAGACGATTCATACAAGATTTCAGTAAGATTGCTAGACCCCTGAACAATCTTTTGTGCAAAGAAGTTAAATTCGATTTTACGCCAGAATGTAAGGAAGCTTTCGAAGCGCTGAAGAAGTCTCTTATAACTGCCCCAGTCGTACAACCACCCGATTGGAATCTCCCTTTCGAGATTATGTGCGATGCGAGCGATTTCGCAGTTGGAGCAGTTCTAGGACAACGAAAAGATAAGAAGCTACACGCTATATACTATGCGAATCGCACACTTGACGAAGCGCAACGGAATTACTCTACCACAGAAAAAGAGTTGCTAGCTGTGGTTTATGCTTTCGAAAAATTCCGCCAATACTTAGTTGGAGCACATGTTATAGTCCACACTGATCATGCTGCCATCAAATATTTAATGCAGAAGAAAGATGCTAAACCAAGACTAATAAGATGGATCTTGTTACTCCAAGAGTTCGATATCGAAATCAAAGACAAAAGAGGAGTAGACAACGGTGTCGCTGATCATCTTTCCAGGATTCGAATTGAAGATAAAGTTCCTATAGACAATTTCTTTCCCACAGAGAATATAGCTCTTTTGGACACATCATTCATAGGTCACATATCGCTCATATCTGACGGATTGCTGGACGAATCAAATGGCAAATTGACGACTGACACTACTGATAAAAGATCAATCATATCCATCAGCGACAGAACATCAACAGAACTTGACATACCAGTTAAGGTTGCTTGTAATGCTTTGAATCATAATATATCTGATGTCTCTCTACAAGAAGCAAACGCGATTGGACGGAATATCAAAGATCGACCTTGGTATGCCGATATAGTCAACTATTTAGCCGCTGATTTTGAACCATAAAATTTAAAAGGTTATGAAAGAAAGAAATTCTTTCGTGAAGTTCAGAGATACCACTGGGATGAGCCATATCTCTACAAACACTGTTCAGACGCCATATATAGAAGATGCGTCTCTGAAGTCGAAATTCCAAACATTATTAACCAATGTCATAGCTCTGATTACGCAGGACATTTCGCCACTTTTAAAACAGTTTCCGAAATTCTCCAAGCAGGATTTTGGTGGCCAACAACATTTCGCGATGTTCATGCTCATATAGCACAATGCGACAGATGTCAGCGGAGAGGAAAAATAAGCAAGAGACATGAGATGGAACAAAAATTTATCTTGGAAGTAGAAGTTTTCGACTGTTGGGGAATAAATTTTATGGGTCCTTTCCCATCTTCTTATGGCAACAAATATATCCTAGTCGCTGTAGATGATATCACTCAAATTACCCTAACAAGTGATCTTACTCTCTCAAATAAGAGGTTCGATTGTAGTACTTAGGGATCGAATCCACAGAGAGCTAGGGCACACACTAAACTATAGATATTAAGATTAAACTAGGCAAACAGTTATAAAGCAGTAAATATGAATGTAATGAAAGCAAAGTGAACAAGGAAGTTGTTCTTATGTAACCAAGAGTTGTTTGATGGAAGGATGGTAGCTAGATCTAGGGTTTCTATTCAGGCTGGAATTATAATGATATAGATACTAAATTATAATATTATAGAACTCAACTATAAGAATAACATATCAACTCTCGTTGTATAGGTTATCTATTACTAGATCCAATGATCTCACCTGTCGGGATGATCAATTAGAAAGTGTCGATCGATGACTCTATAGGAGTATCGATCGATACACCTTTCGCTTCGTCGATCGATTCACCTGTCGGGATATCGATCGACGCGCTTCTAGTAGGCTTAATGCGCGGGTTGAATATATGTTCGCTAGGGTTTCTAAACCAGCTCTCGCTGTTATCTAGCAATCCTAGATCAGAGAAGACAAGTCAGATAAGAGACCAAGCTCTCGCTTGTGCCTAATGATTCTATGATCAAGTTCAGGTTAATTACTCAAGAACAAGCATTAAGAACAGTCTCAATGATTAATACCACAACTTAGCAATTCTATATTTGGGGCTAATCCCTCATAACCTATCTGAACCCTAAACCTAACAGGTGGATCTACTCAGACATGATAGCTGTCACAGAAATCATAGATGAATAGATGAAATTGCAATAGAATAGATATAAAAACCAAAGGAGTTCCAAGAGGACTCTGAAGGAGTTCCTCTCTTCTCTCCTAGACTAAGAAAAATGAATCAAAAGAAAGCGTAGAAAGCGTAGCCGTCAACAATGGCTTAGAAATAACATAAATAGGGTTTCTGGTCGTCAAGGGTATTTTGGTAACTTTGTGGTGACTCCTGGGCTTCAGTCGGTCATTAAATATACTCAGCCCACATTCTGATGTCTCTGTCGATCGACATGCACTCTGTTGCATCGATCGACATACAATCCTCTTCTCGGCAGCCTTCTCTCGCGAGGCAGACTGACCACTCTTCAGTAAAACGGGCATAACTTCCGATCTAACCGTTGGATTGATCTCAAACTGGTGGCATTGGAAATCTAACTCAAAGCTCTATCTTGTGTCAAAAGATGGGCTAAATCCAACGGTGGGAAGGTCTCCATCGATAGCTAAACATCTGAAACGTCTGTGCAGTTCTGCACTGCGAAAGACTCCAAAAGGCACCAAAATCACCATATATCTCCAAATCGTCCCTGAACCTGTAAATACTCTAAATAGACTCCAATACATAGTAAATAGTATATAAAACACTTATATACCATGGGTAAAAATGGGTAAAATCCATGGTATATCAACTCCCCCAGACTTACCCTTTTGCTTGTCCTCAAGCAAAACCAACAGGCAGTCTCTCTGAAAGAAGTTTGAAAACAGCAGGGACTCAAAATATTTTAAAAACTCAGTTCATCATCTCTCTAGTAGTGCAAACCAAATCATTAAACATCCTAACCTTAGAAGCACATCATACAATATCCTAGTATAGCAACCAAATTCCACTAGTTCCACAACCTAACAGATCATGTCTGACAATCCCCTCTACTAACCTCATTTCTTTCATAAAAATAAAAGTGTAGGCTTTACCTTGGGAGTATCGATCAAAGGACACATGGATTCAACTCAAACAAGTTTCTGAACACACAGGTAGTCTTCTCTGATCCTTTTCTCCCTCATCTCTCTTCTCTGGATCTCTGATTAGTTTCAATTTCAATAGGTTTTGATGCCACAAAGGTCATCTAGTCTATCTCATTGACATTTGCATTTGTAACTCATACATTTTGACAAAGTGTAGCGAATAATGGGGTCTCGGGTAATTTACCTATCCCTCGTTTCCACAATGTGTGATCATCCTTGAGATTTAGAATACTGGGGTCGCAGGAGACACTCCTACCCCTCTGCCTCTCAAGAAATCATATCAATCTTTTCTTTATAAACTTAGATCTTTGAGATGCCGAAGAGAGAGAAGGAAGGGAATCAGAAACACACAGACTTTTTACCTTCCAGACTTGCAGAAGGATTCCGATCCAATGAATACCAAGCCCCAAGACAAGCAAATCAAGTCAGTATTAGGTTGGAGGTCAGCTTTGGTTCCTTCAAACAATTTCAGCAAGTGCAAACATAGTTGACAGGTTGACCCACTTTAGTATCTCTAGTACTTCTGCAGTTAGTAAATCTAAGACTGGTCTAAAGAGTGGTTAGATGACAAGTAGTAAATCGATTAAGATTATATCCCCTTCTTGACTCAATAAAAACTTTTTTGAAAACGTTTTAAATATAAAACTCCTAAAGTAGATAAATCGTTAGTAATCCCCCCAGACTTAAATTACACTGTCCCAGTGTAACACAGTCGGTGGTATGAAAAACATAAAGCATAATTACGAAAGTTAACAAGTTAGAACGATATACCAGCTCGCTGATGTCTGTGTTGATCGACACAATGAAGTATCAATCGATCGTTGAAGATGAAGCGCTGTCGAACGATATCGACATGGTCTCATCGGTCGATGGTTAGAGAGATCGTTTGACACAATGAATAGACAATCGATCGTTTGATATGAAGTGCTGCCGATCGATATCGAGCTGGTCTCATCGGGCGATGTGCTAGGCAATCGTTTACTTGGATCTCTTTTTTATGGTTTTTTTTTTACTAACTAAAACACAATATCAGTAGAACCTCCCCCAGACTTTAATAACACTATAATGGTGTTATCAAGTCGGAGATTGGTGAGAAATAAACCATAAGTACTCAATTTAACAAGTTAGAACGAAATACCTGACCGGAATAGATGTTGATCGATTCAAATGTGTTGTTATCGGTCGTGGCAGATTTGGTTGTGTCGATAGATATCGACTTCTTCTCGTCGGTCGATAATATGGCAATCGTTTACTCAGGGTCCCTATTCTAAATAGCTAATCTAAATTATAATATTAGTACAACCTCCTCTAGACTTAAACAACACTGTTACCAGTGTTATACAGTCTAAGATTGGTGGAAGAATAAATCATAAGGACAATAATTAACAAGGAAAAACAGTATACCTAACTTTGATGTGAATATTGACCAACACAGTTAAGTGGCGATCGATACTCTTGATGCTCTATCGATCAACACAATTAAGTGGCGATCGATCGATGCTATTAATGATCTGTCGACCGATGCTGCGCAGTCATAAGTCGATGTTGGTAGATCAAGTTTCTTCCTTGGATCCTTCCTTTTGATTACCTGATATATAAAACACTAAAACAAACAGTAATAGATAAATATAAAACCAAATTATTTTTTTTTTCGGATGAACAGTGACTCTGCTACAGTAGCGTTGCTACAGTGATTCTGCTACAGTGTCGATCGATTTGCTTGCTACAGTATCGATCGATGTCCTCGCTACAGTGTCGCTCGGCACTGTTGCTACAGTGTCGGGCGTACTGTTCATCTTTTTTTTTTTTTTTACCTTCAATAATTAAAAACAAAAATCAGTAGTATATGAAAATAAAACCAAATGTAAAACAAACCTAACAGTGGGTTGCCTTCCCACTCAGCGCTTATTTTTAGTCATTAGCTTGACTTTTGGAGGTCTAATTTAATCTGGATGAGGATGTGAACTTGCTCCAAAACAAGTTTCTGTGTCTCTCTTCCTCATTTGGTTGATGCAGTTGATGAAAGCTCTTGCAGACGCTTCCCCTTTGTCTCTCAGTTTTGGATCAGATAGCACTCTAACCTTAGCAAAAGAAGCTGGACCTCCTCTGCGGCGCACTCTACACTCAAGACTTTCCTCCTGACACTGAGAAGGGACCAGTGATAGAAAATATGCATCTATATTCTTTTTCATTTTCTTCTTCCTCTTCCTAGGTCTTCCCCCAGACTTAGACTTTTCAGTCTCGTTCCGTTCTGAAATTTGGATGCTGTCGACCGATTCTACAGGCTCTGTATCGGTCGATTCGTGAGGCTCATTGTCGACCGATCTGGAAAGTTGAATGTCGATCGATGTTGATCCTGATTTTGCAAGCTCGCGATCTGCATATGTTAGAAGTGCTGGATCTTCAAACATCTCTATGTATGAAATCAAATCTTCACTTTTCTTCTTCTCCACAGGATCATAGAAGACATTTTCATCAACATTAGTTAGGCACATCCTATTCTTCTTAAGATCACAAACTGCTCCCACTGTAGCCATGAAGGCTCTTCCAAAAAGAAGGGAAGATGTCCTGCCTGATTTGAGCTCCACGACATGAAAATCCACAGGAATAGTGCATTCTCCTATCTCCACTTTAACATTCCTAATCATGCCTGCTGAGTTTGCTTTGGAGTTATCAACGAAAGAGAAACTATCTTTTGAAGGTTCCGTCTTTAATCCTAATACTTCAGCAGTGTCTATAGCCATGATGCTGACTGCAGATCCAGTATCGCAGACGGCGTTTGGCAAATTGTGGTTATTTATAGAGCATGGAATCAGAAACTTTCCAGGATCTTGTTCCTTCTTTAGAGTCCTCTTAGGCTTACGGCAGACCTTGTTGAATAATATCTCCATGTCCTTTTCTGTCTCTCTACTCTCTCTGAAGAAGTTACCAAGTCTGTACTTATAATAGGCTTCCTCAAAAGTCATACCCTTAGGAACTCTCTTCACCCTCTTGTGAAATCCATCAAGTTCAGCTTTGTTGGCTTCTCTCCTCAGGTGTTTGGGAACATAGAGTTTCTTAGCTTTCGACCTCATCCCAATCTGAATCACTTCTTTTGTTGCCTGCCATTCCATGACAGATTCATGTCCGTCTATTTGGTGTCGATCGATACCAAGTGGATGTCGTCGATCGACACTCTCAACGAAAGAAGTTTCAACTAGAGTCAATTGCTTTTGGTCTGGTGCATCTGCAGGTTGCTGCCTGGTCTTCTCCATTGTCTTTAAGCAAACTGGCGTCTGAGATGGGTTGCGAGTTGCATTTAAACCGTGGGCAGACGGGTCTGGTAAACACACTAGATTTGTAGTGAGCCGCTGTCGATCGATGCTTTCCCGTGGAGGTTGATCGATGCCGTTTTGTTTGTGTTGCTCGACGTCATATGTTTTAGCATGGTACGGGATGGGAGGATGTGGGTGTTGAGCAGCGAAATCTGAGTGGCTCTGAATTTGAACAGTACTGCATGACCCTAAATATGGTGTCGATCGATGTTCAGCTGATGGTGTAGATCGACACAAGTACGAGCTACCAATGGACATGCAACTTTCGACTAAAAAGACTTCATCTTCCAACTTCTCATGTTTTACTACTTCCCCAAAGTAGTTATCCCATCTGGAATCGACCTGCTGCTCTTCCCAGTCGGGATGAATAGTGTCACGATGAACAGTATCCCGATGAACAGTTTCTGGGTGAACAGTGTCACGATGAACAGTACCGCGATGAACAGTGTCACGATGAACAGTACCGCGATGAACAGTATCGCGATGAACAGTATTTCGGTGAACAGTACCGTGATGAACAGTGTCGACCGATACGGGATGAACAGTGTCGATCGATATCGGATGAACAGTACCTCGATGAACAGTACTCGCGTGAACAGTACCCGGATGAACAGTAATCGGATGAATAGTGACCGGATGAACAGTACCCGAGTGAACAGTGTCGTTCCTTTGAAGAAAAATTTCATTTTTCACAGTTTTTGCAATCTGAGAAATTTGGGTGCACAACATCTTGAAACGGGTATCGATGATGTCTATCTTTCCATTCACCTCTTTGCAGAGAGAATCCAAATGCAGATTAAGCTCCTCAGTGATCTCCTGCTGTTCTTTCAAGCGCTCCTCTAGTATAAATTTCATCTCTTCTAAATTGTACTGATCCTCATCCTGGTATATAGCATGCTCCACAAATGAGACTTCATGTACAGAACCAGTCTCAGCCTCAATGATCTTGTTGTCATCCTTTACAGCTGATTTTATCATGTGCATATCTAGATTTTTGGCACTGGTGCTGGACGCCAAGCTCTCAATCAGTCTCTTAGCTTCCTCTGGGGTCCTTGTTCTAAAGTTCCCCTCGCTTGCAGTGTCCAGCATTACATGATATTGCACATCAATACCATTGCAGAACTTCATCAACAGCTGAACCTCCGTAAAACCATGATGTGGACAGTCCCTTTGGTAGCTCCTGAACCGCTCCCAAGAGCTTCTGAAACCTTCTGTAGGTCCCTGAGAGAATGTCCAAATTTTATCTCTTATTTCTTCAGTCCGTGCTTCATCAAAGAATTTACACAGGAATGCATTTTGGATCTCGGTCCAGGATGTAAGAGATCCTGGTGGTAGCTGCTTAAGCCAATGCGAAGCTTCTCCAACAAGTGAGTATTTAAAGAGCTTGCAAAGCAAGTAGTCCTTAGGGACTTCATCCATACAGAAAAGAGCAATAAGATCCTCGAACCTGTCCAGATGGTCCATAGGATGCTCGTGAGATAATCCAGAGTAAGGTATCTGTGCCACGAGCGTGTAGTACTTTGGATTCAGCTCGAAATTCTGTGTCTGGATATCTGGTAGACGAATGGCTGATCTGTTGAAATAGTATTCCTCTGGACGGTTGTAGTCAACCAGTGTCCTTTGTCGAGCAGCACCATCTACATGTATAGCAGCTCCTGTAGCATCAAGTCTCTGACCTGCTGCATTACGCAGATGACCATCCTGGTCATGCAGATCCCCATTCTCATCCCTTTGTAGCACAAGTATCTCGCTCATGGTTGCTCGCAGATTTGTATCGACCGATGTTGCAGTTGATGTGTCGATCGATTCTCTTTCACAAGTGTCGATCGATGATGTATAAGTGGTATCGATCGATGCTGCGAGTTTCTCTTTGCGGATCGAGCGTTCCAAACGTGCTGGGTCTGAGAAGAAAAGCAATTATCCCTTGCTGCTTCTGGTACTAATTGGCATGTACCTGAAAAACAAGAAAAAAATTTCGTAAGTAACTTAAAACAGTAAATAAAACCTAGAATAAACCTATTAATCAAGTCTAATGGCGAATCCTTGCTCCCCGGCAACGGCGCCAAATTTGATATCACTCAAATTACCCTAACAAGTGATCTTACTCTCTCAAATAAGAGGTTCGATTGTAGTACTTAGGGATCGAATCCACAGAGAGCTAGGGCGCACACTAAACTATAGATATTAAGATTAAACTAGGCAAACAGTTATAAAGCAGTAAATATGAATGTAATGAAAGCAAAGTGAACAAGGAAGTTGTTCTTATGTAACCAAGAGTTGTTTGATGGAAGGATGGTAGCTAGATCTAGGGTTTCTATTCAGGCTGGAATTATAATGATATAGATACTAAATTATAATATTATAGAACTCAACTATAAGAATAACATATCAACTCTCGTTGTATAGGTTATCTATTACTAGATCCAATGATCTCACCTGTCGGGATGATCAATTAGAAAGTGTCGATCGGATGACTCTATAGGAGTATCGATCGATACACCTTTCGCTTCGTCGATCGATTCACCTGTCGGGATATCGATCGACGCGCTTCTAGTAGGCTTAATGCGCGGGTTGAATATATGTTCGCTAGGGTTTCTAAACAAGCTCTCGTTGTTATCTAGCAATCCTAGATCAGAGAAGACAAGTCAGATAAGAGACCAAGCTCTCGCTTGTGCCTAATGATTCTATGATCAAGTTCAGGTTAATTACTCAATAACAAGCATTAAGAACAGTCTCAATGATTAATACCACAACTTAGCAATTCTATATTTGGGGCTAATCCCTCATAACCTATATGAACCCTAAACCTGATGTCTCTGTCGATCGACATGCACTCTGTTGCATCGATCGACATACAATCCTCTTCTCGGCAGCCTTCTCTCGCGAGGCAGACTGACCACTCTTCAGTAAAATGGGCATAACTTCCGATCTAACCGTTGGATTGACCTCAAATCGGTGGCATTGGAAACCTAACTTAAATATCTATCCTGTGTCAAAATATGGGCAAAATCCAAGGGTGGAAAGGTCTCAATTGAGAGCTAAACATCTGAAGCGTCTGTGCATTCCTGCACTGCGAAAGACTCCAAAAGGCACCAAAATCACCATATATCTCCAAATCGTCCCTGAACCTGTAAATACTCTAAATAGACTCCAATACATAGTAAATAGTATATAAAACACTTATATACCATGGGTAAAAATGGGTAAAATCCATGGTATATCAGTAGACTACGTCTCAAAATGGGTTGAGGCAGTTGCCTCTCCCACAAATGATGCGTCTGTAGTTATCAAAATTTTCAAGAGCATCATCTTCCCAAGATTTGGAGTTCCAAGAATAGTCATTAGTGACGGTGGATCACATTTCATAAACAAAGTTTTCGACAAATTGCTTGAGAAAAATGGTGTCCACCATCGAGTAGCTACACCTTATCACCCACAAACCAGTGAACAAGTGGAAGTTTCGAACCGACAAATCAAGGAAATCTTGGAGAAGACTTTCCGAATAGATAGGAAAGACTGGTCTCGCAAATTGGACAATGCCTTATGGGCGTATCGGACCGCCTATAAAACACCACTGGGAACGACACCCTTTCACTTGCTGTACGGAAAATCATGCCATTTACCAGTTGAACTGGAGCACAAGGCAGCCTGGGCAACCAAATTGTTAAATTTTGATATTAAGCCAGCTGCCGAGAGACGACTAATTCAGCTCAACGAGCTCGATGAAATTCGACATTTGGCATATGAAAATTCGAAGTTATATAAGGAACGAACAAAAGCTTATCACGATAAGAAGATCCTATCTAGACGCTTTGAACCGAATGATCAAGTTCTCTTATATAACTCCAGATTAAACCTTTTCCCTGGAAAACTAAAATCTCGTTGGTCAGGACCTTTTACAATTAAGGAAGTAAAACCTTCCGGAGCACTAACGATCGTTAATGAAGAAGGCGACGAGTTTACAGTAAACGGGCAGCGAGTAAAGCATTATTGGGCCAAACCACCAGATATAAAGCCCCTTTCGCTGCTACCACCCGGTGATAACTAAAAAGCAGTTATCCTAAGTCGAGCTAAAGACTTTAAACTAAGCGCTAAATGGGAGGCAACCCATTTTTCTTTTGTTTATTTTATTTTTCATTTAATATTTTCATCCCTATTTTAACTTTCATTTTCAATCTTCATTTTATTTTTATATTTTTATTTCATTTAGTTAGAAATTTTAATCATTAGTTAGTAACATTTACATTATTTCCAACGCATTTATTTTCACATATGCATAAAATCGATCGATAACAACAATGTTGTGTCGATCGACACGGGGATGTCGAGGCAACTTCTCATTTAACTCGACATCCGCCTCCTCTTTCCTTGTTTCGCAAACCCTAGCCGAATCCTAAAACTCCCTTTTCTCTCTCGATTCTTGACGATTTCCATTGAATCTTTGCCCAAAACCACTCGATTTCAAGCCCTCCATCTGTTTTCATTCGCATTTCTCTCATTATCCAAGGTATTAAACCGAAATTCTCTTTGGATTGGAACCCTAGGGTTTGGGTTTTCAATTGGGGAAAATCGGGTCGATTTGGTGCAAATTCTAAGGCGTTTTAGATGTTTACATTGGTTGAAACAAAGCAATCACACGCCGTTATAAACATCTGATGTGTGTTTCTTCTTCTCTTTCCTCACAAGTTTCTTCATCTCATATCCTCTTCTTTATCTCTTTTTTTTCTTCTTTCTTTGTCTCACGAGAATCTCAAAATCTCTTTCACTCTCATCTCTCTCATCATATATTCCTCTGTATCTAACTCATCATTCTCTTCTCAGACAAACCGACGACCTTATAGAGAAGCTTGTAAATCCCACGACAGCAAAGAAGACCGCCTCTTCTCCGCCTCATCTCCTCCACTGCCTCTCTCCTCGTTATGTCTCTATTCCTCTCCTTCTTCTTCACCCGGCACGAGAGCAAGGAACGGCATTGAGTTTAGGTTTAGGTTTAGCTCCCATATGCTAACAACAGCGGGTTAAATGAGGTTTTGATTTATTTTTAGACCAAATAATTTTGGTTTAACTATGTTTTGGTTTTTGATTTTCTTCTGTATTTATATTAACTTTTTTTGTTTTTATTTTTGCGACTAATTAGCCATGGTGGCTTTACGACTGTAAAACGACTGCATGATCTTGCATTTGTTGTAAATTAGTCACTAAAAAATGCGACCAAATCGCGACTACCTTCCGTTCTCGAAAAACAGTCGCAACTCAGTCATAAAACTTAGCGACCGAACTGTGACTGTTCCATGACCAATAACATGACTGATATACGACTGATAGGTTTTCCGACACGATGATTTGTGACTACGTGCATCAGTCACAAATCAGTCTTAGATTTATTTTTTTCTGATAGGTTAGCTAATGATTTCGTAGTCGGAAAATACATGTTTTCTTGTAGTAGAAACGTCCAAAACTATTTTACAGCTGAAGTAAAAAAATTTCGTTAAATGAACATTTCACTAATATCTTCTCCATTAAAGAATCAAAAGACCGATATATCCTTATTGAATAGATATATAAATACAAATAATTATTTAAATAATAAAATGAAAATAATAATTTTATTTTTATAGTTTTTAACCTATACATTTTCAAAATCAAAATTTTTATTAAAAAAAAAATAATTTCGGAAATTCGTAAAAAAATTTGAAACTATTTTTATAACTGTTAGTTTAAATTTTAAGTATTTATTTATTTATTAAAATTCTAAACCCTACCCACCAAAACCCACCCGTCAAATCTAAACCTCTAAGTCTAGATTAGTTAACCCTAGGGTTCTGAGTGTCTATTTACCTTTTTAAAACCTAGGTAAATGTGGTTAAGGTAAACATGAATAGTGGTCTTAGGAGTGAAGTAGTTTAAATAATTTCTCTCTATATCTTTTAAATAAAGTATTCAACTCATATGCTTTTATGATCATTTGTATCTTATTATAATAATTTTTTAAAATCACTGATCATTAAGTTTTTTAATGTGAGACTTTAAATATAGTTTTAAGAAAATTTTAAATATAAAAAATAACGAAATAAAGTTTTTTAATTATATGGTTAATGTGATTGTTTCATCTATTTCAATTGTATAAAATCAAAAAATTATCGAACATACAGAAATTGTTATCAAATATTAATTATTCAAAATCATTAAATGTAATATATATATATATATAATAAAATAGGTAAGAATATTTTTGTTGATTACTCTAATTTAATAAAATAAGGAAAAATCTTCTGTTGATTACTAAATTAATTAAATGGTTAGTTTATAAAGTATAAAATATATTTAGATGGACCAACTTTTGCTCTAAGATTCTAAAACTCATTTTATTGAGGACACATGACAGATCTCACATATTTTAATGATTCTCAATTAATATCTATGAGATTACTATGTCAATTTTGTCAAGTTCCTCTGATAAGATCTCCGCAAAACAAAATTTATCTAAAATTAAATTGATATATCAAAAACAAGTAACTGAATCTCCCCCTTAAAATTACCTTATTGTATATATAATGAACCACTGTTTTCTATAAAGTCTCTCCTATTCTACTTTAGTTTCCATCATAATCCTTTTTTCTCTGTCTTTCTTAGGGACAGCTAAGAATTTTTCTAATCTCTTGAAAAATGAAATACTCTTTTTATTTCGTCTGATCCATTCTCGTGATTTCTTTTTGCTTGTCTTTGCCACAGGTTCATTATCTATATCATAGTAGTTCCAAATTTTCACATGTTTTCCATATATATAAGTGAAAATATGGAACTACTATGACATAAATAATGAACATGTGGCAAAGAGAAGCATAAAAACAATCACGAGAAGGGATAAGACGAAATACAAAGAGTATTTCATTTTCCGAAAGAGTAAGAAAAGTTATTATACATCGAGAGAAAGACAGAGAGATAAGGATTATGTTTGAAAACGCGCCATCTTAACCGAGTTCTCGGTCGAATAAATACGGTTTGTGTGATCACCGTGGTGAAAAGGGTATGATTGGCGTGACCAGGCGGTGAACCGATGTTTCTCCGAGTTCACCGTCAAACTGA
Source organism: Raphanus raphanistrum subsp. raphanistrum (assembly GCA_019706035.1). Taxonomy (NCBI): domain Eukaryota; kingdom Viridiplantae; phylum Streptophyta; class Magnoliopsida; order Brassicales; family Brassicaceae; genus Raphanus; species Raphanus raphanistrum. Next base: position 33,686,022 of record CM033984.1, read on the forward strand.
AGAAATCGATGCATAGAATCTCATACCGAGTTGCTTGAATCTAATAATATTGACTTCAGATCTCCTAAATCGAAACTAATTGGCTGATTTTTGCGTAAATATTAAGAAAACTCAAGAAAAATAAATTAAAATATGTATTTGGAGAAGAAACAAGGCTAAAGTTGCAAAAAGATTGGGGAAAGAAACTGTGGTAATATTTTAATTATCATTTAAAAAAGAAAAGTGTAAAAAAACAGAGAAAACAAACGTGTAGCAAGGGTCAAACTTATACACATGTGCTTGTACAACAACCAGACCAGTATCAGAATCTGATTATAGTTACCAAAATTAATATTTAATAACATCTAATCTATTAATATTAGAGTACAAATAGAAAATATCCTTAAGAGTTGCACAATATTTACAATACAATAACATAGAAATAAATTAATGAATATATGATTTTAATATTTATTATCTTTTCTTTTTAATAATGCATTTTTCCTGATTTGATTTTTAACTAAAACATGTAATTTCCTAATTCGATTTTAACTAAAAACGGCAATATTACTTATTCGATTATTCCTCACTCTCCATTGTTCAAGTAAATATATGTTATTAATTATTTGCTGGTACAGGAACTTACAGAATTGCAAACAAATAAGACAACTGGTTTTGAAAATAACGCAAGTCGTAAGCAGTTTACAAATATGTCATGTTAGTAATGCTAATTCGTATTTGAATCTTTTAGTGAAAGTGAGTTTTCTCAAGGTTCTTTCGTAAGACTCATTATATAAAGTTAATCTATTAAAATCTTTATTCATTCTGATTCATTCCAATATTCTAATATCCACTTTTTATATGTTAAATTTCAAAAGTACTTTGCGCACTTTCAAAATCAAATATTGAACCAAACTAAACAGATCGATAAAACTAAACTGAAACAAATCTAATCTATTAAATTTAATATATTAAAAGAAGAGTACAAATAAGAAATACCCCTCAATTTTTCTTCAATAATTACAAGAGATTGTCACTAGCATGTAATACACAGTTATTTAACTAAATTAAATGAAATAAATCATTTTCTCAACCTTATATCACGGTTGTTTAACTAAATTAAATAAAATAAATCATTTCTGTCAACCTTATATCATGGTTACATATACTATTTTTATTATTATTTTCCTAAAATCAAGTGATATCTTACCTTCACATATCTCAACTACAATCTATTTTTTTTTTACTACAATCTAATATTTGATATATTTGTTATTTAGTTTTTTAAAAAAACAAGCTTTACGTGATACCCTAATATCTTAGCATGTATCTATAAGACTATAATAAAGTCCACACATAGCTCGACTTCTCCACTACTAAACAGAGTCAAAATGTCTTCAAAAATCAAATAAGAGTGTCTCTATCCGATTGATGGGACAACTAAACTTTGTCAAATTCATATATAAATGTTAAAAGGTCCCATTTTTAAATATTTGTGTAAAATAGTTGTTATAATATTGTCATTTTATACAAATCTTCACCAAAAAAATTATAAATATGTTTTTTTAATTTTAAAATTAAACATCAGTTTATGTAAAATAATTAAATTACAGTATTCCTATTTTAAAATAAGATTTATTCCAAAAAAAACAAATTTAAAAAACATTAAGTGATAAAATTAAAATCAGCTTTTAAATTTTATAAAAATGATTTCTAAAAATAATAAAAAATAACAGATTAAATAATCTTCAGGTAAATGTAATTCAGAAATAAATTTATTTAAAATACAAGTTATTTAATATACTTATTTGCTTATGTAAATATCCAAAACCAAATAATCAACCGACATAACTTATAAATACTTAAAAATGTTAATATGTATATTTATAGATCAAACAGCAATAACATGACTATATTACTTATGAACAAATTAAAATATATACAAACATATATTAACCGAAACAATTATAAATGTTACAAATTAAAATAACACCCGCACGGATGTGAGGGTCAAAAGTCTAGTATTGTTTTAAAACTACTCCCCAATTAATCGACATTTAATATCCGATTATTTAGTAAAGCGCTAGACGTAGACCATACGACTGACTCACGCCTAGTTTCGAACATAGGTCTTTATACATTCATCTCATAATAACATATAGCATACGTCTAGCCTCTAATATTTAAAGTATTATATACTAGTATTTAAGAACAAGTTAAAGTATGGAATACATAGTTTCAAAACAGTAGCTAATTAGCGACTATTTTGCGACTACAGATTTCTAAGTCCTTAATTGGCGACTACTTACTCTATACCATAAATTTTATTCCTAACATTTATACCCTAAACCCCAAATATAAACCTACATATAAAACTATATAATTAAATTTTTAATTGTATTCTCTAAACTAAACTTAAACTTTAAATATATTTTAAATTATATAATCTTAAAATAATGATTAAAAATTAATATATACTATATACCATATGTCATAAACACTAAACTTTAAATTAAACTCCAAATACTCTAAATTAATCTTAAAACTTATATATATATATATATATGTGTGTGTATTTCAAGTTTTACAAACAATTTTAATACCAAAGTGTTACTCTTTTTTTTTTCTTTTTTTTCAATGCCTTGCTCAAGCATTGAGCACATCACACATTGCACATAGTTAAGTAAATGAATATTTTCAGGAGTTAGAATTTAAAATATGAGATATATATATAGTCTTAGGGGTTAATAATATAGATTTATGATTTATATTAACTTATTAAAATGGAATAACAAACTCCAATTATAGTATTTCAAAAGTTAACCTCCAAATCTCAAATATAAAATTATAAACTTATTCTTATCAAAAATTTAATCTCAAATTATATACTTGTTTTCAAAATTTAATTTGAATTGCATACTATAACCTTATATCCTTTAATTAACTATAAACACAAAACTTCATATTTTCTAAAGTCTAAACCCTAATCATAATAATAAATTGTTTACTTTAAAGCTTTCTAAAATTAAATCGCTAGACTATAAATCATATAAAATTTTAAACATTTCAAACATACATTTGTTTTTTTAAGTTATCCTTGATATAATATTTAAACTAAAAAAAAAAATTTAATTTGTAATCCCTCTCCTCTTTTGTTATTGGTTGAAACAAAGCAATCACACGCCTTTATAACCATCCGATGCGTGTTTCTTCATCTCTTTCCCTCATACGTGTCTTCATCTCATATCCTCTTCTTTATCTCTTTTTTTTCTTCTTTCTTTGTCTCACGTGAATCGCACAATCTCTTTCACTCTCATCTCTCTCATCATCTATCCCCCTGTATCTAACTTATCATTCTCTTCGCTGACAAACCGACGACCTTATAGAGAAGCTTGTAAATCCCACGACAGAAAAAAGACCGCCTACTCTCCGCCTCATCTTCTCCACTGCTTCTCTCCTCGTTATGTCTCTATTCCTCTCCTTCTTCTTGACGCCTCTCTTCTCTGATCCGTGACGCCTCCTCTCTCATCACGCCTCCACTTCTCATCTTCTCTGTAATGGTTCCTCTTGTCTGTGATGTTCCTTGCTCCTGTGGCGGATGAAGAAACAATTGAGTTTAGGTTTAGGTTTAGCTCCTGTATGCTAACAACAGCGGGTTAGATGTAGGTGTTAATTTATTTTTAGACCAAGTAATTTTGGTTTAATTATGTTTTGGTTGTTGATTTTTTTTTTGTATTTGTATTTATGTAATTATGTATGGCCATCCATCTCAATTTTAATTTAACTCAGTTTTATATATAAATATATTTTTTAAATATATAAATTTATTAACTTTTTTTGTTTTTATTTTTGCGACTAATTAGCCATGATGGCTTTACGACTGTAGAACAACTGCATGGTCTTGCATTTGTTGTAAATTAGTCTCTAAAAGTTGCGACCAAATCACGACTACCTTCTGTACTAGCAAAACAGTCGCAACTCAGTCATAAAACTTAGCGACCGAACTGTGACTGTTCCATGACCAATAACATGACTGATATACGACTGATAGGTTTTGCCTCACGATGATTTGTGACTACGTGCGTCAGTCGCAAATCAGTCTTAGATTTATTCTTTCTGATAGGTTAGCTAATGATTTCGTAGTCGGAATATACATGTTTTCTTGTAGTAGAAACGTCCAAAACTATTTTACAGCTGAAGTAAAAAATATCATTAAAGGAACATTTCACTAATATCTTCTCCATTAATGAATTAAAAGACCGATATATCCTTATTGAATAGATATATAAATACAAATAATTATCTAAATAATAAAATAAAAATAATAATTTTATTTTTATAGTTTTTAAACGATACATTTTCAAAATCAAACTTTTTATTAAAAAAATTCAAATTTTGTTTCGGAAATTCGTAAAAAACTTTTGAAACTATTTTTATAACTATTAGTTTAAATTTTAAGTATTTATTTATTTATTAAAATTCTAAACCCCACCCACCAAAACCCACCAAAACCAACCCGTCAAATCTAAACCCCTAAGTCTAGATTAGTTAACCCTAGATTTCTGAGTGTCTATTTACCTTCTTAAAACCTAGGTAAATGTGGTTAAGGTAAACATGAATAGTGGTATTAGGAGTGAAGTAGTTTAAACAATTTCTCTCTATATCTTTTAAATGAAGTATTCAACTCATATGCTTTTATGATCATTTGTATCTTATTATAATATTTTTTTTTAAATCAGTGATCATTAAGTTTTTTAATGTGAGACTTTAAATTTAGTTTTAAGAAAATTAAAAATATAAAAAATAATGAAATAAAGTTTTTTAATTATATGATTAATGTGATTGTTTCGTCTATTTCAATTGTATAAAATCAAAAATGATTGAACATACATAAATTGTTATCAGATATTTATTATTCAAGATCATTAAATGTAATATATATACTATATAATAAAATAGGGAAGAATATTTTTGTAGATTACTCTAATTTAATAAAATAAGGAAAAATCTTCTGTTGATTACTAAATTAATTAAATGGTTAGTTTATAAAGTATAAAATATATTTAGATGGACCAACTTTTGCTCTAAGATTCTAAAACTCATTTTATTGAGGACACGTGACAGATCTCATATATTTTAATGATTCTCAATTAATATCTATGAGATTACTATGTCAATTTTGTCAAGTTCCTCTGATAAGATCTCTGCAAAACAAAACTTATCTAAAATTAAATTGATATATCAAAAACAAGTAACTGAATCTCCCCCTTAAAATTACCTTATTATATATATATATACTAGGACCGGCCCGCCCTACGGGCGGGATGTTATGTTAAAAATAATTGAAATAATTAGAGTAAATATTTAATATAAATCTTGATTAATTTAGAAGTTAAATACTACTTTAATTTTGTATTTGTTTTTATATTTTCTGAAGTCTATATAAACCCTAATATTTTGATAATTGGTTATGTTTTCTTTTTCCTTGGGGGTGGCTTTACATCAGTTCTTCCTTAGAATTCATGTTGTTGTACTGTAAGTTACTTTCACATAATAACTTATGTGGTGCGTTTTTATATTTATTATGATTGATTATTTATATATGTAAGTGAGAGGCAGCTGTCCATCAGTAACTTGTATTTGTAAGCTAAGAGGGGCTTCTTGACCAATGGCGCCAGGTTGAGCTCTTTGGCTATGAAGTGGCTGTTGAAACCAAAGTTGGGACTCTTGGAAGCGATGATGGTGTTGAAATAGTCAAGAGGAGAGTTTGACCCAACTTTTGAAACAATACACATCAGCATATCTTCAGGCATGGTCAGTGACTCATCATATTTGCTCTTCTTGGATCCATGGAATCGGGTAAGCTGAATTTGAGTGTTTTGTGTATTTGATCTTAGTTTTAGATGCAATTGTTTTGCAGGTTTCTTATATAGGAGTGAACAGAGTGGCGACTGTTTGTTTTTTCCAATATGCCAATGCAAAGTAACACATTTGAGACCATAATGTTACAATTATGACATTTGTGTTTATTGTAAGTGATTGTCTGACTATTCAGTGAAATGCTTAAAATGCTTATGAAACAGAGTTTACGTATGTCAAATGCTTAAAATCTTTTTTATTAAGATTGGCGAATTTTGCTCCTAAGCAAAAATGCATATATCTTTAAGTACCTGATTTTTTTTTAAAAGGAGAGTACCCCTATTTAAAACTGAATTTGACTATTTATTTTCTCTGAAGTACCAGTAATTTTTGGGTGAGTCCGTCAGAGTTTACGTATGTCAAATGCTTAAAATCTTTTTTATAAAGATTGGCGAATTTTGCTCCTACGCAAAAATGCACATATCTTTTAAGTACCTGATTTTTTTTTAAAAGAGAGTACCCCTATTTAAAACTGAAATTGACAATTTATTTTCTGTAAAGTACCAGTAATTTTTGGGTGAGTCCTTTTCATCTCTGAAATTGACTATTTAATTATCAGCCGTCATTTTGTTTTGTCAAGTAATTACTAATATCTACAAATTATTTTTTTGGGGTAAATGTTAAGAAATATATAAATTGAATTATGCTCTGAAGCAACTATAATATTCAGACTTATCACTAAATTTTTCAATGTGATTTATAAGTTTATAGAACTGCTTGATCTTATTAACGTTTGCACAATAGTATTTATACAATGTCTCTTAACCGACTTGGTTAAAGATAACTACTCAACTAATTACATCAATATCTTATAAACTTTGTATTTATCTCTAGGCCTTGTCATTATCTTCTAAACTCTTGTCATTATCTCCAATACTCCCCCTCAAGTTGGGAATATGAAAATTTCGTACTCCCAACTTGAACAACAAGTTCTGAAACTGCACTCTCCCTAATGCCTTAGTCAACACATCCGCTAACTGCTCCGTTGTCCCAACATGAACTGTCTCCAACACACCATCTTGAATAGCATCTCGCACTTGATGACAATCCGACTCTATGTGTTTAGTCCTTTCATGAAACACTGGATTTTGAGCTATATAAATAGCTGATTTGTTGTCACAAAACAACTTCACTGGTTTAGTTTGCTTAGCACCCAAGTCTTGCAACAACCGCCGTAACCATTTGATTTCTCTAGTCGCCATTGCCATCGACCTATACTCTGACTCTGCAGAAGAATGTGACACAACTCCTTGCTTCTTAGTCTTCCACGACACTGGCGCCCCTCCAACAAGTGCTACATACGCACTGAGTGACCTTCTAGTAGTAGGACACGCAGACCAGTCTGCGTCGCAGTACACAGACAACCTCATATCACTGTGAGAACTCAACAAAATACCCTGTCCAGGCGTACCCTTCAGATACCTTACTACTCGCAAAGCTGCTCCCCATTGTAATTCACGCGGTGCCTTCATAAACTGAGACAAAATATGCACTGAATATGATATGTCAGGCCTTGTTATAGACAAGTAGATCAAACGCCCAACTAGTCTTCTGTACTTCTCAGCATCCCTGAGAAAAGGACTCACATCCAACGCCAACTTATGATGCATTTCCATAGGCGTAGCACTAGGCTTAGACCCTAGAAGCCCAACATCTGAGATCAAATCAAGAGTGTACTTGCGCTGCGATAGCATGAACCCTTCTTCTCCTCTTCCTACTTCAATACCAAGGAAATACTTCAGCTTTCCTAAATCTTTCATTCGAAAACACTTTCCCAAATGTTCTTTAAACTTTGTTAAAAACTCCATATCATTCCCACATATGAGCAGATCGTCTACATAAATGAGAACCTTCAATTCAACATTTCCTTTGACATACACAAACAATGAGTAGTCTGCGTAAGAATGATGAAATCCGAAACGTTTCAAGGCAGTAGTAAGCTTGGCAAACCAACATCTCGGAGCCTGCTTCAACCCATAGATTGCCTTATGTAATCGACACACTTTGTTTGGACTCGAAGCTTTAAACCCTTGGGGAAGTTTCATGTATACCTCCTCTTTAAGCTCCCCATGCAAGAAAGCATTGTGTACATCCATCTGATGCACTATCCAGCCTTTGCCCGCAACAACTCTCAACAAAGACCGAATCGTTGTCATCTTGGCAACAGGAGCAAATGTCTCCTTGTAATCTCTTCCTCTGACCTGCCTGTTGCCCAATGCTACCAGACGAGACTTAGGTCGCTCCATAGTTCCATCTGCGTTATACTTATATTTGTAGATCCACATGTTTCCAATCGCTTTCTTCCCGGGAGGTAAATCCACTACACTAAAGGTTTTATTCTCCTCAAACGCTGTAATCTCTTGCCCCATAGAGTTACGCCAAATTTCCTGTTCCATTGCTTCTTTAAAGTTTCTCGGCTCTCTAGCATTGGTTATTGCTGCTAAGAAAGCTTTATGGGCAGGTGAAAATTTATCATCAGATATGTAGTTTGTAAGAGGATAAGGCGTACCTTGAACCATACTCAAAGACTCTGGCTTGGAGGCAGCTAGAACGTGACAGGGTTGTTTTTCTGAGAGAAGCTGAGCATTGTAGTTCACGTAATCACGCAATCTCACCGAAGGTATCTTCTCTCTGCAACCCCTACCCAACTCTGTTTCTTCTCGGACAGGCTCTGTTTCGGTGACAGGCTCTGTTTCTGTGACAGGCTCTGTTTCTGTTTCATTTGTTTCCGTAGTGACATTTTCTCGTGTCTCTGTCCCAACTTCAGTTACGACCACTGCATCTCTTCCATCCTTCTTCGATATATCTATGATCCAATCATCATCAGGACCACCAGTGATTCTTCGTCTATCATTCTGCTGCTCTGTTTCTTGGGGATAAGGAAATATATTTTCCATGAAGCTGACGTCTCTTGAGATCAAGAACTCATTAGTATCCAAATCATACACCCTCCAAGCTTTCTTTCCAAACGGATATCCCACAAACACACATCTTCTGCTCCGTTCTCCAAACTTGTCTCTGCTACGATCACGCCTATGCACATAACACAACGAGCCAAACACCCTTAGCGACCCATACGACGGTTTCGAACCAAATAAAACCTCATAAGGCGATTTGCCTTTCAAGATTTTAGTTGGTGTCATATTGATAACATGTGTGGCTGTGGTAATTGCTTCTCCCCAAAACTTCACCGGCATTTTTGACTGAAACAACAATGCCCTTGCGACGTTCAATATGTGTCTGTGCTTCCTTTCCACACGACCATTTTGTTGTGGTGTATCAACACAACTGGTTTGATGTACTATCCCTTTGTCCTGAAAATATTTTCCAAGACACATGAACTCTGTTCCGTTATCACTTCTAACCACCTGAACAGACTGACCAAATTGTTTTTCTGCGTAAGTACAGAATCTCTGCAACACATTCTTCACTTCTGATTTGGCTAGTAACAAGTGTGTCCAAACCGATCTCGAATAGTCATCTACGACAGTAAGAAAATATGATGCTCCGCTAGAAGAAGGAACCCTATACGGCCCCCACACATCCACATGAATCAATTCAAAACACTTCTTTGTTTTATTCAAACTATCAGGAAAAACATCTCTTGTTTGTTTTGCTCTAAAACACACGTCGCAATGACTAGAACAATCCTTATTCTTAACACCAGAAATCTCAGACAAAGTAGAAAAAACAGAAAACGCAGGATGCCCAAGTCGTCGATGCCACAAGAGTTGACCCTCAGTACCATCAGCTCTGTTGACTCGTGCTTCTCTCACATCCTTGAAAAAATAAACCCCATCACGTTCTTCACCGGCTCCAATCAGCGTCTTCGAAGAACGGTCCTGCAAAACACAAATAGTGTCTGAAAACAACGCAAAACAATTTGTGTGTTTCAATAACTTTGAAACTGATATAAGAGTGCAATTCATCTTTGGCACGAGAAGCACTCCTCTGAGTGAAATACGATCAGTAAGAATCATATCACCCATCTGAGTCGACATGGAAATTCCTCCATCTGCAAATCCAACCGTACATGGTTGTGTATTTCTCACGTTTACAAGCAATGAACCATTGCCTGTCATGTGATGAGAAGCACCCGAGTCGATGATAACATCACCAATAGGCTTACCAGAGAGCTTTTCTGACTGACTTCCTGCTCTCCCTTCGTTAATGATTTGAGTTATGGCTCTCCATTGCTCCGGTGACAAATCGTTTGCTCCTGAAGCATGTGAGCTACTCGCATGAGCAGTATTTGCAGTGCCTCTACCACTTGCTCCTCCACGACCATAACCACCTCTGTCTGATCCTCGTGTTCCTCTACCTGAACCTCTTCCTCTTCTTTCATTCATCCACTCCGGATAACCAATAATCTGCCAACAGGTACTCTTGTCATGTCCAGTTTTTCCACAATTTGAACAAGTCCTGTCTCTGATTCTGTTTCTGTCAAAGCCTCCATTGTTGTCATTGCGTGCAACCATCGCAGTTGCATCACGAATATCTCTTCTTGCTCCTTCTTCAGACTGAGTTTCTCTTCTAGCAGTAAACCCGACTGCTTCTTGTTTAGCTTCCTCACGAGACTTAGCTGAATTTAATCTTGCTTCCTCTCTGATCACTTTTGCATATGCTTTTCCCAAATCTGGTAGCTCATCTGCTTCAATAATGGCAGTTACCACATTACTGAATCTAGCATCGTCAAGTCCCATGATGAACTGATGCACTCGCTCATCCTCTCTCTCCTTCTCATAAGTCGCAGCCGCAGAGCAACTACAAGCAGGCGGTGGTCTATACGTCTGCAATTCTTCCCACATCATCGCCAAACGTCCATAATAATCTATAACAGCTTGGCCATTCTGTCTACAAGACGCCAACTGTTCCATCAACTGATGAACACGAACCTTGTTCCCCACTTCAAATCTCTTCTTCAAATTCTCCCACAGTTTGTGAGCTTCTGTAATGAAGGTCACAGTAGATCTCACTCTTGGTTCTATGGACGATCTAATCCATCCAACAATCATGGAATTGACACTTAACCACAACTCCAATTCTCCACTATCTTCTGCTGGTTTAGGCAAAGTTCCATCGACAAATCCCATCTTCTTCTTTGCTCTAAGGGCATTCTCCATCTCTTGTACCCACTCATTGTAGTTATCACCCTTTAGCTGCACCGATGTTATCAGGGCGCCTGGATTATCAGATGAAAACAGAGCATACGGTGATGTAACCAAACCATCACTCTGTTTCACGGTAACCTGCTTGCTATCTTCTCCACTCATAATTTTGTATTTGTGTTTTGCAGTTCTGAGCAATCGTTTTCTATATAGATCGATGCTCTGATACCATATAAGTTTATAGAACTGCTTGATCTTATTAACGTTTGCACAATAGTATTTATACAATGTCTCTTAACCGACTTGGTTAAAGATAACTACTCAACTAATTACATCAATATCTTATAAACTTTGTATTTATCTCTAGGCCTTGTCATTATCTTCTAAACTCTTGTCATTATCTCCAATATGATTAGTTCTCCTTAATGGATTTTTTTTATATAAAAAACGTTGCCTAATTGTAAACACATAACTGGAGTAAACGTTCCATTACACATAATGAATATTGTAATAATATTCTTTTACTACCTGTATTTTTTTTAGAGATCATGTGATGTTGAATACTGTTTAAACATTTTAAACTCCTTTAGTGGAGCAGAGGACGTCCAGCTTGGTGTTTCGCGTGCATGTGAAGTTAGCTAAGACATGAACCATTGTATGATTGATATACAATCTCACCGTTAATACCCAAACACAAAGTCATTAGTGTGTTTAAATAGAAAATAGTAGTCTTTAAATTTGGTCAGTCACATTATAACATAAATTATTTGAATAGATCACAAATCACATTCTGTGCTTTGCTGCCGGAATGTTTAATCACTACTGGGCAACGATGAAACACCAGCGGCTTGGACGTTGTACATGTTTATCTATTTATCAACTGCACCTATTTACAAAAAGACTGTGGCCCGCAAGGTCAGGTGAATTGCGGCTGATCAGACTGGCCCATAGATTATTAGCAAGAGACACCAAGTAATGCTCTCCGTTCCACTCCACCCTATCGATTCCTACTTGACAAAGCCAAGGCAAAATCTAGTAAACATATACTTAAACCCAAAGGATATCATGAAATAATAAGCATTCAAAAATTCGGAGATCCTTTAGCTCTAGAATAATTGGTACCTGGTACTATCTCAGTATTTAGGCCAGAGATGCAGCAGGTAGGTGCTGTAGCTGAGGTGATGCAGGCATGAAAAATGAAAGCATCAACTTCATCTATGCATTTCCTTGATTCTAGAAGTTGATGACCAGCAGAATAGTCATTGTCGTTGGTACTGTTCTGCAGAGCTTCTTCTAGACCAGAGCTTAACCACCAATCCACACACTCGTCCAAAACAGCAGCCAACACAGTAGATGATGACGGATGATATAATAGAATCAATGGTTTATATAGTCTCGTCGAAACCTTCAGGATTTTCACTACTCGTAAATTTCTCCCACTGACAGAACCAAACTCTTCCCTGTTTAACACATAATTAGTCAAAGGTTGATGAAAACGGGCGTAATACAAAGAGATTAATGTGATAATAATGGTCGGCACCTTGAGGTTTAGCTAGGATTTATTCTTGAACATCATTTCGAATCACCTGTTTGCAAATAGATGCAGCATGCCGTAAGTTATTGAGCGCAGGTCCTGGCAATGACTAACCAAGTTGTAGTGTATTTCGTTTGTTGCTCATATGAACCCAAGTTAAGGACCTTCAGGGTCAACGTGGCGTGTTTGAGAAGTTCAATCGTTGATTTCCAGTCCTTCTCTGCCTATGGAAAAATCATGTTTTAATTATTTCTTCCGTTTAAGTATTTTACACTTAAGAATCGAAAGGTACAGAGAAGGTCGAACAGAACTTAACTAACAACAATCTCTGTCTGGAGATCTTCTGAATCAACGATTCGAAAATTTGGCTCTTGGAGAACTTTGTAAAGTTCAGCAATGCCAGATGATCTAGCTTGGAGACTTTCTACATTGACCTCACCAATCAAAACATCATTTTTCAGCATGTTCTGCAGATCCTAGATGTGAAAACACCATTAAATTAGCAACACTTATCTGTGAAGAGCATGCCGATGTTAAGCTTAACTGTAGAAGCAAGTTTCCCCTGTTTTTGTTTCCTTATCAAAATATATATGCGTGACTTTGTCTTAATGAACAAACGACCTAAGTATTAAAGTAAATAGCTACATAATGTGATCTCCATAGTACCAGATAACATCATACGGATAGAGCAAGATAGTACCTCCGACCATCTTCGGGTTTATGTTTGTGGCAACAATCACCTTTGGATCAACATGCATGTCTTCAAGTTTTTTGTGCAACGCAACAGCCTGAGTGTCAAATAAACTTAGAGTAAGCGACACATCACTGCAAGTTTAAAGAAAAAAAATCAAGTTATAATCACCAATCAACACTATCAAAATCTAGCAAGTTACAAAAAAACAAAAAACGAAAAAAAAACAAATAATAATAGCTAACTCTTAACAGCAGTGATCTCACCTACAATGTCTACGGAAATGGAGAGTAATATCAGAACGTCTCATGAATAAACCGTTACAAACCTATAAAACCCAAAGCCCATAATAAAACTATTGAATTAGCAACACAACACAATTTCAGTAAATCGACAGAGATAGAAATAGATGATGAGTTTAATAGGTGAAGCACTCACATATTTATACGGATCTGATACCGTCTCCGAGTGAAGAACGCCTTATTCAAGATCCCGGAATGGGCGATTGAATGAAGAGAAATTAAGACGAACTATAACTCCGCCCGTTTCATACATGGTGAAGCAAATCAATCGTCACTCGTCGCCGGCGCAGGAGAAGGGAGGAAGACGCGTCATATCGGCCCAGTGTAAGGGTCCGAAGCTTAAAGCCCGAACGGACACAGAATCAAGAAAGCCCATATACCAATGTTTTAAATGAAACGATGTGTTTAAGTAAAATGGACACGTGGCGCAATTAGATCGATCGAATTATCTAGGTGGCAGCTGACATATTAGTAGGAGAGAACCAACTCTCTTTTATAGTAATAGATAATGAACCACTGTTTATCTATAAAGTCTCTCTTATTCTACTTTAGTTTCCATCATAATCCTTGTCTCTCTGTCTTTCTCAGGGACAGCTAATATCTTTTCTTAATCTCTTGAAAAATGAAATACTCTTTTTATTTCATCTGATCCATTCTCGTGATTCCTTTTTGCTTGTCTTTGCCACAGGTTCATTATCTACATCATAGTAGTTCCAAGTTTTCACATGTTTTCCATATATATAAGTGAAAATATAGAACTACTATGATATAAATAATGAACCTGTGGCAAAGAGAAGCATGAAAGCAATCACGAGAAGGGATAAGACGAAATACAAAGAGTATTTCATTTTCCGAGAGAGTAAGAAAAGTTATTATACATCGAGAGAAAGACAGAGAGATAATGATTATGTTTGAAAATGCCCATCTTAACCGAGTTTTCGGTCGAATAAATACGGTTTGTGTGATCACCGTGGCAAAAAGGGTCTGATCGTCGTGACCAGGCGGTGACCCGATGTTTCTCCGAGTTCACCGTCAAACTGAAGAAATCGATGCACAAAATCTCATACCGAATTGCTTAAATCTAATAATATTGACCCCAGATCTCCTAAATCGAAACTAATTGGCTGATTTTTGCTATAAACATTAAGAAAACTCAAGAAAAATAAATTACAATCTGTATTTGGAGAAGAAACACAGCTAGAGTTGCAGAGAGATTGGGGAAAGAGACTGTGACAATATTGTAATTATCATTTAAAAAAAAAAGTGTAAAAAACAGAGAAAACAAACGTGTAGCAAGGGTCAATCTTATACACATGTGCTTGTACAACAACCAGACCAATATCAAAATCTGATTATAGTTACCAAAATTAATATATAATAGCATATTTTTTTAAAACTACTCCCCGATTAATCGACATTTAATATCTGATTTTTTAGTTAATCGCTAGGCGTAGACCATACGACTGACTCACGCCTAGTTTCGAAAATAGGTATTTATACATTCATCTCCTAATAACATATAGCATATGTCTAGCCTCTAATATTTAAAATATTATGTACTAGTATTTAAGAACAAGTTAAGGTATGGAATACGTAGTTTCAAAACAGTAGCTAATTAGCGACTATTTTGCGACTACAGATTTCTAAGTCCTTAATTGGCGAGTACTTACTCTATACCTTAAATTTTATTCTAACATTTATACCCTAAACCCCAAATATAAACCTACATATAAAACTATGTAATTAAAATTTTAATCGTATTCTCTAAACTAAACTTAAACTTTAAATATATTTTAAATTATATAATCTTAAAATAATGATTAAAATTTAATATATACTATATACAGTATGTCATAAACACTAAACTTTAAATTAAACTCCAAATACTCTAAATTAATCTTAAAACTTATATATATATATATATATATATATATATATATATATATGTATATATATATATATGTGTGTGTGTATTTCAAGTTTTACAAACAATTTTAAAACGAAAGTGTTACTCTTTTTTTTTCAATGCCTTGCTCAAGCATTGAGCACATCACACATTTCACATAGTTAAGTAAATGAATATTTTCAGGAGTTAGAATTTAAAATATGACACATATATATAGTCTTAGGGGTTAATAATATATATTTATGATTTATATTAACTTATTAAAAATGGAATCCAAAAACTCCAATTATATTTCAAAAGTTAACCTCCAAATCTCAAATATAAAATTATAAACTTATTCTTATCAAAATTTAATCTCAAATTATATACTTGTTTTCAAAATTTAATTTAAACTGTATACTATAACCTTATATCCTTTAATAAACTACAAACACTAAACTTTATATTTTCTAAAGTCTAAACCCTAATCATAATAATAAATTGTTTACTTTAAAGATTTCTAAAATTAAATCGCTAAACCATAAATCATATATAATTTTTAACATTTCAAACATACATTTTTTTTAAATTATCCTTGATATAATATTTAAACTAAAAAATAAATTTTAACTTGTAGTCCCTCTCCTCTTTTGTCATTGGTTGAAACAAAGCAATCACACGCCTTTACAACCATCCGATGCGTGTTTCTTCATCTCTTTCCCTCACACGTGTCTTCATCTCATATCCTCTTCTTTATCTCTTTTTTTTCTTCTTTCTTTGTCTCACGAGAATCACACAATCTCTTTCACTCACATCTATCTCATCATCTATCCCCTGTATCTAACTCATCATTCTCTTCGCTGACAAACCGACGACCTTATAGAGAAGCTTGTAAATCCCACGACAGCAAAAAGACCGTCTACTCTCCGCCTCATCTCCTCCACTGCTTCTCTCCTCGTTATTTCTCTATTCCTCTCCTTCTTCTTGATGCCTCTCTTCTCTGATCCGTTACTCCTCCTCTCTCATCACGCCTCCACTCCTCATCTTCTCTGTGATGGTTCCTCTTGTCCGTGACGTTCCTTGCTCCCGTGGCAGGTGAAGAAACAATTGAGTTTAGGTTTAGGTTTAGCTCCCGTATGCTAACAACAGCGGGTTAGATGTAGGTTTTAATTTATTTTAAGACCAAATAATTTTGGTTTAACTATGTTTTTTTTTTGATTTTTTTATATTTTTATTTATGTAATTATGTATGGCCATCCATCTCAGTTTTAATTTAACTCAGTTTTATATATAAATAATTTTTTTGAAAATATATTAATTTAACTTTTTAAACCTTTTTTGTTTTTATTTTTGCGACTAATTAGCCATGGTGGCTTTACGACTGCATGGTCTTGCATTTGTTGTAAATTAGTTACTAAAAGTTGCGACCAATTCACAACTACCTTCCTTTCTCGTAAAACAGTCGCAACTCAGTCATAAAACTTAGCAAATAACATGACTGATATACGACTGATAGGTTTTGCGACACGATGATTTGTGACTACGTGTGTCAGTCGCAAATCAGTCTTAGATTTATTTTTTTCTGATAACTTAGCTAATGATTTCGTAGTCGGAAAATACATGTTTTCTTGTAGTAGAAACGTCCAAAACTATTTTACGGCTGAAGTAAAAAAATTTCATAAAAGGAACATTACACTAATATCTTCTCCATTAAAGAATCAAAAGACCGATATATCCTTACTGAGTAGATAAATAAATACATATAATTATTTAAATAATAAAATACAAATAATAATTTTATTTTTATAGTTTTTAAACTATACATTTTCAAAATCAAACTTTTTATTAAAAAATTCAAATTTTGTTTCGGAAATTCGTAAAAAACTTTTGAAACTATTTTTATAACTATTAGTTTAAATTTTAAGTATTTATTTATTTATTAAAATTCTTAACCCCACCCACCAAAACCCACCCGTCAAAACTAAACCCCTAAGTCTAGATTAGTTAACCCTAGGGTTCTGGGTGTCTATTTGCCTTTTTAAAACCTAGGTAAATGTGGTTAAGGTAAACATGAATAGTGGTATTAGGAGTGAAGTAGTTTAAAAATTTCTCTCTATATCTTTTAAATGAAGTATTCAACTCATATGTTTTTATGATCATTTGTATCTTATTATAATAAAATCAGTGATCATTAAGTTTTTTAATGTGAGACTTTAATTTAGTTTTAAGAAAATTTAAAATATAAAAAATAACGAAATAAAGTTTTTTAATTATATGGTTAATGTGATTGTTTCATCTATTTCAATTGTATAAAATAAAAAAATGATCGAACATACAGGAATTGTTATCAAATATTTATTATCCAAAATCATTAAATGTAATATATATATAATAAAATAGAAAAGAATATTTTTGTAGATTACTCTAATTTAATAAAATAAGGAAAAATCTTCTGTTGATTACTAAATTAATTAAATGGTTAGCTTATAAAGTATAAAATATATTTAGATGGACCAACTTTTGCTCTAAGATTCTAAAACTCATTTTATTGAGGACACATGACAGATCTCACATATTTTAATGATTCTCAATTAATATCTGTGAGATTACTATGCAATTTTGTCAAGTTCCTCTGATAAGATCTATGCAAAACAAAACTTATCTAAAATTAAATTGATATATCAAAAACAAGTAACTGAATCTCCCCCTTAAAATTACCTTATTGTATATATATAATGAACCACTGTTTATCTATAAAGTCCTCCTATTCTACTTTAGTTTCCATCATAATCTTTTTCTCTCTGTCTTTCTCAGGGACAGCTAAGAATTTTTCTTAATCTCTTGAAAAATGAAATACTCTTTTTATTTCGTCTGATCCATTCTCGTGATTCCTTTTTGCTTGTCTTTGCCACAGGTTCATTATTTCCAAATTGTCACATGTTTTCCACATATACAAGTGAAAATATGGAACTACTATGACATAAATAATGAACCTGTGGCAAAGAGAAGCATGAAAGCAATCACGAGAAGGGATAAGACGAAATACAAAGAGTATTTCATTTTCCGAGAGAGAGTAAGAAAAGTTATTATACATCGAGAGAAAGACAGAGAGATAAGGATTATGTTTGAAAACGCGTCATCTTAACCGAGTTCTCGGTCGAATAAATACGGTTTGTGTGATCACCGTGGCGAAAAGGGTCTGATCGGTGTGACCAGGGGGTGACCCGATGTTTCTCTGAGTTCACCATCAAACTGAAGAAATCGATGCACAAAATATCATACCGAGTTGCTTGAATCTAATAATATTGACCCCAGATCTCCTAAATCGAAACTAATTGGCTGATTTTTGCTGTAAACATTAAGAAAAATCAAGAAAAATAAATTACAATCTCTATTTGGAGAAGAAACACGGCTAGAGTTGCAGAAAGATTGGGGAAAGAGACTTGGGAAAAATTGTAATTATCATTTAAAAAAGAAAAGTGGAAAAAGAAAACAGAGAAAACAAACGTGTAGCAAGGGTCAAACTTATACACATGTGCTTGGACAACAACCAGAACAGTATCAGACTCTGATTATAGTTACCAAAATTAATATATAATAGCATATTGTTTTAAAACTACTCCCCGATTAATCGACATTTAATATCCGATTATTTAGTAAATCGCTAGGCATAGACCATACGACTGACTCACGCCTAGTTTCGAACATAGGTCTTTATACATTCATCTCATAATAGCATATAGCATACGTCTAGCCTGTAATATTTAAAATATTATGTACTAGTATTTAAGAACAAGTTAAGGTATGGAATACGTAGTTTCAAAACAGTAGCTAATTAGCGACTATTTTGCGACTACATATTCTAAGTCCTTAATTGGCGAGTACTTACTCTATACCTTAAATTTTATTCCTAACATTTATACCCTAAACCACAAATATAAACCTACATATAAAACTATATAATTAAAATTTTAATCGTTTTCTCTAAACTAAACTTAAACTTTAAATATGTTTTAAACTATATAATCTTAAAATAATGATTAAAAAAATTAATATATACTATATACCGTATGTCATAAACACTAAACTTTAAATTAAACTCCAAATACTCTAAATTAATCTTAAAACTTATATATATATATATATATGTGTGTGTGTGTGTGTATTTCAAGTTTTACAAATAATTTTAATACCAAAGTGTTACTCTTTTTTTTCTATTTTTTCAATGCCTTGCTCAAGCATTGAGCACATCACACATTGCACATAGTTAAGTAAATGAATATTTTCAGGAGTTAGAATATAAAATATGAGATATATATATAGTCTTAGGGGTTAATAATATAGATTTATGATTTATATTAACTTATTAAAAATGGAATCCACAACCTCCAATTATAGTATTTCAAAAGTTAACCTCCAAATCTCAAATATAAAATTATAAACTTATTCTTATCAAAATTAAATCTCAAATTATATACTTGTTTTCAAAATTTAATTTAAACTGTATGCTATAACGTTATATCCTTTAATTAACTATAAACACTAAACTTCATATTTTCTAAAGTCTAAACCCTAATCATAATAATAAATTGTTAACTTTAAAGCTTTATAAAATTAAATCGCTAAACCATTAATCATATTTAATTTTTAACATTTCAAACATACATTTGTTTTTTTTAATTATCCTTGATATAATATTTAAACTAAAAAATAAATTTTAATTTGTAATCCCTTTCCTCTTTCGTTATTGGTTGAATCAAAGCAATCACACGCCTTTATAACCATCCGATGCGTGTTTCTTCATCTCTTTCCCTCACACGTGTCTTCATCTCATATCCTCTTTTTATCTCTTTTTTTTCTTCTTTCTTTGTCTCACGAGAATCGCACAATCTCTTTCACTCTCATCTCTCTCATCATCTATCCCCCTGTATCTAACTCATCATTCTCTTCGCTGACAAACTCAAGACCTTATAGAGAAGCTTGTAAATCCCACGACAGCATAAAGACCGCCTTCTCTCCGCCTCATCTCCTCCACTGCTTCTCTCCTCGTTATGTCTCTATTCCTCTCCTTCTTCTTGACGCCTCTCTTCTCTGATCCGTGACGCCTCCTCTCTCATCACGCCTCCACTCCTCATCTTCTCTGTGATGGTTCCTCTTGTCCGTGACGTTCCTTGCTCCTGTGTCGGGTGAAGAAACAATTGAGTTTAGGTTTAGGTTTAGCTCCCGTATGCTAACAACAGCGGGTTAGATGTAGGTTTTAATTTATTTTTAGACCAAGTAATTTTGGTTTAACTATGTTTTGGTTTTTGATTTTTTTATGTATTTGTATTTATGTAATTATGTATGGCCATCCATCTCAGTTTTAATTTAACTCAGTTTTATATATAAATAATTTTTTTTTCTAAATATATTAATTTAACTTTTTAAACTTTTTTTGTTTTTATTTTTGCGACTAATTAGCCATGGTGGCTTTACGACTGTAGAGCGACTGCATGGTCTTGCATTTGTTGTAAATTAGTCTCTAAAAGTTGCGACCAAATCGCGACTACCTTCCGTTCTAGCAAAACAGTCGCAACTCAGTCATAAAACTTAGCGACCGAACTGTGACTGTTCCATGACAATTAACATAACTGATATACGACTGATAGGTTTTGCGACACGATGATTTGTGACTACGTGCGTCAGTCGCAAATCAGTCTTAGATTTATTCTTTCTGATAGGTAGCTAATGATTTCGTAGTCGGAAAATACATGTTTTCTTGTAATAGAAACGTCCAAAACTATTTTATCTGAAGTAAAAAAATTCATTAAAGGAACATTTCACTAATATCTTCTCCATTAAAGAATCAAAAGACCGATATATCCTTATTTAATATATATATATAAATACAAATAATTATCTAAATAATAAAATAAAAATAAGAATTTTATTTTTATAGTTTTTAAACTATACATTTTCAAAATCAAACTTTTTATTAAAAAAAATCAAATTTTGTTTCGGAAATTCGTATAAAACTTTTGAAACTATTTTTATAACTATTAGTTTAAATTTTAAGTATTTATTTATTTATAAAAATTCTAAACCCCACCCACAAAAACCCACCAAAACCCAGCCGTCAAATCTACACCCCTAAGTCTAGATTACTTAACCCTAGAGTTCTGAGTGTCTATTTGCCTTCTTAAAACCTAGGTAAATGTAGTTAAGGTAAACATGAATAGTGGTATTAGTAGTGAAGTAGTTTAAACAATTTCTCTCTATATATTTTAAATGAAGTATTCAACTCATATGCTTTTATGATCATTTGTATCTTATTATAATAATTTTTTTTTAAATCAGTGATCATTAAGTTTTTTAATGTGAGACTTTAAATTTAGTTTTAAGAAAATTTAAATTATAAAAAATAACGAAATAAATTTTTTAATTACATGGTTAATGTGATTGTTTCATCTATTTCAATTGTATAAAATCAAAAAATGATCAAACATACAGAAATTGTTATCAAATATTTATTATTCGAAATCATTAAATGTAACATATATACTATATAATAAAATAGGAAAGAATATTTTTGTAGATTACTCTAATTTAATAAAATAAGGAAAAATCTTCTTTTGATTAATAAATTAATTAAATGGTTAGTTTATAAAGTATAAAATATATTTAGATGGATTCTCTAAGATTCTTAATGTCATTTTATTGAGGACACATGACAGACCTCATATATTTTAATTATTCTCAATTAATATCTATGAGATTACTATGTCAATTTTGTCAAGATCTCTGCAAAACAAAACTTATCTAAAATTAAATTGATATATCAAAAACAAGTAACTGAATCTCCCCTTAAAATTACCTTATTGTATATATATAATGAACCACTGTTTATCTATAAAGTCTCTCCTATTCTACTTTAGTTTTCATCATAATCCTTTTCTCTCTGTGTTTCTCAGGGACAGCTAAGAATTTTTCTTAATCTCTTGAGAAATGAAATACTCTTTTTATTTCGTCTGATCCATTCTCGTGATTCCTTTTTGCTTGTCTTTGCCACAGGTTCATTATCTATATCATAGTAGTTCCAAATTTTCACATGTTTTCCATATATATAAGTGAAAATATGGAGCTACTATGACATAAATAATGAACTTGTGGCAAAGAGAAGCATGAAAGCAATCACGAGAAGGGATAAGACGGAATACAAAGAGTATTTCATTTTCCGAGAGAGTAAAAAAAGTTATTATACAGCGAGAGCAAGACAGAGAGATAAGGATTATGTTTGAAAACGCGCCATCTTAACCGAGTTCTCGGTCGAATAAATACGGTTTGTGTGATCACCGTGGCGAAAAGGGTCTGATCGGCGTGACCAGGCGGTGACCCGATGTTTCTCCGAGTTCATCGTCAAACTGAAGAAATCGATGCACAAAATCTCATACCGAATTGCTTGAATCTAATAATATTGACCCCAGATCTCCTAAATCGAAACTAATTGGCTGATTATTGCTGTAAACATTAAGAAAACTCAAGAAAAATAAATTACAATCTGTATTTGGAGAAGAAACACGGCTAGAGTTGCAGAAAGATTGGGGAAAGAGACTGTGGCAATATTGTAATTATCATTTAAAAAAGAAAAGTGTAAAAAAACAGAGAAAACAAACGTGTAGCAAGGGTCGAACTTATACACATGTGCTTGTACAACAACCAGACCAGTATCAGAATCTGATTATAGCTACCAAAATTAATATATAATAGCATATTTTTTTAAAACTACTCCCCGACTAATCGACATTTAATATCCGATTATTTAGTAAATCGCTAGGCGTAGACCATACGACTGAGTCACGCCTAGTTTCGAACATAGGTCTTTATACATTCATCTCATAATAACATATAGCATATGTCTAGCCTCTAATATTTAAAATATTATGTACTAGTATTTAAGAACAAGTTAAGGTATGGAATACGTAGTTTCAAAACAGTAGCTAATTAGCGACTATTTTGCGACTACATATTTCTAAGTCCTTAATTGGCGAGTACTTACTCTATATCTTAAATTTTATTCCTAACATTTATACCCTAAACCCCAAATATAAACCTACATATAAAACTATATAATTAAAATTTTAATCGTATTCTCTAAACTAAACTTAAAATTTAAATATATTTTAAATTATATAATCTTAAAATAATGATTAAAAAGTTAATATATACTATATACCGTATGTCATAAACACTAAACTTTAAATTAAACTCCAAATACTCTAAATTAATCTTAAAATTTATATATATATATGTGTGTGTATTTCAAGTTTAACAAAGAATTTTAATACCAAAGTGTTACCCTTTTTTCTATTTTTTCAATGCCTCGCTCAAGCATTGAGCACATCACACATTGCACATAGTTAAGTAAATGAATATTTTCAGGAGTTAGAATTTAGAATATGAGATATATATATAGTCTTAGGGGTTAATAATATAGATTTATGATTTATATTAACTTATTAAAAATGGAATCCACAAACTACAATTATAGTATTTCAAAAGTTAACCTCCAAATCTCAAATATAAAATTATAAACTTATTCTTATCAAAATTTAATCTCAAATTATATACTTGTTTTCAAAATTTAATTTAAACTGTATACTTTAACCTTATATCCTTTAATTAACTATAAACACTAAACTTCATATTTTCTAAAGTCTAAACCCTAATCATAATAATAAATTGTTTACTTTAAAGCTTTCTAAAATTAAATCGCTAAACCATAAATCATATATAATTTTTAACATTTCAAACATACATTTGTTTTTTCAATTATCCTTGATATAATATTTAAACTAAAAAATAAATTTTAATTTGTAATCCGTCTCCTCTTTTGTTATTGGTTGAAACAAAGCAATCACATGCCTTTATAACCATCCGATGCGTGTTTCTTCATCTCTTTCCCTCACACATGTCTTCATCTCATATCCTCTTCTTTATCTCTTTTTTTTCTTCTTTCTTTGTCTCACGAGAATTGCACAATCTCTTTCACTCTCATCTCTCTCATCATCTATCCCCCTGTATCTAACTCATCATTCTCTTCGCTGACAAACCGACGACCTTATAGAGAAGCTTGTAAATCCCAAGACAGCAAAAAAGACCGCCTACTCTCCGCCTCATCTTCTCCACTGCTTCTCTCCTCGTTATGTCTCTATTCATCTCCTTCTTCTTGACGCCTCTCTTCTCTGATCCGTGACGCCTCCTCTCTCATCACGCCTCCACTCCTCATCTTCTCTGTGATGGTTCCTCTTGTCTGTGACGTTCCTTGCTCCCGTGGCGGGTGAAGAAACAATTGAGTTTAGGTTTAGGTTTAACTCCCGTATGCTAACAACAGCGGGTTAGATGTAGGTTTTAATTTATTTTTAGACCAAATAATTTTGGTTTAACTATGTTTTGGTTTTTGATTTTTTTTTTGTATTTGTATTTATGTAATTATGTATGGCCATCCATCTCAGTTTTAATTTAACTCAGTTTTATAAATAATTAAATTTTAAATTTTAAATATATTAATTTAACTTTTTAAACTTTTTTGTTTTTATTTTTGCGACTAATTAGCCATGGTGGCTTTACGACTGTAAAACGACTGCATGGTCTTGCATTTGTTGTAAATTAGTCACTAAAAGTTGCGACCAAATCGCGACTACCTTTTGTTCTCGCAAAACAGTCGCAACTCAGTCATAAAACATAGCGACCGAACTGTGACTGTTCCATGACCAATAACATGACTGATATACGACTGATAGGTTTTGCGACAGAATGATTTGTGACTACGTGCGTCAGTCGAAATCAGTCTTAGATTTTTTTTTTTGATAGGTTAGCTAATGATTTCGTAGTCGGAAAATACATGTTTTCTTGTAGTAAAAACGTCCAAAACTATTTTACAGCTGAAGTAAAAAAATTTCATTAAAGGAACGTTTCACTAATATCTTCTCAATTAAAGAATCAAAAGACCGATATATCCTTATTGAATAGATATATAAATACATTTAAATAATAAAATAAAAATAATAATTTTATTTTTATAGTTTTTAAACTATACATTTTCAAAATCAAACTTTTATTTAAAAAAATTCAAATTTTGTTTCGGAAATTCGTGAAAACTTTTGAAACTATTTTTATAACTATTAGTTTAAATTTTAAGTATTTATTTATTTATTAAAATTCTAAACCCCACCCACCAAAACCCACCCGTCAAATCTAAACGCGTAAGTCTAGATTAGTTAACCCTAGGGTTCTGAGTGTCTATTTGCCTTTTTAAAACCTAGGTAAATGTGGTTAAGGTAAACATGAATAGTGGTATTAGGAGTGAAGTAGTTTAAAAATTTCTCTCTATATCTTTTAAATGAAGTATTCAACTCATATGCTTTTATGATCATTTGTATCTTATTATAATAATTTTTTAAAATCAGTGATCATTAAGTTTTTTAATGTGAGACTTTAAATATAGTTTTAAGAAAATTTAAAATATAATCTCAAATTATATACTTGTTTTCAAAATTTAATTTAAACTGTATACTTTAACCTTATATCCTTTAATTAACTATAAACACTAAACTTCATATTTTCTAAAGTCTAAACCCTAATCATAATAATAAATTGTTTACTTTAAAGCTTTCTAAAATTAAATCGCTAAACTATAAATCATATATAATTTTTAACATTTCAAACATACATTTGTTTTTTTAATTATCCTTGATATAATATTTAAACTAAAAAATAAATTTTACTAATATCTTCTTCATTAAAGAATCAAAAGACCGATATATCCTTATTGAATAGATATTTAAATACAAATAATTAATTAAATAATAAAATAAAAATAATAATTTTATTTTTATAGTTTTTAAACTATACATTTTCAAAATCAAACTTTTTATTAAAAATTCAAATTTTGTTTCGGAAATTCGTGAAAACTTTTGAAACTATTTTTATAACTATTAGTTTAAATCTTAAGTATTTATTTATTTATTAAAATTGTAAACCCCACCCACCAAAACCCACCAAAACCCACCCGTCAAATCTAAACCCCTAAGTCTAGATTAGTTAACCCTAGGGTTCTGAGTGTCTATTTGCCTTTTTAAAACCTAGATAAATGTGGTTAAGGTAAACATGAATAGTGGTATTAGGAGTGAAGTAGTTTAAAAAATTTCTCTCTATATCTTTTAAATGAAGTATTCAACTCATATGCTTTTATGATCATTTGTATCTTATTATAATCATTTTTAAAATCAGTGATCATTAAGTTTTTTAATGTGAGACTTTAAATATAGTTTTGAAAATATAAAAAATAACGAAATAAAGTTTTTTAATTATTTAATGTGATTGTTTCATCTATTTCAATTGTATAAAATCAAAAAATGATCGAACATACAGAAATTGTTATCAAATATTTATTATTCAAAATCATTAAATGTAATATATATATAATAAAATAGGAAAGAATATTTTTGTAGATTTCTCTAATTTAATAAAATAAGGAAAAATCTTCTGTTGATTACTAAATTAATTAAATGGTTAGTTTATAAAGTATAAAATATATTTAGATGGACCAACTTTTGCTCTAAGATTCTAAAACTCATTTTATTGAGGACACATGACAGATCTCACATATTTTAATGATTCTCAATTAATATCTATGAGATTACTATGTCAATCTTGTCAAGTTCATCTGATAAGATCTCTGCAAAAAAAAACTTAACTGAAATTAAATTGATATATCAAAAACAAGTAACTGAATCTCCCCCCTTAAAATTACCTTATTGTATATATATAATGAACCACTGTTTATCTATAAAGTCTCTCCTATTCTACTTTAGTTTCCATCATAATCCTTTTCCCTCTGTCTTTCTCAGGGACAGCTAAGAATTTTTCTTAATCTCTTGAAAAATGAAATACTCTTTTTATTTCGTCTGATCCATTCTCGTGATTCCTTTTTGCTTGTCTTTGCCACATGTTCATTATCTATATCATAGTAGTTCCAAATTTTCACATGTTTTCCATATATATAACTGAAAATGTGGAACTACTATGACATAAATAATGAACATGTGGCAAAGAGAAGCATGAAAGCAATCACGAGAAGGGATAAGACGAAATACAAAGAGTATTTCATTTTCCGAGAGAGTAAGAAAAGTTATTATACATCGAGAGAAAGACAGAGAGATAAGGATTATGTTTGAAAACGCACCATCTTAACCGAATTCTCGGTCGAATAAATACGGTTTGTGTGATCACCGTGGCGAAAAGGGTCTGATCGGCGTGACCAGGCGGTGACCCGATGTTTCTCCGAGTTCACCGTCAAACTGAAGAAATCGATGCACAAAAATCTCATACCGAGTTGGTTGAATCTAATAATATTGACCCCAGATCTCCTAAATCAAAACTTATTGGCTGATTTTTGCTGTAAACATTAAGAAAACTCAAGAAAAATAAATTACAATCTGTATTTGGAGAAGAAACACGGCTAGAGTTTCAGAAAGATTGGGGAAAAAGACTGTGGAAATATTGTAATTTACATTTAAAAAAGAAAAGTGTAAAAAAACAGAGAAAACAAACGTGTAGCAAGGGTCAACCTTATACACATGTGCTTGTACAACAAACAGACCAATATCAGAATCTGATTATAGTTACCTAAATTAATATATAATAGCATATTATTTTAAAACTACTCCCCGATTAATCGACATTTGATATCCGATTATTTAGTAAATCGCTAGACGTAGACCATACGACTGACTCACTCCTAGTTTTGAACATAGGTCTTTATACATTCGTCTCATAATAACATATTGCATACGTCTAGCCTGTAATATTTAAAATATTATGTACTAGTATTTAAGAACAAGTTAAGGTATGGAATACGTAGTTTCAAAACAGTAGCTAATTAGCGACTATTTTGCGACTACAGATTTCTAAGTCCTTAATTGGCGACTACTTACTGTATACCTTAAATTTTATTCCTAACATTTATACCCTAAACCCCAAATGTAAACCTACATATAAAATTATATAACTAAATTTTATTACACTAAACTGGATGAGGAGAAAGGAAAAGAGGTTAAGGAGATGGCAAAGAAAAATGGGACTCGGAAAAAACTCTTCAAGGGGAGTCTCAGCATTGCAGGGAGCAGTAAGATGAGGAACGCCAGTGCACTGGTCTCTCCACGTAAGAAAACTGCAGCCAAGCCGGGTTGTCGCCATGGAGACACTCTCAAACAGGGGGAGAGTAAGGGTACTGCAAACCCAAAAACAGAGTAATCATCCCTATCATTTTATGATCGCAGCGAATAAGACTAGAAGCTGGCCATGGGGGCTTTTTATTTTCTGTTTAATTATGGTTCAAATAATCTCTATGAGCAATAGTTTTCTCTTGGATTTGCATTGTGTTATGCTTTCTTTATCGTGGGTTGCCACTTTGATTCATGCTTGTTGTTTTGCTTGTGTTGAGCAATGGAATAATAATGGAGTTTTTTGGAATGTGTGTTGGGGATTTATAATATCTGAGGAAAGGTTTGATATGTTTGATGAAGAGAACATGGTTGTTTATAGTATTTATAAGGTAGAAAAGATTTGTGTAGTGTGGAAATAAGAGAATGTTATTGGACATGGATTCGGGATAAAGAACAACACGTAGGCTTTCAGATTGGATTAATATGGCGCAAGTTAAGGGATCGTAAGTGGTGGGGCTCCTTAACCCTATCACACGAACACATGATATATGCAAAAGCCGATGGACATAGGAGTCAATTATGCTTAAATTGGGACATGTTAAGATGTTGGCAGGATATAATTCGGGGTAATTATATAATTCGTGGTGAGATCTGGAAATTGGTTTTGTATGCCTCGCGTACATATTTTAGTACGAGTACAGGAACAACATGTGTTGTTGAGCATCTATTGAGCTCTCACGGATGCTTTTACGTCAGTAAACAGCTCTATCACTATTGGAATGTTATAACTGAGATTTGGGTATGTTTTATAATTATGTCTGGTTCAGGATTAACGGATTATCAACTGAGATACCTACTTAATTATGAGATACAGAAGGAAATTAATGGTTATAAGGGGTTCACATAAGGGTTTCATCAAACCGGTACTAAAGAGCTCTACGGAGCATTTTAAAGATTTTGTTAGAGAGTACTAAGCTGGAATTGCAGGGGGATGGGAAGTAAATGGACAATTAGTTACTTGCAAGAAATATGGCAAAAACATAAACTGGATTTTTTATTTCTTTCGGAGACTAAGCAAGATTTTGAGTTTGTACAGGGGTTTCAAGTACACTTTGGTTTCGATAATATTATGACGGTGGATCCTATAGGCACGAGTGGTGGTTAAGCGCTGTTCTACAATAGTGAGTATCAGATTAAGATATTATATTCTAATAATAGAATGATTGACGTCAAAGCAGTGACTCTTGGGAAAAAGGTTTTCCTGACATTTGTATATGGTGAACTGGTTCAAAATTAAGGGAACAAGTATGGGAATGATTAACTAGATATGAACTGGTACGTTCTGACCCGTGGTTTATGATTGGTGATTTTAATGAGATCACTGGAAATCATGAGAAGGAGGGAGGAGCGTTGACACACCCAGATTCTTTTGTTCCTTTTAATAATATGATTCGGAACAGTGGTTTACTGGAATTTCCAGTGAGGGGTAACAAACTCTCCTGGCAAGGGCGACGAGGGAAAGGGAAAGGGGCTTTCATGGTTAGATGTCGTTTAGATCGGGCACTAGCGAATGAGGATTGGCATACACTCTTTCCATGTTCTTATACGGAATATCTTGGGATGGTAGGATCGGAGCATCGCCCAGTAGTGACTGTTATGGAGGACAAAACCCCTAAAAGATGGGGGCAATTTCAGTTTGATAAAATATGGATTGGAAAAGATGGACTTATTGATTCGATTACCAGGGGATGGTCACATGACCAGGAGGAGGATAATATGGATATAGTTACAAAAATTAGCAATTGTAGACATGAAATTGCTAAATGGAGGAAAGATAATCCCCTTTTGGGAAGGACAAGATCAAGGAACTCCAAAACGCCCTAGAGGAGGTCCGGAGTGGATAATGCTAGGACGCAGGAGGATATTATAGAGGTATCACGGAAACTACAGGAGGCATATAAAGATGAAGAGGAATATTGGCACCAGAAAAGCCGGAATCTGTGGCATGTATTTGGAGACCGCAATACAAAATTTTATCATGCTTTAACGAAACAAAGAAGAACACGTAACAGGATTGTGGGTCTCCATGATAATAATGGAAATTGGATTACGGAGGAGAATGGGGTTGAAAAGGTGGCTGTCGATTACTTTACATACCTTTTCAATACAAAGGCTCCCTCAGATTTTGATAGTTTTTTGGAAGAGATAAGACCGGTTATTACCCCTCAGATGAACCAACGGCGGCTACGGCCAGCATCGGAAGAAGAGGTTAGACATGCCTTATTTATGATGCATCCAGAGAAGGCTCCAGGACCTGATGGAATGACTGCACTATTTTTCCAACACTCCTGGCATATTATAAAGCAAGATGTGGTTGCCTTGGTAAATAATTTTCTGGTCATGGGGAAACTGGATGAAAGGTTAAACATTACAAATATATGTATGATTCCAAAAACAGAGAGGCCCACAAGGATGACTGAATTACGGCCAATAAGCCTATGTAATGTTGGGTATAAGATTATTTCGAAGGTTTTATGTCAAAGGTTGAAAAGTTGTCTCCCATTACTTATTTCAGATACTCAAGCGGCCTTTGTAGCAGGGAGATAGATTTCAGATAATATCTTGATAGCTCAAGAAATGTTTCATGGGCTGAGAACGAACAAATCATGTCAAGGAAAATATATGGCAATCAAAACGGATATGACCAAAGCGTACGATCGAATAGAATGGGACTTTATCCAAGCTATCCTATATAGGATGGGCTTTGATCCCCACTGGATTAAATTACTCATGGAGGGCATCTCATCGGTGCAGTATCGGGTTCTACTGAATGGTCAACCACGTGGGCAAATATTCCCACAGAGGGGCCTCAGGCAAGGAGATCTTTTATCACCGTACTTATTCATCATATGTACGGAAGCTTTAATTACAAACATTAAAAAGGCAGAGCGGGATAAACAAATTACTGGAATGAAGGTGGCAAGAGCCTGTCCCTCAATTTCTCATTTGCTTTTCGCAGACGATGGTCTTTTCTTCTGCAAAGCACAAAGAGAAGAATGCCAAACTATTCTTAGGATTTTAAAGGATTATGAGGCAGTATCTGGTCAACTTATTAATTTTCAAAAATCTTCGATTCAATTTGGCCATAAGATCGAGGAATCTAATAGACAGGAGATGCGAGATATTTTAGGCATACAGAATTTGGGAGGTATGGGGTCTTATTTGGGATTGCCAGAAAATTTTGGGGGATCTAAAATTCAGGTATTTGGGTTTGTTCAAGATCGTCTCAACAGCATGATTAATGGGTGGACTTTCAAGTTTTTTTACGAAAGAAGGAAGGAAGTGATTATTAAATCTGTAGCTACTGCTTTACCCAATCATGTGATGTCTTGTTATCGATTACCAAAAGCGATTACAAAAAAGTTAACGAGTGTGGTAGCACAATTTTGGTGGAGCCCAGGAGGAAGCACAAAAGGGATGCACTGGCAGTCCTGGGATAAGGTCTGCCTCAATAAGGAGGATGGTGGGTTAGGATTTAAGGATATTTCAGATTTTAACACGGCAATGTTGGCTAAACAATTATGGCGACTGATCGATAAACCAAATACCTTATTTTCTCGAATATTTAAAGGACGTTATTTCAGGAATACCTCACCCATGGATCCGGTTCGCTCGTATTCTCCGTCATATGGTTGGCGGAGTATCTCTTCAGCTAGATCACTGGTTAGCAAATGAGTAATTAAACGGGTGGGAACAGGGTCATCCATATCTGTGTGGAATGATCACTGGCTCCCAACCACTCGCCCGAGACCAGCAATTAAAAATCAAGTTACCAGTCCCCCTGATCTTACGGTAGATCAACTGATCGATACCGATCTGAGAATATGGAACTCACAGGCAATTCGGGCTATAGTGGATCCCCAGGATGCAAAGATAATAGAGAGTATACCATTGAGCAAAGTCCATAGAATGAATAGAGACGGATGGCACTTTACACAAAATGGGAAGTATTCGGTTAAATCTGGGTATCAATTGGAAAGGGTGTATCCTGATAAGGACAAACCCCCGGTAATATTTGGACCTACAGTGGATGCTCTTAAGGCACACTGCTGGAAAACTCGTTGTCCACCGAAACTCAAACATTTTCTATGGCAGATAGTGTCAGGGTGTATATCGGTGAGGAAGAATTTACACGCTAGGAGACTTTCAGGGGATATATGTTGTGATAGATGTGGAGCTTTAGAGGAATCGATAAACCATGTGTTTTTTGAATGTCCTCCAGCACGATAGGTGTGGGCATTATCCCAAATACCGTCTAACCCAAATATATTCCCGTCTGAATCTCTTTATACAAATATGGATCATTTATTCTGGAGAGTCTTACCAAAAATGGAGGATCATCAATTCGCGTGGATCTTATGGTATCTTTGGAAATAAAGAAATAACAAGGTTTTAAGCAATTTGGATATCGAACCGACAAGCACACTTAAACTTGCGGAAACGGAAGCAAAACTTTGGGCGGACGCACAATTACTCGACATTCCGGTGGTAGATCGCCCAATTCCGAGTCTACCATCTATTCCAGGTCGTTGGTGTTTCACGGATGGTTCTTAGAAGGAGAACGATATGTTTTCTGGGTAGGGATGGTATAGTACCCTTCAAGGTTTCTCGGGTCTAATGGGGGCTAGAAATGTCAGAGCTTCTCTTTCTCCTCTTCATTCTGAGGTGGAAGCTCTAATTTGGGCAATGGAGTGTATGCAGAATTTGCATCAGTTTAGGGTCACGTTTGCAACAGACTGTTCTCAATTGGTAAAGATGGTGACGGAACCAGAAGAATTTCCTGATTTTGCATCTTACTTGGCGGATATCAAGACCTTACAGGAGAATTTCCACAGCTCAGAGATAATCTATGTACCCCGCACTCAAAATACGAAAGCCGATGGACTAGCACGAGGCGCTAGAACTTAACCTCCAAATCTGAAATATAAAATTATAAACTTATTCTTATCAAAATTTAATCTAAAATTATATACTTGTTTTCAAAATTTAATTTAAACCGTATACTATAACCTTGTATCCTTTAATTAACTATAAACACCAAAATTTATATTTTCTAAAGTCTAAACCCTAATCATAATAATAAAATGTTTACTTTAAAGATTTTAAAATTAAATCACTAAACCATAAATCATATATAATTTTTGACATTTCAAACATATATTTTTTAAAATTATCCTTCATATAATTTTTAAACTAAAAAATAAATTTTAATTTGTAATCCCTCTCCTATTTTGTTATTGGTTGAAACAAAGCAATCACACGCCTTTATAACCATCCGATGCGTGTTTCTTCAACTCTTTCCCTCACAAGTTTCTTCATCTCATATCCTCTTCTTTATCTCTTTTTTTCTTCTTTCTTTGTCTCACGAGAATCTCACAATCTCTTTCACTCTCATCTCTCTCATCATATATTCCTCTGTATCTAACTCATCATTCTCTTCTCTGACAAACCGACGACCTTATAGAGAAGCTTGTAAATCCCACGACAGCAAAGAAGACCGCCTCTTCTCCGCCTCATCCACTGCCTCTCTCCTCGTTATGTCTCTATTCCTCTCCTTCTTCTTCACCCGGCACGAGAGCAAGGAACGTCACGGAAAAGAGGAACCATCACAGAGAAGACGAGGAGTTGAGGCGTGATGAGAGAGGAGGCGTTACAGATCAGAGAAACAATTGAGTTTAGGTTTAGGTTTAGCTCCCATATGCTAACAACAGCGGGTTAAATGTAGGTTTTGATTTATTTTTAGACCAAATAATTTTGGTTTAACTATGTTTTGGTTTTTGATTTTTTTGTGTATTTGTATTTATGTAATTATGCATGGCCATCCATCTCAGTTTTAATTTAACTCAGTTTTTAATATATTAATTTAACTGTTTTAAACTTTTTTGTTTTTATTTTTGCGACTAATTAGCCATGGTGGCTCTACGACTGTAAAATGACTGCATGGTCTTGCATTTGTTGTAAATTAGTCACTAAAAATTGCGACCAAATCGCGACTACCTTCCGTTCTCGCAAAACAGTCGCAACTCAGTCATAAAACTTAGCGACCGAACTGTGACTGTTCCATGACCAATAACATGACTGATATACGACTGATAGGTTTTCCGACACGATGATTTTTGACTACGTGCATCAGTCGCAAATCAGTCTTAGATTTATTTTTTCTGATAGGTTAGCTAATGATTTCGTAGTCGGAAAATACATGTTTTCTTGTAATAGAAACGTCCAAAACTATTTTACAGCTGAAGTAAAAAAAATTCATTAAAGGAACATTTCACTAATATCTTCTCCATTAAAGAATCAAAAGACCGATATATCCTTATTGAATAGATATATAAATACAAATAATTATTTAAATAATAAAATAAAAATAATAATTTTATTTTTATAGTTTTTAACCTATACATTTTCAAAATCAAAATTTTTATTAAAAATCAATTTTTTCGGAAATTTGTTGAAAACTTTCGAAATTATTTTTATAACTTTTAGTTTAAATTTTAAGTATTTATTTATTTATTAAAATTCTAAACCCCACCCACCAAAACCCACCCATCAAATCTAAACCCCTAAGTCTAGATTAGTTAACCCTAGGGTTCTGAGTGTCTATTTACCTTTTTAAAACCTAGGTAAATGTGATTAAGGTAAACATGAATAGTGGTATTAGGAGTGAAGTAGTTTAAACAATTTCTCTCTATATCTTTTAAATGAAGTATTCAACTCATATGCTTTTATGATCATTTGTATCTTATTATAATAATTTTTTAAAATCAGTGATCATTAAGTTTTTTAATGTGAGATTTTAAATATAGTTTTAAGAAAATTTAAAATATAAAAAATAACGAAATAAAGTTTTTTAATTATATCGTTAATGTGATTAATTCATCTATTTCAATTGTATAAAATCAAAAAATTATCAAACATACAGAAATTGTTATCAAATATTTATTATTCGAAATCATTAAATGTAATATATATACTATATAATAAAGAAGGAAAGAATATTTTTGTAGATTACTCTAATTTAATAAAATAAGGAAAAATCTTTTTTTTTTATTACTAAATTAATTAAATGGTTCGTTTACAAAGTATAAAATATATTTAGATGGACCAACTTTTGCTCTAAGATTCTAAAACTCATTTTATTGAGGACACATGACAAATCTCACATATTTTAATGATTCTCAATTAATATCTATGAGATTACTAAGTCAATTTTGTTAATTTCCTCTGATAAGATCTCTGCAAAACAAAACTTATCTAAAATTAAATTGATATATCAAAAACAAGTAACTGAATCTCCCCCTTAAAATTACCTTATTGTATATATATAATGAACCACTGTTTTCTATAAAGTCTCTCCTATTCTACTTTAGTTTCCATCATAATCCTTTTCTCTCTGTCTTTCTCAGGGACAACTAAGAATTTTTCTTAGTCTCTTGAAAAATGAAATACTCTTTTTATTTCGTCTGATCCATTCTCGTGATTCCTTTTTGCTTGTCTTTGCCACAGGTTCATTATCTATATCATAGTAGTTCTAAATTTTCACATGTTTTCCATATATATAAGTGAAAATATGGAACTACTATGACATAAATAATGAACATGTGGCAAAGAGAAGCATGAAAGCAATCACGAGAAGGGATAAGACGAAATACAAAGAGTATTTCATTTTCCGAGAGAGTAAGAAAAGTTATTATACATCGAGAGAAAGACAGAGAAATAAGGATTATGTTTGAAAACGCGCCATCTTAACCGAGTTCTCGGTCGAATAAACACGGTTTGTGTGATCACCGTGGCGAAAAGGGTATGATTGGCGTGACCAGGCGGTGACCCGATGTTTCTCCGAGTTCACCGTCAAACTGAAGAAATCGATGCATAAAATCTCATACCGAGTTGCTTGAATCTAATAATATTGACCCCAGATCCCCTAAATCGAAACTAATTGGCTGATTTTTGCTGTAAACATTAAGAAAACTCAAGAAAAATAAATTACAATCTGTATTTGGAGAAGTATCACGGCTAGAGTTGCAGAAAGATTGGGGAAAGAAACTGTGGTAATATTGTAATTATCATTTAAAAAAGAAAAGTGTAAAAAAACAGAGAAAACAAACGTGTAGCAAGGATCAAACTTATACACATGTGCTTGTACAACAACCAGACCAGTATCAGAATCTGATTGTAGTTACCAAAATTAATATTTAATAGCATCTAATCTATTAAAATTAGGGTACAAATAGAAAATATCCTTAGAGCATCATTAACGCCCGTGGTTAGTGCATTGCTTAGGGTTAAATTTAATTAAAAAAAATAGAAAATGAGAAAACACGGCGCTTAATTAAGCCCGTGAAACCACGCTGCTTATTGTGCACGTGTCAAGAAAAGAGAGGGACGAGCTTCGGTTACGCTTGAAACCAAAACAAACTTGGTTTTGTCTCTCTCTCTCTCTCTCCTCTCGAAGCCAAGCTCCCGACGAAAAGGCGATTCGTCTCGGTGGCTCTGCTATCGTCGGTGACGTCTCCGTCGGTGGCTCCGCGTCGACGATCTGGATGGTGGTTCTCCTAGAAGGCGACGGACCTCTCGCGACGCTGGCTCTCCTCAAATCTCCAGGTAAGCGTTTCTTGTGATCTTCGATTTGCATGTGTTTAGATTATGAATCCTATTGTTCTGATCGGCTGTTTTTTGTTTGTTATATGTTGATTAGGTTGGTGGCAACGGAGCTCTCTCTCTCTCTCTCGGTGGCGGCTCCGGTTCGTCGAAGCAGTGGTCCGGGACTGCCCGATTATGTTTCCATGTGCATCTAGTTTCTGACCTGTTGCATTACGCTGATGACCATCTTGGTCATACAGGTTTCCATTCTCGCCCTGCGTGAGAATGACAATCGCGACCATGCTTTGCGGAGTAGTGTCGATCGGTATACGGTTAGAAGTATCGATCGATGTAGATCGGTGAACGGTATCGGTCGACGGTGCTGTCGGAGTGTCGGTCGACTGTTGAACGTGAGTATCAGTCGACGGTAATGTGGTTCTATCGATCGATGCGGAGCGTAGGTCTTTGCGGATTGAGCGTTCCAAGTGTGCAGGATCCTCTGAGAATAATAGTTGATTTCCCTTGTTGCTTCTGGTACTGCTGGGCATGTACCTGAAAAGACAAGAAAGAAAAATTTAAATAAGAAAGGGGGTAAAAGAAAAACCTAAGATTAATAAGATTAAATCTAATGGCGATCAAAGCTCCCCGGCAACGGCGCCAAATTTGATAGTGCTCAAATTACCCAGTAGAGCTTACTCTCTCAAATAAGAGGTACAGCTGTAGTACTTAGGGATCGAATCACGAGGAGCTAGAGAACCAATTAAATAAAATCTACTAATCAATCCTAGGCAAGGTTGGTTTATATGATAGAAATAAAAATAACAAATCCTAAAATGAGCAAGGCAGTTGCTCCAACTAACAATATGAAGGATTGTTTAAATGGGATAAAGAGTGCTAAACATAGGGTTTCTATTCAGGGATGGAGATTATAATCTCTATAAATGCTTTAATAAGTTGCTTGCATGATACTATAGATCTCAGCCGCTTAACATATGTGAATGAATCACTGGTTCAAATATCTAGATCTCTGGCCACACCTTTCACATGATGACACAGAAAAAGAGTCGGTCGATATCCTTTTGAGATATCGAGCGATACACCTTTCGCGGCGCCGATCGATTTACTAGTAGGGTATCGATCGACGGCTTCTAGATCTGCCTAGGCGCGAACCGAATATGACCGCGAGGTCTCAAGGAGGAACTGTCGTTCTTCTCAACGGGAAACAGACATCGCTCAAATGGATAATTCAAGATAATCTAAGATCCTAGTGATCTATGTTCTAGTTAGCTACTCTAAAACAAGCATAGGGTACAATCCATTTGATGAATATCACAACTTAGCAATTATAGCTTGGGGCTAATCCCACAAACCTATTTAAACCCTAGATCTAACAAGTAGACTACTCAGACATAGCTAAACAATTCATAACAATAGATAGATGAAAGAATTGCATAGATAGAATAAAGTAGAAATACAAAAGGAGATGAGAAATCTCTCCAATCTCTCTCAAACAAATAAAACTCTAGTCTCTCTCTCACACTCTCTGCTTTGGTTGTGAAAAGCTTCAAGCTTCAAAGGGTTTCAAAACTTGCCGTCAAAAAGACTTTGCAGGAGTATTTAAGCATTTCCATTAGGTTAAAAACTCGTCAGGGGCAATCTCGTAATTTGGTGAAGTCTTGATGAAGTAGTCGGCTAAACCATTTCGTCCTCGATATAGATCGACAACACTGAATGTGTATCGATCGATTATAATCTTCTAGTACGCGGATCTTCTCAGCTGCATCGATCGACGACTCATGATGAGTATCGATCGATTGTAATCGCAATGTTGACTTCCGACTTAGTCTTGAATGGTCAACTCGGGTGTATCATCTCTTGTACTCCAAAATGCTCCAAAAACATCACTTTCTCACGAAATGCTCCTGAACCTGAAAACATACCTAACAGGCTAGAAAACAGATTAAATATATAATAAAATACTAGTATATCATGGTTAAAAACGGGTAAAATCCATGGTATATCAACCAGAAGTGGTGTCTTATATCTACGGACAAAACCTGTAAAAAGAGAAAAGGTGAGGACGATGTTGACTCTTCAACATCTCACGCAACTAACAATGTGAGTGGTCAATCGGTTGATGTAATGGAGCGGTCCCCTGGTGTTAAGGCTGCCAAGCGCCGCGGTAAAAAGCCAATGGAAGAGGACAAGGAGGTAGAGGGCTTTCAGCGGATGTGGCAGATTAAAGAAGAGGATTGGTGTAGGAAAGAAATGCAAGCCAAGATAGGTCTACTTGACCATCTACTGGCTAAAACAGAGCCACTTGCTGACTATGAAGAAACACTAAAGAAGAAGCTCATTGCTGAGTTGTTCTGAACTTAGTCAGTTCTCCACTTGTTATTTGTTTCATGCTAGTCTCGTTGCTGTTTCATGTTCTTGTTTGCTAGATGTTTCATGTTCTTGTTTCATGTTCTTGTTTGCTAGATGTTTCATATTTTTGAATGTTGTTTGTTTCATTCGGTATGATATTTCAGGGTTCCAAGATGGAGAAGGTTCACATGTCGATCTCAACTTTTCTACAAATACAGATTCAATGATCCCCGATATGATTCCTACTGAAACTACAATTCGTGATATACAAATGCATCAACAACTGAAAAATGATTTGGTTCAACATATATGGCATAAATTTGGACATGAAGGAGACAACAACTGATCTCGGGACCAGATTTCAAATTATTCTCGTTTATTTACTAATGTATTTTTTATGTTTTTATTTCAATCTATGTTTTAGTTGTTATCTTTTAATATGTTTCATATAATAAGTAAATTTTATCTTAAATAAATCAATGTTTAATTTTTTTTTTAAACACCCCTAAATAAGCAACTACCATTGGAGGATATTAAATTAGAAGTTGGTTAATATAGTTGCTTAACATTCATTTATTGTTAAAAAATCATTAAGCACCCTCATTAGAGTGGTTGGGTTAATGATGCTCTTAAGAGTTGCACAATATTTATAACACAATGCCATAGAAATAAATTAATGAATATATGATTTTAATATTTATTATCTTTTCTTTTTAATAGTGCATTTTTCCTGATTTGATTTTTAACTAAAACATGTAATTTCCTAATTCGATTTTAACTAAAAACGGCAATATTACTTATTCGATTATTCCTCACTCTCTATTGTTCAAGTAAATATATGTTATTAATTATTTGCTGGTACAGGAACTTACAGAATTGCAAACAAATAAGACAACTGGCTTTGAAAATAACGCAAGTCGTAAGCAGTTTACAAATATGTCATGTTAGTAATGCTAATTCGTATTTGAATCTTTTAGTGAAAGTGAGTTTTCTCAAGGTTCTTTCGTAAGACTCATTATATAAAGTTAATCTATTAAAATCTTTATTCATTCTGATTCATTCCAATATTCTAATATCCACTTTTTATATGTTAGATTTCAAAAGTACTTTGCACACTTTCAAAATCAAATATTGAAATGAATCAGAATATTGAATCAAATATTGAACCAAACTAAACAGATTGATAAAACTAAACTGAAACAAATCTAATCTATTAAATTTAATATATTAAAAGAAGGAGAAAATCGCATAAAAAACCTTCAAAGTGACACTGACTAACACTTTAAACCTTCAACTTATTTAACTAGCATATTAAACCATCAACTTGGCTTTTGTATCATAACAAACCTTCAACTTGGCTTATTTTTCCATCAAGTAAAGACTGAGACCTGATAACCTGTAATAGCAGGTGACATGTTGTTTTTATTTTATTTCTATTTAATTAAAAAGTATAATCAACAATAAATAACTAGAAGAAACATTACAGAAAAATTCTTAAATTAAATTTAACAAAAATCAATATATTTTCTTAAAATTTTGAATTTTTTTATATGTAACTTTTGCAAAATAAAAGATTTTTTTTAATAAAAAAATTTCAAAAATCTTAATATTAAAAAAATAAAAAAAATATTTTCTTAAGAATTTATATACTTTTATTTTAAATGCAGTTTTGTAAAAATATGAATTTTTATTTTAAATAAAAATATATAAAGCTCTAAAATTTTATTTAAAAATAAATAGTTAGGATATACCACCACTAAAAGTAACATTTTTCTTCATATCACCATTAATAATAAAATTGTTTTTAAGCGTTTAATTTTGATATATTGATATCTTCGAACGGTGATAATTTTTGACATACGGATAACAATTATTTTTTACACTGTTGTCATTATCTATATAACTAAAAATGTTACTCTTACTAATGATATGACGAAAAGTGTTCATGTCGATGATGATAATGTTTTAAATTATTTAATTCTTGTGAGAATATTTTTAGCTTTTATATAATTTTTTAAAAAAAATTCATTTATAAAAAAAAATTTCGAAGTTTTAAAAAATTTTGATTTTTATTATATCTAGTTTTAGAATATTCCTGTAATTTTCTAAGTTTTATTTATGTTTCTTATAGTTATTTTTTGTTAATTAAAAAAAACAACAACATGTCACCTCCTACTACAGGCTACCAGGTCTCAGTCTTTACTTGATGGAAAAGTAAGCCAAGTTTAAGGTTTGTTATGATACAAAAGCCAAGTTGAAGGTTTAATATGCTAGTTAAATAAGTTGAAGGTTTAAAGTGTTAGTCAATACCACTTTCAAGGTTTTTTTATGCGATTTTCCCTTAAAAGAAGAGTACAAATAAGATATACCCCTCAATTTTTCTTCAATAATTACAAGAGATTGTCACTAGCATATAATACACAGTTATTTAACTAAATTAAATGAAATAAATCATTTTCTCAACCTTATATCACGGTTGTTTAACTAAATTAAATGAAATAAATCATTTCTGTCAACCTTATATCATGGTTACATATACTATTTTTATTATTATTTTCCTAAAATCAAGTGATATCTTACCTTCACATATCTCAACTACAATCTAATTTTTTTTACTACAATCTAATATTTGATATATTTGTTATTTAGTTTTTTTTTAAAAACAAGCTTTACGTGATACCCTAATATCTTAGCATATATCTATAAGACTATAATAAAGTCCACACATAGCTCGACTTCTCCACTACTAAACAGAGTAAAAATGTCTTCAAAATTCAAATAAGAGTGTCTCTATTCGATTGATGGGACAACTAAACTTTGTCAAATTCATATATAAATGTTAAAAGGTCCCATTTTTTAATATTTGTGTAAAATAGTTGTTATAATATTGTCATTTTATAAAAATCTTCACCAAAAAATTATAATATGTTTTTTTAATTTTAAAATAAAACATCAGTTTATGTAAAATAATTAAATTACAGTATTCCTATTTTAAAATAAGATTTATTCCAAAAACAAATTTAAAAAAAATTAAGTGATAAAATTAAAATCAACTTTTAAATTTTATAAAAATGATTTCTATATAT
This sequence comes from Raphanus raphanistrum subsp. raphanistrum, assembly GCA_019706035.1. NCBI lineage: Eukaryota > Viridiplantae > Streptophyta > Magnoliopsida > Brassicales > Brassicaceae > Raphanus > Raphanus raphanistrum. The sequence continues at coordinate 33,728,741 of CM033984.1, forward strand.
ATAATAAAAATAACAGATTAAATAATCTTCAGGTAAATGTAATTCAGAAATAAATTTATTTAAAATACAAGTTGTTTAATATACTTATTTGCTTATGTAAATATCCAAAACCAAATAATCAACCGACATAACTTATAAATATTTAAAAACGTCAATATGTATATTTATAGATCAAACAGCAATAACATGACTATATTACTTATGAACAAATTAAAATATATACAAACATATATTAACCGAAAACAATTATAAATGTTACAAATTAAAATAACACCCGCACGGATGTGCGGGTCAAAAGTCTAGTATTGTTTTAAAACTACTCCCCGATTAATCGACAACTAATATCCGATTATTTAGTAAATCGCTAGGCGTAGACCATACGACTGACTCACGCCTAGTTTCGAACATAGGTCTTTATACATTCATCTCATAATAACATATAGCATACGTCTAGCCTCTAATATTTAAAATATTATGTACTAGTATTTAAGAACAAGTTAAGGTATGGAATACATAGTTTCAAAACAGTAGCTAATTAACGACTATTTTGCGACTACAGATTTCTAAGTCCTTAATTGGCGACTACTTACTCTATACCTTAAATTTTATTCCTAACATTTATACCCTAAACCCCAAATATAAACCTACATATAAAACTATATAATTAAATTTTTAATCGTATTCTCTAAACTAAACTTAAACTTTAAATATATTTTAAATTATATAATCTTAAAATAATGATTAAAAATTAATATATACGATATACCGTATGTCATAAACACTAAACTTTAAATTAAACTCCAAATACTCTAAATTAATCTTAAAACTTATATATATATATATATATGTGTGTGTGTGTGTGTATTTCAAGTTTTACAAACAATTTTAATACCAAAGTGTTACTCTTTTTTTTTTCTTTTTTTTCAATGCCTTGCTCAAGCATTGAGCACATCACACATTGCACATAGTTAAGTAAATGAATATTTTCAGGAGTTAAAATTTAAAATATGAGATATATATATAGTCTTAGGGGTTAATAATATAGATTTATGATTTATATTAACTTATTAAAAATGGAATCCACAAACTCCAATTATAGTATTTCAAAAGTTAACCTCCAAATCTCAAATATAAAATTATAAACTTATTCTTATCAAAATTTAATCTCAAATTATATACTTGTTTTCAAAATTTAATTTAAACTGCATACTATAACCTTATATCCTTTAATTAACTATAAACACTAAACTTCATATTTTCTAAAGTCTAAACCCTAATCATAATAATAAATTGTTTACTTTAAAACTTTCTAAAATTAAATCTCTAAACCATAAATCATATATAATTTTTAACATTTCAAACATACATTTGTTTTTTAAGTTATCCTTGATATAATATTTAAACTAAAAAATAAAATTTAATTTGTAATCCCTCTCCTCTTTTGTTATTGGTTGAAACAAAGCAATCACACGCCTTTTTAACCATCCGATTCGTGTTTCTTCATCTCTTTCCCTCACACGTGTCTTCATCTCATATCCTCTTCTTTATCTCTTTTTTTTCTTCTTTCTTTGTCTCACGTGAATCGCACAATCTCTTTCACTCTCATCTCTCTCATCATATATCCCCTTGTATCTAACTTATCATTCTCTTCGCTGTCAAACCGACGACCTTATAGAGAAGCTTGTAAATCCCACAACAGAAAAAAAGACCGCCTACTCTCCGCCTCATCTCCTCCACTACTTCTCTCCTCGTTATGTCTCTATTCCTCTCCTTCTTCTTGACGCCTCTCTTCTCTGATCCGTGACGCCTCCTCTCTCATCACGCCTCCACTCCTCATCTTCTCTGTAATGATTCCTCTTGTCTGTGATGTTCCTTGCTCCCGTGGCGGGTGAAGAAACAATTGAGTTTAGGTTTAGGTTTAGCTCCCGTATGCTAACAACAGCGGGTTAGATGTAGGTTTTAATTTATTTTTAGACCAAGTAATTTTGGTTTAACTATGTTTTGGTTGTTGATTTTTTTTTGTATTTGTATTTATGTAATTATGTATGGCCATCCATCTCAGTTTTAATTTAACACAGTTTATATATAAATAATTTTTTTTAAATATATTAACTTTTTTTGTTTTTATTTTTGCGACTAATTAGCCATGGTGGCTTTACGACTGTAGAACGACTGCATGGTCTTGCATTTGTTGTAAATTAGTCTCTAAAAGTTGCGACCTAATCGCGACTACCTTCTGTACTAGCAAAACAGTCGCAACTCAGTCATAAAACTTAGCGACCGAACTGTGACTGTTCCATGACCAATAACATGACTGATATACGACTGATAAGTTTTGCGACACAATGATTTGTGACTACGTGCGTCAGTCGCAAATCAGTCTTAGATTTATTTTTTCTGATAGGTTAGCTAATGATTTCGTAGTCGGAATATACATGTTTTCTTGTAGTAGAAACGTCCAAAACTATTTTACAGCTGAAGTCGGAATATACATGTTTTCATGTTTCATTAAAGTAACATTTCACTAATATCTTCTCCATTAAAGAATCAAAAGACCGATATATCCTTATTGAATAGATATATAAATACAAATAATTATCTAAATAATAAAATAAAAATAATAATTTTATTTTTATAGTTTTTAAACTATACATTTTCAAAATCAAACTTTTATTAAAAAAATTCAAATTTTGTTTCGGAAATTCGTAAAAAACTTTTGAAACTATTTTTATAACTATTAGTTGAAATTTTAAGTATTTATTTATTTATTAAAATTCTAAACCCCACCCACCAAAACCCACCTGTCAAAGCTAAACCCCTAAGTCTAGATTAGTTAACCCTAGATTTCTGAGTGTCTATTTGCCTTCTTAAAACCTAGGTAAATGTGGTTAAGGTAAACATGAATAGTGGTATTAGGAGTGAAGTAGTTTAAACAATTTCTCTCTATATCTTTTAAATGAAGTATTCAACTCATATGCTTTTATGATCATTTGTATCTTATTATAATATTTTTTTTAAATCAGTGATCATTAAGTTTTTTAATGTGAGACTTTAAATTTAGTTTTAAGAAAATTACAAAAATAAAAGATAACGAAATAAAGTTTTTAATTATATGATTAATGTGATTGTTTCGTCTATTTCAATTGTATAAAATCAAAAAATGGTCGAACATACAGAAATTGTTATCAGATATTTATTATTCAAAATCATTAAATGTAATATATATACAATATAATAAAATAGGAAAGAATATTTTTGTAGATTATTCTAATTTAATAAAATAAGGAAAAATCTTCTGTTGATTACTAAATTAATTAAATGGTTAGTTTATAAAGTATAAAATATATTTAGATGGACCAACTTTTGCTCTAAGATTCTAAAACTCATTTTATTGAGGACACATGATAGATCTCACATATTTTAATGATTCTTAATTAATATCTATGAGATTACTATGTCAATTTTGTCAAGTTCCTCTGATAAGATCTCTGCAAAACAAAACGTATCTAAAATTAAATTGATATATCAAAAACAAGTAACTGAATCTCCCCCTTAAAATTACCTTATTATATATAAAAAGAACCACTGTTTATCTATAAAGTCTCTCCTATTCTACTTTAGTTTCCATCATAATCCTTTTCTCTCTGTCTTTCTCAGGGACATCTAAGAATTTTTCTTAATCTCTTGAAAAATGAAATACTCTCTTTATTTCGTCTGATCCATTCTCGTGATTCCTTTTTGCTTGTCTTTGCCACAGGTTCATTATCTATATCATAGTAGTTCCAAATTTTCACATGTTTTCCATATATATAAGTGAAATTATAGAACTACTATGATATAAATAATGAACCTGTGGCAAAGAGAAGCATGAAAGCAATCACGAGAAGGGATAAGACAAAATACAAAGAGTATTTCATTTTCCGAGAGAGTAAGAAAAGTTATTATACATCGAGAGAAAGACAGAGAGATAAGGATTATGTTTGAAAATGCGCCATCTTAACCGAGTTCTCGGTCGAATAAATACGGTTTGTGTGATCACCGTGGCGAAAAGGGTCTGATCGGCATGACCAGGCGGTGACCCGATGTTTCTCCGAGTTCACCGTCAAACTGAAGAAATCGATGCACAAAATCTCATACCGAATTGCTTGAATCTAATAATATTGACCCCAGATCTCCTAAATCGAAACTAATTGGCTGATTTTTGCTGTAAACATTAAGAAAACTCAAGAAAAATAAATTACAATCTGTATTTGGAGATGAAACACGGCTAGAGTTGCAGAAATATTGGGGAAAGAGACTGTGGCAATATTGTAATTATAATTTAAAAAAGAAAAGTGTAAAAAAAACAGAGAAAACAAACGTGTAGCAAGGGTCAAACTTATACACATGTGCTTGTACAACAACCAGACCAGTATCAGAATCTGAATATAGTTACCAAAATTAATATATAATAGCATATTTTTTTAAAACTACTGCCCGATTAATCGACATTTAATATCTGATTATTTAGTTAATCGCTAGGCGTAGACAATACGACTGACTCACGCCTAATTTCGAACATAGGTCTTTATACATTCATCTCATAATAACATATAACATACGTCTAGCCTCTAATATTGAAAATATTATGTACTAGTATTTAAGAACAAGTTAAGGTATGGAATACGTAATTTCAAAACAGTAGCTAATTAGGGGCTATTTTGCGACTACAGATTTCTAAGTCCTTAATTGGCGAGTACTTACTCTATACCTTAAATTTTATTCCTAACATTTATACCCTAAACCCCAAATATAAACCTACATATAAAACTATATAATTAAATTTTTAATCGTATTCTCTAAACTAAACTTAAACTTTAAATATATTTTAAATTATAAAATCTTAAAATAATGATTAAAAAAATAATATATACTATATACCGTATGTCATAAACACTAAACTTTAAATTAAACTCCAAATACTCTAAATTAATTTTAAAACATATATATATATATATATATATATATATATATATATATATATATATATATATATATATATATATATATATATATATATGTGTGTGTGTGTGTGTGTGTGTGTGTGTGTATTTCAAGTTTTACAAACAATTTTAAAACCAAAGTGTTACTCTTTTTTTTTTCAATGCCTTGCTCAAGCATTGAGCAAATCACACATTTCACATTGTTAAGTAAATGAATATTTTCAGGCGTTAGAATTTAAAATATGAGACATATATATAGTCTTAGAGGTTAATAATATAGATTTATGATTTATATTAACTTATTAAAAATGGAATCCACAAACTCCAATTATATTTCAAAAGTTAACCTCCAAATCTCAAATATAAAATTATAAACTTATTCTTATCAAAATTTAATCTCAAATTATATACTTGTTTTCAAAATTTAATTTAAACTGTATACTATAACCTTATATCCTTTAATTAACTATAAACACTAAACTTCATATTTTCTAAAGTCTAAACCCTAATCATAATAATAAATTGTTTACTTTAAAGCTTTCTAAAATTAAATCGCTAAACCATAAATCATATATAATTTTTAACATTTCAAACATACATTTTTTTAAATTATCCTTGATATAATATTTAAACTAAAAATAAAATTTAATTTGTAATCCCTCTCCTCTTTTGTTATTGGTTGAAACAAAGCAATCACACGCCTTTTTAACCATCCGATGCGTGTTTCTTCATCTCTTTCCCTCACACGTGTCTTCATCTCATATCCTCTTCTTTATCTCTTTTTTTTCTTCTTTCTTTGTCTCACGAGAATCACACAATCTCTTTCACTCACATCTATCTCATCATCTATCCCCCTGTATCTAACTCATCATTCTCTTCGCTGACAAACCGACGACCTTATAGAGAAGCTTGTAAATCCCACGACAGCAAAAAAGACCGCCTACTCTCCGCCTCATCTCCTCCACTGCTTCTCTCCTCGTTATGTCTCTATTCCTCTCCTTCTTCTTGATGCCTCTCTTCTCTGATCCGTTACGCCTCCTCTCTCATCACGCCTCCACTCCTCATCTTCTCTGTGATGGTTCCTCTTGTCCGTGACGTTCCTTGCTCCCTTGGCAGGTGAAGAAACAATTGAGTTTAGGTTTAGGTTTAGCTCCCGTATGCTAACAACAGTGGGTTAGATGTAGGTTTTAATTTATTTTTAGACCAAATAATTTTGGTTTAACTATGTTGTGTTTTTTGATTTTTTTTTATATTTGTATTTATGTAATTATGTATGGAAATCCATCTCAGTTTTAATTTAACTCAGTTTTATATATAAATATTTTTTTAAAAATATATTAATTTAACTTTTTAAACCTTTTTTGATTTTATTTTTGCGACTAATTGGCCATGGTGGCTTTACGACTGCATGGTCTTGCATTTGTTGTAAATTAGTCACTAAAAGTTGCGACCAAATCTCGTAAAACAGTCACAACTCAGTCATAAAACTTAGCGACCGAACTGTGACTGTTCCATGACCAATAACATGACTGATATACGACTGATAGGTTTTGCGACACGATGATTTGTGACTACGTGTGTCAGTCGCAAATCAGTCTTATATTTATTTTTTTCTGATAACTTAACTAATGATTTCGTAGTCGGAAAATACATGTTTTCTTGTAGTAGAAACGTCCAAAACTATTTTACAGCTGAAGTAAAAAAAATTCGTTAAAGGAACATTTCACTAATATCTTCTCCATTAAAGAATCAAAAGACCGATATATCCTTATTGAGTAGATAAAGAAATACATTTAATTATTTAAATAATAAAATAAAAATAATAATTTTATTTTTATATTTTTTAAACTATACATTTTCAAAATCAAACTTTTTATTAAAAAATTAAAATTTTGTTTCGGAAATTCGTAAAAAACTTTTGAAACTATTTTTATAACTATTAGTTTAAATTTTAAGTATTTATTTATTTATTAAAATTCTTAACCCCACCAACCAAAACCCACCAAAACCCACCCGTCAAATCTAAACCCCTAAGTCTAGATTAGTTAACCCTAGGGTTCTGAGTGTCTATTTGCCTTTTTAAAACCTAGGTAAATGTGGTTAAGGTAAACATGAATAGTGGTATTAGGAGTGAAGTAGTTTAAACAATTTCTCTCTATATCTTTTAAATGAAGTATTCAACTCATATGCTATTATGATCATTTGTATCTTATTATAATTGTTTTTTTTTAAATCAGTGATCATTAAGTTTTTTAATGTGAGACTTTAAATTTAGTTTTAAGAAAATTTAAAATATAAAAAATAACAAAATAAATTTTTTTAATTATATGGTTAATGTGATTGTTTCATCTATTTCAATTGTATAAAATCAAAAAATGATCGAACATACAGAAATTGTTATCAATTATTTATTATTCAAAATCATTAAATGTAATATATATATATAATAAAATAGGAAAGAATATTTTTGTACATTACTCTAATTTAATAAAATAAGGAAAAATCTTCTGTTGATTACTAAATTAATTAAATGGTTAGTTTATAAAGTATAAAATATATTTAGATGGACCAACTTTTGCTCTAAGATTCTAAAACTCATTTTATTGAGGACACATGACAGATCTCACATATTTTAATGATTCTCAATTAATATCTATGAGAATACTATGGCAATTTTGTCAAGTTCCTCTGATAAGATCTCTGCAAAACAAAACTTATCTAAAATTAAATTGATATATCAAAAACAAGTAACTGAATCTCCCCCTTAAAATTACCTTATTTTATATATATAATGAACCACTGTTTATCTATAAAGTCTCTCCTATTCTACTTTAGTTTCCATCATAATCCTTTTCTCTCTGTGTTTCTCAGGGACAGCTAAGAATTTTTCTTAATCTCTTGAAAAATGAAATACTCTTTTTATTTCGTCTGAACCATTCTCGTTATTCCTTTTTGCTTGTCTTTGCCACAGGTTCATTATTTATATCATAGTAGTTCCAAATTTTCACATATTTTCCATATATATTAGTGAAAATATGGAACTACTATGACATAAATAATGAACCTGTGGCAAAGAGAAGCATGAAAGCAATCACGAGAAGGGATAAGACGAAATACAAAGAGTATTTCATTTTCCGAGAGAGTAAGAAAAGTTATTATACATCGAGAGAAAGACAGAGAGATAAGGATTATGTTTGAAAACGCGTCATCTTAACCGAGTTCTCGGTCGAATAAATACGGTTTGTGTGATCACCGTGGCGAAAAAGGTCTGATCGGCATGACCAGTCGGTGACCCGATGTTTCTCCGAGTTCACCGTCAAACTGAAGAAATCGATGCACAAAATCTCATACCGAGTTGCTTGAATCTAATAATATTGACCCCAGATCTCCTAAATCGAAACTAATTGGCTGATTTTTGCTGTAAACATTAGGAAAACTCAAGAAAAATTAATTACAATCTCTATTTGGAAAAGAAACACGGCTAGAGTTGCAGAAAGATTGGGGAAAGAGACTGTGGCAATATTGTAATTATCATTTAAAAAAGAAAAGTGGAAAAAAACAGAGAAAACAAACGTGTAGCAAGGGTCAAACTTATACACATGTGCTTGTACAACAACCAGAACAGTATCAGAATCTGATTATAATTACCAAAATTAATATATAATAGCATCTATTATATTAAAACAGAAGTACAAAATTAGATTAACCCTTAGTTTTTCACTATATTTACATTATCATGCCACTGAAGTATTAAATGCAACTATATTTAAATATGATTGTCTTTTCCTAATTTGAATAATAGATTTAACCATTTAATGTTTTTCCTAATTTAAATAATAGATTTCCTTAATAAAATCTTAACCAAAATATATTTCCTAATATATTTCTTATTAATATATTAAATATTTTTAATATTTATTATTAATAAAAATAAAATAAAAAATCACACATCATAATCAATTTATATAACATATAAAAAATATAAAAAATTCATATATTATTAGCATAATGCTTCCTATATAAGTCCAATTAGTTATAAATATAAGATTTGTTTATATGATACACTGTAATATAATAAACGATTAAATCACAAAATATAATTATTTTAAAGTAATAAATAAAATCATTATGTTTTAAAATGTTATATTAACAATTATATAATACATTTTAATTTACAAATACATATAGTATACCATTAGTACAGAGAAAAAAATTTAAAGTCAACAATATTTATACGACGATCACGGGTCAAACTCTAGAAATAAACAAAAACAGCGCAACATTATTATTCTTTAACAAATTTATTTTAATAGAAATTATAGTTCCAGATATGGTTATATATTTTATGTATTTATAAATGTTTTTTCTTTGTTTTGAGGGATACTAAGATTTTTGCATTGGAAAAAATTATGACCACCTCTATATTATTTTAATTAGGAAATTTAAAATTCATATCAGAATATTTTATTAAAATTTTAACTTCAATTTTTATTATAACTGCAAAAATTTAATTTTCAATCTAAATTTATATTTAAATATTACAAAATACATCATTTAATATTAAAAAACAAAAAATAAATACCCGCCCGATCGGGCGGGTCAACATCTAGTATTGTTTTAAAACTACTCCCCGATTAATCGACATTTAATATCCGATTATTTAGTAAATCGCTAGGCGTAGACCATACGACTGGTTCACGCCTAGTTTCGAACATATGTATTTATATATTCAACTCATAATAGCATATAGCATACATCTAGCCTCTAATATTTAAAATATTATGTACTAGTATTTAAGATCAAGTTACGGTATGGAATACATAGTTTCAAAACAGTAGCTAATTAGCGACTATTTTGCGACTACAGATTTCTAAGTCCTTAATTGGAGACTACTTACTCTATACCTAAATTTTATTCCTAACATTTATACCCTAAACCAAAAATATAAACCTACATATAAAAATTTATAATTAAATTTTTAATCGTATTCTCTAAACTAAACTTAAACTTTAAATATATTTTAAATTATATAATCTTAAAATAATGATTAAAAAAATTAATATATACTATATACCGTATGTCATAAACACTAAACTTTAAATTAAACTTCAAGTACTCTAAATTAATCTTAAAACTTATATATATATATATATATATATATATATATATATATATATATATCTGTGTGTGTGTATTTCAAGTTTTACAAATAATTTTAATACTAAAGTGTTACTCTTTTTTTTCTATTTTTTCAATGCCTTGCTCAAGCATTAAGCACATCACACATTGCACATAGTTAAGTAAATGAATATTTTCAGGAGTTAGAATATAAAATATGAGATATATATATATAGTCTTAGGGGTTAATAATATAGATTTATGATTTATATTAACTTATTAAAAATGGAATCCACAAACTCCAATTATAGTACTTCAAAAGTTAACCTCCAAATCTCAAATATAAAATTATAAACTTATTCTTATCAAAATTTAATCTCAAATTATATACTTGTTTTCAAAATTTAATATAAACTGTATGCTATAACGTTATATCCTTTAATTAACTATAAACACTAAACTTCATATTTTCTAAAGTCTAAACCCTAATCATAATAATAAATTGTTTACTTTAAAGCTTTCTAAAATTAAATCGCTAAACCATAAATCATATATAATTTTTAACATTTCAAACATACATTTTTTTTAAATTATCCTTGATATAATATTTTAACTAAAAAATAAATTTTAATTTGTAATCCCTCTCCTCTTTTGTCATTGGTTGAAACAAAGCAATCACACGCCTTTATAACCATCCGATGCGTGTTTCTTCATCTCTTTCCCTCACACGTGTCTTCATCTCATATCCTCCTCTTTATCTCTTTTTTTCTTCTTTCTTTGTCTCACGAGAATCGCACAATCTCTTTCACTCTCATCTCTCTCATCATCTATCCCCCTGTATTTAACTCATCATTCTCTTCGCTGACAAACCGAAGACCTTATAGAGAAGCTTGTAAATCCCACGACAGCAAAAAGACCGCCTTCTCTCCGCCTCATCTCCTCCACTGCTTCTCTCCTCGTTATGTCTCTATTCCTCTCCTTCTTCTTGACGCCTCTCTTCTCTGATCCATGACGCCTCCTCTCTCATCACGCCTCCACTCCTCATCTTCTCTGTGATGGTTCCTCTTGTCCGTGACGTTCCTTGCTCCTGTGGCGGGTGAAGAAACAATTGAGTTTAGGTTTAGGTTTAGCTCCCGTATGCTAACAACAGCGGGTTAGATGTAGGTTTTAATTTATTTTTAGACCAAGTAATTTTGGTTTAACTATGTTTTGGTTTTTGATTTTGTTTTTTTGTATTTGTATTTATGTAATTATGTATGGCCATCCATCTCAGTTTTAATTTAACTCAGTTTTTTATATAAATAAATTTATTTTTTCAAAATATATTAATTTAACTTTTTAAACTTTTTGTTTTTATTTTTGCGACTAATTAGCCATGGTGGCTTTACGACTGTAGAGCGACTGCATGGTCTTGCATTTGCTGTAAATTAATCTCTAAAAGTTGCGACCAAATCGCGACTACCTTCCGTTCTAGCAAAACAGTCGCAACTCAGTCATAAAACTTAGCGACCGAACTGTGACTGTTCCATGACCAATAACATCACTGATATACGACTAATAGGTTTTGCGACACGATGATTTCTGACTACGTGCGTCAGTCGCAAATCAGTCTTAGATTTATTCTTTCTAATAGGTAGCTAATGATTTCGTAGTCGGAAAATACATGTTTTCTTGTAATAGAAACTTCCAAAACTATTTTACAGCTGAAGTAAAAAAATTTCATTAAAGTAACATTTCGCTAATATCTTCTCCATTAAAGAATCAAAAGACCGATATATCCTTATTTAATAGATATATAAATACAAATAATTATCTAAATAATAAAATAAAAATACGAATTTTATTTTTATAGTTTTTAAACTATACATTTTCAAAATCAAACTTTTTATTAAAAAATTCAAATTTTGTTTCGGAAATTCCTATAAAACTTTTGAAACTATTTTTATAACTATTAGTTTAAATTTTAAGTATTTATTTATTTATTAAAATTCTAAACCCCACCCACCAAAACCCACCAAAACCCACCCGTCAAATCTAAACCCCTAAGTCTAGATTACTTAACTCTAAAGTTCTGAGTGTCTATTTGCCTTCTTAAAACCTAGGTAAATGTGGTTAAGGTAAACATGAATAGTGGTATTAGGAGTGAAGTAGTTTAAACAATTTCTCTCTATATATTTTAAATGAAGTATTCAACTCATATGCTTTTATGATCATTTGTATCTTATTATAATAATTTTTTTTTAAAGCAGTGATCATTAAGTTTTTTAATGTGAGACTTTAAATAGTTTTTTAAGAAAATTTAAAATATAAAAAATAACGAAATAAAGTTTTTTAATTATATGATTAATGTGATTGTTTCATCTATTTCAATTGTATAAAATCAAAAAATGATCGAACATACATAAATTGTTATCACATATATATTATTCAAAATCATTAAATGTAATATATATACTATATATTAAAATAGGAAAGAATATTTTTGTAGATTACTCTAATTTAATAAAATAAGGAAAAATCTTCTGTTGATTACTAAATTAATTAAATGGTTAGTTTATAAAGTATAAAATATATTTAGATGGACCAACTTTTGCTCTAAGATTCTTAAAGTCATTTTATTGAGGACACATGACAGATCTCACATATTTTAATTATTCTCAATTAATATCTATGAGATTACTTTGTCAATTTTTTCAAGTTCCTCTGATAAGATCTCTGCAAAACAAAACTTATCTAAAATTAAATTGATATATCAAAAACAAGTAACTGAATCTCCCCTTAAAATTACCTTATGGTACATATATAATGAACCATTATTTATCTATAAAGTCTCTCCTATTCTACTTTAGTTTCCATCATAATCTTTTTCTCTGTCTTTCTCAGGGACAGCTAAGAATTTTTCTTAATCTCTTGAGAAATGAAATACTCTTTTTATTTCGTCTGATCCATTCTCGTGATTCCTTTTTGCTTGTCTTTGCCACAGGTTCATTATCTATATCATAGAGTTCCAAATTTTCACATGTTTTCCATATATATAAGTGAAAATATGGAACTACTATGACATAAATAATGAACCTCTGGCAAAGAGAAGCATGAAAGCAATCACGAGAAGGGATAAGACGGAATACAAAGAGTATTTCATTTTCCGAGAGAGTAAGAAAAGTTATTATACATCGAGAGAAAGACAGAGAGATAAGGATTATGGTTGAAAACGCGCCATCTTAACCGAATTCTCGGTCGAATAAATACGGTTGAAAACGCGCCACGGTTCTTGTGTGATCACCGTGGCGAAAAGGGTCTGATCGGCATGACCAGGCGGTGACCCGATGTTTCTCCGAGTTCACTGTCAAACTGAAGAAATCGATGCACAAAATCTCATACCAAATTGCTTGAATCTAATAATATTGACCCCAGATCTCCTAAATCAAAACTAATTGGCTGATTTTTGGTGTAAACATTAAGAAAACTCAAGAAAAATAAATTACAATCTGTATTTGGAGAAGAAACACGGCTAGAGTTGCAGAAAGATTGGGGAAAGAGACTGTGGCAATATTGTAATTATCATTTAAAAAAGAAAAGTGTAAAATAAAAACAGAGAAAACAAACGTGTAGCAAGGGTCAAACTTATACACATGTGCTTGTACAACAACCAGACCAGTATCAGAACCTGATTATAGTTACCAAAATTAATATATAATAGCATATTTTTTTTAAAGTACTCCCGATTAATCGACATTTAATATCCGATTATTTAGTAAATCGCTAGGCGTAGACCATACGACTGACTCACGCCTAGTTTCGAACATAGGTCTTTATACATTCATCTCATAATAACATATAGCATATGTCTAGCCTCTAATATTTAAAATATTATGTACAAGTATTTAAGAACAAGTTCAGGTATGGAATACGTAGTTTCAAAACAGTAGCTAATTAGCGACTATTTTGCGACTACATATTTCTAAGTCCTTAATTGGCGAGTACTTACTCTATACCTTAAATTTTATTCCTAAACAGTAGCTAATTAGCGACTATTTTGCGACTACATATTTCTAAGTCCTTAATTGGCGAGTACTTACTCTATACCTTAAATTTTATTCCTAACATTTATACCCTAAACCCCAAATATAAACCTACATATAAAACTATATAATTAAATTTTTAATCGTATTCTCTAAACTAAACTTAAAATTTAAATATATTTTAAATTATATAATCTTAAAATAATGATTAAAAAAGTTAATATATACTATATACCGTATGTCAAAAACACTAAACTTTAAATTAAACTCCAAATACTCTAAATTAATCTTAAAAATTTTATATATATATATATATATATATATATATATATATATATGTGTGTGTGTATTTCAAGTTTAACAAACAATTTTAATACCAAAGTGTTACTCTTTTTTTTTTCTATTTTTTCAATGCCTCGCTCAAGCATTGAGCACATCACACATTGCACATAGTTAAGTAAATGAATATTTTCAGGTGTTAGAATTTAAAATATGATATATATATATATATATATATATATAGTCTTAGGGGTTAATAACATAGATTTATGATTTATATTAACTTATTAAAAATGGAAACCACAAACTCCAATTATAGTATTTCAAAAGTTAACCTCCAAATCTCAAATATAAAATTATAAACTTATTCTTATCAAAATTTAATCTCAAATTATATACTTGTTTTCAAAATTTAATTTAAACTGTATACTTTAACCTTATATCCTTTAATTAACTATAAACACTAAACTTCATATTTTCTAAAGTCTAAACCCTAATCATAATAATAAATTGTTTACTTTAAAGCTTTCTAAAATTAAATCGCTAAACCATAAATCATATATAATTTTTAATATTTCAAACATACATTTGTTTTTTTTTAATTATCCTTGATATAATATTTAAACTAAATTTTTTTTTTAATTTGTAATCCCTCTCCTCTTTTGTTATTGGTTGAAACAAAGGAATCACACGCCTTTATAACCATCTGATGCGTGTTTCTTCATCTCTTTCCCTCACATGTGTCTTCATCTCATATCCTCTTCTTTATCTCTTTTTTTTCTTCTTTCTTTGTCTCACGAGAATCGCACAATCTCTTTCACTCTCATCTCTCTCATTATCTATCCCCCTGTATCTAACTCATCATTCTCTTTGCTGACAAACCGACGACCTTATAGAGAAGCTTGTAAATCCCAAGACAGCAAAAAAGACCGCCTACTCTCCGCCTCATCTTCTCCACTGCTTCTCTCCTCGTTATGTCTCTATTCATCTCCTTCTTCTTGACGCCTCTCTTCTCTGATCCGTGACGCCTCCTCTCTCATCACGCCTCCACTCCTCATCTTCTCTGTGATGTTTCCTCTTGTCCGTGACGTTCCTTGCTCCCGTGGCGGGTGAAGAAACAATTGAGTTTAGGTTTAGGTTTAGCTCCCGCATGCTAACAACAGCGGGTTAGATGTAGGTTTTAATTTATTTTTAGACCAAATAATTTTGGTTTAACTATGTTTTGGTTTTTGATTTTTTTTTGTATTTGTATTTATGTAATTATGTATGGCCATCCATATCAGTTTTAATTTTATTCAGTTTTATAAATAAATAAATTTAATTTTTTAAATATATTAATTTAACTTTTTAAACTTTTTTGTTTTTATTTATGCGACTAATTAGCCATGGTGGCTTTACGTAGTCGGAAAATACATGTTTTCTTGTAGTAAAAACATCCAAAACTATTTTACAGCTGAAGTAAAAAAATTTCATTAAAGGAACATTTCACTAATATCTTCTCAATTAAGGAATCAAAAGACCGATATATCCTTATTGAATATATATATATAAATACAAATAATTATTTAAATAATAAAATAAAAATAATAATTTTATTTTCATAGTTTTTAAACTATAAATTTTCAAAATCAAACTTTTTATTAAAAAATTCAAATTTTGTTTCGGAAATTCGTGAAAACTTTTGAAACTATTTTGATAACTATTAGTTTAAATTTTAAGTATTGATTTATTTATTAAAATTCTAAACCCCACCCACCAAAACCCACCCGTCAAATCTAAACCTCTAAGTCTAGATTAGTTAACCCTAGGGTTCTGAGTGTCTATTTGCCTTTTTAAAACCTAGGTAAATATGGTTAAGGTAAACATGAATAGTGGTATCAGGAGTGAAGTAGTTTAAAAATTTCTCTCTATATCTTTTAAATGAAGTATTCAACTCATATGCTTTTATGATCATTTGTATCTTATTATAATATTTTTTTTAAAAATCAGTGGTCATTAAGTTTTTTAATGTGAGACTTTAAATATATTTTTAAGAAAATTTAAAATATAAAAAATAACGAAATAAGGTTTTTTAATTATATGGTTAATTTGATTGTTTCATCTATTTCAATTGTATAAAATCAAAAAATGATCGAACATACAGAAATTGTTATCAAATATTTATTATCCAAAATCATTAAATGTAATATATATAGAATAAAATAGGAAAGAATATTTTTGTAGATTACTCTAATTTAATAAAATAAGGAAAAATCTTCTGTTGATTACTAAATTAACTAAATGGTTAGCTTATAAAGTATAAAATATATTTAGATGGACCAACTTTTGCTCTAAGATTCTAAAACTCATTTTATTGAGGACACATGACAGATCTCACATATTTTAATGATTCTCAATTAATATCTGTGAGATTACTATGCAATTTTGTCAAGTTCCACTGATAAGATCTATGCAAAACAAAACTTATCTAAAATTAAATTGATATATCAAAAATAAGTAACTGAATCTCCCCCTTAAAATTACCTTATTGTATATATATAATGAACCACTGTTTATCTATAAAGTCTCTCCTATTCTACTTTAGTTTCCATCATAATCCTTTTCTCTCTGTCTTTCTCAGGGACAGCTAAGAATTTTTCTTAATCTCTTGAAAAATGAAATACTCTTTTTATTTCGTCTGATCCATTCTCGTGATTCCTTTTTGCTTGTCTTTGCCACAGGTTCATTATCTATATCATAGTAGTTCCAAATTGTCACATGTTTTCCATATATACAAGTGAAAATATGGAACTACTATGACATAAATAATGAACCTGTGGCAAAGAGAAGCATGAAAGCAATCACTAGAAGGGATAAGACGAAATACAAAGAGTATTTCATTTTCTGAGAGAGTAAAAAAAGTTATTATACATCGAGAGAAAGACAGAGAGATAAGGATTATGTTTGAAAATGCGCCATCTTAACCGAGTTCTCGGTCGAATAAATATGGTTTGTGTGATCACCGTGGCGAAAAGGGTCTGATCGGCGTGACCAGGCGGTGACCCGATGTTTCTCCGAGTTCACCGTCAAACTGAAGAAATTGATGCACAAAATCTCATACCGATTTGCTTGAATCTAATAATATTGACCCCAGATCTCCTAAATCGAAACTAATTGGCTGATTTTTGCTGTAAACATTACGAAAACTCAAGAAAAATAAATTACAATCTGTATTTGGAGAAGAAACACGGCTAGAGTTGCAGAAAGATTGGGGAAAGAGACTGTGGCAATATTTTAATTATCATTTAAAAATATAAAAGTGTAAAAAACAGAGAAAACAAACGTGTAACAAGGGTCAAACTTATACACATGTGTTTGTACAACAACCAGACCAGTGTCAGAATCTGATTATAGTTACCAAAATTAATATATAATAGCATATTGTTTTAAAACTACTCCCCGATTAATCAACATTTAATATCCGATTATTTAGTAAATCGCTAGGCGTAGACCATACGACTGGCTCACGCCTAGTTTCGAACATATGTCTTTATATATTCATCTCATAATAGCATATAGCATACATCTAGCCTCTAATATTTAAAATATTATGTACTAGTATTTAAGATCAAGTTACGGTATGGAATACATAGTTTCAAAACAGTAGCTAATTAGCGACTATTTTGCGACTACAGATTTCTAAGTCCTTAATTGGCGACTACTTACTCTATACCTTAAATTTTATTCCTAACATTTATACCCTAAACCAAAAATATAAACCTACATATAAAACTATATAATTAAATTTTTAATCGTATTCTCTAACTAAACTTAAACTTTAAATATATTTTAAATTATATAATCTTAAAATAATGATTAAAAAATTAATATATACTATATACCGTATGTCATAAACACTAAAATTTAAATTAAACTCCAAATTCTTTAAATTAATCTTAAAACTTATATATATATATATATATATATATATATATATATATATATATATGTGTGTGTGTGTGTTTCAAGTTTTACAAATAATTTTAATACCAAAGTGTTACTCTTTTTTTTTCTATTTTTTCAATGCCTTCCTCAAGCATTGAGCACATCACACATTGCACATAGTTAAGTAAATGAATTTTTTCAGGAGTTAGAATTTAAAATATAAGATATATAAATAGTCTTGGGGGTTAATAATATAGATTTATGATTTATATTAACTTATTTAAAATGGAATCCACAAACTCCAATTATAGTATTTCAAAAGTTAATCTCCAAATCTCAAATATAAAATTATAAACTTATTCTTATCAAAATTTAATCTCAAATTATATACTTGTTTTCAAAATTTAATTTAAACTGTATACTTTAACCTTATATCCTTTAATTAACTATAAACACTAAACTTCATATTTTCTAAAGTCTAAACCCTAATCATAATAATAAACTGTTTACTTTAAAGCTTTCTAAAATTAAATCGCTAAACCATAAATCATATATAATTTTTAACATTTCAAACATACATTTGTTTTTTTTAATTATCCTTGATATAATATTTAAATAAAAATAAATTTTAGTTTGTAATCCCTCTCCGCTTTTGTTATTGGTTGAAACAAAAGCAATCACATGCCTTTATAACCATCAGATGCGTGTTTCTTCATCTCTTTCCCTCACACGTGTCTTCATCTCATATCCTCTTCTTTACATCTTTTTTTTCTTCTTTCTTTGTCTCACAAGAATCGCACAATCTCTTTCACTCTTATATCTCTCATCATCTATCCCCCTGTATCTAACTCATCATTCTCTTTGCTGACAAACCGACGACCTTATAGAGAAGCTTGTAAATCCCACGACAGCAAAAAAGACCGCCTACTCTCCGCCTCATCTTCTCCACTGCTTCTCTCCTCGTTATGTCTCTATTCCTCTCCTTCTTCTTGACCCCAAATGTAAACCTACATATAAAATTATATAATTAAATATTATTACACTAAACTGGATGAGGAGAAAGGAAAAGAGGTTAAGGAGATGGCAAAGAAAAATGGGACTCGGAAAAAACTCTTCAAGGGGAGTCTCAGCATTGCAGGGAGCAGTAAGATGAGGAACGCCAGTGCACTGGTCTCTCCACGTAAGAAAACTGCAGCCAAGCCGGGTAGTAGCCATGGAGACACTCTCAAACAGGGGGAGAGTAAGGGTACTGCAAACCCAAAAACAGAGTAATCATCCCTATTAGGATATATTCTATATATTGGAAAGTAAATATTTGTATATCTTCCATTTTAGATTTGGGATTGCTTACTAGCCGACTCTGTACGTGTATATAAACATGGTCGTAGACCTAATGAATGAGATCAGAAAATTCCCTATTCAAAGTTTGTCATGGTATCAGAGCTTAAGATCTGAAGACCTAAATTTTATCTAAACGGTTCTTGCTTCTCAACCAAGTAACCGCCTCTCTTAACTTATCTCATACTCTGTTCTCTTCGAAAAAAAACAGAGATGTCGATTGTTCCATCTGATCAAAAGTACAAGACAATTTCACCATATGATCTCTCATCAAACGATAATCCAGGAGCCGTAATCTCACAACCACTACTCAATGGTTTGAATTACGACGAATGGGCTATCAACTTCCATATGGCGCTCAGTTCTCGGAAGAAATTTGGGTTTCTTGACGGGAGTATTCCTAGACCAGAAACAGGATCTCCTCATCTTGAAGACTGGGTAGCAAATAACCATCTCCTAGTCGGATGGATCAAACTGACGATTGAACCAAAGATACGTTCTACGATCTCCACACGAGAGGTCGCTAAGGATTTGTGGGATATTATAAAGAAACGTTTCTCGATCAAGAGTGGGGCTCGTCTTCAACAACTTCGGAATTCACTAGCAACCTGCAAGCAGAATGGTTCTACGGTAGATGATTACTTCGGACGATTAACGAAGATTTGGGATGGCATTGCAGAGTGCATGGAAACAAAACAGTGTGTTTGTGGAAAGTGTGAATGTGACCTCAACACATCACACGACAAGGAAAGGGAGACCTTGAAAATTCATGACTTTCTGGCGGGTTTGGATGATTCAGTGCATGGGGTTATTCGATCTCAACTGTGCGCTATTACACCTCTGCCAGATCTTGACAACGTCTATCAGACGATAGTACAGAATGAGACGATACGTGCATCTGTGGCTTCTGATGTCCCTGTTATGGGATTTGCAACTCAAACATCTGAAACCAGAAACGCAGCTCCTGTCTACACAAAGGATATCACGCGACAAGGAGGAGTACAGAGAGATTACTCTCGCAGTGGACCTGGGAATCGTGAGTGGTGGCCGGACAATCCTCGAAACCAAGGCAGTGGTAAGAATACTCAGATAACATCAGCAGGACGTGGCAGAGGTCTGAATCCTAAGGCGAATATCACACAGATACCTGCTGCAAACTCAGCTGCGATGAGCTCAAATGTGGCGATTACGGACAGTGATCGACTGGGCTTGTTAGGTTTAACAGATGAGCAGTGGAGCGTTGTTCAAAAGATGATCAATTCTGGACAGTCAACTCTGCCGTTTGGGGGTAAGAAAAATGATGTATTATGGATTCTAGATACAGGTGTAACGCATCATATGACTGGATGTATTGAGTTGATGGAGGATACTAGAGATATCACTCCGCTTTCAGTTCTATTACCAGCTGGAAAAGATGCGTGTGCATCAAAGCAAGGGACAGTGAGACTCACATCGACATTGTCACTTAAAAACGTTTTCTTTGTTGAAGGATTTCACAAGAATCTCATCTCTTTCGGACAACTAGTAAATGACAACTCTCTAGTTGGACAGGACACTGATAAATTGATGATTTTGCAGGACCGCAATACGAGGATGCTGATTGGAGCGGGTGAACGAGAGAGAGAGGGACTGTACCGGTTTCGTGGGTTCGAGCAAATGACATCCTTTCAGGCGATTGTCCAAGCAGATTCAGTTTTGTGGCATCATCGATTGGGTCATCCTTCATCTCAGATTACCGGGATTATCTCAGGAGTTAGCAGTAGTAGTAGTAATGATTTTTTACTTAAAGATTGTGACGTATGTCTTCGAGCCAAACAAACTCGACAGTGTTTTCCTACAAGTTCTAATAATGCAAAAGAAATTTTTGATTTGATACATATTGACTTATGGGGACCATATCGTACAACTGCCTTCTGCGGATCAAAATATTTTTTGACTATTGTTGATGACCACTCACGTGCTGTCTGGCTTTATCTTCTGCCTGATAAACAGCTAGTCTCTCAGCAGATTCGCAACTTTCTGGTCATGATCGAACGCCAGTTCAAGAAGAAGGTTAAAACTATACGAAGTGATAATGGTACGGAATTTACATGTTTGTCACGATTTTTTAAAGAAGAAGGGGTTGTTCACGAGACATCATGTGTATACACGCCGCAGCAGAATGGTCGGGTTGAGAGAAAGCATAAACATATTCTCAATGTGGCTCGAGCACTTCGTTTTCAGGCTAATCTGTCGATTGAGTATTGGGGTGAGTGCATTCTTACAGCAGGCTACCTCATTAATCGGACGCCTTCTGTTTTACTTGGAAACAAGACTCCATTCGAGAAACTCTATGGCCATGCTCCGGGCTACAAACACTTAAAGGTTTTCGGGTGCTTGGCATATGCTCATAACCTAGATCATAAAGGTGACAAGTTTGAATCTAGAAGTCGGAGATGTATATTTCTAGGCTATCCATATGGGAAAAAGGGTGGAAACTGTTTGATTTGGAAAAGGAATGGGTCTTCATCTCTCGTGACGTTATCTTCCACGAGAAGATATTTCCGTCTGTGAGTAACATACGATCTCCATTGTTGAATGATCAACCTTTATCACCTCCAGTAGTAGCAGAAACTGACGGTGTACTGGAAACGGCTGATGTTGCTTATGACTCAGACTCAGCTAATGAGAATACTGAGACGATGGGAGTAGATAACACACATGATACGGAGCCGGTGGCTCCAGTCCCTGAGAAAGACTTGTCTCCAACAACGGACAATGCAGAGAATGTGGAAGTAGCCTCCGTAGATGAAGCGCTGGGTCGTGGTCATCGCACTAAGACTCGAAATGTGAAGCTCCGCGACTTTATTGTTGACACTATTCCATCATCTCTTCCCTCGTCCTCTCTCGTCTCACTCTCACCTGCTCCTCAGCCTACCTCAGGTACACCTTATCCCATTGCTAACTATGTTTCATGTGATAGATTCTCACCTGCACATCAACAGTTTTTGATGGCCTTGTCTACTAATATTGAACCAAAGACGTTTCACGAAGCCATGAAAGACAAGCGTTGGGTGAAGGCGGTTGATATTGAATATGATTCACTGGTTGTTAATCACACTTGGACTCTTGAGGAATTACCACCTAATAAACGAGCTCTTGGGTGCAAATGGGTATTTACAATTAAATATCGAGCAGACGGTACAATCGAAAGATTTAAAGCTCGTTTGGTTGTGCTTGGAAATCATCAAAAAGAAGGGATCGACTATGAGGAAACTTTTGCCCCTGTGGCAAAGATGAAAACTGTGAGATTATTCTTGGATCTTGCTGCGAAAATGAATCACGAGGTCCACCAAATGGACGTCCATAACGCGTTTCTTCACGGTGATCTACATGAAGAAGTATACATGAAACTCCCACCAGGCTTCTGTCCTCCGGGTGAGATGCGTGTATGTCGTCTCCGGAAATCTCTTTATGGCTTGAAGCAAGCACCCAGGTGTTGGTTTGCCAAGTTGGAACAGTCTCTTCGTGCGTATGGGTTTAGACAAACAAGATCCGATTATTCTCTGTTTGTCTATCACAAGAATGGAGTTACCCTAAGAATCTTGGTGTATGTTGATGATCTTATCATCTCTGGAAACTCCCCCGATGCGATTAAGACATTTAAAGATTATTTGTCTATGTGTTTTCATATGAAAGATTTGGGTGCCGTTAAATATTTTCTTGGTTTGGAAGTTGCTCGTAGTCCCTCCGGTATTTATCTCTGCCAGCAAAAGTATGCGACAGACATTGTTTCAGAGTTAGGACTTCTTGGATGCAAGCCGGCTGGTTCACCTATTGATCAGAATCATAAATTGAGTCTTGCAGATGGACCTTTACTTGCCGACCTTGAGAGATATTGCAGATTAGTGGGGCGTCTTATTTATTTAGCAGCTACGAGACCTGATCTAACATATGCGATTCATGCCTTATCTCAGTTTATGCAGCAACCCCGGACGGATCATTGGCTTGCTGCACTGAAGGTCGTCCGCTATCTTAGAGGGACACTTGGACAGGGTGTTCTTCTTCGGGCCGAGTCATCAACTCATGCGAGTGGATGGAGTGACTCAGACTGGGGCGCCTGTCCGATATCACGGAGGTCGCTTTCAGGATGGTTTGTTCAGCTTGGATCTTCTCCCATCGTATGGAAAACAAAGAAGCAGGACACTGTTTCCCGATCCTCCGCGGAAGCAGAATATAGGGCTATGGCTGAAGTTACTGCTGAACTCCGTTGGCTGCGGACGATACTTTGGGAACTTGGGATCGAACACAAAGAACCTATGTCTTTGTTGTGTGATAGTAAGCCTGCTATACACATTAGTTCTAACCCGGTTTTCCATGAACGTACAAAACATGTGGAGCTTGATTGTCATTTTGTTCGGGATGATATTGTTCGTGGCTCTACAAGACCTGTTCATGTTTCAACTAAGAATCAACTTGCAGACATTCTTACGAAAGCATTGGGAAAGAAGGAATTTGATGCATTTTTGATCAAGTTGGGCATAGCAAATTTGTTTGCTCCAACTTGAGGGGGGGGGGGGGGGTATTAGGATATATTCTATATATTGGAAAGTAAATATTTGTATATCTTCCATTTTAGATTTGGGATTGCTTACTAGCCGACTCTGTACGTGTATATAAACATGGTCGTAGACCTAATGAATGAGATCAGAAAATTCCCTATTCAAAGTTTGTCAATCCCTATCATTTTATGACCACAGCGAATAAGACTAGAAGCTGGCCATGGGGGCTTTTTATTTTCAGTTTAATTATGGTTCAAATAAGCTCTATGAGCAATAGTTTTCTCTTGGATTTGCATTGTGTTATGCTTTCTTTATCGTGGGTTGCCACTTTGATTGCTTGTGTTGAGCAATGGAATAATAATGGAGCTTTTTGGAATGTGTGTTGGGGATTTATAATATCTGAGGAAAGGTTTGATATGTTTGATGAAGAGAACATGGTTGTTTATAGTATTTATAAGGTACAGAAAAGATTTATGTGTAGTGTGGAAATAAGAGAATGTTATTGGACATGGATTCGGGATAAAGAACAACACATAGGCTTTCAAATTGGATTAATATGGCGCAGGTTAAGGGATCGTAAGTGGTGGGGCTCCTTAACCCTATCAAACGAACAAATGATATATGCAAAAGCCGATGGACATAGTAGTCAATTATGCTTAAATTGGGACATGTTAAGATGTTGGCAGGATATAATTCGGGGTAATTATATAATTCGTGGTGAGATCTGGAAATTGGTTTTGTATGCCTGGCGTACATATTTTAGTACGAGTACAGGAACAACATGTGTTGTTGAGCATCTATTGAGCTCTCACGGATGCTTTTACGTCAGTAAACAGCTCTATCACTATTGGAATGTTATAACTGAGATTTGGGTATGTTTTATAATTAAGTCTGGTTCAGGATTAACTGATTATCAACTGAGATACCTATTTAATTATGAGATACAGAAGGAAATTAATGGATATAAGGGGTTCACATAAGGGTTTCATCAAACCGGTACTAAAGAGCTCTACGGAGCATTTTAAAGATTTTGTTAGAGAGTACTAAGCTGGAATTGCAGGGGGATGGGAAGTAAATGGACAATTAGTTACTTGCAAGAAATATGGCAAAAACATAAACCGGATTTTTTATTTCTTTCGGAGACTAAGCAAGATTTTGAGTTTGTAGAGGGATTTCAAGCACACTTTGGTTTCGATAATATTATGACGGTGGATCCTATAGGCACAAGTGGTGGTTAAGCGCTGTTCTACAATAGTGAGTATCAGATTAAGATATTATATTCTAATAATAGAATGATTGACGTCAAAGCAGTGGCTCTTGGGAAAAAGGTTTTCCTCACATTTGTATATGGTGAACCGGTTCAAAAATTAAGGGAACAAGTATGGGAACGATTAACTAGATATGGACTGGTAAGTTCTGACCCATGGTTTATGATTGGTGATTTTAATGAGATCACTGGAAATCATGAGAAGGAGGGAGGAGCGTTGAGACACCCAGATTCTTTTGTTCCTTTTAATAATATGATTCGGAACAGTGGTTTACTGGAACTTCCAGTGAGGGGTAACAAACTCTCCTGGCAAGGGCGACGAGGGAAAGGGAAAGGGGCTTTCATGGTTAGATGTCGTTTAGATCAGGCAATAGCGAATGAGGATTGGCATACACTCTTTCCATGTTCTTATACGGAATATCTTGGGATGGTAGGATCGGATCATCGCCCAGTAGTGACTGTTATGGAGGACAAAACCCCTAAAAGATGGGGGCAATTTCGGTTTGATAAAATATGGATTGGAAAAGATGGACTTATTGATTCGATTACCAGGGGATGGTCACATGACCAGGAGGAGGATAATATTGATATAGTTACAAAAATTAGCAGACATGAAATTGCTAAATGGAGGAAAGATAATCCCCTTTTGGGAAGGACAAGATCAAGGAACTCCAAAACGCCCTAGAGGAGGTCTAGTTGGATAATGCTAGGATGCAGGAGGATATTATGGAGGTATCATGGAAACTACAGGAGGCATATAAGGATGAAGAGGAATATTGGTACCAGAAAAGCCGGAATCTGTGGCATGTATTTGGAGACCGCGATACAAATTTTTATCATGCTTTAACGAAACAAAGAAGAACACGTAGCAGGATTGTGGGTCTCCATGATAATAATGGAAATTGGATTACGGAGGAGAATGGGGTTGAAAAGGTGGCTGTCGATTACTTTACATACCTTTTCAATACAAAGGCTCCCTCAGATTTTGATAGTTTTTTGGAAGAGATAAGACCGGGTATTACCCCTCAGATGAACCAACGGCTGCTACGGCCAGCATCGGAAGAAGAGGTTAGACAGGCCTTATTTATGATGCATCCAAAGAAGGCTCCAGGACCTGATGGAATGACTGCACTATTTTTCCAACACTCCTGGCATATTATAAAGCAAGATGTGGTTGCCTTGGTAAATAATTTTCTGGTCACGGGGAAACTGGATGAAAGGTTAAACATTACAAATATATGTATGATTCCAAAAACGGAGAGGCCCACAAGGATGACTGAATTACGGCCAATAAGCCTATGTAATGTTGGGTATAAAATTATTTCGAAGGTTTTATGTCAAAGGTTGAAAAGTTGTCTCCCATTACTTATTTCAGATACTCAATCGGCCTTTGTAGCAGGGAGATTGATTTCAGATAATATCTTGATAGCTCAAGAAATGTTTCATGGGCTGAGAACGAACAAATCATGTCAAGGGAAATATATGGCAATCAAAACGGATATGACCAAAGTGTATGATCGAATATAATGGGACTTTTTCCAAGCTATCCTATATAGGATTGGCTTTGATCCCCACTGGATTAAATTACTCATGGAGGACATCTCATCGGTGCAGTATCGGGTTCTACTGAATGGTCAACCACGTGGGCAAATATTCCCACAGAGGGGTCTCAGGCAAGGAGATCCTTTATCACCGTACTTATTCATCATATGTACGGAAGCTTTAATTACAAACATTAAAAAGGCAGAGCAGGATAAACAAATTACTGGAATGAAGGTGGCAAGAGCCTGTCCCTCAATTTCTCATTTGCTTTTCGC
The DNA here is from genome assembly GCA_019706035.1 of Raphanus raphanistrum subsp. raphanistrum. Lineage (NCBI taxonomy): Eukaryota > Viridiplantae > Streptophyta > Magnoliopsida > Brassicales > Brassicaceae > Raphanus > Raphanus raphanistrum. The sequence goes on from CM033984.1 coordinate 33,756,029, forward strand.
AGACGATAGTCTTTTCTTCTGCAAAGCACAAAGAGAGGAATGCCAAACTATTCTTAGGATTTTAAAGGATTATGAGGCAGTATCTGGTCAACTTATTAATTTTCAAAAATCTTCGATTCAATTTGGCCATAAGATCGAGGAATCTAATAGACAGGAGATGCGAGATATTTTAGGCATACAGAATTTGGGAGGTATGGGGTCTTATTTGGGATTGCCAGAGAATTTTAGGGGATCTAAAATTCAGGTATTTGGGTTTGTTCAAGATCGTCTCAACAGCATGATTAATGGGTGGACTTTCAAGTTTTTTTACGAAAGAAGGAAAGGAAGTGATTATTAAATCTGTAGCTACTGCTTTACCCAATCATGTGATATCTTGTTATCGATTACCAAAAGCGATTACAAAAAAGTTAACGAGTGTGGTAGCACAATTTTGGTGGAGCCCAGGAGGAAGCACAAAAGGAATGCAGTGGTAGTCCTGGGATAAGGTCTGCCTCAATAAGGAGGATGGTGGGTTAGGATTTAAGGATATTCCAGATTTTAACACGGCAGTGTTGGCTAAACAATTATGGCGACTGATCGATAAACCAAATATCTTATTTTCTCGAGTATTTAAAGGACGTTATGTCAGGAATACCTCACCCATGGATCCGGTTCTCTCGTATTCTCCGTCATATGGTTGGCGGAGTATCTCTTCAGCTAGATCTCTGGTTAGCAAATGAGTAATTAAACGGGTGGGAACAGGGTCATCCATATCTGTATGGAATGATCACTGACTCCCAACCACTCGCCCGAGACCAGCAATTAAAAATCAAGTTACCAGTCCCCCTGATCTTACGGTAGATCAACTGATCGATACCGATCTGAGAATATGGAACTCACAGGCAATTCAGGCTATAGTGGATCCCCAGGATGCAAAGATAATAGAGAGTATACCATTGAGCAAAGTCCATAGAATGAATAGAGACGGATGGCACTTTACACAAAATGGGAAGTATTCGGTTAAATCTGGGTATCAATTGGAAAGGGTGTATCCTGATAAGGACAAACCCCCGGTAATATTTGGACCTACAGTGGATGCTCTTAAGGCACACTGCTGGAAAATTCGTTGTCCACCAAAACTCAAACATTTTCTATGGCAGATAGTGTCAGGGTGTATATCGGTGAGGAAGAATTTACACGCTAGGGGACTTTCAGGGGATATATGTTGTAATAGATGTGGAGCTTTAGAGGAATCGATAAGCCATGTGTTTTTTGAATGTCCTCCAGCACGACAGGTGTGGGCATTATCCCAAATACCGTCTTTAACCCAAATATATTCCCGTCTGAATCTCTTTATACAAATATGGATCATTTATTCTGGAGAGTCTTACCAAAAATGGAGGATCATCAATTCGCGTGGACCTTATGGTATCTTTGGAAATGAAGAAATAACAAGGTTTTTAGCAATTTGGATATCGAACCGACAAGCACACTTAAACTTGCGGAAACGGAAGCAAAACTTTGGGCGGACGCACAATTACTCGACATTCCAGTGGTAGATCGCCCAATTCCGAGTCTACCATCTATTCCAGGTCGTTGGTGTTTCACGGATGGTTCTTAGAAGGAGAACGATATGTTTTCTGGACAGGGATGGTATAGTACCCTTCAAGGTTTCTCGGGTCTAATGGGGGCTAGAAATGTCAGAGCTTCTCTTTCTCCTCTTCATTCTGAGGTGGAAGCTCTAATTTGGGCAATGGAGTTGTATGCGGAATTTGCATCAGTTTAGGGTCATGTTTGCAACAGACTGTTCTCAATTGGTAAAGATGGTGACGGAACCAGAAGAATTGTCTGCTTTTGCATCTTACTTGGCGGATATCAAGACCTTACAGGAGAATTTCCACAGCTCAGAGATAATCTATGTACCATGCACTCAAAATACGAAAGCCGATGGACTAGCACGAGGCGCTGGGACTTAACCTCCAAATCTGAAATATAAAATTATAAACTTGTTCTTATCAAAATTTAATCTAAAATTATATACTTGTTTTCAAAATTTAATTTAAACCGTATACTATAACCTTATATCCTTTAATTAACTATAAACACCAAAATTTATATTTTCTAAAGTCTAAACCCTAATCATTATAATAAAATGTTTACTTTAAAGATTTCAAAATTAAATCACTAAACCATAAATCATATATAATTTTTGACATTTCAAACATACAGTTTTTTAAATTATCCTTCATATAATTTTTAAACTAAAAAATAAATTTTAATTTGTAATCCCTCTCCTCTTTTGTTATTGGTTGAAAGAAAGCTATCACACGCCTTTATAACCGTCCGATGCGTGTTTCTTCATCTCTTTCCCTCAAAAGTTTCTTCATCTCATATCCTTTTCTTTATCTCTTTTTTTCTTCTTTCTTTGTCTCACGAGAATCTCACAATCTCTTTCACTCTCATCTCTCTCATCATATATTCCTCTGTATCTAACTCATCATTCTCTTCTCTGACAAACCGACTACCTTATAGAGAAGCTTGTAAATCCCACGACAGCAAAGAAGACCGCCTTTTCTCCGCCTCATCTCCTCCACTGCATCTCTCCTCGTTATGTCTCTATTCCTCTCCTTCTTCTTCACCTGGCACGAGAGCAAGGAACGTCACGGACAAGAGGAACCATCACAGAGAAGACGAGGAGTTGAGGCGTGATGAGAGAGGAGGCGTTACAGATCAGAGAAACAATTGAGTTTAGGTTTAGGTTTAGCTCCCATATGCTAACAACAGCGGGTTAAATGTAGGTTTTGATTTTTTTTAGACCAAATAATTTTGGTTTAACTATGTTTTGGTTTTTTTGTGTATTTTTATTTATGTAATTATGTATGGCCATCCATCTCAGTTTTAATTTAACTCAGTTTTATATATAAATAAAATTAAATTTTTTTAATATATTAATTTAACTGTTTCAAACTTTTTATTTTATTTTTGCGACTAATTAGCCATGGTGGCTTTACGACTGTAAAAGGACTGCATGGTCTTGCATTTGTTGTAAATTAGTCACTAAAAATTGCAACCAAATCGCGACTACCTTCCGTTCTCGCAAAACAGTCGTAACTCAGTCATAAAACTTAGCGACCGAAATGTGACTGTTCCATGACCAATAACATGACTGATATACGACTGATAGGTTTTCCGACACGATGATTTGTGACTACGTGCATCAGTCGCAAATCAGTGTTAGATTTATTTTTTTCTGATAGGTTAGCTAATGATTTCGTAGTCGGAAAATACATGTTTTCTTGTAGTAGAAACGTCCAAAACTATTTTACAGCTGAAGTAAAAAAATTTCATTAAAGGAACATTTCACTAATATCTTCTCCATTAAAGAATCAAAAGACCGATATATCCTTATTGAATAGATATATAAATACAAATAATTATTTAAATAATAAAATAAAAATAATAATTTTATATTTATAGTTTTTAACCTATACATTTTCAAAATCAAAATTTTTATTAAAAAAAATCATTTTTCCGGAAATTCATAAAAAACTTTTGAAACTATTTTTATAACTATTAGTTTAAATTTTAAGTATTTATTTATTTATTAAAATTCTAAACCCCACCCACCAAAACCCACCCGTCAAATCTAAACCCCTAAGTCTAGATTAGTTAACCCTAGGGTTCTGAGTGTCTATTTACCTTTTTAAAACCTAGGTAAATGTGGTTAAGGTAAACATGAATAGTGGTATTAGGAGTGAAGTAGTTTAAACAATTTCTCTCTATATCTTTTAAATGAAGTATTCAACTCATATGCTTTTATGATCATTTGTATCTTATTATAATAATTTTTTAAAATCACTGATCATTAAGTTTTCTAATGTGAGACTTTAAATATAGTTTTAAGAAAATTTAAAATATAAAAAATAACGAAATAAAGTTTTTTAATTATATAGTTAATGTGATTGTTTCATCTATTTCACTTGTATAAAATCAAAAAATTATCGAACATACATAAATTGTTATCAAATATTTATTATTCAAAATCATTAAATGTAATATATATATATATATATATATAATAAAACAGGAAAGAATATTTTTTGTTGATTACTCTAATTTAATAAAATAAGGAAAAATCTTCTGTTGATTGCTAAATTAATTAAATGGTTAGTTTATAAAGTATAAAATATATTTAGATGGACCAACTTTTGCTCTAAGATTCTAAAACTCATTTTATTGAGGACACATGACAGATCTCACATATTTTAATGATTCTCAATTAATATCTATGAGATTACTATGTCAATTTTGTCAAGTTCCTCTTATAAGATCTCTGAAAAACAAAACTTATCTAAAATTAAATTGATATACCAAAAACAAGTAAATGAATCTCCCCCTTAAAATTACCTTATTGTATATATATAATGAACCACTGTTTTCTATAAAGTCTCTCCTATTCTACTTTAGTTTCCATCATAATCCTTTTCTCTCTGTCTTTCTCAGGGACAGCTAAGAATTTTTCTTAATCTCTTGAAAAATGAAATACTCTTTTTATTTCGTCTGATCCATTCTCGTGATTCCTTTTTGCTTGTCTTTGCCACAGGTTCATTATCTATATCATAGTAGTTCCAAATTTTCACATGTTTTCCATATATATAAGTGAAAATATGGAACTACTATGACATAAATAATGAACATGTGGCAAAGAGAAGCATGAAAGCAATCACGAGAAGGGATAAGACGAAATACAAAGAGTATTTCATTTTCCGAGAGAGTAAGAAAAGTTATTATACATCGAGAGAAAGACAGAGAGATAAGGATTATGTTTGAAAACGCGCCATCTTAGCCGAGTTCTCGGTCGAATAAATACGGTTTGTGTGATCACCGTGGCGAAAAGGGTATGATTGGCGTGACCAGGCGGTGACCCGATGTTTCTCCGAGTTCACCATCAAACTGAAGAAATCGATGCATAAAATCTCATACCGAGTTGCTTGAATCTAATAATATTTACCCCAGATCTCCTAAATCGAAACTAATTGGCTGATTTTTGCTGTAAACATTAAGAAAACTCAAGAAAAATAAATTACAATCTCTATTTGGAGAAGAAACACGGCTAGAGTTGCAGAAAGATTGGGGAAAGAGACTGTGGCAATATTGTAATTATCATTTAAAAAAAAAGTGGAAAAAAACAGAAACGTGTAGCAAGGGTCAAACTTATACACATGTGCTTGTACAACAACCAGAACAGTATCAGAATCTGATTATAGTTACCAAAATTAATATATATTAGCATATTGTTTTAAAACTACTCCCCTATTAATCGACATTTAATATCCGATTATTTAGTAAATCTCACGCCTAGTTTCGAACATAGGTCTTTATACATTCATCTCATAATAGCATATAGCATACGTCTAGCCTCTAATATTTAAAATATTATGTACTAGTATTTAAGAACAAGTTAAGGTATGGAATATGAAGTTTCAAAACAGTAGCTAATTAGCGACTATTTTGCGACTACAGATTTCTAAGTCCTTAAGTGGCGACTACTTACTCTATACCTTAAATTTTATTCCTAACATTTATACCCTAAACCACAAATATAAACCTACATATAAAACTATATAATTAAATTTTAATCGTATTCTCTAAACTAAACTTAAACTTTAAATATATTTTAAATTATATAATCTTAAAATAATGATTAAAAATTAATATATACTATATACCGTATGTCATAAACACTAAACTTTAAATTAAACTCCAAATACTCTAAATTAATCTTAAAACTTATATATATATATATATATATATATGTGTGTGTGTGTGTGTGTGTGTGTGTGTATTTCAAGTTTTACAAATAATTTAATACCAAAGTGTTACTCTTTTTTTTTCTATTTTTTCAATGCCTTGCTCAAGCATTGAGCACATCACACATTGCACATAGTTAAGTAAATGAATATTTTCAGGAGTTAGAATATAAAATATGATATATATATATATATAGTCTTAGAGGTTAATAATATAGATTTATGATTTATATTAACTTATTAAAAATGGAATCCACAAACTCCAATTATAGTATTTCAAAAGTTAACCTCCAAATCTCAAATATAAAATTATAAACTTATTCTTATCAAAATTTAATCTCAAATTATATACTTGTTTTCAAAATTTAATTTAAACTGTATGCTATAATGTTATATCCTTTAATTAACTATAAACACTAAACTTCATATTTTCTAAAGTCTAAACCCTAATCATAATAATAAATTGTTAACTTTAAAGCTTTATAAAATTAAATCGCTAAACCATAAATCATATATAATTTTTAACATTTCAAAAATACATTTGTTTTTTTTTAATTATCCTTGATATAATATTTAAACTAAAAAATAAATTTGGGCTTTTTGCAAAAGTGACTCAAAACTTGAAGTCAAACAGAAAACTAACATTTTCTTTTGACTCATTTTTTTTTTGAGTTTTTAACCCCACACCTGCATTTTATCTACGAAAATGCCATTAACTTTTTATTTTTTTTTGTTTTTCGAAAATGGCTTCTTTACTGTCTCAACCTCATCTTCTTCAAGTATTTACAATATTGCCACTGCAATGAATAGTGGGAACAACCTTGTTAGAACTGTTTGGAGCTGTTAATGCCCTTTAATGCACGTAAATCTCTTTACACTCTCTCTGTTTCAATTGTTATGAACTAAAAACAACATTTCTTTCACTTTCTCTCCATTTTCATCCAAAAAACTCAAGCTTTTGATTCAAAATATGGGTGATGGTTGACAGAGCCATATTTCTTTCGTTTTGACTTACGGTTGCTTTCGTTTGAGGTTCTGGGTGGTTGGAGAAGACCCTGTGTGCAAACGAAGTCATCTCACCTAGTTTAAGGTACGAATTTGATTTTTTTTCAAAATCTGTTCGCGTAGAACACTTACAAGTAAGTCATCTGTATGTAGAAGACTTACTGATGAGTCTTCTGGTCAAACGGACGACTTAAACTAAGTCGTCCAGCTTTGTTTGTTGAAAAAAAACACTCCAGACGACTTATATATAAGTCGTCTACGAGAAACAGGCTAGTTTTGCATTTGACCGAATCGTGTCAGATCTTTGACTATTTCTGGACGACTTATAATTCAGTCGTCTCTGGAAAAGTTAAAATTTCAATATTTTATTAAACTAGACGATTTACGTGTAAGTCGTCTTAGGTTAGTTTTGTAATTGAAAAATAAAACTTCATAATTTAACTTTTACCAGACGACATAATATAAAGTCGTCCCGTCAGAAGACTTAATTTAAAGTCGTCCAGAATTTTTCCCAATTTTCTGGTCAAACCTTGCTTATCCCGGACGACCTTAAATTAAGTCGTCTAGCTGGACGACTTTTAGTTAAGTCGTCTGGAGAAAGTTAAATTTCAAGTTTTATTTTTCAATTACAAAACTAACCTAGGACGACTTACATGTAAGTCGTCTAGTTTGAATAAAATATTGAAATTTTTACTTTCCAGAGACGACTGAATTATAAGTCGTCCAGAAATAGTCAAAGATCTGACACGATTCGGTCAAATGCAAAACTAGCCCGTTTCTCGTAGACGACTTATATATAAGTCGTCTGAATTTTTTTTTTAACAAACAAAGCCGGACGACTTAGAATTAAGTCGTCCCTTTTAATTTTCAATTGCAAAAATGACCTCTTTAGACGACTTACCTTTAAGTCTTCTGGACGACTTAATTCTAAGTCGTCTGCGATAATGTTTATTGAACTTCTTCATTTTCTCTATGTTTACTAATGTGTTTTATTTTGAATATTTGCAGATTATTTTTAAGTTACATGCAGTGTATGGAGAATGGTTGTTGAGAGATTTCCGTTGGGATTTTGTGGTTGATGATCTCAAAGGAGCAAGATTGTTTTTATTGAATGAAGATTCAACACATGCTGAACTTGTTGCAATGGCTCAAGAAGATTATAACCTGGACATGAGATCAGTGACTGTGGAGATTAGCTACTCATTACCAGCAGAAATGATGATGACTCCAGGCAATCCTCCCATTCATGTTACAAGTGATAGACAAGTTCGAAACTTGCTCGAGATACTCAAAACGCATAGAGTATGTCTTTGTGTATCAAGCCGCAGCAAGGTGGAAACGGTTTCAGAGAAAAGAGAAGAAGCTGGTGAATGGGAAGAAGATGTTGGTGATAATGATGAAGCTGGTGAATGGGAAGAAGATGTTGGTGATAATGATGAAGCTGATGAATGTTTTGAAGATGTTGGTGATAATGAGTCTGTTGAAGATGAAAATCAAGATGGGGAGGAGGAAAATGGGGAGGAGGAAAATGGGGAGGAGGATGCTGATAACACTATTGTTGGTGAAACGGATCAGAATGGTGGGGATTACAGTCTTTACGGAAAGGTTCAAGATGAGGACGAGGAAGATGATGATAATATTTGTTTTGAAGAAATTGAAAAGACATATGCTAAGACAAATGCTATTGAAGGAGGAAAATCGGATTGTACCAGCATCTATGTCAACCAGAGTTTTGTTAGCAAGGATGCACTGCTTTCAGAGCTGCGGTTGATAGCAGTGAGGGGTAAGTTTTCTTTCAGAATATACAAATCAACAAAAACTCTCCTTGTGGCAACATGTCGGGTTAGCGGTTGTGGATGGAAGATCAGAGCGAGTGTGGAAGATGGGATAAACACGTTTTGGGTAACAAAGTATGTGGAAAAACATTTATGCTCAATTGGAGACCGAATCGCTCAGCGGAGACACTGTACTCCAAAGTATGTTGGTAGTCTTTTCATTGATCGTGTTGGAATCATTGATGGGATAACTCCACAGCATATCACTGATGCAATGAGGAAAATGTTTGGCATGACGCTTGATTACACCACTTCATACAGAGCACTGTTATATGCACAAAAATTGGTGAGAGGATCAGCAGAAGAAGGGTATTTGCGTCTGCCTTCATATCTCGAGCAAATCTCCATTGCAAATCCTGATTCTGTCACGGCTATAGAACTTGATTCTATGAAAAGATTTAAGTATCTATTTCTCTCTTTTGGAGCTTCTATCAAAAGTTTTAAGTATCAGAGAAGGATCATTGTGGTGGATGGAACTCACCTAAGTGGAAAGTATGGAGGTGTTATGTTAGTTGCAGCCGCACAAGATGGCAATTTTCAGATATTCCCATTGGCTTTTGGGATCGTGGATGCTGAAGATGAACCTTCTTGGGAATGGTTTTTCACAAAATTGGCTAGTTGTATATCTCATGACAAGCCTCTGGTGATAGTCTCCGACCGGCACGCAGCCATTAAAAGTGCGTGTGAGAAGGTGTTTCCTTGGGCAACCCGAGGAATATGTTATTATCACCTTCAAGATAACATTGTCAAAAAGTTTAAAGGGAAACATCTCATGTACTTGGTGAAAGGGGCTGGTTATGCGCACACAGTTTACGATTTTGACCGGTACATGGCTGAGATACGGAGTGCAAACCCGGAACTTGCAACGTATTTGGAGAAGGCCGACGCCAGGCTATGGTCAAGGGTTTATTGTAAGGGGAACAGGTTCAACATAAAAACAAGCAACATCGCTGAAACTATTAATTCCGCACTGAAGCGAGCAAGAGGATTTCCGATTCCGTTCCTGCTGGAGTTCATAAGGCAGAAGTTAGGAAAATGGTATTGGAAAAGGAGACAAGATGCTTTGAGTCTCCCAACTGAACATAGCCGGGGTGTTGAATACTTGCTTGCTGTTCGATCAGAGATAGCGGATACGATGACGGTCGAACCAATTGATGGATGGCGTTTCTTTGTCAAAGGTGGCAAAATGGACTGTGTGGTTGATTTGGAACATGTAAAGTGTGATTGTGGTTTCTATGGAGTGGAGAAAATACCTTGCTCTCATGCTATAGCTGCTGGAACACATGCTGGTTTGCATATCTCCACACTTGTATGTCCACTTTACTCAAAGAATCATCTGTATGCAGGATACTCAGAGAATATATATCCTATCATGTCACAACATATTGAGGAACGAGAATGCTTTCCTCCAAACGTAAAGCGTGGTCCGGGGAGACAGAAGAAATCAAGATGGCAATCTTGGTTGAAGCTATCTAGGATGAGAGGACACAAACCCAGGAAGAAACACAGGGCACGGAGATGCTCAAACTGCAAGGAATCTGGCCATACGAAACCACAATGTACACAACCAGTTGACTAGTTGTCCAGACGACCTAAATTTAAGTCGTCCAGTCTTGATTACCCGTCCAGACGACTAATTGTTAAGTCGTCCAGTGTTTCGTCTACCAGATAACCTTCAAGTAAGTCGTCGAGAAGACCTTCTACTAAGTCGTCCAGTGTATTTTATTTTTAGACGACCTTCTACTAAGTCGTCCAGTGTATTTTATTTTTAGACTACCTTCTACTATCCCTTCAAGTGTATTTTTTTTAGACGACCTTTTACTAAGTCGTCCAGTGTATTTTATTTTTAGACTACCTTTACTATTTTTAGACTACCTTATTTGTAAGTCGTCCAAACCTACCAGACGACTTATTTGTAAGTCGTCCAGCTGGAAAACCTTCCAGACGACTTATTTGTAAGTCGTCCAGCTGGAAAACCTTCCAGACGACTTATTTGTAAGTCGTCCAGCTGGAAAACCTTCCAGATGACTTATTTGTTAGTCTTCCAAACCTACCAGACGACTTATATATTTACAAATCTATACAAAGACAAGTTCAAATAAATCATACACAAGTTAGAAAATCTATACAACGACAAGTTCAAATACAAATACACAAATCATACACAAGTTAGAAAATCTATACAAAGACAAGTTCAAAGCCATACACAAATCTAATCATACATTCCCACGAACATATCACCATCCTCATTATCTTTCAAATGCTGATCAACAAGCTCCGTCCATATAACCACTGCTATATTATCCCTCATATTCTTCGCATTGGACCTAGCAAACTCTTTAGGGCTAAAGGGGACCCCAAGAGCATGACATTCAATGTACTTTAGAGCGTACACGCCACAATCACCATTGTTGGCCGTGGGTACATCTTTCAGCCGTCTCTCATATGTGTATCGCTCCAACCCGTATATGACCCTTCCTTCGTCGGTGTCTGCGCACTCAACAAGCAGATAAGGGACCATCTCGAGAAAAGGCTCCATTATCTCATCCCATGCTTCTGGTATGCTAGATGTAGGTATGCTGTCCCAGACGACTATGTGCCTCTTAGGGATCGATATCCAAATAGCAACCCAATGTTTGTTGTCCAAGTTCACTGGCGCATAGATATCATCAATGTCCTCCCCCCACTTCTTGTTTGATTGGCAAAATGAAGGCATTGATCCGTCATAAAAACTCGACGCCCCACCAGGTAGCATTCTTCCTAAACCTTTGTGATCAGGTTCCGATGCTTTGAAGAACAGATACTGGTCTCTCCAAGACTGGGAAAAGTTGTGATCCAGGAAGCACATTCGCTCGCTCCGGAAAGCTTGTGGGTTCTCTTGATACCTCTGCCTCAGCACATTAATCCAAGCATCTATATGCTGCATATAAAATAATACAAGTTAGAACCTTCCAGACGACTTTTATTTAAGTTGTCCAAACCTACCAGACGACTTATTTGTAAGTCGTCCAGCAGGAAAACCTTCCAGACGACTTATTTGTAAGTCGTCCAGCTGGAAAACCTTCCAGACGACTTATTGGTAAGTCGTCCAGCTTGAAAACCTTCCAGACGACTTATTGGTAAGTCGTCCAGCTGGAAAACCTTCCAGATGACTTATATATTTACAAATCTATACAAAGACAAGTTACCAGACGACTTAAAGATAAGCAGAAGACTTACTACGTCTTTCAGCCATCCTTTGGGTGTCCAGAGGATGTGATACCACCAAGTTGGTGATGTACGTGGTTTGTCCTCTTGCTTAGTGAAATAATGACTGCAAACAAAAAAATAATCAGTTTTGGTAGACTAAATCAAGCTATTATGGGTAAAGCAATCACTTACGGATCAGTTTTCAACCAATCAGCGAGCGCCTTCAACTTAGGTATGTTTAGTGTGGGAAATGGATTATACTTTGCCACTCTAAGGAGTTTCTTTCTCTCTGCCGTATAAGGAGATATCTGCGTGGGAGCAGGTTTCTTCGTTCGTTCACTCCTTGCACGCACAGAAGCAGTGGGAGCTGTTTTGTCCAATACAACCAGGCTCGGTTCTGAAACTGGAACGCTTGGATCGGTGGAAGCGAAGCTCGGTTGTTGATCGTTGGAAGCGAAGCTCAGTTGGTCAGTGGAAGTGAGAGGAACAATCTCTTTGGAGGTGACACCATCTGCTTTATCCTCCGGCAAGATCTTATATACCGAGATCGCCTCATCTGCTGTATCCTCCGGCAACAATCTCTGCAATAAAAGTTGCACACAAGTTAACCCTGGACGACTTAAATAAAAGTTGTCTGGACGACTAGTTGACCCTGGACGACTTAAACGTAAGTTGTCTGGACGACTATAAGTAGTCGTCCAGACAACTTTTATTTAAGTCGTCTGGACAACTAGAAGACTCTGGACGACTTAATTCTTGTTGGGAGAGGATTTGATACTAACCTCTTTGGGCAGAGGAGAAGGCTGTTTCTTTTGAGGAGTAGGCTGTTTCGTTTGAGGAGAAGGCTGTTTCTTTGAGGAGTAGGCTTTGCCTTTTGAGGAGTAGGCTGGCTGGTTTGAGGAGTAGGATGATTGGTTTGAAGTGTAGGCTGATCCTTATGAGGAGTAGGCTGTCTGGTTTGAGGAGTAGGTTGATTGGTTTGAGGTGAAGGGGTAGCCTGTTTGTTATTAACCCCGGTTTCTGTGGCTTGAGGGGTAGGTTGTTTGTTACTAACCCCGGTTTCTTTGGCTTGAGGGGTAGCCTGTTTGGTCAGAGGTGTAGGGGTAGCCTGATTGGTGACACCAACCTTCTTCTCCACAGCTTCCAATCTATCGGACATCTTCCTAATCTCCCTGATGCACTTCTTAAACCCATCTTTCATCATGTCAACTACGTCCTTGAACATATTTTCCAACTCCTCTCTGGTCACCCAACTAGCCTCTTCTCTAGCCTCTTTAGGAGCCTCTTTAGGAGCCTCTTTACGAGCTTTCTTCTGAGGTCTCTGATTGTCTTCCTCCTCCTCCTCCACCTCCACCACAACCATCTCTTTGGCTCTTTTCGATGGAGTCACAACCTTAGGTTTTCTACCAGTGACTTCCCAGCAATCCATGGTCCACTTCCACGGTCTCCGATCATACACGACTTTAATGATGTTCTCCACGGGCACGTCCTCAACCTGAGAGTCCCATTTTGGCCACATTTCACTAATGTCCTTCTCAACAAAGTTGATCACGCGGGTCTGCAGTAAATAGAAGAAGAATCGAGTTAGATATTTGAAACAAAATACTAAATAGACGACTTAATTATAAGTCATCTACTAAGTCGTCCAGCTGGACGACCTTCCAGACGACTTATTATAAGTCGTCTACTAAGTCGTCCAGCTGGAAGACCTTCCAGACGACTTATTATAAGTCGTCTACTAAGTCGTCCAGCTGGAAGACCTTCCAGACGACTTATAATAAGTCGTCTACTAAGTCGTCCAGCTGGAAGACCTTCCAGACGACTTATAATAAGTCGTCTACTAAGTCGTCCAGCTGGAAGACTTTCCAGACGACTTATTATAAGTCGTCTACTAAGTCGTCCAGCTGGAAGACTTTCCAGACAACTTAATTAAGTGAAGATGGAAAGGTACCTGACTCAAGATAGCAGCTTTCATGAATCTGCGGCCTCTGTTGCCCTCGTAAGCCAGAATCGGTGGAGACGGACTGTTTGCTCTGGGACTACCAATACTAGCACCCATTCCTGGCAGAGCTGTGTACGCCCAGACCTGAAGAACTTGTATAAACCCATCCACGGTGTAACAGCCAGTAATCTCTTTGTTCCACAAAGAGTCCATCAGCACCTTAAACGCGACTCTCCCCCGTGGATAATTCTCAAACCGTTCTAAATCCATCACTAGCCTTGCCAGAGTAGATCGTGTAGCGGTTGAAAACTTTCTCCCTTCAATGAATCCAGTGAAGATGGAAAGGTACGCGAGCCGCTTGCGATCTTCCGTGGACCAATCCCCGCATCTCTTCAGTGCTGCTATTATCTGATCAGTAGTTGGCCCAGCTTCCAGATGAACTCCCATCATCCCCCAGAAAGAAACCATCTCTTTGGTAACTTCACATTTTGGTGTCTCAAGGTCCTCGATGTACTCGCAGTTTAGACCAGTGAGGTTTTCAAACTCTAACAGTGAAAACCTCACAGGTTCTGGACCAACGAGAGACCACATCTCGTACTTCTTCTTAATGTCCAGCTTTAAACAGAGCATGTAGTGAACCATCCTTGAAGCCCAACCAAATCCCTGCTCCTTGAACTTAATGAAAACTCCCAATCTCGACTCCTTGAGCTCTTCAAATTAATCATCAGTGAGAGCTTCCCTAAGAGCAGTATGCAACTTGTTGTTATCCGTATGATACGAAATGCTATGCTGGGGTTCTGGCTCTTCCCCTAATGTGTATAACCTACGGGGGAGTTCTGGAATATCCATTCTTTTTGTCTGCAAAATAATCAAAGACAACAATAGAAGTCAGAACACAAGCTAAATCAATCACGCCTTAATTGTTACTCCAGACGACTTAGTAGACGACTTTAATATAAGTCGTCTGGAAAGTCGTCCAACTTATATTTAAGTCGTCTGAAAAGTCTTCCAAATGGACGACTTATATTTAAGTCGTCTACTAAGTCGTCCAGTTGGAAGACTTTCCAGACGACTTACTTACAAGTCTTCCAGTAGAAAAATTTCAAGCGGACCTGATTAGTCGCAGAAGGAGTTGGAGTACTCGTCATTGTGGTTATATATCTGAAAAAATAAACGTGAAACGGTGAGAATGAGTAAATTGATAGAGATAACGCTTTATGTTCATCTTTTCCTCGAGATTGATGACTTACCGGCGTTAGGGTTTACAGAGAAACGGCGCTACGGTTTACAGAGAAGAAGCGGCGCCGCTAGGGTTTAGAAGAAGCGGCGGTGCTAGCTAGTGTTTAGAGGAAGCGGCGGTGAGAACGTTGGTGAGCACGGTGGCGAGGGCGACGGTTTGTTCAGAAATAGTGGAAGCGGGGGCGCTAGGGTTTAAAGGAATCGGCGGCGCTAGGGTTAGAAGAAGCTGCGGCGACAACGGTGAGAATGAAGTGAGATAGATAGCCGAAGTTGAGAACGATGGTTTGTTCGGAAATAGTGAGAATTCGAATCGCCTTTGATATCGCCGGTGAGAGAGAACTGTTAGGGTTTCTGAATTTCGCGGAAAATGAAACCAAAAAAAAATCACCTTATATATTGGGTAAATAATCCGGTTAGCTTTAAAAGTACATTGGTAAACTTTAAGGTTTGGTCCGGTTTAGACGACTTATTCTGGCTGATAATGTACATCAGACGACCTAATATTTAGTCGTCTGTGCACAGAAGACTAAATATTAAGTCGTCCCAGACCCTAAAATGAACCCCTAAACTAAAATGACTAAATTAACTTACTAACCACGTTATAAAATCAAATTATACTTCAATAGTGTTTACTATACACAGAAATGAACACGCTTAGGTAATTTTAAGAGATTTCAAAAACGGTTTTAATGCTTTCCAAAATCTAACCCTAAGAACACATACAATACTACAACATATGTTGATGAAACATAAACTAAAGAATATCATGACTCACTACTTTCACTCATCTGGGCTAAAACAATTGAAATTTGTTATATATTAATTTATATCTCTTAAGACATATGTTAATTACATAATTCCAATTTTTCACTTATCAAAATATTTTTTACAAAATTTTTAAATTATGTTTAATAATAACTGTCCAGACGACTTTAAGTTAAGTCGTCTAGACGACTTATTTTCAAGTCGTCTAAACAGACGACTTGCGAGGGGTAGAAACGTAAAAAAAAAATCTGTTTTTTGTTTGTTCACAAGGAGATAGTTGTAATTTCAATAGCCTTTTAGGTTACTTTTGCCTTTGACCCAAGTTGGGGTATTCTTTTGGGTTTGACTCCAAGTTTTGAGTCACACTTGGCAAATCTCCCAATAAATTTTAATTTGTAATCCCTTTCCTCTTTTGTTATTGGTTGAAACAAAGCAATCACACGCCTTTATAACTATCCGATGTGTGTTTCTTCATCTCTTTCCCTCACACGTGTCTTCATCTCATATCCTCTTCTTTATCTCTTTTTTTTTCTTCTTTCTTTGTCTCACGAGAATCGCACAATCTCTTTCACTCTCATCTCTCTCATCATCTATCCCCCTGTATCTAACTCATCATTCTCTTCCCTAACAAACCGAAGACCTTATAGAGAAGCTTGTAAATCCCACGACAGCAAAAAGACCGCCTTCTCTCCGCCTCATCTCCTTCACTGCTTCTCTCCTCGTTATGTCTCTATTCCTCTCCTTCTTCTTGACGCCTCTCTTCTCTGATCCATGACGCCTCCTCTCTCATCACGCCTCCACTCCTCATCTTCTCTGTGATGGTTCCTCTTGTCCGTGACGTTCCTTGCTCCTGTGGAGGGTGAAGAAACAATTGAGTTTAGGTTTAGGTTTAGCTCTCGTATGCTAACAACAGCGGGTTAGATGTAGGTTTTAATTTATTTTTAGACCAAGTAATTTTGGTTTAACTATGTTTTGGTTTTTGATTTTTTTTGTATTTGTATTTATGTAATTATGTATGGCCATCCATCCCAGTTTAAATTTAACTCAGTTTTATATATAAATAAATTTATTTTTTCTAAATATATTAATTTAACTTTTTAAACTTTTTTGTTTTTATTTTTGCGACTAATAGCCATGGTGGCTTTACGACTGTAGAGAGACTGCATGGTCTTGCATTTGTTGTAAATTAGTCTCTAAAAGTTGCGACCAAATCGCGACTACCTTCCGTTCTAGCAAAACAGTCGCAACTCAGTCATAAAACTTAGCGACCGAACTGTGACTGTTCCATGACCAATAACATGACTGATATACGACTGATAGGTTTTGCGACACGATGATTTGTGACTACGTGCGTCAGTCGCAAATCAGTCTTAAATTTATTCTTTCTGATAGGTAGCTAATGATTTCGTAGTCGGAAAATACATGTTTTCTTGTAATAGAAACGTCCAAAACTATTTTACAGCTGAAGTAAAAAAATTTCATTAAAGGAACATTTCACTAATATCTTCTCCATTAAAGAATCAAAAGACTGATATATCCTTATTTAATAGATATATAAATACAAATAATTATCTAAATAATAAAATAAAAATAAGAATTTTATTTTTATTTTTTTTTTAAACTATACATTTTCAAAATCAAACTTTTTATTAAAAAAATTCAAATTTTGTTTCGGAAATTCGTATAAAACTTTTGAAACTATTTTTATAACTATTAGTTTAAACTTTAACTATTTATTTATTTATTAAAATTCTAAACCCCACCCACCAAAACCCACCAAAGCCCACCCGTAAAATCTAAACCCCTAAGTCTAGATTACTTAACCCTAGAGTTCTGAGTGTCTATTTGCCTTCTTAAAACCTAGGTAAATGTGGTTAAGGTAAATATGAATAGTGGTATTAGGAGTGAAGTAGTTTAAACAATTTCTCTCTATATCTTTTAAATGAAGTATTCAACTCATATGCTTTTATGATCATTTGTATTTTATTATAATAATTTTTTTAAAAATCAGTGATCATTAAGTTTTTTAATGTGAGACTTAAATTTAGTTTTAAGAAAATTTCATCTATTTCAATTGTATAAAATCAAAAAAAGATCGAACATACAGAAATTGTTATCAAATATTTATTATTCAAAATCATTAAATGTAATATATATACTATATAATAAAATAGGAAATAATATTTTTGTAGATTACTCTAATTTAATAAAATAAGGAAAAATCTTCTGTTGATTACTAAATTAATTAAATGGTTAGTTTATAAAGTATAAAATATATTTAGATGGACCAACTTTTGCTCTAAGATTCTTAATGTCATTTTATTGAGGACACATGACAGATCTCACATATTTTAATTATTCTCAATTAATATCTATGAGATTACTATGTCAATTTTGTCAAGTTCCTCTGATAAGATCTCTGCAAAACAAAACTTATCTAAAATTAAATTGATATATCAAAAACAAGTAACTGAATCTCTCCTTAAAATTACCTTATTGTATATATATAATGAACCACTGTTTATCTATAAAGTCTCTCCTATTCTACTTTAGTTTCCATCATAATCCTTTTCTCTCTGTGTTTCTCAGGAACAGCTAAGAATTTTTCTTAATCTCTTGAGAAATGAAATACTCTTTTTATTTCGTCTGATCCGTTCTCGTGATTCCTTTTTGCTTATCTTTGCCACAGGTTCATTATCTATATCATAGTAGTTCCAAATTTTCACAGGTTTTCCATATATATAAGTGAAAATATGGAACTACTATGACATAAATAATGAACATGTGGCAAAGAGAAGCATGAAAGCAATCACGAGAAGGGATAAGACGGAATACAAAGAGTATTTCATTTTCCGAGAGGTTAAGAAAAGTTATTATACATCGAGAGAAAGACAGAGAGATAAGGATTATGTTTGAAAACGCACCATCTTAACCGAATTCTCGGTCGAATAAATACGGTTTGTGTGATCACCGTGGCGAAAAGGGTCTGATCGGCGTGACCAGGCGGTGACCCGATGTTTCTCCGAGTTCACCGTCAAACTGAAGAAATCGATGCACAAAATCTCATACCGAATTGCTTGAATCTAATAATATTGACCCCAGATCTCCTAAATCGAAACTAATTGGCTGATTTTTGCTGTAAACATTAAGAAAAATAAATTACAATCTGTATTTGGAGAAGAAACACGGCTAGAGTTGCAGAAAGATTGGGGAAAGAGACTGTGGCAATATTGTAATTATCATTTAAAAAAGAGAAGTGTAAAAAAACAGAGAAAACAAACGTGTAGCAAGGGTCAAACTTATACACATGTGCTTGTACAACAACCAGACCAGTATCAGAATCTGATTATAGTTACCAAAATTAATATATAATAGCATATTTTTAAAAAACTACTCCCCGATTAATCGACATTTAATATCCGATTATTTAGTAAATCGCTAGGCGTAGACCATATGACTGACTCACGCCTAGTTTCGAACATAGGTCTTTATACATTCATCTCATAATAACATATAGCATATGTCTAGCCTCTACTATTTAAAATATTATCCCCTATATATTAAAGGAGATGCATTTGCATTAAATGCGTTCACATTAAAATTGACACGTGGCGACCTCAGAAAGCTTTATAAAAAAAGACGATGACATGGCGACGTTAGAGAACTTCTCAAAAATTTTATTGTGTTTAAAACACAAAGTTTCCTTATTTACGTTTACTAATCCGACAAAAACTTTTCAGAAGCAAATCGATTACGAGTTGTTCATGAACATCGAAGGAGAGCAGTTAAATTTAGATATTTATTGTCAACTGTTAAGAAAGAAAATGAAACTAAGACTCTTAAACCAGATACGAAGAGGATGTGCTGTTAAGCAAGACGTTTATTAGTTGCTACGACTTCTAAACGAGATGTGGTTGCTAAGAATCCTAAACCAGACACGAAGAGGATCGGTTGTTGAGCAAGAGGTTGATGACTTGCGAGGTTGATAATCTATCAATGGAACATAGAATATCGTAAGCCTGTCGGTATCAAGTTGATATCGTTTATTGCTCTAGGGTTCTTCGTACTTTGTGTTGTACTCTGTTTTTGTTTCTCTGTTTATTTTTTCCTCTGTTTTCTTTGTACTCTGATTAATTTTCTTCTGTTTCCATAATTTTAATTTAAGTTTAAATTTAACCCGTGCTTGACGAAACCGAAAAACTCATTGACTGGATTCATGTTCAGACAATTGAACTTGTGTTCAATTAAAAAGAAAAAAAAAAAAAAAAAATTGAACTTGTGTTCTGATATAAAAATGTTTCTGTTTTGTAGATTGTGTTGTTTCCACGAAGAACATGGTTATATGGGCCAATGTAAAAGTATTTATTCTCATTTACAAAATATTTTCCTACGGACAGTGTAATACTTGTGTGGTTTTTTAATAATCTCAAATAATTTGTCAAAACATTTTTGCAAGGACGTTAATAATGTTCATAAAGACTTCATGACTTGATGAGTAGTTTAGGATGAGGAGTTTGGTCTGTTTCATGCACGTACATTTTATGAGTTTGGTCTATTTCAATTACTAAAAAGCTCATGCACATACATTTTTGTTAATCGGTGCGTTTGGTCTGTTTTACTAAAAAGCTCATGCACGCACTTAAGGAAATTAGGGATTGCAGAGCCTTTTACAGAGGCTTTGGTTTTCATTTGGTGTATTTTTTGACTATATTGCAACTGTCTTTTACAAACGTTTTGAGTTATAGTTTGTAACTGATTAAACTGAACAAAATTGATCCAAACTAAAAACATGTAAATATGTAAAACATGTAAATATGTATATATTTATAATGACGCATGAATATTTATTTGTTATATAAGTTGAACTATAATTATAATTTGTAAATCACTTGAACCACTTGAAATATAATTAAGTAACAATTCAATGTAATTGAGACTTTTATTTTCGGGTTTTTTTTTTGTTTTTTGTTTTAACATTGCCTAAATTGAAGTAAAGATTAGAAATTTGATGTACAAAACCGATTAGTTGAAGTTGTTTATAACTTTTTTTTTATTTTTAAACAAACAGAGATGTGTTCAACTGAAGACATATT
This sequence comes from Raphanus raphanistrum subsp. raphanistrum, assembly GCA_019706035.1. NCBI lineage: Eukaryota > Viridiplantae > Streptophyta > Magnoliopsida > Brassicales > Brassicaceae > Raphanus > Raphanus raphanistrum. The sequence goes on from CM033984.1 coordinate 33,776,886, forward strand.
AATTTGATGAACACTTAATATGAAAGACTAGAAAAACTTTTCTTTGTGCTTGTGTTTTGTTTTTTTTTTCTTCAAAATTTAGAGTTTTGATCTAATTTTAGATTTATTATTTTATTAGATGATAAAGCTTTTCTTTGTTTTTTATTCTTTTATTTAAATATATAATATTTTTTTAATAAATGACTTTTGGACAACATGACTCTTAAATTTGTATAATATATAATATGATCTCAAACTAAATCATTATGTTTTTGGTATAAAGCCGAACAAACTGAAAACCGAAGGTATATAAACAAAATTGAACCGAAGTAAATATGGATTTAGAATAGTAGTTATATTTTACTAATCCAAAATACCAAAAAGACCAAACCGAAACCAATCTGATATCCGGATTGAATATCTCTAATCCAAATGAAACCGAATTATTGTTTCATTCTCCCAAAATATAATTAAAATAATAATTTTATCTCCGAATTAATGATATGATGATATGATATGATATTTACGATAGAAGCTTTTGATGATTGTTCCGCTATATATAATTACTGTTTTCTTTTCTTTCCTTAAATAAAACCTACGAAATTACCATAAATGACTAATATATATATGACAATTAATGTTTCTAATAATAGATATTTGATAACTCCATCATTTTTTGTTTAATTTTATATTATTAAAATAAATTAAAAAATCGAATTAGCTATAAAATTAAAATTTAGATTTTTCGTATATGTTATATTTTGAATTTTAAAAAATGACAATAAATGACTGAAACTATTTAACTATTATGTTAAAAATTAATGATCAATGGTTTAACACTTTTATTATAAAAAGATACACATGATTTTAAAACCATATGAATAAAAAGTATCAATTAATAATAAAACAAATATATATAGATTAAACTATATACCATATAAGATTACATAAATATTTTAATTTTAAAAAAATTCAATGAATTTTCAAGAACATTTATAAATTATAAACTTATTAAATTTTTCACATTGAAAATTTTGTTATCAATGATTTAAATATTTTGTTATAAAACAATATGAATGATCATAGGAACCATATGATTGTGAAGTTTCATTTAATAAATAACTATATAAATTATAATATATAAAATATATTATTCTTAGAAAAGTAAATTGGTCCATCTTAACTTATATTACACTTTTTATTAAACTAACTATCGAATTGATAAATAATGTACAAAAACAATCTCGCACTTTCCTTAAATAAAAGCTATGAAATTACCTAATATAATTAACGTATATATAAAAATTAATTATTATGAATAATGAATATTTGATAGCAATTTTTGTATCTTAGTTTTTTTTTATTATTAAAAGATATTAAAAATCACATTAACTATATAATAAAAATTTAGATTTTTTCTTATATGTTATAGTTTGAATTTTTCAAAACGTTTATAAATTATTAGAAATTTGAAGATCTCACTTTGAAAATTTTGTGATCAATTGTTTAATTGTTTTTCTTATAATAAGATACAAATAATTATAAAATTGTATTAACATGATTTTTTATTTAATAACTACTCATATTAAATAATATATATATATATATATATATATATATATATATATATATATATATATATATATATATATATATATATATATATATATATATATATATATATATATACTAACGATTTAAAGCAACAAAATTGGCTGCATCAATTTTAGTCGTCCAGTTGAAACCTTTCAAAACTATGTGGAAGACTAAAGTTAAAGTAATACAATTTTGAAAATAATAAGATGATTGTTCTAAAATCATTAAAATGGTTCTCAATGATGTGAAAGTTAAATATTAAAAAAATTGTAGAACATGTTTTTGTAATAAAAATGACTTATTGACCACATTCCAGTTTTTATAGATATAAACATTGTGATAAAAAAATTAATTGCCCAAATTGATTAGACTCATCATAAATTAAAAATAGATTTCGGTCCACAATTACAATTACAAATGTTCAGCCCAACATATCTTCTATATATATATATATATTAAATGAGAAACATTCTAAGAAATTTATTCATACTATAATGGAATGTGGCAGTCTCACAACGATTTAATAATGAACATTCACACTCTACATAAATGTGTTCAAACTATGTATTTTATGTTTTGTTTTTAATATAAAATTCACATGTAAGTTTCCAAAAAATATGAATTTAAAATCTAATTCTACAATAGGATATTAAAATATGATTAAAAACAATCCAAAACCAACTAATATCCAAATTAGGACTGTTCAATATGCTAAAACCGAAGAGTATCTAACCGAACAGAAATAGATAATATGGTTTTGTTTTGGTATATACCATCGTAACCAAATGGATGTAATTTTATAAAAACCGTAGGATCTGGATATGGTTTGATTTATAACCGATTAAACTGAAACATGTATATATATATATATATATATATATATATATATATATATATATATATATATATAACAAAGCATGAATATCTATTTGTTATATGGGTTGAACCATAACTATAATTTGTAAATCACTTGAATCACTTGAATTATAACTAAGTAACAATTTACTGCAACTGAGTCTTCTTATTTTCTTAGTCTTTCTTTTTCGATATTTTTGCTTTATTTTAACAATAACTAAATTAAACTAAAGATTATAAATTTGACCAACAATTAGTTGAAATTTCTTTACAACTTTTTTTTTATCTTTTAACAAACAGAGTTGTGTTTAATCGAAGACATATTAATTTTGTGAACACTAAATATGGAAGAATATAAAAGCTTTTATTTCATGCTTCTGTTTTGTCTTTTATTTTTATTTTCAAAATTTAGAGCTTTAATATTAATTCTAGATTTGATTATTTTATTAGTTGATAGAAGCATTTTTGTTTTTTTATTATTTTATTTAGATATATAATATTTTTTAATAAATAACTTTTTGACAACATGACTCTAAAATTCGTATAATATATAATATAATCTCAAACTAAATAATTATCTTTTTGGTATAAAACCGAACAAACTGAAAAGCGACGGTATATAAGCCAAATCGAACCGAAGTAAATATGGATTTAGAATAGTAGTTATATTTTACTAACCGAAATACAGAAAAAATGAACGGAACCGAAACCAACCATATATCCGGATTGAACACTCCCAATCTAAATGAAACCGAACTATTGTTTTATTCTCCAAAACATAATAAAATAAAATAACAACTTTATCCCGCGCAAGGCGCGGGTCTTATCCTAGTGTACTAGTATTTAAGAACAAGTTAAGGTATGGAATATGTAGTTTCAAAACAGTAGCTAATTAACGACTATTTTGCGACTACATATTTCTAAGTCCTTAATTGGCGAGTACTTACTCTATACCTTAAATTTTATTCCTAACATTTATACCCTAAACCCCAAATATAAACATACATATAAAACTATATAATTAAATTTTTAATCGTATTCTCTAAACTAAACTTAAAATTTAAATATATTTTAAATTATATAATCTTAAAATAATGATTAAAAAGTTAATATATACTATATACCGTATGTCATAAACACTAAACTTTAAATTAAACTCCAAATACTCTAAATTAACAAACAATTTTAATACCAAAGTGTTACTCTTTTTTTTCTATTTTTTCAATGCCTCGCTCAAGCATTGAGCACATCACACATTGCACATAGTTAAGTAAATGAATATTTTCAGGAGTTAGAATTTAAAATATGAGATATATATACAGTCTTAGGGGTTAATAATATAGATTTATGATTTATATTAACTTATTAAAAATGGAATCCACAAACTCCAATTATAGTATTTCAAAAGTTAACCTCCAAATCTCAAAAATAAAATTATAAACTTATTCTTATCAAAATTTAATCTCAAATTATATACTTGTTTTCAAAATTTAATATAAACTGTATACTTTAACCTTATATCCTTTAATTAACTATAAACACTAAGCTTCATATTTTCTAAAGTCTAAACCCTAATCATAATAATAAATTGTTTACTTTAAAGCTTTCTAAAATTAAATCGCTAAACCATAAATCATATATAATTTTTAATATTTCAAACATACATTTGTTTTTTTTAATTATCCTTGATATAATATTTAAACTAAAAAATAAATTTTAATTTGCAATCCCTCTCCTCTTTTGTTATTGGTTGAAACAAAGCAATCACACGCCTTTATAACCATCCGATGCGTGTTTCTTCATCTCTTTCCCTCACACGTGTCTTCATCTCATATCCTCTTCTTTATCTCTTTTTTTTCCTCTTTCTTTGTCTCACGTGAATCGCACAATCTCTTTCACTCTCATCTCTCTCACCATCTATCCCCCTGTATCTAACTCATCATTCTCTTCGCTGACAAACCGACGACCTTATAGAGAAGCTTGTAAATCCCAAGACAGCAAAAAAGACCGCCTACTCTCCACCTCATCTTCTCCACTGCTTCTCTCCTCGTTATGTCTCTATTCCTCTCCTTCTTCTTGACCCCTCTCTTCTCTGATCCGTGACACCTCCTCTCTCATCACGCCTCCACTCCTCATCTTCTCTGTGATGGTTCCTCTTGTCCGTGACGTTCCTTTCTCCCGTGGCGGGTGAAGAAACAATTGAGTTTAGGTTTAGGTTTAGCTCCCGTATGCTAACAACAGCGGGTTAGATGTAGGTTTTAATTTATTTTTAGACCAAATAATTTTGGTTTAACTATGTTTTGGTTTTTGATTTTTTTTGTATTTGTATTTATGTAATTATGTATGGCCATCCATCTCAGTTTTAATTTAACTCAGTTTTATAAATAAATAAATTTAATTTTTTTAATATATTAATTTAAATTTTTAAACTATTTTGTTTTTATTTTTGCGACTAATTAGCCATGGTGGCTTTACGACTGTAAAACGACTGCATGGTCTTGCATTTGTAGTAAATTAGTCAGTAAAAGTTGCAACCAATTCGCGACTACCTTCCGTTCTCGCAAAACAGTTACAACTCAGTCATAAAACATAGCGACCGAACTGTGACTGTTCCATGACCAATAACATGACTGATATACGACTGATAGGTTTTGCGACACGATGATTTGTGACTACGTGCGTCAGTCGCAAATCAGTCTTAGATCTTTTTTATAGGTTAGTTAATGATTTCGTAGTCGGAAAATACATGTTTTCTTGTAGTAAAAACGTCCAAAACTATTTTACAGCTGAAGTAAAAAAATTTCATTAAAGGAACATTTCACTAATATCTTCTAAATTAAAGAATCAAAAGACCGATATATCCTTATTGAATAGATATATAAATACCTATAATTATTTAAATAATAAAATGAAAATAAGAATTTTATTTTTATAGTTTTTAAACAATACATTTTCAAAATCAAAATTTTTATTAAAAAAATTCAAATTTTGTATAGGAAATTCGTGAAAACTTTTGAAACTATTTTTATAACTACTAGTTTGAATTTTAAGTATTTATTTATTTATTAAAATTCTAAACCCCACCCACCAAAACCCACCAAAACCCACCCGTCAAATCTAAACCCCTAAGTCTAGATTAGTTAACCCTAGGGTTCTGAGTGTCTATTTGCCTTTTTAAAACCTAGGTAAATGTGGTTAAGATAAACACGAATAGTGGTATTAGGAGTGAAGTAGTTTAAAAATTTCTCTCTATATCTTTTAAATGAAGTATTCAACTCATATGCTTTTATGATCATTTGTATCTTATCATAATAATTTTTTAAAATCAGTGATCATTAAGTTTTCTAATGTGAGACTTTAAATATAGTTTAAGAAAATTTAAAATATAAAAAATAATGAAATAAAGTTTTTTAATTATATGGTTAATGTGATTGTTTCATCTATTTCAATTGTATAAAATCAAAAAATGATCGAACATACAGAAATTGTTATCAAATATTTATTATCCAAAATCATTAAATGTAATATATATATAATAAAATAGGAAAGAATATTTTTGTAGATTACTCTAATTTAATAAAATAAGGAAAAATCTTCTGTTGATTACTAAATTAATTAAATGGTTAGCTTATAAAGTATAAAATATATTTAGATGGACCAACTTTTGCTCTAAGATTCTAAAACTCATTTTATTGAGGACACATGACAGATCTCACATATTTTAATGATTCTCAATTAATATCTGTGAGATTACTATGCAATTTTGTCAAGTTCATCTGATAAGATCTCTGCAAAACAAAACTTATCTAAAATTAAATTGATATATCAAAAACAAGTAACTGAATCTCCCCCTTAAAATTACCTTATTGTATATATATAATGAACCACTGTTTATCTATAAAGTCTCTCATATTCTACTTTAGTTTCCATCATAATCATTTTCTCTCTGTCTTTCTCAGAGACAGCTAAGATTTTTTCTTAATCTCTTGAAAAATGAAATACTCTTTTTATTTCGTCTGATCCATTCTCGTGATTCCTTTTTGCTTGTCTTTGCCACAGGTTCATTATCTATATCATAGTAGTTCCAAATTGTCAAATGTTTTCCATATATACAAGTGAAAATATGGAACTACTAGGACATAAATAATGAACCTGTGGCAAAGAGAAGCATGAAAGCAATCACTAGAAGGGATAAGACGAAATACAAAGAGTATTTCATTTTCCGAGAGAGTAAGAAAAGTTATATACATCGAGAGAAAGACAGAGAGATAAGGATTATGTTTGAAAATGCGCCATCTTAACCGAGTTCTCGGTCGAATAAATACGGTTTGTGTGATCACCGTGGCGAAAAGGGTCTGATCGGCGTGACCGGGCGGTGACCCGATGTTTCTCCGAGTTCACCGTCAAACTGAAGGAATCGATGCACAAAATCTCATACCGAGTTGCTTGAATCTAATAATATTGACCCCAGATCTCCTAAATCGAAACTAATTGGCTGATTTTTGCTGTAAACATTACGAAAACTCAAGAAAAATAAATTACAATCTGTACTTGGAGAAGAAACACGGTTAGAGTTGCAGAAAGATTGGGAAAGAGAGTGTGGCAATATTGTAATTATCATTTAAAAAAGAAAAGTGTAAAAAAACAGAGAAAAAAAACGTGAAACAAGGGTCAAACTTATACACATGTGTTTGTACAACAACCAGACCAGTATCAGAATCTGATTATAGTTACCAAAATTAATATATAATAGCATATTGTTTTAAAACTACTCTCCGATTAATCGACATTTAATATCCGATTATTTAGTAAATCGCTAGGCGTAGACCATACGACTGGCTCACGCCTAGTTTCGAACATATGTCTTTATACATTCATCTCATAATAGCATATAGCATACGTCTAGCCTCTAATATTTAAAATATTATGTACTAGTATTTAAGAACAAGTTAAGGTATGGAATACATAGTTTCAAACAGTAGCTAATTAGCGACTATTTTGCGACTACAGATTTCTAAGTCCTTAATTGGCGACTACTTACTCTATACCTTAAATTTTATTCCTAACATTTATACCCTAAACCAAAAATATAAACCTACATATAAAACTATATAATTAAATTTTTAATCGTATTCTCTAAACTAAACTTAAAATTTAAATATATTTTAAATTATATAATCTTAAAATAATGATTAAAAAAATTAATATATACTATATACCGTATGTCATAAACACTAAACTTTAAATTAAACTCCAAATTCTTTAAATTAATCTTAAAACTTATATATATATATATATATATATATATATATATATATGTGTGCGTGTGTATTTCAAGTTTTACAAATAATTTTAACACCAAAGTGTTACTCTTTTTTTTCTATTTTTTCAATGCCTTCCTCAAGCATTGAGCACATCACACATTGCACATAGTTAAGTAAATGAATATTTTCAGGAGTTCGAACATAGGTCTTTATACATTCATCTCATAATAACATATTGCATACGTCTAGCCTGTAATATTTAAAATATTATGTACTAGTATTTAAAAACAAGTTAAGGTATGGAATACGTAGTTTCAAAACAGTAGCTAATTAGCGACTATTTTGCGACTACAAATAGCTAAGTCCTTAATTGGCGATTACTTACTCTATACCTTAAATTTTATTCCTAACATTTATACCCCAAAACCCCCAAATGCAAGCCTACATATAAAATGATATAATTAAACTTTATTACACTAAACTGGATGAGGAGAAAGGAAAAGAGGTTAAGGAGATGGCAAAGAAAAATGGGACTCGGAAAAAACTCTTCAAGGGGAGTCTCAGCATTGCAGGGGGCAGTAAGATGAGGAACGCCAGTGCACTGGTCTCTCCACGTAAGAAAACTGCAGCCAAGCCGGGTAGTCGCCATGGAGACACTCTCCAACAGGGGGAGAGTAAGGGTACTGCAAACCCAAAAACAGAGTAATCATCCCTATCATTTTATGATCGCAGCGAATAAGACTAGAAGCTTGCCATGGGGGCTTTTTATTTTCAGTTTAATTATGGTTCAAATAAGCTCTATGAGCAATAGTTTTCTCTTGGATTTGCATTGTGTTATGCTTTCTTTATCGTGGGTTGCCACTTTGATTCATGCTTGTTGTTTTGCTTGTGTTGAGCAATGGAATAATAATGGAGTTTTTTGGAATGTGTGTTGGGGATTTATAATATCTGAGCAAAGGTTTGATATGTTTGATGAAGAGAACATGGTTGTTTATAGTATTTATAAGGTAGAAAAGATTTGTGTAGTGTGGAAATAAGAGAATGTTATTGGACATGGATTCGGGATAAAGAACAACACGTAGGCTTTCAGATTGGATTAATATGGCGCAAGTTAAGGGATCGTAAGTGGTGGGGCTCCTTAACCCTATCACACGAACACATGATATATGCAAAAGCCGATGGACATAGGAGTCAATTATGCTTAAATTGGGACATGTTAAGATGTTGGCAGGATATAATTCGGGGTAATTATATAATTCGTGGTGAGATCTGGAAATTGGTTTTGTATGCCTCGCGTACATATTTTAGTACGAGTACAGGAACAACATGTGTTGTTGAGCATCTATTGAGCTCTCACGGATGCTTTTACGTCAGTAAACAGCTCTATCACTATTGGAATGTTATAACTGAGATTTGGGTATGTTTTATAATTAAGTCTGGTTCAGGATTAACGGATTATCAACTGAGATACCTACTTAATTATGAGATACAGAAGGAAATTAATGGATATAAGGGGTTCACATAAGGGTTTCATCAAACCGGTACTAAAGAGCTCTACGGAGCATTTTAAAGATTTTTTATGAGAGTACTAAGCTGGAATTGCAGGGGGATGGGAAGTAAATGGACAATTAATTACTTGCAAGAAATATGGCAAAAACATAAACCGGATTTTTTATTTCTTTCGGAGACAAAGCAAGATTTTGAGTTTGTACAGGGGTTTCAAGCACACTTTGGTCTCGATAATATTATGACGGTGGATCCTATAGGCACGAGTGGTGGTTAAGCGCTGTTATACAATAATGAGTATCAGATTAAGATATTATATTCTAATAATAGAATGATTGACGTCAAAGCAGTGGTTCTTGGGAAAAAGGTTTTCCTGACATTTGTATATGGTGAACCGGTTCAAAAATTAAGGGAACAAATATGGGAACGATTAACTAGATATGGACTGGTACGTTCTGACCCGTGGTTTATGATTGGTGATTTTAATGAGATCACTGGAAATCATGAGAAGGAGGAAGGAGCGTTGAGACACCCAGATTCTTTTGTTCCTTTTAATAATATGATTCGGAACAGTGGTTTACTGGAATTTCCAGTGAGGGGTAACAAACTCTCCTGGCAAGGGCGACGAGGGAAAGGGAAAGGGAAGGGGCTTTCATGGTTAGATGTCGTTTAGATCGGGCACTAGCGAATGAGGATTGACATACATTCTTTCCATGTTCTTATACGGAATATCTTGGGATGGTAGGATCGGATCATCGCCCAGTAGTGACTGTTATGGAGGACAAAACCCCTAAAAGATGGGGGCAATTTCGGTTGGATAAAATATGGATTGGAAAAGATGGACTTATTGATTCGATTACCAGGGGATGGTCACATGACCAGGAGGAGGATAATATTGATATAGTTCCAAAAAATAGCAATTGTAGACATGAAATTGCTAAATGGAGGAAAGATAATCCCCTTTTGGGAAGGACAAGATCAAGGAACTCCAAAACGCCCTAGAGGAGGTCCAGATGGATAATGTTAGGACGCAGGAGGATATTATGGAGGTATCACGGAAACTACAGGAGGCATATAAGGATGAAGAGGAATATTGGCACTAGAAAAGCCGGAATCTGTGGCATGTATTTGGAGACCGCAATACAAATTTTTATCATGCTTTAACGAAACAAAGAAGAACACGTAACAAGATTGTGGGTCTCCATGATAATAATGGAAATTGGATTACGGAGGAGAATGGGGTTGAAAAGGTGGCTGTCGATTACTTTACATACCTTTTCAATACAAAGTCTCCCTCAGATTTGATAGTTTTTTGGAAGAGATAAGACCGGGTATTACCCCTCAGACGAACCAACGGCTGCTACGGCCAGCATCGGAAGAAGAGGTTAGACATGCCTTATTTATGATGCATCCAGAGAAGGCTCCAGGACCTGATGGAATGACTGCACTATTTTTCCAACACTCCTGGCATATTATAAAGCAAGATGTGGTTGCCTTGGTAAATAATTTTCTGGTCACGGGGAAACTGGATGAAAGGTTAAACATTACAAATATATGTATGATTCCAAAAATGGAGAGGCCCATAAGGATGACTGAATTACGGCCAATAAGCCTATGTAATGTTAGGTATAAGATTATTTCGAAGGTTTTATGTCAAAGGTTGAAAAGTTGTCTCCCATTACTTATTTCAGATACTCAATCGGCCTTTGTAGCAGGGAGATTAATTTCAGATAATATCTTGATAGCTCAAGAAATGTTTCATGGGCTGAGAACGAACAAATCATGTCAAGGGAAATATATGGCAATCAATACGGATATGACCAAAGCGTACGATCGAATAGAATGGGACTTTATCCAAGCTATCCTATATAGGATGGGCTTTGATCCCCACTGGATTAAATTACTCATGGAGGGCATCTCATCAGTGCAGTATCGGGTTCTACTGAATGGTCAACCAAGTGGGCAAATATTCCCACAGAGGGGCCTTAGGCAAGGAGATCCTTTATCACCGTACTTATTCATCATATGTAGGAAGCTTTAATTACAAACATTAAAAAGGCAGAGCGGGATAAACAAATTACTGGAATGAAGGTGGCAAGAGCCTGTCCCTCAATTTCTCATTTGCTTTTCGCAGACGATAGTCTTTTCTTCTGCAAAGCACAAAGAGAGGAATGCCAAACTATTCTTAGGATTTTAAAGGATTATGAGGCAGTATCTGGTCAACTTATTAATTTTCAAAAATCTTCGATTCAATTTGGCCATAAGATCGAGGAATCTAATAGACAGGAGATGCGAGATATTTTAGGCATACAGAATTTGGGAGGTATGGGGTCTTATTTGGGATTGCAAGAGAATTTTGGGGGATCTAAAATTCAGGTATTTGGGTTTGTTCAAGATCGTCTCAACAGCATGATTAATGGGTGGACTTTCAAGTTTTTTTACGAAAGAAGGAAAGGAAGTGATTATTAAATATGTAGCTACTGCTTTACCCAATCATGTGATGTCTTGTTATCGATTACCAAGCGATTACAAAAAAGTTAACGAGTGTGGTAGCACAATTTTGGTGGAGCCTAGGAGGAAGCACAAAAGGAATGCACTGGCAGTCCTGGGATAAGGTCTGCCTCAATAAGGAGGATGGTGGGTAAGGATTTAAGGATATTTCAGATTTTAATACGGCAATGTTGGCTAAACAATTATGGCGACTGATCGATAAACCAAATACCTTATTTTCTCGAGTATTTGAAGGACGTTATTTCAGGAATACCTCACTCGTGGATCCGGTTCGCTCGTATTCTCCGTCATATGGTTGGCGGAGTATCTCTTCAGCTAGATCTCTGGTTGGAATGATCACTGGCTTCCAACCACTCACCCGAGACCAGCAATTAAAAATCAAGTTACCAGTCCCCCTGATCTTATGGTAGATCAACTGATCGATACCGATCTGAGAATATGGAACTCACAGGCAATTCGGGCTATAGTGGATCCCCAGGATGCAAAGATAATAGAGAGTATACCATTGAGAAAAGTCCATAGAATGAATAGAGACGGATGGCACTTTACACAAAATGGAAAGTATTCGGTTAAATCTGGGTATCAATTGGAAAGGGTGTATCCTGATAAGGACAAACCCCCAGTAATATTTGGACCTACAGTGGATGCTCTTAAGGCACACTGCTGGAAAATTCGTTGTCCACCGAAACTCAAACATTTTCTATGGCAGATAGTGTCAGGGTGTATATCGGTGAGGAAGAATTTAGACGCTAGGGGACTTTCAGGGGATATATGTTGTGATAGATGTGGAGCTTTAGAGGAATCGATAAACCATGTGTTTTTTGAATGTCCTCCAGCACGACAGGTGTGGGCATTATCCCAAATACCGTCTAACCCAAATATATTCCCGTCTGAATCTATTTATACAAATATGGATCATTTATTCTAGATAGTCTTACCAAAAATGGAGGATCATCAATTCGCGTGGATCTTATGGTATCTTTGGAAATGAAGAAATAACAAGGTTTTTAGCAATTTGGATATCGAACCGACAAGCACACTTAAACTTGCGGAAACGGAAGCAAAACTTTGGGCGGACGCACAATTACTCGACATTCCGGTGGTAGATCGCCCAATTCTGAGTCTACCATCTATTCCAGGTCGTTGGTGTTTCACAGATGGTTCTTAGAAGGAGAACGATATGTTTTCTGGGCAGGGATGGTATAGTACCCTTTAAGGTTTCTCGGGTCTAATGGGGGCTAGAAATGTCAGAGCTTCTCTTTCTCCTCTTCATTCTGAGGTGGAAGCTCTAATTTGGGCAATGGAGTGTATGCGGAATTTGCATCAGTTTAGGGTCACGTTTGCAATAGACTGTTCTCAATTGGTAAAGATGGTGACGGAACCAGAAGAATTGCCTGCTTTTGCATCTTACTTGGCGGATATCAAGACCTTACAGGAGAATTTCCACAGCTCAGAGATAATCTATGTACCACGCACTCAAAATACGAAAGCCGATGGACTAGCACGAGGCGCTAGGACTCAAGTGTCTTTTGTTGTGCACATGGATGAAGAACCACTACATTGGTTTACAGAATCTATATGAGTTTGTAATAGTCGACGAAAAAAAAAATATATACATTTTTTTTTCAGGAATGCATAATATTAAAGAGCAATGCATAACAAAATTATAGTATCACTTTTTTCATACAAGTATACTATAAAATAAATCAATTCTAAAATAAACACTATTAGTTTTTTTTATATTTTAGTTTTATATGTCCGCACAACGTGCGGACTAAACACCTAGTTTCATTGAAAACATAAACAATAACGATTAATTGAAAACTAAGGTGATGTGGTACTTTAATTTGTTGAGTTTTTTAGTTGACATGGACACTCTCCCTCACTTACAATACTAGGGGCACAGTCTCCGCGCAAGCGCGGAGCTGGGTACGTAATTGATGTGTAGGGTAGTTTTGTGTACCGGTTTTGTCGAGTTATTTTCTTAAACATCTGTTCTTTCATGTTATCTATAAAGGTGATGAATGGAACATTGTAAAATCATACCTTGATTTGGGTGAAATTAGAATGACCGAAAAATTCATATGCGTTGATATTTTCATATCTTATATTTGTAATATTTTGATCACCATTAGCGTTATTAGCGTTTTCATGTTCAAAAGTTGAGGTTTATGAGATTGATCAGTGTTTATTTACTAATTGTTAGTCTAAATCAAAAAAAAAAGTGAAAAACATATAAATATCGGTTCTAAAAATTAAAAATTTATAAATTAAATTATTTTCTTATTTTACCCATGATTAGTTTCGAGAATGTAGAATTGTAATTAACTGTTTTTAAAAATAAAATTAAAGTATATAGTTAAAAAAATTATTTAATTTAATAGTTTTGTTCTGGACTTTGTTAGTTATGATTTGTTGTGGACTAAAAAAATCTGTCATAGGTCGACAAAAATAGAATTTGGTGTAGCTTTTAGCTCAATACGAAGATTAATTAAAAACTGGATTTAAAATGTTTGGACTTCGAAATAGATGGGCCTTGAATCTGAATCTTGTCTGATTTTGAGTAAACTGCGAGGTCGTTGACTCTTTTTTTTGTTGGGAAAGGCGACACAATTTCCTTCCATTCCTGGTATTTACTTTTTTCTCCTAGGGGGGCAACGCCCCCGCAAGCGTAGATCAAAGGCGTAATTGTGAACAGTTTTTCAAAACTTTATTTAAAGGAATATTTATGAATTCTATATTATTTTGATTTCAAACAACTATAATATCCTTACTTTTCTGAATGCAGAACTTAGTTTTTGTTGCAGGCTTTAAAAATTCATGTGTTTTAACATGTTGTTCTTACTTTGCTTTTTAATTTATCTCACCCGTTAATTTTATAAAAGATGAGGCATAGAATGTATAATGTCATATATATCTTTTGGGTGTACGTGAAACAGGCATTATTTGATTAAACCGGACAATTTTCTTAACAGCTTTCAATTCACGTATTGGGCAATGATGTACTCAGGTAAGAGTGTTTTCACTACATTTTTATAAAACATCTGGAAAATATGCTTTTTCGTTTTTTAAATTGGTTGGGTATGATTTGAGTCTACGATCTTTGTTTCAAGTAAAAACCCAATGAGGGTCCCAAATAATTATCCAAATACGTCATTATGAATGTTCAGAATGACGATGAGGATGCTATGTTAAGGCATCAAGTATTTCTTTGTCAACTTGTTTTACTGAATGTGTTACCAACATAATGAATCATGAAAATCCCGTCAACGTTTCATAAATAATTAGAAAGCAATGTAACTGATTTCCCACTGCGAGATTGTTGCAGGAAATAACTTTTTTTTTTAAACCAAAATTTGAAAATGAGGAAAACAGAGGATAGTAAATTTAAAAAACAAAAAGAAACCAAGAGAACCTGTTGAAGATGTCCAGTTACATATGTGCTATCTACCAAGCAAGCATTCTGTTTTACCAAAGAAAGTGTTCGAACCGGTGGCTACCAGATTAGCTTATATTTCACCTTGCTTACACATAGAACCAGAGAAGAGTTAAAGCTCAGAGTGAGTCTTTATATATTTTATTTGTACGAAAAGAAAATAGATTCATACACTCTGTGCATACCTGATCATTCTTCAATGAGTGTCCTTCAAGAAGGCGAGTATCTGCAGGTATGATATCTCCAAGCTTTATGCTGATTATATCACCAGGTACCAAGATAAACGCATCTTGCTCTTGCCACACTATCCATCTCTAAGAACCTGTAAGTGTGGATCTTGCTCAGATTTAATGTACTATGGAAACGACAGTGTAGCATCGGCAATCCAAAGGCGGAATAGGCTGCCAACGATCTCTTAGTATAGGTAAATGATTATATGATTACATTAAGTTTATATATATCGTAACCAATTAGTTAGCAATATACTGACAGTTACGGAAGCGTATATATAAAATCTCAGTCAATATCGTTTTTTGGTGTATATGATCAGTCCTTCTAACCAAACGCTAGACTCTGTGCCCATATACACCACGTACAAGATGATCAGCTCATATATTCCGAGTCTGAGTACATGTGATATGCTAAATGAAAGCTAAGAAAACTCTCCTTGAGGCGTTGAGTATCTGATTCGGTGGGCCACTCTTCTTCTATTTCTTTTTTTTCTAATTCTTCTGCTACTTGCTCTAAGGAGTACTCTCTGATGCATTGTTCCTGGATATCCCGGCAGCCTGCAAAGTCAATCTCTTCAAGTTGTACCAGATGAAAAGGAGGTATGCGAATTAAATTCTTGCATTCAGTCATACGTAGGGATTTGAGCCTAAAAAAGCTATTGATCCACCAAGGGACTTCTTCAATAGCTGTTCCGTTTAGAATAAGAAGATAAACTGAGCTTGAGATCTTAGGAAACATCTTCAGCCTTGAGCATCCACTGAAATTGAGACAGTCAAGAGATTTAAGGTTTACGTCGGTTGGAAGAGCCTCCAGCTTTGTGCAATTTTCCATGCTCAAATAAGCCAACTTCTTGAGATTCTGAATAGAGTAAGAAGGAAGCTCCACCAAACTTGAGCAACCCCCAAGATTCATCCACTCAATATTAACTGCCAACGAAAGATTTGGGACTTCTTGAAGCTTTTCAGATCCCGACAAGTCTAACGTAGTGAGGCATGTAAGCGGCTGAAAAACAAACAAAACAAGTCCGACGTGTTGGTTTAAAGATTATATAGTGTTGTTATGAAGTCAGTGGAGAATCAATACCTGTGCTCCTTCCCATAGTTTCCGAGTCTTCATTTCTTTCATCGTAAGAGTTTTGAGATTTTCTAGATGCAGGACAGAAGGAAATTCTTCAATCATTGTTTGGCTTAGGTCAAGTCTTGAAATGTTACTTGAGATATCAGGAAACTTTTTTAGCCGTAAGCATCCACCGAGATCAAGTCTATCAACAGATTTAAGGTTGATTCCCGATGGAAGAGCCTTAAGCTTTGTGCACCTACTCATGTCCAACACAAGTAGTTTATGGAGATTCCCAATAGAGGAAGTTATTCCCACCAAACTCGAGCAACCTTTGAGCAACAATTTCTCGAGATTGTTGGCCAATGAGAGATCTGGAATTTCTTTCAGGTCCTTAGATCCTGACAAATCCATACGCTTGAGGCCTGTGAGGGGCTAAACAGAGAAACAAAGACGAGTAAATGAAAAGTATGTTACACATCAAAAGAAAAGACTCTCTGAATAAAGTATTAAGAGTTTTGTTTTTCTTTCTCAAAACTCACATGAACTCCTTCCCACAACTTCTTGAGCTTGCTTATTTGCATTTTGAACTTCACAAGATGCTGCGGACAGAAGTTATAAGGCAGACATCTTAATGGGTATCCATTCCAACTTACTACTTTGAGCTTAGGGGGTAGATAGTTGAAGTCTTTGTGTATGTGCCACTGGACTTCTTTATATGGTTTCTTCTTAACCTTCAGAAAATATAGATTACGCATCTTTTTGAAGGCTCTCTTATGTATGTGCAACTCATCAATCCCCGAGATATCCAACGATATACCCAACACTTTTCTAGTACCCTGCACAATATTAAAGATAACAAACCACCATTACTTGGATTATACGCTTTTATAGTATATAGTGTGAACTATCAAAGGAGTACTTACCGTGTTATCCTCAAGCACATCGCAAATATCCTTTGAGTCTAACAAGAACTCGCGTTCTCCAGGTTCGTTAGACTGCGAACGAACAACTTCTTTACCCATTTCTTGTACCAAACAGTGCATCCCCACAGTATTCCCTCTTACATGTATGAGGGATTTATCAAGTAGGGTATTCAGCCCTGCATTAACATCCAAATCACTATGTGCGAGGACCCGTTTAATGTAATCGATTTCTGCACCATTGAAGAGACATGCGAGGTGACGAAATAACGCTTTATCTTCTTTGCTACCTAACCCTTCATAGCTGACTCTCAAAGTCTTATCAATGTTTCCATTCAGCCTTTCACAAAGCTTAGGCAGCATTTCCTTCCAATCCTCTTTGTTTCTGCCTCTCAAATACGAACCAAAAACCTTAAGTCCCAAAGGAAGACTACCTGCGCGCTTTACTACTTCAGAAGCAAGTCCCAGGAAACCATCAGGTGGAGAATCTTGTCGGAAAGCATATCGACAAAACATCTGAAGAGCTTGATTTTCAGATGGTAGACCAACTTTGTAAATACAGTTAATCCCATGAGCTCGCAAAAGATGCTTATCTTTTGTAATAGCGATTATTCTGCTCCCAAGTCCAAACCATTGAGTTTGACCAGCCAAAGTATCTAGAACCACTTGATCGTCCAAATCATCAATTACAATAAGAAGTTTATGGTTCTTGAGCCTCTCTCCCATTGCACCAATATGATCCATTTTTATGTCATTTTTCTTCAAAATCTCAGATAAGAAGTTTCTTTGCAATTGCAATCTCATGTTATAGTCATCTAGATTGGCTTTTTGGTAGTTTTTCCTACACTTAGTTATGAAACCACTGTCTATGAAGACACTACCTTGGAAGTGATGAGAGAGGCGGCTAAACAGAGCTCTGGCAATGGTCGTCTTGCCAATTCCCGAGGAGCCCCAAATCCCAACCATCTTCACTTCCTCTGTTTCCAAACGCAAAAATGAACTCATCTCTGCCATGTGATCCTCGACGCCAACAAAGTCCCCAAAATCATTTGATGATGTTAAACTCAGTTTAGCCAGAACATCGTTTGCGATTTCTTCTATCATTTTTGCTTCATTATCCCTAACAAAAAGCAACAAGAAAACATCAATACAAAATTAAAAGAAAATCTAGGCTCACACGCCATGGTCGAGTGGCTAGCGTTAGACCGGGAATGGACACACCCTCAAAACTACATCACAAACGTGTACAAACAAGGGTATTCACATCATCGCATATGGCCCCGGGATTAGTCACATCTTGACCCGTTGACCCGAGGCTAGTAGCTCGGACGTAGTTAAGTGGTGTTCGGAACCTGATTACCCCAGTTTTTTTTTTTAAGAAAAGAATCAACAACTAGTATGGTGAAGTCCGTACCAGTTTGAAGAATGATATCCGAGCATATTAGCTACATCAGTTAGAGCTCTCCTCCAAATATTTTTCTCATCCTCTGTTTTGTTTTGGCAAGTCTTGGCAAATACTTCTCCAAAACTGCTGTTCTGTTTCCTAACATGAGAAGGATCCACACGGTAGAAAACTGGTATCACAAATCGACCGCTTTCTTCTTTGCGTTGAACAATCTCCACAAGCTCGTTCAGGCACCAGCTTGAAGATGCGTAGTTTTTAGAAAAGATAACCACAGCGATCCTCGAATCCCTAATAGCTCTTTTAAGCTCGGGATCTAGAGATTGGCTTCTCTCGATCTCACTGTCTTTGAAAGCAATGATCAACTTCCTATCTAGCTCCTTGAGAAAGTGGCTGAGAAATGTTTGACGGACATCTTCTCCGCTGAAGCTCGGAAAGACGTCGTATACCCAATTGCAAGGCGAGGAAGAGGGAGGCATTATAAATGCTGATGGTAAAGAACAATGGCGTGAGATTTGAGATTCAGAGTCTCCAGTTTAGGAAGAAGTTAATGATGAGCAATTTCAAGAGTATTTTCTGTGAAAACTTCCTCCGTTGATTCCTCAGACTCTGGGTGATGCTTTTCTTTTCCTAGTCAGACTTTAATTTTATTCCCAAGAGTTTTTCTCTCGGGTGATGCTTTTTTTTTTTTGTCAACATTTTAATTTTGGGAAATTGGATCCTATAACCTTCAAACAATTAATAATTCACCTTTTATCTAAAAACCCTACTCCACCTATATATCTTCTAAATAATATATATATTAGCTATAATACCCTTCAAATGAAACCGGGAAACCGCCTGCCATTTAAACTATTTTTAAATTTCAGTAACTGTTCCGCCCACGTCGTGGCCAATCCCATTTCACCAATAAAGTAATTGTTCCCTTATTAAACGTGGCCTCTCGGTTTTCACCCAATATAATATTTTACTTTTAACTATCTACTTTATTGGTTACGGTGAATAGTTCATCTTCTTCCCCAAACCTCTCTCTCGAAATCAAAGCTTCCTCCAGAATTTGCCTTCACACTCCACCACCATCCGTTGTACGAGGAGTCTCCGGCATCTCCAATTGGTATTTCGTGGTTGTAATCGGAAATAGTTCCGTCCGGTGGTCGCGTAAAAACTCGGCGGAGAGTTTATATTTTCTCGGTACTAAATCTCATTCTCTCTTTAGTGTTCTTTTCGGAGGTTTACACTTCAGTTGCATGTGTACTCTGGTTTTATAATCCTTTGAAATTATACTACTCTATATACCCATTTAATCGATTGTTTAAGCAATCAAGTGCCTGTTAGACTTGTAAATGTTCTCCACTGTTTCCGTTACTATTCGTTTTGGGATTTCTTTGTAAGTCTGAGTGAATATGGTTTTATGCTTCTAACTGATGTGGTTCATATCTTTACATAACTGTTATTGAATTCTACCTCAATAAACGTTTCTCACATGTAGAACGGCTGCCTTTCTATGTTATATGGTTATATTGTCATATAGTATACAGTTTTTCATATTTGCAATTTATATTCCATTTCTGTAGGCCGATGGCATACTATATGTGGTTCAGTACTATTCTATATATAACATTCACTCCGATTCAATTGTTTGATAAGTTTCATGTGGTCTTGTCTGTTGTAGGTGTCTCATGGACGAATTAGGCCTCCCATCTAGACTTTTCGAGACTGGGTATGAGCCATCAGGGCGTAAACGTGTTAACAACTACTTCAACCTCCGGTGGATCGAAATTATTAAGCAAGCGTTGGAGGATGAGCATTTGGAACTGTTGAACGGTTCACAGTTCCAACGGATTTTGCAGATGGGAAGCCATACTTTCTCTGTCATGTTTCTACATTACATTCTATCCCGGCAGTTGGTGACTGAGAAAGACATGGAACTCTGGTGGTTATTTGTTGGTAAGCCAATCCGTTATGCTATACATGACTTTGCGATGGTCACGGGGCTCAATTGTGGTGAAAGTGGTGGACTCGGCTGTGACGCCCACGATAAAGGTATTGGCCGAGTGAAGGGAACTGGGAAGAGTAAATCATCAGACTCCATTTGGGATGAGCTGTTTCACGGTGAGGATAAGCCTACAGTTGGGTGGATAATGGATCGCCTTGTGAAGGGCAAACGGTACAAGGATCCGTTGACACGCTTGCGTTTGTCCCTCTTGGTTTTGGTTGAAGGTATCCTCTGTCCTACATGTGGGACTACAAATATCAGACCTGAGGTGGTGAGCATGTTGGGACAGCTTGAGGACTTTCTGAAGTATCCTTGGGGCCGGGAGTCTTTTATACTCACCGTTAGAAGTACGAAAGCGAGAACACCTGCCCATTATATTCAGGAGACGATGGCACTTCAAGGTTTTACTCACGCGATGGTATTGGTTACTATCACTGCATGTCCCGCTATCATAATTAAGGCTGGTGGTGGGGATCCACTTGCAGATGCTTCCCTTTCGACTGAAGAAATCATCAGACAGGTTGTCGAGCGAAAGCTGGCTGTTAATCCCATTTCCGCAAAGTCGGTGGATCAGCTAGGGCTGGTAATGAACCTTTCCACTTTATTTTTAATTCTGGATTTCTGAGTCGTTCATTTCTATTTGAGGAATTATTTATCAAATAGTATGGTCTGGTATGTACTATACTATCTATGTACCATACTATATGAATGATATACATTGGATCGGCCCCCTTTCTCATATGTGTGCTTAAATTTGGGTTGTGATTTATACCTGTCTTCCCATCTTTGCAGGCTGATGTCCGGTCTTTCGTATGTACAGACGCAGAAGGAGAGCTTCTATATCGGAGTTTGGGAGACAAGACAGATGGTTCTATTGAAAACTTGGTATCTGCGATCGATGATGCTTATCCGTTTGAACACAACACCTGGTATGGTGGTGTTAAAGCAGATGATGTAAAGCAGAAGAAGAGTCAAGCAATAAGCTCAGACTCGAGTGAGGACAATGTATCATCTGCAGCTGATAAAGATAATGCTCCTACTGGTGGAATTGACAGTGGGGCGCATTCAGGAGAACAGAGGGGTCAGTCTAGTAGGTCGCATCCACCTGAAGCCCAACCCGGAGATACCCTCCCTCTGGACGTCCCAACGTTGCTGAGGCGTGCAGCGGACGCGTTTGAAGAGAAGGTGCTCCCGATGTTTGAAGGTTACATCTTAAGTCTGAAAGGACATTTTCAATCTGAAATTGGTGGCGTCCGTACAGACGTAAATGAGGGAACTAGATCACTTAAGGAATTGGAAAGGAAGGTTACAACTGAGTTTGAGAACATGAGGAAAATACTAAAGAGTGGGTCTTACCAAGATGACGAAGTACCAGGTGGTGGATGGAGTCCGTGGAAACAGGATTCCCAGTATCGCGGTGTTGATGAGAGCAGACGACCCACATTTGTTCCCCCTGCTGATGGCGTTGTAAGTGATATTCGTTTAATCACTGTATTGCTTTTATGAATAATCCAGTTTGTTAATATAATACCATTCTATATATGACATGACTATACTATTTCACATGCAGGGCGGATCCGGTGGTGGAGAATCTGGACTAAACGTTTCTCCTATGGGGAAATCTAAATCATTCGAAGCAAGGAGCTCACCCCATTCTGTCCCAGGTGGAACATCTGGGGAGGACCGTGATAGAGTTCCATCAGATGATCCACCCACAAACGATGTACCGCCGATGTTTACCGTATGATTACTGCATTGAGAACATTTGTTTTTTAAATTTTACCTTTAGTATATTATCTTTTGTTTAATATCATATGTTTAACGTTCCATACTATATTCAAACTGAAACAGCAGCATCAAGATCCAGTCGATTCCGGTATTCCTCCGCCTGTGGAAACCGATGTTGAAGAGACGCTGAGAGTACATCAAGATCCTGTCGATGCAGGTCCTTCAGCCACTCAAACCAGTGGGGATCCTGGTGGAAACAATGAGGTAAATATCTGAAATGTATATACCATATATGACGTTGGAAATTTCCACTAGTGTATATATTGATGCTTTCATTTTCGATATGCTTTGATAATGCACAGGAAGTACATGATTCCAACATTATTCCTGATGTCTCCGGTGTTGTCAACCAAATTCTATCTGATGCAGGAGTCTGTGAAGTAAGTTACGTCTTTATATACTATACCACCTGCACTCTAACTATGCTATACGATATAGTATAGGTTATTTGTTTTTCCCCAGAGCATTGGTCACATTGCTTTCTGTTGATGCTTTCCTACGATTGTTATGCTTTTCAGACGTTTGTGCTCGTATATTTGTTGTAGGAAGCTGAAAGTCCAGTCGTAAACCCGTCTAAATCATCAAACTCTGAGTCACATTCCGATGTGACTTTTCAGGAGAAGCCTGATGTGCGCCATGTCAGCACGCTTCCGCCCAAAAAAACAAAGGTTTTTAGCCTTACATAATTAGACTGTAGTACCGCAAAATGTAAAGGAAAGATGAATATAATCGTCATCCTGTTCATAGGTTTCCGGCGATGGACCTTCCACCAATGATCCTGCTGAAGACGTAGTCAGACGTCAAAGCAAACGCAGGCACACTAGTCCCCAGAGGTACAGTCCTTCTGAACCGGGATTGAAAAAAGAAGCACCCAAAAAACCACCCAAACCCGTTCCTTCCAGTGGGCAACCCTCGAAAAAGACTAGAAAGACGGGAGTAGAGGCACCTCAACCAGCACCCAAAATGCCTGCATTGCCATTATTTATTGGTGGGTTCAATGCGTTCGCTCCTCCGTCGGTAGCTAACCGAGAAATTTTCTTGCAGCGTGTTAATGCACCAAAGTAAGTACTTCTTTCACAAATGTTGAAATATGGTATACTACATGGGGATAAAATCGTACTATACTACTTCATTGTTAAATATTCCTATTCCATTTGCTAACTGTGTATGTACTTCCTTCCATGTGGACCAGGTTAGTTGGGACAGGCGATTCAGAGTTTTCTGTGTCGAGTTTAAATGATCTCTTCCACTGCACGGGTGTTTGTTCACATGAGGTAATAATATTTGATTACTCAGTATCCATATTTACTTGTGTTGAAACCCGAGTGCTTTTCTTTCAGGCTATGGATCGTGTTATCCTCTTCATCCGTAACTGCCGAGACCGACTTCCATCTGCTAGATTTGACTTCCTCCAACCATCATTTCTCGTCGAGCTGATGCGTAATTTTGCCGGGTTTTCTGCCATCAATGAGAAGCACAAATTTGTTTTCTCTCCGACTCTCAAGTCACAGTTCCTCTACCGTCCGGGTTGGTTTACTCATGTTGATTTCCTCTATTGTCCATACCTAATAAAACAGAGGCAATGGGTTGGGCTCATCATTGATCTTACTATGGCTGTTATCTATGCGGTAGACTTTAACCCGGCAAGTCCATCTGAATTTGATGTCAAGTCCGATCTCACCCCAATTTCCATCATGCTGCCTCACCTGATGTCTAGGTTCTGTATTGTCCCCAATCCAGGGGAATACAGTTAAAGTCCGCTGCCTATTTCGCGTATCGAAGTCCCTATACTCCTGGAACACCCTGGTATTATATGTTTCATTCCGCTTGTGTTTGCCACTTATAACATGTAGTCCCTTCTTACTATTCTATTTGTCTTGGTGTACAGGTTTCTCTGGTGTGGCTGCTCTTATACTGCTTGAACTAAACGCAATTGGTGAGGCTTTGAATAGTATTTCATTGACAGAAGCAGATTTTCGTGTAGCAGCGGAGAACTATGCCATCGCAGCTATGTCTATGGGTTAGATATAAGTTGTCTTATGTTGTAGTTTTTATGTTTTATCTGATACTACATCTCTCCCTCTTAACTTCCCATTAAGACAATTAGTGAATCTGCATGCATCATTACTTTACTCTATGTGTGTCTGTGAACTAAATGCACGTTAGTCACATGTTTTAATTGAGAAATTTATTAAGTCTTTATGATGAATTCTTATATAAATGCTCTTATTATTCCATATCTGTAAAGACCACGAGAGATTTTGGTATTTATTGATGACTAAACTCAATTTCCATTTTACATATACTATTAATTCCATACTATTTGGTCACCCCCTACGTACTATACTACATAGAAAATGTGTTGCCATCTGAACATGTGTTTATTTAGTTTTAGTAGATTGTGTATGTTTGTTATTTTGTTGCCGCTATATTAATTGTGAATAATTTAATAGAATAGATTTCGTCGTTATTTACCTTCCCTTTATGTAAAACGGGTGTATCAAACTTACTTTACTCTTAATATTTCGGATTTGGGTTGACCATTCCAGATTAGGGTATATTATTCACTACCACCGATACTAACCAGCTTTACTAGGGTATCTTTACAGTTTGGGTTGAGCACGTAAGAGATACTACTTTGTATATACTAAGTAGTATAGTATATGTGTCGCGTATTACCATACTATTCATATGTTGTGGTAAGGGGGTAATGACTCCATAATACATAATATGAGGTAATGACGACAATGACGACATAATACATATTATGGGGTAATGGGGACATGACACAAGTAATAGTACTGAACCATATAATACATACTGTTTTTCTCAAGTGGAATTTATATAATGGTTGGATCAATCTTAATGTACTTTTTATCTTTCGTATTTGGGTTGCCATTTCCAGATTAGGGTATAGTTATCA
Organism: Raphanus raphanistrum subsp. raphanistrum; assembly: GCA_019706035.1. Lineage (NCBI taxonomy): Eukaryota > Viridiplantae > Streptophyta > Magnoliopsida > Brassicales > Brassicaceae > Raphanus > Raphanus raphanistrum. The sequence goes on from CM033984.1 coordinate 33,802,352, forward strand.
CTACCATCAATAGTAAACAGCTTTAATAGTGTTAGATTAACAGTTTGGGTTGCAATACCACACGAATGTGGGGATGAGAACAAAAGATTAATAGGTGACCCATAATTAATAGTATGGAATTTGTTACGAGAATTATCATACTATTTATTGATGTACTCAATAATTTTGGATTTGGGTTGACATTTCCAGATTAGGATATAGTATAAGCCACTATCTATACTAACAACCTTTCCTATTGTTCTCTTCACAGTTTAGGTTTACATTTTCAGATTTAGGTTATAGTATTCACTATGGGGGAGTGACGACATATCACAGACTATTTGACTCAAGTGGAATTTATAATACGGTTGTATTATACTTACTCTAATTTTTATCTTTCGGATTTGGGTTTACATTTCCAGATAAGGGTATAGTAATCACTACGACCAATACAACCCACCTGTACTAGTGTTATATTTACAATTTGGGTTGACATAATACACATAATGGATCAAAATTTCCATACTATTTACCTCAGATAGTATAGTAAGCGTTACCTAGTAAATTAAGTGCTCATTATGGGTTGTTGTTGGCCTATCTTATGTATTTAGCTTGCTTATAATGTTGTATCTAACATTAATTCACAAATCACCAGAAATTTAAAGGAGATAGGCATCATTATATTTACATAAAAGGTCTTCGGGTGTTCCGTTACACTTGCACGTGTATCGTGCTTAACATAGGGTTTATACAGCATAATATATACAAACTAAATATAACGATATATGGTATTTTCTGCATATATTCGTATATTTAGTTAAAAATTGCTTCACTTCCCTTTCAACATCATTAAGATGGCCAGTCCGTAGACGGCATAGGCTTTCGCTTATTCACCCAGTTCCCAAAAAGATGCTTTGGACTGCCTTTCGATACCTTCTTCTTAGTCTTACCTTTTTATATAGGGTTACGGCAGGAAGCCCTGTTGTGTCCCGAACGACCACAACGTTTGCATTTCCTAGAAGATGAGGTACAAGGTTTCTGCACCTCAATATCAACAGTCACTATAGTTAGATTAACAAAATTATGTAACTATACTATTTTATATCAATAACATTCCATTCTATTTGAAACAAAGCACCTTGACTACATGAAGCTATTTTACTTATTATTTCATACTTATCAGATTATGATTTATAGTATGTTTCTATCTAATCAAATAGACTATTCCATTTAATAATTTTTACTATCATGTAATGCCTGAGCATGTATAGTTAGTCCGCCATTTAAACATAAACATGTACCTTATACTCCCCGCGGGAGAGAATGCGGACTTTCCTAGGACGCCCAGGAGGCCGGCGCACAGCAGGTGGGAGTAGTTCATTCGGAGTTCCTGGTCCAACTAGTAAACCTCCAACTGATGGGACCGGATATATTTTCCCAACAAATCCTTGTCTCCAAGTTGGCACATAGTATGCAGGCGCGACCAATGCATCAGAAGGAAATCCAATCCTTGTTGCCGCAGCTAAAGCATGGATACATGGAATGCCGATCTCGTCATATTCCATACAGCTGCAGCTGCCAGGTCCTAATAAGACGGTGAAGCACTCCCCTGTGTTGTCCTGAACTTGAAACTCTAACTCACCAATATCACGTACAGACAACCCTGTTGAAAGATCAAAATTCTCCTCCACCAGTTTTCGGACATTTGGTGTGAGGGTTCCTTTCTCTCTATTTGCTTTGGCTCTACGCAATGCCAACCACCCCATCACGGTTGTCCGTATGTATTCAAACATTGTGATTAGTGGATATTTTCTAGCTTCCTTAATCACACCATTCCAGGATTCAGCTATGTTTGAGTCCATGATGTTGTACCGCATTCTTTTGAAATGAGATCTGGTCCATTGCTCGAAACCTGTTACGTAGACAGCATAATATTATATTATATGTATCATGGAAACTATACTATTTTCTAATATGGAATAGAAAACCCACCTAAGTCCACCAAATATTCAGCACATGCAGGGTTGATTTTCTGAATCTCAATAAACTTTTGATTAAACTCGGTTATAGTGAAAGCCCTTGCAGCAGCTGACATCAGGTTTGCGAGCCTGCTTTTCTTAAATATAGCTTTTATGTTGCGCCACAGGTGGACCACACATGCAACATGCTGAGCGTGATTGTAAACCTGCTCGTCGATAACGGCCAGAGCATATTAGTATATATATCGATTTCCATACGAAAATAAATAGTATAGTATCCATGAAAATATAAGAAAATAGTATAGTATGTCATCTTACCTTCCTCAAACCAGTGTTTATGCTGCCATGGCGATCTGAGATGAAAACCAGTCCTGGGACATCGTAAACAAAAGTGGCTAACTTCTGGAAAAACCATTCCCAAGCATCGTCATTTTCGCTATTCACCACCGCAAATGCAAGAGGAAATATTTGAAAATTTCCATCTTGTGCTGATGCAGATAGGAGACAGCCACCAAACTTCCCTTTCAAAGAAGTCCCATCAACAACCACCACTTTACGCATAGACCCATAGCCTGCGATAGACGCCCCATATGCAACAAAACAATACTTAAATCTTTGTCCTCCATCTTCCACATCCGTAGTCTCCAAGAAGCATGTGGTTCCTTCATTTGAAGCCTGAAGTAAAGCCAAATATGGGGGGATGAGTGAGTAGCTTCCTACCATTGTTCCCATTGCATGGTCCATTGCAAGCTCCCTAGCTCGCCAAGCTTTCCAGTAAGAGACATTCACATGAAACTCATCCAGCAGTATTTTCCTAATAGCTGCTGCACTTGGGCCCCGTTTAATTCCAACAAACCGTGATTGCAAGATTTCTCCTATAACCTGAGTGGTAGCCAGTTTGTGGTAGTTTCGGCGCTCATCTACAGTACAGGTATGAACTAGATTTGCTTGGCGAATTTGGAAATTCCCACTAGCATCGAGCAACACAGCATAGACGCGCCATGGGCAGCCTTCACCAACGCAACAAGCAAGTAGCATAGCGGGAGAGGAGCGAGGTGTCCTGAAATGGAACTTCCTATTCATGGCATGAATTGCTAGTTTGATCTTGCAATCAGTTTTGGATTTGAATACTCGTCCAACGTATATGTCGTCACCCTCGTACTGTATATCTGCCAGGGCAGTGTCCACACCTATAAACAATGAAGTTCGTCATTATAAAATCATTTTGAGAATATAATAGTAAATCTGCAACTTTACATAAATAACATTTTATACTATACTATATGCGTCGTTATATACTATATTATAAATGTACTATTCTATGTAATACGTTTGTTTGAAACTTGATTTACCTGTTCCCCGACGATTGTTGAAAACGGGTGGGGCATCCTTCCCAAAGAGAGCTGGAGTAAATGGGTCGTTTAGCATCTCGTGTAGTGCTTCGTCAAATCTGGCCCAGTGTTGACCAAATTCGTCTGGTACCTCATCCGGTGGGTCTGTACTCGAACTTGAACCCCCAATTCCCTCCTCGTTGTTTGGAATGGTCGGTTCCCCGAACAATAAACGTCTGGCAACAGGTCTATCTACCATGGCTGACTGAGGAATACTATTATGAAGCACAGGGACCACCATTGCGTTGTCGGAGTCAGAATTCTAATCAGGTATGTCCTCCATAATGCGTTTGTTCTTCCCCTTTGAAGTAGCTTGCAAGTCTGCAGATGGTCGTGGAATAGTTCCTGTTGGCTCGCGAATTACTATTCCACCAAGAGAATGTGGAATAGTCCCTGTTGGCTCGTGTATTACTATTCCACCAAGAGTGTGTGGAATAGTCTGGCTTCTACGACTACTTCTCAACCGGTTGTGGACAGAGCTCTGAGGCACCTCCTGCTCTTTCCCTTTATTATTCTTTTGTGTTGGGGGAAGAGTCAAAGGAGTTTCAGAAATGGCAAAAGTATGCCACTCTTCCTCCTCGAACCAGTTCTCACCTTCATCCTCTCCTTCATCAAGAGGGTTTGGGAGTAAGGTTGTCCCTACATCGGACTGGCGGACGATAGAGACGTAAAGGTAAACTTCTTCAATGGTGCGCCTCATACGTATGAAGACACCCACTTCCAAATCGTCTGATATGAACTGAGGCATATCCAAGTCTCCATCACCCATAGCAATCCACTCAGGGTATTGATATGAGAGTTTGATACTGACTTTTTTGGATGTTAAGTCTAGACGTTTCTTGACCGCAGTAAGTAGCTCGGTCATTGTCATATCAACATGAAGGCGGATGTAATGCTCAGCTACACACAATATATCTGGTTCAAATATCCACCGATTATCTGCATCTCGGACCCACGTCCCATGTACCAGCGAGACTTTATCTTGATCTGTCATCTACAACAAAAACAAAAAAGTATACTATTAAGATCTGTATAAGACAAACAGAATACTATTCAGATCTACTTTACTTATTCCATTCCATATAATCCACTTTCCATTTCTTCCCACACCATAAATGTACTCATCTGGTAGATTCGTTGTATTAAGAGCAGTTAGTTGAAAGTTACCTGATCGAATCTTCAGTGACTTAACTCTGCATCTGCTTTCTATTTCTTCACTGTCGGTTTCTTACTTCTTACACAAATGGACAGACTGTAAGAAATAAATGTCTACACCATATATCTATATTTATTTGTTTAATTACCATCCACATATTTACTTGAAACAAGCTACTATATACGGTGAGGTTAAGTGTGATGTGGCTGATTACTATCCCTCAGCTATCAACAGTGGACAGTTAATTGAGTTCATAATTATCTTAGGCGACGTGGCCTTCCCCTCTTCCACCGACGTGGATGAAACCTTCTTTTTGAATAAATATCTAACTTGATTTCTTCCATTGAGTAACTTGCTACCTGCTCCCTTGAGGGTTATTACCGGATGAAACCAGCCATTTATGTTAGATTATTAATAATGTCAACGTCATGTACATGCCGTTAATAAACGCTACAAACTTGGTCATCTCACAAATTCACCCTATTTTTTATTAATGTATTTGAGAATGTATTACAATGGCCTAGCAGTTCCTCCAGGATATTACATAGTTTTTATTTGTTATCCTGGCTCTTTTGGCTAATTGATCAACAACATACACTTGGTTTCTAGGTACATAATAGAAAGTGAACTTATTTATCCTAGCTAGGTAAGCTATATCTTGGAGGATAGAGTGAGCTTCATTGATTTGTATTTTACCTTTAGGTCGTTCTTCTACCATAGCTTCCAAGCACTTGATTAATTCCATACAGTCACCTAGAATTGCCACATCGGTGTATGCCAAAGTATGGAGTTGTTGAACAGCTAGCAGCATAGCCATTGTTTCTGCTATGAAAGGCGAGTTGGTTGGGGGCAATTGCAGAGCTTCCTTGGAGATAAGAGATGCCTTCTTTGCTAATTAAGGACCATCCTATTCCAGCCTTCTCGGTTGGTGATTTCCATGAAGCATCTACAATGCAATAGTATTGTGACTGTTGTCGGAGGGTTGTTGTGGTAGGATTCAGATGAGCTTTTTGTTCTACGCAACTAGTCGACTTGTTCAGCTCCATCGCCTCATTCCAAACTCTTTCATCTCTGATAGCTGCATGGACTATGTCGACTATGTGATCCCTTTTGTTTTCGAAAATTAGCTTGTTGCGCATTTTCCAAATTCTCCAACCTGTAAAAAAAGGTAAAAGATTCTTTGGATCTGCCCTATGTTTATCAAGAAGATCTTGAAGGTAGTTCATTAGGGCAGTATCCGAAAGTTGAAATTCAGGAGCTTTTCCGAGAGTGAAAGACCAAATCTCCTTTGCAACTCTACAATCCATTATCACGTGTTTGACTGTTTCCACTTCTTCTCCACAAACTTGACAGAGATTATAAATTTTCATTCCCCTTCTATTTAAATTCTCCGCAACTAGCAAACCATTATGGAGTACTTTCCACCAGAACAATTTTAGTTTTGGGGGAATATTTAACTTCCATATTTTAGAGATGAGCATATGTTTCAGTTGAGTATGGGGAGAAGGAGGAACCTGGTCCTGTAGTTGCTCTCGGTCTATTTCTCTCTGAATATAGTATCCTGTTTTGACTGTGTAAGTTCCTGATCTACTCGAAGGCCAGTATAAAATATCTTGTGCTCCTGACCAGCTAGGTGTGACCTTGAGGATTTGTTGAATAACCTGATCATGAACCAGATATCTTAGTTTGTTTATGTCCCAGGATCTTGTATTCGGTATGAATAAATCCTTGACAAGTAAATCAGGATATTGTGATGCTCCAGGGCCTGTAGGGGTCGGAAACTGAGCATCAATAAGCCAGTGGTCACTCCAAACCTTAACATTTTCGCCATTGCCGATGATCCATCTTGCTCCTTTTTGAATCAGAGCTTTAGTTTGTATAATACTCCTCCACGCAAGGCTTGATGTTTGATAGCTTCCAGCTTCCATAAAAGTTGTTCTCCTATAATACTTTGCCTTATAGACACGAGATAGTAGAGACGAGGGTTGAGTGATCAATCTCCATGCTTGTTTAGCAAGCAATGCTTTGTTGAACGCCAATAAGTCTCTAAACCCCAATCCTCCTTCTTTTCTTGAGGCTGCAATCTTTTTCCACGATATCCAGTGGATTCCAAATTTATCTTTATTTGCAGACCACCAGAATTTCCTCATAGCTTTTGTAATTTCACGGATCATGGTTTTAGGAAGCAAGAAACATGACATAGTATAGGTGGGTATTGCCATTATCACCGCTTTGAGTAAAACTTCTTTGCCTGCAGGAGATAAAAATGTAGAGTACCAACTTTCCAGTTTGTTTTTTATTCTTTGGATTATGAACTGAAAAGCTTCCTTTCTATTTTTACCAATATGTTAAGGCAATCCTAGATACTTTCCAAAGCCACCTATTTTAGTTATACCGAGGGACTGGGTGATTTCTTGTTGAATATTAGCTGGCGTACCTTTGCTGAAAGAGATAGCAGACTTGGTATAATTGATTTCTTGCCCTGATGCTAACTGATAAGTGTTAAGGATTTCAGAAAGGTTGTTCGCCTCCTCCTTCGCTGCCTTGCAAAAAAGTAAAGAATCGTCGGCAAATAGCAAATGTGAGATGGGAGGTCCACTTCTAAAGGCTCTAAAGCCATGAATATTTTGGGATTTAATATTCTGTTTTATCAATCTTGATAAGCCCTCAGTACACAAAATATAAAGATAAGGCGATATAGGATCACCTTGTCGAAGTCCTCTACACGGTTTGATAGTTCTTGTCTGCTCTCCATTGATCATAACCGTGTAAGTAACCGTTGTAATGCAGTTTTTGATCCAGGTTCACCATTGGTTGCAGAAACCCATCTTCTGCATAACTGCATCAAGAAAATTCCATTCAACCTTGTCAAAGGCCTTTGCAATATCAAGCTTCAAGGCCATGAATTTATTTTTAAGATTCTTGGTATGAAGGGAGTGCATTAATTCATGTGCAATGAGGACATTATCAGTGATAAATCTCTCTGGAATGAAGGCAGTTTGGTTCTCTGATATGATAGAGCGTAACCACGGCTTCATCCTCTCAGCTAGTATTTTAGATACTATTTTATAAGCTACATTTGCCAACCTTATAGGTCTCTAATCTTTAATCGTTATTGGGTTCTCTAATTTTGGAATCAAGCAAATATAGGTCTGGTTAAGCTTTGGATCCAGCCTATTTTGCTCGAAAAGATTCTTAACAAAACAGAGAACACTTGATTTGATTACCTCCCAATGCTGGCGGTAGAATGCAGGTGTCATACCGTCGGGGCCAGGCACCTTGTCAGGATCCATAGCGAAAATAGCATCCTTCACTTCCTTCTCCGTAACTTCTTTTGTCAGATCATTGTTTATCTGTTCTGTAACTGTAGAAGGAATACCAGCCATTAGTTGTGGACTTATTGTAGTGCCTTTACTAGTGTAAAGCTGGTGGAAATAATCCTCAATATGATTGTGTATATCTTTTGGCTCTTTATAAATCTTTCCTTTGTCGTCTTGCATGTGAACAATGCGGTTATAGTTCCTTCTTTGTTTTGTCTTGGCGTGGAAAAACTTAGTATTCCTGTCACCGGCTTGAAGCCAAAGCACTCTGCTTTTTGTTCTCCAGAACTCCTCCTCTAACCTGTAATGAAGATACAATTGAGCTTTTATGTTAGTGATAAGGGAGTAGTCTAGAGTGGATGCTTCATAAGCCTTTTGAAGGTCCATCTTAAGCCGCACAATTTGCTTTCCTGAGTTCGTGTTCTGATTATTTCTCCAACGAGATAGAGCGTTGCGACATTTTTTAATTATATCATGCATATCTCCCATAGATAAATTTGCTCCCTCTTGTGTGCAAACATTTTCAATTACTTCTTTAAGACCTGGTAAGAATCTCCACCGGGAGTCATATCTAAACATTTTAGAACGCTTCCACTTAGGCCCTTCCAAATCTACTAACAATGGTTTATGATCAGAACCTATCCAAGGAAGCAAACTAACTGTTGCCATGGGGAACATATCAAGCCAATCACAGTTTGCCATAGCTCTATCAATCTTAGACATTATAGAATACTTAGCTCTTTTTCCTACCCAAGTGTATTTTCCTCCTACAGTTTTTATATCATGAAGCCCTAACACTGCTATCATTCTATTAAAGAGAGTAAAAGGACGCAGACCTCACAACTCCGCCTTGCTTCTCAGTCTTGCTCCGCAGATCATTAAAATCTCCGATGAGTATTCTAGGCTTATTATGAAGATAACCTGCATACTCAGAACTAATATGATTATGCCATTGTTCTTGTCTGTACTTATAAACAGGGTTTCCATATATATAAGATAACCAAAAGGTTTTAGAACCATCTTCAACACACATATCAGTGCAGTACAACGTAGGGTTCTTCAAAAAGGAAACATTAACCCTATTGTTCCAAAAAAATGCTGCACCCCCGCTACTTCCTATTGCTGATACTATCCTTACATTCTGATACCCAAGATCCTTAGCTAACTTATAAACAACAGTATCTACATTCTTTGTTTCAACGAGAAGCATGACATCAGGATTGTATGACTTCCTAATGTCTTTGAGATGAGGAATTGTCAAAGTGCTTCCCAAACCTTGACAATTCCAATGCAGAAGTCTCATGGGCGATCTTGCGGTTTGAGGAGAACCGCCAAACTATGGTCCGGATGTTCTATCTCAAGTCGCTTTGATGAAGTTGGTGTTGAAGCTTCTGCATCTTCCGTAGCTTTCCTTTTGGTTCCATGATCTTGCTGAGTACAGGCTGGATCATCTTGAGGAGTAGAGGCTTTTTCTTTTCCTTGAACTTGAACCAACTGGCCAACAGTAGCTTCTGAAGCTTCATAGTGGACAGTGTCTGTTATCATAGGTAAAACCGATCCAGACGATTCCCCCACTTCCTTTATTGCCTTATACTCGTCAATGGCTTCCTTCCTCTCTTGAGCCGTCATATATGGATTGGTCCCAATATCCATGAGTTCGTACTGTCGCTGGCTCATATGGGCAGACTCATTGCAAACATCAAAAGCATGCTTAAGACTGCCACAGAGTGTGCAGAACTTCAAGAGGCCCATATAGCGAAATTCAAGTTCCACCGAAGGCTTGTTCTTAATAATTTCGATGGACCTTTTGAGAGTAATAACATCGTCGACATCGAAGAGGATATTAACCCAGACTTTTGCTTCTCTATTATTCCTCGGCTCTATTATGGATACAGGGTGATGCTTTTCTTTTAGAGATCAAGGGCAACAACTTATTTTATTTTTATTGTTATGAATATTGTGTGATGTCTATTATGGAATGTTCTAGATTTACTTGATTCCTAAGTTTACTTGCTCACCAAGTTCTACTTGGTCTCCAAGCTATTGTATACCTATATAAAGGATACATTACTCAATGAATAAGACACACAAATTCCTCTCTTCTCTTCTCTTCTCTTCTTTATTTACAACACGTTATCAGCACGAGACTCTAAACCCTAGCTAAAATCCAGCGACCACAAAAACCTTAATTTCAGCCGCAACTTTAAACCGTCATATCTCCCTAACCGTAAGGATCCAGACGGCGAGTAATATATCAAATTGAAGCTCTTGACGAGACGAATCCAGCGCCGCAGACCACGCATCAATCCGACTCCAGACGCGCCGTCACCTCCCAGTGCAAGCCGCGCCGTCAAAGATCATCCAAAACCTTAATAGCCGCCAACTCCTTATCTCTCTTAATTTCGATTTCTATTGTTCTTAGATCTCATACTAATCCAACTTTGAAACTTTCATTGTTGATTATTTAAGGTTTCTAAAAGAGGAACCAAGGAGAAAAGATCGGCAAAGATTAAGGTAAGATCTCAAGAACCCTAATCTTTACTTGTGGTTCAAGCAATTCGGGTTTCAAACTTCTCTTCATCTTAAATCCGATTTAAAAATTTTGCGATTTGATTTGGTTGATTTTAGTTCTGTTTATTTTAAAATCAAAACCCTAAACCCTTAATAGTTTTACATGACTTTAGTTTTGTATGGACAACAAGTGATACCCCTTTAAGGATGACACGCTATATGTCCAAACAAAATTTAAGGTCAATGTTTAACCTAATCCTAAAAACAGATTTGAATTTTAAACCCTAATCCTTAAAGTTTAAATCTGATTTTAAGAAACCCTAAATCCTAAAATATAAAGCATGTGATTACATGACTTTCGTTTTGTATGGACAACAAGTGATACCCCTTTAAGGATGACACGCTATATGTCCAAACAAAACATAAGGTTAATGTTTTCCACATCTTTTGGTCGATGATGCACACCATAGTGTGGCTAGACCATGATTTTCTTTTAAGTCAATGATGCATACCAATAGGTATGACTAGACCATATGAAGTAAAGGTCGATGATACGTACTCTTAAGTACGATTAGACCATAAAACAAAATCAATGGTCGATGATGTTCACCCTCAGGTGCAACTAGATTTTTCACCTATGATTCACGGTGATCATCCACGATGATCCGCGTTGATCTATGATCCATGATGATCCTCGATGATCCGCGATAATCTACGATGATCAGTGATCCAAGGTGATCCACGGTGATCCTCGATGATCCACGGTGATCCACAATCACCGGTGATGGATGATGCGCACCACAGTGCAGCTAAATCACGATCCGTTTTATTTGGTCGAGGATGTGTACCGAATGGTACTACTAGACCATAAAACCGCATGGGTCGATGTAGCATACCATATGGTATGGCTAAACCATGCACTCTTCCATCCCACTATTTTCAAGGGATTTATAAATCAAATAAGTTGATTAAGTGATGGATGAGTTATGAGAAAGTAAATTTCTAAAGAATGCAAACTGGCCGTATGGCCCTCTTATTTGTTTGCTGGCAATGTGATTTAATTGTGTAATAGCCGAATGGCATTGGTCACACAAGCCATATGGCTTTATTGTTTACATACTAGCCGAGTGCCTTTTATTTCTTGGATAGCCAATGGCATCAGAAAATTGTATGTACTAACACAAATCATTTTGATATGATTCAGATGTCGAGACTCCATCACTCGGATTACCCAGCCCTTGATCTCAATGGAGACAATTACCTTGATTGGGCGATGAACACTTCAGCCGATTTAAAGTCTAAAGGACTTGGGAAGTGTATCAAATACGGCAATGATACCCTTGCATATGAAAGGCGTAGAGCTGTTTTGATAATGAAAAAGCATCTCGTGAAGGATCTGTATGATGAGTGCAGTTACATCAACGATCCTTACGATCTCTGGTCGAGATTGAACACCATGTTCTTCGAGCCACTACTAGATGAGTCCATGAAAGAATGGAAGGCTCTGAGGTTCCAGGATTATGAATCCGTGGATGACTATCACTTTGATCTTATGAGAATCACCTATAGTCTTAAACTATGTGGTGTAGTGATAACAAACTATGACTTGTTAAGCAAGACTCGTGACACGATCCATTCAAAGGAAGTGTTGTTATCACAGAAGGCTAAAGGTTTCACAACCTATTACGACCTTCTCTCATACCTTTCAGCTCTTGAGGAAAAGAAGCAGAAAAGGAAAGTCAACCTCGACAAACTCGACTATGTTATGGAGATAAGTGCCGAGTATCAATGTGAGATGATATACGGTGATGCTGAAGAAGCTAAGAAAAGAAAATTCGGGTGGACTCATATAGATGATGAGATTGGTTTATTCATTGAATAGAGAACCAAATGTGAGCCACGTCCAAGATGTTATTATGGACTGGCCGGCTATTGTTTAAGCCTTTTGACATTCTGATTTCATACTTATGATTTGGTGTTTTCTTTTAAATATAATTTGTCATTCAAATTTCATAGCATTAATAAAAGTTTTTCTTTTATCTTGATTGATTTGCTTGAAAAATATTTTTGATTGACAAATGAGAATGAAAACTCGAGAAGAGTATGTCTAGACCACCACGCCTAAGGCATGGCCTTAAGAGGCACGAAATTTATCACCTAAGACCCATTGAGAGAGACCCAAAATCCCCACTGGCCGTGGACAAGGATACCACAATAACCGTGGTTGTAGATCCAATCATGGTCGAGGAGGGAGTAAAGGTCGAAATGGCATTACAAGCCACATCAAAATGGTTTCAATAATAAACCAATGGGCAGAGCAAAGCAAAAGGAAATGTTTCTTTTAGCTTATGAAAATCGCCAAAGGCATACATATAAAAGAGGTCGAGACTACATTCTCCCTACTGATCTAATACTATGCTAAGGATCGGTGTGATAAGGCATAAAAGCCTAGGTAACCAGTAAGGTTCACCAACGAATTTATACACTTTATGGCATGACCGGATTAGCCATCTTGGTCTGAACTTGATTAATAAGGCACAAAGAGTTATCCCATAAGATCTCACGTTGTGAAACATGTACACAAGGGAAACTCAGTAGGCTTCATTGTTCCAAGCAACACGAAAGTATAATCTGATCATGAGGATAGTAAGAACAGAACCCGTGATCATGACCAGACCACAAATTCGTGTATCATGGTCTAAAACCATGCTGACCGTCCAAGCATTACGTTTAAGTGAGGACAAACAAACGTACTTTATAGCATGTTCATGAGGGGGAGAATAAACACTCCGTGTGGTCCATGACCATACTATAAAACCCGAACATGATAAGCATGGCTGAAGGCCATAAGGCATTATAGCTTTGCCGTAAAAGGCATAACCTATAAGGTTGAGACTTCAAAAGTCTATAAGCTTGGGTACACCACAAGAATACATGTATGAAAGATAAGTTACATCAGGCCATATAAAGTGAGCATAGATATTCCCGTCTAAAGATGATAAAGGGTCATAATCCAGATATAGACCATCCTAAGAGTCTATGAATAAACCACCACATACCTATGTGCCATCTAGGATGGAATACCTCATCTAAGGATGAGATGAAAATCGGGAATATATGTTGGATAAGAGAACATGATCTTTCTCCCACGAATTCAGTGAGACCATGAGCCAAACAAAGGTGATCATATTGTGGCCAAGGTACACGGATTACATACAAGATGAATCCGACTATCCAACATCATGGAGAAAGCTATAAGCTGGTAAATAGAAAGTAAAAGTGGAATGGTTTTAACCATCCAAGTCTTGGCAAAGATCCTCGGACCAGATATATATATATATATTGGACGTTCATAAACAAAGAAAGAATGATAGCCAGACAGACCCGAAAGAATGACTAAGTCATACCAGCTTAGCACCACTATATAAATGTCCTAGTAGAGACATAATCAAGTTTCTGTAAAAGTCTATACAAGATAGACCAGAATGTTCCATATATAATGAACCACGAATAGAAAAGTTAAGGTGCTCATAATGATAGATTCGGGTTCATGAAAGAGAAACCATACTAGACAATGAGATAAGACCGGCCGGTCCTAAGGTACAGGTATCATACAATGTAGCCTTGCAAACTACAAAGTATTCAATGATCCTGATAATAATAAAATCTCAATCGATTGTATCATGTCTAGAACGCGATAGAACGCGATGGAACATTATATAAAGTGTCGACACATACACACACTCATAAGTGATAAAGAGAAAGCACTTGAGCATAAGAGATATGCGAGGATCACTAACCCACGTAAGAGTACTCATAGAATGAGACGTGGAGTTAAACCCAAAGAATGTATGAGATGGGCGTATTGGCCAAATACATAAGTGAGACGCCATCTAACCAGTGAACAGATGAGTCTTGTGAGGAAAAGAAAATCGTGAGCAGTAGAACATGAAAGTACAAACAAGTGGTCGTACATGTTGCTACATAAAGCATTCAATGGAATGGCTTGATCACACAAGGATACTCACAGGGACTAAGGAACAAGGAAATAAATTCCTAATGTGGTGAATGCTACTACCCAATATCGAAATCTGGACATCTAAGAAAGATGTAGTAGACATTGGATATCTCACTGGATATAAAGGTAATATAAGATACCTTGAAAGATGAGAAAGAAGTTCTCATAGAACAACATCGTTCCTGCGTTGTTCATGGACTGAAATGCAGCTGCATACACACGATATGATAAGACTAAGTGATGCTTAGTAGAAAGTTCTATAAGAACGTTTCAAATCAGTCCATATAGTAGTCAATATATTCCTTGTGTTTATACTTAAAGAAAGGATGATTAAGATGATTGATTCTTGGAAAGGCTATGAAGAGACTACGATGATCTATAGTAGAGATCATTAGCCGTATATAAAGGTTGGAATCTATGATCCAACATACCAAGAATAGATTGATCAAATGGTCTGAGAATCCATCAGATTCACGACCAAAGGGAACCATACCGACTAGGATCATGTCCGACCTAGTTCGACCTTAATCATCACTGGTCCCGACCAATCCATCCCGTCCAGCTTGTTCCGACCAGTTCCTCTAGGTCTTAAATCCGACCTAAACCATCCAAGTGAGAGGAACGTCCTATTGACCAAAAAGTGGCTTAGCTTTGATTAAACTTCAAACTATAACACAATAGCCACTTCATGAACATAACGTGGACATATACTAAAAGTTCATAAAGAGTTTTGGTCAAAGGATATGAATAAGATATATAGTGGACAAGAACATAGTCCGGATGGATTATGGATGATGTCATGATCCAGACAGATCATGGACATACAAAGACATTCATGGTCGAATTTATCTAAGAGAGATAAACCATATGATCCGAATGGACCATGAATATCATGAAAGCATTTTGTTGATGCAGGTTACCAGTCCGATCCACACAGTGCTAAGTCCCAAACCGGCTATGTTTTCACATATGGAGGCACGACCATTTCATGGAGATCAGTCAAGCAGACTATATCAGCCACATCATCCAATCACTCGGATATATTGGCGATCCATGAAGCAAGCGGAGAGTGTGTCTGGTTGAAACTCATGACACACCATATTCGGACAGCATGTGGGATCACGGATGGTAAAGACGAGCCGACCGTTCTTTACGAAGACAATACGGCCTGCATAGCTCAGCTCAAAGATGGTTACATCAAGGGTGACAAGACTAAGCATGTTCTCCCCAAGTTCTTCTTCACCAACGATCTTCAGAAAGAAGGAGAGGTCAAGGTCCTCTAAGTCAGATCTAGCGAGAACTCAGCCGACCTCTTCACTTAGGCATTACCAACATGCACGCTCAGGAAGCTTATGCAGCAGATTGGTATGCGATCACTGAGAAGCCTTCAGTGATATTCACTTCAGGGGAAGTAATGCGGCTGTACTCTTTTTCCTATCCATGGCTTCCCGTTTTTACCACATTGGGTTTTTGGGTTTACCATGGAAAGGTTTTAACGAGGCAGTATTCCAAACGCATTACAAACTCTAGACGGTTATGGCATTACAATCTCGGTTTTTAACGAGATAGCATCTTACACGCATAATGGACATCAAGGGGAAGTGTTATGAATATTGTGTGATGTCTATTATGGAATGTTCTAGATTTACTTGATTCCTAAGTTTACTTGCTCACCAAGTTCTACTTGGTCTCCAAGCTATTGTATACCTATATAAAGGATACATTACTCAATGAATAAGACACACAAATTCCTCTCTTCTCTTCTCTTCTCTTCTTTATTTACAACATTTATTTGTTTATTGTCTTGGGCAGTCTTGTTTTTATTTTATGAGTCAATTAACTAACAAATTCTAAAGAGAATTTGCGATGCATGGACAAGAATAATAGCGAAATTTGTAAAATAAGATAGCTTATGGTTCGCCTACAATATTCTATTCTACATTTTTTTTATTAATACAAACATATCCTTATAGCTGTGAGATTACTAAATTTACTCTACCTTAACTTTTTTTTCTCTATATCATATTTTAATTAGAGGTCGCTTCGTTCTATGGGATGAGTTTACAGTAAAATTATTTTATATTAAAATATATTTTAATATTATAAAATATTTGAAATTTTATTTTATACTGAAAATATTAAATGTAATCTGTTTTAATTCTAAAATTATATAATATATTTCACTAAATTTGATTGGTTTGAGTTGGCAAAATTACTAACAACTTTTTTTGTCAGAGAACATAATTTCTTTTCTCATATTTACACGTGAATAGACGCATACAGATTGTAAATCAAACTGGCAACATAAAACTATTAAATTAAAAAATTAAGGAAAATGTAATTATTTATATTTTCTATTTATTTCTAATTGATATAATTGAAGAAATTCTAAAGTAAAAATAACTAATATTTTTATTTCTAAGAGTATCAAATTTTAATATTACATTTTTTACGATAATAAATTAATACACCTACCTCCAAGCTAAATCAATTAAAAACAAATGTAATGAGTTAAAAATATAAAAATTATATTTTAAAGTAATATATAAATAGTTTCAATAACGTCATAAATAACAATTAGTATATATTATGTAACAACAAATGATGTTTTTATAATTGTGGAAACCGAAATTCATACCGTCGATTTTCGTAAAATAAAGAAAGCTAAGAAAACCTAACTATTCCAGAGGTCGCGGATTTCTTCTAAACCACACGCTAACCATTTAGAATATGCAAACAAACGAAATAATAAATCGATAAAAATGACAAGAGAGCAAAAAGATCTTATTTTGAATTTGCGTGATGAGCGTTACAATAGGTAAAGCCTCGGTCGTAAGAGCTGTTTGACGAATTCCCTAGTTCTAACCACCCGTCCTGAATCACTCGCATCCCGCGGATTCCAAATTTTTTTTGTCGAAAACTTCGACCCCCACAACCCGGAAACAGATAAATTTATACATGTACCCGCTCCACTTAATTTTGCGGATAACCCGCATGACCCACATGTTATATATATATATATATATATATATATTTAAAAATATTTATTTAATTTAATTTTTAAAAATATATATAAATAATATATTTATAATTAAAATTTTAAATATTTTAAATAATTTAGTTATTGTTTTTTAAAATTCACGTATTTTTTAAAAAAATATATATCTTTTTACAAAAAATCAATTAAAAGAAATTTTTTTTTTTTTTGCGAATTGACAGGTACCCACGATTCATAATCCACCGGTCAATGCCCGCCTCGCATAAAGTACTCATAATTCGCATCCGCACCTGCGAATAGATTTTTTCAAACTGTTCGGCCGCATCCGTCCTGCACGGATCAAACCGGGGACTCAAATTCCCAGGTACAAGAGGTTTCACTCTCCCATTTCTTCTTCCGTCTCTCGTTTGATTCCTTTTCCTTTTCCACAACACAATAAATGATAAAGTTATTACAAAAGGTTATTAGAAATAATAAAGTACTACAAGAAATAATGAAGTTATTACAAAAGGTTAGCTCAAAAAAAAGTTATTTATTACAAGAAACTCTCAGTTATCTATTCAGTATATTTGCAATTGGTTTATGTTATGCGACTCTCTCCTGATTTCTCTCTGACCTCTCTCTAGGTTCTCTTCCGTGAAAAGTAGTTTCCGGCCGACGGTGTGCTACCACAGCCACCGTCGATCCGGCTTCTTGGTTTTTTCTCTCGCTTTCCTTTGTGCTTTAGTATAGTTTATTCTCTCGGTTTTTCTAGTGTTTTAACTCTGTTTCCGGCGCCGTACCATTTTCTCGGTGGACGGCCGGCTCAAGTCTCCGTCGTTGCATCTCTCCGACTAGGGTGAACGGTCAGCTTTTGGTTTCCGCATCGAACGATCTTTGCATTTTGGTGGCGGTTCTGGTGGAAGTTTTATGGTGGTCCGATGATGTCTCGGTGGCGGTTTGTGGCTTCGCTTCCGATTGAGTTCTCGAAGGACTTATGGGATCTATCAGTAAAAGTAGCGAGGGGAAGAACCCGAAGAAGCTCTCCGGTGGAAAGAGTCCAGGCGGTAGAGTAGAAGTAGAAAGGATTGGGAATCCTTTTCTGGCGGTTGTATGATGATCCGGTGAAGCGGTGGTTTGCTTTTTCCGGTGTGGAAACCTGGTCGGTGAAGGCGTAGCGGATTGGTGACGCGTGTGCCTCGCTGAGCGAGATGTAAACATGTGTACCCCGCACACTTCATTGCAGATGTGTGCATCTGACGCATTTGTCTAGGGATGGGTCGTGTTTAGATCAGGCCATTGTTGAGCCTTTTTGGTTTTTTCTTGTATGGTTGTATGTGGACAATCTCGTTTGAGCTTGTATTTGAGCTGTTTGCCTTATGAATAATATAATATCTTGAGGGAAAAAAAAAATTACAAGAAACTCTTATTACAAAAGGTTTCACTCTCCCATTTTTTCTTCGTCAGCACTTATAATATACAAATACATACAAATACAAATATATAAATACTACCTCACCTTATATACAACAAAGACAAAGTCCGAAACAGCTCCCAGACTCTTTTTCTCTCGTTCATTTTCTCTAATTTGTAGAAGAAAGAAACTGTCGCACAAAAAAAGTAGAAGAAAGAAACTCGCCGAGCTTCGCAAACAGCCACGGCCTAATCAGTTTCCACGTTTGCTGCAATCAGATAATCTAGGGTTTTTCTCTCACACGATCGAAGGTATTTTTCTTCTTCGATTTTTGGATAGGATTTGATTATATCCAGAGTCCTGATGATTGTATAATCGTTTGAATTCGCAGTTATATCGAACGATTCAGGTTGTTTGTGTATATAAATTTGTGTGAGAAGAGGATTTCACTTACTGCTCTATCTGAGTCTTCATCGTTCTTCGACTTTGTCCCTGGGCGGAGGAAGCAAGCCCTGGAGAGTCGCAGCTCCGTCTTACGGTTAAGCAGGTGTTTCTGCAGTCTGTGGTTGTGTTGTATCTCCGCCGCTCGTTAACCCGGGAGATGGAGACCGACTCGCCTGTTTGTGGTTCTTTTCTTTCCAGCTCACATGATTTCCTCCTCGAGGTATTGTTTTAGCATTTGCAGAGTCATATATAGAGTTTGCGGTTGCTTTGTTTCACTGTACTGTGATTATTTCTTGTAGAGGCTTGCCTTTGTTGGGGTTCCTAAAGAATGCTGCTCCAAACATGGCCTTGTGGAGTTCGTTAGAGCTAATCCGGCCAAAATTTCAGAGATTGTCTCTGCTCTGTTACCTACAGATGAAGATGTCAAAGCTTGTTTGAAGGAAACGAGGTTCAGGGAGGCCATGAATTGGCTACAGTGGTTGATGTTCCAGGGTGACCCTGGTGTTTCCTTGAATAATCTTGCTGAATTGAATGTTGATCAACGAGGTGTTTGTGGCTCTGTCTTCGGATACAAGGATATAGCATACCACTGTAGGACATGCGAGAACGATCCGAGTTGTGGAATCTGTGTTCCTTGTTTCGAGAATGGGGATCACAAACTCCACAATTATTCAATCATCTACACGCAAGGTGGTTGCTGTGATTGTGGGGATGAGACAGCATGGAAACGGGAGGGTTTCTGTTCCAAGCATAAAGGTTCTGAACAGATTCAGCCCCTTCCTGAAAACCTAGCAAACTCGGTTGGGCATGTACTTGATGCCCTTTTTGTTTGTTGGAATGACAAGCTCTTATCTGCAGAGACTATTGTTCAGAAAGATGCTAGATCCAACGATGCTATTGTAGTACCCCAAAAGATGTCAAACGAGTTGACATTTGTAGTGGTTGAAATGCTTCTGGAATTTTGTCAGTCCACTGATAGTTTGCTAAGTTTCGTTTCTAGAAGGATTATCTCTTCAAGTGGTCTATTGAATTATCTCGTAAAGGCTGAGAGGTTCTTGGACCAAGATGTAACCAAGAAACTACATGACTTGTTCCTCAAATTGATAGCAGATCCAGTCTTTAAGTCGGGATTTGCAAAAGCATTTGCGAGTTACTATCCAGTTGTGATAAGTGAAGCGATTAAGCAGGGCACTGATTATGCATCCAAGAAATATCCACTACTGTCTACATTTTCTATACAAATCCTCACGGTGCCGACTCTAACACCATTTCTGGTGAAGGAAATGAATTTTCTAGCTATGCTTTTGGGATGCCTCAATGATATCTTTGTTTCTTGTTTGGGAGAGGATGGTGTTCTACAGGTAAACACATAGCTTCGTTTCTCATTTGTTTGGTATAATGACACTTTCAGCTCACTATTGTGTTATGTTACTTTAACGATGATGAGTTTTTTTCCGGTTGATTGTGTTGGCGGTGAGATATATTTTGACGGTTTTCATTTGTAGGATACAAAGTGGGAGCGGTTGTATAAGATAAGCAGACGTGTCTTTGCAGACTTGACACTTGTTATGAGCCATGATGTAGTTTCGAAGTATGCAACACATGAACATCGGGAGTTATTAAGAACATGGTTGATATTCATGACCTTTACGCAAGGAATGAATCCTATAAAAAGAGAGACTGGAATCCATATTGAAGACGAAAATGAGGATACGTATTCATTCCTTATTTTGGATCGCTCAATAACTGATGTTCACTCTCTGTTGGTCACTATTACATATTCTGCTGCCACTGATGAAGTAATAGAAAATGAGAGAACCACCAAGGCAGGACTTAACAAGTGTGACGGAGATGGAGACAGGTATGCAAAAGTTGGGAGATTTTCTCATGAAGATTCGGTATGTACTGCAATGGTAAGAAGCAGCTCCTTTGATAGCTCGATAGTCTCTGAAGTCAACAAAATTGATCCCTTCCGTGCGCGGCTTCATTCTTCTGCCATATTGTTGACACGCGAGTGTTTGAAAGTTCTGGAGACATGCTTAGAAGATGATGAAGGTATATCAAAATTTCTTTGCAAGTTGTTTTCTCCTAACGGCAGAAGCATCCCTGGCAGCACGATGTCATGGCCAAAGAGAGATTTTTTAAAGGTTGAAATTGGAAGAAGTGTATCCATTAGCCTTGCCAGTTCTAGCAGAGATCCGAGTACTGGCTTATCACCTCTATTCGGCGATATACAAACAAATCTTAGCTTGGATAATGTTGACAGATCGAATGTGGAGGTTCAGACAGATGTTAAGGCTTACTGTAGGAGAGTATCTTGCATCTCTTCCAATCCGAATGCATCTGGAGTACATATACTTGGTCTGTGTGATTGGCCCGATATCCACTACGATGTGAGCTCTCAACCCATATCAGTTTATCTGCCGTTACACCGGTTACTATCTTTGCTCTTACAAAAAGCATTAGAGAGGTGTTATGGAGAATCGGCATTGCACCGTGGAGATAATGTTAGTCACGAGATCTCACAGGCCGACTTCTTCAGCTATGTGATAGGAGATTTCCATCCTTATGGATTTTCTGCACTTGTTATGGAGCATGTGCTTCGGGTTAGGGTATTCTGTGCCCAAGTTATTGCTGGAATGTGGAAGAAGAATGGGAATTCTGCGGTAGTAACTTGTGACTGGTATGTGAAAGAGTACTATTGTTATCATGAAGCGCTGTAGTTCATCACTCACTCTCATGTTTTACATATTAGTTGTTCTCATTTACAGGTCAGAACAGGCACTTGAGCTTGATCTATTTCTTCTGCAGTGTTGTGGTGCGTTGGCTCCCGCAGATTCTTATGTTAATAAACTTCTTGACCGATTTGGGCTCTCGAGCTATCTTTCACTAAACCCCGATATGAGAAATGAGTATGTACTATTGTCCTCCTACGCTAATCGGTCTCACTACATGGTTAAAAAGTTCTGCTAAATGAAACTGTCAAGTTATCTCGTTCAGTATGATTCTCTTCATTTAATAGAAGCATGTTGTCTCTAATTATTGAAGTAGGACAAACGTATTGTCTCTAATTAATTGTATTTCTCTGGCTGGTATTTATTTATTGCTAGATGGTTGGTTAGTCAAAACGACTCTCATGTATCTAAAGAGTACTGTTATTGGTCTTTCTTGCCTGATTTTGACACTATGCTATTTTTTTTTTGTAGCACTGACATTATTCTAATCATAAAATTATTTTCAGGTATGAAGCAGTTTTGGTCAAGCAAATGCTTGCTCTTCTGATACAAATTCTGCAAGAAAGGCGATTTTGTGGTCTTTCTACTGCTGAAAGTTTGAGAAGAGAGATCATCTT
The DNA here is from genome assembly GCA_019706035.1 of Raphanus raphanistrum subsp. raphanistrum. Lineage (NCBI taxonomy): Eukaryota > Viridiplantae > Streptophyta > Magnoliopsida > Brassicales > Brassicaceae > Raphanus > Raphanus raphanistrum. Next base: position 33,824,893 of record CM033984.1, read on the forward strand.
CAAGTTAGCCACCGGAGATTTCGTTCATAGTCAATTGGTCCAATGTTTACCCCGTGACCTATCCAAGTCGGATGAGCTCCAGGAGGTCTTAGACAACGTTTCAGTATATAGTAATCCGTCGGGCATGAACCAGGCAATGATTCAAACCATATGCTGGCCTCACCCTTAAGTTGACACGCAATGTAAAACTCACTTGATGTTAGTTCTTTGGCAGGGAAAGTATTCACTACGGTCATCATGTTGGAAGGAATTGGATCTCTACCACCCTCGTTGGCATTCGAGAGAGTTGCAATCTGCAGAAGAAAGATTTTCACGCTATTGTGGAGTGTCTGCGGTGACCACTCAGCTTCCTAGGTGGAGAATGATCTATCCGCCTCTAAAGGGACTTTCTAGAATAGGCACTTGCAGAGCTACATTTCAAATCATTTGCTCTGTTTTATACTACGCTCTACAGAGTGGTATATCTGTTAAATCACGCGCTAAAGATGGCGTTCTCATAAGTGCATTGCACTTACTCTCGTTATCATTGGATATTTGCACTCAGCAAAAGGGATCTAATATTCAGGCTTGTTGCGTAGATGATTCAATTCCGATTCTCGAACTTGCTGGTCTAGAAATAATTGGTAAAAATCAGGCGACTGGAAAAGAAAGTTTGTTGTCTCTTCTTGTTTCATTAATGAGGACCTGTAAAGAAGATGGCCTCTGTCAATTTCCAGACGCAGGCAGTTGTAATATTTCATCCTGGATTGGAAACTTGCTGAAGAAGTTCAGTGCAATTGATTCTGTTTGTATGAACGTATTGCAAAGTCTTGCCCCGGAGGTGGTCGGTCACTCTGGCTTTGATAAAGCCACATCAGGCTCTTCTTCTGATGACAAACGCAAGGCTAAAGCTAGAGAGAGGCAGACTGCTATTCTGGTAAGATTTTTAAGTTTTTTATTAACAGGAAGCTTGCAGGTAGTAATATATTTTTATTTTTTTGGTTTAATACAGCGTAGATCGTTTAAATATATATTATTTAACATGTTATCTACAGTAATAATTGAATAGATCCAGGATAGTTAGTTATGGTTATTCTAACTTGGATGCAGGCAAAAATGAAAGCTGAACAGTCAAAATTTTTGTCTACCTTGAGTTCCAGCATGGATGATGATGATCCAAGATCTGAAACTGAAACAAGTGATTCCGTAATGGCACATGATTCAGAAATTGCTATTCGTGAAGTTTGCTTCTTCTGCCGGGACCCAGATCCCAAAAACCCGGTTTCTTTCTTGATTTTTCTCCAGGTTAGTAGCATGGATGATGCTATTATTTTTTTATATTAAATGTCAAATAACGTATACTCTGAGGAAGTTTTGTCTTGTATCATTCTAAATAATTTATTTTCCTACCTGCAGAAATCTAAACTTTTGAGTTTTGCGGATAGAGGCCCTCTATCTTGGGATCAATGTCAACAATCTGAAAAGAAGATACCGATGGATGGAGGTCCTGATCTCCAGAGAATAAATGTTTCCTCAGATAGTTTAAGAATGATTCCTCAGGTGCTGCAATTGTCAGATGATGCAACCTCCGAGTCTGCTACAGATTCTGTGCTTCAGGCTTTAACAGCCCGACTTATAGGGAATGGTCAGAAGGAGAAGAGGTCTAGCGATGGGAGGGGAAAAGATGAAGCTAACTTGGAATCACTGGAGATAGCAATGTATCAAGCTGTTCGCGAAAAAATTGAAAACATGATAAATCGAAGCCTTACACATGTAAATCATCGACAGCCTGATTCTGAAAGTAGTTCGGAGCGAAGCTCCGTTGGTGGTCTGTCTACTTTGCATCGATTTTCAGATATTCAATCAAAAGAGACCTCCAGATATCTGGATATCAGTTCAGATGGGGTTCATCCTGCCGACTGTGATGGGGTTTATCTTTCATCATGTGGACATGCTGTGCATCAAAGCTGTCTTGAACGATATATAAGCTCGTTAAAGGAAAGGTGAGCCATGGTGAACCCTTTTTCATTCATTTTGATATCTCTGTCCCACCTGTTACTTGCTTGATTTACAGTTGTGATGTTAATATTGCATTTAAAAGCTCTTTTTTTGGTTTGGATGATGTAGGTCTGTCTTAAGAAATGTTTTTGAAGGTGCACATATTGTGGATTTAGTACAGGTATTTATATGACCAGTTAGAGATATTTCTTGGGCTTTAATGTACTCCGTCTGAAGCTTAATCATTGTTTCTTCTTTTAGGGAGAATTTCTCTGTCCTGCATGCCGCCGACTAGCTAATTCTGTGTTGCCTGCATGTCCTGGAGATTTATGTTCCGTCTCTAAGCTACAAGAAAGTTCGCATGCTAAGTTAGGTACATCAGATGAAGAGATGCCTTCTCTTTGGCTCTCTGAAGCGTTGTGTCTACTACAGTCTGCTGCTGACGTGATCGAAGATGGTGATAGTCTTAAAACAATATCTCTGCAGGGAGATGAGCCAAGAAGGGAAGATCTTCAATCTGTCTCCAACAAGCTCTGGAATTTCTATTTTTCTAAGAGACCGGAAAAACCTCCGGAGCTACCACAGTCGATCATCATGTGGGACACCCTTAAGTACTCTCTAATTTCAGTGGAAATTGTTACTCGTTGTGTAAAGAATTCAATACGTCCTGTTTATTGTATCGACTCCTTGTATGAAGAGCTTAAAACCTCTAAGGGAATTGCTTTGTCACTCTTATTACGAGTGGTACAGAGCACCCGAACAAAGCATGCTTTACATGTTCATCAGAGATTTATGGGTATGAAGCATCTTACGGAGTCTATATGCTCTGGAATTTCAAGTAGTTCTTCAAGCAGCATATTTGGAAGTGAAGGTACTTTTTTTTTCCAGTTCTGATAAAGAATCAATTATATCGCATTGTCTGTCTACATGGCCTCAACATACTTTAAACTGACATTAGTTGGGATTAGTATTACTCTCTCTACAATTACCAAATTAACTATCAAAAAGTTAGTTGCTAACTCTAGATGATATTTCTTGATAAATCTGAGAATTTTCAGTTTCGTGGAAGAATAAAAACCTACTCTTGTGTCAAACATCTGATCCAGTTCTTTCCCATGACCCATTTTCATCATTGATGTGGGCTCTCTTTTGTCTCCCATCTCCTTTTATAACATGCGAGGAATCTCTATTATCACTTGTGCATATTTTCTACGGTGTCTCTGTGATTCAGGTATGGCACATTGTTCTGTGTGTAAGACTAGTTTTTCCTTTTTAAGACTCATTTTTCCTAATCATGTTCTCTTCGATGCAGACTGTAATTACCTATTGTGCAAGTCGCCTGTGTTACACAAGTGAGTTAGATTTCAAGGAAAATCTGCTTAGCAACATCTCCATAACTTTGAGAGAATCAGGTGGTTTGGAGTATTTCAGGTCTAACAATATGGATTTATCATGTGATATTAGAGAGACGATCGGTAAATATAGTCTTCCATTTTTGAGGAGATGTGCGTTGTTGTGGAGGCTACTGAAAACTACGCCTGGAAAATTTCATGAAGAGGTACATATGTTTGATGTGCCATCTAACTCCAACAGTGACTACATGGATTTCATGAATAGTCCTCAATCTGAATTGAATCATGTACATGATTTGGAGAAAATGTTCAAGATTCCCTCCATTGATACCATTATCAATGATGAACTTCTCTATTCTTCATCGAAAACATGGCTTCGACATTTCCAGATGGAATACAGAGTTAACAGAGTTAAAGGACCCCTTTGCATGACCCCTGTAGTTCCTTTCCAGCTTATGAAATTACCCAGTTTATACCAGGACTTATTGCAAAGGTTTGCAGCAGGTCTCTCTCTGGTTTTGTACGAATTTATTTCCCTTAACTTCTCTAATCAAGAAAGCATATTGTATTTATTATTATTATTAGGTATATCAGAAAACCTTGCAGCAACTGCACGAAAGTTATCCAAGAACCTGCATTATGTCTTCTCTGTGGAAGATTGTGTTCTATCGGGAGACCTTGTTGCAGGTATTTGCTTCACTTTCAATAGTCTTAAAATATCGTAGTTATTGTTTTTATAAACTGTTTAAATGCGTTCCCAACATATTTTTACAGAGAAAGTGGTTGTCAGACTCATGCAGTCACATGTGGTGCTGGTACTGGTGTATATCTTCTGCTACAAGTATAGCTTCTCTTGTGACAATACATTGCTTGTGTATTTTGTACTTTTACATCATTATTGGGGTTTAAAATTAATTGTAACCATTCTTCATTTTTTCAAAAGCGGACCAACATTTTGCTACAAAGATTTGCAAGACAATCACCTTGGCAATCTCCTTATTTGGATAAATTTGGAGAAGAGGTAGGCCTTGGATAAGTTTGATCGGTATGACATTGTTGATTCAGATGTTTGCATGCTAAGGTTATTGATTGATTTTTTTGTTTCCAGGATATCGAAATGGCCAGAGGAAAGCCACTATACCTGAATGAAGAACGCTATAGTGCATTAACATACATGGTCAGTAAATGTTTGACTCACCAATCTGTGAATCAATAGGTAGAACCAAGTTTTTATGGATGGTAATATATAAGTGTTCTGCTTTGTTGTCAGGTTGGATCTCATGGACTCGATCACAGCTAAGTTCTCAACCAAACCACAATCGGAGCCTTCTTTTCTCAGGGATTGTTCTGTTTGTAGATTATATGTTGCTTTTAAATCATATCAGTTAAGATCCTGAAGATTTGACAGATTTTCTGATGATTTGCGGTATTTTATTTTAATTAGACTTCGTCACGTTGTTTGGTTTTTTTTTTATTTGTGGAAATGAACATCATCATGTTTGTAAATAAAATTATTTTCTTTGCGATAAAATTGCTTCATTTGTTCAAAAATGCTAGAGAAATCTTCAAATTTTCGTAATTGATCACAGTACGAAGACAATGATCACAGCCTTCCATTGTGTGTAAACAAAGTTCAAAACAAGTCTGATGAGGAGCTCTTTTTGACATAGCTTGGTGACTTGGAGCTGATTGGTTTCTTGAGAAGCCAGCTTCTGTCTCAACAACGACTCTTTAGTTGTTATCTCCAGAAAACACTTGCTTTGAGGAGCTTGTGTATTGTAAGTTGTGCGTTTTTTCATTAGAGACGTGGCTTGATCTTGATTGTGTACTGAGCAAGAAAGAAACAAGAAACCTTAATAGTTCTGATTGAAACTTCGATACACAAACCCCATAACACTTTTAAATCATACACAGTCACACTGATAAAACTTGTACGAGATATCTTATGACCAATCCATAAAAGATGAAAAAAACAGGACTTGCATCAACAGCCAAACAGGCGGCGAAATCAGCCATTTATTACATATATCACCAAACATCATAACATAACACATTAGGTTTTGCTGCAGATACTTAGGGTTTTGGAGTTTAATGATGTGTGAAACGAAATTTGCACTGTCGATATAGTTAATGGAGGAAACCCAAGATTCTCGAATTTTCTTGAGGATCCGGATTATCTGAGAAAACATACAAATATGAAAAAGAAAAAAATAACAAAATAACTATAGTAAATTGCACAGGGACGTTTCATTAAACAAGATGATTTGATATACAGAGAGTTTCACCGAAAACGGTATGAACCGGAAATTGTTAACACGGAGAATCGCAGAACAAAAGCAGAAAAACGTTCTAAGTACATAATTCCCTAGTCAAACTGTCTAATTTCTAAGTTCTCCTAAACTAACCGAAATCTCATAGGTCTAATTTGGATCTCGGCGCTCTTTGCTTTAGCTCCCTTTATTGAGCTCACTCAAATTACACTAAGCAGTGAATTACTCTTTTAAATAAGATGTTCAATTGTAGTACTTAGGGATCGAATCCACAGGGACTCTAGGACTACACAATAGATTTGCAGTTTTCGAAATAAAGCTAGATTAATTGGTTTTAACAATAAATATCAAGGTGAACAAGGTAGTTGTTCAGATGATTGAGTTTAGGTTTTCAAGTGAATTAGGAAGAAGATAGATTCAAGTATATTCTCAGGTATGAAGGATAAACTATCTTATTCAGTTATCAGGGGTTTATAAATGTTAATGTTCTTGAGCTTAAACTTAGGATATGATCTATCAACTTTTGTTGTTTAGATTATCTAATGTCTGAATCTTCAGATCTCAACTTTCGTTTGTTGATCTGAAGAAAATGTCGATCGATGTTCTTAAATGAATGTTGATCAATACACCTTTCAAAACACCAATCGATACACCTATCGGCCTATTGATCGATGCCTCTTCTAGCAAGCCTTAGCGAACAAGTTCAATATGCTCTCTAATGTCCTAGACCAACTTCTGTTTGCATCTAGTTAATTAGATCATCCTAGTTCAGTTTCAGGTAATAAACCAAGCTTCCGCTTCCGGCATCAATCCTATGACCTAAGTTTAAGGTGATCAATCTTAAGATTTAACAATAAGCACAACTAGAATGAAGAACTATTTAAGACACCCTAACAAAAATTTCATGATTAGCAACACATACATCAACCTTTGAATAACCCTAAATCTAACAATAGAACTACTCAGACATATTCATAATAAACATGGTATGAGGGTCTAAATAATGCTTTAAATAAATAGTAGGTGCAATAGGTAAACAAAGTAAACAAGAGAAACAAGGGAGTTCAAGATCTTTTCTGTTTGAAGTTCAGATCTCTCTCCAATCCTAAGCTCTTGCTTCCAAGATATCAAGTCTTCTCCTCCAACTAGGTCTCTCTTCAAAAAGGTCTCTAACCAATTTTGCTTCTAAAATGATACAAAATCCTAATAATATAGCCTAACAGAAGGCCACATACTTAGGATGTAATAATAGGAACTTTGGTTAAAACTTGTAATTCTTCTAATCGTCATTAGTCGCGGAGGGCTCTTTGTCGACCGATGTTGTTGATGGATAATCGATCAATGCTTGTGCTTCTCTAGTGATCAATACTGATAATGAATAACCGGTCGATGCTTCCTCCAATGAGTATCTAGATCTGTAATATAACTGAAAAGATTTCAAAGTGCATATAAAAGACTTTGAAAACATATATAAATCATAGGTAAAATAGGATAAAAGATATAGTATATCAACTCAAGCAAGTATTTGAACTAACAGGTAGTCTTTTCCTCCATTTTCTCTCTTCTCTGAATCCATTTTATTTCAATTCTAACGAGCAATGATGCTGATACAGGCCATCTTGTTCATCTTTATGGATTAAAAACTTTATCTATTTTTGATAAAGTGTAGGCGAATAATGGGATCACAGGAAACACTCCTACACCTCACTTTTCAACAATGTATGATAATTCCCTTCTGAATTAGAATAATGGGGTCAAAGGTAACTTACCTATTCCTCTGCATCTTTCAGGAAATCATTTCAATCTTTTTATTTAATACTTATGGATGCTGAAGAGGGGTGAAAGAAGAGTCAGAAACAAACAGACTTTTCCTTCCAAACTTGCAGGAGAACTCCGATTCAATGTATACCAAGGCCCGAAACAAACAAATAAAGTAGATTAAGGTTGAAGGTTAGCTTTGGTTTCTTGAGACATTCTCAGCAAGTGTGGATGTTAGCATTACGCGATACACTGCAGTGTTTCTATCTACTACATTCTACATTTAGTAAATCTAGATTGTGGAAGAGAATGGTTAGAGTAGCAATTAAATTGCATTTGATCATAATCCCTACTTGGATAAAATTTCTTGAAAATATTTTATTAAATAATAATAGTAGTAATAATGATATATAGTAATAAAGACAATGCAAATATAAATATATATATAACTAATTTCAAATATCTCCAACCATGAGTTTTAAAAAAAGTATTTTGTCATCTAAATTAATAAAATAATAAAAAGATGAGAGAGAAGAGAGTGAGGTCCATCTTCAAGTTTTCTAGAACCTTGGCACTTTTTTATTGGTTTATGATGGTTAGAAAAAGTAAAAATGTTAATGAACTATCAAAAATATATTTCTTTTTAACCTTTTTAAGAAACTAAATGGAATTCACCCTTTGGAAGTGCTCTTCCAAGAGAGGTCTCTAGAAAAGTTTTTTTATCATTTAACAAAAATCAAAAATAATAAAATTAGGAAAGAGAATAGCTAAAAGTTCTAATCTTCCAGATTTTAGAAAACAGTTCTTATATTTAAAGGGCAAACGTCAATTCGTGAGAAAAAAAATAGTGATTTTACAGCTTTAAGAAAATAAAAATAACCAATTAAATATAATTTAATTTTTTTTTTTTAAGAAACTTTAGTGGTCTCACACCGTTGAAGTTGTTATGGTGGTTAATCAACACCTATTTAATTAATAACACGTTTTTAATTAGAGAGATTTACCATTTGAGTCACTTTATGACTTTCAATATCAGCATAAGTCACTTATGTATACTAAGACACTTTTTTAGTGGCTAATGTCAAAAATATCCTAAAAACACTAACTAAATGGTTTCAATTTCTTTTGGTCTTTAGGTTCAGTTGCGATTTGAAATTCAAAATCCCAGCGAGTGTGAAAAGTGTTTTATATTTTTTTTAGGGATTTCGGGGCTTAGTCCTAATCTTTGTCCTAGAGAAACGCAGAGGGGAGTAAAAGGCAAAAGTTTCTTCATCTCTTTTGATTTCCCGACTGAGCGAGATTAGGGTATCACCAAGTTGCAGACATGCGTAGGAGCGAGAGGCGAGCCGGTAAAGAGCGCTGTTCCGGTGAGATTTGCGGTTGTAGCAATTAATAGGGTTTCACTTGTTTTAAGATCTTGCATTCATTGTTTGCTGAGGCCGTTTAATTGAATTGCAGAGATGAGGAGCCCCGGGGAAGTACCGGAATTGCAGAGAACGGCGACACGGAGGCGGCCGTGGAAAGAGCATTGTCTTGGTGAGTGTGTGGAAATTCAATTAGGGTTTCGGCGGCTATTTTGCGGCGGCCAGTTTTTTTCTGTTTACTGTGGTTATAAATTTGTTTTAATTTTACGATAGACTGTCGGTTCCTCTGGTACATTTAGACTGACGAAAATGTGGTTTTTTGTAGGGGAAAAAATGCCTGACAATGGGCCCGACGATAGATTAGCCCCGCGGTTGTTTGCGACGGACAGATACCCGAGCAAGAGTACACATGGTTGCAGAAAACCCTAAAAATCTGGGGAAGACGATGACATATTTACCAAAATGTCACTTACTAAAAATTAAAAAATAATAATGGTATTGTGATGTACATTTTCATGCCAGTACACATGGATAATAATATGTATGTACACTATTATATCATGGTATTGTACGACTAGTTGTGATGGTATGTAAAAAATATAATTGAATGTTTTGAAATGTAAATGTTGTGTTGAATTGTACCTCTTGGAGGCAGCGATGCAGGATGAAGTATAGTGTGTGTTTACTAATTGGTGTATACACCTTTTTTATGTCCGAATGTACACCAATCTCACCGTGTACAAGCACCTGATTGTTTTGTCATCGAATATATGTATATATTGTTATCATGGATAAACCCAAGTTTCTTACGTCTTGGATTGTGCACATGTGTACAATCATGTATATGTACAATTAAGGATGTGTATATATGTGATGTGTACATAATACTAGATGAATGTTTTGACATGTACATGATGTGTTTGTTGATGTAGGAAGCATGAGCTGGTAATGCAGGAATATAACAAACGAAGAAGTTGTGTGCTTCTAGCTCGAATTTAAATATGTTTGAAATATGTTTTTATTTGTGTGCTATAAAGAAAGGGTGACATATGTATAGTTGTACACAAGATCGGGTGTACACATGGATGTGTTCGATTTTGTTGTACACATTTCATTAATGATGGAAAATTACGAAAATAACTTTGTCTTCTTCCTTGGTCACTGTCGACCACAAACCCTAATCACCACTTCTCTCACCTATTTTCACGATTCTTTACATCCTCCACTTGTTTTTTGATGTATTTTGTCCAGATCAGATAGATTTCAATCATAATTCATAGTTTTATATTTAAAATTTCGAACGATTTTTTTTTCCTTTTTTCTGATCTGTTGAATGTTTTGTTCAAAATACCATGGCTCAGTGCCACTTTCTTGATGACGCCGTCCAAATCCTGTGTATCATGACGTCCAACGACTAGACATCACATCGATCTGTAGGAAAAGAATTAAAAATATAATTTGTGTTTCAGGATGATGAATGACGACGGTGAATCTGGCTGAGGGAGAGGTGAAAAAGATGAATTTCTGACGGTGAAGATGAGTGGGAAGAGGTGAAATGTCTGAGACAATCTGGGCCGTCCGTAATAAGAAGTACAATATTAGATCTAACGGTGTGGATTGGAGACAGATATATGTCTTGTTCAGATCTGTAACATTTAATCTGGGTCGTCCATGTTTTTATAGATCTATGGCTGTGAATAAAGCCCGCCAATTAATCAGTTTAGTTAAAGAGATTCATGGGTAAAAGTAAACTAGAAAAGTTTCTTCCTCTTTCTTTCTAACGAGTCTTTAAGAAAAAGTGCTCTTGTATAAACAAGTGATTTATTCTGATATTCATAAGTAGAAAAGTGATTCTGAGTGTAAATTTTTCTTTTAATTAATAGATCTTATTATGATAGGAAATGAAAATCAAGAATTTAAACTTACGGTGAATTGTTCTTGAAGAAACTTGATGTACTCTAGCTTCATTGAGAACAGAAGGCGTATCTGTCTCTAAATAAATTAAATGTAATTTTTGAAGTTTGGAGAGAAATAGTATATCAAAATCGAATAGATCCGTATAATTTAATTACCTTTCCAAATGGTGAAACCAGTTGCTGCAGCGCAGTAATTCAATCACGAGTTTTTTACTCTCTAAGACACATTTAGTCTTTCATATTAAACATTGTGACACTTTTCCCATGTGACACACTTCTTCCTATTGCAATGTCACACATACCCTTATGTTTGAGTTAACCAATTTTCTCTTTTCCCAACTTAAGTTAAACCACATAACACGTGTTTTGTTTTGTAAGAATTGAAGAAAAAAACATGGAAAATAGGTCACCTTCTCTAATCCCACTTTTCGAAATAGATCTGAAACGAAACCAACTTCGAAAACCTAATTTCTCTCCTCCTCGCTCTCTCCGCCTCACCCTCTCCGCCTTTCATTCATCTCAGTCTTCTTACTCGAAACCCCTATTTTCTCTCCTCCTCTTTCTCTCCGCCTCACCCACTCCACCTTTCATTCATCTCTGTCGTCTTAATCGGAAACCGCCGTGAATCATAGGAAACCGAATAACAAGACGAAAGCGCACATTCCCGACGACGAGACGCGTCCCACAAACGAATCTAGAGGTATTATAAATTAACCGTACATCTCCTTTACCTTACTAGATTCCGTTTTTTATCAGATTCGAGTGTTTCTTCTCAGTGTATTCGTTTCTATTTTAAGATGGATTCGAGTTTTTTTGTTCACTGATAATACTAACCAGCGATTTTGTCTGCAACAGACAGCTGTCTCCCTCCCCGACTTTTCGCGACAGACAGGTTCCCCACCAAGCGACTCAATATTCACTCCTCCCCAGACCTCCTGTCGTTTATTCGCAACGTTCTGCGAGGTACTCCGGAGTTTGAAACCATCCGTCAATCTTGTTTCGGAAAGCTCTTCGACCTCCCTGCTAGACAATGCCCAGTCTCGTGTAATCTGATTCACTCGTTCCTGACTCGACAGCTTTTGCCTACCCAAGAATACCCTCTGGTCTGAATTTGGTGGGCAACCTTTCCATTATGGGCTCGAAGAATTTGGTACCGTAACAGGACTCTCGTGTGGGTCATTCCCCGAAGGATCTCAGACCAACACTAGTAAAGCGATTGTGGCAGGTAAAGACCGAGTATGGAAGCGACTGTTTGGGAGGAAAAAAATTGTCACGATTGCTGATTTATGTCGCATGCTGGACACCGAACAGAACATGACTGGGTGGAAGAAAATACGCATTGCTCTGATTATCATAATCGACGGCGTGGTCATTGCTCACAAACAAGAGGCGCGGCCTACTCCTTGTTATGTTAGGATGGTTGAAAACCTGAAAACTTTTTTGCCTTCCCTTGGGGTAGAGATTCTTTCCTAAAGACCATCACATGCATGAAACTGCCAAATTTCATCGGCAACAGGAAATGCGTAGATCTGGTGGGTACAGTTGTCAAGAAGCTCAAGCAGCATAACTTCAGGCTGCAAGGCTTCCCTCTATCACTTCAGTTGGTGGCATTTTGTGCAATCCCTAAGCTTCTGGATTATATACCAACTCCCTTGAACAATCTCACAGTCATGGACTTGGAAGAAGGTTGTCTAACACAGCACCCCTCATTCACTTCCATCGACATGCGACGCGTGAAATTTGACCATGATGTAAGTACATTTTCTATATTATGTGTGTATGATTTTACATACAAATAGAAACTAATATGTATATTTCACATCTCAGCTGGTAGTCACACCGATTATACCGATCGAGAGCCAGTCACAGCCAGGATGGGGAGTCTGGACCGACGATAAGAAGGAGGACACTGCTATCTATTTGGAACAACTGATAGCTGATGGTGTTACCTTCAACAAACAAACGTGGCATGGTGGTGTTACATTGGAGCCTCTCATCAAGAAGCCAAAGATCAGGGTTAAGAAAAAGTATGCTAATATCAAGCTGATAGTGCTCAAATTACCCAGTAGAGCTTACTCTCTCAAATAAGAGGTACAGCTGTAGTACTTAGGAATCGAATCACGAGGAGGTAGGGAACCAATTAAATATAATCTACTAATCAATCCTAGGTGAAGTTGGTTTTAATGATGGAAATAAAAATAGCAATTCCTAAAATGAGCAAGGTAGTTTCTCTAACTAACAATATGATGGATTGTTGAAATGTGATAAAGAGTGCTTTTATTCAGGAATGGAGATTATAATTTCTATAAATGCTTTAACAAGTTGCTTGCATGATACTATAGAACTCAGTCGCTTAACTCTCAGTGATGTCTCACTGGTTAAATAATCTAGATCTCTGGCCTCAACTGTCGTATGTTGACACAGAAAAAGAGTCGATCGACATCCTTTAGAGATATCGATCGATACACCTTTCGCTCGGCGATCGATTCACCTGTCGGGATATCGATCGACGGTTTCTAGATATGCCTAGGCGCGAGCCGAAAATGAACACTAGATCTCAAGGAGGGAGGTTAGCTCTTCTCCAAGGAACTACTAGTTCAAACAGATAATTCAAGATAATCAAATATCCTAGTGATCTATATTCTAGTTAGCTACTCTAGAACAAGCTTAGGGTGCAATCTATTTGATGAGTATCACAACTTAGCAATTATAGTTTGGGGCTAATCCCACAAACCTATTTAAACCCTAGATCTAACAAGTAGACTACTCAGACATAGCTAAGCAATTCATGACAATGGATAGATGAAAGAATTGCATAGATAGAATAAAGTAGAAATACAAAAGGAGATGAGAAATCTCTCCAATCTCTCAAAACAAGTAAAACTCTAGTCTCTCTCTCACACTCTCTGCTTAGACTCTTCAAAGCTTGCTTCTTTCGAAGGTTGCCGTCAAAAACACTTAGCAGGAATATTTAAGCATTTCCCTTTGGTTAAAAACTCGTCAGGGGCAATCTCGTAATTTGGTGAAGTCTTGGTGAAGTAGTCGGCTAAACCATTTCGTCCTCGATATCGATCGACAACACTGGATGTGTATCTATCGATTATAATCTTTTAGTACGCTGATCTTCTCAGCTACATCGATCGACATCTTAGGATGAGTATCGATCAATTCTTATCGCAATGTTGACTTCCGACTTGGTCTTGAATGGTCAACTCGGGTGTATCATCTCTTGTACTCCAAAATTCTCCAAAAACATCACTTTATAACGAAACACTCCTGAACCTGAAAACATACCTAAAAGGCTAGAAAACAGATTAAATATATAATAAAACACTAGTATACCATGGTTAAAAACGGGTAAAATCCATGGTATATCAACTCCTGCAGACTTACTCCTTTGCTTGTCCTCAAGCAAAAATAGTAGTCTTTGGAAAAGGTTTGAAAACAGTAGGAACTCAAAGATTCAAAATATTGAAGTCATCACCCTATGGGTTTGCAAATCATATCTAAACATCCTAATCACAGAAGTTCATTATGCCTTATCCTAACTTAGCAACCAAACTCATCTAGTCAACAACTTAGCAAATCTCATCTGACATTCCCCTCTACTAACCTCATTTCTTAACATAAAATAAAAGTGCAGGCTTTACCTTGGGAGTATCGATCAAAGGATACATGGATTCAACTCAAACAAGTATCTGAACACACATGTAGTCTTCTCTGATCCCTTTCTCCCCTCATCTCTCTTCTCTGAATCTCTTATTAGTTTCAATTTCAACAGGTTTCGATGCCACAAAGGTCATCTAGTCTATCTCATTGACATTTGCATTGTAACTCATACATTTTTGACAAAGTCTAGCGAATAATGGAGTCTCTGGTAATTTACCTATCCCTCGTTTCCACAATGTGTGATCATCCTTTAGATTTAGAATACTGGAGTCGCAGGAGACACTCATACCCCTCCGCCTCTCAAGAAATCATTTCAATCTTTTATAACATAAACTTAGATCTTGAGACGCCGAACAGAGAGAAGGAAGGGAACCAGAAACACACAGACTTTTTACCTTCCAGACTTGTAAGAGGATTCCGATCCAATGATTTCCAAGCCCCAAGACAAGCAAATAAGTCAGTATTAGTGTTGGAGGTCAGCTTTGGTTCCTTCAAACAATCTTAGCTAGTGTATATAGATGACATGTTGATCCACTTTAGCATCTTTAGTACTATCTGCAATCAGTAAATCTAGAATGGTACTAAAGAGTGGTCAGACAATCAAATATAAATCTATATCAATATTCCTATTTAATACTTATATGAAAAATAATTTTGAAAAACATTTTAAATAAAAACCAAAATAAAAACACATGTTAGTAAACTCCCCCCCAGACTTAAATTACACTGTCCCACTGTAACACAGCCGGAGTGACATAAATAAAATAAATCATAATAAATAAATATAGCAAGTTAGAATGATTAAACCTGATCGAAAAGATGTCGATCGATTCGTAGGGGTGTACGTCGACCGTTTGTAATGGTCGTGTGGTGTCGAACGATATGAATGCTACGTGTCGGTCGACGGAATAATCATTCTACTCGGATCTTATAAAAAACTGCAAAATAAATCCGAAAAATAAAAGCAAAAATGAAAAATAACTGAAAAAATAAAATAACAGAAAACCTAATAGTGGGTTACCTCCCACTCAGCGCTTTGTTATAGTCGTTTAGCTTGACTTTGGTCGGTGTGTGACTCAGGGGGTGCAGTGGGGATTGTTTGCTGGTGGGCAAACATTTCACTCATCTTTGGATTCAGCAGCAGTGAAGCTTCTTGTGGCATCATCTGATCTTGTCCATCTAGGATGTATCTTTGCTAAATCTGCTTTGATGACTTGCAACCTTCTGTCCAAATCTTCCATGTCAAACTGATGCTGATAGAAATCAAATGTTGAATGCTCAGGCAGTTCTTCATGTTGTTCTTTGTCGTGCTGGGCATGAATTTGCTGATCTTGATCTGCCAAGGTCTCGGTATCGATCGATGCTACAACCTGTGCATCGGTCGTTTCGCTGGGAGTTATGTCGGTCGACTCAGTGTCAACTGTGTCGAACGATTGTGAGCGCTGTTCTTGGTACTGAAGAACACGTATATCGCCCTTCATTTGGCGAGTAGTTCTGCATAGGTTGTTCACTCGTTCATTGACAGTGTCGTCAATGTCATCACAGGTCCCGTTGAGTCTCCTCTCCATAGCATCCATAGCTTCGTACAACTCATGTTTGATCTCTTAAACTTCTGCTGTAGTGCATTCTCTCTTCGCTGGTGGTGGCTCGATGTCGATCGATATCGGTATAGGCCTGTCGATCGATGTCGCGTTTCTGTCACGAAGACCAAGATGATCTTGAACTATGCTCATGTCTTGTTGTAACTCGTGCAGCTGCTGTGACAGTGTATCCATGTATCGCAGGATAGGTGAACTGAAATTGTCATGCTTCTCTTCATATGCTTTCATCCTATCTTCCAGTGCTGCGAACCTTGTGTCGATCGATGGTAATGATAGTGTGTCGATCGATGGAAAAGTAGCATTCTGAGCCTGATCTTTCTTGCGAATTGATGCTAGCTCTTTCTGTAGAAGATCGATCCTCTTACTTAACCATTCGACATTGTTGTTGAGAGGGTTGTAGACGTCT
This sequence comes from Raphanus raphanistrum subsp. raphanistrum, assembly GCA_019706035.1. Taxonomy (NCBI): domain Eukaryota; kingdom Viridiplantae; phylum Streptophyta; class Magnoliopsida; order Brassicales; family Brassicaceae; genus Raphanus; species Raphanus raphanistrum. Next base: position 33,841,206 of record CM033984.1, read on the forward strand.
CCAATCCGTGTATTGATGTAAGCAATCTCCAGTCATCCCTCTAAGGTGATGAACAATCTGGTCGGTCCTTGGATGTAGTCTTGCTGATGTCGATCGATGGTACATGTACTGTGTCGATCGATACTTGTGGCGTAGCTTCCTTCTCAAGCATGGTTAATATGTTGCCAAGCTCCATTCTAATCTTAGCCATGTCACTTTGGAAATCCTTGTAGCTGATATCCAAAGGCTGGAAAGTGTTTTCCACCAATGTGCGCATGTTTGCCTCAAGGTGTGCCTGAGCTCTCCATACATCAGTCACCATATCATCTATCTCCTCTCTACTGTAGGGTACCGGTGGTGGTCTGTATGCATGGTAAGGGCGTATGTGTTCTGGAAGGCGTAAGCAACCTTTGTGAAAAAGTGATGCTCTCTCCAAAATTCTCCTTATTTGCTCCTTGGTAACAGTGATGATTTGACCACCAACTCCTCTAGAATGTCCAAACTCATCTCTGTAGACACCATATTCATCATTTGCTTCCCATTTCAATCTCCTGGATCCATCAGTATTGAAGGCACGTCGTCCAAACTCCAATCGTCTGTCGGTGATTTGACTCTTGCTCTGTCGATCAATCTGGGATATCCGCCGTCGATCGATGGTTCGAAAACAATGTCGATCAATGGTGAACTCCTGGGTTGACCGAAACTTTGAGGAACTGTATCCTCCCTTGTGGTGACGTGGTGGTTGTTAAGGATCATGAAATCTAGATTGAGCTCTGTTGAAGGCGTCGATCGATGGTGATGTGGTGGTGGCGATCGATGGTGATCGTCTAGCTGCATGGTTGGATCATTTATTCATGGTGTTGCAGTCCTCCATTGTTAAGTTTCTGAATGCTGGAAGCTGCTGGGTATAAGGTGTAGAGGTTTGAAATTTCGTGACTGGTGTTGTCAACCTTATATACCCATGTGTTATCCTAATCGGTGAAATTCTGATTTTGTCCTTTAAGTCGTCCGGGTTAATATCGATCGATGTGATACTGGCTATGTCGATCGATGGACGATGTCGTTTTGCTGGATGAAGTAGATAATCGATCGATGGTGGGCGCTTGATGTCGATCGATTTTGGGAATCGATTTGCAAATCTATCATTCTCCAAGTAATTTTTCCAAGCTCTTTCTTCCCAATAATCTGCATCATGTTCTTCGCTGTGGTCTCCACTGTGGGAAGAGCTGGCTATATCTACTGCATAACTCTCATGAAATCCGCTATCTGCCCAACTCCTTACTGAGTAATCGTCTTCTTTACTGATGGGTGGGATGGCGAAATTCGGGTAGCAATGATCTGGTAGATCGAGTTCATCATCTGGTGGGTCTATGTCGATCGATAATTCATGTTTGTTGTCGATCTCCTCTGCCTTGCATGTGTTGATCGATGAAGTTAAGGTGTTGTCGATCGATCCCAAGTACTCTGTCTCGTACTCGACTTCACAATGACAAACTGCAATGATACCAGGATCATCTTCTTTTACCACGGATTTGGCTGGTGGTTTGCCAAGTTTGACAGGGTCGTAGTGGATCTCTGGATCTATCATAGTCAAGCACATCCTGTTGGTGTTCATGTCACATATAGCTCCTACTGTAGCCATAAATGATCTTCCATGTAAGAGGGAAGAGTTCCAATTTAGCTTGATGTCTAGGACATGAAAATCCACAGGGACGATAGCATTACCAATCTGAACTTCCAGGTCTCTGATCAAGCCTCCAGAGTTTTTCTGAGTGTAATCCACAAATGTAAAGATCTCTGGTGAAGGCTCTACTTGCAGACCCAGATGGTCCGTCATGACCTTTGGTAAGATGCTGACTGATGAACCAGTGTCACATAATGCATGAGGAAATTCAATCCCTTGTACTACACAGGGTATTGCAAACTTCCCAGGATCACTCTTCTTCTTCAAAGTAATCATTTTCCTCATATCTTCTCTGACATTGTCAAACCTTCTTCTAATGTCATTTTCAGTCTCCCTTATTTCTTTGAAGAACATCCACAATCTGCTTATGAAGTAAACCTCCTCAAAAGGTTTCTCTGGTGGGATTCTGATAACTCTCTTAGTGAAAACATCAATCTCCTTTTCATTAGCTTCCATCTTAAGATTCTTAGGAATCTTCTCCTTTTTACTCCTTAACCTTCTTCCTTCAGTTCTCTCTGATGTAGGTGTAGTGTCTGAAGGGTTACCAGTAGTCTCTGTAGTGTTAGCTTGTGGTTTCGGAGTGGGTCTGAGTGCATTGATTCGGTTGCTATCTATCGATGGTAGTTGCACTCGGTATGTGAGAGGTGCGTGTCGATCGATAGGTGGAGAAAAGGATCGATCGATACGTTTCTCATCTTTTTGTCGATCGATGAGTGGCTCGTCTCGTCGGTCGATATCTTCGTAGGTGTGGGTGGGTGGGTGAGGATGTGAAGCCGTGACTTCAGCATGTGTCAATATCCTAACCGCATTGCAATCTGCAGTCGTATCCGGAAATGACATCGTTGATGTCGATCGATGTGGACTAGTTGGTGTCGATCGACACCATTGTGATCCACTGAAACTGAGTGAACTTTCCACTTCAAAGTCTCCTTCTTGTAGCTTCTCCTGTTTCACCACTTGCCAGAAATCATCATCTATAATGGCATTCACGTGGTGTTTCTTATTTCCTTCCCCTACTTCCTTAGAAGTTCCAATTCTCCTGATAGAGTCTTTAGTCTGGACAATCTGTGTCTCGAGTTTCTTAATTTGAGTGCAAATGGTGTCTATCCTTGTGGACAGATTGTTGAAGACAGAGTCAATCTTCCCATTGAAGTCTACTGTAAGCTTCTGCTGACCTTCTAGAACTCTATCAATCATGGCATCAAACTTACTCTCCTGGGTGGGTGGTGGAGGGTTTTGTTAGGCTGTCTGAGTGTTGGTCGACGGATTAACGTGAGTATCAGGCGACGGTACTGCGGTTCTGTCGATCGATGCAGAGCGTAGGTCTTTGCAGATTGAGCGTTCCAAGTGTGCAGGATCTTCTGAGAACAATAGTTGATTTCCCCTGTTGCTTCTGGTACTGCTGGGCATGTACCTGAAAAGACAAGAAAAAACTTAATCAGAAAGGGGGTAAAAAGAAAAACCTAAGATTAATAATATTAAATCTAATGGCGATCAAAGCTCCCCGGCAACGGCGCCAAATTTGATAGTGCTCAAATTACCCAGTAGAGCTTACTCTCTCAAATAAGAGGTATAGCTGTAGTACTTAGAGATCGAATCACAAGGAGCAAGGAAACCAATTAAATATAATCTACTAATCAATCCTAGGTGAAGTTGGTTTTAATGATGGAAATAAAATAGCAATTCCTAAAATGAGCAAGGTAGTTGCTCTAACTAACAATCTGATGGGTTGTTTAAATGTGATAAAGAGTGTTAGACTTAGGGCTTTTATTCAGGAATGGAGATTATAATTTCTATAAATGCTTTAACAAGTTGCTTGCTTGATACTATAGAACTCAGTCGCTTAACTCTCAGTGATGTCTCACTGGTTAAATAATCTAGATCTCTGGCCTCAACTGTCGTATGTTGACACTGGAAAAAAGAGTCGATCGACATCCTTTTTAGATATCGATCGATACACCTTTCGCTCGGCGATCGATTCACCTGTCGGGATATCGATCGACGGCTTCTAGATATGCCTAGGCGCGAGCTGATAATGAACACTAGATCTCAAGGAGGGCGGTTAGCTCTTCTCCAAGGAAATACTAGTTCAAACAGATAATTCAAGATAATCAAAGATCCTAGTGATCTATATTCTAGTTAGCTACTCTAGAACAAGTTTAGGGTGCAATCTATTTGATGAGTATCACAACTTAGCAATTATAGTTTGGGACTAATCCCACAAACCTATTTAAACCCTAGATCTAACAAGTAAACTACTCAGACATATCTAAGCAATTCATGATAATGGATAGATGAAAGAATTGCATAGATAGAATAAAGTAGAAATACAAAAGGAGATGAGAAATCTCTCCAATCTCTCAAAACAAATAAAACTCTAGTCTTTCTCTCACACTCTCTGTTTAGACTCTCAAAGCTTGCTTCTTTTGAAGGTTGCCGTCAAAAACACTTAGCAGGAATATTTAATCATTTTCATTAGGTTAAAAACTCGTCAGGTGCAATCTCGTAATTTGGTGAAGTCTTGGTGAAGTAGTCGGCTAAACCATTTCGTCCTCGATATCGATCGACAACACTGGATGTGTATCGATCGATTATAAACTTCTAGTACGCGGATATTCTCAGCTACATCGATCGACAACTTTGGATGAGTATCGATCGATTGTAATCGCAATGTTGACATCCGACTTGGTCTTGAATGGTCAACTTGGGTGTATCATCTCTTGCACTCCAAAATGCTCCAAAAACATCACTTTATCCCGAAACGCTCATGAACCTGAAAACATACCTAACATGCTAGAAAATAGATTAAATATATAATAAAACACTAGTATACCATGATAGAAAACGGGGAAAATCCATGGTATATCAATATCTCAGATTTGGCGTCAGTAATTGTAGTTTTTGGCCAATAATCTGAGAGTAATTACTCATTAGGATCGAATAATCCTTCGAAGAAACTGTTATGCCTTCAAATAATAATAAAAAAGGATCAAAGAGTCAAAATAACTATGTAATATAAACTAACATCGATAAGTTTGCATGTGGACTTACATGTTCATAAAATCATCATTGCGATGTTAGTTTTGCCATCCAAAATCTGTGATGTCGAGGCTAGTCTCAGTGGGACGTGGCAGAGAGTAGCCGGAGAATACGGAGGCGACGGCGCTTGTTGGCGAACTCCACCAAGTTCCAGTAGAAATTCGGGCGATCTCAAACTCTCTCGTCGCCATGTTCTTAGTTAGAAATGATAGAAGTTGCATAAGATATGATGTTCGTTACATCTTCTATTTATATATGTAGGCATAACGCATGAATATATTTCCTACTATAACTTAAAAGAAATATAACATTATCAAGTAATATCTTTGGAAGGCCACGAACAATAAACTCTTCAGGGGGATTAACAGAGATCCTCTAAAATTAGTTCGCTACGCGAAGAGTGAATGCCAAGTCTGGTTTAACGCAAATGAGGAAGTACCAGTAGTTCCATAAGATAATAGTATTACAGAACCTCAAGTCTTAAGCTTGGGAAACATCTGTATGTTAGATGGGTCATGGACAGCTACAGCTCAGTTGAGTGGGTGTGGATGGATCTGGAGAGATAATTTTGGGAAGGTTCAACATATGGGGACACAGAACCACTTTCGCCGGAAATCTGCTCTACACTCAGAGGTGGAAGCACTAAGATGAACGATGGAAAGCATGCTTCAACATGCTTCAACATTCAACATTCAACATGCAACAGTATTGGAGAGGATTCAAACACTGATGATTTGCTTCCCGGATTTCGAGATTTCTTATATTCCACGAGCGCATAATCAGTTTGCTGATTTCTTAGCTAAGACTGCTAGATCATTTTAGAGAGTCTTGTATTTCATTGGTTGTTCTATCCCGATCTGGTTATCTAAACCACCTCAACCTTGAGTAATAGAATAGCCTTTTGACGTAAAAAAAAGAACCATATGTTACACTATTGATGATAATGAAAAAACACATATCTTATTGGACTTATTCTTTTTTTTTTTTTAAAAAGAGCTTTCAAATTAAAATGCAAGAAAATACAAGTATGAGTTTTTACCCATAAGTTTGAAAAAGTTGGCATCAAATAAAAGGGTTTAAAAAGACCCTATATAAGGATTAACATTCAAATCCTAGAAAGCAAGATAAAAGAAGACATTAACTAGTGATTGTAGTTCCCTCGGCCTCGACTACCTTGTTTACCTCTTCCACCAATTTTTGTCCATCCCATATCTTGAACCTTTTGTGTTGGTTTTACTGTCCTTCCTCCTCGAGTTATAGCGTAACTAGAAGAGTCTCCTACCACATCAAAACCAGTACCTTTCCCATATGCAAGTGGAGTTTCCAGTTCCATATGGAATCAATGAAGATCAAAAGTGAGGGAAGAACTAGGATCAATTGGTTGCTCAATTTCAGAAGCTTGAAAGCCTTCCAAAATGATAGAACTTGATGGAATATCTTCCATAATAAGTGACTGAGTTGGTGCAGCTTCATCAGCTCCTAACAGAGGTAAAGTATTATCAATCTGAGAGCAAAGGGTAGTGTGTACCTCATGCGGGTGTGTGATCGGACTAACAAATTCACCCTCGGAAGGAAGGGTGGCCACTGACTTTTCAGAAATCTCATGTGGTTGACGTGTAGTAGGTGAGCGTGAGCTTTGGAGCAGCTTGACAATGTCCAACATTGGAATCTTTTCATTTGTAACTTGAGGCTCCTTCGTAGCAGGAGCAGAATCTTGTGGCTGAGCTGGTAATAAGCACCTTTTCTCTTTATGACCAAGTGCACCACACCTTTCACATGCACTAGGAATCCAAGAGTACTCAACTTCTACCAAGTAGATGTTCCCTTGCTTGTCATCAAGTGCAATGAGTTTCGGGAACGGTTTATCCAACTCCACTTCAACTAGTATTCTTGCTTCTCCCATGTTTGTTGGATCTAAACGAGGCTTGTGAGTAAGCATTGGTTCTCCCAAACCCGATGCTATGTGGCTGATGCCAAGTCTAGAGAAGCAAGAATCTGGTATATTCTTAAAAGTAACCCACACTGGCAAGGTTGAGATCTCAGGTGTTTTGAAAGAGTCAACAGGACTCCAAGGGGACACAAAGAGTAGACAATCATCAACATGCCATATGCCCCATTGAATAACCCATTTACGAGTATTTTCATGAGGAATATGGAATAAAAATTATGAGTTTTCTAACTTCCGGCAGGTAATTCTACAGTCCCGACCCCATAACCTATTAAGAACTGCATGTATAAGACCTCCAGGAGGACTTGAACACCTATGAAACTGTCCAACCACGTACTCTTCCTTATTCTCCGGTCCTAGTCTAAGTACCTTAGAAGGAATTGTGATTTGAGGCGTGCCATCTAGACTATGGAAACCGAAATTCGCACTGTCAAATTATCGTATATTTTAGGAAAGTAGAAAACCCTAATTTAGCAGAGGTCCCGGATTTCTGAGAAACCACACGTCAAGCAATCAGATCACAACAATAACGAGAAATAAAAAATAAAAATCGTAGAAAGAGAGTAAGAGGGATTTTATTCCGAATCTGCGTATGAGCATAACAACAACAAGGTAACGTGTTTCGGCTACGAGAGCTGTCAGCGAGATCCTAGTTCTAATACCCTTCGGTGGCTAAACCTAATTGAGTCGCAGCTCGAAAAAACAAAAACGGAAAGTTGCCTAAAATGCTCTAAGTGCTAAGTTTGCTCTGAAAAGTGATGCCTCTATGCCTCTCGCCTTGAGCTCCTTATATACTCCCTCCAAGGTCGGTTTACGCTTCCCCCTTTTGTCCTTAAGCCGTCATAGTCGAAAAATGGGAATATTCCATTTTTCCGATCTTCATGATTATCTGCGGAAAGTTTCCATTTATCCGCGGAAACTGATGGTTATCCTCCAAGCATAAACCGTCATAAGGTTTATGGGTTTTTTAAGAAATCGTAAGTGGGCCTCGAATCAAGTTTAGGACCCTTTGGGCCGTCTTTTTGATTTGAGACGTTTTTTACGATTTCTCCGATAAGGTTAATTTTCCGCGGTTTTATGGTAAACCGAACGGACGATTCCATTTGATCTAGAAATCAAGAAATGGTTAGTCGCGGGTTGCGGAAAACGGCTATACGGAGAGTCGAGAATGCATAGTTTTACGTCATATCGTCATTTTGGAAGACTTCCGACGTTTCAGAAAACGATCGATATATGAATGCTCGATCGCTATAGCGACCGAACTTGTTCCGCAGCTCGGTCGCTATAGCGACCGAGCTTGTTCTCGAGCTCGGTCGGTATAGCGACCGAGCTTCGTATGATCCTGTGATTGTCAAGCCCCTATTCTCGTGTTTTAACGATTCTTTGTTATCTCCGATGATCGTGTTTTAACGAGAACTTTATTTAATTGCGGAAATTTTCGCAAGGTAACGGTTTTTACGATTTTTTTCTTAAAAATAAATAAAGTTTTATTTTATCGAATGTTTCGATACTAACTTCGTAACGACGGTTTTTGACCCGAACAGTTAGCCCCCCTAGTACGTTAGAATCATCGGGAGATTCAAGCGTACGTTAAGGTGAGTCGGACAAGATAGTCGTTTCTTTTGACAAAGTTCGTATTCGTAAACTCGTAAAAGATATTAATACGAAAAAAAATCGTAAATTTTTTTTTTTTTTAGTATTGAGATTTTCTCCTTCACTTCTTTCACACCTCTTCTCTTTTCTTTCTCCCAAATTCTCTCTCAAGATGTCTTCCTCTCAAGATGGCAAGAAGAACTCAGATGTTGAGATGGCTGAATCTCCGCCGGCTCCGGTCGAAGAGTCTGCGCCTGAGCCTACTTGTGTTGCTGGCTTCCTTTCATTCTGCGAGAGGATGGCTCGTCGCAAGGCCGAGAAGGAAATCATCCATGCCGTCGAAGAGAAACCATCCTCTCCTGCCGCGGCGGACGCCCCAGCTTCCGGTTCCGAGGTCCCAATCCTCTCTGAAGTCGGAGAGCATTCTGAGATGCAATCTCTAGAAGTCCCGCCCCAGGATTCGGGATCGTTGTCCGTTCTGATCATCGTTGACGACAAGGAGGAAGCTATTGAGCCTGTACCTCCAGCCAAAAGGGAAATCGTTCTGGGATTGCGTGCAGCAAGTGCTTCCCCGGTTGCTTCTTCTCGGTCTCGGAAGAGGAAATGTGTGGCACCCGTCGAGGGAGTTCCTTCGCTGCCGGAGGGATTGCACATTGCATATGTTCTCCGCGGAAAGGTATGTTGTTCAGATTTTAACTTATCCTTCCGCTTTGATTCTATGCTTGTTAACACGACTTTTCCCTCCGCAGTTCATATCTCTGATGGACGGGATGATTGGAGATTGCAGTACCGAGGCCGCTCGTCTTGCCAGGTAGCTTGGAGAAGCGCAGGGCCAAATATCTGAAATCCAGGGTACAATGGCGGCGCTGACGGATTCATGTACTGCCAAGGTGTCTAGGCTTGAGGGGCAGGTTGGCGAGCTCGAGAGAGATCTTGGGAAAACTGCGAGTGCTTTGATCAAGGAGAAGAAAACCAGGAAGGCAAAGGCTTCGGAGGTTCGTCGACTCCAGCGCCAGATCGAGACTAGCGAGGACTTGATGTGTCGTAGTGTGGATGATGCCATGAGTGCTTTGTGTGCCGGGTTCCAGTCCCCTTTAGCGGGTTTTGTTGAGATCATGGGCTCCTTAGAGCTCGTTTACCGCAGGGATCTGATCTCGGCGAGCATCGATGGTGGGATGGCGATGGTTCGTGCGCTTAAAGACGATCCTTTTTCGTCTCTTCAGTTCGAGGAGGATAGCTTATCGGCCCGTAGGTCCGAGTTGGGATCCGTGGACAGGAACTTCGAGCTTCTGCTGTCCGATCTGCGATCTGAGTGTGTTCTGGAGCAATCTGCGGAGGACACCGAGAAGTCCGGTTCGGCGACTGGAGAGGATGGCGACGACGCGGCTCCGAGTGAGGCAGGTGAAGGAGACGTCTAGGTTTAAGGTTGTGGTCTTTGTTCAAGTGTTTTATGAGTTTGAGTCTGTTCTGGCCTTTAAAGGCCGTGTTTTTATTTTCGGAACTGGCCACTTGTGGCTTCGAATTCCTACTGCATTGCAGTTTTTAATCAATGGATTTTAGGTTTGCGTATTTATGAAAACTTCTGTATATCAAAGTTTGAGGGACAGGGTATGAGTTGTCGTCTCATTCCTTCCTCTCAGACGATCACCGTATCCATTGCATGTACAAAGCGAGATTTTCCGCGGTTTATGACTTTACGCGAAGGTTCGTAGAACGGACGGACTTCAGTGAAGAGACAAGTTTTGGGATCTCGTATCGGGCGTCGATACTATGTCTATGAGATGTTAAGTACCAGCAAGGCTGGGTTTAGGGCAAGACCTAGGTTTACTCTCTGACTCAGGCTTTACGATGATAAATCGGCTTTCGTTTTGCATGTATGCGATTTTAACCTGACTCGTACCGTTTTAAAATCCACGAAGTGTTATCGGCTTATTATGATTTGTCTGGGTACGAGTCGGAGCTACTTCCTTTACGAAGCGCTCAGACGAAATTTCGGTTTTCTTGTATATCGCGCAATAGTATCCTGGTCGGATGTAAGAGAGCCTACCCTTAGGTGGCTTGTCTGTTTAGGACGTTAGAGTTCGTTTGTTGTGATCAGCAACAAAGACAGGATGCCGTTTTGTAGGCGTTTTAAAAGTTTTGTATGAGAAAAAATTTTGAATAGTGTAGTTTAGATCGCGAATTGTCTTCGGGTGACAATTTCTAGATGTGATAATCGTTTTGGTGGATGCTGGATCCGTTGTTTGTGTGTGAAGAGTTTCGAAAATTCGGATTTTTTGTAAAGTTTTGAAAGTCGTGGGAGTATACGAATATACGCACCCCGTTCCCCCCCCCCTCCCTTTTTAATCGGGGGGATAGCTGAACCCGCCGGTTAGCGAGTTGCCTACGTACCCCTTATCGGGGATCAAGCCGTCTCGTAGTTCTTTTATTGCGATGTTTTAGTGATAATATTTTTTGAGATGCATGATGTTCCAAGTTCTCGGGATTTTCACACCTTGCATGTTTTCAATTTCGTAGGAACCGGGCCGGACGACTTTTATAATCTTGTATGGTCCCTCCCACTTGGCTCCTAGCTTCCCTGCGTTTCGCTCGGCAGTGTTCTGGAAGACTTTGCGCAAAACTAAGCCTCCTACGTGAAATCGACGATTTCGGACGTTGGAGTTATAGTATTTTGCGGCTGCATGTTGATAGTCTTGGATTTGGGTCAGGGCCCGGTCTCGTTGCTCGTTGGCGAGATCAAGGTTATCCAATAGGATGGCATTGTTTATTTCTTCCCATTCTGGGAGAAGTCGTCTACGGATCCCGGGAAATTCGACTACCGCGGGAATCATGCATTTGGTGCCGTATACGAGGCCGAAGGGTGTTTCTCCTGTTCCACGCCTCGGAGTTGTGCGATGTGACCAGAGGACTCCCTCGAGTTCCTCTGCCCATCTTCCTTTCTTTTCATCCAAGCGTTTCTTAAGTCCTTCGAGGACGGTCTTATTGATTGTTTCTGCATGTCCGTTGTATTGCGGATATCTGGGAGTTGACTTGTTTAATCGTATCTTCCATTTTTCGCAAAATGCTTCGAAGCGGGTAGAGATGAACTGGGATCCGTTATCCGTTACTATTTCGTACGGGATTCCATGTCTGCAGATAATGTTTTTCCATACGAAATTTTTAACTTGGACGTCCTTTATACTTGCGTATGATTCGGCTTCTACCAGCAGAAAGCATTTTTGCTTGGAATTGTGAAGAGGCCCTACGATATCCATAGCCCAGCACATGAAAGGGTATGATGACGTAATGAAGGAGAGTTCTTCCGCAGGTTGCCGAATAGTCGGAGCATGCCTCTGGCACTTTTCACATTTTCGTGTGAAATTTTCGCAATCTCCGATCATCGTTGGCCAGTAATACCCATGGCGTTTGATTTTACGGTGAGCGATCTTCCACCGGAATGATTTCCGCAGGAAACAGAGTGAACTTCCTCCATTACTTTTCTAGCCTTATGTCCTTCTAAATCGAAATTCGCACCGTCAAATTATCGTATATTTTAGGAAAGTAGAAAACCCTAATTTCCCAGAGGTCCCGGATTTCTGAGAAACCACACGTCAAGCAATCAGAACACAACAATAACGAGAAATAAAAATAAAAATCGTAAAAAGAGAGTAAGAGGGATTTTATTCCGAATCTGCCTATGAGCGTAACAACAACAAGGTAACGTGCTTCGGCTACGAGAGCTGTCGGCGAGATCCTAGTTCTAATACCCGAAGGTGGCTAAACCTAATTGACTCGCAGCTCGAAAAAAACAAAAACTGAAAGTTGCCTAAAATGCTCTAAGTGCTAAGTTTACTCTGAAAAGTGATGCCTCTATGTCTCTCGCCTTGAGCTCCTTATATACTCCCTCCAAGGTCGGTTTACGCTTCCCCCTTTTGCCCTTAAGCCGTCATGCGAAAATTATCTGCGGAAAGTTTCCATCTATCCGCGGAAACTGATGCTTATCCTCCAAGCATAAACCGTCATAAGGTTTATGGGTTTTTTAAGAAATCGTAAGTGGGCCTCGAATCAAGTTTAGGACCCTTTGGGCCGTCTTTTTGACTTGAGACGTTTTTTACGATTTCTCCGATAAGGTTAATTTTCCGCGGTTTTATCGTAAACCAAATGGACGATTCCATTTGATCGAGAAATCAAGAAATGGTTAGTCGCGGGTTGCGGAGAACGGCTATACGGAGAGTCGAGAATGCATAGTTTTATGTCGTATCGTTGTTTCGGAAGACTACCGACGTTTCAGAAAATGATCGATATACGAATGCTCGATCGCTATAGCGACCGAACTTGTTCCGCAGCTCGGTCGCTATAGCGACCGAGCTTTGTATGATCCTGCGATTGTCAAGCCCCTATTTTCGTGTTTTAATTATTCTTTGTTATCTTCGATGATCGTGTTTTAACGAGAACTTTATTTAATTGCGGAACTTTTCGCAAGGTAACGATTTTTACGATTTCTTTTCGTAAAAATAAATAAAGTTTTATTTTATCAAATGTTTCCATACTAACTTCGTAACGACAGTTTTTTACCCCAACATAGACGATAAGTCGGTTCAGTAGCACGGAAGAGATTCATAGTGGACTGGTTCATGCGAGCAGCCCATGGGAATCGAATACTACCATCTTCCTTAAGCGTCGGAGATGGAATTGCTTTTACTGGTAATTGTGGCGTTGCTTGTACAGAGAACAACGATTGTCTCTTCTTAGTCTTGGGACCATTGATGATAGCCACACCAATTGTTGGCCAGAAAGAATCTATTTGAACTGCCTCAGAGATTCCTAGTCTTGGAGTTGCTGGTTCTTGAGGGATCGGGGGGGCGTGAAGTGAAGGGGCTTGGACCACGCTCCCAAAGACTGAATGAAGGTAGTTCCCTCATCTTCGTCAAGCTGTTCCCCATCTTTTTCAAGTTCGGATCTTTCCGGTCGAGCATCATCAGCAACAGTAACAACCACATTGACATCAGTGACGGCATCGACGGGAGATGAGCCATGTAAGGAATCAACGAGGGTGGAGTTGAGATTTTGAGTCTCAGAAGCAGGAGTCGTGAGCTGCTGCGACGGAGGAGCGTCGGATGGTACGGGAGCTTTGCCGTCACCAGTTGAAAAAGCTTATATTCTTCAAAAACACAAGGGGATCTTCGAGATGGAGGGAGGAAAGGCTTTAATCGAGTCTGAGCAGGCGACGGAGAGCAGCAAAGGCTGAAGAAACCTTCGATTTGATGCAGAAAAGTATTAGGGTTACGGAGTCGTCTGAGTTCGATTTGGGAGAAGCGCGTGTACTTGACGGAGAGCAGCAAAGGCTGAAGAAAGCGCGTAAGCGCCCGTGACTTTTTGACCAATGTTTTTGAACAATACTTAGGTTCACCCCTCGGGTGCACCTTTTAAATTCACCTCACATCTATTAGCCAATAAAAAGATCCCGTAGGATTAATGAAAAAAATATTAAATACATTTTTTAAAAGCCAAAAGATCTTTTAAATGACAATTTTAGCAAAATTAATACTGCAAACTAAATCCTAAATCCAAATTGTAACCCCAAACCCAAACCTATACCCTAAACCCAAGCTTTAAACCCTATATCCAAACCCTAGACTCTATACCCTAAAATAAAAAAGTTACGGCGTGAGGAGAGTGTTTTTAGGGTTGATCTTCTTTGATCCAAATCACCACCATAATATTTCTGGCCCGTATCCGCCCCGCCGCGGGCCTAATGGGCCGGGCCCCGTGGGTTTTTACTCATTTTCCCAGTTCTGGATGTTGATGTCAAGGTGGAGACTTGGTTATGAAGTGTGACATTCAACATTCGCATATTAGAGGTTAACTAGGTTTCGGTTAAGTTCAAGTGGCGCGTCAATCAGATTGGAGATAACCAGGATGGGTTATTTGTTCAGCTGGTTTTAGATTGTACCGGTCTCAGCTATATAAGTGTTTGAGAACAGACGAGCTCATTATTCCGTTACAGAGACTTACTCAGAGAGAATTAGAGAGAAGAAGAAGAAGAAGAAGAAGAAGAAGAAGAAGATCATCGAGAGCTTAGGGTTGATTCGATTCTTTGTATCTTGTGGTGATCGGTGTAAAGACTCTATCTGATTCTAGTGAGAAGTTGCTTGCACCATCAAGCCCCAGACGTAACGGATCCATATCGGATCCCGAACTGGGTAACCAAATATCGTGTGCAATTCGTTTTCATCTTTCTTTGCTTATTCTTCTTAATCTTAAACACACAAGTGATTGAGTGAATGTGAGAGATCAAAGTGAATGAGAGGGAGAGAGAGCGATTGTGAGTTACAAGATTGATCAAGGTCAATCGGAGTCATTGGCGGGAGCAATTGATTCATCACAGATACATTAGAGTTAGTTACATTTAAGATCACCAACTAATTATTACTGGTGAGTGATAATAGATTGAAGACATATCAACAAAAAAGATGTTTATATTTTAGTTTCTAGCTTATATGATGCACTTTAAAAGAATTATTTCTGCTGACTTCATCTCGCTAATTAATACTATGAGCATTGATTGATGTTGTGCGGGTTTTGGATCTAAGGCCAACTGCATTGAGGGGTTCACACAAAAGTTCACACGCAAATCGAGTCAAATAAATGATTAAAATAAAGAACAGGGAAGACTTCGCCTCTCCACGCCCCTTCTGTATGAACCGGGGTCGTGACTGTTTAGCGGGCCCCACGCCACATGGCGGCCCGCAATTGGTCACTTTAATTTTTTTAAAAAAAAAAAAATAAACGAAAAGTAAAAAAGAAATAATAAAAAAATCGATCTATGAACCCCTTTTATCGGTTCAGTGCTGCGCATGCCCTAATAGATGGTACAAAAGGGTTCCTTAAAGGAGATGATGCTTTATATGTGGTATGTATCTTAAAATCCTGATATCCTCATTTCCTTTCACTGTTTCGAAATGGTTCTCTTAGAGTTAGGGGCTGATATGAATCCACTAAACCTCCATTTTGCCAAAAAACACTACTAAAAGTTCTGAGCCATGAACATTATACAATATATTTACATGTTTCTAATCTTCTTCTTCGTCGTAAATTCGTATACACAAATCTCAGGTAGGATTAGCACTTGTTGTAGATAATGGAATTGTGCTAGGGGTCATGGCAGAGCCGTGGTTACCAAGTAGTTAGAAAGGCATTGTTATAGGACCTCAATTTTAGGAAAGTTTTTAAGGCCCCGGTTATATAAAAGTGAGCTGTATCATAGCGGTTTTTATTTTGAATATCAAAACCCATTGTTATTAACCCACGTTTGAATGATTCAATTCATTCTTGTTTTCTTATTTTTTGGTTGAAATTAAGCTTTTATGAAAAACAACCACATTTTAAACAGAAAATCAATTACAAACAGAAAAGAATATATGAATAATAAATAAAAAGTAATCAGTTTAATCTTTTGGATTTAAAAACAATTTTTCTAGGTAGATTTTTCGAAAAAGTAGAAATAAAAAAACTTAAATAATTTAAACATGTTTTCACTGAATTATTGTCTTTGATCGTTTGGTGATCATATTGTCGTTGTTTAGTTTAATTTTGTTCAAAGTCATCATTCTTTTTTACACAGTTATATTTTTTCATTTCTTTCGTTGTTGATAATAGTATAAAATTTATAGACTACGGTTTTGTTTTTCATTTTTTATATTGTTTTAAAACTATACTAAATATATAATAAAATTTCTATTGAAGGGTCAGTTTAAAAATTTGTCTTGGGTTTCTAGAAACCTTCGCACAGCATTGGGTCATGGGCTGTCCAAACTGGCCTGAAGACTCTTCAGATGGAACCACTGGTACACTAATTCTCTCCCATGCTGGGCTGTGAAACGTGGACCAAAAGCTTAGTAGTATCCGGTGATTGGACAAGGCGTTTTGTTGATGAATGTGGTTTAGTGAACAAGGCTCGATCGGTTTTGTATTCAAGAGAGCCAACCATGGGAATCACTTCCATTGTCTACTCTGTTTGACGCAAAGATAGATTCAGGTGACCTATGAGATTCGTCTTTTGCCCACATGTTGTGGAAGGTATACATCCATCCACTCACTAACACGCAACATTGTTCTTCAATCACTTTTCATCAATAGATACTTGATTAACTCTTCTCTGCACTAGTTTGTGCAAGTACTTGATGGTAGCTTCTGGTAGAGCATCGGTCTTCCTTCCCAGAGCCAGAACTGAGCGAACTATAAAGGTACTCACTCAGTTGTTTGATACAAGTCCACGCAGAGCAAAATCTTGTTTGATCAGAATGTTTCTTATAGTCTTCGGATCATATGCGTTCATGAAGCTGGAGGAAAGGTTAGTCAAATCATCCAACTGTCTTCACAAAAACATGCTTGTTACATGAATGATTATTCTTAACGATTGTTATAAAATAAAACATCCTTTTGTCGTTATGTCTAAGTTGTTGAAATATAATTGTGTCTCTTGGTCTGTCAGGTAACAGATTGGGAAGGAGTTGATATCAACCTGGAGGAAGATCAGTCGATCATTTTCCTGGCGGGTGGTGTTGTAGTTAGCAACGGAAGTTTACATCACCAGCCCCCAACTCTTTGATTTATATGACTACTCCTACACTTAAAGCGTTTTACGAATTTTTGTAACACACTAAAATGTGATTATTACATCATGTCTCCATAATCTCTTTGCTTGCATTTGTGTGAGAAATTGGTTATATCCTTATTTTAGCAAGTTTGAAAATTTATCATACCTACACATTTACAAAGACTTAAAATATAAGGTTTGATAAAAAGAGAGAAAAAAAAAGATAGGGTAAACTACGACGAAGCTTCATGAGTGGGTCCCACGTTTGCCGCCTACTTCTTTGCTTCATTCCGCCGTGATAACTTTTCGTCTTCTTCTTCTTCTACACCTCACACTCTCTCTCTCACTCACTCTCTCTCTCTCTCTCTCTCTATTCGGCCAAACATGGCGGAGCTGATAGGAGGAGCAGTCGTGAAGGTGCTCGTAAAACAGCTCTTCGCCGTATCCAGAAAAGCCTTGAGATGCAGACGCTTAGCGGGGAATCTCGCCACCATGATCGAAGGCGTTCAACCGACCATCAAGGAGATCCTCTATACCGGCGTGGAGGTGAGCGCCCATCGCCAGGTCCAGCTCCGCATGTTCTCCCAGACGCTGGACAAGTTGAAGAGGCTCACGGACAAGGTTCTCAAATGCCACCGCTGGAACATGGTTCGTCAGCTATACTACGCCAAGAAAATGGAAGACTTGGAGAAGAAGATCACGAGTTTCATCAGGACCTTGCCTCTCCACGTCCTCGCCGACGTTCATCACCTTCGCGCCGATTCCGAAGTCCGGTTCGACCGGATCGACAGGGGTTTCGATAGCTTGAGCGAGATGATGGGATCGATGAAGTTCAGAGGAGGTGGGTTGATGCAGGAGGCGATGAAGACGGCCGAAGCTGCGGTGGAGATGTTGTCGGACGGTGATTTGGGAAACTTGGGGGTGGGGTTGGATTTGGGAAAGAGGAAGGTGAAGGGGATGATGTTTGGTTTGAAAGATGAAGGTGGACTTGTCGGGATCTCGGGGATGAGCGGTTCAGGGAAAACCACACTTGCTAGAGAGCTTGCAAAGGACGAAGAGGTCCTAGGTAATATATAAGCTCTCTATCTTAGCCTTGTTGTGCTTGCTATCTTTAGGATCTAATGTGATAGGTTGTAGATATGATGTATCATGCTTCTGTGTGTATGTTTGATTACCTCTTGTTGATGCTATTGATGGTTGTTTAGTTAAGTTCTTGAAATTGGACTCTTCTTTAGAATCAGAGATTTTTTTACTATTTTTCTGAATACGATTCAGAGCATGTAATATTAGTTTGTCCCAACCAAATTATCTTCAGATGCTTGAGCTTGTTTTTTTTTACAGGCCACTTTGAGAGACGAGTTCTGTTTCTGACTGTGTCACAGTCTCCCAATATTGAGGAACTGAAAGCGTTTTTATGGGAGTTTCTCACTAGTAATGACAATGGCTTTGGTGCCTCTCTTCCGGTTGGTGGTCAGACACGGAGGCTTGTCATCCTCGATGACGTTTGGACTAGGGAATCCCTCGACAAGCTGCTGTTTAAGCTACCTGGAACCACAACTCTTGTTGTTTCACGGTCTAAGCTAGCCGGAACAACCTATGACGTGGAGTTACTAAATGAAAGCGAAGCGACGTCTCTATTCTGTCTCTCTGCTTTCAACGAGAAATCAGTACCTTTTGGATTCAGCAAGGATTTGGTCAAGCAGGTACTAATTGGTTCTTCTATGCCTTTGCATGGTAACATTCTTTTTTCTATCGCTACTTATTATTTAATCTTTTTGGTAGGTTGTTTCTGAGTGTAAAGGTCTGCCATTGTCTCTGAAAGTTGTTGGTGCTTCGTTGAAAAGCCGGCCTGAAAAATATTGGGAAGGTGTAGTGAACAGGTTATCAAAGGGGGAACCTGCCGACTCTACTCATGAGAGTAGAGTGTTTTCTCAAATCGAAGCTACTCTAGAGACTCTAGACCCCAAAACCAGAGAATGCTTCATGGATATGGGTGCTTTCCCTGAAGACAAGAAGATACCTCTTGATGTCATCATCAACATGTGGGTTGAATTGTATGATCTCGAGGACGCAACTGCCTTTGCTGTTCTTGTTGATCTATCAAACAGGAATCTCCTTTCTCTTGTCAAAGATCCAAGGTAGCGTTTACACACAACCAACTCTCTGTGATCTCATAGCCACCTAAGTAAGTTACCATGGATAATTCCTCAGGTTTGGTGCTATGTACACTAGCTACTATGATATTTTTGTGACGCAACACGATGTTCTAAGAGACCTTGCACTTCATCTTAGCAACCGTGGGAGAGTTAACAAAAGAGAGAGGCTATTGATGCCAAGAAGAGAGTCGGTGCTTCCAAAAGAATGGGAGAGGAGCAATGATGAGCCATACAATGCACGTGTAGTTTCCATCCACACAGGTAAGAATTGGGTTACGCAGTTGATTTAGTTTCTCACTAGAATCATAACGTTTTGACATGGACTTCTGTTTGTCATTTTTTTTTTCTTTTAAATTACAGAGGAAATGACTGAAATGGAGTGGTTTGACATGGCACTCCCCAAGGCAGAAGTTCTGATACTAATCTTCTCTGCCGAGAGCTATGTATTGCCACCTTTCATCGCTAAGATGGGAAGGCTCAGAGCGCTGGTGATTATCAACAACGGCATGTCCCCTGCGCGTATTCTTGGCTTCACTACCTTTACCAATCTCTCCAAACTCAAGAGCCTCTGGCTTGAGAAGGTTCATGTCCCTGAACTCTCTACAAGTACGGTTCCCTTGAAAAGCCTCTGCAAGATGTCTCTGATCCTGTGCAAGATCAACAACAGTTTTGACCAGACGGCTGTAGACATGGCCCAGGTCTTCCCAAACTTATCTGATCTCACAATAGATCACTGTGATGATCTTGTTGAGCTACCCGCGTCCGTATGTGGAATCACCTCTCTCAACTCCATAAGCATAACAAACTGTCCACGCATCAACGAATTGCCTAAGAATCTGAGGAATCTAAAGGCCCTTCAGCTTCTGAGGTTATACGCTTGTCTGGAGCTGAAAACTCTGCCTGTAGAGATCTGTGAGCTGCCGAGACTGAAGTACCTTGACATCTATCTTTGTGTCAACCTGAGTTTTCTTCCTGAAGAGATAGGAAAAGTGAGGACGCTTGAGAAAATCGATATGAGAGAATGCAGCTTGACGAGTATACCAAGCTCTGTGGTTTCATTAACTTCTCTACGCCATGTAATATGCGATATAGAGACTGTGTGGATCTGGGAACACGTCGAGAAGGTGCTTCCAGGACTCCGTGTTGAAGGAGTTGAAAAATGCTTTAGCCTTGATTGGCTCAAGGGGTAGGTTCTTGATCTCCCTCATTGGGGGCATGGTAGCATGTTGTATAGAAAAACTCATTATTAATCTGTAGTAGCTGTGTGAATTTTCCATTAAAGAATATGATTAGCGATGCTCTGTTTTCTCAGGAAGTGTTTCCTTACAGCCTCTTACACATATTCTTTGCTGTTAATCAATGTCATCCCCTTATATAGATAGCTTATTAGATTTTCAATGAAAATAACCATGGTACTTTCTTACAAAGGTATGATTGAATAGCCCCTCTTAGATTGAATAGTTTATAAAACAATATAAGTGATAACGTTTAAAATGCTTAGATAACAAATAATGTAGTGGAAAAAAAAAATACAAATAATTGTTGGTTTGAACTTATTACTTCATGATTTACTTCATATGTATTTTTTGTAACACATTTCATATGTATCCAAATGACATAAGTACTAACAAAGGATAAAAGCAGAATCATGGCATAACTGTGTAATGATAACGTTTGCTTAGTCAATAATATGGAGAGACCTTGTTTCTTGCAGATGAAGAATAAAAAACATCTATACTATTAAAAGGGAAGCATTTAAAAAAAAATCTACTTATAAAAGGTTGTTGTACTTATTCATTTTTATTAAATACATTTTAACCTCCCTAATACGCCTATTAACATATTAAACATGGGCCTACTTTGATGACCAATTCACGGCTCATTCCATCTTTTTAACCAAACTATAGTAAATATGTATATTCCATTACGTATATGCCAAATTATTATTTTTTTGGTAAAATTTGTGTGTGTGTGTTTTTAGTTGAGACGGTGAAACACATAACACACCTTAGTACAGAAAAGACTTCTCCATTACCAAAACAACGTACTGTATATGCCAAATTATTTTATTTCATGTTCTTTATTTTATAGTTATAATCACCCTTCCTACATTATACTATAAAAAGTTATTGGACTCATACAAACTATTCATTAGTTTATGTTCATACCAAAGTTACTCTAACCAGACAATATTTTACATGAGTCCTATTATTACTCCTCATTTCCTTTCATGTGATACAATTTTTTCTAAAATATTTTTATAACTCAGCACTATAGTTGTTATACAATATTGTTACCATATTTATGCTCAATTTAGACCTTCAATATTTAGACATTAATTATAAAAATGAGTTAGCATATATCATACAACATTTATACCAAGTCATCTTACATTATATAATCCAAATACTTACAAAATCGAATTTTCTAAAAAAAATTTAGTAAACAATATGTTAGAATATATATATATATATATATGTATATATTAGGTTAAACTACTTTTAGAAAATAATAATCGTCAACTTTATAAAAAGTATTTATAATAACAATTTTTTATTTAAGATAAGTTTAAAATAAATACAAACCTTACACGTATTTCTTTTTATTCAAAAAGAAACTTCTACAAATCCATTCTATTAAGTTAACTAAATATCTTGCATTTACTTAAATTTCACGAACTCAACAAAATGTAACTCTTTTAAAATGAACACAAAATATAATAAGAGAGAGAAAGTTTGGGCATTTAAATCTTCGGGCCTGGTACAAATTGGTTCCTTTCGGATCCAATTTCTTCAGGTCCTAAACATTTCGATCCAACTAGGTATTTAAATTTCTTTTGGCTCATGTTTGGATTGGTTTCATTTGGATTTAGGTCGGGTCGAGTCCATAATTCAAGTATATGTAAAATACATTTAATTTGAGTTTATGATGGATTCGGGTCAATTTGAGTATTGACCAAGCACGAATAATACCCAAAAGTCAAACAAATACCTAAAAATTCAAATATCCAAAAGACCCTAAATCCTATCTGGAAACCAGAGGTATCCAAAAATTTATCAGAATACACAAAATATATTTTTTTAATTGAATTTTTATCTGAAACCCTAAATTATAACCAAAAACGCAAACCTGAAACTTTAAAAATATATGTAATACTGAAAACATATTTAAAATATCCAAATATACATAATATATACCAAACATTTCGGGTATTCTTTGGTATCTAGACTCGAACAGACCCGCAGGTCAAAAATCCAATAGGTGTTTTTCCCCGATCCCTGACTCGAACAAGTTTTTCGTGTCAGTTTATGTTCGATTTTCCGGATCTGGGTAAAATGCCCATTTGTAAATAGATCTACATAAGATTGTACATATAAAATCTTAAATAAATTAATTCATAATTATATAACTTTAAACAAATTTTTTTATTCAATATAATACGATCGTTTAACATAATGCAGACCCAAAATATTAATTCACTTTCCAACTTTTTTATGACTCAAAAAAAATCCGCGCTTCCAAAGCGCGGATCAAAATCTAGTAACTCTGTATGTGATTACACAAACAAAGAATACATGACAACATTTCAAACAAGAAAAAACAGATCCAAGTCCAGATAATGATCCAACATGAATCAAAAAAATTAGTCTTTAACTTGGAAGAAAGTTTGTGGATTCAATAAACAGCAGAAAAACTCACAAGTAATTTCCCAACCATGGAAGATCCTTATTGTCTTTCAATGCAAAAGCAACATCATCACTTGGAAAGTTCAGCTGCAGCTTCTGCAACCTGTGCCTCTCTCCAGGTTCACAGAGAATGATTCTGCACTCACCAAGCTCACAACCCGCTTTGAGAAGAACGTCCCAACCTGGAAATGCTTCTCCATTGGTTCCACAAAGAGACGACACAGTCGTCGCCACTCTGTCAAACGTTGTCTCCGCCATTCCTGTCTTGTATAGCTCGTGAACCATAGCAGTCAAGTAGATCTTACTCAGCTTCGAAACGCTCTTCATAACTTGAATGTGAGGTGCTTGAAACATCTCTTGGATCGCTGCTTCAACATCTGCCATAACCACCAGCTGGTTCTTTGCGGTCTCGCTGTTCTTTAGACGGTAATCTGCAACTTCTGCTGCACGCCTGCAAATCTCGAGAGCACGTCTTGCATCTCGAGTGACAAATTTTCTTTTTTACTTCAGAAAATTCACCTGACGCCATTACTTGCCTTGAAGTAGTAATGCTTCTTTCCGGTACATCATTTTTATAAACTCTCTCATTATTAGCTTTGCTCTCTGTTTTTCCGGTGCAGAAACCCCTTCTCATCTATATTTAGTAAGAAAAAACCTTCTCAGCTATCCCAAACAAAGCATTCCCTTTTATATTTTCCTTAGCAGTAGATTTTTTCCTTAGCATTCCCTTGTGCCTAAATACCTTTAGTGCCGACAAAAGAATAAATAGTTACAAAAGAAACAAAATGTCGAGGGTCTATCAAACATTGAAAGAAATACAAAAGTTTGTATTGCTTACACCTATATTTGAATGTGAGTGATTCTTTAGAAGCTTAACTTCCTTTGCCAGCTTATCATTTAACCAAAGCAGGAAAGTCATGAATAAATCAGCTCACTGTAGAGAAAGAAATAACTAAGATTATGTGATTGGAGGGAAGTCAGAGGACAATACTAACAAAAAAGCATGTATGTTTATTAGCAACTAAAATCCAGTCAATAAAGCAACAATAACGCTAGAGTAAACCCAAAGAAAAAGTAAATAGAATACGTGAGTAAATAAACAAATTAAGGTAATGGGATGTAGAACCAATGAGCTTGGAGAGTCCATTGATTACCAAAAAGCTCATCACAGGAATCAAACTTTAGTGAGAAAGGGAAAAGAAAAAAAATTGCAGAGTAAGATACAGTATTCAAAATCAGAGACAGGTAATGCATGTACTTACACCCTCGCAAAGCTTGAGGGTGGTGGACGCTGATTGCGGCCAAATATCTGTGAAACGGTGAATGTTTGATTCTTTGAATAGAAGTTGAATGGAGAAAGCTTCGACGGGAAAGTGAAAGTGCTGCCCACTGAGTCCTTTAGGCAGTGTGGAAGCAGCCTACGTTGTGGGTCTTCTGCATTGTCCATCCTCAAAGAGACACTCTCTCTTCCCTGAAAGCTTCATCCACAGCACCATCTGAGAACTGGACACAAGAAACGTAGTGTCTGAGAGACAAATTAAAATTTGCATGATACAAAGGAAAATCTGTACCGGTTCTTAGTGATTGAATTTTAGTTTTAGGTGCAATTTTGAGTTTCCTCGACTGCAATCCATGAAATACAATCAAAGATTAGTATAAACTTTTTATGAAAGACTTTAAAAAAATATTATATTCAGTTGAGAACAGATATCTTTTCATCTACCATAACCAAATCAACCCCAATAAGCTCTCTAGGTTTCTTCACATTCTTGCTACCAAAAACAGAGGATGCTAGTGACAACAGTTTCCCTACGCCGGCCAGCCTTCAAATCAGACAGAAGCAAATCGAGATTAATAACAATTAAACAGGCAAGAGAGACTAACAACCTAATATAAGTTGATGTGGAGTACCCATATTGAAAGCAGATCAAGTATCAATAGAGAAACACTGGGCGGTATATTGATATCTTTTCATCTACCGACCAAACACTGGGCGGTCCTGCCAAGTCGGAGTGAGTCAAAGGTGGTGTAGGGAACGGTGGCGGCAGCGGAGATGGCGGCATCTGCGGAGGCGGCGGTGACGGCGGAGACAGGGGCGACGGTAGGGACGGCGGCTAAGGCAGTTGGTGAAGTCATTTTTGCAAGAGTTTCAAAATGATGTAAACGATGTTTCAAGAAATGTAGAGAGAAAGGGTTGAGAGCTCACCTCGAGTGCTCTATATAAATGAGGATTCGAGAAGCGTTACGGAAGGCCGAATCGTTACAGAAGAAATGCCCAGTCGATCGTTAATGCCCACCATAACTGAAGAGGAAGAGGAAGAGGAAGAGGAAGAGGAAAAGGGATCGCTAGTGATCTAAAAAAACAAAAAAAATCGTCAAACCCCTAGTCTATTAGCCGTCGAGAAGAACATATATGCTATGGGCCAAAATCTATAGAGTCAGAACACAAATTAAAATACACTAGACTTTGACCCGCCCGACCGGGCGGGTATTTATTTTATGTTTTAAATTTTTTGTTTATATTAAATTATATGTATTTGTAATATTTAATTATAAATTTATATTAAAAATTAATCTTTACAGTTATAATAAAAAATATATTTATAAGTTTAATATAATATTCTTATATAAATTTTAAATATCCTAACTAAAATAATATAGGGGTGGATCATAATTCTTTCCAATTCCAAAATCTTAATATCTCTTAAAACAAATAAAATAAATTTATAAATACATAAAATATATAAAAATATTTTGAAATATAATTTCTGTTAAAATAAATTTGTTAAAAAATAATTTTGCAATGTTGTTGTTTATTTCTGTAGCTTGATCCGTGACCGTATAATTATTTTTCCGTATAAATATTTGCTTTCACTTTAAATTTGTTCTTTATACTAATGTATAATATATATATATATATATATATATATATATATATATATATATATATATATATATATATATGTATATATGAAAATTAAAATATATTACATAATTATGGAAAGAGGTTATCTGCTTATTTATAGTATTAATGTACATTAAATTTAAGATTTATCATGAATTTGTTGTGGAATCAATTTAGGAAATTATGCATTGAATTAGGAAAAGACAAAATTCTTAATATTAGATTTATTAATTACTTCAGTGACATTAGGTTGTAAATATTTTAAAAGTCTTAGGGTTAATTTTAAAGTGTACTTCTGTTTTAATAGAATAGATGCTTAAGCCAAATCAAATACACAGTCCATTAAAAGAAAAGGACACGTGTCCTTTATACAGAAGTGATATTCCCCCCGTTATATTATAGATTATAGATTTTAAAGAGGAAAAGGTCAATTAATTAAACCCAAAAGTGTTAAAATTAATTATTATTATTGTCACTTTTTGTGAAAGAAATGGAAATTTTAATTGTTTAGTGTTTTCAAATTTTGGATAAAATAAAAAAGAAAGCATAGTTTTAAAATTGTATTAAAGCAGCTCCGAAACGTTATTATTATCACTTGAACTTCACAATTTTAAAGACCCCCCAAGAATCAGTAGCCAATAACGGAAACAAGTCAATTTTGCAATGGAAATAACCATAGTGCGTGCTTAGAAATGGTCATTTGCAAAACATGTGTGAGGGGAGCTATTTCGTAGCAAATCTGTGTTGCAGTTCACACTGGATCGCGATTTTATCGCAAAATTTGCAAAGAAAAATTTCGTTCTCAAAATTTACTTTGAAAATTTGAATAAAGAAAAATGCAGAAACCACGCCAATTTCCCAGCAATATTCCTCGTCAAATTTGCTTGCATTTGCGAAAAAACCAAAATTTGCGAAAGTATAAGAAAATTTTCTGAAGAAATTTAGAGAGAGTAAAAACAATGATCCTTCGAAATAGGCAGGTTAACCGCATTGTTTCTTACAAATTTGCGAAAAAAATGCAAAGCTAATATTCTTTTCAAATGCAAAGTTAGTATTCTTTTCAAATGCAAAGCTAATAGTTTTTTGGTCATTTTCCTCTTTAATAGACTACTAGATTTTGACCCGCGCTTTGGAAGCGCGGAATATTTTACGATGAAAAATTTTACTAATAATTTAACAAATATTTTGGTAATTTTTAAAGAGTGTGTATTTAAAATATTTTTGCATTTAAATCAGTGTTTTTAAATTCAACCCGATTGTGATTATACCGGTTAATCCGGAGATCTGACAATTCAATTTAGGTTTTTAAAATATACATATTTAAAAAAATCACTAAAACCCGAGACTAACCGATTGAATTGATGGATGACCGATATGTAATCTAATTGGATTTAAATTGTAATAGTTTCATAATTTGTAATCTTATAATCCAATTTTTAAAGTTTATTATTTTGCAATTTATGAAATTATAACGTTTCTACAAAATTTTAAAGAGAAAATGATATATATAAAATAACTAAGATTAATTATTGTATTGTTTGGAAACATTGATAGTAGTATAAAAATACAGTGAAACCTCTATAAATTAATAATGTTGGGACTACACCAAAACTATAATTTTTTATTAATTTATAGAAATTATTAATTTATCGAGATACTAATTGAACCAAAAACTCAATTTGGAACTATGGAATTATATTAATTAATAGAGATATTAATCTATCGATTATTAATGGGAAATTGCCAATTATACCACTTTTATGATACCACTTTTCAAAAATACACTAACCAACTTTACCATTAAATTTTAAAGAGTAGAAAGACTACTATACCCTTACATACACAACATATTTTCTTCTCTTCTCCTCTCCAAATCTCATTGTTAATATCAAAGATCTTCTCTCCGGTGTTCGACGACTTCTCTCCGGTGACCAATTCCGGCGATATCAAAGACGTTCCGGCGACGCGATCGACGATGCTCCGATGAACAATTACAAGATCGATGATGCTCCTGCGACTCTCCGACGAAAAGGAGTGTCTTCTCCCTTTTCTCTAATCTCCATTTCTTTCTCTCTCTCTCGCCGTTCCTCTGCGATTCTGAGATTCCCTTTAAAAGCTTTGATCCTTCCTTTCAGAATCATAGTAGCATAATGGCTTTTTGATTTCCTTTTTTTTTTTATAATTTGACAGAAAAATTCCCCGCCGCCGGTAGATGGCCAAGTTGTCACCATCCTCACAATATCCTCCGAACTTGGTGGATTGCTGGTGGTTTCTTCTCGCTAGGGTCTCAACACCAACATAAAATCAAATGATCTGATTTTGTTCGGTCTTAATCGATCTCCAATTTTGACTCGCATTGGGAATCGAATAATTAGAGGATAGATTAGGATAGTGGGGGTCAGGGGAAGGAAGAAATGGGGAAAATTGTGGAGAAATTGGGAAGATGCTTGAAGACGTGTTTTTCATGGTAGCCATGTTGGTTTCCCTCCTAGTCTCCTCCTTGTCTGTCCTTGTTTCCATCGTCGGCGTCTTCGTTCCCACTTTTTTGCTTTCCAGCTTTACTTGTTTGACCTGCTACACCTTCAACGACCATCTCAGCCGTTACAGCTTCAAGAGCTCTCACTGATATTCCTCTCGTCTCCCTCCTCAGTTCTTTCCCCGTCATCTGTATGTTTTCCTTTTCTGTCTTTTTTACCACTTATTGAATCTCAACGTAAAGTTCTTCCTTTTTTGTAAATGAACAGGTGTGTATTCGCTATCTGATGGACCTGCACTCTCTCACGGACCTTACCTCGGAACTGTCTCCTTGAGAAACATTGTTCAGATTGTGCTTACTTGTCATGGCATGGGGCTATTCACAGGGATTTGAAGCCTGAGAACTTTCTGTTGCTGAACGAAGATGAGAACTCTCCTCTCAAAACCATTGACTTTGGTCTCTCCGATTTCTACAAGCCAGGAGATGTGTTCAAGGATATAATGGGTGATGCTTATTATTACATAGCACTAGAGGCTTTGAAAAGGAAGTATGAATCAGAAGCTGTTATTTGAAGTTAACCCTTAAATGATTTATAAAAGGTTTATAAATTCTGAAAATGGTCCATAAACCTTTGTAAATCATTTATTAAAGATTTATCACTCTTATAAACACTTATAAATTCTTTGCAAAAATGTTATAAATCATTTAAAATGACTTATAAACTCTTACGATTACACATATATCCATGATGCTTTTAAATTTTCTTAAGCAATTGAATGGTTTTGTACACCCTTCTGATTTTTTATAAACTCTTAAAATAATTATATAAAATCTTACAAATTAATTTATAAACTCTTATAAATTGATTTATAAACCCAAAGTTTTGTATAAACTCCTATAAATTGATTAACTCTTATAAATAAAGGGGAGTTATGATCAGTAATGTTTTAATATGCTTTTTAATCCATATAAATGATTTTATTAACCCTTTATAAAATGTTTATAGACTCTTTATAAATGATTAATAAGCCGTTATAAATGGTTTGTAAACTTTATAAAAGTTTTTATGAACTTTATAAATGTTTTATAAACCCTTATAAATTATTTACATACCTTTATAAACCTTATGAATTGTCCAATAAGTCTTTTTAGATGGTTATAGACTCTTATAAATGATTTAAAGACTCTTATAGATGCTTATAAACTGTGTTTTCTATAAATTTTACAAAAGATTTATAAACTCTTATTAACTCTTATTGATTTACATATTCTTTTAAATCCTTATAAGTTATGTTACAAACTCTTATAAGTTGTCTTATAAGCCTTTCTAAATGGTTATAGATTCTTACGAATGATTTAGGGACTTTATAGAGGCACGAAGAAACAAATTGTTTACAAACCCTTTATAAAATGTTTATAGACTCTTTATAAATGATTAATAAGCCGTTATAAATGGTTTCTAAAGTTTATAAGAACTTTTAGGAACTTTATAAATGATTTATAAACTTTTATAAATTATTTACAAACCTTATAAATTGTCTTATAAGCCTTTCTAAATGGTTATAGACTTTGCTGTGGAGAGAAGCTATGATGTGGCTTCCAAGCTCACCGATAACAGTCTTACCATTTATTTATAAGAGCCTATAAAACTTATAAGTCATTTAATAAGACTTATCAATTATTTATAAAGCCTTATAAATCATTTATCGTATAAAGGTTTCAAAATAATTTAGAAAGGTTTATAAAACTCTCGAAAACTTTATTTAGTCTAATGAAACTTGAATTTTATTTTACAAATAGATTTCTAAACTCTTATGAGAGCTTATAAATTAGTTTATAAGTGTTTTTAATTCTCTTATAAATGTCACACACTTTCGACTGAGGAACCAAATCAGCCTGCGTGACATCAATCCCAGGCCTATACATATTAGTCTGAGACATATGCGCCACCTCATGAGCAACTTTGGCTTCCGTCGGTTAAGTCCCCGCCCCTTCCAACGCGTTCGTCACTTCTCTCTCCTTGTGAGAAAAACAATCAACAAGCCAGGACGCAATGACATTCTCCCATCCTCAGATGCGTAACCTTTTCCTAGAAAAAGAAACGCCTGATCCGACCATTAGATCCTTGTTCATATTCCAAGGCTTGTAGTATCAACTCAAGCTTATCGAAATCTTTAACAACTTTGGCTTCTGGTGACGCGTTTGCTTCATGTTCTCTTCATAGATCAGCTATTTCTTCAGCTGCAATCACAATATGCATTCATAAAAATTAGAAGCGTTATGCAAACAAGCACAATATCTTAAACGTAGTTTCAGGATGAGAGAAGAGAGCCCAACCTATTTCTCCCCCACCCAAGATCTTGCACATGTGTTGCTTCACTTTCTCTTTGATTTTTCTCTTCTTTAAAGACCCCACAAGAAGGTGCAATGTCTCCTACAATGCCTGCTCAACAACAATGATCGAATTTGATATCTTTTAATGAAAAAAGGGGATTATATTATATCTATAAGTGAAAGTACTAACCTTCTGCAATGTCATGAACAATTGCCATTTTCATGAACCTGAAAGAAAGACAGCATAGAGAGTTGAAATTAATCATTTTTTCTTTCAGAAACTATAAACTTGAAGATAGATAGGGAAGCAACAAAGAAACCTTACTTTTCTCTGTTTACACCGGGGATATATGAAGAGATAAGTACCATAAGACCCATCCGATACATGTGATCCGCTTTTGATTCTGGATTTTCACTTCTCTTTTACCCCATCCAGCTCTTGGAGTTGTCTATTTTAAAACAAACATTACTTGAAATCATTACCGTAAGATTGATGAAGCAGGAAACCAAAACACCCACTAAGGAACCGGAAAAAACCTTCACATCTATTAGAACATGAGTAATCACAAAGCAACCAGATAGCTTAAGATCATTTCTTTTTCCAGGCGATTTGTAGATTCCCATACAAAGTTGTCATAAGAGGTTTTATAAATCCTTATAAATGATTTTGGTACTAAAGTCTCAATACCCAGAGTCTTTAATTAACTCGTAAACTCAATTCCTAAAATCTCAAAACACACAATCACATTGCACACTCATCTCCAATCAACTATTTACCCTTTTCAGATTGATGAACATTATGAATCTCAATGTTTCAACAAATCGTAATCCTTAAACCGAGATAGATTCCAATGAAAAAAACGGATTCTAGAATCTCTTCAAACCTGTGAGTCATCAAAGATGATCTGATGCAAGAGGTTTTGATGATGATTCTCGACGGAGAGAGAGATGGATCTCGACGGAGAGAGAGACGATGGATCCAACGGAAAGAGAGACGATGGATCTCGGAGAGAGAGACGATGGATCCGACGGAGAGATAGACTATGGATCTCGACGGAGAGAAAAGAAGGATCACGACAGAGAGAGAAGAAGAATCACGACGGGAGAGAAGAAGGCGATGATGGATTGAAAATAAGGTAAGGTCAGTTTTGTCTTTTACACATTAATGAATGTGGTAATTTTGAAAAGGTAATTTCATTAGTGGTATAGTTGAATTGTGGTACCATCAAAATGGTATTTATGAAATTCCCCCATTATTAATTTAAAGAGGTTATACTGTATATTGTTTGGAAACATTGATAGTAGTATAAAGAAATAAGTATATTGTTTGGAAACATGAATAGTAGTATAAAGAAAGGAATATTAGTGATTTAATGTAAGTTTAACTATAAAGTATAAATGTGTATTTAATTTAAAAACTTACAAAATAAATGTTAGGTCCAACATAATGTTTCTGTTTTAATAAGATAGATTTTGTGAAAATAAACTAAAATAAAGCTATCTAAGGAAATTTATCTTTCAAATTTCATCCGAAAAATCAAATATTTCTCTTGTAGTGAGCTATTTATCTTTGCATGGCCAACAAACGGCACAAAATAAATCTGCCTGAATGGTGACTTTCTAGCGTGATGGTAACTTTATCTCTCCCTTAATTTAATCAGTATAACTCTGCTTTTCTAGAGACGATGGCTGATTTAGAAGAACAAAACTCTTGATTCACCGGTGTCAGACGAGGCGGCGGCAACAACTAGAGCAAAAATGGAAAGCGTAATTAGATGATGACTTAACCAGGGCCTGAACCAATGAATCATGTGAAGAATACTCATGTCTATATTATTGATGATCATGTTATGGATTCGTCATGGTTATGTTATAAACATAGGTACGTTATATTTTCTATTACTTGATTTCTAATGTCCATCATGGGTTTATTTTTTTTGTAACGCAATGGTGAACATAATAGTGAAAATCAGTTTAGTGAAAAAGACCATTGGTTAGATTGTGATGACGAAGATGATTGTGAGGCCGTGAGTGAGGACATAAAAGATAGTTTAAAGGATATCCATACTGAAGAAGGCTTAGAAGTTTTTTTGTTTTCTTTTTTTTTGTTTTGACTGAATGAAAGGCTTGGGAGTTGAAGAAAAAACTGACAAATTTAGAAGAATGCGTTGAAAATATTCCCAAGGATAATTCGGCTGATAACAATGATGGTGTTGACAGTGGAGATAATGTGAATGATGATGTTATCCAAGATCCTTTGTCCTCTTGGTTAGAGCTCCACATTCTAATTTTGTTTAGCATTCGATAAAATATGGAGATACGTTGTCAAAAAAAGAGTCTAATTTATGAATGTATAGTTTTCTCAGATTGGTGATTCTTGGTATTGAGTTGATTCTGCGTTTCACACGCATTCTTGTGAGCTTATTGGTACATTGTCTAGAATATTGTCGACGCAAATAAGAAAGCTTATCTAATCACTATAACTCAATAAATCACTTCCAGTATCAAACAAAAGAAGCTGTAGACTTTGTAAAGGTTGTTGATCTTATGAAGAATTATGTCAACAAAACAGTTCTCATCAAAAGCAGAATGTAAATTGGTTTTAAAAATTCCATGTAGGAATATGCAAGCACCTATAGACTTTTAAACTGTGTGTTGTGTATCCAAGAAACTATAACTAAACGGCCTAAAATAGAGGAGGTTTCGGTTTGAAAGAGTCGTGAGTAGCTTTCTGCGTCAATTTCTGTTAATAAAAAAAGTCCTAGTCTAGTGGAAGTCTACTTCTATTTATGTGTAGCTTTTGTAGGATTTCTGTTTTCGTAAGGCTTATATAAACCATTCTCACAGTTTTCATTCTCCAGGTAACGAAAGGGCTTACTTGCAACACTGCAAGGATCTTTGATCGAAAACATGGATACCTAAGACTTCAGAAGATTCTCAAGGTTAGTTCTTTTCAAATTATAAATTTTTATGATTTTTATTTAAAAATTGATGTTAAAAAAAATTAGTACAAATGTTTATGATTTTTTTAAAAAAAATTGAAGTTTATGAATCGAATAACCCCTTGTTAGCATTTAAGAAGAGTATTTCGACTAATGATTTGAAGTAAGTTTTCTATGCCTAATAAAAACTTCATGTGTTAGTTCTAAAACATGTGCTACGCCTTGTATTTTGTTTCTGAGACATCCAACTTCAGTGAAATATTAAAGCAATTAAGTGAATAACACTAACCCAATCTCCAAAGCAAGATTTACAAATACCAAATTAAATAACAGTAGATACTAATAGGTAACATAGAAGACAATAGACTGTGCTAAGATTTGTATTATGTTGGAAATCAAAACCTGTGATTAATTAACCCCTCTAGATTGAATAGTTTTTTAAATAAAATATGTGTGATAACGTTTAAAATGCTTAGATTACAAATAATGTAATGGACAAGAAAAACAAATAATGTTTGGTTTTAACTTAACTTCAAGATTTACTTCATATTATGTATCTAATACAGGTATAATCATGAGATAACTGTGTATAATGGTTGCTTTGTCAATAACAGGGAGAGACTTGTTCTTGCATATGAAGAATAAAAATCATTACTCTGTATGTGATTTTACACAAACAAAGGATACATGACAACATTTCAAACAAGAAAAAACAGATATAAGTCCAGATGATCATCCAACATGAATCAACAAAACTAGTCTTTTAACTTGAAGAAAGTTTGTGGATTCAATAAACAGCAGAAAAACTCACAAGTAATTTCCCAACCATGGAAGATCCTTGTTGTCTTTCAATGCAAAAGCAACATCATCACTTGGAAAGTTCAGCTGCAGCTTCTGCAACCTGTGCCTCTCTCCAGGTTCACAGAGAATGATTCTGCACTCACCAAGCTCACAACCCGCTTTGAGAAGAACGTCCCAACCTGGAAATGCTTCTCCATTGGTTCCACAAAGAGACGACACAGTCGTCGCCACTCTGTCAAACGTTGTCTCCGCCATTCCTGTCTTGTATAGCTCGTGAACCATAGCAGTCAAGTAGATCTTACTCAGCTTCGAAACACTCTTCATAACTTGAATGTGAGGTGCTTGAAACATCTCTTGGATCGCTGCTTCAACATCTGCCATAACCACCAGCTGGTTCTTTGCGGTTGTATTGTTCTTTAGACGGTAATCTGCAACTTCAGCTGCACGCCTGCAAATCTCAAGGGCACGTCTTGCATCTCCTGAGATCGCAGCTACTTTCCTCGAAGCAAACTCAATAGCTTGTTTCTCAAAAGCATCGATTCCTTTCAGCCTTGTGGAGATGATCTCTTGTAGCTGAGTGTGGTTATAAGGACCGAAATATAGTCTCTGTATACCCATTCGGCTTGAGATCCGAGGAAGCAGCTTCTCCGGAAGATCCATAGTGTTTGCTATCCCCAACACAATCAGCTTGGAGTTAGGCCTGGTGGGCCAATCCAAAATGTTGTAGAGAACAGACTGGTTTCTAGTAACCAAGTGATCAAGCTCGTCGATGAGAAGTATGCAAGGCTTCTCATCCTCTTTCCCAATACGTTTCCCTTCTGAAAACCTCTCGTTCAGAGACTGCAAAGCTTTCTTCCAACCAACACGATGACCACTCAACGCCTCATAGATCACAGTGTAAATCTTCTCAGGTGAAGCCAGTTTGAGACCGTTGATCTCCACAAAGCAATACGGGCTCACACTTCCTTCTTCAACCTCAGCCTTCAGATTCTTCATAACGGATAGCACACTCACAGTCTTCCCTGTCCCGGGAACACCATGAATGTACATACACCTTCCTAAACACTGATCATCCAAGATGGAACCTTTTATAAACGCAGTAATCTCTTCCATCTCCTTGTTCCTACAAGGAAGAGACTTAGGCCTCGTGGCCAACAACAAAGTAGCTTTCGCTTTCTCCAACTCACTCTGCTTATGGCATCTCACATGCTCAGGAATCCTCTTCGCTCCCACCTTGTCAAGCCCAAAGAACCTCCCTTTAAGCGAATTCGCAGCTTTAGAACTCGTTGCTAAACCTCTCTTACTCTTGGAATCATCTTCCCCCTTCATCTCTTCATCACTATCATCACCAACCTCCTCTTCTTCCTCTTTCCACTCATGGTCATCACTCTCACAATCCCCATCCACCAACTCAGCCAAACGCTTGAAGCTATGCCAATGCACATCGTACTCATACTCACACAAGAAAACATCATCACCATCGTTACTCGCCTTGGCGAACTCCTTAGGAGACTTAACAAAACAATGCCGAAGCACACAACTCATCTCCACGTCAGCAAAATCATTCGTTAGATAAACCTCTCGTTTCAAGTTATGCGGTTGACGCCCTGAAGCAGTCTCTTCAGGTATAATATACCAACGAGCTCGAATCCAATACACACCGCCTCCTCTCCAGAGCTTCTCGATCCGAGCAGCCCATAGATCGCTAGAGAGAAGCTTCTCCCTCGCCGTCCTCGCGACCTTCTTCCCTTCCGGTGGTTTCGGAGCCTCGTGGCCTTGACAAAAGTTGCAGATCCAATCGCCTTCGGGGACTTCTTTCAACGGCGGATTCAGGCATTTGAGATGGAATCCGCCTAAGCAGTCGTCACACTCGAGCATCACGTTGTTGATACTACTTCCTGATTTGAAGCAGATCCGGCAATCTTCGAACTCCGCGTCGTCTTCTTCGTCTTCGTGTTCTTCTTTTCGTTTGACGTAAACATCGTCGCCGATTTGGAATTGGACGGAATCGAATTCGACTTTGTTGTAGTAGACTCTCTTGTTCGAGTTTGTTTCGGTGTTTTTCGTCTTCCTCCTCGTCCTCGTCGTAGACGTCTTCTTCTCGGATCGAATCGGAGATACGGGAGAGAAGGAAACCTCCGCGTTGGATTTGGATTTAGTCTTCTTGTTGGGAGTGTTGAGTATTTAGATCGGATTAGATTAGGTTTAGCTTCTTGTTATCACGATATGATTGAGTTGAGTTTATTCGTTTCAGGTTCGAGATTGAAAAGCGATGAAGAACAAAAAAATCAACACAAGATTTGTTCACCCGGTGTTCGCTGATCTACTCACCGGAGAGGGAACGGCATCCTTCAACTGATCACTATTGAATCAAGCTTTACAGAATACAACAATGGCGAATATATCACCCAAGCAACAACAAAGAAGATGAAGTAAGCTCACTTGCCGAATCCTCTATGACGCCAGAAAATCACCGCCGGAATGGTTCGATCCAACCGTATACCGCTTTCGTGACTCCGTCGACGTCAACCTCTCGACTTGAGCTAAGTTCTCTCTACCTCTTCTCTGCTCTCTGTTTCTCTCGATCTGTGATCTCTTCTCGCCGTAGTGATGATGACAGCCCATGAGTTTGTTATAACAAACTCTTCTACTTGCCTTTGCCTCTGAAACGATGCGTTTCATTTAGTCTGTGAGATGACTTTGGGCTGAGACTTGGGCCTATTGTTTTTCTTGCAGGTGTAAGCTGCGATGGGCCTCGAGACAGGGAAGCCCACTTTGATGGTTGACTGAACCAAAACTCACAATCTCCACCTTTCAGACAAACCGACGAAGTGCTTTCTCTCTCGAAACCCTAGCTGCTTGTCTCTTTCCTTCCTCCCTAAGGCGTTCATCGCCTCTTCTCATCTCTGACTTTACAAGGCGATCTCTGAGCTCCTGTGATACATAATAACCTCTACGGATGTAAGGTACTCTCTGTATCCCTCTCTCTTCTCTTTTCTGCTTCTGATTTGCTTCGACTGACGAAGTAAACCAATCTCGGATCTTTCACTTTCTGACCCTTTTCTTTTCTTCTCCTTGCAGATCAAGAAGAACGATGCTTCAAACTCTGAGCAGACCTATCGGCTAGACTCAGAAGATGACCCGACGAACTGCTGATGACTCTGCATGAACCTGATCTGAGTCGGACTGTTTCAAAAATCAACTGTCAGACTTCAAAGCTTCAGACTTTCCGTAACATCGAACCCAGATAAGTAACCACTGACTTCTCTTCCTTTCGATGAACACTGAACCTTTCAAGATGAACTGACACTGATGATGAAAACTCTTACTAACTCTGATCTTCTTTCTGTTTCAAGAACCTTGAAGAGACTCCACCTGAAACTGAACTCCACCTGAGAAGAAACTCCACCTCGCTTCCTATACTCGGGTAACGACTTCTTTCTTTTCACTTCAAGTTGGTTTGATATCAGAGAGTTTAGTAACAACTTATAAGACTGATAATGTTAACTAACTCCCTGAATCTTGTTTTCTTTGCGAGGTAACCAACAACGGAGCCACATCGTTACCCGGAGCCACTTCCTTCTCAGAACAGATTCACCAGCTCAGAGCAGAGTCTGAACTTCGGACCAGGTAACACTTTAGTTAGGAAATCGGCTGGATTTTTGCTTGTGTGAATCTTGTGTAGGATAATATCACCCTGAGCAACAATATCACGGATGAAGTGATACTTGTTTGCAACATGTTTAGTCCTTTCGTGAAATACTCTGTTTTTAGCTAGAGCAAGTGCACTCTGTGAATCACAATGCATCTTCACACTTCCTGGTTTTAGGCCTAGTTCTTCACATATCCCTTTTAACAAAATAGCTTCTTTGGTTGCTGTGGAGAGTGCCATATACTCTGCCTCAGTTGTCGACAAAGCTACAACTGATTGTAGGTTAGATCTCCACGAAACTGTATTACCCCAAACCTTGAACACATACCCAGTAACTGAACGTCGTCTGTCTAAATCAGCCGAGTAATCTGAATCTGAAAATCCTTCAATAGAACGCACATCACTCTTAACAAACGTTAAACTGGTTTTAGATTCACCACGTAGAAACTTTAAAATCCACTTCACTGCCAACCAATGCTCCATACTAGGTTTAGACATAAACCTGCTCACAACTCCCACTGCATGTGCTAAGTCTGGTCTTGAGCCAATCATGACATACATGAGGCTCCCGACTGCACTTGCATAAGGGATTCCTTCCATCTCAGCTGCACCTGCTAAAGCCTCTGCCTTGGTTTGACTCTTCAGTTTGAATTGAGGCGCCAATGGAGTTGTGACTGGCTTAGCATCGTGCATCCCGAAACTCTTTAGAACTTTCTCAATGTATGCCTCCTGAGAGAGTACTAAAGTTTCCTTTTTCCTGTCACGAATAATGTTCATTCCAAGAATTCTGGAAGCCCTTCCTAAATCTTTCCTTTCGAATTCTCTGCTTAGACTGTCTTTCATCTTCTGAAGTCATATCTCCTGAAGCAATTAGCATATCATCCACGTATAGAAGTAGATAGATTTCCTTAGGAGTATCAACACTTCTCATGTAGACACA
Organism: Raphanus raphanistrum subsp. raphanistrum; assembly: GCA_019706035.1. NCBI lineage: Eukaryota > Viridiplantae > Streptophyta > Magnoliopsida > Brassicales > Brassicaceae > Raphanus > Raphanus raphanistrum. The sequence continues at coordinate 33,879,919 of CM033984.1, forward strand.
CGAATCATACTCACTCTGTAGAAACTTTTCTTTCTTCATGAAACAGTCAAATCTTAGATTCCACTGTCTAGGAGATTGCTTTAGACCATATAGAGACTTCCTTAGGAGACACACCTTGTTCTCATCCCCGGGTTTCACATAACCTTCAGGTTGATCCATTAGAATCCTTTCGTCTAGGTTCCCGTGTAGAAAAGCAGTCTTGACGTCTAGTTGTTCCAACTCATAGTCTCTGTTCACCACAATTGAAAGCATCAGTCTTATTGAGACGTGCTTGACAACTGGTGAAAACACTTCATTGTAGTCAATGCCTTCCTTCTGTGAATACCCTTTAGCAACTAGTCTTCCCTTGTATCTCATGTCCTCCACACCGGGGATTCCCGGTTTATACTTGAAGAGCCACTTACAGCCAACGGTCTTCTGACCTTTTGGTCTCTCAATGAGATCCCAAGTGTGATTTCTGTCAAGTGAATCCATCTCTTCGTCTGCAGCATTATCCCAGTGCTTCCAGTCTTTACTCCTTTTTGCTTCTTCGTAAGATTTAGGTTCTTCCCTCTCAATATCATCTGCCACAGCTAGTGCATAGGCAACTAGGTTAGCATCTTCATATCTAGATGGTGGCCTGACATTCTGTCTTCTGACTCGATCTCTCGCAAGCATGTAGTTATCAATAGAGCCTGTAGATTCACTATCCTCAACAAACGTCAACCCTTCCGTATCACTGTCACTCTCTGGGTCGCTTGAACTCCCATGAACCTCTGAATCTTGTTGAGACTGCTCTAAGTTTCCAGGATCAGACGTTTCACCATGTTCATAGTTGGGACCACTTGGTCCTCGAATCAGACTTGGACTGAAAGATACCTTTTTATTAGGTTCCTTAGTTTGCTTTCCTGAATCCTTTCCACTCTCTGTAACCTTCTTAGCTTGCGTGTCTTTGTAGATCTCATCCTCTCTGAACACAACGTTCCTGCTCGTAGTGCACTTTAGGTCCTCTGGAATCCACACTCTGTAACCCTTCACACCAAATGGATATCCCACGAAAACTCCTTTAACTGCTCTAGGGCTAGTCTTCTCCTGAGTAACGTGAACATAGGCTGTGCAACCAAACCTCCTCAAGTGTGATAAATCAGGCCTATACCCTGACCAAACTTCTTCTGGAAGTTTGAAGTCAATGGTTGAATTTGGTGTCCTGTTTATCAGATACACAGCTGTAGAAGTAGCTTCTGCCCAAAACTCTTGTCCCAATTCGGTCTCAGCTAGCATGCTTCTCACTTTATCCATTATGGTACGGTTCATACGTTCTGCAACCCCATTCTGTTGAGGAGTGTAGTTACAAGTTCTATGTCGTTTGATTCCAGACTTTCTGCACAACTCGTCAAACTGCTTATTGCAATACTTCAACCCATTATCAGTGCGAAGGCACTTGATTTTCTTCTCAGTATGACTCTCAACAGCTTCCTTCCATTCCACAAACTTAGAGAATGCTTCGTCTTTAGTTCTTAGGAAGTAGACCCAAACTTTCTTTGAGAAGTCATCTATGAAGCTTATGAAATATTTGCAACTAGCCAGACTCTCTGGAGTTGATGGAGAACCCCATAGATCTGAATGCACATACTCTAGGATGCCTTTAGTAGTATGCTTAGCCTTAGGAAAACTTTGTTTATGTGATTTACCCAACACGCAACCTTCACAAAACTCTAGCTTTCCCACTTCAGTCTTAGGTATATAACCTTCCTTCACGAGCATGTCCATGTTCTCTGAACTCATGTGTCCTAACCGTGAATGCCATATAGTAGTCTTAGCTCCAGTCGACTCACTGATATTAGCTTCACCACGTGACACTGTTCCTTGTAGATAGTACAACCCATTCTCATACTTGCCAGTGATCACCTTCTGTCCATCTTTGTAGAATGTCACAGTGAAATCTCCACCTTGATAGTTACACCCTGATTTCTCTAGCATTCCATAGGAGATTAAGTTCCTGCTCATGCCTGGCATATAGCGAACATCTTTGAGAATAATCACTGCTCCATCTTCATTAGTAATTTTGATTTTACCAATGCCCTTGACTTCGCATTGAGTGTTGTTCGCCATTAGAACTTTGCTTCCATCTCCTTCTTGTAGATCAAATAAGACATCCTTGTTAGGTGTAATGTGAAATGTGCAACCTGAGTCTAGAACCCACTCGTCTCTAGAATCATGTATGCTTGCAGTGAGCACTAACGGTTGCCTTATCTCAGTTACTGAATTCACTGCTTGTTCACCACCATTTTTGTGTCCTCTGTTTGGACAATCACGCTTCCAGTGACCTTCTTTGCCACATGAGAAACACGTGCCTTTCTTAGTCTTATCTGATCTGCCTCTAGACTTATATCGATCACCTTTGCTTCTAGACCTGTTGTACTTCTTGTTGTTACCATTATCCGATCGCTTAGACGACCTTCCTCTTGACTCAACAGATAGGCCTTTTGAAGTAGTTTTCTTCTTATTCAGTAAACTTTTCTGTCTGAGTTCAGCTTCTTTTGAATATGCAGATGTAACAACTTCAGAGACAGTGAGAGTGTCTCTGCCAGTGCCGTATTGAAGAGTGTGGACCAGTTGCTCATACGCAGCAGGAAGACCAGAGAGCAACTGTATAGCTTGATCTTCGTCTGTAATGGTAACCTTCAAACTCTCTAGATCAGCTATCAGTTTTAGAAACACATCCACATTTTCTTCAATCGACTTATCCTCTTCCATTTTGTAACAGGAGAACTGACGCTTCAGGTAGATCCTGTTTGGAAGAGACTTGAGCTGATACAGCTTCTCCAGGGACTTCCACATGCCAAGAGCAGTCTGCTCGTGCATGATTTTCCTCAAGATCGAATCACTCAAGCAGGTACAAAGTAAGCTTCTGACTCGTAGATCTTTATCAGCCTTCTCCTGATCAACTTTAGGTTTCTCACCTTCTTCTTGCTTTTCAGATACTGACGTAACCACGAAGTCGTCTTGTAACACTGCAAGGAGACCTTGAATCTCCAGCTGAGCCATCATCTTGTACTTCCACATTCCGAAATCCCCCTTTCCATCAAACTTATCCATCTCGAACTTTCCATGAGTTCTCTCCATCTTGAAACGTAAGGATCTCAGGAGCAACTGCACACAGAAAATGAATAGCAACAATCACAGCAACACAAGCAGTAGATCTACAAACCTCAGTGATAGCAGCAACTAATCACAGATAAGTAACCTCTCCTTCTCCTTCCTTATCAGATTTGACCTTACTCGTTACCTTAGCACCCAACCTTGTGCTCTGATACCAATTGTTGAGTATTTAGATCCGATTAGATTAGGTTTAGCTTCTTGTTATCACGATATGATTGAGTTGAGTTTATTCGTTTCAGGTTCGAGATTGAAAAGCGATGAAGAACAAAAGGATCAACACAAGATTTGTTCACCCGGTGTTCGCTGATCTACTCACCGGGGAGGGAACAACATCCCTCAACTGATCACTATTGAATCAAGCTTTACAGAGTACAACAATGGCGAATATATCGCCCAAGCAACAACAAAGAAGATGAAGTAAGCTCACTTGCCGAATCCTCTATGACGCCGGAAAATCACCGCCGGAATGGTTCGATCCAACCGTATACCGCTTTCGTGACTCCGTCGATGTCAACCTCTTGACTTGAGCTAAGTTCTCTCTACCTCTTCTCTGCTCTCTGTTTCTCTCGATCTGTGATCTCTCTCTCGCCGTAGTGACGATGACAGCTCATGAGTTTGTTATAACAAACTCTTCCACTTGCCTTTGCCTCTGAAACGATGCGTTTCATTTAGTCTGTGAGATGACTTTGGGCTGAGACTTGGGCCTGTTGTTTTTCTTGCAGGTGTAAGCTGCGATGGGCCTCGAGACAGGGAAGCCCACTTTGATGGTTGACTGAACCAAAACTCACAGGGAGTTTTGAGATCGTCTGTGGATTGTTGTTTTCTGGGGGCTCTCTCTCGTTTTCGAATGAGATTCATTTCTTCAATTGGAGTGTTGAGATTCTTCTCTTGGTGGTCGTCGTCGTCTCCGAGATCGATCTTGCGGGAGACATGGCGAGCGGATCTGCGGAGAGGAGTGAGGGTTTGTGGTGTTTGGGGAGTCAGATGCGATGCTGGTGTTGAAGGAGAAGGAGATAGGTACGATTTGCGATAGACGTTGCTAGTTGGGGTTTTGTTTGGGGATTGGAAGGTTTTGGTTTTTGGAGTTGAAGCAGCCATGGATGTTCAGAGAGAGAGAGCTAGGGTTTCTGGGCAATGGAGGCGGAGGAGAGAGAGAGAGAGAGAGAGAGAGAGAGAGAGAGAGAGGGCGGATGGAGGTAGAGAGAGAGAGAAAGGAGATGGTTTCTGGTGGGAGAGGGTTTTACTGATAAAATTTGGCGGGAAATGTTCCCTCGAAGAAGAAATGTTTTTTTATTATGAAAAAGATTTTAATTTTGGAAAGGAAATGGTGAGAGATGAGAGAAATCTCTGTCTTCTCTCTAAAAATTCATCGACGATTTCAATCGGCCGGCCGACGGAGGGGCTTCCTATGCCACCGTCGGCCCGGTTTCCTTTTGCGCTCCTTCCGCTTTCGTTCTGTAGTTCTTTTAGTCTAAGGTTTTCTTTTCTTTTCCTTTGAGTAATTTTCCTGTTTCCGGCGTCGCACTGTTCCTCGAGGTGGACGCTCGGCTTTTGTAACCGCCGTGGCTCCTTCCTCAGGTGAACGGTCGGCTTTAGTTGTCTTCGAAGGTGGAGGCTTGTTATGCTCCGGGTTCTGTGTGTGGTGTCTGGGCGAAGGTTTGAGGCTTCGACGGAGAGTTACTCCGATGAAAGAAGTGACGGTGACAATGTCCGTGGTGGCTTTCGACGGAATGGTTAAAAGTAGGTGAACAGTGTCTATCTATAATCTGGTCGAGATCTCGGTAAGAAGCCGGTGAAGATCTCCGTGGAAGAGTAGACGACTAATAGGGTTTCAGATACTCCAGTTCCGGCAAGCATCGACTGTTTCAATCTTGATGTGATGTTTCAGATCTCGAGGTGGGGGAGTGGGAGACGCGTAGTGCGCGTGGTGTCAGGGCGCAACGCGTGGGTGTTTTCGCGAGTGAGTTGGACGCGTGGCGTCGGGGTTTTCAGAGTTTGGGTTTGGACCTCTAGGCCCAGTTAGTTTGTAATGTATGCCCATATTATCGGGCTTTCTTTTGTAATTCGCGGATTGGGCTTGGACCCATTAATAAAATTCTTTAGATGGAAAAAAAAAATGGTGAGAGATTCTTTCGTGGCATAACAAATTAATAGTACAAGATTTACTTGTCTTTATTAGATTGATAGATTCATGCAACTTTCATGTCAAGATTCTAATTTACTAATGACTAATGACAAAAGAATGACTAATGACTAATAACTAATGACTAATAACTAATGACTAGTGTCTCAAAATAGTTTTAATGTTATTAATTTGTTTAATACCCCCATTATTTAAGAGCTAAAATTAAGAGATACAAGACATTCACTGATTTTTTTTGGTATAAAAAAATTATTTTATTACTCAAGTTTGAGGTGATATGGGTAACCAGACCGGAATAGAATAACTAAAGTAACATAACGATCTATGAAAAGTACGAGCATTCCTAGCTAATGAATCATCTATCACATTTTCAGTTCTTGATACGTAGCATATAACCACCCGCTGATCCTTTTAAACTTGACTTTCTCCATAAAATAAATATTTCTTTAATGTAAGGATGGACATTGATCTAGGAATTTGGAAATATAGTTTTGTTATCTATATTTGGATAAAATATTAAAATCATAGTTATCATTTTTCATAAAACAAATTACATTCTTTTGGTTTTCAATTTTTTCAACAATCTTAATATTTAAAAGATATCTATTTGCATTTCTTATGTATAAATTTGGAGACCAATGACAATAAATGTTGGTAAACTGTATAATGAAAAAGGTCAGAAGATACATTTTATCAAATAAAAGAGTATAATGTGGTAAAACTATTTTGGAATTTTAAAATCGCCATTCAACTGTCTTCTTCTTTTTTTATCGCCATTCAACTTTATAATAATAGAGTTATTTCAATCCATTGTTTTTATCTGGATACTAACTAAACTAGACATTCTAATTATTCAAAAATTTGGAACGAATGGATGACATCATTTTTCCTTTCTTAATTTTAATGTGGGTTTCAATCGGACATTCAACTTTACAAAAAAAGTTTACCAATGCGAGATCTGATCTACTGTGGTTCAATTCAGATATAGCATAATTTGATTTAAAATACTTTTATAGTCTGATTTTATTTAGAATGCATTAATGGATACATTACCAGATACTAAGTTAGTGGAAACATGGCCGGCTCAACACTATCAAGGATTTTTGGGAAAAAAAAAGATTAAATCCTATACTGCAAAAAGAAAAAAAAATATATATAGGCCCTATATAATGACTAATTTTCAATATTTAAGTTATTTCCATGTTTTTGAGTTTTTAATTAAACTTTTGTACTCACATTTTATAATACTACGTAAATCTAAATCTAATACAATATATATCAAAAAGGTCAAAAAAAAAAGAAAATTAGTCTTTATACCCATAGAGACAACTCTAATTTGACATTTATCCTTCCAACTAAACCATACTATTCCTTTCCCCCAAATGCCCATATCCCTTACTTGCAGTCCTACATCCAGTTTTTTTTTTTGGCATTCTTCTTCGTTTTAACTTCACTCTATCTTTCTTCTTCCACTTTATCTCTAATCTCATTTCTTCTTTAATCTGGAATTGAATTGAAATAAACTAACCAAATTGCACATTTTTTTTAATTTCTTCTTCTCTATCGTTCTCTTGTTTTTTTGTTTGTGATCACAGTGAGCCAAACCCTACATAGATCTGAAAAAAAAACAACAGAAAAAAACGAAAATTCAATGAAGAGAGTAAGCTTGTGGTAATGAACTTATACATAATGAAAACCTGGTAAATATTTTTTCTGTTTATATAACTAACAACATGAGAACTCATTGATGAATTGTCAGCAAACACTTTACATTTTTTGTTAGCTACTAAACATATTTTTAACATGTTACAAATTTTGTTAACATAAAATACTATTTTTTACACGCCACGAGTTATCAAGTTATATTTATTTATAGAGATTTAAACAAATCATTAACTTAATAATAAACTATGTAATTTAGTATTATTTATCAATTTAATACATTATTTAATGGATAAAACATATAGTTAACCAGCTAATATTAATTTAACGAGCAAAATAAAAAAAATTACCATATTATAAAACAAGTTAGCATGTTAACAATAAATATAACTTAATAACAAAATTCGTACCGTGTTAAAAATAGTATTTCATGTTAACAAAATTTGTAACATGTTAAAAATATGTTTAGTAGCTAACAAAAAAATGTAAAGTGTTTGATGGCAATTCATCAATGAGTTTTCCTGTTGTTAATTATAAAAACAGAAAATATTTTACCAGGTTTTCGTTCTGTATAAGTTCATTACCACAAGCTTACTCTCTTCATTGAATTTTCATTTTTTATTGTTTTTCTTTGAGATATTAATAAAAAAAATTACTAAAACTTCATCAAGTTTTTTTGAATCTAATTCGAAATGATAGAAAACCAATCTTTAAAACTGGGTTTTGTTTTTTTATCTATAATATTGATTGAGAAACGAAAGAGAAAAAAAAAGACAAGTTGAAAAAAAATATGATGTAGAAAAAAAGAAATAGAGTCTGAAAAACAGGAGGGACCAAAGGAAAGAGATGTCAGAAAAGAAGAGAAACATCGTAGGTTGAAGAGAAAGAGAAAGAGCAGCAATTTCTTCATCAGATGCTCAAATGATATGACTCAGTTGCTTTCTTTCACATCATGGATAGTTTCCTAATTTGGGTCTCTGATATGGGTATTGGTATATGCCCAATTGTCTTAAAAAAAAATTAAATTGGAGTAGATCCTGTGGTGGTGACCGCCACATACTAAACCGGTCCTGAGTGGAAATGACTAATATTTCTGTAGAGATGTCAATCATGGATCTGGACCGCGGGTCTGGCCCGTAAAAAACTGTCGCGGGACGGGATTGGGCCGAGATTTTACAGACCCGCAAATTAGCGGGCTTTGCGGGACGGGTCTTTGCGGGACTGGGTCTTTTGCGGGACGGGACGATGCGGGTCTGCGGGATTACAAAGACCCGCATTTTTTTCCTCTTCAATTCTTGTTTTACCTTAAAAAAAAATAAAAAAGAGTGAAAAAGGTAATTTATATGACTTTCCTCTGAAAAAAGAAAAAAGCTTCAGCAATGATGATTCGAGCTTCGACGATGATGTTTTGAGCTCCATTAGTGTTTTAATTTGGTGTTTTTAATTAATTTTGGGATTAGCAGCTTAGTTTTGGTGTTTGATTATATTTAGTTTTTATTCATTAAAACTAAAAAAAATAGTTATGAACTTAGGAGTTATAAGCTAATGAAAAACATATTCTGAAATTATCTTTAATTGGTATGTAAATATGTTTGAGTGTGACAAAATTAACTATAACTATTTTATTTGGTTAAGATAACATGAACAAGACTAAGCTCTGATCAAAGCGGTAACGAGAATAAGCTATGGTTAGAGCCTTGATCGACTAAGCTATTTAATTCTATAACAATGATGTCGTTCAGCTGAAAGAGTTAGTCCTTCTTCGATATGTGTTTTATTCCTCATGTTCTCTCGTTACTTATCATTGTTATCTTGTTACATCAATAGAATAGAATATACATTAACATCTCATTTTTACATGCACTTTTTGTTTGGTTATGACTTCATATATATATATAATCATCTCATGTTCTATATGCACTTTTAATAGAGAAAATATGCATAATATATTACAAATTTTGAAGAATTTGCATTGTAGACATTTCATGTATATTAATTATGTGAACTTGGTTATGTAGGGGAGCAGCCTGAGGCATCTTAGAGCAGCATGCAGCATCATGAAATGTTCTGGAGCGGCCTGCAGTGTCAAGCATGATCGGATACATTACATTAACGTATGTCCCGCGGGACAGCCTGTAAAGGAGTGTGCAATTTGCGGTACGGGCTTGGGACGACCTTTTGGAGACCGCAGCCCGCGCAGGCCTGACCCGCCGTGACCCGCAAAGAGATGAGCCCGCTGCGGTACGGGACGGGATGGGACGGATCAACCTGTTTGACATCTCTATATTTCTGGTAAATAAAATCGGCATTAAATTTTGGGAACTCTCTAGAAATTAAAAGTCTAACCAAAAAGGCATACAAACATGTAATGCTTTTAAACTGCAGGATGTTGGTGCTACACTGGTTATTTGCCAATGGGGATTCGATGATGAGGCAAACCATCTATTGATGCACAGGAATTTGCCTGCTGTCAGATGGGTCGGGGTGTTGAGTTAGAGCTTATCGCAATAGCCACAGGTATAACATTTCTCCAACCATCTACTGTGTTCATAATTTGATCACATACGTAGAGCTAATAAGATACTTGTCTGTTATGTAGGCGGCAGAATTGTTCCAAGATTCCAGGAGTTGACCCCAGAGAAGTTAGGGAAGGTACTAATTACTTCCAGTTGGTGTTGCCTGTGTAATGAATGGAATGTTAATATCGTTAGATAAGACCATTGAACCTCCCTCACACTTGTTCATGTTGTTAGGCTGGCAAGGTCCGTGAAAAATCATTTGGTACAACAAAAGAACGTATGCTGTATATTGAGCACTGTGCGAACTCAAAAACTGTTACTATTTTCACCCGTGGAGGTACTCATAGCTTTTTTTTTTTAAATTTGTTAACAACACTGAATTTCAAGGAGCTGTACTGAGTTTAATATGTTTCAATGTATATGGTGAACAAAGATATTGTTCTGATTGATTAATAACTCGTTATGGGATATGGTTTAGGTAACAAAATGATGATAGAAGAAACAAAGCGTAGATCCATGATGCTCTGTGTGTGGCAAGGAATCTCATCTGCAATAAGTCAATTGTATATGGAGGTGGTGCAGCTTAAATCGCATGCTCACTTGCCGTTGATGCAGCTGCTGATAAATACCCTAGCGTGGAGCAGGTAAATGATAATCTTTACTCTTGTCTTTGAATCCCAAGTGAAATCATTTTTTTCACAGTTCTTAACGCTGAAGAAAATTTCTAATATATATATTCTGTGTATGCAGTACGCAATAAGGGCATTTGCAAAAGCGTTGGATTCTGTACTGATGGCTCTTGCAGAGAACAGTGGTTTACAGCCGATTGAGACACTCTCTGTCGTTAAATCTCAGCAACTTAAGGTAAGTGGAATGGTTCTGTTTTCACATTGATTTGTTTGTTAGGTAAATCTCAGCAAAACATTGACATTTGTGTGCGTACAATGATGAACAGGAGAACATTCCTTTCTATGGGATAGATTGCAATGACGTGGGAACAAACGATATGAGAGAGCAAAATGTGTTTGAAACATTGATCGGGAAGCAGCAGCAGATTTTGCTTGCAACTCTAGTCGTTAAGATGATTCTAAAGATCGACGATGTCATCTCCAGTTCTGAATACTGATGATGCACTGCGTTGACTTTTGTACTATCCTTTGGCCCCTTGTGCTTTCTCTCTAATAGTTTTTGACTCTATACTCGGCAACAATGTTTTGTTTCCCTCTTGCAAGCCTTTATTTTAAAAACATTCTCATTTTGTGTTCCAGATTTTGGTTCTATCCCACTTTGTGTTTTAGTCTTTTAGACACTGAACCAAACAAATAGAGAGTTTGCAGAGAGAATCCATTAGGATATGTTGTCCTTTCCTTTGATCCATCTCCAAATGCACAGCGACATTGTTTACGGTTTCTATTCAAATTTTAATCACATATGCAGGCAAGTCTCATATTTTGGAGTACAAATCATTGTCATACTTACGAAACCTCATTTGACTATTTCCTAAGGTCTTTCTGCACATATCTAAACTGTAAAGACCAATGTCTCCCCACTCCTAAGATCTTCAAACTTTGTTGCAGATGGGATAAGGCTAGGTTCATCCTCTTGTCTTATTCAAATCTCACTTCCTCTTTCTTTCTTCGGCTTCACCTTTACTGTTTACCTCTTCTTCTATGTTTCATGAGAATTTGTTCTGTATCCATGAATGCATGACTTCCCATTCACAGCAGCAGAGCCATCAGCTGTTTCTTCCACTGCTGAAAGTTTGGCTTTTTAATTGTTTGCTGTATCAGATTTCCCCTCTTGCTCCTGTGCGCTGTCTTTATTTTTATTTGACAGAGCTGCTTCAGCTTTCTGCCTCTCTTCTTTTTCTCGACGTTTTGAGTTTTATCTTCCTTCATGACCAAATTAGTGAGCTTCTCCATCTGATTTTTGGCGCCACCATATTTCTGAAGCCATACCTGCTGTGCTGATTCTTCAAAAGTGAGAAGACAAGCAAGTGGAAAGCTGACTCCCCAACAAAACACACAAAACCATTTGTTGTTGTTGTTGTTGTTCACCAGTAAAGACTTAAACCCGAAGGAACTGATAGTGCAAAATAGCCAATCATCAGTGGAAGAAACTTCGTCACTGCTTGAGAGGTCTTCATGGCTGGATGATCACTCTGGGAAAAGACATGATGATTATAAATGTTACACCATAACTTTCTACGTTGCATAACGGTTGAATTCAGTTAACTGAATGAACTTTGGAGACGTACATTAAATTTACATATTTCTATTTCTATAATCCAGCTTATTATTCAAGCTATATGTAACTATTAATTAGACTTGACATATGCGAGAAGATACCAACGTGCGGCTGCAAGGACTGCATAATCTGAATGGAGAGATGCTGAGAGAAGATGAGCAATAAAGGTAAGACAAGATATGCTAACGTGTCCGACTCCGACCATCCGAGAGGGGGATGCCCCTCCTGAGAAATAAATTGAAAATTTGTAGACATCAGCAATGAGATTCAACACTTGTGCACTCAACTCAACTCCTCTTTGATCATTCATTTTAAATCAGTTTATACTAAAGTTAAGCAGAGTTACAAAAATTAGGAGCCTAGTCCAGAAGAATATCCAGGCCACTTTAATATCGAGGTTCAAGATTGGCTCTTAGGATGAAAGGGAACAGCCATGAGATTCCACTGCCACTCTGTCTTGCAGCAACAGTTGTTGGACCGGCAAGAGAAGGAATTCAGAAAAAAAAGCCTTCCGTTAAAGAGTCCCTGAAAGTTGGAAACAAGCATCCAACCACAATTTCAAGATAAAATAACGAAGAAAACTGAATCTTGGCTCTTAGCAAGTAATAGAAACAAAGGGAAAAGAAGAACCTGCTTTTTCGTCTCGTCAAGGGGAACGTAGCAGCCTTAACAAGAAGGGTGAGTAGAATGATAGCGAAGCCATAAGAATAAGGTAGATGAACAGTTGATAACCCATCTTTCAAAACCTGCAATTCAAATCCTAGCCAAAATTCAATTAAACTAATACTAGATTTTGTTAAAAAAAAAAAAGAGAACTATTCATTCTTTACCTTGAGAATAGTTTCTGTTATAAAGCTAAGTGGGGAAACGTGTTTCTTGTTATTAATCTCGATCAGAGTCTTACATATATATATATATATATATATATACATCATGTCGTGTTTATCCTAAGTGGATAAGTACAACAGTCGATAAGCATTATCTCCTGCGGTCGGTACGGTCCTGGTCGGTCCGGTTATGTCGATCACAATCTGGTACATAACACTCCCCCTTGATCGACACATCCGGTACTGGTTCGTTGCATGCTTAATGTTGCCTCATTAAAACCTCTCCTGGAAAACCCCAAAACCAATGTGGCAAAATGGGAAACCATGGACAGGAAAAAGAGTACAACACATGAACTCTCCCTGATGAATGCATCACTGTAGATCTTTGGACGATGCATTCCTATCTGGTCGATGAGCTTCTTGTAATACTTTATAATTTCGCCGGCCTTCTGGAACTTCATTTGGACATGGTCAAGACGTGCTCCTTTGATGCTGACCACTCGACAATGTCTTCATGTTCTGGTCGGATGGATGATGCTCAATTAGTACTCGGATAGTACTCGACTAGTACTTGGATGTACCTCTATCCTGCGATTAAATCTTTCTTGAAGGTCCTCTCATGTCCCATGGTTCTTCTAGTCTCATTGCTTTGTCATACCGTGGACACTTTTATTTTATTATTGACTCAGACATTCTTCTGGTCACTATCTCTGGATGATATCTCATGACTTCTTTCATTTTGTCGTAGACAATGCTATGTTTTCGAAAACATACATGTTAAGTCATAGACCTTGTCATCACACGCCAATATACTCATATATGGCTAAGGTTTCTAGTCCCATCATATTCTGTCTAAAATCAATCGATAACTTGTATCATTGAAATCATTGAACCATTGAACCTCTCTTTAGGTTGGTTTGGTATAAACATAAACACAAGGAATTATAATATCCTCTATAAGGATCTATGGACTGATTGTACTAAGTATTTTCTTAGTCTATCATTTGCAGTTGCCTTGTTTCAGTCCATGAATAGCTTAGGAACAAAACTATTCTATGAGAATTTCTTTCTCATCTTTTTGATACTTTTATCATTTCTTTATCCAGTGATCAATATGCTACTTACTACATTTCTTTCTTACTTATATCCAGACCTTTTCGAATTTGTAGTAGCATCCACCACATAGGAGTATATCTCCTTATAATATGTTCCTTTGGTCTCTGTGAGTATCCTTGTGTAATCAAGCCATTCCTTGAATGCTTCAAATAGGAATATGAACACCTTAGTCCATGTCTCACGATTTCTTTTCCTTTCCCACACATGACCTATTTTTCACTGATTTTATCTTATCAGATGGTGTTTCTATATATGGCCAATACACCCATCTCTTTTATAGATTCTTTGAATCTTTCTTTTAAACCCCCACGGTTTCAACCTTTTAATCTATGAATGCATTCTTGTATTCACGTGGGTTCTGATCCTCGCTTATATATTTTAAACTCAAGTGCTATTTCCTTATGCATCTTTATCTTTTATGTATGTATGTGTCGACACTCTATTATATGTGTGTTCAAGACATGAACTAATCGATTAGAGATTTCATTGTTACTAAGAACCTTCATTACCTTGTAGTTTGGCGTCCCAAACTACATGGTCTGGTTCCTTTGATGTTTAGCTGCGCAGCCTTATCTCAATGTCTGATATGGTTTCCCTTATGACCTCGGATATGTCATTTCTATGCACCTTACTTTTCATTTCCGAGGCTCCTTATCTTATGGAACATATTGGTCTATCTTTAGACTCTATAGCAACTTGATTATGTCTCTTCTAGGACATTAATTTCGTGGTGCTTAAGCTGGTATGACTTAGTCATTCTTTTTCTTTTCTTTTCGGGTCTAATCTGTCTGGCATTCTTTTAGCTAGCTTTGTATGATCTTTCTTTGGACGTCTTAAATCATATTCTCTGGTCCGAGGATCTTGCCAAGATAAGGATGGTTAATACCATTCCATTTCTTTATACTTGTACCAGCTTATTTCTTTCTCCCCCTGATGTTGGATAGTCGGATTTAATCATGCAATCCGTAAACCTGGCCTTAATCTGATCACCCATATTTGGCTCAAGGTTTCTTATAAAATCGTGGGAGAAAGCATTCTCATATCCAACATATATTCCCAATCTTATCTCATCTTTTTATGAGGTTCCATCCTAGACGGCACATATTATTGTGGTGGTCTATACATAATCTCTTAGGATGGTCTATGTCTGGGTCATGACCCTTTATCATTCTTAGATGGGAATATCTATGCTCACTTTATATGGCCTGATGCATATTTTTATTACATGTAAATCCATGTGTTTCCAAGCATTAGCTAGTGATCTTTGTATCACAAAGAATTCGGCCAAGTTCTATCATGGTCATAGACCATGTCACTCGGATTTTTAGTGTTGTTCATGGACCACGGGAGTGTCATTTCTCCCCCTCATGAACATGCTATAAATATTTTAGATGCTTGGAACATTATAGCCTTATGAGTTTTCCTTGTGTACATGTTACACAACGTGAGATTCTTTGGGATAACTCTTTTGTGCCTTTTTCAATATCAATCTTTTGCATCAATTTTAAAGACATGGATGGCTAGTCCAGTCATGCCATAAAGTGTATAAAATTTCGTGGTCAACCTATCTGGTTACCTAGGCCTTTTGCCTTTATCATACTGATCTTTTAGCATAGTTTAGATCAGTCGGGAGTATAGTCTCGACCATTTTTATGCCTTAGGCGATTTTTATTTATAATTTTAAAGGAACTTTTTATTTCCTTTGCCCATTGGTTCAATGTGGAAACCATTCATTTTCAAATTTTATAACTCAAATGGGTTTTTTATTTGGGTGAATAGTTCATGCTCCCTTTAGGCAATGCCTTTGGTCGGATAATTTTAATTACTATACTCATTTTTAAATTTTCATTTGTCATTTATCAATCAAGAAATTATCAAGCAAGTCAAACATGATAATATAAAACTAAAACAACTCTTATTATATAAAAAATCGTAAATGACAAACAAATCAAAACATAAAATCAGAATGTCGAAATCTCGATTCTTAGGCAATGTATATGCCGGCTACTCCTTTTATTATTCTGGACGTGGCTTCTTTGGATTTATCTTTATTCTCTCCAGCCTTATTGGCTTCAGGAAGTCTCATCTCACTGGTTTTCTTTAGTATCTCATTATTCTTCTCAGCTTGTAATAGATACGAGATCAAATTCGTATAAGTGGTGAAACATTTTTTCTGTAGGTATATTGTAACAATAGATCCCTTGGATCAGCTGCGAGGAATGACTTTTCCAGTAAATCTTCCTCTGTTACCTCTTCACCACATAGTTTCAATTTAGAAACGATTTTGATTAGAGCTGGGTTATATTCATCTACGGACTTAAAGTCCCGAAATCTGAGATTTATCCACTCATGCCTAGCCTTTGGTAATAACACTATTGTGTATCTGGATTTTAACTCTGTCCAAAGGTCTAGAGGGTTCTCAATATTTAGATACTGATCTCTGAGATCCTCAGTGAGATGTTGGCGAATAATTGTTATTGCCCCATATTTTTCATTTTCAGTTGCATACTCGCCTTTGAAGATACATCTGTCAAGTCATCTTATCTTCAGGACAATTGCAGTGTTCATGGCCTATTTTAAATAATTATCTCCAGAGAGATTAAGGGCTGGATAATCGAAATTCGACATCTGAAAATATAGATTTTAGAGTCTTATTATTTGACTTATAATCGGATTCAAACAATGCATTTTTGGGTTTCTTTCAAACTCTAAATTATGCAATGTGTTTTGGTTTCTTTCAACCATTTATTTATAATTCAATCCGATTTATTTTAGTCAATATATCAATGCAGGTTTTGGTTTCTTTCAACCTTTGAATTTATGCAATGCAATCCGATTTTTCTTTCAATCTAGCAATCTGATTTTCTCTTATGATCAATCAATAAAAAAATGTTTTATGATGCAACCTTAGCAATCATTGTCTACATGATCAAGATGAGCTAAAAAAAAATTTAAATCAGATCAAATAATTGATTCTAGATGATTTAAAATATTATCGGATTCTAGAGAGAAAAATAGGGTTTAGGGTTTCGAAAATATAGGGTTTCACTTTTTATAATTTATTTTCGAAACCATTGATCTGAATAGTCATTATATGACTTAAAAGAAAAAATCAGATCAATCTAAACCATTCTAGCATTTTTTTAATATTTCAAAAGAAAAAATGGAAAGTTTCCAGCAACTTATAAAAGACAATTTTCAAAATGGAAGTTTTCAGAAAAGTTAATTTTGCATTCTAGCAATCTGGAAAACTTTCAATTATGGTTTTAAACAAGTTTTAATAATCTTCCATTATTCTAAAACTATGGACGTTTTCAGAAACCATAAAAATCAATTTTCACAAAACCGGAAAGTTTTAGAAAAAGTAAAATTTGCAATTTAGCAATCTGAAAAAAATCTGAAATTTTTCTAGCAATCTCTAATGATTCAACCAAAATCAGAATGAGATCCTAACAATCGTTTCTAGGTGATTCAAACACTTCAAACAATCACACGCTTTTTATGCAGTTTTTCGGTATGAACAATTTACACTATGCCTATTTAATTAAAAACGAATTTGATGAAACTACTTATAGGGTTTCTTAGTTAGGATTTATCATGGTTTTGGTGAATTTTAATTAATTTTTCGGAATTTATTTGAAGGGGAAAAATCGTTTTCCACATAGTTCCAGACCAATGGGTCGGATTCTGATGATGGAAAACTAACTTTGGGAATTTTTAGGAGATTATCATGAATTTTAATTAATTTTTAGACCATAATACATAATAGGTCATATTTAGGGTTTTAGTTACTTTATAGATCAATAGATCAAGCTGTGAGATTCAAAACCATTAGGGTTTCGAGTTTAATTGTTAGAAACAATCTCTGTTGGACTTGAAAGCTTCAACTTACTCAAAGGATTTTGGGATCTATTATCTTAGGGTTTGGGGTTTTGCAAATTTTAATAGTTTTAAACCTTTATAAATACAACCAAATTCAGTATGGGTTCTCTTTTAGATTTCAGAATTTTAATTACCTAAACTTTGATGTTTGTAGAACCGGACCACCGAAAGCAGGAACGAGTCGGTCGAACTGCATGACCGGAACGGATAAAAAATTGGTCGCCTCTTCTTAACCTCCAATTGGGTTGAATGGAATTTATGAATCAAGAGTTTGATCTTGGTTAGACCTTAAACACAAGAGTCGAAAACAAGTTAAAATAATGATCAAACACAAATTGTAAAACAAAAGAGGAGATTAAAGTTTTAGGGTTTTTAGGGTTTCTGGCGGCGCTTATTGAAATAGAGCGTGAAAGCGCGTCTAAGATCGGATCAACACAAGATGTACGGTGATCTGTTCGTCTCGTCAAGAGCTTCAATTTGATATATTACTCGTCTTCTGGTTCCTCAGGATTGAAGAGATCGATCGATTTGAAGTTGCGCCAAAATTAGGGTTTTTAGGGTTACTGGCGGCGCGTATTAAAACAGAGCGTGAGGGAGCGTCCGAGATCGGATTGACACGAGGTTTACGGCGTTGGATTCGTTTCGTCGAGAGCTTCGATTTAATATGTGGCTCGTTGTCTGGATCTTTACGGTTGGAGAGATAGAGCGATTTTAAGATGCGCCGTTTTTAGGGTTTTTGGTGGTTTTGGGTAGCTCGGGTTTTTGGAGAACGTATCGTGCTGATAACGTGTTATAAAGCTAAGTGGGAAAACGTGTTTCTTGTTATTAATCTCGATCAGGGTCTTACATATATATATATATATACATCATGTCGTGTTTATCCTAAGTGGATAAGTACAACAGTCGATAAGCATTATCTCCTGCGGTCGGTACGGTCCTGGTCGGTCCGGTTATGTCGATCACAATCTGGTACATAACAGTTTCCATGTAATTGGCGATTCCAGTGAACCAATCATTGTTCTGCTTTGTGGTGGTGCCGGAAACGGCCACATCAGCGATTGTGTAGAGAAGACTCTCGGCATGGTCCTTGATCAAATCGAGTGAAAACCCTGGGTCGGGAAACGAACCTTGTCCGAACCCGAATAGAGTCCGATAACGAGAAGACGAAGACGACGACGGTCTGTGACTGAAACGGGAGCGGCGGAAGTGGAGGAGTCTGCCATGCGGAGAAAGATGGGGAGAGGATAAGGTTCGTCAGCCTTAAGGATATTGAAGAAGCCATCAACAAAGGTAAGTGAGAAACGGGTAGGACATGCTTTGGTTTGTATCTTGCTTCACGTCTCACAGTGCGCCATGAAGTGGAAGCTAACAAACAATCTTCTGAATTTTCTCTATCATGTGGCTGCCACAAGCGCAGTGTGTATAGTAATCAAATTACCCCTACTTTTTTTAGATATATTACTTTTTGTGCCTTCAGATTTGTTTTAAAAACAAAAACTCATTGAAGATAAAAGAGTAAATGAAAAAGAGACCACATAAACAACCAAATAATTCCCATGATATTTTTATTTATCACCCCTATTATCGCATTTGAACCAATTAAACTAGTATTAATGGGATAATAAATATTTCTTCGTGTTGTCATCCATTATTAGATTAGACACCAACCAATTGGGTTCTCCTACGTAAACTCATCTCTCTCCTCGAAAAGCTCTAACTTCTCTCTAACGGCACACGTTTTGATTTCCGTTTTCCGGCCGACGGCGAGGCTCTCCTAGCCACCGTCGGTCCGGCCTTAGCTTAGCTTCTTTTCCTTTTCTTTTCGGCTCTTGTTTGAGTAGGTATTATCTCGGCTTCCGGCGTCGTACCACTTTCACGATGGACGGTCGGCTTTTGACTCCGGCGCTGCGCTCCATATACTTAGGCGAACGTCCGGCTTCGGTTTCTCCGTGTTTTTATGGTCCGATCTCGACGGCGGATGTAGAGGGATTTTCTTGGTGTTACGGTTCGGTCTCGATGGTGGGTACGGCTTCGCTTTCAGAAGGAGATATCGACGGATCGATAGGCTCTCTCCGGGAAAGGAAGCGATATGGTGAGGATGATGACTTCGGTGGATTGTGAAGAGATCTCGAGACAGACCCGATGAAGATCTCCGTTGATACAATTCCAGGCGAAGAGGCGGATTTGAAGGGGTCGGGAATCATGTCCCGACGGTGGTTCGGTGTCCCGGGGAAGCAACGGACGGCTTTCTCCGGTGGTCAAATCCTTGGCGGTGGCGACGAAATAGAATTTTGACGCGTGTACCTCGTCTGGTTGAGGTTCAAACACGTGTCCCCGAGCTTTATTTGGTAACGCGTATTCTTTTATGCGTAAGTGTCACGCGCATCGGTTAGGATCGTTCGGTTTGGGCCAGTGTTGGGCTCGTTTCTTTAGAGCCATTGTTTGGACTCCTTTAGCTTAGGCTCAGTATCTGTTTGACTAGGCTTTGTATGTTATGAGCTTTAACCTTTTTCATAAATAATATTAATAGATGGCAAAAAAAAAAAAAGACACCAACCAATTGACTTTTCCACACGTAAGGTCAATGCACACAAATGAAAAAGAATCTGCAAAATTATCAATTTTGTTATGTTTTGTTAATGACATCATAGAACGAAATATATAGGAATTCAAACATATATGCCCATTGGTAAAATTTGTTGATAAAGAGAAAGAACTAAAACAATGATGTTCGTTGTTAATATATGTCATGTAAATTGATGCGTAGAACATTTAACCCTAAAGTTTACCACTCGAATACCAAAAACTAATATACCCACTTAGTGTATATCATATAGTATAGCGCAAAAATAAAGGATTAATCCGTATCATCTTGATTTGGTTCTGATTTCTCTATTTTTTTAAGTTTAAGAAAAGAATACCGTTTCTCCTACCCATATCGAATAAAACATGCTGAGTAAAATCTTCTTCATCATTTTACAACCGATAAATCCCTATCATTAGAATCAAACTCTTAAATGAAACGCAAAATCACCCAATTCAAAACTCAAAATAAAAAATCATCAAATCCAAAATTTTGTTAAACTCGAATAATATTTTATTTTTGTCAAGAACTCGAATAATATTATTTTCTGTTTCAAAAATCTATACTATTATTTGCGAAGTGATTTTTCGCAACGAAACCCTCACGTTAAAAGTTAGAGTCGTTAATATGGTTTATATCCTTAATGAATAAAATCTATAAATTACTTAAAAATAAAAAACGAATTTAAATGATTTTATTAGATAAATGATCAACATTAATAATTAATAATAATAAAAATTATCTAAAATCTTAAATATATATTTTAAAATAAAAATATAATGATTATATATATATATTGTGATTATCCGGAAGATATCTTTTAATAAAAACTTAAAATTAAAAAACAGAATTACATAACTAAATAATAATCAATTAATATTATTACTTTTACATAATTGAAAATATAATATTGAGTGATTTCTATTTTTATTAAGTAGTAAACATAAAAAAATTTCAAGAAAAAAGGTAAAATAATTACTTTTATATAATTGGTAAAATAATATTTGAGTGATTTCTAAAATTTATTTATTAATAATGAATATAATATACATAAGAATTTCAAAGAAAAAAAATCATAATACATAATAATATTCAAATGAAAAAAATAAGGATTTACCGTTATAATCTTTTAATTAGTAATTGATGTATTAATAAGTAACTATAAAATGTATATGTCCGCATATGCGGGCTAAACACCTAGTAGTATTTTAAACAATAACGAGGTATAAGCCAAGTAATATTCGTTATTCACCAATTATCAATTAGTAACAAAACCTTATACATCATACCGAAATTTCTTCCCAACAAACCAGAATTTCTTAAAAAAATTTTGAAATTATTATCTAACCACTAAGTTAGGATAACCTATGTTATATAATGATATATAAATTAAATTTCTTTAACTTATTAAAAAATACAGAAACTGTTACATATTTACAAAAAAAAAAATTACAAACCCACATTATACATGCGGGTCAAGATTTAGAATAGAAAAATATGATTACAAAGATACGGGCATGTGATTACAAAGAGCCGAGTGTATATTGGATCAATCTTTAAATTGCTATCATTTAAAAAAAATAGATTTTGATTAAGATTTATACACAAATATAATTATAAAGAAAAACAAAAATGTAAAAATTAATTTTTTAAAAATATATATATGCACGTCCTTCAAAACAAAAGGACGTGTCAGAATCTAGTTTTATTTTAAATTAGGTCATCACATTATTTTATTTTCATTGACAAAGCCCAATCTAAGGCCTAGTTAAATGATTGGCCCAATTTCTTTTGTCCTCTCTCTCTCTTTTTCTAATTTTTCTTTTCCTTTCTTCGTCACTCGAATCCGCCCGTCGTTGTTTTGTTTCCGCCATCTCTCTCACCTTTCCGGTACATACTATTTCTCGATTGTGATTTGACACTTTCTCGATTTTGCTACAGTCATGATAACAACATCGCTATGTGCTTTCTCACTGTTAATATCAGGAGGAATCTAACCTAATTTGTCTTTGTTCTCTTTCTCTGGATTGTAACAGAATCGATATGATTTACACAGCAATCGACAATTTCTACTTACCAGAGGAGCAGATAAAGAACTCACCTTCCAGGAAAGATGGGATCGACGAAACAACCGAGACCACCCTTAGGATCTATGGATGTGATCTCATCCAGGAAGCAGGAATCTTGCTCAGACTGTATCCTTTTTTTTTTCCTCACCATGTTTGCAGAAAGCTCACATTACATAGAGCTTTAGATATTCCTTAAATGTTAAAATCTTTAGACCACAGGCAGTTATGGCTACTGGGCAGGTTCTTTTCCACCGATTCTATTGCAAGAAGTCTCTTGCCAAATTTGATGTTAAGGTACTTACTTATCTAATTTTCTTTCTCCGATATCTGCCTTTACACTTGAGATACATGTGGTTTTAGTTTCAGTATATGAAGCTTCTTTACTAGTGTGTTACCACCATAAGGATTTTGAATTCACCTTTTACAGATAGTTGCTGCGAGTTGTGTTTGGCTTGCATCAAAGCTGGAAGAAAACCCTAAGAAAGCGAGGCAGGTTATCATTGTATTCCACAGGATGGAGTGCCGTAGGGAGAACTTACCATTAGAGCATCTTGATTTGTTTTCCAAGGTTCGTACTGCACCATTATATCACTGATTCCATATTTTGTCATGTTTGAATTATTCTTTTTATGTATATCTGTGTCGTGTGCAGGCATTAGATTCAGACACTTCCTTTTCTTTTATATTTCTTATTATTTTTCTATCTCATTCTATTCCCACTTGTTGATTTTCTGCAGAAGTATTCTGAGTTGAAAGTTGAACTAAGCAGAACTGAGAGACATATACTGAAAGAGATGGGTTTTGTTTGTCATGTTGAACATCCTCATAAGTTCATCTCAAACTACCTTGCCACACTTGAAACACCTCCAGAACTGAGGCAAGAAGCTTGGAACTTGGCAAATGATAGGTAACCTCAAATTTTTACTTTTGATATTGTTCAATATGAATACTTGAGTTAGATGTACATCATTATGTTAAATAGGTCTTAGACCTGACTTTTCAGCTGAAGCTCGGAATAACAGATTCACTGTTGTAATTTGATTTGTGTCTGAATATCTGACAATCACTTTCTGTGATTTTTTCTTATTGTGATAATTATGCAGTCTACGTACAACCCTTTGTGTAAGGTTCAGAAGCGAGGTTGTGGCTTGTGGGGTCGTGTATGCTGCTGCACGTAGGTTTCAAGTACCTCTCCCAGAGAATCCACCCTGGTGGAAGGCATTTGATGCAGATAAATCTGGTATTGGTCAAGTGTGTCGAGTTCTTGCTCATCTATACAGTCTTCCAAAGGCTCAGTATATCTCAGTTTGCAAGGATGGGAAGCCATTTACGTTTTCCAGTAGATCCGCTAGTTCTCAAGCTCAATCAGCGACAAAGGTGAGATAGATCGCTTTTTAAGTTCTTGTGATTTATTCTCCATATCATGTTGAGTCCATTTCTTGAAGGAGCAAACATAATAGCTTTGGATATTGTGCGTTTTTATTTGCCTTTTATCAGTGTTTGGTTTGAAGCACTTTGCCACTGTGTTTGCAGGATATTTCACCGGCAGTTGGCGATGCTGTTGATACCAAGGGTACTTGCGGATCAGCTAATAACGATTCTAGAGATGGAAAGATTACTACACCTCATGAAATGGCTACAGATACGAAGAAGAACGATACTGAGTCAAACAGTCTACCAATTGTTGGAGACTCGAGGGAGGATAGAAGGAAAGGAGGAGAGAGTGATAGAGAGAATGAACGAGGTAGAGAGAGGGACAGGGTTAGTAGGTCTCACAGAGACAGAGGCAGAGATTCTGACAAGGAGAGTGATAGGGACAGAGACAAACTAAAAGAGCATAGTCATCATCGGTCGAGAGATAGACTGAAGGATTCAAGTGATAGATCAAGACATCACTCTTCTCGTGATCGTGACTATCGGGAATCTTCGCACTCATCAAAAGACCGCCGTAGTAGGCACCATTAAGTCAATCTTCTTTCACTTAAGCTTTCTCATCCTTTCGGACAAGCCCCTTTAACTCTCTCTACTTGATGTTTATTTCCTCTTTTTTATATCTATTAACAAAAGATATTTAATATTACTTAAACCTCATAATATTAGATATACGTTTTTAATAAGTAAAAAAGAGTATTTCAAATATATATGCACACAATAAGTATACAAACAAAAATTTGACATTGTGCATATGGATTAATTATTGGTGTTATTCAAAAATGATAGATAGAAACTTATAATAAATTATATTATACCAGTATAGTATTAATTAATACGCATTAAACAATCTGTTTTTTTCTAACTATGATTAAGATAAGTACTTTTATACCTTAATTATTTAAAAGGTATAATTTTGTATATGATTTCACAGAAAATGTAAATAAACCATATACATGTTATTTTGAAATTATTACTAAATTAAAATCTTTTTATTTAAACAAATTCGCGGCGTATAGATAAAAATTCCCCACATAATCTCTAATATATCTATACCCATTATTTGCAAAGTGATATTTTCCAACGAAATTCTCACGTTAAAAGTTAGAGCGGTTAATATTAATATTACCTTTAATGAGTTTTTATATATAACTAAAACGAATTTATATTAATCATATTATTTAAAAATAATAATTCTTATATATTGTGTTGTTATCTTAAAATAATTATTCAATGAATTTATAATAATAATATTTTTTTTAAATAAGGTAATTTTATATATTGTGGTTTTATCTTAAAGTAATTATTTATATTATAAAATTTGGAAATTAAGATAGAAAATAATTTATCTATATTTATACTATTATTTGCGAGTTTATTATTTACTAAAACGAATTTATATTAATAATATTAATTGTTTTTTAAGTAAGATAATTCTTATATATTGTGCTGTTATCTTAAAATAATGTTTTCAATTAGAAAAGTTCAAAAATAAGATATAAAACAATTTATAATTAAATATTAGTTAAAACAAATTTATATAAAATATTTTCTAAATTATTTCTAATATGATAGTGACTTCAAAATTTTAATACAATAATAAGCATATATATATATTAATGATAGATTTTATCATATATAAATAATTTAGTTGATTTAGAAATTTTAATATATAAATAATAAATTGTAAGGATGGTTTTTGAATTAATAAAACATAAATTAATAAATATAAAAAAATTATGTCTGCATATGCGGGCCACACACCTAGTATTCTGTAATTACTAATAATAAAATAGTTACCAGTATATCATAATACAATTACTTATACTTATCTGTAGATTACGTATCTCATTTTGAATACTTATTTTAGAACATTTGAAATATTAGTTATTTTTAAAGACATATAAATAATTAAAAACAATATAATATTTTTTGAAAACCATATATAGCTACAATAAAGCTTTTGCTGGTTGTTCTATCAAATTTACTAAATTAATGAGTTAATCTACTTTATTTTTGTAAAATATGAAGTTATACTCATTTAAATTAATATAAAATTTCGTATGCAATATTATATAAAATAAAAAGGTACAATATAATATATTAAAATCGTATATATTTAATATATATATATATTAAAATTGTTAATCATATTATATAATCACACTATAAATTCAACACTAGTACAAATTATATAATGTTATTATATCTACAACAAAAAAACTATCAACTCATCTCAGATTTTGATTTCGACAAATATATTTTTATACAAAGTAGAAAGCAAAGAAACAAATTTTAAAATATTATGTGTTAATAACATGTTTAAATTGAGTAAACTATACAATACATTTATACTAAAACATAAAACTGATAATACATCTGAAACATCTATAAACAAATTATTTTAAATATAACCAAACTTTTAAAACAAAATTAGTAAAAAATAATTATGTGTTTTGAAGCAATGATAAAAAGGAATAAACTTAGGTTTAATAATTAAACTAGATTAGGACCCGCCCTAAAGGGCGGAAATTGATTTGTCAAATTTCAATTAATAATATATGGTATATATAATATGTGTATATAATATTATATATATTTTGTGTAACATTTATATATATATATATATACATATTAGACATATATAATATTTTATTAATTATATATAAATTTAATAGTATTATAATTTGTGTTGTACTTGTTATTAGTTTGTATTTAATCTTCTTTCATTTCTAGTATAATAATTTGCTTTGTCACACATTTTACCTTTTAACACACATAGTTATACCTTTTTTCAAAAAAAAAGCTTATACACATAGTCTCATAAAATGTAATATATAAAAAAAACATATTTAAAAAATCTATTGACCATATGCCATCATTATTTGGTTGTTTGAACAAAAAAAAGTCATGTTCTTGCATAACTGTGTATGTTGTGATATGATGTAGGTAAAGAGTAAATATATGGAAGTAAAGTTAGTGATACGAACATGAGCCTATGTTGGTCTATGCCACAATTATTTGGTTTTTGGAAGATCAATGAGCATAAGCATACACGGTCTTTGTATGCTTACGTTGTAAATGAGTCGAATATTTTTTCTCTTATGTCTGGAATGATATGGAACTCGTTGATTTAAGAGTGATTCAGTTTTATATGATCTAATTATATTAAGAGATTAACCAAAAATATTATAAAAGTGTTACTGGTTAGGTTTAACTAATCTATGTTGGTTAAGATTTGGTTTAATTTAAGTTGGTAGGTTACATTTTATAGGAGATATGATATATTCTAGCAACAACTATGAAAGAGTCCAAAATTTAAATGAGAACTTCAAATAGTAGATAATCCTTAAATTAATAGATTAGATACACAAATTATTAACAAAATACGATATAGAAATATAACTTTTGTCAATGAAAATATATCAATTTAATTACTGTAACACTTAGACACAGTATGAATAAGGAACACATGTTCAAACATAAAAGAGAAAAACACCTCCGCGCTGATGATCAAGGTTTTATTAGAGTCTTTCGAAGAGACTCCATTATTTTATTCACAAACACGCATGGTAAGATTTGAAGTTCAAAGTTTGCAAAGGTTGGTAATCAAATTCGATTACTAAAATAGAGGGTACTCTTCGGACATGACTAAGAGGATAAGAGCAGACCAGCCAGTGAAAACGCGTGCACCTTCTCCGGTTCCTTTTGTTTGGTCGTAGTGTTCCCAGATATATCCAGGCAGAGATTCTGACAAGGAGAGTGATAGGGACAGAGACAAACTAAAAGAGCATAGTCATCATCGGTCAAGAGATAGACTGAAGGATTCAAGTGATAGATCAAGACATCACTCTTCTCGTGATCGTGACTATCGGGAATCTTCGCACTCATCAAAAGACCGCCGTAGTAGGCACCATTAAGTCAATCTTCATTTCACTTAAGCTTTCTCATCCTTTCGGACAAGCCCCTTTAACTCTCTCTACTTGATGTGTAGACATGATGATTGGTCATGTATTTGAATGTGTTAAGGTCAACACCCATGTCAGTCTTGAGTGTATTCAATTTAGCATTGGAACTACATGGCTTGGTTCACGTTAGTTTCTAACATTTAGTAGGGTTATTGTTTATAGTAATTTAGGGAATTTAAAAATTGTTTTTCGATTTAGAAATCACTGACAAATCCATTGATTTTAGAATCAAACAAAAAATTCTGTTTAAATTCTGGATTCATGTTTGAAAATGTATAAATTTGAAACAAAAGCTTCAGAACCTATGGAAACAAGCACGAACACATAAGCATCATCAGCATTCCACAAAGTCTTAAAATAGTGGAAACACCTCAGCATAAGCAGATCGTCACCGACACAACTGCTCCGCTACTGCGTAACGCAACAAATCGCTTCTGCAATAACAAGATAGAATTAAAAGTGTCATTTTACACAATAATATGATGATTAATAACACTACCTATTCCGTTTTTAAGTATTATTAGATTTTAACCGTGCTAGCGCAGATATATTTTTGATTGAATTATTTTATAAAATATGCATGAAGTTATAAGTTTTAAGTATTTTTTTCAAGTATGTATATAGAACATCATTTGAAATTTTAATAAGATTGATAGTTTGAAAAATGAGGAAATTGGATTTTTGATTTTTTGTTTGTTTATGAAAAATAGATCAAATATAAACATAAAGTGTTGATAGGTATGAAAAATTATAAGCTAAATTTATGGAAATGATATATTATCAACAATATTTATTCCAACAAAATAACTTTTGTAACAATTTGATTAATTTTATACTTTGCTAAACAAAACTATATAAACTGTTTGATAATAATTTTGGGTTTTAATAAAAAAACTATATTTAATATATGTCATTACAATGTCAAGCAATAGGATATATCAATTTCAAGTTTCCTCATCTTTTTTGTAACACAATCAATATTTAAAATTATTATCTATAAAATTGATAATGTATTCTTCCTAGGTCTTGAGAGATTTACATGGCAGGTCACTTTATGAATTCTAATATCATTCTAAGTCACTTTATATTTCTAGGACATTTTCTTTAACTTTTTCCATTACATCCCAATTAAAACAAAACTAAATCATAACTAATAGAACCCACTTGTTTCTCTCTCGTTGTTTTTATTTCTATCATCTATCCTATCAAAAATGAAGTACAAATGGGAAATAACCCTCATTTTATCTGATTATTTACTATTGATTGCCACTGAAGTTAATAATACACAATCACTAAATAATTACTAAACCTTTCAAGCCATATTCCAACACGTATCAAGAAGCCCAATAACATTTATTTGCCCAAAATTATTATCAAACCATCAAACCGAACTAATACTCGTAGTTCACATAATGACAATACTAATATCAGCATGTAATTGTTTAAAACGAATTTGTACAAAGATTTTGTCTAATCCATTTCCACATTCACATTCGAATAGCCTTACAACCAAAACAAATAATAACTATAATATTGTAGTGTGTTAAAAAAGAATAATATTGTAACTCTAAATGACATAACTAATCCGGATTATCTGTTTTACATGAAATGAATACAATTTAAAACCAAGCAGGTTTGACTAATATTTTGATTATAGATCAATATGATTCGATATTTAGTTTACATTTTTCTTTCAAACATAAAATCGATATGTTCAAATATTTTATGCCAAATTTGCTGCACCTATTTAAAATAATATATCAAATAAATCAGATAATATCAATTCAAAAACTCTTAAGAGATCAACTAACTTATTCCTAAAATTTTAACAATCTTAATAACCTAACATAACAAGCCCCTACATTAAAGGTATCACATTTATAAAAAATATCAATATATTTGACAATCACGGAATAATATGATCGATTGATTACAATATCTTTAGTATATTCCAAAATTTAAATATTTATCAGTATGTTATCAAAAATTTTAACTATAACAATCTTTTATAAATATTATTAACATTAAGTATAGGAAAATGATCTCAAATAACCATTTTTAAGTTATGTCACAAAATAGCCGTAAAAATAAAATGACCAAAATAGTTTCTTTTTATTTTGAAATTTTAATTTTGTTTTTTAAATTTTAATTTGAAATTTCATCTCCAAAATCATACCCTTTAATTCTAAACTCTAAGTCTAGATTGATTAACCCTAAAAATACAAGTACATATTTACCCTTTAATAAAACCTATTTTGGTTATTTTCTTCTTGAAAACTTCTTTTGTGAAAATAAACTAAAAAGGTTATCCAAAAAAATTAATTATCTCAAATAGCTATTCTTAAGTTTTTGTCACTAAAATAGCAATAAAAAAATAAAATAACCAAAATAATCTCTTTTTAGCCCTACATAAAAAGATAATATTTTGGGTGTGCTTAACTAATAACATTTTAATATGCTATTGATCAGAACAAATAACACCCGCACGGATGTGCTTAACTAATAATTATATATCTATATAAATAAAACATGACCATATTTTAAAAATTTAAAAATCGAATTCCTCATATATACATATAATATGTCTAACTATATTTGATCTATAAATTAATATTTAACATGAACTTATCCATTTGTAAAAATATAAACAAAATATTTTAATCCATGCAAAATGAATGGAAAATATCTTAAGTTTTTAATCCATGCAAAATATCTTAAGTTTTTGTCACTATAATGGGTCCTCTGTTTTTATTTTTTCGTTTGGTTTAATAAGCTCGTCGAGCATTTTTGTTTTTTCTCAGTTTGTTTTGAAGTGGGTGTCACTTCTTATTTTGTTCCGTTGTCTGTGGTGGCTGTTTAGCCTTATGGCCTTTTCTTTGAATAAAATTGAGCTCTGGTTATTTGAGTTTTGGTGGTATGTATGGTGGGACAAGAGGCTGAGCTGGGAGTTCCATATATTTATCTCCCTCTATGTTCTGCTTTGCATTTCTATAGTTAGTGTTCTGCTAGCTTTACGGTTCTCTCTTCGGTTCGGCCTTGTGGACAGACGCACAAGTGGTTATGATTTTGGAAGTAATTGTTTAACTGAGTTTGATTTGGTTCTGGTCGTGTACTTTCCTTTAGGTACAAAGGCATTTCCACTATGTCAAATATGGTGTTTACAGGAGCAAGGTTTTGAGAACAAGGGTTTCTTATTTAATTGGTATACGTCTGGTCAAGAAGGGTTCAGTTTGATTCACGGTTATTACGGTCAGGTTGGAAACCGTTACTGGCATATGGTAAAGCTTAAGTGTTTGGTCTCATCATGCCAAACACAGGTACAATCTCAGCTAATGGAGATAACACGAGCACAAGGAATTAAGAATGTCCGGTACGAGGGGAAACAACAGATGAAAGGGCTCTTATTTCCCAAGCGGTTTTGGATTTATGGTCACATGAGTGATGACGTGGGTTTGCAGGAGAACAATTTTATTTTTAGCGCAAGCTATTATACTTTTGGCTTTCTTAAAAGATGTATGGTTATTGGAGTAATTAAGGATCTCATCATATCCACTATAGCAGCTCGATGGAGTAATTTGAATTTTTTTATATGCGAATATTAAGTTGGAACTGTAGAGGCATGGGAAGCAAATGGACAATAAGTTACTTACGGGAAATATGGCACAAGTATAAACCGGATTTTTTGTTTCTATCAGAAACAAAACAAGATTTTGGGCTTGTCCAAGGATTTCAAGCACATTTTGGTTTTGATAATTTGGTTACGGTGGATCCAATTGGAACGAGTGGTGGACTAGCTCTTTATTTTAATAATGAGTATCGAATTAAAGTACTCTATTCTAGTAATCGTATGATCGATGTGGAAGCAGAGGTACTTGGAAAACGTGTTTTTATGACATTTGTATACGGAGAGCCAGTACAAAAACTAAGAGACCAAGTATGGGAACGTCTAACGAGATATGAATTAGCTCGATCGGAACCGTGGTTTATAATTGGAGATTTAAATGAGATAACGGGTAATCATGAGAAAGAAAGAGGCAATATAAGACGTCTAGAATCATTTGTTCCTTTCAACGATATGATTCGGAACACAAGATTTTTAGAATTCCCAGCACGGGGAAACAAAATGTCATGGCAAGAAAGAAGGAATAAAGTTATGGTAAAATGCCGTCTCGATCGTGCACTAGCAAATGAAGATTTGCACACACTATTCCCATGCTCCTATCGTGGCTTTCCTGGAGGATAAGGTTCAGAAACGTAAAGGACAATTCCGGTTTGACAAACGGTGGATTGGACAGGACGAATTGATGGAATCCATTGAAAGGGGATGGGAAGATACATCAAGGATTACCACAGGTGGAAGTTCAAACAACTTTGTCTCAAAGATAATAAGCTGCAGGCATGAGATTTTAACATGGAGAAAAAATAATCCACCTTATGGAAAGGAAAAGATTGGTGAGCTCCAGAAGGCTCTAGAAGAGGTACAAACGGATCCTACGAGAACTCAAGAAGATATCTTGGATATTACTAGGAAATTACAAGAGGCATACAAAGACGAAGAAGAATACTGGCATCAAAAGAGTAGGAATACGTGGAACACAGCAGGGGATCTGAACACAAAATTCTATCATGGACTAACTAAACAACGGCGTACTAGAAATAGAATTGTTGGCCTCTATGATGAAAATGGCAATTGGGTAGTCAAGGATCAAGGCCTGGAAAAAGTCGCAGTAGACTACTTTGATGAGTTGTTCCAAACAACTTCACCATCTGAGTTTGGAGGTTTTTTGGAGGAGATAGTTCCAACCATTACTCCTCAAATGAATCAGAGGTTAATCAAACCAGCAACGGAGGAAGAGGTGCGACAAGCTTTATTTATGATGCACCCATAGAAAGCTCCGGGACCGGATGGGATGACGGCCCTGTTCTTTCAACACTCGTGGCACATAATTAAAAAGGAATTATTGGAGTTAGTAAATGATTTCATTACTTCTGCTGAGCTGGGCACAAGGTTAAATATGACAAATATTTGTCTCATCCCAAAGACGGAGAGGCCAACAAGGATGAAAGAATTAAGGCCCATCAGCCTGTGTAATGTAGGATACAAGATTATCTCGAAGGTCTTATGTCAAAGGTTAAAAGCGTGTCTCCCATCACTTATCTCGGAAACTCAGTCCGCTTTTGTGGCCGGAAGACTGATTTCTGACAACATACTTATTGCCCAGGAAATGTTCCATGGTTTGAGAACAAACAAGGCTTGCCAAAACAAGTTCATGGCTATTAAAACAGACATGAGCAAGGCTTATGATAGAGTGAAATAGATCTTTATTCAAGAGGTATTAGCAAAAATAGGATTTGATCATCATTGGATTAAACTTATAATGGAATGCATCTCATCGGTTCAATACAAAGTATTACTAAATGGTCAGCCGAAAGGACACATTGTACCCCAGAGAGGCCTGCGCCAAGGAGATCCTTTGTCGCCTTATCTATTTATAATGTGTACGGAGGCTTTGATAGCAAATATTAAAAAAGCGGAAAGAGAAAAACAGCTGACAGGGATTAAGGTAGGCAGGGCATGCCCATCTATATCACATCTGCTATTCGCAGATGATAGTCTTTTCTTTTGTAAGGTGATGCTAGGAGTTTTGAGCTCCTAAGTCAAATGATAGTATAGTGGTAGTAAGTTGTCGAACAATTTCTGAGGGACTCAAAGCAGTGAGAATGCAAGTATTTGCCTAATCTAAGTGCAGCCAGTGATTTGATGATTTCTAAACTAATGATTAAAGCTAATGCAAATCAATAAAAATGATACTTTTAAGCTATTGGAAAGGAGAACTCATGGGTATAGAGATTTAGACCTTGGGTGATCAGGTTTCGAACTAAGGAATGTAAATGATAAATCAAACTATCAACCTTAAGCCTAGACACAATTCTAAGCAAGCTCTATGTCTAGATGAATGCTCATTTGCTAACATGTCTCAAACATCAAATGTCTTGGTTGAATAACATGCAAGCAATCATTACTAACAAGTCTATTAGCTATCTTAGCATCTTTAACAACAAATCTCTTTGGCAAAGTACACTAAAAGCCTAGGAGAGTTGACTCAGGCATTTCATCAAACACCTGTCGGGTGAGAAATGCCTAGAGATCATCCTTTGAGTGGCCTACTCAAATGATGCATTAAGATCACTCTACTATGCAAGGAACAAATATGATCTATACCTAAAACATCCTAGAACTAGCCTAATCACCCTTAATCACCCTAACCCATGAATCCAAAAGGTGATTACTCACTAATCTCCACGATTCCTCTTAAACCCATGGTGGATTTCAGATGAATCATATAGAGAATTAGAAGAGAAACTCACAAGAACACAAGAACAATCAAATCCAAAAGACAACTTTTCTTGAGAGAGTTTTGTGTTCTTCAATAGAAAAAGATAGTTTGCCAAATGGTGGTTATATAGTACTTAAACATTAGGTTTTCCAAGTGCAAAAACGTGCACAACAATTGCAAAAAGGTCATTGAAAAATAATAAAATCGTGCAGCAGATAACGTGGAGCGACCTCAGAGAGTCACTCCAGGAGGTCGCTCTGGGGTTGGGAGCGACCTTGGAGGGTCGCTCTGAGAGGTCGCTCCAGCCTCCATTTTTGTGTCTCCGGGCGATGAAAACGCGAGCTACTTAGGTGGGTCGCTCTGGTTGGTCGCTCTGGTTGGGAGCTACCTTAGAGGGTCGCTCCAGAAGGTCACTCTGCGGTTCTCGACCAGGATGGATATGCCTATAGTAAATTGATCATAACTCCTCCATTACATCTCCAAATGACTTGAAACCACTTCCTTTAGAAAGCTGACTCAATTTCCTGTGTCTCCACAAAATCTTAGCAACAGAAGATTTCTCTAAGGCCTCCATCCATGCTCATCTTTCACCCCCTTTTTGATCACATTGCTTCCAAATGTCTCCAAGAACTCCATGTGGTGTTCCAATACCTGATAGAGACATATGTATGCCAAATGCAACCTAAACATGTCTAAATCCTAATCTATATGATGCAAATGCTTATGAATGAATAGCTAAAACAATGCAAATATGCAAGACATCAACTCCCCCACACTAGTCCTTTACTTGTCCACAAGTAAACTTTCAAGAACCAAGGAGAAAAGGTTTGAAGATGGGGACTCATAACCAAAAGAAACTCTTCTTAGTTCTCAACCTAACAACCTTGCATAATCATACCAAATAGCAAGAGCAAAGATTTTATCCATCTCTAACTTCTCTAAGCCTATTCCAGCTCCTTTGATCTCTACACTCATTAATCATGCATCCACAAACAACAAATCCACCATCTCTCTAACATTCAGGAAGCAAACTCAATAGACATCTCACAAATGGTCAACTGGTCCAAGTCATTTGGTTTGGTAAGACAAAGGCTTTAATGCAAGTGAAATCAGAGGTTCAAAATGATCTTTTAAGGTGGTTTACTCTCAAAACTAAGTAGCTTTGACATTACACATAATATATCTAAGAAAGGGATCAACTCATGCATACAATGCTCAATCTCCATTGTTCTACCCTTTCCCAAACATACAAGATATTCAATTATTCCTCAATGTCAAACCCAACTCACATCTCTCACCAAAAGATCCCAAGAACATTCTTCACATCAGACTCTTTCTTTTTGAAATCAATAAGGGATTTTCACAATTTTAAAACAAATCTGAGCTCCTAACAACTTTGCTAGCCCCCTTTTTATTCTTTTTTTTTTTTCTTTTCTCTTTTTTTTTCTTTTCTCTTTTTTTTTGGGAAGATTACTCAAATAACACTAATCTTTGTTTTTATTATTAGATTAACACATATTTTTTTATTTACAAGACTGTTTTTGTACCCAAATTGTCCTCATGTCCTTTGTTAACAAAAAAAATATTTACCAAAAATGCCATTACTATTTTATAAAAAAAACAATTATTTTCGAAATTGGTAAAAAGTATGCCGTTAAAAACCTGCGATACATGATGACAGATTTATTAATTTCTGGCAGATTTATTTTTTCCTGCAGATTTATCATGACAGACTTATTATCGTTGTAGACTTTTATAAAAAATCTTCTATACATTACAACAGATATATTTAAATTAGCAGATTTGTTTAAGCTGACAGACTTTTATAGCAGATTTTTGGTTCTATGATAACAGGTTTTTAATAAGTGGAAGACTTTTTTTTGGATCTACGATTTTTTCCGCAGATTTTTTATATCTTGGCAGATTTTCTATATTCATGATGGCAAACTTATATTATCTTACTTTAACTTATGATGACAGGTTTTTAATATGTTGTAGACTTTTTTTTTTTTTTTGGAAATTATACAGAGGTATCCTGGCCCCACAGAAGTGGTCCAGACTAGTCACGTGTTGCCACATGTCGGTCCTCTGTCCCTGGCGATGCCGAAATGTTAATTCCCCAGTATGTTGTAGACTTTTATAATGGCATACATATTATTCTCATAGACTTTTTTATAATCTGGCAGATTTTCGTGGTTATGAGATCACAAACTTATATTTTCTTTTTTATAAACAACAAACTTTTTGAATCAGTATACATCATTGCAGACTTATAAGCTAATTACAAAACTAACTTTTACGTGATAGCAAACTTTACTGCACGTTATAAGAGGCTTTCAAGGAGTTATACAAAACTAACTCTTATTTATAGAGATGCTCTATTGACAGCTGCCAGTTACACGAAAGGTTGCACTGTTTCTCATCACCCGTTCATGTCTCAGTGGCACTTGCCAAACAGTCATTTAGACCCTTCACTCAAAGAGGAGTTCACCGAACCAGATAACAACAACATCAAAGAGTTTCTTCACAAAGATAACAACGTCAAAGAGTTTGGCTGCAGAGAGTCTAGTGAATGAGGAGATTTGGGGAGGACATGGTTTCATAACTTGCAAGTTGAAACACACGACTTTGGTATTGAAATTGAAAGGACATTGTTCCAAAGTTCGCTGAGGAAGGTGTTATGGATCTTACACAATGAGATTGATGCAAGAACCATTATAGTACTACTACATTTAATTAAAATTTAAAATGTCATGATAGTTGTCTACTTGTTTGTCTATAGAAAGATTTGTGTCTCGATTCTTTTTGTAACGATTAACAATGATTGAAACAGAGAAATATGCAGGTCTTACCGTTTACGTCTACAAAACACACCAAAGTGTAAGCTATGTTGCGATCTAAACAGTCTCAAAGAAAACATCAGACAAAACACTAGAATTCAGTCTTCTGAGTTAAACAATTGGACTCTAGCTCTGTCCGTTGATCAATGCATACTGTAAAAGAACATTCAGACAATCAGTCACATGGTTAAATCTTCGGTACTAAGTTCAGGCGATTAATCCTTTTTTACATTCTCTCTGATTATGGACCTCCAGTTGTCGATATTGCTTGATCCAGAAGATGTCTTGTTTGCCTGCGGACAAGAAGACTCTCCTATGTTCTACTCATTGGATTCTCATAATCACCTTCATCATCAAGATCGACTAGAGCCAGTATCAATGACAGCAGCTGAAACACCAAAAAAACACAAATATAAAAGAGAGAACCTTGACATAACTCAAATGTAAAGAAGTACAACCTCACCTGGGTTCAGTTAATGGCTATGTATCCCACGAGAGCTGCTTCAAGTATGATCAGAAGAGTTTTGAAAATTGAATACTAACACACATGTCAAGGATCAAACTTGCTAATGACTTTCACATTAACAGAAGCAAAAGAGTATATACATAAAGGATTCGAAACACAAGCAGCAGTACTGATAGCTTCAGCTGCTATGAAACCAATGATAATGACAATGCAGACCAAAATCCCAATCGCCATGAAAGAGTAGATAAACCTACATTTGACTTTGAAAACTAAACTGTGTCAACAAAACAAAACTCACAATGATATGGAATATGTAGAAACGATGAACACGATTCACAACTCCGTAGAAAAGAAATGCCAATTCAATGATACCGAAAATCAAAAGTTTTGAAAGATAGAGAGACCAATCTTTGATGACAGGAAATGTGAATATTAAGTGATTAAATCCTTCACATTCAACAGAACCCAGAATTTCAGAAAGGGGATTTAGGGCTCGTCGGATTTCTGAGATTCAAGTTCACAACCTTTGTGAATCAAAACTATTAGTGGGAGAGAAGGGTGAGAAGAAGATCGAGTCCGGGAAAAATCGAGTCGAAACGCAGAGATTCGAGAACTGAGGAATCAAGGGATTTAGGGTTCATGTAAAAGAGGCTGTCGAAAGGGGATTTTTTTTCATTTTGGTTATAAATGTTTTTAATTACTACCCTTTTTAGTTTATTTTTAATTGTTCAGGGATGGTTTTTTTAAATTTGGTTTAATTCATTTAACAAATGGGTATTTTGGACTTTGACTTGCTTTTTCTTTCTTTCAATATTTTTGTATGTTATTCTAGTCATTACACAGAAGATGTGTGTTATTATAAGTAATTTCTCTTTTTTTTTTTCTTTTTTTTTATATTTGGGGGCCAAGACTTTTCACAATAAGAGCTAGATACTTCTCCACTTATCCCATAAAGACTAATCATTTAAGCACAAAGAGTCAAACCTTTCATATTCCCAAATCACAATCACAACACTCACCCCCTTTCCTATAGCTAGACAATAGAGTGACTAATCTAGCAAGAATGGAGACTAAGCATTGTCGTTCCCAATACTCTCAACATTATGCACATGTAAAGCTTTCCAAAGAGGCCTCACTCAACAAATAATGATGGTTTAAAAAGGAGGTATGGGTTTTGGGAGTGGAGTACCACTTGAGTTTGTCAAGAAGATTGGTAAAAAGGATGGGACAACTCAAGTGTGTATATCCATGACTTAGTACACAAGGGACCATATGCAAGAGACATTAAAACAGGAGCTTGCTTCAAAGAGAGAGTATCAACAGTCAAATGAGTTTCAAGAGGAGCATTCAAAGCGCGAAGTTTACAAGCTTTCCAAAGGGTGCTCAAGCTACTTGTCATGATTACAAATGTCAATAAATTCAGTACTTAGCATGAGCTCTTTACAAGGTTGAAATCCCCCTAATGCATGAATGCAACTTATATGCTTCTAGACTCAATCCTAAAAATGCAAATGATGCAACTAAATGATTCTTTTTGTGTTTTTCAAAATTTTTTTTTATTTTTTTGGATTTTTCTATGCAAATAAGAATGTAATATGCAATGCATGAGACTCAAAATCATGGAAACAAACATGATCAAATACTTGGTACCTCCCCCACACTTAAATCACACAGTCTCTGTGTGAGTGAGGTACCCAATTGAAATGTGAAATACAAAGAAAAGTGGGATTGTGTGTTACCTTCCGTGGAGCGAGGTGTGAACGTCGATGCGACAGGTCGCTCCCAGCTGGAGCGACTTCGGCAGGTCGCTGTGAGAAGATCGCTCTGAGGTCGGTTTCTGTGTTTTCACTCGCGTGTGACGCGAGCGACCTCGGCATCTCGCTGTAGCGACGTCGCTCCCAGCTGGAGCGACGTCAGCATGTCGCTGCGGAGACCTCGCTATGGTGTCCGACTTTCTGCTCAATACCTGCACACAACTTCACTTTCCCATTGTTTTATGCAATAAAATGATAATGCAAATACCAATGCAATATATACAAGGATACTCATGGGACTTCCTCCCAAGTGAGCTTGTTTTAAGTCTCTAGCTTGACTTTGCCTCCTTTGGATCAGGCTGGACTAGGTGCAGAAAGTGGAGTTGACACCCCATCTTCCTCAGGTGGTAGCTCATCAAAGTGATCATCAGCAGGAGGAGGATTCATCTCTTCAATGGTGAAGGCTTGTCCAAATACAGTGGGGTTCCTCATCTTCTCCTTGATGTCAAAGTGGAGGATGTTCTCCTTGCCCAAATGGAGGTCAATCTTCCCTTCCTTCACATTCACAATAGCTCCTGCTGTAGCTAAGAATGGTCTTCCAAGAATCAATGGGTCTTGAGCCTCCTCACCCATTTCAAGCACCACAAAATCTGTAGGTATCTCATACCTTCCAATCTTCACAGGGAGGTTCTCTAGGATGCCCACAGGGTACTTCACTGAACGATCAGCCAACACCAGAGAGAGTCTACATTTCTTGTATTGAGTGAAGCCAAGCTTCTTTGCCACAGACAAAGGCATCAAGCTGACACTAGCTCCCAAATCGCAGAGACATTTCTCAAATACCATAGGTCCAAGAGCATAAGGGAGTGTGAAGCATCCTGGATCTTCTAGCTTCTCTGGAGTATCTAGCCTCTGAATGATGGCATTGCACTCATGACTCAGAACCATCATGCCCTCCATCTCCTTCTTCTTAGCAGCTACAACATCTTTCAGGAGTTTGCTGTATTGAGGAATCAGCATGAAAGCATCAATGATGGGCATTGTAACCTGAGCTTCACTCATCTGCTTCTCAAACAAAGCCTTGTACTTCTGTAGCAGCTGCTTCTTGAATCTACCAGGGAATGGAAGCTTTGGTTCATAGGGAGGGGGGACAGGAGAGCTCTCACTTGCTGGAGCAGCAGATTCACCATCTTTTGTTGTTTTCTTCTCTTCTCCAACCTTTCCTTTACCCTTGGCTTTCACAATCTTCTCCAAGATCTCAGCATCTGTCTTCTCATCAACAATGACCACTTCATCATCTAGGTTGATGGCCACCTCCTCACCTTGTTTCTCAGCATCCTTGGTGAGGGTTACAGGAGTCAACTGCTTACCACTCCTAAGTGTGACAGCTTTTGCTTCCTTGGGGTTTTGATCTGACTTTCCAGATAGAGATCCTTGCTGGCGGTTCTGGTGGGAGCTCATGGAAGCAAACTGATTCTCCAAATTCTGACAGAAGAAGCGAGGTGGGTGAATTTGTTGTTGAGCTCATTGTAGCTCCCATCAATCTTGGAGTGAAGGTTCTTTAGCTCATAGCCCACATGCTTCTCACTTCTAGTCTGAGACTCCAAGATCTGTTTCAGTAAGGCATCAGTGCTGTTCTCTTGAGTGGCGGAGGAGCTAGGAGAGGAGGTTTGCTGAGGCTGCTGGTTGTTTCTAGGCTGATAACCACTTTGCTGGTTGTTTGAATAGGGCTTCTGTTGGTAGTTGTTGTACTGAAAGTTGGGTTCCTTCTTGTACTAGCTACCATTACTGTTGATGAAACACAATTCTTCTTGCCCTTCCAAACCATCAACCTCATTGACAGTAGGAGGTATCTCCTGTTGTGGGTTACCAACAAAGTTCACATGCGCTTGTGTGGCCTTATCAGCAATGAGTTTGTCAATCTTCTCCTGAAGAGCCTTTATCTCATTCCTTGTTTGATTGTCATCACCTCTGCTGCTTCTGTCGTGGTCTCCACTGTAGACTGCATCACTCTTAACCATGTTGTCAACCAGAGCCTCTGCCTCTTCCTCAGTTCTCCCCAAAAAGAACCCATTGCTAGCTGTATCCAGTCTGGCTCTGTACTTAGAAAGAGCACCTCTGTAGAATGTACTCAGCAAGCTCTCCTTAGAGAATCCATGGTGTGGGCACTGAGCTTGGTAACCATTAAATCTCTCCCAAGCTTCAGTGAATCCTTCCAAGTTCTTCTGTTGGAAGCTGGAGATCTCATTCCTCAACTTAGCAGTTCTTGAGGTAGAGAAGAACTTCTCCAAGAATGCCCTTTTGCAGTTTTCCCAAGTGGTGATGGAGTCACTTGGTAGAGACTTCTCCCATTGACGTGCCTTATCCCCCAAAGAGAAAGGGAATAGCTTGAGCTTTAAGACATCCTCTGACACACCATTAGTCTTTGACATACCACAGTAGCTGTCAAACTTATCCAAGTGATCAAATGGGTCCTCCACAGCCAGACCATGATACTTGTTGTTCTCTATGCAGTTTAGCAGTCCTGACTTGATCTCAAAATTGTTAGCAGCCACAGCTGGTGCTCGGATTCCAAGTCTAGGACCATGGATGTTGGGGCAGTCATAAGTGCCAATGGGGCGAGCTGGTCGCTGTTGGGGCCCTTGTGGAGCATTGTTTACTCCATTGGGGTTCAGAGGATTTTGTGGATCAGCCATCTCAGCTTCCTGTGTCTGCAGTAAAGCTTGTTGCTCTTCTTCTCTTCTTTTTCTAGCACACTCTCTCTCTAAAGTTCTGATGTTTGCGGCTCTTGGAACAAGGTTTGATGTACCCTTGCTCCTCAAGTTCATACACCTGAAAATCACAAAGAGTGAAGAAAAGAATCAGTAACTTACAAAAATAAAAATGACTTAGTCTCAAGCAAATGACTAAATCTCAATGTTCAAATCAAACTCAGAATTTGGCAACGGCGCCAATTTGATGCTAGGAGTTTTGAGCTCCTAAGTCAAATGATAGTATAGTGGTAGTAAGTTGTCGAACCAATTCTGAGGGACTCAAAGCAGTGAGAATGCAAGTATTTGCCTAATCTAAGTGCAGCCAGTGATTTGATGATTTCTAAACTAATGATTAAAGCTAATGCAAAGCAATAAAAATGATACTTTTAAGCTATTGGAAAGGAGAACTCATGGGTATAGGGATTTAGACCTTGGGTGATCAGGTTTCGAACTAAGGAATGTAAATGATAAATCAACTATCAACCTTAAGCCTAGACACAATTCTAAGCAAGCTCTATGTCTAGATGAATGCTCATTTGCTAACATGTCTCAAACATCAAATGTCTTTGGTTGAATAACATGCAAGCAATCATTACTAACAAGTCTATTAGCTATCTTAGCATCTTTAACAACAAATCTCTTTGGCAAAGTACACTAAAAGCCTAGGAGAGTTGACTCAGGCATTTCATCAAACACCTGTCGGGTGAGAAATGCCTAGAGATCACCCTTTGAGTGGCCTACTCAAATGATGCATTAAGATCACTCTACTATGCAAGGAACAAGTATGATCTATACCTAAAACATCCTAGAACTAGCCTAATCACCCTTAATCACCCTAACCCATGAATCCAAAAGGTGATTACTCACTAATCTCCATGATTCCTCTTAAACCCATGGTGGATTTCAGATGAATCATATAGAGAATTAGAAGAGAAACTCACAAGAACACAAGAACAATCAAATCCAAAAGACAACTTTTCTTGAGAGAGTTTTGTGTTCTTCAATAGAAAAAAGATAGTTTGCCAAATGGTGGCTACATAGTACTTAAACATTAGGTTTTCCAAGTGCAAAAACGTGCACAACAATTGCAAAAAGGTCCTTGAAAAATAATAAAATAGTGCAGCAGATAACGTGGAGCGACCTCAGAGAGTCACTCCAGGAGGTCGCTCTGGGGTTGAAACCACTTCCATTAGAAAGCTGACTCAATTTCCTGTGTCTCCACAAAATCTTAGCAACAGAAGATTTCTCTAAGGCCTCCATCCACGCTCATCTTTCACCCCCTTTTTGATCACATTGCTTCCAAATGTCTCCAAGAACTCCATGTGGTGTTCCAATACCTGATAGAGACATATGTATGCCAAATGCAACCTAAACATGTCTAAATCCTAATCTATATGATGCAAATGCTTATGAATGAATAGCTAAAACAATGCAAATATGCAAGACATCATAAGGCTCAAAAAGAGGAGTGTCAGACAATTCTCAGAATATTGAAGGAATACGAGGCGGTATCAGGACAGCAA
This sequence comes from Raphanus raphanistrum subsp. raphanistrum, assembly GCA_019706035.1. NCBI lineage: Eukaryota > Viridiplantae > Streptophyta > Magnoliopsida > Brassicales > Brassicaceae > Raphanus > Raphanus raphanistrum. The sequence goes on from CM033984.1 coordinate 33,923,182, forward strand.
ATAAACTTTGACAAATCATCAATTCAATTCGGACATAAGATTCAGGAGGCGGACAGACAGGAACTGCGGGATATTCTAGGGATACAAAATCAAGGAGGGATAGGCTTCTATTTGGGCATACCCGAAAACCTAAGTGGCTCAAAAGTTCAGGTTTTCGGGTTTGTTCAAGAGAGGCTAAATAATAGAGTCAACGGATGGACCTTCAGATTTTTCTCAAAGAGAGGAAAAGAAGTGATCATAAAATCAGTGGTCACAGCCTTACCAAATCACATCATGGCCAGCTTTCGTATACCCAAAACTGTCATAAAAAAGCTTACGAGTGCAGTAGCTAAATTCTGGTGGAGTCCAGGGGGAGCAACTAGAGGTATGCACTGGCAATCATGGGACAAAGTTTGTATACCCAAGGAAGATGGAGGCTTGGGTTTCAAGGACTTCATGGATTTTAACACAGCCATGCTCGGAAAGCAATTTTGGAGATTAATAGAGAAACCTCAATCTTTATTCTCCCGGGTTTTCAAAGGCCGATATTTCAGGAACGCATCGCCTTTGGAACCCATTCGATCATACTCGGCATCTTATGGATGGCGAAGTATTGTTTTTGCTAGATCTCTGGTTAGCAAAGGACTAATCAAAAGGGTGGGATCAGGATCATCCATCTCTGTATGGAATGATCCTTGGCTCCCATCCACCCGGACCTAACGGTAGACTCACTCATCAATGAGAATTCAAGGACATGGAATATTCAAGCACTTTAGAATCTGGTTGATCCTGAGGATGTAGATATTATTCTAAGTATCCCGTTAAGCAGAACTCTATTAATGGATCGGGATGGCTGGCATTTTACAAACAATGGGAGATACATAGTTAAAACGGGTTACCAGATTGAAAGAGTGTACCCAGATAAGGAACGAGTTTTACCACAACTAGGCCCATCAATCACACCTTTGAAGGCTTTTTGTTGGAAAATAAAATGCCCACCTAAAATGAGACATTTTCTATGGCAAATGTTATCTGGATGTCTGGCGGTAATGAAGAATCTCAATGCAAGAGGGATAAAAGGAGATACTATTTGCACAAGATGTGGAAATCATGAAGAGACAATCAATCATGTATTTTTTGAATGTCCACCAGCCGTACAAGTATGGGCACTCTCGAGGATCCCATCAAATCCACTGCACTTTCCGTGCGACTCATTATTTGCAAATATGGATTATTTATTCTGGCGGGTTCCCCCAAAAATCGATGATCATCATTTTGCATGGATATTATGGTATATTTGGAAGGCAAGGAATTGTAAAGTTTTTAGTAATTTGAATATTGATCCACAAGATACACTCAAGGTGGCCGAAACTGAATCCCGACTCTGGGCAGAAGCACAAGCTTCTATTATTCAGCCGGCAGCCCCATCTCCTGTATTAGTAGCACCACAGGTCCCAACTAATACAGGTAGATGGTGTTTCTCAGATGAATCATGGAAAGACAAGGAAAAGTTCTCGGGTCAGGGGTGGTACAACACTCTGCCGGGTTTTGAGGGCTTGATGGGAGCAAGAAATACAAGAGCGAGTCTGTCTCCACTGCACGCAGAGATTGAAGCTCTCATTTGGTCAATGGAATGTATGAGGAATTTAAGGCAGTATAATGTTACTTTTGCAACGGATTGCTCGCAATTGGTGAAGATGGTTTCGGAACCAGATGAATGGCCAGCCTTTGCAACCTATTTAGAAGACATAAGAAGTCTGAGGAGTAGTTTCAATACTACGGAGATCATTCATGTACCAAAGACGAATAACAAAAAGGCGGACAGTCTAGCACGCAGTGCAAGAAAGCAACCGTCTTACGTCGTTCACATGGATGTGGATCCCCCGGTTTGGTTAACAGAGTCAATATGAGTCTGTAATGTTGCTGACAAAAAAAAAAGAATGGAAATATATATATCAAATATTTGTTCTTATTTATTATATGATTAACAAACAAATACAAACAAACTCTACTATTAATAGACATTTGTTTCAACAATTCAGATATAAATAATTAATGTAATACAAGAAAATATTTTTTTTATATCACCATAGAATATATTACTAAAAATATCACAATTATATCATTACTTATAAAAAATATCAAACATTGCAAACCGAAAAAGAACACCCGCACGGATGTGCGGGTAACGATCTAGTTCTCTTTATGTCTATTCTTTTTCACAATCACTACTTGCAACACAACCTTCTGTAAATAAAAAAACTAAAATGCAGAAATTGAGCTCGAAATCTTCTTTTTATTGTCTCAGTCGTCATCGAATAATCACCCCCACATCACTCCGGTGTGCAAATCTCCACCGCCGTGGCAGTTTGGAGTCATTGTGGTGGTTGTTGACAGTGGTGTTTTTGTCCAATTCAGTTATTAAATCAGAAAAATAAAAAGTTAGCATTTTGGATTTTAAAGTTTGAAATCATGTTTTAAACGAAATTTCTACAAACTTGAAGGTATAATAAGCAAGAAAAATGAAAACAAAAACTGAAGAATATGGTGGAAATAATGGCTGGCGGCCATAGAGATAAATTGCAGAAAACCCTAATTGATTTTAGGAAGATGAAGATAAAATTATGAAAATACCTCTCATTAAAGAAAACATTAAAATAACAGGTTGTACTAGGCCTGGGCATTCGGGTCCTCGGGTCGGGTCCGGGTCGGGTCGTCTCGGGTCCGGGTCTTTCGGGTCCAAAAATTTTAGACCCATATGGGTACTTCCAAAAATTCGGGTCGGTTCCGGGTCGGGTCTTATCGGGTCCGGGTCGGTTCGGGTCCACATTTCATATACCCGTTAATACCCAAAAAAATTCGGTTCTTTATATTTCGGGTCGGGTCCGGGTATTCGGGTCCATGTTCGAGTATATTTTATATTTTCGGGTCAGTTCTTAATATTTCGGGTCGGTTCTATAGTTTTTTGGGTCTAAAACATGTGATTCGGGTCTACTTTTTACCCATGACTTGTTGTTTTACCCGCCGGGTATTACCTGCAATTTTGAAAAAGAATCTGAAACATGAAAACTATAGAACCTGCAGTGACAAACTTAAACACTTAAAACTTAAAGTTACCATTCAAAAACAAAACAATAGACATCCTAATATCATAGTATCATTATCATACTCTTAAGTCTCAAAAACTCAAAGACAAAACAACATAACAAAGAAGAGATCAAGTCTCATAAACATAACAAAGAAGAGATCAAGTTCCATGAATATCCATGATGATCATACTAGCTGCATCTCCAAGTCCAACATCCAAACGTCATCAAATCATCTGAACATTTGCAATACATCATGTATAAGAGAATGGTACTCGAAAGTCGAAACAGTATTATACTAGTTTCAAATTTGATAGCACAAAACAGTAGAGTAGAGAGTAGAGACTTACTAAATCTGCTTGAAAGCAGGTTCAAATTCTACATAATAAAAATAAAATAAGTGAAGGTTAGTAATCCAAAGTAAAATGCATAAAACAAATAAATCTATTAGATTTGATTACCTCTCATAAGCTCATCTTGATTCTCTAACTCAGAAAGGATTTGCTCCTTCCTAATGACTCCTTTTCCTTTGAATTTAATCTCAGATTTGAGCCACTGCTCTGTGCACATCAAGACTTCTATCATAAAATGTGTCAAGCAGCTTCTGCTTGGGTCTAGGACACGCCCACTTGTGCTGAAGGCTGATTCGGAGGCTACTGAAGACACTTGCATTGCAAGTACATCTCTGGCTACTCTTGAGAGAACTGGAAACTTAGGACTGTTAAGCTTCCACCACGAGAGTACATCATACTCAGTACCATCCATTAATTTTGGGTACTCCACACTCTCTTTCAAATACACATCCAGCTCATCTGTTGTTTCTTGAACCCCTGCTTCATTCACAAGCTCAAGGTAGAGGTCACTCATGCTTTCATAAGCTAGTCCATTCCCAAGTACGGTCTGTTGAGATGCTTCTTCTACAAATTGATCTTGGGACTGAGATGAAGTTCCATGAGACTGACTATGAACAGACTGACCAGCAGAAGCCTCATTGTTGATCACGCGGCTGTTAATACTCATCAAACAAGCTTCTCAAGAGGTCTTTTGTCTCGGCAGTCAAAAGTGTAACCCGAACACTGCCTACTCCATACAGTTTCTCGAAACACTTAACTACAAGCTTCATCTTCTTGCTTGGATCAAGAACACCAGCAACAATGATCATCTTATTCATCTCAACATTCTCAACATTCTCAACAAATGGAGACCAATACTTTCCTAATTTTTTCTCCATTGCAGCAGCCTTAGACCTTAATATTTCATCAGGGCCTGGAGTTGTGCTTAGTAAACTAATGTTCCTTGTGACAGTGTAGATAGCATGATACAGTTTATGCGCAGAGATGGTATTTGAAGATGACAAAACTAACGTAGCTTTGTAAAAGATGATCAAGAACTGCACTAACCTACTAACAGCTTCCCAATCTTCTTTTGCTGGTGGTCCAATGCGTTTCTTCCCATCTATTATCTGATTGAAGTAGTCGTGTAGGGCCTGTCTTCAGCTTCCATCTTGTCAAAGGCCACTTTAAACTTCATCGCCTGCTCCAGCATCAGATATGTGGAGTTCCATCTTGTTGTAACATCTAATGGTAAACTTCCTCTTTTAATCTTTCCTGACTCAACACAGCGTCCAAAGGATACTTGCCTCTGTGTAGAAGATCTCACAAAGTAAATGCCATTTCTATTGGCATCTATATTGTTGTCAACCTCTTGCAGACCTTCTTTCACAACCAGATTCAGAATGTGCGTTGCACATCGAAGATGTAGATAGCGACCTCCTAAAACCAGTGCATCAGCTCCATGTTCCATAAATTTTTCCTTAAACCTTCTCAATGCTGAACCGTTGGCAGTGGCATTATCGACAGTGATGCTGAACAATTTCTCGATGCCCCAGTCTTCTAAGCATTCAAGAAGAGCATTACAGATTGTTGCTCCTTTGTGGTCAACGACATTCTTGAACCCGATAATCAGCTTCCTTAACTTCCACCAAGAGTCAATGAAGTGGGCTGTAATGACCATGTAACTTGCACCAGTATGAGGAGCCTTCCATATGTCAGTTGTCAGAGAGAGTCGCTGCTTGTTCTCCTCGAGTAAGTTCTTCATGGTCTCTTTCTTTTGCACATAAATCTCAACAATGTCACGTCGTGCAGTGGTCCGAGAATGAGGAATGCCGAGCTTAATCTTATCAGTGAAATGTCTCCAAGCCAAACCATCTACCCAAGATAACGGTAATTCTCCTATGACCATCATCTCGTTTGTAGCTTCCCTAATAACAGCATCTGATACCCTACACAACTTGGCACTACCACTGTCATCTTCAGGACCACCCTTATTTTTTCCATTCGCAGATAGCCACACCTTGTAACCTCTGCATGCCAGATTCAAATGCTTCCTCATGTTTGAAGTTCCAGACTTGGTTGGACAAGACATTTCTTTGCCACAGTGGTTGCAACAAGCTCGGTCTAAGTCATCTTTCTTCCTTGTGAAATGCTCCCAAACATCAGATGTAGTTTTGCTCTTCTTTCTTGACTTTGAACCACTGCTACCCTCTGCTTCTCTACGTTTCCCTTTTTTATGAGATCTTGGCGTCTGAGTCTGAGCTTCATCTTCAGTTGAACTATCTGACTCACCATCATCACCGTGATTATGTTCATCTATTCTCTCTGGATTATCACAAGACGCCATCTACAATACAAAAAAAAAAAATTCAAACTCAGAACAACAAAGAAACAAACAAGAACAAGTCAAAGTTGACAAAATCAAACAACAAACAAACAAGTCAAAGTCGCCAAATTTCAAATTGTAATCACGACAACTTGACAACAAACATCAAACAACAAGTTCAAACTCGAACAATTATGAAAAACAAACAACAAAATCAAACTCGAACAGACTGGAACAAAAATCAAAATCAAACTCGAACAAAAAAAATAAAACAAAAAAAAATTGGGGAAAAGGGTTACCCGAGATCGATTTCGAGATCGATTCCTAGACGTCTCAGATGGAGGAGAACAGACTGGAAGAATCGATTCCAGTTTGATGTCTGCTTGATTTAAGATTTATGGTTAATAAACGTAAACCGTTGAGAATTTTGGGGGAATGGAAAGGTCGAAGACGGAGTCGGCTAAAAGAAAAAGGCTATCTGGTTTCAACTTTCGAGAAAATGGTTAATAATGTCTCGACTCTCGACTCGGTTCCAATGTAAAAATATATAGTGGCTCGGTTCCAAAAATACCCGCTCGGGTCCCGGGTCGGTTCTGGACCCGAACCTGCTACCCACGGTTCCTCTATTTTCAGACCCATTCGGGTAAATGCCTCGGTTCGGTTCTAGACCCGGACCCGAATTTTCGGGTCGGTTCCGGTTTGGGTCCTCGGGTCCGGGTAAAATGCCCAGGCCTAGGTTGTACACACAATTTTATTATCCACATGTACAACGGCTCACATATACAACGATTCATATGTACATTATATTCGATTGTGCACATTTACACCGCCTAAAAATATTTACATGTACACTAGTTTGCAAAGATCTACTTAATTAGATATTATTTGACCTAAAGCAATATCCCTCTAGACATTTACAAAAACTATATTTACTGACATTTCATTGTTACTAGCTCATCTGAATGTACGTGTTGTGTTGTGTTGTATTGTACCTCTTGGAGACATCGATGCCGGGTGTGTGTTTACTAGTTGGTGTGTACCCCTTTTTTGATGTCCATATGTATATCAATATCATTGTGTACAAGTACCTGAAAGTTTTGTTATGGATTATGTGTACATATTGTTATCATTGATAAACTCAAGTGTCTTATGCAAAACAAATGTGTACACTAGCACGTGATATGGAAGAGTAATGGCAGACCAAATATCACATGTGTACACTAACACATTCAAATTTAGGATTTTGGTGTTTTGGAATACATGTGACTTGGATTGTGCACATGTGTACAATCATGTATATGTACAACTAAGAATGTGTACATATGTGATGTGTACGCAATACTAGATGAATGTTTTGACATATACATTTTGTGTTTATTGATGTGTGAGGCATGAGCTGATAATGCAAGAAGGTCAAACGAAGAAATTGTGTGCTTCTTTAAGTTATTTTTGGAATTTTTTTTAGTATGTAACGTGAAGTAGCATTGATGACTGCTGATTGTAAATTTAACTAAGAGAACTTGTTTGAAATATATTTTTTCTGTACTATCAGGAAAGAGTAACATATGTATAGTTGTACACGCGATCAGGTGTACACATGGATGTGTTCGATTTTGTTGTACACATTTCATTAATGATGGAAAATTACGAAATAACCTCTTCTTCTTCCTTAGCCACTGTCAACGAGACGCGACGAACGATGACCACCAGTGGACGAGACCTCACATCTTGGACGAAGGAGATGAGCACGGAGAAGAGGAGATGAACTAGAGCTCTCCGACTGTATACCTCGCTGGAGAATAAACCAAAAGCTTTTTCACCAGTCAAAAATTGTCTTGAGTCTTCTTCTGCTCTGTTTTCACGAAATTCATCAGAGATAAACCCCGTCAGAATCACGGTTGAATTCATCAATCTTCTATTATCGGAGATCAATTTTGTCACCGGAAAGAACTATCACGCTTCTCGTTGAAAACCTAACCTTTTTTTTTAAGATCTGTGAAGAAAATAAAAAGAAAGAGATTTGAGAAAGAAGATAAGGAAAGAGAAGAAAATCAAACTGTGTCTTGTCTAGATCTGTATCATTAAATCTAGGTCGTCCATTAGTTATATAGATCTATCGCTGAGAATAAATGCCACTAGTTTATTAGTTTAGTTAAGCATGTGATGGTTGATAGAAATTAGAAAGACTAATTCCTAACCATTCATTGAGAAAAAGTGTCTTTGTATAAGAAAGTGACTCAACTTCATATTCATAAGTAGTAAAGTGATCCTCAATGTAATATTTTCTTCTTCCTAAATAAAGTTTGTTTAATATTGTGTTTGAATATCTGAGTTTGGACTGGTTTTTGGTGGGTTTAATTAGGAACTCTTTAATTAGTTCATAAGTTGATAAATAATGAGTTTTTAAAAATATCATTTGAGTCCAACAACATTGTGTTTGGATATCTGAGTTTTGACTGGTTTTTAGTGGGTTTAATTAGTTCATAAGTTGATAAATAATGGGCTTTTAAAAATATCATTTGAGCCCAACAACATACTCGATGTTGTCTTCTTTCCTTCGTGACCGTTCGAACAGAAAAGAAAATATTAAGCTTGTCGTTCGAGAAAACTCGTAGAAGATGAAAACTTGAATCGAACTACATACGGCAATAATAAACACAAATCTGCGGAGTATTGATCAATTTAGGTCCTTACAAAATCTGGGTAAACCTAACTTAAACACAACCTCATCATGTAAGAATCTTGAATTCATTAGCTTTTTTTTTGTGTATGACTATCTCGGCTTGGGTACTCCTGCCCGGAAAAAATGATCTGAGATACTCATGCCCGAAACTGACCAGATTTGGAATTAAATATATCTTTATTTAAATACGAAAATTTATTAAAAGACAAAGAAAGCAAGACAAAGTTAGATAATTACAACTCTACCTAGGACTATCTAAACCCGGACCCAGAACCGACCCAATTAATTCGGATACGCACTTCTAGAAATTGAATTCCCGAATACGTTTCCCCTTATTGGTTAAATTTTAGGTTGAAAAGACAGTGATTCGAAAAGTCCACAGTCTCTCACTAATTTCTACCTTTGACTCATTTGTCGACCGTTCGCACAAGTTGAATTCTGAAAACCCTACTCAATCGCGAATCCTCAATCGACAATCAAAACCCAAATCATGTTGAAGCGAGACGTCCGAAGGCAAAAGAAGACGGCTCGAGTAGTGTAGTAGGAGATGACACGGCTACGGTTACATTCTCCGGAGATGAAGCAAACCCAAAGACCATCGACAAATCTGTCGCCTCGGGAACCGTCCAAAGTCCCGGAGATGCAGATGAAAGCGAAGAAAATGGTACTGGGAAAGGGGCAGAGGAGAAATCAAGAGAAGTAGAGGAAGGAGAAAAAGTGAAGGAAGCCGGAGACGAAGAGAATGAAAACGGAGACAAAGAGAATGAAAACGGAGAAGAAGAGAATAAGCCCAAAGAAGGGGATGAGGAAATGGAGGTCCGAAGAAACGACGAAGAAGCTGGAGAAATGGCCATCCAATTGGTAGAGTTACGACAACATGAAACCGAGTCGCATGCAGATTCGGTAAGTATTCAAATTGAAAACTAAAGAATAGATGATTTGAAAGATTAGATAAGTGTGGAAAACTAAGTGGAATTTAGAGTTAGTGTAATTTTGTGAAACAAAGTGAAACTTTAAATGCGTTGATGACTTTGTAAATCTAAGTTGAACTGCAACAATATAGATGTAGGAACTTTGTGGAACTAAGAACAACTTGAAGTGAGTGATTGCTGAACTAAGTCCAAGTTTGTGAAACTATATGTTGATGGTTGTAAGATGCCGTACGTGATCTGGTTTTCAATTGAGTGCAGTTTATAGATGACGAAGAAGAAGGCATGCGACCGCTGAAGTTGCACTTTCCTTCAAGCCAGTATCAAAAGTCTTTAAAGCTTTCAGGAAAATGTTACATTGACACGGCGGTAAGAAATATACAAACGATCCTGAAAGAGAAGGAGGTGGAATGGTTCATAGAGCACCCACAATTCCAACATTTCTTCCATATCAAAAACCGAAAGCAGAAGTGGATGGGAATGTGGGTTTAGCTTCTGTTGGGAAGAAGCATGAGTTATGGTTTATCGTTAATGGCGTCCCAATACGATACTCTCTCAAAGAATTAGGACTCATTTCTGGACTATACTGCCATGAGTATCCCCCCAACCATGAGAGGTTGGGTGGTACAACATTAATGAACAAGTATTTTGGAGGGAAAAGGGTCACATACGCTTACCTGGAGAAGCAGATGTTGGCAATGAAATCAAAGCCATCTGAGGATCGTAAGAAGATGGTTGTTCTGTACTTCTTAGCCAGCATCCTCGTCGGAGGTCGAAAGAGTGGTGAGGGAGCATCACCTGTGGACAGTTTCTTCATGACTATTGTTGATGACTTAGATGCGTGTATAACGTTCCCTTGGGGGCAGTATGCATTCGAACATAACTTGAAGGATGTCTCTAGCTTCTTGGAGAAATCACACGGGGTTGTGCCGACGAGTTGGGGTTTTACAAGCTTTCTTATCCCTTTGGAGGTATCTTAAGCTCTCTTCTACTTAGTTGTGTTATTGTTTAATTGATGTAAATGTCTTTTTGTTGTGTGTTTGTAGTTGTTGGCCTTTGAGGCTATTCCAAGCTTGAGGAACCATTTCCGAGAAAATGTGAGTGGTGCACGCATTGGTTGCCCGCGGATGTGCAAGATGGAGTACAAACGCAAAAGTGGAACCAAGGAATTCAGTCTGAATGCTGTCAACGATAAACTTGGAAATAATACAAAGGTAATTGATGTTTTGTGTAGTCGAATTAAGGAGAAAGGAATTATGAGACTTATGAAAACTTGGTGAAACTAAAGTAATTAATGTTTTACTCTGTTTTTTGTGGTTTTGCCACAGGATATCGAGAGTATCTTGGTAGCAACAGCAGCTGAGAAGGAACTTCTTGCAAGTATAGGGATGGACAAGAAAAGTTGTTGGGCCGATGACGATGATGATGCAGCAGTTGATCGTTGGACGAAGATAATAGGGAAAGGGAAAAAACAAGTTTTCTTTGAAGAACAGTTCCGCATTGATTTTGAGTCTCGTACATCTCGGATTGAAGGTCCCACCAATCCTATCGGAGGACCATCGAATAACGCAGAATCTGGTCAGGCGCATGCAGATTCGGTGGAAGCTACTGGAGCTGCTACTGGAGCTAAGGGTTTAAAATCGATGGAAAATTTGATTAAAAAGACAGTCCGTGATGCGATGAAGGAAGTGAACGAAAAATTGACTTCATTGTCGCAGAAGGTAGCTCTTCTAGAAGAGGAAGTGAGAAGTCAACCTAAGAGTGGTCCGTCGGACCAAGTTGGTGTTAATGACAATCCGGCGGACGAAGATGATGGGAGTGACATTAACGAGTCGGGGGAAGAGGATGGGAGTGACATTAACGAGTCGGAGGAAGAGGATGGTAGTGAAAAAAAGGAGTCGGAGGAAGAGGATGGTAGTGAACAAAAGGAGTCGGAGGAAGAGGATGGTGGTGAACAAAAGGAGTCGGAGGAAGAGGATGGTGGTTTAATTAGCAATATTACAAAGGAAATTCAGAGGGTACATGGTGATAATGAAATGGATGATGATGAAGCAAAGATGGCTGCACATGAATCGGAGGTCGAGAGAAAGTTAGAGAAGAAGAGGTCGAGAGAAGATCATGGAAAAGAAGCAGTTCCTGCGAAATAGTCCAAGGGTTGCGAAAGAGTGAGTAGTCCCGTTTATACAAGAATAAGGGAAGCTGAGGTGGAGGAGGCAGCTAAGAAGGCAGCGGCAGAGAAGGAGGCAGCACCTAAGGAGGCAGCACCCAAGAAGGCAGCACCTAAGAAGATAGCACCTAAGACGGCAGCACCTAAGAAGGCAGCACCTGAGGAGGCATCTAAGAAGGCAGCGGCCGAAAAGAAGCAGAACAAGCCGAAGAGAAAGAAGGCAGGTAAACTCTAAGAAGACGGAGAACAATTCTGTATGTGGTTGTTTTAATGCGGTTGAACTCTAAGAAGACGGTTTGTATGACTTTGAAAACCTGTATCACTTTCTTGTTTGTTGTTGAAGACTTATGGTATTTAAGACTTATGGTATTTATCAAGACTTATATAAAGTTTCCCCTTCAACTTAGTCTAACTTTGTGAATCTAACGTAATTCGTAGATCGTGAATGAGAGAGTAGGGGAAACTTTAGTAAGTTTCACCTTCAACTTAGTCTAACTTTGTGAATCTAACGTAATTCGTAGATCGTGAATGAGAGAGTAGGGGAAACTTTAGTAAGTTTCACCTTCAACTTAGTCTAACTTTGTGAATCTAACGTAATTCGTAGATCGTGAATGAGAGAATAGGGGAAACTTTAGTAAGTTTCACCTTCAACTTAGTCTAGCTTTGTCTAACTTTCATAACTGAATTAGATAGATAGTTGTTCGTGAACATAACATAGAATCCATAAATACATAATCTGAAGCAAACATAATCTGAAGCAAACATAATCTCAAGCAAACATAATCTCAAGCAAACAACAACAACAGATAGTAGACTAATGTCAAGAACCGGACGCATCTCATGGAGTGGTAGGAGTCGTACGGGCAAGATTATACTTCAGTTCAGCAATCTCTGCAGCCATCGCATCCACACGGTCCCTTAACTTTTGAACCTCTTCCTAGACTCCGAAGACCCATGGTTGACGGAAATAGAATCCATCATTCTACACGTAAAACGGAAAACCATCAAAATCTCTCAAAATCTGCACATAAAACCCGAGAGTTTCCATAAATTACCTCAAAATTTTTGCAAGTGAAGTATTTTCTCCCCGGTGAAGTATCAAAATCGGTTTGATACTTCGGGTCCCGCGCCACCTCGTTGATAATTGTCCCTCCACAAGGGCATCTAGTCGGAATCACACACTCGGCATCCGCCACGAAGCCAAGCATGTCGCTTTCTCTCTTCCAAGCCTTCATCTGCCTATACTCCTCGTCTGGATGAGTCATGATTCTGAGAGGGACCGAATGTAAATCTGAGTTCTCGAGAGAAATGTAGAGAGATGTTGAAAAGTAGAGAGAGAGATTCGCTGCGATAAATGGGGGAAACAGAAAAAAATTGGGTTTAATACACGTCTACGAAGACTCAGCATCAATTTTGGTGAAAGTCAAAATCCGAAAAAATGGGTGGGAAAATTCAAAATGCTGGGCGGGAACAATTTGTAAAGTATTTTCGTGCTTCAAATTTCACTTAGTTTGTAGTTATACAAAAACCTTTACAGTTTTACTTTTCTGTTTTTTGCGATTTTGTTGGTTTTACTGTATTTAGATGATTAATTTTATGGTTATACCAGATATATTCTATTTTATATCAACGTGTTAGATGTTCTCATGTGGAAGAAATTTTGATTTCCTAACATATGTAACTTTTATAATCCCACCTGGTAGTATATACAAAAAACACCTGACAATGATGTTTTCCCTTCCCAATCGATAGAAAATGTGTTCCAGATTATAAAAAATTTCACTCGACGTGATCCGGATACGAGAACATGTTAATAAATTGCGTCCGCTTCGTTGAACATGAATAAGAACATGTCATCGCAATTGTAATCTAAATCATCAATTACTCCAAATCAACAATAACATAATGTTAGTTTCACCAAGTTTTATAAACATATAACGAAATCACCTTTATTCTTACATTCATATAACACATGTTTTCACAAAGTTTCACAAAGTTTTCACAAAGTCTTCACAAAGTCTCACAAAGTTTTCAAAGATTTCCCTCAGTTCCTTCAGCTCCTTCAGTTCCTTCAGCTCCTTCAGTTTCTTCAGCTCCTTCAGTTTCTTCAGTGCCTTGAGTGCCTTGAGATCCCTGCGATCCTTCAGTTGTTTGAGTTCCCTGCGAGCAGTTGAAATAGCTAGCCAAACCCCTATTCGGGATATAATTATTACGACGGGCCGCCTTTCTCCTGCCGAAGGAAACCTTTTTTCCTTATGTCTTCCCTTTCGTTTTCGTACAGTGGAGGTAAGGGACACTCATCCGCGACTGACTGTGGAACCATCCAATCAGTAATATGAGGGACTGGAAATACAGTCCTTCGATACGCCAAACCCAACACTTTAGTGAAGTAATAACTCGAGATGAAATCATAGATGTCACTCAACTCTACTGGTCTATCATGCTTTAAACACTTAACGACAGCGCTTATTGCATGTCTACATGGGAATTTATCTATATCAAACTTCCTGCAACTGCACGTTTTGTTGCGTAAATCCACTAAATAAGTCTTCCCGTCCTCTCCAATAACACTGTATTCTAGTTGAAAAGTGTTCAGCGAAGTCACTGTAAGTTTTGTACCTTTCGGTACTCTGTCATGGATTTTGTTCTCCACTAAAGGAACCCATTTTCGAGACGACGGTCCTAATACTGCATACTTCCTATGTCTGTTGAACCACTCAGCTATTTTGTCAATAACTGTATCAAACATAAGCAATAAAGACATCTTTCGCGCCTTATCAAATAGCGCATTCAAAGACTCCGCACAATTAGAGGTGTCTATGTTGTATCTTGCACCGGGGAAATGACACTTCGCACATTTTTTGACGTCGACTGATTTATCAAGATACTTAGTACATGATGGATACCTCTCCCTAAAATCATCATACGGCTTTTTAAACTCAGGCTCTGAATACATATTGGCAATTTTTCTGAATAGTAGTGCAACTTTTCCTTGCCCTGGTTGACATGATCTTTGACATTGTGCGATAGATGTCAGATACAATACCCATGTTTAGACATCAGATACACTTCAGCAACCGCTTTTATCAGACTTGCATTTCTGTCTGAAACAAACACCAATTCCGTCGAATCCGGTATTACAGTTTTCAGCGTCATGAAAAACCACTTCCAGCTTTCGTTTTTCTCCCCATCAACAACATCAAAGGCTATTGGATAATGGTGAAGGTTTGGATCCTGAGCCGTGGCAATAATTAAATAACCACCTTCAACAGTCTTCAGGAAAGTTGCATCCACAGTGATGACTTTCCTCATGTATTCAAACCCTTCAATGGAGGCTCCCAACGCAATAAATAGGTATCTGAACCGGTTGTCTTTATCCAGTAACAAACTTGTTCTTGTGTCCGGGTTCACCTTCTCTAACATATACAAATAAGCAGGAAATATTTTGTATCCTTTCTCGGGATCACCACGCAAATCCGCAACAGCTTGTTTTTTTCCTCTCAAACATGTCGTATACGACACTTCCACACCCAATCTCCTTTTCACCAGACTGACCAGGATTTTCGCTGTTGCTGTCTCATATAGTCTCGGATAATCCTTATGCACTATAGCTGCAACACATCTTGGTGTAACTTTCCTTTTCTTTCTAGTACTTGAAGTTGCGCGAGAACATGAATGCATTTTCATGTATGTTCTAATCGAGAACGCTTCAGAATGGTTTATCTTTGTAGCTCTCACACTCCATTTACAACCTTCAGCTGCTCCCTGACATTTAACCACATATCGACTCTTGTCCGAGTTGCAGATACTGATTCCGAAACAGTTCTCCTGTGATGCCCTATCAATAATATCTTTCACAGCGTCTTTACTCGGAAATTCTTGACGCAACTCAATACCCAAACCATCTTCCCACTCTTTAACAACTGGAATTTCTTTTGCAACACGTGGGAGCTCAACATAGTCCCAATTAGGACGAACACCCATGGAGTTATCCACGTCGCCCTCATTTTCCACGCCCCCTTCGCCGGCTTCTTCTCCATTAACAACAATAATTCCCCTTTCGTCGGCTTCTCCATTAATAACGTTAATGCCCCCTTCCACGGGTTTTCCATTTACAACATTCTCCACCCGTTCAGCCCCTGCTAGATATAGTTATGTTTCTTCAATGCGAGGAAATAGAGTGAGTGCACCCGGATTACCTTCAACTTCGGGTAACCCACTCGCAAGCTCACTATAGTTTCCACCATATGGGCTTTCTTTCTCACTACTGATTGTTGCTCCATTACTGGAACTATTTCCATTCCTTCGATGACCTCTACATGCAAAATACTTCTTCTTCCCTCTTTATCCACTGATGTCAGATACACATACACATCTTCATCATCGAAAATATATGATTGCCTCTTAGGTTCTACTACCAGTGGAATGTAACTTAGATTCAGCCCCTTTAAACACGGATCTATGCTCTTCTTCTTGCATATCCTCTCCTTCAAAAACGAATAAGTGATCTCATCCAATGATGATGTCTTAAAGGATATACCATACAAACGACCATCGCTAGGAATCCATTCATAATCATCTCCAGATTTTGCATACTGTTCCATCACAGTCAAAGTGTATGTTTATAGAAAAGTAACCTATTATCTGTTGTACCAAATAAAAATTATACAATTAAAGTTAATCCTAGTTATACAGTTTTTCTATTAAAGTAATAATAAGTTATACTTTTTTACACATTTTTGTCAAGAGTAAAGTTTCACCTAGTCTACCAGTTTCACCCTATTCATTCCGGATTTCAGCTTTGATTCCCGATTGATAATCCAATTCCATAATCCAATTCCATAACAAACACACCATCCAGCTCCCAATTGACCACCCAACTATTCGAAATCTACTGTCTAACAATCCCAACCAAACGAGCAGCATTTCATTCACTCGAGTCCACTATGATGGGGTTGAGTTATAAGATACATACCTGGATAATGCTTTACCTGAAGTTTATTTGACCTGGCTCGGGGATCAATTTCGAATCAGCATCCACGGAGTTCGCATCCACGCGACCCACAATCCAACGATCGCTCCAGTTTTCGTTCTCTTTCTTGGCGGCAAACCGTCGAGAAAGAACAGAGAATTAGGGAGGAGAGAGAAAAATTAAAACTAAATAAGAAAATCCATCTGGACAGGAGAGAGAGAGAGAGAGAGAAACCGCGCTTTTTTTTATTGGTCAAGTAGAGGAGTGTTTTGATTGGTCAAGTAGAGAGGGTTTTCATTGGTCAAGTAAAGAGGGGCACTTTCGACTTTGACCATCGAGGTGAAGAGTATCAGAATAGAGAAGAGTACGCCAGATCACGTGAGAGTATGCTAGATCACCTTTTGCCTCATTAAAAGTACCTGAGCACTTTACTCAATAAATTAATTATATAGTCTTATGTGTATGTAAAGTATAATAGAATGTAATATATTATTGTGTTGTGATGAATATGAAAATATAATGCATATATATATCGCTAACATTAACATAATGTTAAGAATAGATAATGCTAAATTTCCTATACTTTTAAATGTAAATATGCTAAGAATATCTTGAGATTAACTTTCTCTCCAAGTTTTTCCTTTTAGTCTTGAGGGTTTTTATGGGTTTCACGGTCTTGGTCCGTAAGATACATATCTTCCGGCCCAACATATCTCTAATACTCCCCCGCACGAAAAATGTAGGATGCAACACGAAAATCTGCAATCACAAAGCAGACCATGTTGTGGACACTATATCGAAAAAACAAATCAGCAGATTCCTCCGGGAATAAACTTCCACTTTAGACAAGGGGGATGAAAACTTCAGCTCTTTTTTGGTCTTTACAATGGGAATACATCCCGTGAGCGCAACTGCTGCTCCAAAAATAATCATCCTTAACTTGGAAATTTCGTAACTTGAACTAAAACAGACCTAAAAATATGAGCATTTAACTAGAACTCTCCTTTAATGATTAAACTATAACCATAAATTCTAAACTATGGGAGAACAATACAAAATAAACTCTGAGAAATTCTGAACCATAGAATAATCTCACCAAATAACCCATAAGAAACCTGACCTAGAAATCACCTTTAAAGAATCTTTCAATCAACCCATGATAACTTTAACTAAAGACACGTGAACTCAAAATCAAATTAATAAAGCATTGATTTTAGAAATCCAAAAACTAAGTAATTAGAAGGAAAAAAACTTGTACCACTAGCTAAAACCAAAACCCTAATGACTCAAACCTTTGCAGTAACGTAATCTTCATCGTCAGTATCATCACCCTTTTCAACATCGCCAACACCAACGATGATAAGCATCATCAAGTCTTAAAACTTGCGGAAATGTTGATCCCTAATAATCGACAACTCTGATACCATGTAAAGTATAATAGAATGTGATATATTATTGTGTTGTGATGAATATGAGAATACAATGCATATATATATATCGCTAACATTAACTTAATATTATGAATAGATAATGCTAACTTTCCTAAACTCTTAAATGTAAGTATGCTAAGAATATTTTGAGATTAACTTGTTCTCCAAGTCTTTCCTATTCTTTTTAGTCTTGGAAGTCTTCTGGGATTTCACGGTCTTGGTCCGTAATATACATATCTTCCGACCAAACATATCTCTAATATATATCACTAACATTATTATTAACATAATGTTAACAATAGATAATGCTAACTTTCATAAACACTTAATGTAAATATGTTAAGTTTAGAAAGAAAGAGATTTTTTTCTTTTTAGCAAAAAAAAAGACAAAGAGGTTGCTTTTTGTAAACTGGGTTCGTCGCATGAATTGAGGAGAAATCCAGATTCTTCCTAAATCTATCGATGGAAATTTTACTTTGTTATAATTTTCCAAATTTTTTCAACCCAGTTGTAAAATGTAAACAAGAAAATCGAACTGGTTTATGTACTTTGAAACGTAACTGCTAAACCTATAGGTGCTCGAGGGAATAAACTCAATAAGGCGAACCCTGGTTCGAATCCCATTGACCACACGGATATGAACTATTGCTTTTGATTCATTTGAATGCTCAGGAGAGGATTTATCCTTGGACTATACCTCCACCATGGGGTGTCTGTGTCTTTACTAGACCCGGGTTTCACCCTTTTAATTTTCAAAAATAAACTGCTAAACCTAGAGAAAAATAGGACATGATAGTTAGTGATATAATTAAAATAGATACAGTCATAAAATAATCAGTTAAGTAGGTTAAATGGAAAAAGTAATATACCGAGAAGTAACAGGGCTAAAAAAATAGCAGTGATTCTAATTAATAATATCGATACAGCCAAGCCAGATGAAACATTCGCCTCAAACCCCCCACCCCCCCCAAAATTTTTGAAAATTATTATAAACAAAAAAGCTCCCTAATTTATATAAATTTTTTTTCAACCCCCAAATTTGTAAAATCCTTCTTAAACCGTCTATAACCCCCGAAATCTTAAGGTCAGCCTGTGTACCCATGTATCCAAGAGATGTACCTAATGCATCTAACTTTTATCAACCAGATTTATTTTCATTCACAAAGTCTCTTCAAACAATAGTATACAAGAAAAAACTTATTTATCAATATGCTTACAACACACATACTACATCAAGCGAGGTAGTTCTGGAAGTGTACAAGCTTTTGTCTTAACCACAAGAACTGGGCAATTAGCCTTGTTAACACAGTAGTTGATAACACTTCCAAAGAAAGTCCTTTCTAGTGTCCCTTTACTATGGCTCCCAACGATAAGCAAATCAACACCTAGCTTCTCAACAACATCACATATCGCTTTTTAGTGTTTCCAAACTCCATCACCTTCTTTGGGATAACCCACTCTCAACACAAATCTTGGTCCCTTCATCATTCCTATAATTATCTTGCATTGCATTTATCAGCTCGGCCCGAGCAGCTCCATATGAGGAAGCGTAGACACACAAAAAAAAAGGTCTTGAAGAAAAACCAATAATGCAAATCTAATCCAAATATCAAGGTTTAACTCAATATTTGTTTTTTTTTTGTATTTTACTCTTAAAAATAGTTTTAAATCAATTCAGTTTAAATCAAAAATAAATTCTCAGGCAAATCGTTACTACTGAATAAAACATGATTCTAGAATCTATATATATATATATGTACTATACTAAAAGCACAATATAGTGAGCAATTAGGCTGTCCACGTCACTTAATAAAATCAGCCAAACAAAAGATGCCACATCAGATTAAATTTCCACGTGTATAACTGAGAAATGCACATTTTTGTCATCCTCTTCACTTTCTCATACGAGATTTAACTGCTCCCCTTGCTGATGTCTGCTTGTTTTTCCACTCGACACAGTTCCAAAATAAACGTATCGCTCTATTTAATTCTTCTCCTATCGAATAACTAATTCATTCGATTGATTAACCAGTAACATTTACCAAACTGACAAATATTCCAACCTAAAACCATAGAGTAAAGTTGAAGAGAAAAGTAGAATTTGACTATGAAAGATTTCTTAGCTTACAAAATATACTCAACCTTATTTGTAATTTTCCAGAGTATTATTCTTCTTAAACTAAAGCCCCACAACTGAAATTGAGGTATGAGACACTGATTTCATCCTCCAACGACACAGCTAGACTCGAACGATTCATAGCTATAGGTAATCCAGTTACTTTTGGTTGTTTAAATTACATTTCCACGTATCTTAGAGAAACAGTCACATACTGTTTTGTGTCATTTTTAGCCTTGCAATAGTAATAATATGATTGGAGAACTTTTCTTCTTGAGGTTTATGTTTTTTGCTAAAGGCTTGTGGTGGATCATATTGCTGAGAGCTTATGGAAAACTCACCGGTGACTACACGTTGCAAGAGAGAATTGATGTTCAGACAGGGATCAAGTTGATCCTCAAGCTGCGTCTAGCTGACGGTTTCGACATGTTCCTAACTCTTCTTGTGACTGATGGGTCATGCATGATTGATAGAAGAATGGGCATTCATGGCCATCCACTTGAAATCCAAGTAAAGTTACTTATTACACAGCTAAAGCTTTGTTTTTTTTTTTTGGCAAAACTGATAACTTACAGTCATGGTTTTATTTTTGCCACCAGGCATTTTTATACTCAGCTCTCCTCTGTGCTCGTGAGATGCTCAACGTGAACGATGAAACCAAGAACTTAGTCGCTGCCGTCAACAGTCGCCTAAGTGCTTTATCCTTCCACATCAGAGAGTACTATTGGGTCGACATCAAGAAGATAAACAAGATTTATCGTTACAGCACTGAGGAGTATTCACCGGATGCGACCAACAAGTTCAACACATATCCAGAGCAGATCCCTTCTTGGCTTGTGTACTGGATCTCCAACAGAGGAGGTTACTTCATAGGAAACCTCCAGCCTGCTCACATGGATTTCAGATTCTTCACGCTTGGGAACCTCTGGGCTATGATTTAGTATATCATTTTGGTCTATGATTTTTAAATCCATGTACAGAAATGCAACTTAATTGAACGCCTTCCTCTAATTATTAGTACGACTTTTACAATGCTCGATACTATCACACGCAAAAAAAAAAAAACCTTTTGCTTATACATATGTTCTTCATATTGTTCGTCGTAATGGCAAAATCAGTAAAACAAATTTTATATGATTATGATCAAAACATGACGGTTGCTGTTCACTTTCTCTGAGTTGAGAGTAAACAACCAATTGATTGATGATTTGGTACATTTTTTTTAAATTTTCCAAAAAGGAATTAGTTAGCTATGTAACCATTACAATATTCTGGTTTTATTATATAGATCCAAATAGCGTTTGATATAACCTTACCTCAATACTAGAAACATATCAGAGTCGAGAATACGTCTTTCTTCGCATGGCCGCTTAATATTTTTTGTTTTTAATTCATTTGGCTATCAATGAAATGTACTAAGCACTATATTTTCGTTCATTACATGTTCTTCGATTCAAGAATTTTTCCTCTTTTGGTTCTATGACTATCATTCTTTCAAATCTTTACAAATTTATGCAAACAATATCTTTCTACACTTTGAAATATCTCACACACAAACAGTAGAACCTCTATAAATTAAATACTCGATAAATTAATAATCTTTATAAATTAATAGATTTTGTTGGTCCCAACTTTCCACGTCACTTAATAAAATCAGCCAAACAAAGGATGCCACATCAGATTAAATTTCCACGTGTATAACTGAGAAATGCACATCTTTGTCATCCTCGTCATCTTCTCATACGAGATTTAACTGCTCCCCTTGCTGGCGTCTCTTTGTCTTTCCACTCGACACAGTTCCAAAATAAATGTATTGCTCTATTTAATTCTTCTCCTCTCGAATAACTAATTCATTCGATTGATTAACCAGTAACATTTACCAAACTGAAAAATCTTCCAACCTAAAGCCATAAAGTAAAGTTGAAGAGAAAGGTACAATTTGACTATGAAAGATTTCGTAGCTTACAAAATATACCAAATCTTATTTGTAATTTTTCAGAGTATAATTATTCTTAAACTAAAGCCCCACAACTGAAATTGAGGTATGAGACACTGATTTCATCCTCCAACAACACAGCTAGACTCTAATGATTCATCACTATAGGTAATCCATATACTTTTGGTTGTTTCAATTACATTTCCACGTATCTTAGAGAAACAGTCACATACTGTTTTGTGTCATTTTTAGCCTTGCAATAGTAATAATATGATTGGAGAACTTTTCTTCTTGAGGTTTGTGTTTTTTTGCTAAAGGTTTGTGGTGGATCATATTGCTGAGAGCTTATGGAAAACTCACCAGTGACTACACGTTGCAAGAGAGAATCAATATTCAGACAGGGATCAAGTTGATATATCCTCAAGCTGTGTCTAGCTGACGGTTTCGACATGTTCCCAACTCTTCTTGTGACTGATGGGTCATGCATGATTGATAGAAGAATGGGCATTCATGGTCATCCACTCGAAATCCAAGTAAAGTTACTTATTACACATAGCTAAAGCTTTGTTTTTTTTTTTTTTGCAAAACTGATAACTAACGGTCATGGTTTTATTTTTGCCACCAAGTATTATTCTACTCAGCTCTCCTCTGTGCTCGTGAGATCCTCAACGTGAACGATGAAACCAAGAACTTAGTCGCTGCCGTCAACGGTCGCCTAAGTGCTTTATCCTTCCACATCAGAGAGTAATATTGGGTCGACATCAAGAATATAAACAAGATTTAACGTTACAGCACTGAGGAGTATTCACCGGATGCGACCAACAAGTTCAACATATATCCAGAGCAGATCCCTTCTTGGCTTGTGGACTGGATCTCCAACAGAGGAGGTTACTTCATAGGAAACCTCCAGCCTGCTCACATGGATTTCAGATTCTTCACGCTTGGGATAAAGGTAAAGATAGAAACTTGGAAAAGCTTTGTGTTTTCTTCTGAAATTATGTTTTCATAACTTGTCTTCTTACATCTCGTTCTTATCTTATTTATACAAAAGCAAGTAAGAAGGATCTAGATACTAGCTAACGGACAGCTCACTGTTGACGCCGTTTGATCCAAAGCTAACTCACGCCGTCATCTCTTCTAGGAGACCAAACCTATTGCTGAGCTGCAGGTGAGTAGGTGAGATCGTACACTTCTCTGCTTTTCCTTTATTCTTTACCGTTGCTTCCTTTTGTCTGTTTTGCAGTTCAGGCTTGGGCTTTGCGGAAGTGTAATGGGCTTGAACGTGATTTGTATCTCTGGGCTTAATACCCCCGCGCAAACTCGAGGTGGGTGGAAAGTCAACTCCGAGTTTGAAACGCAGAGAAGAGAAGCTGTGGTGAGGCAGAGACTTCGTAAAAATGTCAGCCAGTTGCAGAGCTGCAGGTATATGCTTCACGACCAGACTTCCGTTGGCCACTTTCTCCCGAGCAAAATGATAGTGTGTCGCGAAGTGTTTAGATTTCCGATGAAGAACAGGATTAGCTGTCAAATGCACTGCAGATAGATTGTCGCAGTAGATCTCCGCAGGAGCAGGCTGAGGTAGATTAATACTCTTCATCATCAAACTGATCCACTCAAGCTCAGCCGCAGTATCAGATAAAGTTCTGTACTCAGCTTCTGTCGAAGAGCGAGAAACAGAGTCTTGCCTTTTTGCTGACCAAGATATCAAGTTCGAACCCATAAATGTGCAGAAGCCTCCGGTTGATCTTCTAGTCTCATTGCAACCGGCCCAGTCACTATCACAATATGCCCGAACTTGTGAATTTGTGTCAGACTCAAGAGTTATGCCCATCGTCAGAGTGCCTTTTACATATCGAAGAACTCTTTTCAGAAGATGAAAATCTGCAACAGTCGGCTTGTGCATCTTCTGACACACCAAGTTCACAGCAAATTGAATGTCCGGTCTGGTAAGAGTGAGGTACTGAAGTTTACCCGCTAGACTCCGGAAGTAGGTAGGATTAGAAAAGTCTTCTTCCTGATGAGGCACTCTGTCTAGTTGCAGAGGAAGAGGCGTTGGCATAGGTGCGCAGTCTAGCATTCCAGCAGCTTGGAGAAGGTCAGTTGCATACTTCTGTTGATTTAAGAACAGACCAGTAGGTGTAAACTGTGCTTGAATGCCAAGGAAGTAACT
Organism: Raphanus raphanistrum subsp. raphanistrum; assembly: GCA_019706035.1. Classification (NCBI taxonomy): domain Eukaryota; kingdom Viridiplantae; phylum Streptophyta; class Magnoliopsida; order Brassicales; family Brassicaceae; genus Raphanus; species Raphanus raphanistrum. The sequence goes on from CM033984.1 coordinate 33,947,308, forward strand.
GAGCGGTCCCATGTCTTTCATCCTAAACTGCTTGCTCAGACTTTTGAGCAGTTGCTGAATGAGCTGTGAATCATTTCCTGTGATCAACATATCGTCAACATACAGAAGAAGAAAACTGATTTGCTTGTCTTTCTGATATGCAAACAGAGATGCATCACTAGGATTGCAGAGAAAGCCAAACTCGATTAAAAATGAGCTGAACTTATCAAACCAAGCTCTAGGAGCTTGTTTGAGCCCATAGATTGCCTTGTTAAGCTTGCATACGAAATGAGGATTCTGCTTATCTTCGAAACCGGGAGGTTGTCTCATGTAAACAGATTCAGTGAGATCACCGTGGAGAAAGGCGTTCTTGACGTCTAACTGCTTGATATCCCATCTTTCAATAACAGCAATGTGAAGAACCATTCTCACTGTAGCTGTACGCACAACAGGACTGTAGGTTTCAAGAAAATCCACACCTTCTTCTTGTTCATCTCCTCGAGCAACCACTCTGGATCTACACTTTGAAAACGTTCCATCTGCATTCAATTTCACTCGATGAACCCATTTACAGCCAAGAATATTAACATCGTCAGGAGGTGGAACCAGTGACCAAGTGTTTGTCTCGTCACAGTTGACCATTTCTTCTGTCATAGCACCATTCCAACCAGGATGATTCAAGGCTTCCTTGAGTGTCTTTGGCAACTCAGGTATCCCTTTGACTGCAAGTAGAGCGTAGCGAGGATTTGGTTTCATAATACCAGCTTTAGCTCTTGTCATCATCCTATGAGCATTGTCTGGTTCAGCAACAAGTAACTGAACAGGAGCAGTAGGAGACACTGGTGGCGAGTCTTGCTCAGAGAGTTAGGGCTCTTGACTTGAGGCAGAAGTACTTGACTCTGCAGGTTGAATTTCATGAGGTGCAGCATGGGGATTTACTGCAGGTGTTTGTTGATGTGAGCGTCTTATAGTAGGCTGTTGTTCTTCAACTTCATGACTTGGAGCTGAAGTATCAGAGGCAGAGCCAGTTGTTGGAGAGGAAGGACTCTGTAGACGCCAAGCTGCAGTAAGATTTGTGGTTGCAGGAGGGAGTAGGTGCTGATAAGTATCTTTATAAGGAAGCCGATCTTCATCAAACAAGACATGGCGATTGATGTAGATTCTTCCAGTAGGAGGATGATAGCACCTGTAACCTTTATATTTTTCATTGTATCCCAGAAATACACACAAAAGAGATTTTGGATCAAATTTGTTTTGTGCATATGGTCTGAGATAGGGATAACAGGCGCAACCAAACACTCTCAATGCTGTATAAACTGGTGCTTTGCCGTGTAGAAGCTCATAGGGACTTAACAGTTTATCATGAACCGAAGTAGGAAGAAGGTTTCCAAGAAACGCAGCTGTAAACAATGCTTCAACCCATAACATAGGAGGTAGATGACTCTGAAAAAGCATTGACAGACCCAACTCAGTGATATGCCTGTGACGTCTCTCTGCAAGGCCATTTTGCTCGGGTGTGTGTGGGCAACACATGATATGTTTGATTCCGCAATCTGCAAAGTGTTGAGCTAACTGCTTGTTAACGAATTCACCACCACCGTCAGACTGAAACACTTTGATTTTCTGATCATACTGGTTTTCTCCTAGAAGAGATGACGGCGTGAGTTAGCTTTGGATCAAACCTATTGCTGAGCTGCAGGTGAGTAGGTGAGATCGTACACTTCTCTGCTTTTCCTTTATTCTTTACCGTTGCTTCCTTTTGTCTGTTTTGCAGTTCAGGCTTGGGCTTTGCGGAAGTGTAATGGGCTTGAACGTGATTTGTATCTCTGGGCTTAATATGGGAACCTCTGGGCTATTGTTTTGTCTCTTGGTAACCAAGAACAGAACGAAAGAGTCATGGCACTGATATCCGGAATTTAGCCAATAACTGAAGAGATCGCAAGAGCTCAAATAAGGGATTGCAGATGCGCCCAAATTGTTAATTGAGATGTTATCTTTTTTCCTTCTTTTTTTTGTAACAAATGAAATGTTATCTTTTCTTTTGTTTTAGTATATCATTTTTTAAATCCATGTACAGAAATGCAACTTAATTGAACGCCTTCCTCTTATTATTAGTACGACTTTTACAATGCTCGATACTATCACACGCAAAAAAAAAACTTTTGCTTATACATATGTTCTTCATATTGTTCGTCGTAATGCCAAAATCAGTAAAACAATTTTTATATGATTATGATCAAAACATGACGGTTGCTGTTCAATTTCTCTTGAATTGAGAGTAAACAACCAATTGATTGATGATTTGGTACACTTTTTTTAATTTTCCAAAAAGGAATTAGTTAGCTATGTAACCATTACAATATCCTGGTTTTATTATATAGATCCAAATAGCGTTTGATATAACCTTACCTCAATACCAGTAAACATATCAGAGTCGAGAATACGTCTTTTTTTTGCATGGTCGCTTAATATTTTTTTTGTTTTTAGTTCATTGGCTATCAATGAAATGTACTAAACACTATATTTTCGTTCATTACATGTTCTTCGATTCGAGAAATTTTTCCTCTTTTGGTTCTCTGGCTATCCCTCTTTCAAATCTTTACAAATTTATGCAAACAATATCTTTCTACACATTGAAATATCTCACACACAAACAGTAGAACCTCTATAAATTAAATACTCGATAAATTAATAATCTTTATAAATTAATAGATTTTGTTGGTTCCAACTTGGGCGGTGTAAATATGACACTATTCGATAAAATAATAAGATAATAGTATTTTTAAAACTCCCATATAAATATATAGTTCCATTAAAACCATAAATTAATAATCTCTCTATATATATATATATATATATATATATGTGTGTGTTTTATATAAGTATACACTAAACATTATGTTTTTAGTTTTAAATTCACAAATGGAAATACTTCTATTTTTCTTAACATTTCAATATACTTTGATAATATTTAGGAAAATTATATCGAAAACCACATAATAATTCTATTAAAAATAAAAATAGACACCAAATACGATAATATAACAATATGAAATAAAATTTCTTAAATTTAATTTAAATTCTATATATACAGTAAAATCAAATATTTTCTTATTTTATAAATAAAATATTTAAAAATATAAAAATATCTAAAAGAAAAACCGTAAATTAATAAATAGACACCAAATAAGATAATATAACAATGTGAAGTAAAATTTCTTAAATTTAAATAATGTATATACGGTAAAATCAAATATTTTCTTATTTATAAATAAAAATATTTAAAAATACAAAAAAATCTAAAAGAAGAACCTTAAATTAATAAAATTTGAAAGTCTAAACATTATTAATTTATAGAGGTTTTACTGTAATCAAAATAAATTATCTCCCAAAAGAAATCGTAAAACTCAGTGACCTGATTCTATACTAATAAAAATTAAAAGCAATTAGCATCTAAAGTTATCCACATAGAATTATAAATAACCAATTAGATATGTTTGGTCGTCATTGTAATTGCATTTTAAAAACATTAGAGCTTCCATATCTTTTCAAACAAAATAAAAATCAACAAAGAAAATAATAGAAACTAATGATATTCCTAACAAAAAGTTTATAATTTTCCAAAAATATTTGACACTAATTTATCAAAACAAATAAAGGATATAATATATGCACCAAAATAAACTCAATCTATTTTAAACTCTGAAGTTCGAGATATAAATTTTATATAAAAATAAACCGCCCGTAGCGCGGTTAAATCTCTTGTATGTTTTAAAATCTTATATCCAATAACGGCAGATTCGAAACGAGATTTTAAAATTATAGTTGGGATTTTCAAATCCATTAAAATGCATAAACCATAACATCCTACAGTCAAATTCAGACAAATAAATGAGGTCTGTATTGGGGGAAAAGTACCCAACTGAACTGAACCGAAATTCATCAATTTGAATCTAAACCCAACTCAGTCAGATCACGATGGAAAGAGCAAAATAGTAAAATTACATTTAAAACCAATAAACGAAAAGAAAAAATAGTATAGGATTGGAGGTTGATGAATGATAATTGAAGTCGGCTTCACTACTTTGCATTATGTATCTGAGTTACGGTTTCTGCTTTCCCTGCAATGACCGTGTGTTCACTCCCATAATGATGATGATGGGTGGTGCTTAGTGGCCCTGCAGTAACATTTCATGCACGTCAATTGTTTTCAATAAAAATCATACCCGACTAAAAAATATATTTATATGTATGTATTAACATAAAATAAATTTGTATATTATTTGAGTAAATGGGTTTATCAGTACTAAGTAATGAGAAAAAGAGAGGGTGATATGTACTTTCTGATTCGGGCCTGCGCTTGGATTTGAAGAAAAAATTCCAGGTGACCACACCACCAGTTACAAGAACAGCTAACGACGGAATTGAAATACTAAGAGACACAACTAAGACGTTGCTGCTTTTCTCCCCTGAAGAATATTCATACACATTTATCACAAAATGAGACTTGAACCAGCACTGATCTCATGTGACACCATGAGTTCACATACTTTAGCAAAAACGAATACCAAAGACTATTTCATTACCCTTTTCATTTACGTGACAATTGTTTTTCTGTATATATGTTAATATCTCATTGATAAGTCTAACTCACCCCACACCCGTGGGTTAAAACAATTTTTTTGTTAAAGTGAACCGTATTAGTATATATACCCTATAACATTAATGAAAAGAACAAGTACCGGATTTGCCTCCACCGCCACTGGAGCCTGAGTTGCCACCACTACCGCCAGTGCTAGGACTGCCACCACCGCCAGTGCTAGGACTTCCACCACCACCGCCAGTGCTAGGGCTGCCACCACCACCACCGCCAGTGCTTCCACCACCACCACCGCGAGTGCTAGGGCTGCCACCACCGGTGCTCGTTGAATTCGTGCTGTTTCCAGCACTATTGCTAATAACATAGAGCTCAAGGGCGTTGATGAGTGGGTTCAAATTCGAGTCTGGTGTAGCTTTAAATGTTAGATAGGGAAGGCTTGTTGTGACGACAGCCCTCAGAGAAGCTTGAGCCACTGCCCCGAAAGGTGGCACGATAAGACTTGGACCCACTTGTTTGTTATCGTAGTTAACGTAGAAAGACCGCTTTTGGTCGGAAGCAAGAGTTAGTGGTTCCGAGAAGTAAAGGACAATGTAAAATGTTACTCCGGAAAAAGGTAGTTTTATATCATAGAAAGCCATGTCCTTCTGCGACCAAGCGGTCCGAAGGACAATCTCCGGTGGTCGATTATCAGCCCCTGTAGTGTTGATAGAAGTGGCAGCACTTGTTAGAGTTCTGGTCGATAGTGGTGTTGCCGCCCAAATTCTATCGTAAGAATCAAATGGAGATCTGTCAAAATGTAAGTTTAGAACTTGGTCATGCATATGTTATAAATTTCTTTGTTTATTTTAATCAAAAAGATTTTCAATTAAATGTTATGGCTTTCACCAATTGTTTTTTATAATTTTTACCAATTCAACTGCTTATATATGATTTGACTTCGGATCTTCTAATGTTTCCAAAGACATTCCTGGTTCCATTTTAACAGGAACAGTCGATCATGATCCGATTTAAAAGAAACTTTCCTTCGGATGATTTTAAAGAGAAATTTTTGGGTTCACCTATCAATAAAATTTCATTATTTTATATTCAATATTTTTTTAAAATACGAAACAAAATATTGTCAAGTTATATTATATTTCTAAAATTAAAAGATAAAAACAAATAAAAAGTAATGATAGTTGCAAACAAAAACATTTAAAAAAAATATTTTTAATACCGTTAGTAAAACACTAAACCCTAAACTCTAATCGTAGGGTTTACCCAGGGATAGAGTTTAGTATTTAAGGTTTAGGGTTTAATTTTTTGTTGATTATATTAAAAATTATTCGAAAGTTTAGGGTTTACTCAAGAGTTTAGAGTTTATTATTTAGGATTTAGGATTTAGTGTTTTCCTAACTATGTTAAAAAAAAAATTAAATCCAAGAGTTAAAATTTATCTAAATGTTTAGGGTTTATAAGGTGTACCAAAAGTTTAGGATTTATGATTTAGGGTTTAGGGTTTAGTGTTTTGCTACTGATATTTTAAAAAAAAAAAATTTTTTCCAACTACTATTATTTATTAATTTTATTTATTTTAAAAACATAATATAACTTAACAATATTTGTTTCCTTTTAAAAAATATTGAATATGAAAAGACTAATTTTTATTGATTGGTGAATCTACATGTTCAACTTAGGGGGTGAACAAAAGAATTACTCGATTTTAAATATGCATTTTAAACAAATTTTTAATCACCTACATAAAATCCTCTCTTTTTTTGTTCACCCACCTACATAAAATCCGATAATATATTACCTTACTAATTTCATTCAGGAAAAAAAAACATTTACCTTACAAAATCCTGTACCCTACCATAGGCTGTTCGTTGTTGTAGAATGAAACCTTCCTTAGGGCCAAGATCGGTGTACATGGAGTCGTCCAACCTCCGCACTTCAATGGTTGACACAAAAGGGTTTTCGTTCAAAAACATACGGAAGAAGCAAACACTAGTATTCCCACTCTCAGGAATAAATATCGCCTCTGATCGTGTACCGCTGATGGACGTCACAGTGACGACCGAATCTCGATGTTTTCCATCATACACGACATCAAACTTGGGAGCTGTGTTCTCTCCGTCGTAGTTTCCATAGTTGAATCTCGTCCGAACTAGCACTTTCCCACCTTTATCGACCGGAATATTGGAGTAACAATTTGTCTCGCCCGTTGGAAAATACCGGAGCGTGGTTAGAGATTCAGCGGTTGTGACTATTGGTTTAAATGTGGACGTTAAACCGGTGGTTAGAAAGTCCGTGTCTCCCACCCACGTTCTGTTGTCCGCATCAATGTGCGAGCTTGATGATCCACAGTCAATGTTTATATCTGAAACCAAGCCCCATCAAACTAAAATAACAAATTAAAAACATTGAGTTGCTTAAAATATCAAGTTGAATAACTAACCGGCTGCATTAGAAAGGATTATGATGGAAAAACTTAGGAGAATGTAGATAAGAGAAGCCTGAGCCATGATTGTTTCTTTGGTCACCAAGAGAGGAAAATGTATTTTCCATGAGCTTATTTATACGTAACAAAACTTATGTTAGGGTGAAACTTTAAATTTACCTCATCCCTTAAAATTTATCAAAGTGTAACGTAGATTATTAAATAAAAAATATTAATTTTTTTTTAAAAACTAGAAATAATAGTGATATCAATTTAAACCCTAAACCATAAATTCTAAACCTAAACTCTAGACTCTAAACCAAAATCATATACCTTAACCGTAAACCATATATCCTAAACCATAAATCCAAACCGTAAACCCCAAATCCAAACCGTATACCCTAAACCCAAATCTTATATCCTAAATCCAAACCGTAAATCCTAAACGCAAATCTTAAATTTAGATACTATAGGGTTTGGGTTTAGGGTTTACGATTTTGGTTTAGGATCTAGGCTTTAGGTTTAGGATTTATAGTTTAGGATATAGGATTTGAGTTTATGATAGAAGCTTTGGATTTAAGGTCTATGATTTGAATTTAAAACTAGAGTATGACCCGCACGCCCGTGCGGGTATTTATTCTTACCGTTATATCTATCAATATTTTCTATAGTTTTGGTAGTCTATATTTTTTTTACATTTATCGGTATTAAATATTTGTTTACTATAACAATTATACACCAAAGTTTTTATTTATATGAGTAAACTTTTTATTTATCTATAAATAATGGACAAAGTAAATATGGACTATATACCAGTACGGCGAACCCGGGTTCAAATCCCACCGGTCACACGAATATAAAATATTATTTTCAGCTCATTTGAAATTTTGAATATTCATGAGAGGGTTTATCCATGAGATGTATCTCTACCCGGAAGTTAGGTCTGTGTCTTTAATAAATCCGGATTTAACATTTTTCATTTTTAAAAAATGGACTATAATAAAATGGGTAATGGATAAGTCTCGTAAATGTAATTAATATAGGCCAATATGAAATCATAGTTTCTGGAAAGTGTACGTATAAGATTTATAAAAGGTATCTAAGTTACTTTCATTTTTACTATCGGTTCTATTATTAATGTATATCATAGTGTGTTTGGAAAAAATACATAGCTGCATTAAAATTTGATATATTTTGGTATTACTAAAGGATTATTCTGATTTCTAATTTTTTATTAGTTTCTTATGAGAATTAAAAAATTTGTACTTTTTTACGTTTTTGGTAGAGCTAAATTTTAGGAAACAGAGTACTATATTTTAACCATGTCATAAATAATAGGAATATTTATAGGAAGTAAAAAATATTGTAACAATTACGATCATAAAATTGTGTTTTCTTTTTCTTTCTGTTTGGTTCACAGAGTGGATATCAGTTGTATAAGTTGATGACAAAAAAAATTGTGATTTCTTGTTTTATTTATTAGATTTTCTTGTGAGAACTAAAATATTTGGAGCCTTTTACGGTTATGGTAGAGCTAAATTTTAGGAAATTGAGAGTTATGCACTAATCATATCATAACTATTAAGAATATTTTTAGGAATTAAAGAATATTCTGACAATCTAATCGTTAAATTCTTTTTTTAATAATATCTCCTATATATTTTGTCGGATTTTATGAAGTTTCTGAGTAAGTTTTTTCAAAACTTATGTTATTTTAAAAACTATTGGTTATACTAAACAAAATGACAGATGATGCCAAAAGAAAAAAAAAATGACAGATTAAAATATATTTACTTCCAAGCTTAAAACATATGATATATAATATCTATGGTTTAAACACGAAGTCAATACACCTCTAAACCAACGTTTTCTTAACAATCTGAAAAACTAAAACACAAACCAACCACCAATTTTTTAATAAAACATTAACGCAATTTACGAAAATTCCAATTGAATGAAACACACTAATACAATTTACGAAAAATCCCGAGAACCATCACACATGTAATACTATATAAGTAGAAGACAAAACCAGTTTGCCTGATAAATATGATAATTTCGTATTAAAAATTCTAATGAGGTACCTACATATAATGCATGTTATATTTAATGGAAAATGTATAACCGATTTGATTATTATTAGGTCTTAAGATTTCCTTTAATGTCAGTGGCAATGCTTTGTAAATATTTAGGAAAAGTCAGGGTTAAATTTTAATTGTACTTCAGTTTTAATAGTATAGATATATGGTTTGGATTTAGAGTCTAGGATTTGGGTTTATGATATATGATTTGGGTTTAGGGTTAGGGTGTAGAATTTGAATTTAGGATTTAAGATTTACGGTTACGGTTTAACACACAGCGTTACCCTCGTTAAAATTGGCGTGGTTCTTTGTTTCAACTATTTTTTTTTATTTAATATTTTAAATTTAATAATCTATGTAACATTTTAATTGGTTATAGAGACTGACTGATATGGATTTAAAGTTTCACTTTCGTTGGTGAATTAAGTCTTGTTTATTTATACGTGCATGGAAAATACTATTATTACATTCATAGTCCCTATATTGTAAAGAAAATACTTGATAACCCTATACTTTCCTATTGTTCTATAACATCGATGCTTTACAGCTTTAGTGACGAAGACGTAAATAAATCATACTTGTGGTTTCTCAATATAAAATTTCAGTTACAATTGAGGGCTCCGGATGTAAAATAAATTTAATCTTAAAACACACACTATGCTTTCTTTGGAAGCACATTATATACATTTGATATGATCAAAACGTGGGTCGAGGTAATGTCACAAAATGTACATTTTTAAAGATTGAATAATTCGATGACAACAAGTTAGTAAAAGAATGTGCGACGAGGTTCTAAATCTAACTGCGGTTGCAAAAAAAAAGGGTTCTAAATCCAACTGTTAGTGGTGAAGGAATGTTCAAAGTAATAATAGAATGGTTGACTTTTAGTCGACTTTAGAATTTGGATGGGTCGTCGTCTGTTGTTCAAGGTATCAATCATACGTAATGTGGTACCGACTAATTAAACCAAATAACTTGGGAATTAGTTTTCATTAATTCGTACAACATTGATCTATACTATTATTTGCGAAGTAAATTTTCGCAACGGAGCTCCCACGTTAAAAGTTAGAACGGTTAATATCGTTTGTACCCTTAATGATAAAAAATTATATTAGCTAAAAAATAAAACGAATTTAAAACTAATAATAGTAAGAATTATCCAAAATCTTAAAATAAAGATGTTAAATAATTAGATGATTTATATATATTGTGTTGTAATCCGAAAAACTTTTAATAAAAAGTTCAAAATTACAAAAAGACACATATAATCAAAAAAATATTAAGTGATGTTTAAGATTTATTTATTAACAATGAATATAATGAATGAAACAATTTTAAAAATTATAATACGTAAGAATTTTCAAATGAAAAAAACAAATTATGATTTATAACTATAATATTTTCATTAGTAATGCATATATTAATAAATAATTATAAAATATTTTTGTTTCCATGGGCAGACGAAACACCTAGGAACCCGTCCGATAAAGCAATTAGGAGCCGACACTAGATAATGGTTTAACTTTATTTATATGTTTGGTTTTATAAAAAGTCAATTTTAGTGACAAATACATGTGTATTAATTAACATGAATAGAGATAATATGATCATGTATATAATAAATAGTTATATATATAATATGTACTGTAATTAAAAATTTATTTTAATAATTTTATGTTTATCTATTAGATTAGATAATTGAACATAAATTAATATAATACAATTTTGACCAAAAATAAATAAAACAGTTCTAATATATATTATGATGTTATCTGAAAATAATATTTTTTAATCATAAATATTAAAAATTAATTTCAATAATAGTCATATATATATATATATATTGTAATGAGAAACTTAATTATTGACAGATATATTGTCAATTTAAAAATTTAAGATTATAAACATAAACTTATCATGATAATTATTGAAATAATAATATATGTATCAATAAATATTTATAAGATTATTAAACCCGCATGAGCGGACCAACCATCTAGTGTTATAATATAAGGAATACTCGTACGGCAGCTTTTCCGCAAATTTTAAAACAAATAGTTGTCAGTAAAATATTTTTTTTCTAAAGCATCGTCCTTTAAGCTGTCTAAACAGATTTAAGTTTTTAAAAGTTAGTATAATATACTTTCTTTTCTTTTTTTTAATAGTTGAGTGCAACTTGAACTTATTTAACGTTTTGGCTTATTTTATTGGGATTTTTTTTGCCAAATATAACTCATAACTTGATTTTAAATGCAAAAGTAAATCCAAACTTGAATCAAATGCAAAAATAAACTCAAACTTCAATCAAAACAAAAATAACCTAAAATGCTATTGTAATTATAACCACCTCCTTGTGAACAAACAAAAAACCAAATTTTTTTACGTTTCTAATCACCGTAAGTCGTCTGATATAGTTCTTCTTAAAAATAATTTAAAATTTTTGTAAAAAATATTTTGATAAGTGAAAAATAAAAATCATTTAACTAACATATAATTTAAATGATATAAATTAAGATATAACAAAAGCGAATTATTTTCAACATATATGAGTGAAAGTAGTGAGTCATTATATTTTTTGGTTTATGTTTTGCCAACATATATGTTGTAATATTGTATGTGTTTTTATGGTTAGATTTTGGAAAGTATAAATATTTTTTTGAAAAATTTAAAATTTACATAAATGTGTTTATTTCGGTGTATAGTAAACACTATCTAAGTTTAATTTGATTTTATAACGTGTTTAGTAAATTAATTTAGTCAATTTTAGTTTAGGGGTTAAATTTGGGGTCTGGACGACTTAGTAGTAAGTCGTCTCGAGAATATATTTACAGTAGACGACTTACTAGTAAATCGAATGATATACAGACGACTTACTAGTAAGTCGTCCAAACGGATCGAACCTTTAATTTTACCAATATACTTTTAAACCTAACCGTATAATTTATCGGACATATATAAGATGATTTTTAATTCACTTTTTGCGAAATTCAGAAAACCCTATACTGTTTTCTCTCAATGGCGATTTCGAAGACGATTTCTGTCCATTCTCTTTAATCCATCGTTTTTCTCTCCGTCGTTATCACCGTCGTTCTCACCACCGTTCTCACTGCCGCTTCCTCTATTTCAAATATGAGAGAAAACTCTAGCGCCGTTTCTCTGTAAACCCTAGCGTTGTTTCGTGTCTGGTTCTCACAGCCGCTTCCTCTATTTCAGATCTGAGAGGAAACCCTAGCGCCGTTTCTCTGTAAACCCTAGCGCTGTTTGGCATCTCGTTCTCACCGCCGGTTCTTTGTAAACCCTAGCACCGTTTCTCTCAGAGGCGTCTCGTTGAACTCCGCCGTCGGTAAGTTATATCTCTTACTGTCGAGTGATTGATTGGGAAAAAGATGAACATAAAACATTGTCTCTATTAATTTATGACTTAAGGTGTATCTATGGTCGTTCTCACCGTCGTTCTCACTGCGCTTCTTCTTTTCACGTCTATTTTTGCAGATCTATAACCACTGTGTCGAAGGCGACTATATCTTCTCCGAATTTTTAGGTCGGCTTTAAAATGTTCTACTGGAAGTTTTCCAGCTGGAAGACTTGTCAGGCGACTTAATTATAAGTCGTCTGAAAAGTCTTCCAGACTTATAATTAAAATGTTATACTGGATGGTTGCGTGTTTGAGATGGTTGTCTTTGATTGTTTTGCAGACAAAAAATGGATTTTCCAGAACTCCCCGGGAGGATACAAACATTAGGCGAAGAGCCTCCCTGCACTGAAGATCATTTCGTATCATACGGATTGTTCGAAGTTGCATATTGCTGTAAAGAAGACTCTTTATGATGACGAATACGAAGAGCTGAAGGAGAGAAGTTGGGAGTTTTCATCAAGTTCAAAGAGCTGGGATTTGATTGGGTGGTTCACTACATGCTCGGTTTCCAGCTCAACATAAAGAAGAAGTATGCGCTATGGAGTCTCGTTGGTCCAGAACCGGAGAGGTTTTCACTGTTAGAGTTTGAATACCTCACTAGTCTAAATTGTGACTAACCTTGAGAGGCCGAACTATGTTATTACAAAGGAGTTGGCTTCTTTCTGGGAGATGTTGGGAGTTGATGTCGAAGCTGGGCCATCTACTCAGCAGATAATATAAGCATTTGAGAGATGTGAAGGGTGGTCTCAGGATGATCACAAGCGGTTCGGGTACCTTACCATCTTCACTGGATACATTGAAGGGAGAAAGGTCTCAACTGCTACACGGGCTAGTCTGGCGAGGCTAGTGATTGATTTAGAACGGTTTGAGAATTATCCATGGGGGAGAGTCGTGTTTAAGGTGCGGATGGACTCTCTGAAGAGCAAAGACATTACGGGTTGTTACACTATTGATGGGTTTGTACAAGCTCTCTAGGTCTGGGTGTACACAGCTCTGCCGGAATTGGGTGCTAATTATGGTAATCCCATACCAAACAGATGCCAAAGGATGCATAATGTTTAAATATGATATCTGCAGACAAGTATGTAAATCTAATGCAAAAGACTTCGCAGAAGACTTATAATTAAGTTGTTTGGAAAGGATTCCAGCTGGACGAATTAGTAGAAGACTTATAATTAAATCGTCTAAAAAATCTTCCAGATAGAAGTCTACTACTAAGTCTTCCAGCTGGAAGACTTTCCAGAAGATTTAATTATGTCTTCTACTAAGTCGTCTAGCTAGAACACATTCAAGACGACTTCATTATAACTTTTCTGCGAAGTTTTTTCTTTCCATCTTTCTTAATCCGCCAAATATCTAAGTTCATATCTTCTATTTACTGTAGACTACGGTGATCAACTTTGTTGAGAAGGACATTGGTGAAATGTTTCCACAATGGGACTCTGATGTTGAGGACCCGGCCGCGGAGAACATAATTAAAGTCATGTTTAATCAGAGACCGTGGAAGTGGACCATGGATTGTTGGGAAGTCACCGGTACTTGGATCAATACAAAGCCGGCGGTTGTGACTCCAGCGAAGAAACATATAGTTGTGGTGAAGGAAGACAGTCCAAGCAGTCCAAGACTTCGGAAGAAAGCTCGTAAAGAAGCACCTGCAGAGGCACATGAAGAGGCTAGTGTAAAGGTTCCTACAGAGGCTCGTGCAGAGGTGACTACGAGTATTGGTGGGATGACCAAAGAGGATATTGAAAGAAGCTTCAAGGACCTAGCTGATTCTTTGAGGGAAGGGTTTGGAACATGCCTTAAGGAGATCAAGCATCTGTCGGATAGGATGGAAGCTGTGAAGAAGAAGGTTGATATCACCAGAAAGGGGACATCATCTAATGATCTTCAAAACACTACTTCTCCGACTAAACAGACGCCCGAATGCGGGGTTAGTACCAAATCCTCTCCCAAAAGCTATCAGAAGAGATTAAGTAGACACGGACCTAAGAATAAGAACTGAAAGTTGGATTTGCTTTGTTTATTGTATGTGTTTCGTTGTTTATAGTGTGCTTGTTTTTATTTTTGGATTTTGTATATTGATTTTGTTTCATGTTTGAAATGGATCTTTGGTTAATATTGTATAAACCCATCTTGTACATCATAATTGCAGAGTGAAAGCGTTAATGGGGCGAAAGCGGGAAGGGATCGAAAGGACGATTCAAGAAGGAAGAGAAAGGAGGATCTATGAAAGAAGAGAAAGGAGGATCCTAAGGAGGATCCTAAGAAGGATTCTTTACCTATTGTGTCCACAGATGTTAGTTCCTCGAAAGAGCTGAGTCTAGTTGTAGCAAATTTTCCCCAGGATAAAGATCCAGAACCGAGCGTTATTCTATTGGACAAACAAGCATCCAGTCTTTCAGATGTACAAAAGGAGGAAGCTAGATATCAGACAAAGAGGAATGATGCTTTGGCAGTTTTCCGTGGAAAGAGTGATCGAACAAGGAAACTTGCTGCCTCACAGCAATCTTCTTATACGGAAAACGGCACGGCAAAAATGATCGTTCCAAACAAGAGATCTTTCCGACACTATAAACCTTTTGCACCAATTGACAAGAAGCAGTTGAAGGAGCTTGCTGAATGGTTGAAAACTGATCCATAAGTGATTGCTTTTCCCATAATAGCTTGCTTTAGTTTACAAACACTGATTGCTTTTCTACATTTTGTGTTTGCAATCATTATATGACTCCTCTCAAAGATAAACCTCTTTAAAGTCCAACTCAATGGTATCACACCCTCCGGACCTCCTTATCCTGGCTGGACGACTGTGTAAGTCTTCTGCTATGACTTATGTCTTCTACTACTAAATCGTCTGGTAAGTCTTTTGTGTAGAAGACTTACCAGTAAGTCGTCTGATATCTTCTGACTTGTACTATTTTATATGCAGCATATGGATGCTTGGATTAATGTGCTGAGGAAGAGGTACGCTGCTAACCAACAACACTTCAGGAGCGAGAGAATATGCTTCCTTGATCATCTATTTTCTCAGCAATGGAGAAACATGTACAAGTATTTTAAGGAGTTGGTGCCTGATCCAAACGGTTTAGGAAGAAGACTTCATGGTGGGCGTGGGATTATTATTCAGGCACGCTACCAACATTTTGCCAATCAAACAAGATTTGGGGGCGAATATTGATGATATCTATGCGCCAGTGAACTACAAAGACATTGATGATATCAATCCCTAAGAGGCACATAGTCGTCTGGGACAGCATTTGTTCTTGTATCTCCCAAAAAGATTTCGATGAGGTAATGGAGCATTTTCTCCACATGGTGCCTTATATGCTTGTTGAGTGCGCTTCCTTCGACAAACAACATGCCCAATACATCCTAGAGCCATTAACATATGACAGACCGACCAAAATACCTCAGGCCCAAGGTGGTGATTGTGGCGTGTACGCTCTAAGGTACATTGAATGTCATGCTCTTGGGATGCCATTTAATCAAAGAGACTTTGCTAAGACCAACGATAAGGCTATGAGGGATAAGATGACGGTTGATATATTTAAAGGGCTTCATGGCTACCATGAGAAAGATAACGTGGACAATGATGACAACTTGTACACGAATGAGGGGTGATAAACTGGCTACGTTAGATTATTTTGTATGATAGATTAGGCTGATGTGTGTATTTGAACTTGATCATTTTGTTGTGCTGATGTATGATAGATTTAGGTTACGTTAGCAAGGTCAGATATGATGAAGTTTTTTTGTAACCTATCTTTTGCACGGAAGACTTCGCAGAAGACTTACAGTAAAGTCGTCTGGAATGTCTGGACGACTTAACTCTAAGTCTTCCAGCTGGAAGACTTTCCAGACGACTTAATTATAAGTCGTCTCGAAAGTCTTCTATGCAGTGACCTTTTGGAACCTTTCAGATAATATATTATATTATATTGTCGAACATAACTTACCTCATCTTTGTTATGAACTTATAAAATGTTGGATTGTTATCTTCTTAAATTTGTCTGGTTGTGCAATTTGACACAGATAAGTTCATAACACATAAATTCTTAAATTAATAAGTTGACACAGATAAGTTCATAACACATAAATTCTTAAATCAAGAAGTTGACACATATAAGTTCGTAACACATAAAGACTAATACAAAGAAGTTGACACATATAAGTTCATAACACATAAAGACTAATACCTGGACGACTAACTTGAAGGTCATCTGGACTGGACGACTAACTAGAAGGTCTTCTGGACGACTTACTTGAAGGTCTTCTGGAAGACTTGTACCTAGACGACTAACTTGAAGGTCTTCTGCAACGGACGACTAACTAGAAGGTCTTCTGAACAACTTACTTGAAGGTCTTCTGGAAGACTTGTACCTTGACGACTAACTGGAAAGTCTTCTGCAACAGACAGCTAATTAGACGACTTACTAGAAGGTCATTCGCGTCATTTTTTACATTGTGGTTTTGTATGGCCAGTTTCTTTATAGTTTGAGCATCTACAAACCCTGTGTTGCTTCCGGGGTTTGCGTCCTCTCATCCTGGGTAGCTCCAACCAAGATTGCCATCTTGATTTCTTCTGTTTTCTCAGAGCATGCTTTACATCCGGAGGAAAGCATGGGCGTGCCTCAACTTTTTGTCGAACACAAGTATATATATTGTCAAAGTATCCTGCAAACAAATAATCCTTTGAGTACACTGGAGATACAAGTGTGGAGATATGCACACTAGCATATGTTCCAGCTGCTATAGCATGAGAGCAAGGTATTTTCTCCACTACATAGACACCACAATCACACTTTCAATGTTCCAAATCAACAACACAGTCCATTTTGCAATCTTTCACAAAAAATCGCCATCCATCAATTTGTTGGACCCTCATCGTATCCGCTATCTCCGACCGAACAGCAAGCAAGTGTTAAACCCCCCCCCCCCCCCCCCCCCACCCGACTATGTTGAGACTCAAATCATCTTCTCTCCTTTTCCAAAACCACCTTCCTAGCTTCTCCCTTATGAACTCCAACAGAAACTCAATCGAAATCCTCTAGCTTTCTTCAGTGCAGAGTTAATAGATTCATCGATGTTGCTTATTTTTATGTTGTACCTGTCTCCCTGACAGTAAACCCTTGACCATAGGCTGACATTTGCATTCACCAAATACGTTGCAAGGTCTGGTTTACACTCTGTATCTCAGGCATGTACCGGTCAAAATCTGAAACCGTATGAGCATAAGCAGCACCTTTCACCAAGTACAAGAGATGTTTCCCTTTATACTTTTTTAACAATGTTATCTTGAAGGTGATAATAACATATTCCTCGGGTTACCCAAGGAAACACCTTATCACACACACTTTTAATGGCCGCGTACCGGTCAGAGACTATCACCAAAGGTTCCTCATTAGATACACAACTAGCCAATTTTGCGAAAAACCATTCCCAAGAAGGATCATCTTCAATATCTACGATCTCAAAAGCCAATGGAAATATCTGAAAATTCCCATCTTGTGCGGCTGCAACTAACATTACACCTTCATATTTCCCACTTAGGTGAGTCCCATCCACCACAATGACCATTCTCTAATACTTAAAACCTTTGGTAGAAGCTCCAAAAGAGAGAAATATATACTTAAATCTATTCTCAGAATAAAGTTCTATAGCCGTGATAGATTCGAGATTTGCTAAGGAGATTTGCTCGCGATATGATGGGAGTCGCGAATACCCATCTTTTGTTGGGTTTCCACGTACTTTGTTACCCAAAACGTGTTTGTCCCTTGTTTCACACTCATTTTGATCTTCCATCCACAACCACTAACACGACATGTTGCCACAAGGAGAGTTTTCGTTGACTTGTATAATCTGAAGGAGAACCCACACCTCACTGCTGTCAACCGCAGCTCTGAAACCAGTGCAGCATTACTAACAAAACTCTGGGTGATATATAGCTTGTTACCATTCAACATTCCTCCTTCAATAGCATTTGTCTCTTTGAAATTTTCAAAACACATATCATCTTCTTCCTCATCCTTATCTTTAACTTTTCCATAAACACTGTAATCCTCACCATCCTCGACCGCTTCAGCAACATCATAGATATCAGCATCCTCCTCTCCATCATCCTCCTCTCCATCCTCCTCCTCTCCATCATCCTCCTCCCCATCATCCTCCTCTCCATCCTCCTCCTCTCCATCATCCTCCTCCCCATCATCTTCCTTCCCATCATGATTTTCATCTTCAACCAAATCATCATCTTCAAAACATTCATCAGCTTCATAATCTTCTTCCCTTTCCTCTGAAACCGTTCTCATCTTGCTACGGCTTGATACACAGCCGTACTTCATGCGCATGTGTTTTGGTTATCTCGAGCAAGTTTTGAACTTGTCTATCACTTGTAACATGAATAGGAGGAGTGTCTGGAGCCATCTGTTGCATCATTGCTTCTGGTAGTGAGTATTTTATCTCCACAGACTTGTGCTCATATCCAGGTTATAATCTTCTTGAGCCATTGCAACAAGTTCAGTATGTGTCGAATCTTCACTAAAAAAAATAGTATCGCTTCTTTGAAATTATCAACCACAAAATCTCAACAGCCATCTTTCAGCAACCATTCTCCATACACTGCATATAATTGACGCATCATCTGAAAAAATTCAAAATCAAACACATTAGTAAACATAGATAAAATGAAAGTTTACTAAACATTTGACGCATACGACATACCAGTAACTCGTCTGGAGACGATTTACCAGTAAGTCGTCCAAATATGTCATTTTTGCAATTGACTTTTAAATGGGATGATTTACTTGTAAGTCGTCTAGGATAAACGGGTTACTTTTGCATTTGACCGCATTGCGTCAGATATTTGACTTTTCTTGGGCGACATACTTGTAAGTCGTCTCTGGGAAAACAAAACACTCAATATTTTATGAAAGCAAGACGAGTTCCTTGTAAGTCGTCGTAGGTTAGTTTGCAATTCGAAATAAAACAGAAATATTTAATTTTTCCCAGATGACTTACTTGAAAGTCTTCCAGTTAGACGACTTACAAGAAAGTCGTCTGAGATAAGCAAGGTTTGACCAGAATCTCGAAAAAAAATTTGGATTACTTTGCTTATCCTGGACGACTTTCAAGTAAGTCGTCTAACTGGACGACTTTTAAGCAAGTCGTCTGGGAAAAATTAAATATCTGAGTTTTTTTTTTCAAATTGCAAAATTAAACTGAGACAACTTACAAGGAAGTCGTTTTGCTTTCATAAAATATTTAATTTTTTGTTTTCCCAGAGACAACGTACTGGTAAGTCGTCCAGGAAAAGTTAAATATCTGACACAATGCGGTCAAATGCAAAACTAACTCGTTTATCCTAGATGACTTACTGGTAAGTCGTCTAGGTTATTCGCTAGATTTTTTTTAAACAAACAAAGAAGGACGACTTACAAGTAAGTCACCCATTTGACCAGAAGACTTACCTGTAAATCTTCTACAGCCAGACGACTTACGGTAAGTCTTCTACGCAAACAGATCTGGAAAAAGTTTCAATTTATACCTTAAACTAGTGAGATAACTTCCTTAGCACACATAAGTCTTCTCCAACCACCCATAACCTCAAACGAAAGTAACCCACCAAGAATAGTATGCTTGAATGGCTCTATCAACCATAAAAAAATTGAATCAAAAGCTTGAGTTTTTGGATGAATATGGAGACAAAGTGAAAGAGATGTTCTTTTTAGTACATAACAATTGAGAAAGAGAGAGTGTAAATCGATTTTAGGTTCATTGAGAGCTTCAAATTGGTTGTTCATGGTGGTTGGAGTATTGATGTCAATGACAATATTGTAAATAATTGAAAATGATGAGGTTGAGAGAGTAAAAACGGCATTTTTTTGAAAAAAAATAAAAAAAATAATGGTATTTTCGTAAATAATGTGAATATATGGGGTGAATAGGGCAAAAAAAAAGGAGATGTTAGTTTTGTGTTTGGCTTTGAGTTTTGAGTCAAATATGCAAAAAAGCCCTTGAAAATTATCCCAGAATTTAGTGAAATTTAATGATATTTAGTTGAAAACAAACTAAAAATAAGTAAAATCTAATGACATATTTAGTTGAAACCAAACTAAAAGTTTGTAAATTTATTAAAATTTCATCAAAATTTAAGTTATGGTTATATTGTTTTATGGAAAATTGCACTCTACAACCATCAAACAAATTATAATTCACTTACTATCTAAAACCCCTAATTCACCTATACACAACTTCCACAATATAAATAATTGTCATATTGTCCCTAAGTTGTGATCCATGTGACCTGCTGAGAATTATTAATTAAAATAAATATTAACTAAACAATACAATAAATTGTGGCTGTCATTGATGCATATATCTTCTCTTCTTCTTCTTTTTACCAAATTTCTGTTTTTTTCTTCATACGTACAAACACACACACAAGGTCATCTCAAAGCAAGGAAGAAATAAAGATTTTGGGTTTACAAAATTGAGTTTGGAGGAGAAGATGGCACCGTAGAGAATGAGGTGAAATCGTGTTTTTATACTCTGTTTTAGTTTTTGTTTCCATACATTGTTTCTGTTTTTATACTCTGTTTCTATTTCTGTTTTTATAATCTGTTTATCTTTTTATTTTAGTGATTCAATGGTTAAGAATAACAACGGCGGACCGGTAGAGGCGTCGCTGTGTCGGAAAAAAGAATATGAGATAAAGATGATCTTTATATGGTGGTGAAGAATAACGACGGTGAACGAAGTGAATGTGTATCAGCACCTTTGAAAAAAGAAAAATTGAAAAAGATGAACTCGCGTCTATACTATATTCGGTGAACTAAATAATATAATAAATATTCTTTAGTCTAGCTATTTATATAAGATTATCAAACTATTTGAGACATATTTCTATACTATTTCTTAAAAAATGTAATAATTTGGTGAATGTCATTATTTAAAAATGGGAAAAACTATTTATATCTTGGATGTGGGTTGACATTTCCGAGTTAGTGTATAGTTTTATCATCTGGGTTGAGTTTCACTAACTCACCCTCGTTACTCTGTCACTTGTATTAGTGATATGACTCCATCTTAAAAGTAATATACTATATCCATCATGTAGTATAGTATTATGAACTTGGTGAATGTCATTATTTGAAAACGGGGGAAACTGTTTATATCTCGTATGTGGGTTGACATTTCCGGGTTATGGTTTAGTGTTATCATCAAACTATTGTTGTTCCATTATTCTTTAGTGAAGCTATTTATGTAAGGTTACCATACTATTTGAGACATATTTCTATACTATTTCTAAGAAATGTAATAATCTGGTGACTGTCAATATTTGAAATGGGAGAAACTGTTTACATCTTGAATGTGGGTTGACAATTTCGGGTTAGGGTATATTTTTATCATCTGGGTTGAATTTCACTAACTCATTCTCGTTACTCTGTTACTTGTATTAGTGATATGACTTCATCTATGCCGTAATGTCAGTCTAGTCTATTCTATAATATAGTAGTACAACACATCCATATATATAACCTTGCTACTAAACTCCCCTGAAATATTGAACAAGAACTAAGGTTTAGTTCCATGTACACTCTAAAAGTATTATACTATATCCACCATATAGTATAGTATTTTGAACCTGGTGAATGTCATTATTTGAAAACGGGGAAAACTGTTTATATCTCGGATGTGGATTGACATTTCGGGGTTGGGATTTAGTGTTACATTTGGGTTTGGTTTAGTGATAACCATTTATGGTTTGGTATTTAAAAGTTCGATTTAGTGATAATCAAATTTAATGATTAAGATTTAGGGTTTAGTATTTGGAAGGTGGGGTTGAGATTTGAGTTTAGTTTATTTCATTCTATTTGGGTTTAGGGTTTATACTTGGGTTTAGGGTTTAGTGATTAAGATTTATGGTTTAGTATTTGGAAGATGGGGGTTGATATTTGGGTTTAGTTTTTTTCATTCTATTTGGGTTTATGATTTATACTTGGGTTTAGGGTTTAGTGATTAAGATTTAGGGTTTAGTATTTGGAAGGTGGGGGTCAAGTTTGGGTTTAGTTTGTTCCGTTTTATTTGGATTTAGGGTGTATACTTGGGTTTAGGGTTTAGTGATTAAATTTAGGATTTAGTATTTGGAAGGTGAGTGTTGATATTTGGGTTTAGTTTGTTTCATTTTATTTGGGTTTATGGTTTATACTTGGTTTAGAGTTTAGTCATTAAGATTTAGGGTGTAGTATTTGGAAGGTGGGTGTTGAGATTTGGGTTTTGTTTGTTCTATTCTATTTGGGTTTAGGGTTTATACTTGGGTTTAGGGTTTGGTGATTAAGATTTAGGGTTTTGTATTTAGA
The DNA here is from genome assembly GCA_019706035.1 of Raphanus raphanistrum subsp. raphanistrum. NCBI lineage: Eukaryota > Viridiplantae > Streptophyta > Magnoliopsida > Brassicales > Brassicaceae > Raphanus > Raphanus raphanistrum. The sequence continues at coordinate 33,970,160 of CM033984.1, forward strand.
TGGTGGGGGTTGAGATTTGGGTTTAGTTTGTTTCTTTCTATTTGGGTTTATGGTTTATACTTGGGTTTAGGTTTTTGTATTTGGAATGTAGAGGTTGAGATTTAGGTTTAGTTTGTTTCATTCTATTTGAGTTTAGGGTTTATGTTTAGGATTTAGCGATTAAGATTTAGGGTTTAGTATTTTGATGGTGGGGGTTGAGACTTGAGTTTAGTTTGTTCCATTCTGTTTGGGTTTAAGGTTTATACTTGGTTTAGAGTTTAATGATTAAGATTTAGGGTATGTTTAGTATTTTGGGGTTTTATGTGAGATTATAATCCTATACTATTTCGACAATAAGGAATAGAACAACCAATGCATATATATATGTGGCTAGTAAACGTATATGTGGATGCTTCTTCTTTTTTATGTGCAATAGTTTACAGATAGTTTTGCGTTACAAAAAAAATAGTTTACAGATATTTTTAATCTTTTGTTTTATCTGACACCTTGTTTATTCTCTCTTATTGACTTGTTACCTATAAATAAGAAGAATAGAATCAGATAGATTATGACACAAATATTAGATAATATATTATGTTAAAACCAGTGCTCTGCACTTAATTATCTACACCACCTTAGCCATTTCGTAAATTCACCATTGTTTTATTTATTTAGACGGACCCTAGTCTATATATTTAAAGTTAACTTTTACCTCTTTTTATGATAAGCGGCAAGGGAATTGTTTCAAATGTGTCCCCCATACATATATTTTTAACATTTTAGATCTTTTTTAGATCATTGCCATTTAGTCCAATATTTTCTAGCTGTGCGCTATCTAATCTTTTTCGCACTAACCATCATTATATGAATTTTTATAATCTATTTTTTTGAATAAAAATAAATAAATAATAGAAATATATTTTAAATATTTAACTTATTTACTACTAAAAATAACATAATTTTTATTATTTATTTACAAACTACAAAAATGAACAAATTAAGTAAACAAATAGTAATACTAACTCAATAAATGTATTACCATAGAATATCTTGATTAGAACAGGTAGATGTCAAAAAAGGTAAAAGGATAAATTCAAGACAAAGCAATTCTCCTAACACAAAATAGCACAATCAAGCACCAACACAAAAAGTCAAAAAGCGGGCCAGAAGAAAAATAAACATTAGAGGATCAAAGTCACTACAAAACAGAAAGACACAAGCCTAAAAGCACTGAAAGCAAAACCACCAAAATAAAAGGTAAAAGGCACCTCTAAACAAGCACATACAAGACATCCATGCTAACGAGAAACCAAAAATATGAATAGAAATGACCAAAACTACAAAAAAACTAACTCTACACACATATACCCAAAAAAATATGAGAAGAACAGAAACAACTTGAAAGAAGGAAAATGGAAGTCAATCACCTAAAAATCAGAGCTGAAGCTTGAGACCACAAAACAACCTTTCAACCCACAAAACATACAGACAAGAAAACACTTTCCAAACCTGGATGACAAATATTGCGAAAAGGAGAATCTGGTAAAGGAGAATCACCAGAGACGCTAGCATCGATGAAAAATGCAAAGAGATAAAAATACATAAAAAGGAAAGGAGATCGAAACAAAATCAGAAAATCGTTGAATTATCCTCGAGTTATAAAAGAGAACATAGAAATCAGATCACCAAAACCTAGGTTTTGAAAACCAAGACGAGCATGAACTATCGACGGCGCTAATAACGAGGAAGCCAGCATCAAAGACAATTAAACTTTGAACCAATTTAGCAAGATACAGTTCCTAATTAACCAAAATCTAAGGAAGAAGAGAACCAATATTGACCAGAACAGCCTACACCGCCGTGAGAAACAATTGGGAACTCATAAGCCTGATCTACAACACCACCAAATAATCTCACAAGAGAAGAAGTCTAGGAAAAAAAAGAGTACAGAGATGAGTCTTTTCCGGTGATGGTAAGAAAGGTAAACAAAATACATAGATGGTAACAATTCAAGAAGAGAGGGCAATAACATTTTAAAAGAATAATATTCAAAAATATGAAAAGTAAATATAATTTTGACGCTGAAACCGTTAATTTTAGAATCAACAAATCTATTAATGCAAAGCTATTAAATTCAATATGCTTTATATCAGAAGTTCACTCACTTCTAATAAGTAATAAGTACTACTATACACACAACAACACATTATTAAAAAGATAACACATCTATTATATTAAAAGAGAAGTCATAACCTTGATTCATGTGTGATTTTTTTTTTAAAATAGACCTTTAACTAGAAATCACTTATCATTCATTAATTATTAAACATATGGTTCAATAATATATCATTCCTAATAAATTATTCTTAAAAATTAGGATTGGTTAACAAACACATATTTGAATACTTAATAAATGATTAATATTCATGTAATTTAGATAAACCATTGTATATTAGGATGTTTTGGTAGGAATAATATATGTGAGAGTGTAGTATAGTATAGTTGACATAATTATCAAACCATAAAACCATCTGTAGGCAGACTATTTCAACTAAAATTAACCAGTAAACATCTGTTTATATTGTTGTAGTCACTAAAACATTATGAATGCATGCTCAATCTTTATATATATTGGTAAGTTAAATAAAGAAATAATGATCCAAAAATATATATTATATAGAAGAAGATATAAATACATGTGAAAATTTGAAACAACATACTCCCTCCGTTTCTAAATGATCCATGTTCTAGAAAAAAAAATTTGTTTCAGAAAGATACATTTTTCATATTTTTAATGCAATATTTATCAACTAATAATGAAAAATTGTGAAATTTAAAAACATTAATTGCATTTTGTGAAGTCTTATTGGTTTAAAAATATAGGAAATATAAAATTACAGAAAACTATGCATTTATAACTAAGTTTTAATATGTTTTATTAAAAAGTGTGAAAGTTCTATATCATAAATCTTTTAGAAACACAGGGAGTATTCAAAAAAAAACGGCAAAATTATTATGTTTAAAAAAATGATAAACACACCTCATATATATATTATAACATATACCAATTTAGAATTAAAAATAAAATGTTTATATAAAAATGAATGAAAATAAACACCCGCACAATCTAGTATTATATTAATTTATTATGTACTACTACATAACACAATAAAACACCAAATATTACTCTTCATAAATAAAAACTGACCACATAATACATTATCCAAAAAAGCGTACTTAACAACAATAAAACAATGTTCCGCGCACCCTAGTTAATTAATAATTCGCTATCCTAACTAGTTAATTTATATTTAATTACATTTTTTAAAACCAATCTAATATATTTACAAAATATTTTTTTTAATATAGATAAAAAGTCCCCACATAATCTCAAACGTATATTCTGTAATTACTAGTAATAAATTAGTTACCACTATATCATAATACAATTACTTATACTTATATGTAGACTACGTATCTCATTTTTAATACTTGTTTTAGAACATTTTAAATATTATTTATTTTAAAGACATATAAATAATTTAAAACAATATAATAATTTTTGATAACCATATATAACTACAATAAAGCTTTTACGGGTTGTTGTATCAAATTTACTAATAAACTAGATTATGACCCGCCCTCCAGAGGACGGGTATATTTTTTGTTTTACATTTTATTCTAAATTTTTATTTTCATATTCATATTTTTTTAATTATTTTTAAATATTGGAATAAATGACTCTATTCCAATTCATGATTTAATTTTGTTTACGTCGATATAAAAGTGTTCCAATTTAAGGTTTGTAATCATATTTAACATATTCTAGATTCTGACCCGCTCTTAAAAGGATGTGTATATTTTTTGTTTTATAATTTTTTAGAAATTTATTTTTTATATTATGTTTTTAATCATATTTATGTGTTTCCATTGTATAAAAATTAAATTTCTAAATAAATATAAAAGGACGGGTCAAAATTTAGTAACCTATTTAAAACCCGTTAAACTAAAATCCGTAGAATATATTCTAGTAACCCATCTATACTTCTAGGGCTGGGCGTTCGGGTACCCATTCGGGTTTCGGTTCAGTCCATTCGGGTTTCGGGTTTTCGGGGTCAAAGATTTCAGTCCCATTCGGATATTTCTAAATTTCGGTTCGGGTTCGGTTCGGATCTTTGCGGGTTCGGTTCAGGTTCGGATAACCCATTTAAAATGTTTTTAAATTTTCAAAATTCATTATATACTTTAAATTTTCAAAATCTATAAGAAAGATAATATATTACATATAAATTTTCATAACATATATGTCAAAATACCTTAATTTAACATATAAATTGGTTTTCTTTGAATATTTGGATAAAGAATCAATAGATATTTAACTATTTTGGTGTTTTCAGTAGACTTTAGCTATTTTAAACATTTACTTTTGACTATTTGCATATATTTTCCGAGTATTTTGGAAAACTTAAAGGTATCTTATATATTTTTAATATTTTTAATATACATTATATATAAAAATAATGTATATATAAGTATATAAATTTATTTCGGATACATTCGGGTACCCAAAATATTTCGGTTCGGATCGGGTTTGGTTTCGGTTCTTTAAATACCGAAATTTTGAATCCGTTCGGATATTTAATCAATTTCGGTTCGGGTTCGGTGCTACTTTTTCGGATCGGGTTCAGTTTGGTTTTTCGGGTTCGGATTTTTTGCCCAACCCTATATACTTCCATAATAATATCAATTGACAATGTTCCTAATTCAATAAAATATATAGATTAAATCATTTAATCAATACTATTAAAAGAAACATAACCTCTATGTTTGGGTGTTTGTATAATCATATTTCTTTATGAAATGAAATAAATATAATAGATAATTTTATGTAACTATATTAAATAAACCAAGTTTTGTAAGTATTCTCCTTTTGTCAATATTCAGCCCAATTGTTTTTTTCTGAAATGAATTCAACCCAAATGATTATGTGTGGTATTCAATAATTTCAACCTTTTATTGATAAAAATAACAGTATTCAATAATTTCAACTTTTTATTGATAAAAAATAACATGTTACATGCATCTCACCCATATCGTTTGGAGATAAGGGAAGTTACTTACGAACGGTTTAACAATATTCCAAGTATAATTATATTTTACTTTATGCAGTTATATTTTAAATTAGATCCAATATTCTATCAATATATCATACTGCAAAATAGAAATATATATATATATATATTAACTTAAAACATAATAAGACCCGCTAAAACCAAAGGCTATAGATTGAACCAGTGGATGACCAATATTTAACCCAATTTATTTAAATTGTTACTTTTATAAATTTTAGATTTAATTTCATTATTTGAATTAGATACTCAATTAATTTTAATTTTTATATTATTGTATTTTATTATATGTCTTCCTTTCAACTTGTTAAAAATTATTTAAATTAAATTCTTATGTGAAATGAAAAATAAATAAAATAGATTTTAAAAATTTACTATATTTTTAAACGTGATTTTTTATTTTATTTTTCAATATTGATATATTTATAATCTATTCTATTAAATTATAAATATGCTTATTGATAAATGTTATGTCCAACTATTTATTTCATTTATTTAAGGATCCATTGATTATTTTCTTTGTATAATTGTATCTAGTTTTGTTTAAATACTAACAACCACAAATATAATTAAAAATACATATATGAAAACTAATTTTCTCAAAATAAATTAAAACAAAAATATATTCATCTTTTAAAGAACAAATCAAAATCTAGTCATATATTAAAATTAATTAAACTACACCATAGTCCATCCACAGTCTTATTATCTCACAACTATATCAGAACAATTGGAAAGTAGTCTAAACCTAGTTTCTAGCATATTAATATCATTAATATTTATTTACAAAATACATCTAAATAAATGCAGGTTAAACTAATAATTATGTGATCAAAACAAAAAAATAGAGAATAGCCACGTAGTCTGGTGGAAAGTGTTTCCTAATATTTTGGAACTAAAGAGTGATATTTAAAAAGTAATGAAATTAACAACGGCGGTTTTAGAAGTAGTTTCTTTTTAGGTGGTTTAGAAATAGTTTCCTTTAATTACAGTTAATAGAGTTTGATTTATTATAGTTGTATAATATTTGGTTTATTATTTTACATGGTCAATTTATTAGTTGGACACAACCTTCTATCAATTGGTCATGCTTCAGAATTAATAGAATAAGATTAATGAGTTAATCTACTTTATTTTTGTAAAATATGAAATTATAATCATTTAAATTAATATAAAAATTTCGTATATAATATTATATAAAATAAAAGTACAATATAACATATTAAAATAGTATATATTTATATATATTAAAATTGTTATTCATATTATATAATCACACTATAAATGCAACACTACTACAAATTATATAATGTTATTATCTACAAAAAAAAAACTATCAACTCATCTCAGATTTTGATTTCGACAAATATATTTTTATACAAAGTAGAAAACAAAGAAACAAATTTTAAAATATTATGTGTTAATAACATGTTTAAATTGAGTAAACTATACAATACATTTATACCAAAATATAAAACTGATAATACATCTGAGACATCTATAAACAAATTATTTTAAATATAACCAAACTTTAAAAACAAAATTATTAAAAAATAATTATGTGTTTTGAAGCAAGGATAAAAAAAGAATAAACTTAGTTTTACTAATTAAATACACAAATTATTAACAAAATACTATATAGAAATATAACTTTGGTCGAGGAAAATATATTAATTTAATTACTGTAACACTCAGACACAGTATGAATAAGGAACACATGTTCAAACATAAAAGAGAAAAACACCTCCGCGCTGATGATCAAGGTTTATTAAAATCTTTGGAAGAGACTTCATTATTTTGTTCACAAACACGCATGGTAAGAATTGAAGTTCAAAGTTTGCAAAGGTTAGTAATCAAATTCGATTACTAAAATAGAGGGTACTCTTCGGACATGATTAAGAGGATAAGAGCAGACCAGCCAGTGAAAACGCGTGCACCTTCTCCGGTTCCTTTTGTTTGGTCGTAGTGTTCCCAGATATATCCAGTCTGATCATAGTTTCTAACCACGTTCCTGCAACAACCACACAAATATATATATAAGGCCTCATTTACTCAGATATTTTCAGCTCCAATGTACCAAGCATTCATACCTTATTAGGTTACTCCTTAGTTGCTCGTAAATGCTTCTTGCCTTGGCCATGTACGGTCCATCCACTGCAGTAATTTTATAGAAGTTGTACATCACTTTTTTGTTTGTCAAGTGAGGAGATGAGAAATGAGTACCTATAGAGTAATGGTGCAGGGAAGAAAGAATCATGTAGTTCATGTTCATCCATATCGGACCTCTCCAATAGGGTGCTTCGTGCTCAGTGTTATACTTCATGTACAAAGAACTTCATGTAGACAAAAACGAATGAGCCAGTGCTCACGGATGGACTCACGGAAGAATGAAATTTCTCAGGCATATATATGTTTGTTCTTGCAGGGCTCACCTAGTTTTGCCAAGTGAGAGTAATCCATAGTCACTCCATACAGTGCTCCTGCTTGAAATGAGATCAAGCTGTTTCTCGAGGATTGAAGAAGCCTTCAATCAAACAAGAAAAGAACGTGCAGGTTTAGCTACAGTTGTTGTCAGCTTGTAAGCTAAGGGAGTATATATTAGATACTAATTAGTGCCAAATGAATTACTCACAGGTGGGATGATTCTAAACATGAAGGGAAAGAAGCTGACGTAACCAATGTGAGGTACCAATCTTAGCTCTGGCTTCCCAAATGTCTCCCTTACAAGCTCTCGGGACACACGACCATCCTCTCCAGTTACCTCTTTCCAGACTAACCGAACCTGAGGAATATATTTTCTTTAAAAAAAAAAAATCCAAAGAGTTTTCAATCAAGAAGGTTGATATTCAGGCAGGGAGATAAAATTTCCTTACATCTTCCGTATGATTACCAAAGTCGAGGTAAGCCCCAAGATCATGGTCATAGTGCATCTGTAAAGCGAATCAGAGGTGAAGAAGAGGTCATGTGATTAAGGCGTAGGTAGCCTTGTAGTCATTTTTTAATAGAATATAAACCTGATTCAGGAGATTGAAATCTGCAAGCAGCTTGACAGTTGAGCGATAGTCCACCTGCATGATTCAGTTCCAAAAAACATGTGAACAAACACATTAGAGAGAATGTGTAGTTTAATTTTCTTGTAATGTTCTTCTAACCGTCGCAGGTCTGTCTTTTTCCCCAAGAAACTCTATGATGGAGTTCATGCAATCTGCTGCAAGATACATCCAGCACCTGAGGTCTACATGCCTCTCATCTTCAGTTGGGTGAGAAGCCCGCGGATAATCATCCAATCCCGAGGAAAGAGACTGAAATAATTTGTTAAAGATAAGTCTCTAGTTTTCTCTACCAAAGTCTGGTGAGGGCTAAAAATAATACTAATATTTTGGTTTAACGTTTCTACTGAGGAATCAAGAAAGAGTACCTGAGGGTTTAGTTGCCGATTTGTTAAACTGTCTCTGCCATGCCAAAAGTAACTTCCCATCTCCTTCCCTGGTACATCATCATATACGATATAGTTAGTTCATGTAAGTAGAACGGTACTAAGTGTGGCTCCATTTGAGTACGGTAGATACTAGAAACACAAAGAGCAGACGAAGAGTGAAAACACCCTGAAACTCTGTAAAAAATGGACTCCTACCTTTTTGGGAAGTATTGAACCATTGAAACCATGCATCTAGCCGTACAAAAGCTAGGTCAAGGAAGGACAAGATTTCATCTCTTTCTTCCTTGTTAAATTTCTCTGCCCTTATCCCATTTATCAGGTCTGGTAAAAAGAAAAAAAAAACATTTGACTTTAATTCGATTTTGAAAACCGTGTTACTCTTTTTTTCCCAATCTGCAAGCATGTAGCAAAGGTGAATTTAAGAACTATCAATCTTTGACGACAAGATTCTTACCGTGTATCACCAAAAGTAGTGTAGGTGGATTGCCATTACTTGGGATCTGAACAACGTACCCCTTTGGCATCTTACTGCAGAAAGAAATACACTTAAAAAGTTTTTGATATACAACAAAAAGCAATAATGATGACTCTATATATTGAAGTTAGTAACTAGGAGTATTATTTATATAAGAACCTCAGAGCTTCATCTCCCAAGACTTGCTCACGCGGTATCCATCCATCTATGTTCATCAAGTCTAACCAGTTTCCAACGATCTCCAAGGTTATACGGAAATCCCAGCGCCTGAAGAAACCCATCCCACATAAGAAGAACAATCCTTTGAAGAAAGAAAAAAATGTTTTCAGCCTACTGAATGATCCATCTGATATAACAACGAACCAGACCAACAGTTGATGGAAGCCTTCGTCCCACAAAAATCCTCTAGGAAAATTGGGCCTGCTTGGAACTGCTGTGTACAGCTCAGCTGGCCAATATAGCAAGAACTCTTCCTGACTTTTAGCCTGCAACTGAAAAAATTTAAAAACAAACTCTATGAATCTGTTGTTTTAAGGGGTTGGACGTAATTTGAAGCAAGAAAATTGAAAATCACCTGAGTACTTGTAGGAACCTGGATTTTTGATTGTCCATAGAAGTAACCAATGCCACCAAGCATGTTCCCAATTGCAGCTTTACCAACCATCAAAGTTTCAGAATCAAGCTGTACATCAGAGGAAATAATATGAAGAATGAATTTGCACAAGCCGCTACAGTTAAGTAGTAAGCAGTCTCTGGTCAAATATATACATCCAGATTAATTTTAGATATTAACTACAAAAGAGATCCTCCATTAAACTAGACCTTTTGATGTACTAAAGATTAGCTATTGCATTGGCATCTGAAGTTTCAAATTAATAAAAAAAAAAATCAGAGCAGGGTCACACCTTTTCAGAAAGGTGGAAACATTCCTTGAACTTTGCATCAAATGCTACATGTTTCTCTTCAAGTAGACTAGAGAGTGGCAAACCTACATAGAAAAATAACTTAGCTCAGACAAGATAAAACTAAAAAAAAATGACTATGGAGAAGCTTTGTTGTTCAGAAAATGTAATCTGATTTTGCATAAATGCTTTGAAGTAACCAAAAGGATTATAAACCTGTAAGACTCCTAATACGATGTTCCACATCAGAAGTGTCTCCTCTTATCCCAGAGACAAATGCAATATCAATAGTAGATTGAGTTGTTGTGGAAATCTGCATGACGAAATAGATGGTGATTAGAGATGAAGAACAACATAGAAATCATCTTGAATCAATATTGATTACCTGAAAAACATAAATGCTGGAAGAATCCTCTGATGTATCAGAGAGCTGGAGTCTTGTAGACTTGTTTTCCTGAAAATATACAGGCCAATAGGGCTACAAATAAGCACTGTGCTCTTCATAAAGAAAAAAAAAAAAGATAGAGTAACTTTCAAAGTTGGGATATAACGTGTACAGCGAGATTTTTCCGAACAGCATCAGACAGATTGACAATGTCAGGGTTCTTGAAACCGCAATAATGTGTTTCAAGATGAGCCTGCAAACAAAAGAGCAGCTGTTGTATTGAAAGAACAACTGAAGATCCTATGATCTCTTAAAAGTATTGCAAACAAAACGTTACTTGTGACTGTGAAGTTAAGTGCATCTGCCAGCTTCCTACGTCTGCACGTGAACCAGAAGCCAGAAGAGAACTCTCTTTAAGATCCAATACATCTTTGCCTAAATTTAGAACATTGCCACCTTCATCAGCTATGTAGAAGAAGAGATGTACGGTTCTCTGTACTTCATCATTCAACCTATTTTTTCAGCCCAAATATTTAGGCAACTATTATGAAAGCAGAGAGACAACTAACTGAAAATAATAGTAGTATTAGTTGCTTACCCTTTGTTTATAAGATTGATTCGAGCTGACCAGTCCCCTCCATAACCAAGGCTTCCCTCTTTAGACTTGACAAAACTTGTCTCCAGTATAATATCTTGTTCAAACAGCTCTTGCCTCCCAAAGTCTACTCCATTGTGTTCTCTCCAGCCAAATGACTTGAGATCTTCAGAGTTTTCACAGAAATGCCTGATCACATGCTTCCCATCATCATCTTTCTCATCACCGAGCCACATCAAGCCAGCAACGAGAGACTGAGGAGTTCTGCATTAATGTCATCTACTATTTTGTATACAAGAAAAAAAAACACAGTTTTGCATGATACGGGGAAATGATTAGCTTTTAGAGCTTATGTGAGTTTTAGATACTAAGACTACTCCTTTTGAGGTAATAAGATTTAAAGCAACAAGGAGGTTTTTCAAAAGTAATTTACCTGGCTCGAACTCCAAAATACACCTGTGGACGATAAGTTCCCCAATACAAGCTTTCTTTGTGATCACCTTCAAACTTGAAACAAAGAAGCTCCAAGTTCAGATTTCCCCAAAAAAAAAAAACAAGAAGAAGAAAAGTACAGAAGAGGAATAGTCGAGAGTATAATACCATAGGTAAGTGCGAGAGTTTTGGAGCAGGGAATGGAGTGATAACACGAGGAATCTGGAATTCATCAGGTGCAATAGTCTCATGGCTTGCTCCAGTCATCATCATCTGAGGATCGGAGTATATGATAAACCAAGCGGTGAGCAGGGTCCAGAGAAAGAGAGTACAGAGTATTGTTCTGCTCTGTGAATGATCTGAGAAAATGAATTCTAGCAGGTAGACTTTTAACACACCATGGCTCTGGTCTTTGTCTTTTTTTTTGTTTTTTTAATAGTAGTTGACATTGGGTGGTGGTCACATACTTTTCAGTCATTTTAAAAGACTTTGATAGTCTTTTTCTAATACCTAGTTTTGTTGTAGAGGTCTTTATCTTGATGGATAGTGATGTTGACAGAATAACAACAACGTATATGCTAAACGAATAATCTTTAGCATATGATACAGAGATATTTATTGATACGGTATCTGATTCGAGACTAGTGAAAAATTTCAGGTCTTATACATGTTGGTAACATTATGTCATAGTTTCTGCATAAATTAACATGTTGGTGCAAGTTGAATACGAAAGTTGTTGTTGACGACTCTGTTTTGAACTCCCCACATTAGTAGACAGAGCTTTGAGGGAATGCTAAAAGTTCAACTTGGGTGCCTCATTGTGGTGTTATATCATGGGTGGAGATGTTGTCAACGGCATGCATGCATACTCCTTTACAAAGTCCCATTCGAAAGCTCAACTTTGTAATATATGGAAATGACGCTGGCCACCTTTTTATTAATGAGACTCTCGTGACTTTTATCCTCACTAATCACTACCACTCAAATCTTCTTTAATCTCTTTCACAACCACACGGAAGAAATGGTATAAACCCTAATCATCTCTTTATCTTATGAAGAAGCCTTTGTGGCTGCTCTCGGTTTATACATCTATCCAGTTACGTTCTATCTGCAAACTCATCATTTTTTTTTCGTTTCTTCTTTGGTGGTTTTGTTTTGGTGTTGTTGTTCCTAAGATTTATATCACACGTGTGTTTATTATTATTTTTTTCTTCTTCCAGCTTGTTTTTTTTGTTGTTGTAATTTTAGTGTCTGGTAGGCGTTTGAAATTCATGATCATAGATTTTCTTTTTACTGGTTATGCAGAGTTGACTTGACACTTCTTTATCAAACAACCCCCAATTTTGTCGTCTCTCTCTCTCTTGCATTATGCTCTCCGTTTACTCTCTCTCTCTCTCTCTCTCTCTCTCTCTCTCTAGGTGGTGTTGAAAATGGATTTAACACAGGTCCGTTAAGAGCTAAATCCAAAATTAGGTCCAACCCACTAAGCAAATAAATGGTGACTTTACTAAAAGACAAAATGTACTTTGCTATAAATAGAGAATGCTAAACTCAATGTCAAAGACAGTCAAAAAGGTATAAAGAATAGAAAAAAAAGACTCCGCTCCAAAAAACGACCATCCACACTTGGAGATCATCGACCGTAAAGTCTTGGACGAGCTGCACCATTCGGAGCAGCGCATCTTCGACGACCACACACCAAAAGAGAGATACTTGTTTAGAGAACTTGTGTAGACAAGCATCTCTAGTTCTTGTAGTTTTCGAGTTTGTTATTCTTGATTATTAATACGAAAATTTATGTCCCTTTACATCTTTCATCTATATTATTCCATCAATCGGATATGGAAACAACATGTGATGTTTTGTTTCTATTTTTTTTTTCTTTTTTTTTGGGTCATAAACTCATAATTCCTTTTCAGAGCAAAGGTAAAATTTTCTAGCCATTTTCTTTAATTGTAACTGATTCTCTTCGTTCCTTAGTGTTTGGAAACATAAAAAACCAAAACATTTGTTGGTTTTGAATAAGTTGTGGCTTTGAGAGTTTCCAGGTGAGGTTGTTGGATCATGGATGTAAGCGAGGTCGAGGAGAATTTGTTTGCTGCTAGTGATGCCAAGGTATATATATGCTCAATCCCATCTCTCTCTCTCTCTCTCAGATATTCTTGTGATATACCATGGATTTTACCAATTTTCTACCATGGTAAGTAGTATTTTATTATATAACTAATGTGTTTTCTAGCCTGTTAGATATGTTTTCAGGTTCATGAGCGTTTCGTGATAAAGTGATGTTTTTGGAGAATTTTGGAGTACAAGAGATAATACACCCGAGTTGACCATTCAAAACCAACATTGTGATAAGAATCGATCGATACTCATCCAGAGTTATCGATTGATGTAGCTGAGAAGATCCGCGTACTAGAAGATTATAATTGATCGATACACATCTAGTGTTGTCGATTGATATCGAGGACGAAATGGTTTAGCCGACTACTTCACCAAGACTTCACCAAATTACAAGATTGCCCCTGACGAGTTTTTAACCTAATGGAAATGCTTAAATATTCCTGCTAAGTTTTTGACAGTAACAAGCTTTGAAAAGTCTAAGCAATCAACAAGTCTTGAGAGGCAAAGCAGAGAGTGTGAGAGAAAGACTAGAGTTTTATGTTTTGAGAGATTGGAGAGATCATTGAGAGATTTGTGATTGAACTTCATTTGTTTTATATTCCCTATCTAAGCAATTCTTTTATCTATCTTATATTATGAATTGTTTAGCTATGTCTGAGTAGTCTACTTGTTAGATCTAGGGTTTAAATAGGTTTGTGGGATTAGCCCCAAACTATAATTGATAATTTGTGATATTCATCAAATAGATTGCACCCTAAGCTTGTTCTAGAGTAGCTAACTAGAGCATAGATCACTAGGATCTTTGATATCTTGAATTATATGTTTGAACTAGTTGTCTCCTTGGAGAAGAGCTAACCACCCTCCTTGAGACCTAGTGTTCATTATCGGCTCGCGTCTAGGCATATCTAGAAGCCGTCGATCGATATTCCGACAGGTGAATCGATCGGCGCTGCGAAAGGTGTATCGCTCGATATCTCTAAAGGATATCGATCGACTCTTTTTCTGGTCAACATACGACAGTTGAGTCCAGAGATCTAGATTATTTAACCAGTGAGACATCACTGAGAGTTAAGCGGCTGAGTTCTATAGTATCATGCAAGCAACTTGTTAGGCATTTATAGATATTATAATCTCCATTCCTGAATAAAAGCCCTAAGTCTAGCACTCTTTATTATCATTTAAACAATTATCATATTGTTAGTTGAGAAATTCTTGGGTTCACCCCTAGAGTGAACCTTTAGGTTCACCCAACCAATAGGATTTCGTTATTTCATATTCAGTATCTTTTAAAAAAGGAAACAAAATATGGTCAAATTATATTAATATTTTTAAACTAAGAAATAAAACTAATAAAAATTAATATTAATTGCAAACAAAAATACGTTTTAGAAAAATATATTTTTAATACCGTCAGCCAAATACTAAACGCTAAACCCTAAATCTTAAGCCTTAAACCCTTGGATAAACCCTAAACCCCTAGGTAAACCCTAAATCATAAATACTAAACCTAAACCTTTGGGTTTATGATTTACCCAAAGGTTTAGGGTTTAGTATTTATGATTTACCCAATGATTTAGGGTTTACCCAAGGATTTAGGGTTTACCCAGGGGTTTAGGATTTAAGATTTAGGGTTTAGAGTTTATGGTTTACCCAAGGGTTTAGGATTTAGTATTTATGATTTACCCAAGGGTTTATGATTTACCCAAGGGTTTATGATTTATCCAAGGGTTTAGGGTTTAGTATTTAGTGTTTAGGGTTTAGTGTTTTGCTGATTTTGTTAAAAATATTTAAAAAAAAAATTCAAAGATTTAAGATTTATCCAAAGATTTACCATGGATTTAAAGTTTATGATTTAGGGTTTAGTGTTTTGCTGACGATATTTTAAATATAAAATCTTTTTGTTTGCAACTACTATTATTTTCTATTTATTTTTTTATTTTAAAAACATAATAAAACTTGACAATATTTTGTTTCCCTTTTTAAAAGATACTGAATATAAAATAACGAAATCCTATTGGTTGGGTGAACCTAAAGGTTCACTCTAAGGGTGAACCCAAGTATTTCTCTTGTTAGTTAGAGCAACTACCTTGCTCATTTTAGAAATTGTCATTTACATTTCATTATTAAAACCAACTTCACCTTGGATTGATTAATTGATTAGATTTAACTGGTTCCCTAGCTCCTCGTGATTTGATCTCTAAGTACTACAGCTGAACCTCTTATTTGAGAGAGTAAGCTCTATAGGGTAATTTGAGCAGTATCATCTTGTCGGTGGAATCTAATGGTATAAAATAAGGGCTTTGCTTTTGTTGGATTGGTCCTGTTTTTTCATTTTATAGAAATTTTAATCTATCCAATGCATTTTTTTTTGTCTTTGCTAGAAAACGGTGAAAAGCCACATCCTTTGTTTTTGCATTGCCTCAAACCAAATTATGGGCTGAGATTGTAATTTGTGAATCTTGGGGATGGTTTATTCTTCTTCTTTGATCGGATTTGTTCTATCTATTAAGGTTTGAATCAAGCTCGAGATCAAGGTGAATGAGGTAGTGGAGATTTAGAGAAGATGATGAACGAAAGAAGGTTTATTATTAACATTAATGTTAACTGTACAAAGTAAACTAATGTTACTTATATACATAAACCGATATTAACCAGTAAACCAAAGTATCTAATTATCATCTAAACCGGTTAAGTAAACCATCTATCCTAAGACGCCCCCTCAGGTCTTTAGCTTCTGTGTCTGGTTAAAGATAAAGTCTTGACATGGAGAATCACCGTAGGAGAGAATGGAATGGACCAGGGTGTAAGGCCTTCGTAAGAATGTCAGCTAACTGATTGCTCGTAGACACATGAAGAGTTTGTAGTCGTCCAACCTTCAGTTGATCACGTACGGTATGACAATCAATGTCGATATGCTTCGTCCATTCGTGGAAGACGGGATTCATATCAATATGGATGGCTGATTTGTTAACACAGAAAAGCTTCATCGTCATAGTTACTTGAACATGAAGATCCCGAAGCAATTTGCAAGTAGCCAATGCCATACTCCTCTACTCTGCCTCAGTACTACTTCTGTTCACAACTGATTGTTTCTTAGACTTTCAGGAAACCAGAGAAGAACCCAAGAAGAAACAAAAGCCAATAACAGAGCATCTTGTATCCTTGCAAGTAGCCCAATCCGCATCGGAAAAAGCGTTGAGACAAACCTTTGTATCAGCAGGATAAAACAAACCATATGCAGGATTATTCTTCAAGTACCGCATCACCTTATGAGCAGCTTTCAGATGGATATCAGTAGGAGCTGAGAGAAACTGACCCAAATGATGCACGGCGAAGGTGATGTCGGGTCTTGTTATCGTGAGATATAACAAACGACCAATAAGCTCCCTATAAGAAGTAGCATTTCCCCAAAGGAATACCCAGATCCTTTGACAAATGCAATGTAGGATCCATAGGAACAGAGCTTGGCTTGCATCCCAAAAAGCCATAATCTTCAATTAAATTCAACGTATACTTGCGTTGACAAACAGAAATGCCTTTGGAGGAACAAACAATCTCCAATCCAAGAAAGAAACGAGCAACACCAAGATCCTTGATCTTAAACTCCGACTTAAGAAGATTTTGCAGCTCCACCAACACTTCATTATTGTTGCTTGCAATCAATATGCCATCGACATAGACTAAAACAGCCACAAAAGAGGTTGATCTGATCTTGACGAAGAGAGTGTTATCAGCTGGTGACTGAACATAGTTAGCACCAAGCAGAATGGAAGAGAACCTCTTGTACCATTGCCGAGACGCCTGTTTCATACCATATAAAGATTTGAGAAGTCGACAAACAGGGTTTGGAGGCAATGTAGTACCAGAAGGAGGAGTATATCCTTGAGGTAAGCTCATATATATATATATATATATCTTTTCTTCAAGATCACCATGCAAAAAACAAATTAGAAACATCCATCTGATTCAAAGCCCATCCGCGTGCAGAAGCTAATGCTAACAAAAGTTTCATACTCGTTAACTTAGCAACAAGGGCGAAGGTATCAACATAGTCAAGACCCTATTGTTGAGTAAATCCCTGAGTCACCAAGCGAGACTTGCATCTCTCAAGGGTACCATCTGCATTATACTTAATTGTATGTACCCATCTACTACCAACAACATTTTTACCAGGAGGTAATGTTTGAACATCCCAAGTTTTGTTTTCTTAAAGAGCATCAAATTCCACTTTCACAGACTCTCTCCACTTCTCAGATGCCATTGCTTGTTTAAAGGTTTTGGGTTCGGTTTCAAGAGTATAAGCCATAATGAAAGCTTGGAAATGAGGGGAAAGATTATCATAAGATAAAACAGAAGAAAGTGGATAAGGTGTTTTCTTCTCAGAAGGAAAATAAGAAGGGGAAAATGAACTGAAAGGTAAGAGAGCACAATGATACTCAGAGAGATAGCTAGGGGGTAACCTGTCGTTTGGGTCTATCAACAGGTACAAAGCTAACACCAGTAGTAGAAGTATGATCAGGATGCGATGAAGATGCATGAGCAGTAGGCGATGAAGATGCATGATCAGCATGAGCATGTGGAGGTAATGGATATGTTTCAAAAAATGTAATAGGACAGGTAATGGAAGAATGTGATTAGGAAACATATCAGCCGCAGCAGAGATCAGTTCATCAGTTTTGAAAGGAAATTCAGATTCATGAAAATAACATTTCTAGAAACAGAAATCGATCTAGACTCTAAATCCAAGACTTTGAAACCTTTATAACCAACTGGATAGCCTAAGAAAACACAAGGTTTGGCCCGTTGACTAAACTTAGTACGATCCTTCAATAAGTTGGAAACATAACACAACGAACCAAACGTCTTAAGACTAGCATATTCAGGTTTCTTGCCAAGTAAAAGTTCAAAAGGAGATTTGAAACCAAGGAGAGGTGAAGGCAATCTAATAATCAGGAAAATAGCCGTTAAGACACAATCACTCTAGTATTTCAAAGGAACATTCGACTGAAATAACAAAGCACGAGCCACGTTAAGCAAATGTTTATGTTTTCGTTCAACTTCAGAGTTTTGTTGAGGTGTGTAAGCACAAGAAAAATAATGAATCATTCCATTTTCCTTTATAATATCAGTAAAAGCCAATTCAGGTGCATTATCAGAACAAATTGCTTTGACTTTGGCATTATACTGAGTGTTAACATGCTTTAAAAAAGCAGGAAATGAAACAGAAACATTACTTTTATTCCTCAACATGTAAACCCAAGTTATTCGTGTACAATAATCTACCAAAGTAAAGAAATAACGAAAACCTTCAACAGAGTTTGTACTAAACGGACCCTAGACATCAAACGGTTTCGGAGACAAATTGTTATGCGAAATGAAAGCTAACCCTTTTTTTTAGCTGAAGGACATATCAAACAATGAGACTCTAAAGACGATGAGGAAGACTTCAAAGTTGGTAAAATCCGTTGTAAAACAGTAGGTGAAGGATGACCTAAACAAAGGTGCCACAGATGGTCATCAGACAAGACAAAACCACATAAAACAGCAGGAGAAGATGATGGTGAGAGGGACGGCTTCTCAAGAATATAAAGATTATGAAAGATATTACCCCTCCCAATCATCAAGCCCTGTGTAAGTTCCTGTAACAAACAAACATTTGAGAAAAAATGTGCAGCACAAAACAAAGTTTTCAAAAGATTACTCACACTAATCAAATTAAAATGGAAGTCAGGAACATGCAACACATTATACAGTATCAATGAATCAGATAAACGAATGATGCCAATATGCATGATAGGAACACGAGTTCCATTTGGTAATGTAACCATAACAATATGTACTGCTGTGAGCTCTGTAAACATTGATATATCCGAACACACATGGCTAAAAGCCCCACTATCTATTATCCAAGCATCACGTGGAAGAAAAGAATGGATACTAGAAATGCAATGATCTTGAAAGGTAATAATAGTATGCTCATATTTAAGAGTAGTAGAAGGAAAAGGAATGCTACCCGAAGAAGATGTGGTAGCCATGGCACCATGTTCAGTGATAGTAGCTCGTGAGGAAGGAACATGAGGCTCTTGAAGTCGAACTTGAGAGTTAAACTGACAGATCAAATGTTGTATCTGTTGTGGTGTAAACTTCTGAAGGGTAGTACGCACACCTCCACTCGTAACCTGAGGAGCTCCAGGATTAACATAAGCAAATGGAGAAGAGCCAACATCAGAATGAACATTTTCAATAGAATTCGCTTGCTGAGAAGTCGTAGGATAAGTGATCTGTATTTGCTGAGCAAGACGATTCTGTTGCATACTGATAGTGCTCAAATTACCCAGTAGAGCTTACTCTCTCAAATAAGAGGTACAGCTGTAGTACTTAGGGATCGAATCACGAGGAGCTAGGGAACCAATTAAATAAAATCTACTAATCAATCCTAGGCAAGGTTGGTTTATATGATAGAAATGAAAATAACAATTCCTAAAATGAGCAAGGTAGTTGCTCTAACTAACAATATGATGGGTTGCTTAAATGTGATAAAGAGTGCTAGACATAGGGTTTCTATTCAGGAATGGAGATTATAATCTCTATAAATGTTTTAACAAGTTGCTTGCATGATACTATGGATCTCAGCCGCTTAACATATGTGATGAATCACTGGTTAAAATATCTAGATCTCTGGCCACACCTTTCGCATGATGACACAGAAAAAGAGTCAGTCGATATCCTTTTGAGATATCGAGCGATACACCTTTCGCGGCGCCGATCGATTCACCTGTCGGGATATCGATCGACGGCTTCTAGATCTGCCTAGGCGCGAACCGAATATGACCACAAGGTCTCAAGGAGGAACTGTCATTCTTCTCAACGGGAAACATGCATCGCTCAAATGGATAATTCAAGATAATCTAAGATCCTAGTGATCTATGTTCTAGTTAGCTAATCTAAAACAAGCATAGGGTACAATCCATTTGATGAGTATCACAACTTAGCAATTATAGTTTGGGGCTAATCCCACAAACCTATTTAAACCCTAGATCTAACAAGTAGACTACTCAGACATAGCTAAGCAATTCATAACAATAGATAGATGAAAGAATTGCATAGATAGAATAAAGTAGAAATACAAAAGGAGATAAGAAATCTCTCTCAAACAAATAAAACTCTAGTCTCTCTCTCACACTCTCTGCTTTGAGGGTTGTTAAAAGCTTCAAGCTTCAAGGTTTCAAAACTTGCCGTCAAAAACACTTAGCATGAGTATTTAAGCATTTCCATTAGGTTAAAAACTCGTCAGGGGCAATTTGTAATTTGGTGAAGTCTTGGTGAAGTAGTCGGCTAAACCATTTCGTCCTCGATATCGATCGACAACACTAAATGTGTATCGATCGATTATAATCTTCTAGTACGCGGATCTTCTCAGATACATCGATCGACAACTCAAGATGAGTATTGATCGATTATAATCGCAATATTGACTTCCGACTTAGTCTTGAATGGTCAACTCGTGTGTATCATCTCTTGCACTCCAAAATACTCCAAAAACATCACTTTCTCACAAAATGCTCCTGAACCTGAAAACATACCTAACAGGCTAAAAAACAGATTAAATATATAATAAAATACTAGTATACCATGGTCAAAAACGGGTAAAATCCATGGTATATCACATACTCTGAGAAGACTTCCGGTTCTGCAGATTCTTCGATCCATAACGAGCACCATTTGTCTTATAACCAGGAGGAAAACCAATAGTTTGAAACATCGATGAACTGTATGACCACTCTTCCCACAATGAGTACAAACTGGTCTTTGATTCTGACGCAGAGTATTATTAGCCACAATGAGTAGTCTGGTGGCTTCTACTGATCCTTCTCAATAGCAGATAATGAAGAAGGATCAGTAGAAGCCACCAGAGTCATAGCTTGAAAAGGGACGTTATCAAACTTTGTAGAAAGCTTAAAAAAGGACGAGGAATAGTATCATCGATAAAGCCCAGCTTGTTACGAATATTAAGAGCCATACGCACCTATCTTCTCCAAGAATGGAACTCCAAAGCCATAGTCAATCGATCTGATACAAGAACAAGACTCGGATGATCGCTATTGTGAAGATAATACGGGTTCTCATATTAATACATTTGTGATGTGATCTTGACAAGCAATGGAACTAAAGAGATGGAACAGTTTGAACCAGAGCTTAAGGAAGTTGAAGAAAGAACCATGGAGCAGCTTGAACCTGAGGAAACAAATGGCAAGGACCTAGAAGTACCAGTTGGTCCAATGACTAGATCCAAACAAGCCAGATTCAATCAAGCTTTCCATAAACTCTTATACACTATCCAGGGCAGTCTAGAGTGTGCTTATCCAACTACTCTGGTTGTGATTCAAGCCGTCTAAGACATTCATCAAGAGAGGTGTTGTGACTTGCACTCTTTTCCTTGGTTTGGTTTTGTCCCATTGGGTTTTCCAAACAAGGTTTTTAATGAGGCTTGGACACAACACTTATACAATAGCCTCTTGATGAAACCATGTCATTTCTCTTATTTTCTAGTCTATTTTCGAATTTAAAACTTGGTCTTTGTTTATGTTTTCAAGGGAGCCTTAGTCTTAAGTATTTTGTGTGTTTCCAAGAAGCTGTGCATGTACAGACTTCTTGCCTATATATTATGGACGAAAATCATGAATAAAGCCATCAACCACTTTCTATTAAAAATTCTATCTGAATCTTGTTTGATCAAAGCTTGTCTAAGTGTTATTGGAATCCTTGATCCTTACCTTGCAAGCAAACCATTGATAGTCTGAGAGTAATTCCGCAACTCTTAGAAGTATCTTCTCAATCCACTGCTTATTTCATCATCACAATCCGTTGGAGAGCATCAGGGACGAGATCCATTCACCTAGGATCATATCAATTTGGAATCGAGAAGTATTGGGAACAGTCGTCTCCTCACGAGAAAGCGATCCAGAATCAGGATTCGTCATCGAGAAATTAGGATACCAAAACCAAAAGAATCAGAACGAAACGATAAAAAGAAGGAAGAATTGTTCGCAAAGGTCAATCAAAGAGAAATAGAAAATAAAGTGAAGAGAAAATAGCTCAAAACACCTCGAACGAGCTCAACAATGGCGATAAGCAAAAAGAACGCAAATCGCGAAATCTGCATCATTGGAACACTCATGATGTAACGGAAGATCAAAGAGAGTGCTCTGATGCCATATTAAGGTTCGATTCAAGCTCGAGATCAAGGTGAAGTAATGGAGATTTGGAGAAGATGGTGAATCAAAGAAAGTTTGTCATTCACATTAATGTTAACTGTACAAATGATATATGGTGTTTTTAACATCATTGTATATATGTTTTCATTTGTTTCAAGTCACTAATTCGTGTCAGTCTAGTCCTTTTTGACCTTTTACAGGTCTGGAGTTGTTAGAAGGAAGAAGAGAAGGTGCCTGATGAAAAGAAGTCCTTTTGGAGCATTCCTGCGGAGAACACTCAAGAGAACAGTCCCGAGACTATTCTATCGCAAGCGGAACAAGCAGACGGAGTGATCCGGAGATTGTTCCAGACGAATATGGAAACTCCTATTTCGGGAATTAAAGCCCTGATGCCCTAATCTCTTTTCTTCTGATTGGCGCCTCCATATAAAAACGCCATCTATCTATTTTCTATTTTTTACGCTAGTTTTTGCAAGAGAAAAAGTTTCATACTTTTGGATTCAAGCTTTTGTAAGGGCGACGGCTCTCATCTCACTCGAGAGAACAACCTGAACCCTAGTTTATTTCTTCTTAATCTGATTATGAGTATTTCAGTTTCATCTGTTGTTTTTCTCTGCATCATGATTGAGTAGTCGACTGTTGATCTAGGGTGATAGAGTGCATTCGCGACTGAGCATAGATAGGTTATCAATTAGTAAATCTTCATTCATTCATTGTTTCATGCCTGCGTTAAACTGATCATCTAGCGTTTGATCCCAAGTAAATCTGTGCATCAAAAGTGTAATAGGTTGCTAGATCTTGTATGAATGAGCGCTGCATCCTTAGCCACACGAAAGTAGATGTTAAGGTGCATTGTGAACAGATCGGAGTCATTCATTAAGGTTCACCATCAGATCTCAGACCAAGCGACATCTTAGGAGCTGGGTCTGATCGGTGAAAGGATCAACTACACGACAGTGTGTTGTTCTAGCCTGTTCTCCGAGTTCTAGATAGAACTGCATCAAACCTGAATAACTGCTCGGTCGTGATTGAGATCACTCGCATTCATCCTGGATTAACTCCTTTTAAATTGAATTCATCGCTTGTGCTTTTTACTTGTTCTCTACGTCACCTTTTTAACCAAATATTTATCTTCTTCTTAGCTTGATTTCGGAACTCATAGAACTAGAGTGTAGACTGGTCCTCTGGATTTGAATCTCAAATACTACAATTGCAACTGTTAACTTGACAGTAGCAAGGATTCATTTTTAGTGTATCAAGTTTTGGCGCCGTTGCGACGGGGACCAGATTTTTTACCTCTAATTTTCGGTTTCATATCTAGTCTAAGATATCTAACTCGTCTTATTTTCTTTGTTTCAGCTGATGATCCAGGTGCATGACCAGTAGACATACTCGGAGCAACGCACAAGGACCATTGCATCAGATTACTAACGAAGAACTAGCGAGATTGGAACGACAGAACCGTCAACAGCCGAGATCAACGAACACCAACATGGGTGATCATCCAGATGATCTCACTGCTGCAATTGCACTCATGCAACAGCAGATGCAGCAGATGCAGCAAACGATCCAAGCGCAGCAAGCTGCTGCCGAGCAAGCTGCTCTGAATTCTGCGAACCAGCAGAACCAACAGGAGGAAGTGGTCCAGATCGGGCAGAGAAACTTGCTGTGTAATCTGCCTGCTACGCGATCTGCCATAACCCCTCCACCGTGCACTAGGCAAGACTTCGAGATCAAGCCAGCCTTGATAAGTCTAGTGCAAAGGAAGATCTTCAATGGACTTCCTGCTGAGATACCGATGGACCACATCGAGCACTTTGAGAAGATGTGTGGTTTCACTAAAGCGAATGGAGTACCACCCGATTACATCAAGTGTACTCTGTTCCCTTTCTCTCTTGATGGGAAAGCTGCTCGCTGGCTTGATTCACTACCCACAGGATCACTCACCACTTGGGAACAAGTCCGAGAGGCCTTCTTAAGCCACTTCTACACGAAATCGAAGACGGCAGCTCTGAGACAGAAAATCGTGACCTTCAAACAGTTGGTGGACGAGCCGTTCTGCGATGCTTGGGAGCGATTCAATGTCTACCGCGGAGAGTGCCCACATCACGGTTTTGAGGAAGACTATCTGCTGGGAGTGTTCTACGATGGAGTAGGCTGGGAGTACATGAACGCTTTGAACTCAGCCAATAAGGGAGATTTCATGACTCAGTCCACTCAAGGTGCATTCGAGTTGATTGAGAACATGGCCTCAAGCTCAGCTGACAATAACCGCGAGACTGATCGCACTCAGAAGGTGAAGAGCATCGACAACAGCAAGATTGATGAGCTCTCTGCCAAGGTCGATCAGCTGATCAAGAGTAACCAGAACCAGGTCTTCATCATGGAAGAATCCCCTCAGGATAAAGCTACTGCGGAAGGCACATCAGAGGCAGGTCAGTCGGCTGAGGATCAGCATGAAGTGAGCTATGTGAATGGGCAAGGATGGCAGTTCAAGAACTATCACCCGAACCCAAACGTGAGGAACAATCCCCATCAGTTCAACGCCCCTAAACCAGACGATAAAGCTCAAGGAACCCAGGGTCAGAACAGTGGATACCAAAGGCCCTATGGCAATCAGGGACGAACCTTTGTCCTCAACCCAGCTCAGAATGCCCAATTCCACAACCAGAAACAGCCGGTTAATCAGCAAGCTGCACAACCGACTCAGACTGCTCCGAATGATGACATGAAGAGCCTCGCCAATATGATGAGCCAACTGCTCCAAGGACAGCAGATCCAGGGGAAAGCACTGAACCAGGTCACAAACGACATCAACACCAGGATGAATCATATGTTCAATGACCTGAGTGCGAAGTATGACAATGTCTCAAGCCATATGAGACATATGGATATTCAGATTGCTCAGACTGCTGAGAATGTGAAGAGACAGCAAGGAACTCTCCCTGGAAAAACAGACAAGAACCCCAAGGAGTGCAATGCAGTAGGGTTGAGGAGTGGAAAGCAACTGCCTGATCTAGACCCCAGGAGATTCACATCGGCTGAGAAAGGGAAGCAGAAGGAGTCGGATCAGCCATCTAAAGTTGTACCCACAGATGAGGATGATGCAGAACAACCTACTGAGACTGTTCCGACTGAAGCAGAGCGACCCACTGGGGTTGTTCCACCGACTGCAGCACCTTCTCCTGCTCGTCAGTATGTACCGAAGGTTCCTTACCCTGTTCCAGCTAAGGCTACACGCAAGGATAAGGAGGAGATGAAGTGCAGGAAGATGCTAGAAGACCTAACTGTCAAACTCCCTCTGATGAGTGCGATCCAGATGATACCCTCCATGCGTAGCTTTGTCAAGGGACTGATCTCTGGGAAGATATCTGATGATAGCGAGTTCATGATTGTCTCTAAGGAGTGCAGCGCGGTGCTCCAGAACAGAAGGATCAAGAAGATGGGTGATCCGGGAAAGTTTGTTCTCTCGGTTCAGATTGGGAGGACACTTTTCTCATGCTCATTGGTCGATCTAGGGTCGAGCATAAACCTCATGCCATACACTGTGGCTAAGCGCCTTGGATACTCGGACTTCAAGCCTACTAGGATGTCCCTAGTGTTTGCTGATCGATCTGTGAAGTCTCCAGTTGGAATCCTAGAAGATCTTCAAGTTCTGGTTGGAAACACCATTGTTCCTGCCAATTTCGTTGTTCTGGAAGTTGAGGAAGATTCCAATGATCCCCTGATCCTAGGCAGACCATTCCTCTGCACTGTTGGAGCTATCATTGATGTCCGATAAGGGAAGATTGATCTCCACCTTGGAGATATTGTGATGAAGTTTGAGATGGATCAGATGCTCAAGAAACCAATGCTGGATGGACAAACTTTCACTGTCCAAGAAGAAGGTGATCCATTAGAGCCGCATAAGGGAATGATCGAGGAGATTCTCACCGAGGATCCGCTTGAACTCGCCTTAGTCAGAGCTGAAACCGAGCAGAGCTTAGAGAGTGTTGAGGCTGATGCCTATGCCAAATTCCTGGATTCAGCCAGGAGTATTGAGAGAATGGTGGCGAATCTAAGTCTGGGGGAGAACAGCGAGTCCAGCACAGCGACTGGAACAACCGCGCCTCAGAACCCGACTGTTCCGGCAGCTCAGATCGATGACTCATGGAGCGAGCTGAAAGCTCCAAAAGTAGAGCTCAAACCCCTACCCAAGGGCCTCAGGTATGCATTTCTTGGACCCAATTCCACATACCCTGTTATTGTGAATGCTGACCTGAACAATGCAGAGACTGCTCTGCTCTTGTGTGAGCTGAGAAAATATCGTAGAGCTTTGGGTTATTCTCTAGCTGACATACCTGGCATTTCACCTGATCTGTGCATGCATAGAATACACCTGGAAGATGAATCGATGACTTCTGTAGAACATCAGAGGAGGTTAAACCCAAATCTAAAAGATGTTGTTAAGAAAGAGATAATGAAACTTCTAGAAGCAGCTGTGATCTATGCGATCTCTGATAGTAAGTGGGTTAGTCATGTGCATGTAGTACCTAAGAAAGGTGGGATCACTGTGATAACCAATGAAAAGAATGAATTGATCCCCACTAGAACAGTTACTGGTCATCGCATGTGCATTGATTTTCTTAAGTTGAATGCTGCGACTCGTAAGGAACACTTCCCACTCCCTTTTATTGATCAAATGCTTGAGAGATTGGCTAACCACCCTTACTATTGCTTTTAGATGGTTATTCAGGTTTCTTTCAGATTCCCATCCACCCAGATGATCAGGAGAAGACGACGTTCACATGCCCTTATGGAACATATGCATACAGGAGGATGCCCTTTGGCTTGTGCAATGCTCCAGCGACCTTCCAGCGATGCATGATGTCGATTTTTACTGATCTGATCGAATACATAATGGAAGTTTTCATGGACGATTTCAGCGTCTATGGGAGCTCCTTTCATGTCTGTTTGTCAAATTTGTGCAGGGTGCTGAAGCGATGCGAGGAGAAGCATCTGGTGCTGAACTGGGAGAAATGCCACTTCATGGTCAGAGATGGGATTGTTCTGGGACACAAGATATCAGAGAAAGGCATTGAGGTGGACAAGGCAAAGATCGAGGTCATGATGAGTCTGCAACCACCTACTTCAGTGAAAGGAATCAGGAGTTTCCTAGGACATGCTGGTTTCTATAGGAGGTTCATCCAGGACTTCTCCAAGATCACGAGACCACTCACTCGATTGCTCTGCAAGGAAGCTCAATTTGCTTTTGACAGTGACTGCCTAGCCGCATTTCACACGATCAAGGGAGCTCTAGTCAGTGCACCAGTTGTCTAACCTCCAGACTGGGATCTTCCTTTTGAGATCATGACGGATGCAAGTGATTTTGCAGTGGGAGCAGTCCTTGGACAGCGCAAAGACAAGAAGCTTCACGTGATTTACTATGCGAGCAGAACCTTAGATGAAGCTCAGTGCCGATACGCAACCACAGAGAAGGAGCTCCTTGCCATCGTGTTCGCTTTTGAGAAGTTCAGATCCTATCTGGTTGGATCAAAAGTGATTGTGCACACAGACCACGCGGCTCTCAAGTACCTACTCACGAAGAAGGATGCTAAACTGCGGCTCTTAAGATGGATTCTTTTGCTCCAGGAGTTTGATCTGGAGATAAGAGACAAGAAGGAGGTTGATAATGGAGTAGCAGATCATCTCTCCAGGATGAAAGTGTCAGATGAGACAGTTCTAGATGTGGAACAACCGATGGAGTACGTAAATGCGATTGGTCTGCGCAACATGGAACAGTCATCACCTGTTATCAAGGACTGTTCCCGCATAGAAGAAGCATTCGTTGCAGTGATCCAGAAAGAGTACCCGAACCTCCCATGGTTTGCTAAGATTGCCAACTTCTTGGCAGCTGAGAAAGAACCTTTGAGGTTCACTGGGAATGAGAAAAGGAAATTTCTAAGGGAAGCAAGACACTACTTCTGGGATGAGCAGTATCTCTATCGGCAAGGCAAAGATGGGATCTTCAGGAGGTGTGTTCTAGAGGCTGATATTCCAGGGATCCTTCACCACTGCCACGGTTCCTCCTATGCTGGTCACTTTGCCACCTTCAAGACGGTTTCCAAGATCCTACAAGCCGGCTTCTGGTGGCCCACTATGTTCAGAGATGCTCACGCTTTCATATCTCGATGCAATTCATGCCAAAGGATGGGGAGTATAAGCAAGAGAAACGAGATGCCTCAGAACTACATCTTGGAAGTTGAAGTGTTCGACTGCTGGGGGATCGATTTCATGGGACCATTCCCAGTCTCTCACAAGAACGAGTACATCCTAGTTGCTGTGGACTATGTCTCCAAATGGGTAGAAGCGATTGCTAGTCCAACCAATGATGCGCGAGTTGTAATCAAGATGTTCACCTCCATCATCTTTCCGAGATTTGGAGTACCTAGAGTGGTTATAAGCGATGGTGGAACTCACTTTATCAACAAGTTGTTCCAGGGGTTGCTGAGCAAGAATGGTGTCAAACACAAGGTTGCAACCGCCTATCATCCTCAAACAAGTGGTCAAGTGGAAGTTTCCAACAGAGAGATCAAGAACATCCTGCAGAAAACTGTCAACACCACCCGCAAGGATTGGTCTCTTAAGCTTGACGATGCTCTCTGGGCGTACAGAACAGCCTACAAGACCCCTCTAGGGACCACTCCCTATCATCTGGTCTATGGCAAGGCGTGCCACCTACCTGTTGAGCTAGAGTACAAGGCCGCTTGGGCTGTCAAGCTACTCAACTTCGACATCAAACCCGCCAAGGAGAGGCGAACCATTCAGATCCACGAGTTGGAGGAGATCAGACATCTGGCCTATGAAAGTTCTAAGATCTACAAGGAAAAGACCAAGGCGTTCCATGACAAACGAATCATCAGCAGAAGCTTTGCTCCGAACGATCGGGTCTTACTTTTCAATTCACGGGTTAAGATGTTCCCTGGAAAGCTTAAGTCCAGATGGTCCGGACCTTTCACCATCAAGGAGGTTCGCCCTTACGGAGCTGTTGTGTTGCTGGACACAAGAGGTGGAGAATTTGTTGTTAATGGTCAGCGTCTTAAGCCATATCTTGCTGACACAACAATCGCTGAAGGTGTAGAGATACCCTTAAGCGATCCCCCTCAAGCCTAAATGGCTCATTGAAGTCAAGCTAGTGACAGAAAACAAGCGCTTGGTGGGAGGCAACCCACTGGTGAGTGTAAATATTGTTCTCTTTTTGTCTTTGTTCTTTCTAGGAACTAACTTGCAGGTTGAAAAAAAAAAAATCAAGAAAATTCGAGATCACTCCAGGAGAACACTCCAGCGGTTGGTCCGCCGATTGTTCCAGGTAAGTGCTCGAACAAAAAAAAAATATAAAAAAAGAGAAGAGGAAGCGGTTTTGATGGACCTATTTAAGGCCCAACACTCCACTTCCCCACTTCATCTCTCTCGCCGCAAACCACCCCCCCCCCCTTTAGAACCCTAAAATCGCGAACAAGCATCTCTCTCTTTCTCATCGATTTTGGTTCTAACCTCTTGGGATTCTCTAGAGATTGGGTTGTTTTGCAGGAATCACCTCTCCAATCAAGGTAATCGGACAAGAACTCTCCCCCCTTAGCGCATGCAAATCGCGATTTGGGAGTGATTTCTTGGACTCTCTCTTTTCTTTATGCTTGCGATTTCATCCTAGATGCCTCCAAAGATGCGAAACGCTAGAACAGCCAAGAGCACAGCTTCACCAGCCGTGAGTGCTCCACCTGGTTACCCATGGCCGAACAAGAATGAGGGCGCGCCAATCGACCTCAATGATCCGAAGCTCCTAGACTTCAACGTTGAGGGATGGGACAAGGAGTCAGCAGCGATATACAACAGGCTCCTCCTGGCAGAGATCCTGCCCACGCGGTTCGTGCACCAGCAAACACTAGGCGCTCTAGGCCTTGACACTGAGGTGTTCGACACGATGCAAGCTATGGGATTTATGCCTCTCTGCTACCAGTTCCAGGTTCTATACCCAGACTTGGTCAGGCAAGTGCTCGCGACATGCAGGATCACTTACCAGAACCCCACTGCGCCTACGTACGAGAACTGCTCCTTCTCCTTCATGGCTGATGGCAAGTTCTGCACCATCTCTCTCAACGATCTGAACGCGCTATTCGAGATTACAGACACGCCAAAGGGGGTTTCAGTGGAAAAGAAGTTCAAGCCGGCAGACACCTTTTGGGATCTCATCGCAGCCGGCAAGTTCACCTCTCGCAAGGCCTATCAGTCGCAGATCCGGAACCCTGCTATCCGGATCATTGCCAAGATCGTCTCCAATGTCCTGTTCGCGAAGGAGTACACCTCCAAGATCACGAATGGAGAGCTTCAGGTTCTCTACACTGGACTTGAGGACGAGATGCGCAGAGAGAACATCACCCCGATCCAGGAAGTCAAGACCAACCCAGGGTTCCATCTCATCTCCATGTTCGCTGACCGCAGAGATGCCCTGATTCGGACTAACGATAAAAAGGATCGTTGCGGCAGTCTGCACACACCATTGTTCCAGCACTTCAACATCAACCTCAGCTCTTACAAGGTTGTCTCTGAGATAGAGTACATCGATACTCCTTACCTGATCGCATGCCACATCTTGCGCGACGAGACCACCTACAAATTCCAGGATAAAGAAGGCAACCCTCTGTACTGCAAGCTCCCTATGCCAGGGTTCACAGACTTCTTATCCCTGGAGAACATTGTGTTCTCACTCGATGAAGAGCACCTTTGCGATGATCCGAAGGCGCCGGTTCAGCACGATGATGAAGACATGGATGATGTGGAGCATGTGACTCCACCGGCTGATGGTGAGTATGACTTGGAGGACTTCATCGATGTGACTGATGATCACGCCTACAGACGCTGGATGGTTGATTCCCAGAAGAAGAAAAACAGCCTCATGAAGAGGATACTCAAGGCGATCACAGGTGGCTGCATCGGAGCACAGGAAGAGCGTACGCCGCAGAGAACAAGGCGCCCAGGCAAGGAACACGCGGGAACATCGACCGGAGCAGAGAGACTGCCGCGGAACAGGAGGACAGCTGGTCACTCCGGTAGCGGCGATTCAGACTGAGTCCGAAAGGACTATTTCTATCCCTTGTCTTATCCATCTGAACTATTTATTATTTATGTTATTTGCTTCTGTTTGGAGTTTCCTCTGATTTATTTTCACAACCAGGGATGGTGTGAACTAAGTCTGGGGGAGCGATTGTACTTTTTCGCTTGTGTGCTTTTTGATTCAGTCCTTGTGTCATTTTAATGTTTTTATCGAGTCAGTTTTTTTTTAGGATCGAGTCAGTCAAAACTATTGTGGGAATCAGGACCTTATTTTGTGATGCTCTTTAACCACCTCGTGCTTTAACCTTCTTATTCAGTGACCTTAGCAGTGATGAAAGACCCACACATGGACCTGGAACACCCTGACTTATCTCATTTGACACTCCAGAAGTTCTATACCGATCAGGTTACACTGGGCAGACTTAACTCCACTTTATCTGAACATAATCTGGACTCTAATTCTTCTTGTCATGGGCACTAGATCAGGGTAGAATGAGAACTACACTCAGGACTTCTTATCCGATTTTTATCCCTCTTGATGTTCCTGAGTGGCTAGCTCATCTTTAGCTAGTTCCCACCTTGAACCCTGACCTTTTTATTCCACCCTCATGCATTTGCTTTTCTTGTACTTTATGTGCAGATATGTGCAAAAAGGTCGGAGAGGAAAGGATCGACGCAGTTCTTACTCATCAATGCTCACACAGTGAAAGCAGGCAGAACAACCGGAGTGCTTGTTCCGGCACGAAAGAGAACAACCTAGGTGCCTGTTCCGATACCATAGAGAACAACGAAGAAGTAAGTGGCTAGAACATAGCAGAATGGATCACCAGTGGCATCATGTACATCACTTGTTACCTCCTTGCTCGTCACCCCAGCATTTTGTAATTCAGTATATATAAAAAAAAAAAAAAAAAAATTTGTTTTGATTTACTAGTGACGAGAAGGGGAAGAATTTATGATGCACGCCACTGGGAAGTTGAGAAAGTAATGGTGGTTTCAGTGAAGTGTTCTGAAGGGGAAGTTGAATCATGCAGAGCAGTTCTATGATCGATCTATCGGAGAGCAGTCCGACTGGCGGAGATGAGTAAGGACTGTGGACCTCAATGGAGTCGTCCTCTCACGACCATTTTGTGCGATATCCTGCACCCGCTCTTGGTAAACCCTAAACACTCTTGAACTCCACCATAAAAGTTAGCCTGTTCTATACCTAGCCCGTTCTCTCTGAGTAGAGCCTGTGACAAGAAGCTCACGCTGATCTTAATTGAACATAAGGAGTTTTGTCTCGAAAGTGTTGCCTTTTCAGGTTGAGATGTAGAGTAAGGAGCCGATCTTCGAACAGCGATCAGGGGGTTCTCAGTAAGTGTGTGTGGTCCTAATCTACAGCTTGTATGGTTCAGAGATTTGTGGTAAGAGTATGGTTGCTGAGAATAAGCGAGTTCCCACGCTTTCAAACCTTTCTCCCTGTTCTTGGTACTTGCCTTGTTCGAGGACAAAAAAGGATCTAAGTCTGGGGGAATTGATATATGGTGTTTTTAACATCATTGTATATATGTTTTCATTTGTTTCAAGTCACTAATTCGTGTCAGTCTAGTCCTTTTTGACCTTTTACAGGTCTGGAGTTGTTAGAAGGAAGAAGAGAAGGTGCCTGATGAAAAGAAGTCCTTTTGGAGCATTCCTGCGGAGAACACTCAAGAGAACAGTCCCGAGACTGTTATATCGCAAGCGGAACAAGCAGACGGAGTGATCCGGAGATTGTTCCAGACGAATATGGAAACTCCTATTTCGGGAATTAAAGCCCTGATGCCCTAATCTCTTTTCTTCTGATTGGCGCCTCCATATAAAAACGCCATCTATCTATTTTCTATTTTTTATGCTAGTTTTTGCAAGAGAAAAAGTTTCATACTTTTGGATTCAAGCTTTTGTAAGGGCGAAGCTCTCATCTCACTCGAGAGAACAACCTGAACCCTAGTTTATTTCTTCTTAATCTGATTATGAGTATTTCAGTTTCATCTGTTGTTTTTCTCTGCATCATGATTGAGTAGTCGACTGTTGATCTAGGGTGATAGAGTGCATTCGCGACTGAGCATAGATAGGTTATCAATTAGTAAATCTTCATTCATTCATTGTTTCATGCATGCGTTAAACTGATCATCTAGCGTTTGATCCCAAGTAAATATGTGCATCAAAAGTGTAATAGGTTGCTAGATCTTGTATGAATGAGCACTGCATCCTTAGCCACACGAAAGTAGATGTTAAGGTGCATTGTGAACAGATCGAAGTCATTCATTAAGGTTCACCATCAGATCTCAGACCAAGCGACATCTTAGGAGCTGGGTCTGATCGGTGAAAGGATCAACTACACGACAGTGTGTTGTTCTAGCCTGTTCTCCGAGTTCTAGATAGAACTGCATCGAACCTGAATAGCTGCTCGGTCGTGATTGAGATCACTCGCATTCATCCTGGATTAACTCCTTTTAAATTGAATTCATCGCTTGTGCTTTTTACTTGTTCTCTACGTCACCTTTTTAACCAAATATTTATCTTCTTCTTAGCTTGATTTCGGAACTCATAGAACTAGAGTGTAGACTGGTCCTCTGGATTTGAATCTCAAATACTACAATTGCAACTGTTAACTTGACAGTAGCAAGGATTCATTTTTAGTGTATCAACAAAGTAAGCTAATGTTGCTTATATACATAAACCGATATGAACCAGTAAACCAAAGTATCTAATTATCATCTAAACCGGTTAAGTAAACCATCTATCCGAAGACTATCTATGATTTTCTGCTAAAGTTTTGTGTGTTATGGCCAATTGCTAACAATGCAGTTACATAGAGATATGTGCAAGGAACTATCTGCAGTTTATTGCAAAGTACTGTCCATCTTCCCTTCCTTGGAAGAGGCAAGACCTCGGAGTAAATCAGGGATTCAAGCCTTGTGCTGCTTACATATTGCACTCGAGAAGGCAAAAAACATTCTTCAACACTGTTCCGAGTCTAGCAAACTTTACTTGGTCAGTTTTCCTCCTTTGCTTGATACATGTTCTCTCTTGTGTTTTTGGTCTCTTGAATCATCCCTCTATTTCTTTTTGGCATTTCTGAACAGGCTATTACTGGGGATGCTGTATTGTTAAAATTTTAGAAAGCAAAATCTGTGCTTATTGACAGTCTTAGACGTGTAGAAGATATTGTTTCTATCTCAATTGGGTCTCATGTATGTCTCTTTTAGTGTACAACTCATTGTTTCCTTTTACAAACACACCCTCATGTTTATTTTACTTGTTGGATTTGGAGTGTTCTGATTGATTGATTTTCTTCAGATTTTGGAGATTGTTGGTGAACTAGAGCACACCAAGTTCTTGCTGGATCCATCAGAGAAGGAAGTTGGTGATAGAATCATTGCACTCTTGCAACAAGGCAAGAAATTTGACAACGACACTAACAACTCTGAGCTTGAAATTTTCCACCAAGCAGCTACTAGACTCAGTATAATGTCTTCTAGATCAGCTCTGTCTGAGCGGCGAGCTTTAAAGAAACTCATTGACAGGACACATGCGGAAGAAGACAAGCGGAAAGAGTCGATTATAGCTTACCTCTTACATCTCATGAGAAAATACTCCAAGCTCTTCAGAAATGAGATTACAGATGAGAATGACTCTCAGGGTTCGCCACCATCTTCTCCCACTTGTAATGAAGACCGTGTACATCATGCGTTTGGGTGTCAACTATCTAAGTTCGGTTCTATTAATATTCAGAAGTCAGGACAAGCTCCCACTACACCAGAAGAACTGAGGTGTCCCATATCTTTGCAGCTTATGTGTGATCCTGTCATTATTGCTTCAGGACAGACTTATGAACGGGTCTGCATCGAGAGATGGTTCAATGATGGACATAACTCTTTTCTGAAGACTCAACAGCAGCTCCCACATCTTTCCCTGACTCTCAATTACTGTGCTAAAGGTCTGATTGCGAGCTGGTGTGAACAGAATGGGATCTCAGTCCCTACTGGACCACCAGACTCTCTTAGCCACCTCAACTACTAGAGACTGGCCCTGTCTGTCATTGAATCCGCCAATTCAAAGTCAGTTGATAGTTTAGGATCATGCATACTGAAGGCTGTTAAAACTGTTCTGTTGGAGGAGAGTAGTACTATTGTTTCCGAACAGAACCAAGACAAAGAAGAGGTCCATGTGGCTGATGAGGAGGCTTCTGATATCAATGTTCTAGAAAAGTATCAAGATATATTAGCTATCTTGGACAAGGAAGAAAACTTAGTTAAAAAGTGCAAAGTAGTAGAAAATGTCAGGCTGTTGCTGAAGGATGATGAAGAGGCCAGAATCCTCATGGGAGCCAATGGGGTTTGTGAAGCGTTTTCACGGTTTCTAGAATCAGCTGTTCATGAAAACAATGCAGCCACACAAGAAACTGGAGCTATGGCTCTGTTTAACTTAGCAGTCAACAATAACAGGTAGCACATTGTGTCTTTCTTACCAGGCAATATTCACTGACTAATCTTCTCTCTAATATAACTGTTTGTGGAACATTGATTGTTCCTCTGTAGGAACAAAGAGTTGATGTTAACTTCAAGAGTCATCCCCCTGCTGGGGAGAATGATCTCTTGTTCCCACTCCCAAGGGCCAGCAACTGCGTTGTATCTAAACCTCTCCTGCCTGGAGAAAGCCAAAGCCAGTGATTGGTTCAAGTCAAGCAGTTCCCTTCTTCGTGAAACTACTTGTTCAGGGAGAAAACACTGAGACACAATGCAAGCTAGAAGCCCTTCACGCCCTCTACAACCTTTCAACCTACTCTTCCAATATCTCCACTCTCCTCTCATCTAACATAATCAAAAGCCTCCAATTCCTTGCGTCAACAGGTGACCACTTGTGGGTAGAGAAGTCACTAGCCGTGTTACTAAACCTAGCCTCTAGCCAGGAAGGGAAAGAAGAGATGATATCATCACAAGGAATGATCAACACTCTTGCAACGGTGCTAGATAATGATGACACGATTGAATAAGAGCAAGCCGTTTCTTGCCTTGTGAACCTATGCACATGAAGCGAGCAGTGTATCCAGATGGTTCTACAAGAAGGAGTGATTCCATCTCTGGTTTCAATCTCGGTGAACGGAAGTCCCCGAGGAGGAGACAAATCTCAGAAGCTTCTGATGATGTTCAGGGAACAGAGGCAACGAGAACAGCCATCTCTAAACAAATATGAAACTCCCAGAAACATCGTATCTGCACCGTTACCAATGTCTGTACCTGCTCAAGGTTCAGTTCAAGAGTCTGACTTAAAACCTTTCTTCAAATCAATCTCAAGAACGAAAACATTTACAAGACCATTCAGCTTTCTCTGGAAGAAAAGCTACTCGCTCCACCATTAAAAAAGACAAGATAGACTGGAGTGTGTTACATTTTACACACTCCTATGTAAAGTTCTGGTTTTGTTTTCTTTACCTCTTACAAGTCACCTGCATAGATAAGAAAAAAAATATATATATATATATATATATATATATATATATATATGGGCGGATCCAGAAAACAAATTAATGTGGGGTACACTATATTTAATATCTTTTACAAAATTTTAAATATAATTTTAAATCAAATTAAATTAATCATTAATTTTACATTTTCTAAAACTAAATAATTAAGTTAAATAAAAGAGGTTTTTTATAATATTAAGTATTTATTTTAAGTAATATTAAGATAACATCATGTATGTGATAAAATCATATATTATGATAAATCATATGTTACACATATTTTACACATAATCATATATTTTATGATAAATCTAGATATTAAAATAAATACTAAATTAATAAGATATATGAAAATTAAAAAGTGCAAAATTTATTTTAGAAAAACCATATGATAAAGAAAATCACTTATCAAAAAACTAAAAAATAATTTTAGCAACACAATAAAGGAGAAAAGAATTATATACTTATGAAAAACGGTTACATAGAATAACATGTTTTGAAAAAAATCTTGTTGTTAACATCAATTTGATCCATCGTTTCGGTCTTGAGATGTAATTTAAATTAATAGATGTTTTATTTACCAAATTATTTCTTTAGCCTATTTACAAAAAAAAAAATGAAAAAAACAGGTGAAGGCTCGAACTTGTGTTGTGTACAATACGGTGAGTCTTCTTGACCAAAGAGCTAATAAAATGCATATGTATTATCTGTACAAGAAATATGTAATTTTAGTATGTGGCATGTGCCACACCTTACCCTAAGGTGGGTCCGCCCCTCTATATATATATATATATATATATATATATCTGTACAGAACAGTTTGTGATCCACGCTATTTTTGCTCACCTTTCCTCCCACACCAGCGCAAGTGTATCCATGCAGATAGCTTACTGATTGATGTACATGTTTATAACCAGGTTTGGAGTTAGCAAAACAACTGGATAATTAAAAACTCAAACTCAGTAAAAATAAAAAATCGTCATTAACCCCGTAACTCAACACTGGTTTGTCCTAATAAAATACAGAAAATATAATATTTGTTTGAAAAAATTGATTAAATCTTGGGAAATTGCATTAGGTAACCATGAAACCAAAGATAATTAGACGAATAGAATAAACTACAGTTGTAAATTAATAACTAGATTTTGACCCGCGCTTTTTTGTTTTCGTAATAAAATCTAACTAAAAAGATATATACTGACTGACGATGCATTTGTACTTGGTTCGGATCCAAACTCAAAGCAAAGTATCTAATAAGTATTTTTTGGACCTCCAGGTTTCTGTTTGTATTCAGATCTTACCGACAATCGATTGGGTATCCAAAGTATCTCAAATGTTTGTGTATATTAGATATATTTGGGTATTTCAGATATTTTTCGCACTACAAATATCTTAAAGACATTAGTTTATTTATTATCACTATTTTTTTGTTCAGCATTTATTATCATATTTTTATGTTTTACATGTCACTATTATTTTTTAAATGTTTTTATGTCAATATTATATAACATATATGTCTCATCATATTTTTATAGTACTTTTACGCATTATCATATAATTAAATACATATATATCTATATTTTGAAAAAATTGAAATATAAAAACTATATTTAAATTTTGTTTAGAAATTGGCCTTTCTACTGTACTTAATGTTGTTTTTCTTATTTGCATATGATCAATCGGTTTTTTTATATATTGATTTTTGTTTTCCATGTGAATATTATATATTTTAGATGCGTCACGATTTTGTTAAAGAATATAATCGCGTTTTTATTATTAAGTTTTTTTTTTAAGTTTTATTTGTTTTCCATTCAAAAATGTCTTTTTTTACAAAATGTTACATTAAAATTTATATATCATATTGAAATGTTAATAGTTTAGTAAATACTTATATGATATAAGTTTTAACGATTTTATGTAAACAAAGTCTATATCTTCCAGATGAAATTAATGTTTTTACAGAAACAAAGAAGAAAAGTATTTTTAACCATATGTATTATATTCCCTAAAATCATTTTTATAAACGATATATTAATAAAAATCTCAATGAAAAGGAAATTAACATTATTATTTGGACTGGGATGTTTTTAATGTGATTTGGGCCTAAAAAGCTTTTGTATCAAAACAAACCCATTAGGTATCTGTTAATTTTTTTTCCAGGAAGAAACCAACGGTTTCTTTGTCACCGTCGAAACACAACAGACATGAGTTTTTCGATCAAAACAAAGCTTAGATCAAAACGACATGTTCTTCTGATAACAAATCGAAACTAAGATGTCTGCAGATCGTAAGTGAAAAAGGATATTTATAGCTTATGTTTTTGAGAATCTTTTGGATTTGTTTTATTTCTATAAAGCTTCTGTTTTTGATGTTCTCTAGGTTTGTTTGATTTCTTAGACATAAATAGTTGGCGATCTAAATCAATTAGAATGGGAGGACAGGTCAAGCTAAGAAACTTACTATAGAAGATCTGTTTATAAAAAATCATGTCTTCGGAGGAGAATAAGAACAGAGAAAAGGCCAGTGGCTTTGAGATAGTCGGAGTCTACCTGGTAAGTATTTGTTTTTGTTAATTATTCAATTAATTAGAGAATTTGGTAACTGTATATTCATTTGGTGATGATGTTTCTTGTCAAATTTCATTTATGTGTTTGCAAATTCAGCTCTTGGCGCGCCTTGAAAAATCTGTAATTGCTAGGAGGAAAGGTGTTTCTGATTTTTGTTAATTGTTTATTTAGTTTCTTTGTGTGTATATTAATTGGAATTGGCATAACAGCTTCTGTAGAATTCCTGCAAACATAGAAGCAGTTTGTGGGAGCTGTAGTGGAGTTGATAGCTCGGGAAGTTCTATCAAAGGAGTGTCATCGGCTTGCTTTTACAGAGTATCGTCTCTTTGGCAAGGCAATGGAGCAGGAAGAAAGTATTTTCGTGATCAGAGCTCAGCTAAGTTGAAAAAAGTAAGTAGAGGTGGTTTTTAATATGTGTATTTACTTATCTATCAAAGTTGCAGAATTTTTTTGTTTATAATGAAAACATGTTGGTGAAGGAACAATTTGAAGCTGTGAAGAAAGAAGTGTCTCTCCCACGTTGAGCAAGCTAGTGCAAGAAACAACAACTCACGGTTAGTAACTATGATCTTAACTTAGATGAAAGCAATGTAGTAGGATGTAGATTTAGTAATAGGATTGAACCATTTCCTTAGATAGTACTATATGGCTTTAGTATTGATTGAATAATGATGCATATTTGGGTTCTTGTGAATGAATGTGTTATAAATAACAAAGTCGTTCTAAAGTATATTACTTCAAGAAAAATACAAAGTATAACACTTAAAGAAAAACACTAATCTGTCAAACTAAAACGACCATCTTCTGAACCACACTTCCTCAACTTGATGCTCGAAAAACAATAATGCTTTTATGAATCATGAAAGGAACACCATAAACCCCCACGAATTTTAATGCATCATCAGAACCTGCATGTCTCAAAAACAATTGTGAGGGTTTTTTTTTTTTTAAATATCTACAACAGCAGAAAAGAAGATAACATAAGTAGACAATACCTTATCACTCAAACTCTTCCAGGTTATTATAAACCTCTTGGAAAACAACATCAGTAGTTTTTCTTTTAGGTTAGCCATCTTTGTTGACAATCAAAATTTCCAGTCCCTTCTTTGATGTTCTTTGATGTCACCCTTGAAACAACCATGTATAGCTGTCCATGTGAAAATACAGGTCTTGGTAGAATTCATGTCATTAAGATCAGCATCTCCTTCCTTACGCTTTGAAAAATGTTTTGAAACCTCTTCAGATGAACTTTCTTTGTTATGATCAATCAAACGAATCTAAGAACAGATCAAACGTTTAGGTCCAAACAATCTCATTCATATATTAGAGAAATTATAAAATAAGAAACTTGATACCTCGCAGGTACTGAGACAAGAACTGGTCACAATGGAATTCCCTGTGATGGAGATCTTGAATTTATGGCTGGTTGGTCTATCCATCACGGTATCTGTGTAAACAGAGAAGTTCTGTAAGAACCTCCATTGACCAACCTGCAATTTATTAACACGATCAAGGAAGACCCTATTACAGGTACAATGTATCTCGGATCCCTACAATAACAAATAGTCATACATTAGTTTAGTCAAACAAATAACATAAAGTTGTAGAAAACTAATAATTTAAAATGAATAAAATACCATCTTATCTTCGAGTATGAACTTGAAAGTGTCTTCTCCAGAATAGTTTGAATTTTGTCCACGAATGGAGAACTTTCACTTCAACCTTACCGGTAGTCTTATATGATTTGAGATTGTTCAACATAACAATTTTGCTGTTTGTAACCATAGCCATAATAGCCTATTTTTTATGTTTCGGATGCGCAGATAAATATAGATTATATAGAGAGGCGAGTAATCTATGTTATTTAGAGATGATTGCTTGCCGAGATATTCTTGTGATAGTCATATATTTTGAATGAATTTTGGATTGTAAAATCTTTTTTTTTGTTATATTGTTGTCTATATTTTAGGTAACTAATTAAGACGATTGGGAAGAATCACGGTCAAGTTAGAGAGATCTTGTGCGCAGAAACAAATGACGTGGGAAGCAAGTTTTTTTAAAAAATCAAGGTTAGTTAAAACAAATGGTTTAGAAGTTAAATGGGCCACGAGATTTTGAATGATTGAGTAAAGCCCTATATTTGACAGTTTAATAAGATAACTCTAATTATACCTGTTTCCAAACAAATATCATTAAGAATCCTATCCTTATATCCAAACATCTCTATTTTGTACTACAACTTTAATAATATAGATACCGACATCATCTCTATCTCTAGTTACACACCTATTACTAGCTAATTATTGACATGCATGTCTGAAGTGACATTTACTAGTATATCTTATGCTCTCCATCTCCTTTTCTTTCTTCGTCTCTCTCGTGCATTTTGTAAAGTTTTTTTTTCAAAACACTGTAAAATTAGAAGTTGGTTTTAATTGTTTTGAATTACAAGATTAAACCATTACCTTTTTATGTTCATGTGCTTTCAACACAAAAATAATAGCAAATAATAATTTGTTTAATTAGATTATGTTTATAAAAAAACTATCAAAAAATATTATTAATCGTTGAAAAAAATTTAAACATTGTTAACGATGTAAACAAAATTCTAAGCTGTAAACCCTAAACATTAGGGTTCATCTCTAAAGTTTAGGGTTTAACGTTTATTTTTTAGAGTTTAAAGTTTAGGATTCACCGTATAAGATTTAGGATTTAGAAACTAGAATTTATGGTTCACTACATAAGGTTTAGGTTTAGATTTTACAAAACTTTTTTATAAATATATTAAATAATATAGTTTAATATTACATAATATAATTAAATATTTACAGATTTTGATAACTGGATTTTAGTATTTACAATTGGGTTTATGATTTATTGATTTAAGATTTAAATTTTTGTATTTTCAGATTTTGATATTTGAATTTATTATTTATATTTTTAGGTTTATGATTTAAGGATTAGGGTTTGAGATTTTATTTGGATTTATGATTTTTATTTGAGTTTATTTGGATTAAACCATAAGTTTTAACTCTAAACATTAGGGTTCATTTTTTAAAATTTTGGGTTTAGAATTTAATGTTTACTCAAAAAGGTTTAGAGATTAGAGTTTAGGATCCACCACATAGATCTATGATTTAGAGATTAGGATTCATGTTTTATGGTTTATGATTTAAGTTTTTGCTGTGTTAACAACGTCTTAACAGAGCAAAAAAGTTTCTTTCATAAACATATTATATAATATAATTTAATATTACATAATATTATTTAATATTTTTGGATTTTGATATTTGAGTTTTAGAATTCATAATTGAGTTTATAATTTATTGATTAGAGATTAAATCTTTTTGTATTTTCATATTTTGAAATTTAAGTTTAATTTTATAATTTAGTGACTAGGATTTATGATTTTTTATTTGGGTTTATGATTTAGTGATTAGTATTTAATATTTAATATTTTTAGATTTTCTTTGATTGTTTGTGACATAAATTCTTCTTCAGATTAATATAAATTTAACATTTTACCAAAAAAATAATTTTAGATTTTTATATTTCAAATTTTTTTGACTAAATATATTTCAGAATTTTGATACATTAACCTTATATACATATACAATAACTATATCACATGTGTAATGCACATCACGTTTTATGGTTTTCATATTTCAGCTATAAGTGAGAATAATGACAATACAACACGTCACTTTCGTCTGACACCATATGACAAGTGTATCTAAGTTTCATATCTATACTATTAAAGTACAAGCATGTTTTGGATTTTTACTCTTTTTACCCCTACCGAAGAACCTTTCCTTTGTATTCATTAAGGGTATTCTGGACATTCTGCGCCAATTTCTTCTTCATTATTTTTTGATTTGTCATTAATCACCGGTTTCCTAATTTAATTTCGGCCTGCGATTATTTCTTTGTTTGATACTGCATCGATTATTTCCATGTTTGATACTGTTATTAACCACCGGTTTTCTAATTCTAAAATTATTAA
Source organism: Raphanus raphanistrum subsp. raphanistrum (assembly GCA_019706035.1). NCBI lineage: Eukaryota > Viridiplantae > Streptophyta > Magnoliopsida > Brassicales > Brassicaceae > Raphanus > Raphanus raphanistrum. The sequence goes on from CM033984.1 coordinate 34,013,983, forward strand.
TTTTGACAACAATCATTATCATTTAGAACGATTTTGAAAAATATAAATATATTTTAAACAAATTTCCAACTTATGATCACCGAATTTGTCTTATCATTAGAGAAAATCACAATATTAAAAATACCGGGTTACAAACCGGTAATTCGTTCAACCGCAGGTCCGAGTCGGGTTTCAAAACACCGATCAAAACTATAAAACTGTTATATTGATTTATATTTAAAATATCTAATTCAAAATTAAAAACCTAAAAATACATGTACAATATAGTTTTAACCGAACATAAACCCGGATATAAAACACATATATGAGACGGGTTATATAAATGCACATACAAGACGGATTATATAAATGTGATTATATAAAATTTTCACCAAATATAAATCCGCGCTTTGAAAGCGCGGGTCAAAATCTAGTCTAAACTATTAAAGCTGAAGTACAAAAATGAATTAGCCCTTAGAGTTGCACAAAAATTACATACATATGCCACTGCCATCACAACAAATCAAATACTTTTTGTCTTAAATTTCGTTGCCATATAATTAAATTTGGGTTTGCAAATTATGGTCCAGATCACTCATAAATTTCGAAATTTCCATATAAAATATTTGCAAATTAAAAACAAATTCAACTAAGGATATTTTCCCTAATTTTAAGCACTCTGCATTTAAAAATTCAATAAATTCTCTTTCAAAGAAATTTCCATATATAAAAATTTAGAATTTAATTATCATATATTTTTTGGTTCTCCATTAAACTTTGGTTGGCAAGTTATAATTATTTCTAATTTTTATCAACAAAAAATATTCCAAAAACATTCCAAAACTACTCCTAAAATTGCGATAATTAAAAAATAAATCAACAGAGAATATTTATGCGAAAATCTGCAGTAGAAATTAGTAGATTTATCATTTGAGTGAAAACTTCAGTATATTTTTCTCGATTGTTTAGAAAGAACTCGCAAGGCAAAGGGTCGGCACTGTAAAGAGATAATGATAGAGATACATAAATTTCTTTCTTAAAAAAAGAGATACAGAAATTTATAAGGAAATGAGAAAAGTCGGTAAAAGATAAATATGTTTTTACTCTTTTTTCCGGAGAAAAAATAATATATTGGCTTAGATTCTGGTATAAGGTCCATAATAGACGGTTCTTATGAGACTGTAAAATATGATGTACCAAATTTTTAAACATAACAAAATGCCCCAATTTAATAACTTAAATTAGGATTGCTAAATTAAATTTGCAAATATCTATAGTACTTATTTTTGATGTTTTTTTTGGTAACTTTGTTTCATTATTCTTTTATGTTTCTGTCTATATAATATATTTGTTTTATAAAATCCCAAAATAAAATTTTAATTTTATAATCAATTTTATTTATAGTAAAATTTAATAAAACCCACATATATGGGTAAAACTCTACTCCCAAGCGAAATGAAAAAACAAAAAAAAATTAGAAAAAAGAAACACAATCTTATGGTTTATAAATGGATGCTAAATAAGTTGAACATCACACACCAATATCAAAAATCAATAACGTATGAACCTATAACAAAAAAAATAATTATACATTGTTAAAAGTGAAATATATATTAGTAATTATGAATCCCGTGCGGGTCAAAGGCTAGTGTCTATTTTAACACTGTAGCTTATCTATAAAACTTAGATATTGCAAACATTCCGGTAATTTCTTTTATGCATCTCTATCCAACTATCTAATCATCTTTCTATTTGCATGAAATCCTAATAAACTTATGTTTCGTATTTTTCCAGCTAAATTGGCCTTAAACTTTTCATATACTTGTTGATCTTACATAAAACTGAATAAACTATAATGTGATTGTTTAGATTTTAATTAAATTTTAGAATAAATTTTAGATATGACAGTATTAATTGATTTTGGTATTGGTAATCTTTTATAGTTTATATTTTTATTTATTTTAAATAAAAATGCATTTATTTTAATAATTTTTAGTTATTTATTATCTTAACTGGTAGTTAAATTTATAATTAAATATTAGAAATTTTCAATAGCTGTTTCTTCATGGCCGATGAAAAATTAAAATAAATTCCCAATCGATATCGGCTTTGGTAATAATACTAAGAAATTAAGAAAGGTCCTATGGAAAGAAGAATCATTATTATGGAAACTATGGAACCACGCCATGTTCGAAAATACGCTAGGCGTGAGTCGGGCGTTTGGCTTACGCCAAGCGATTTGTTAAAAAATCGGAGATTAAGCGGGGATTAACCGGGGATTAGTTTTACGACATTTTGGTATTATTTATGGTTTTCGGTAAATCTTGTCAAGTTATAGGCGTAGTCTACTGGTTAGAGTGTCGATTTTAGTAACAGGGATCCGGGTTCAAAGCCATCTTAACCCATTTTTTGACATTCTTGTTTCATTAAGCTCCGAAATTACACTTACACCCCCGTCTCTTTAATTCGGACCTGTAACCCTAGCTGTCATCTTTCACACGATTTCTTCACCTTTTTTTTCTCGAATTTCTTGCTGTTTATACCCAAAAACAAACTAGAAGCTATCGTTTAAAGAGTTAAGATTTTGTGCTCCGATTTTGTCATTTCCACGAATAACTCGTTAAAAAGTTGATCCACCGCCTAACCATGCCGATCTGCTCCAACTCGCCACGGTGAGGCAACGAACAACGAGTAACCGTCCGAGAACTCGGATAATCCGGCGCGTTTTCGAACACGGGAACCACGTATGAACCGAGTTAGGTGTATAACTAAAATAAATAAAAAATCACTTATATATCAAAGGGAAGATCTTAAACAGTTGGCTCCACCATACGCCGTCGCCTGCGCCGCAACTCCGGCGTCGGAAACCCCCCATTATCTGGATTCTCCAGAAACTGAAAGTCCTCTTCAGCTCTAGCTTATTGAGAATGGCATTAGTTGGGGTGATGAAGAGGGCTAGTAGAAACAATTGGAGGGCGAGATACTTGGGAAGCAGGAGGGAGCTTTCAATCACAAATAACTTTGATGCTGCTGCTAAGCTTCCTGTTCTGATTGTCGGTGCTGGACCTGTGGGTCTCGTTTTATCCATCCTTCTCACCAAACTAGGTTACTCTTTACATTATTGTTAAACTACTTCCTTGATCGAATTGGATTCTCATCTCTTTCTTTCTTGTTAGGTGTGAAATGTGCTCTTGTTGACAAAGCCACTTGCTTTTCTAAACATCCACAAGCTCATTTTATCAACAACCGCTCTATGGAGGTTGCCTTTTCTTTTCTTTTCTTTTTTTTGGTTTCTGGTGGTTATCATCCTTTACTTTTCTTCATATTGTTTTAGATCTTTCGTAAACTTGATGGATTAGCTGGGGAGATCGAACGATCACAGCCTCCTGTAGATTTGTGGAGAAAATTCATATACTGTACGTCTCTCTCCGGTTCAACTCTAGGCACTGTGGACCACATGCAGCCTCAAGGTCTCTTCTTCTCTACATTTTATTCTTTTGTTTTTTTTCCATCCAGGCCTTGATTGTTTGTGTTGTTTTTAAAAACAGATTTTGACAAGCGTCTCAGCCCTGCTTCCGTTGCTCACTTCTCCCAGTACAAATTGACAAGTTTAATGCTCAAGCGGTTAGAAAACCTCGGCTTTACTGTTCAAAAAGACTCGGATGGTCTTGACCTTACTACGGGGAAAATTCTCATGGGTCATGAGTGTGTGGCGATTGATGCTAACAATAAGGAAAGTGTTACTGCAACTCTTTCTTTTCTCAAAGGAGGCAAGCATATGAAAAGGAACATCCAGTGTAGTCTACTGGTTGGTGCTGATGGTGCTGGGAGTGCTGTGAGAAGGCTCACAAAAGTAGATATGCGTGGGGAGAGAGATCTACAGAAGCTTATCAGTGTCCATTTCATCAGCAAGGAGCTCGGTGAGTACTTGATCAGTAACAGACCTGGCATGTTATTTTTCATTTTCAACACCGGTTGTATAGGAGTTCTCGTTGCCCACGATCTTCTACAAGGAGAATTTGTTTTGCAGGTTTTATCTCAATTACTCTCTATATTTCATATACAACAGTAGCTTAGCGTGTAACCATTTCATTTCTCACTGCAGATTCCATTCTATCCTCCTCAGCAGAGTCTATCTGATTTCAGTCCGGAGGTATTTTACTTATAGTTCTCACTTGGTGAAACTAGCTTTGATACACCCCTCTACCAAGTTCAAATGTGATTTTGCTTGTAGATGTGCAAGATGCTGATATTTAATTTGGTGGGACATGAGCTCACAGACTTGAATGTAGCTGATATTAAGCCATGGGTTATGCATGCTGAAGTCGCCGAGAAATTCATGTGCTGTGAGAACAGAGTTATACTTGCTGGTGATGCTGCTCACCGCTTCCCACCTGCTGGAGGTTTTGGTATGTCAAAAAGTGAACCATCCGAATCATCTCCATTCTTGTACTTTTTATGATTGAAAAAAAATATGGTCAGATGAGATAGTGTGATACAAATGAATGAATGCCGCAAACTCAGAAAGTTGATATAAAATGGTCCTTGTTGTCAGTTTCTTTTTCTAAGTTATATAAGTTGAGCGTTCAGGAACTATCCTGATAGCAAATTACATATGACTTTTGAAGGAATGAACACTGGAATTCAAGATGCTCATAATCTTGCATGGAAAATAGCAGCTCTAGTTCAGGGTTCTGCAAAATCTTCAATTCTTAATACTTATGAAACAGAGCGTAGACCGGTATTGTGTTTTTAACTTTTCTAATTTTTTTTCTTGCCATCCTCTCTTCTCTTAACGTGATTCATCTATAAGCATCTTATTGTTTACTGCTAGATTGCCCTTTTCAATACTTCACTCAGCATTCAGAACTTCAGAGCAGCTATGTCGGTTCCTTCAGCCCTAGGTCTTGACCCAACAGTTGCAAACTCAGGTAAACTAGAAGTAGCTTTTCTTCTTGCTCAGTTCATCGTTCCATGATCAGCTTTACAATAATACTTATTATTATATCTCTATGGTGTTGTAGTTCATATGTTTATAAACAAAACAATCGGTTCCATCCTTCCAACTGGGATGCAAAAGGCGATCTTGGATAATGTCTTTGCACTAGGTCGTGCACAGCTTTCGGAATCCCTGTTGAATGAGAGCAATCCCCTGGGACATCAGAGACTTCGCAGACTAAAAAGTATATTCGAAGGAGGAAAAAGCCTGCAGCTACAGTTTCCTGCAGAAGATCTTGGTTTCAGGTATCATCACCACCTTTTGAACTGTAGAATGTTCACTTAAGTACAAAGAGTAGAAACTAGGCCACCTGGCCAATCTGCTTTTGTAAACTGTATTAGCGGTTTCATTAAACGGAGATTTTGGTATTTTAATGTTCCATTACATTTTAACAAAAGATATTTAAACTCAGAGTTAACTAAAAACAGTAACCAGAGCTGGTGTGTTTACTCTTTAGGTATCTAGAGGGAGCCATTGTTCCTGATAAAGAGTCTGGAGCTGGTGATCCTGAAGCACCGAGTGGTCGTAGAAGAGACTATGTTCCTTGTGCTGAACCAGGTTCAAGACTGCCTCATATGTATGTGAAAGTCCTGTCAGATTCCACAAGAGAAGTTATTGTTTCTACACTGGATCTTGTTTCGATCGACAGGGTGGAGTTTCTACTTATAATATCGCCCTTACAAGAGTCCTATGAGCTAGCTCGCGCTACAATCGAAGTCGCAAAAGAGTTTAGGGCTGATGTAAAGGTATGTGTGGTCTGGCCTAGTAGTAGTAGTAGCAACGATGGTGTTGTAAGGGATAGCAAATCAGCGTTAGTTCCATGTGAAAATGTTGTTGACGTTATGGAAGTTGGTGAAGAAGCTTCTTGGTGGAGTCTTTGTAAGATGTCAGAGAGAGGTTCTATTTTAGTTCGTCCGGATGAACACATTGCTTGGCGTATGAAGTCTAGTGTTCCTTTGGAACCTACTCTGCACATGAGAGATGTCTTCACCATCATACTTGGTAAACAATGAACAATGATGCCAAATTACTCCACAGATTCTTCTTTGTATTCTATTTATTTCCAAATAAAACCACGTCTGTTTTTTTTCTTCTGTAATGGTGTTGTAAGTTTTCTTTACGTCAAGTGTAAAGAATATTTAAGTTTGGGTTCTGTTCAGCGGTTTCACTAGGTAGAGGAGTTGTGTCTATGATTGTTGGATCAATTCAGCTAGTAGAGATCCTGGTAAACAAGTATCCAGAGACTGCAGTGAAACTTCCAAGCATTCCACCAGCAACGACCTGATCTCTCAGCAAATGGAAAACAGAATCTGATGACAGAAGAAGAAGGAATAGTTCATATAACAATCAAAGTAAGAAACAAACTAGAGTTAGTTCTAGAGCTCCGGCAACTCAGAGAAGCTTCTAAAAGTGTTTGGTAATCAACAGTGGAACACATACCTGAGGAGGGGTGTGACCGAGAAGATCACGCAATGGTCTGCTTTCAGACAGTGGATGCTCTGCAGGAAGTTCGAACACAATCTGATTGTGAAGCTGCAAAAAATGAATCAGACCCCAGAGATGAGGATATTACCACCATGGCTCAAAAATGCATCATGACAAAATAAATAGTGGAATGAACAAATAAAAAGCTGGAGAAACAATGAAACCTCAGCTTGGCGACCCGCATGTAATCTTACACCCGTAGCATCATACATAACCTACCACAGAAGCAGCCAGTGAGTATGTATCCCAGGAAGGTGAGCAACTTATAACAGATGCCAAGATGAAGGCAATAGCAAAATGTGAACCACCAAAGCCCTCCTGTAAACCAATAGCAACGGAGAGAGCAGTAACGGTAGATGAATGAGAAGAAGGTATTCCTCCAGACCCAAGAAGCTGTTTAAGATCCCATATCCTTTCCCTATACCTGCATAATCAATCAATGAAACATGTAAAAAAGATAAGCAAAATAATGCGCCTATGAATAGAGACACAAGGTACCAAGAGGTGAAGAGTTTGATGAACTGAGCGATGGTGAAAGCCGTGAGGGCGGAGATGAGAGGTTAGTTTGTGAAAATGGAGAATGAGACGGGAATTCCGGATAGATAAATCCCAAGCTAGGAATCCTACTGTGGATTCGAAGAACGGGTAAACAAAGGTGTAGGAGATGATCACTGAGGTAGAAGGATCAACTCGAAAACCAGAGTTCGAATGATGCGAAGTTCTTTGTATGAACTTAGCAAGTAACTTGAGAGATAAGCAATAGGTTTTAAGAAAGTTTTATTGATTGATTGAATAAAACCCTTGCCGTAAGGTTACATTATATAGAAGAAGAAATATTAAACCTAATTAAGAAAAGGAAAGATAAACTTATAAGGAAAAGAAAAACTTAAAAAGATAGCGATAAATAAGCTTTGTGACTTCTCCTGTCACAATACTCCCTTGTTGAGAATATCCTTGTCCTCAAGGATGAAAAGCTGAATGATTCTTTGTCAGGGGGATGCTCTTTCCACTGAGTAAGGAGTTTAGAGAAACCACAGTCTTGGCTCGGTTCTGCTAAGAGATGCATAACAAAAGCGCCAAGCAAAATCCTGCACTCATTCACAAAAGTAGCAGCTGAAACGATATTAGCATCCAAAGCAGAGTATGAGTCATAACTGGCACCAACTGAGATCTCTGTCATCTTCTTCTCAACAACCAAAATGTGTCTATCCCTCCACAAAATCAAATTCCTAGCGACCAAGATCAACCATATCGCAAAACTTCTCACTTGCCTTGGGAAACAAGTTGATGAACCATGTCCGAGGTGCACAACCGACTCAGTAGAGGAATGAAACTCTTCTTTTTCTTGTGAAAAAGGCTTCATAGCTAACATAGAGAAGCATCTACATCTGACTTTGACTACAAAGAACATCGCTTGCACTAAGCTCGTCAATCTACCGCAAGCGTGACCTTTCTCTGACTCTTTCCACTGATCATGTGCAGTAACTACTCCACCAGGTTCCCATACTCTTGGACTGTGATCAATGAGAATGATCATCTGTTCCTTACACTCCCAGCCATAGCTTTCAAACTCGATCAACGCTGCTAAGTTAAAATCAGTGCATACCTGAATCTTTGACGTCGATTGATTACTCCAACCTCGAGTTTCCTTTGCCAATGGGATGGATATCCTTATGATTTTCTGTATATAAGTCCCATGAGTCTTTGTAGTTAACCCCAACACTTCATCACAATTGACGTACTGCTCTAAACATTCAAGAGAAAATCCAATCCCAAGAGCAGTGGTCATGATTTCGTGAAACCGAGCATCCATATCTCCAAAAGGCCTTGAGAATATCTTCTCATCTCTCTCATCTCTACTGCATCTAATCTCATGAGGTCTCCATTGCACAACCTGCAACTTCTTGTTCCTGACAGTCTCTAGATTCCAAACGTGTAGAAAACTCTTAGCCATATACTCCCCATGTTTGTACTTGAAGCTCCATGATTTGGGACGTTTTTGTTGCTTCAAGAACAGATTCCAGCAACTTGTATCCACTGAATGAAACAAATCAAAGGAATTTACCCCTCTTTCACGTTTCTGGTGCTTATTTGCTTTCTGAAACTCTGTGGCTAAATCTTTTAGAAGGACACAGTGAGCCTCCAGAACTGAATCCATAAGCTCAAACTTTCCATGTTCTTGAATAGGAAGATCAACCCAAATCGTTTCTGTGCTGTGTGTGATGTGGGTAACTTCTTTTTGTTGGATTGTGTTGCAGAAACTATCTGTTCCTTGAGATTGTGTTGCTGGCTTATTTATTAACACACCAGGTTCCCATACACGATTTGCCTCTTGAGATTGTCTGCCCACCATGTGTTCGATCTTATTTCCAAGAGAGACGCACATGTTTTCTGCTGCAACACTTTTGTTTTGATCTTCTTTCTGTCCTGCAACATCAAAGATCTGCAAATCTGAAGTGAGACTCTCCAGCGATTCAGAGGAAGAATCTGGTTTCATCATTGTTTTGGTAACAAACTCATCAGATACGACTTCAACCAAGGGGCTCTCGTCACTTCCAGTCACGATGGGTTCGTCATCACTTTCGATCATGATAATCTCCACCCCTTTGTGCTTCAAATCATGATGACCAGGTGTATCTAGGTCTTCACAAAAGATGCATAATCCACTTGACATCCTGTCATAAATTTCCTCACATGAATACTTCAGAGGAATAGCCATAGAAACAGGTTTGCCGAGGAAAGACTGCTCTGATACCAATGAGACGGGAATTCCGGATAGATAAATCCCAAGCTAGGAATCCTACTGTGGATTCGAAGAACGGGTAAACAAAGGTGTAGGAGATGATCACTGAGGTAGAAGGATCAACTCGAAAACCAGAGTTCGAATGATGCGAAGTTCTTTGTATGAACTTAGCAAGTAACTTGAGAGATAAGCAATAGGTTTTAAGAAAGCTTTATTGATTGATTGTATAAAACCCTTGCCGTAAGGTTACATTATATAGAAGAAGAAATATTAAACCTAATTAAGAAAAGGAAAGATAAACTTATAAGGAAAAGAAAAACTTAAAAAGATAGCGATAAATAAGCTTTGTGGCTTATCCTGTCACAGAGAAATAATGAGTCGAGGACGTAGACGTAGCAGTAGAATCCTCCATGGCGCTGATGATATATGTAACTATAAAAACAACCTCATTTGTATCTGTTTTTCAAATTTTTTTTATTTTATTTTCTCTTCAAATTATATATTACACTCACTACAAGAAAACAGCACTTTGGCGAGGAAAATTAACGAGGAAATAAAATCCTCGTAAAATTACGTCGACTTTACGAGGAAATTACAAAGAAAGAATAAAACGTCGTTATTTCCTCGTAAAGTAACGAAGAAAACATTTCCTCGTTAAAACAACGTAATGTTACGTGGTTTTAACAAGGAAATTCTCTTTCCTCGTTAACACCACGTAAAGCTTGCATCATCTTTACGAGGAAATGAGGAAATAGCGTTTCCTCGTAAACACAACGTATATTCGCGTCTTCTTTACGAGGAAATGTTTTACGTGACTTTAACGAGGAATACTAAAGCACGTTTTTTTTTTAGAATGATTGAGATTATAAGAATTTGGGGTTTAGAATGAAAAAAAATATTGAGGTTTGGAATGAAAAAAACAAATATTAAGGTTTGAGGTTTGGAATGAAGAGTAGAAGATAAGAAAGATGGTGTTTGTGGTTTGGGGTTTTAGATTTTAGGCGTTTAGAAAGCATACCTCGTTAATTCCTCGTAGTTAACGAGGAAATAACGACGAAAAAAAAAAATGCGGGCCTCGTTAATTCCACGTAAGACAAAATCGTCGTAAAGGCCTCGTAAGCTTACGTGGAATTACCGAGGCCCGTCTTTTATTTCCTCGTAATTTCCTCGTGGGTTTACGAGGTTTTAACGAGATATTTTTGTCTAAACCCCTAAACCCTAAACCCCAAACCCCATCTTTCTTCTATTTTGTCTAAATCCCAAACTCCAAACCCCATTGATAATTTTATAATTTTCAAAAGATTATATTTTCAAATCTTCAAAAGATTATATTTTTGTTGCAAAATAAATAATTTGATTTTGTATAAGTTTATATTAGAAAGAAGAGATTGATATTAGAAGTTAAAGAATTGTGGTTTTAAATTTTGAGTTTTGAAATGTTAAGAAGATTATATTTTCAAATCTTCAAAAGATTATATTTTTGTTGCAAAATAGAAAATTTAAATAAATAATTTGATTTTGTATAAGTTTATATTAGAAAGAAGAGATTGATATTAGAAGTTAAAGAATTGTGATTTTAAATTTTGAGTTTTGAAATGTTAAGAAGATATTGAGGTTAAAAGGAAGATATGTTTGTAATATATGAAGTAGAATATAAGAAAGATGGGGTTTAGGGTTTGGGGTTTCTGATTTTAGAGGTTTAGAAATTTACCTCGTTAAAAACTCGTAATTTACGAGGCATTTACGAGGACCGGAAAGACGGGCCTCGCGTATTCGTCGTTGGATTTGGGACGGGCCTCGCAATTTCCTCGTAAGTTTACGAGGATTTTACGAGGAAATAAAAGACGGGCCTCTTTAATTCCTCGTAAAGCTACGAGGAAATTGCGACGCCTTCGTAAGTTATATTAGAAGTTAAAGAATTGTGGTTTTAAATTTTGAGTTTTGAAATGTTAAGAAGATTATATTTTCAAATCTTCAAAAGATTATATTTTTGTTGCAAAATAGAAAATTTAAATAAATAATTTGATTTTGTATAAGTTTATATTAGAAAGAAGAGATTGATATTAGAAGTTAAAGAATTGTGGTTTTAAATTTTGAGTTTTGAAATGTTAAGAAGATATTGAGGTTAAAAGGAAGATATGTTTGTAATATATGAAGTAGAATATAAGAAAGATGGGGTTTAGGGTTTGGGGTTTCTGATTTTAGAGGTTTAGAAATTTACCTCGTTAAAAACTCGTAATTTACGAGGCATTTACGAGGACCAGAAAGACGGGCCTCGCTTATTCGTCGTTGGATTTGGGACGGGCCTCGCAATTTCCTCGTAAGTTTACGAGGATTTTACGAGGAAATAAAAGACGGGCCTCTTTAATTCCTCGTAAAACTACGAGGAAATTGCGACGTCTTCGTAAGTTATATATACAACCCAAACCTCACACTCTCCATTCATCCCAACTTCCTCTCCAATTCCTCCCCATTTCCTCTCCAACTCCTCTCCCATTCCTCTCTCCTTCGAAATGGTAATTTCCTCGCTCCCCATAATTAGTTTAGTATATTAGGTAGTTAGTTTAGGGAATTTAGATAGGTTTACGGAATTTATGTTCGTTAGATATATTTTTTAACAATGAAACAACAAAATCCCATTCCAGGCGAGTCATCGGACACACATGACGAGGAGGAGCGAAGAATTCTACGAGGCGATGAACGAGCCATAGTTTTTTTTGGTTTATGTATTATAAAATCCAAAACTTATTTATATATAAAATATTTTGTTGCATTTGAATTTTATTTAAAATTTATTTATAAACCACAAATATTTAAATATTTTATTAAATTAAATTAATAGTTATTAAATTTATCAATATTATTTATTAATACGAAAATTCGCAATATACGAGTTATTTGCGTTGAAAGCTAACCGAGGAATTTACGAGGAATATTTTACGAGGTATTTACGAGGAAAGATTTCAAGGAATCTACGTGGAGTTTACGAGGAAAATATTTCAAGGAAGTTACATCAAATTTACGAGGATTTCTTTTCAAGAAAATTACGTGTAAGTAACGACGAATGCATCGCGTGGTTTTTACGAGGAATGGCCGCGAGGATTTTACGAGGAAATGCGGCGAGGAACTTACGACGAAATGTTTACTTCGTATTTACGAGGAAATGGTTGACTCGCTACTTTACGAGGAAATGGCGATGAAATGTGTGTTACGACGGACGATAAACGACGAAACCCATTTCCTCGTTAATTCCTCGTAAACTTCCTTTTACGAGGAATTAACGAAGAAATTGGCCCTCGTTAAATATTTGTTTTCTTGTAGTGACTAGTAGTTTGACCGTGCTACGGTTGTCTATTATATCTATAAATATTACGTTTATTTTTTACCGTTTTTCTAATTATGGAGGTTAGTATTTCATGTTTTAATTTTTCATGAAAATTGGTAGCCAGCATTTTGCCATCCACTCTGATGAATATAAGCTTATTATGGTTTGACTAGTGAATATTTATTTAATTTAGAGAACATAAATAAAATATTAAGTATTATTTGCATAGTATATAATAGTTACCGCATTTTGAATTTTATTGAGACTATATTGAATTAAAATGTTTGAAATGAAGTATACAAACACTATGTGAATTTTACACTGAATTTATTTAGGATGATCAAACATGATGAATGTTATTAATGAACCTTTTTCTCTAGTGATGTGTCCATGTTTCGCGTAAGAATTCATTTAATTTACCATTTCACAAATATTTTATATGGATGTGATTTGTTTTTAATTTTCTGTCAAACAATTGTTTTCATATCATCTCTTTTAAATTATTATCATTCATTAGCATCGTGTTTATTTGATTAACAAAAAAATATTAAGTTATATAAATGTTTTGAATACAAAATGGAGTATGTTTCAGATAATTAAATGGGAAATTAATTTCAGATTTGTGCTCTACATTGTTCATCTTTTTTTTTTTTACTTTCTAGGCTTTCTCACTATTCACGTAAATATATTTTTTATGTTTTTATTGCTTGTTTCTGACTATTTTGAAAATTTTGGTTCTAGTTATGTATTATTTTTGGTGATGGTTTTCAATATTTTTATTAGTTCTTCTTGGCCTTATTTTAAACCAAAAAGAAGTACAAAAATCGATGAGTTACAATATTTTTTTTTCTTATTTTGGTTTGACGCAATGCAAAATACAATATCGTAAATAGCTTTGTTAATTTTTGTGGTTATGAATTTCTCCGATCTTTTCTTAAAATTTCTGTATTCGGTGTTATATTTAAAAAAAAATTTCTGTATTCGGTGTTATATTATATATTTTGGATAAATTATCTATTTTGATAAATATCGCGTTATATTTTTTATATGTTTTTTAGTTTTGTATTTCAAACTTTTTTAAAATTTTAATTTTTGATTATATATTAATCACTTATTGATATTTTTTATCTTTATTTATTTCTTAAAACTTGATTTTAGTGATTAAAATGGGGAAATTTATGTCAGATTAACAATTAATAATGCAAATCATATTCAGAACAAAAAATTATATCACGTGGATTTGTAAAGTCAATAATCATGCATGCATCCTTGCTTAGAACATGTAAACATATCAAAAAAATTTTTTGAACATATCAAAACTTGCAGTGCCTATAAAACCATTTAGATTACAGACAAATGTTTACTTTCCAATGGCACCTATAAAAAAAATGGAGTGCTCGCAACACATTTTGCCCCCAACCTCTATGTCGTACAGGGTAAGCTTATGAGTAACAAACTGATGACAATTAATACATTTTGCCCCAACATATTCTGGCTCTAGGGAAAGTCGTCGGTTGATTGCACCACCACCGACTCGGGTTGACACTCCAGGAGCCTTTTAAACCACCAAGGGGTTTTGATGGGCTCGGTTTCGACCCGTAAAGTACCTCATGTTCTGCAATGAGCTGTTCTTGGAGCTTCATCAGATCTTTTAACATGCAGAAACCAGTATCATGAGAATTATATTGGCCAAAAAATTCTGATGGAAAGAAGATAAGTACATACTTATTGGAGTCGGTTCAGTTAATTAGTTAATTCAAACATAGAAATAACATTATTTCGAGGAACATTTAATTAATTCAAAAATTACAATGCAAAACTCACCAGTTTCAGGTTCCTTAACCACAGTTGCAGTCAACCCAGCTGTAGAAGAGGACTTCCCATATGTATACACAGATGTTGGCACTACGCCTGCCGTGTAGATGCATAAACAAAGCGACACTGAGGGGCTTTTTAGAAAAAATAAAATAATAGCAATCAATATCCATTGAGAACCAGTACTTTATGAATGAAGATTTAGCACAAACATTTAGGTTTCTTCTAAGATTGATGCCTTCATGAATGGCCTCATGCACATCTGCAAGGAACAATGTAAGTTCATGACATCAATGGTAAAAAATCATGTTTGTATCATCTATTCAAGGTAAGTTTTTTTTTCACTGGGGTTGATTGAGCTTCCTATAAGTATTACTGACACAACCTAAAACAACAACAATATTGTTTCAGAGATCAGACAATGAAGCCAATCAACACTCACCAGAAATATCAAGGTATGCCTCATGCAAAATAGGAGGGCCACTATCAATCAGATTTCTTGAGCCGTTAAAAATGCGCCCAAGCATGTTTTGAGATACATGTGTTTTGAGTAGCTGAAATCGTACAATATCACAATGAACATAAAAAATTTAAACAAATCATTATAAGCAATCATTGGTTACCAGAAACACTTAAAAGAAGAGACTTTCATAGTAAATACCTCAGTGAATTGAATGGTGCCAATTTCAGATGTTCTTTCTTTTTTTTTTTTTGACAACTAAGAGAATAAGTTATTGAGAACATCGAACCTGTACAGCCAATTGTATTGGTGGTAGTGTCAAATTCAATCTAGAATATATACCATGGACAACAGCTTTCTCGCCATCAATGTCCATGACCTGACCACGTCTTATAGATCCATCACCTAAACAAATATTAACAATCTCCTGGTACTTTGGACTCTGCAAGTACATATAAACATTTATATAGTAAGATATAACTAATATATCAATGGCAAAGATATAATTCAATATATTTAGATAGATTTCCTCCCCTTTGGAAACCATACTCTTTTTTCTGATCAAATCATTGAGAGTATTGATGATATTAAGAGTTGAGAGAATCTGAAGCAGTAGAAGATGAATACACACAAAAGAAAAAAAAAGAACTAACCCCATCAAACTGACACAAATCTGAATAGCCGAAACTCAGCTGTGTTAGCAAGCAGCGTGTAAGAAACAACCATTTCTGATATCGAAGCTTGCCGAAGGTTTGAGTCAGAGATTACGGTGAACTGTGGCTCTTCATTGCAGCAGAAGAAGGTATTTATAGCATAGAGCCTGAAGCAGCCACCGTCCATGATAATGATGATGTTTAATTTGCAGTGAGTGGGATGAGTAGTGGGGCTGAGAAGTTAATGCTGAGAATAAAGAAAGAAAAAAACGGAAGACGTTGGAAGATGAAGAAGATGAAGAAGATGGAGGAGACAAAAAAGTGCGACGGAGGAAACGCAAAAACCCTAAAAGAAAAAATGACAAAACAAAACTCAGCCCAAACCACATAGACCATAAACATCTATTACAATAAACATAGAAGCCCATTACACAAACACACAAACAAACGAACTAAAAATACTCGACGATGAAAACGCAAACCAGAGATCACTTATTAAAACAGGAACACGTGTCCAATTTTAGACATAGAGTGCTGATGTGGCTTAATGAGAAATGAGAAAACTCAACTTTATTGTTATTGTTATAACTATATTATATATTGTTTCATCTTTATAAGTGTTATCGTATGAAAGTTTTACCTAAATAATAAATGTTACAAATATATGGAAAAGAAAAGTAAACATAAAGAAGAAGAACTATACCAAAGAAAAGAGAGAATTTTATTACTATCGTTCGAAAGGGGCACCTTACAAATGAACTCAAACGTTCAATATATAGAGAAGATATGAGACATATTTTACTGTGAAACATTAATAGAAATGGGATCCACTTTGAAGACAATACGTAAAGTTTTGACTTTTGCAACACTCCCCCTTGGAGACCATCATCTTTAATGTTTTACCGTGCATCTTCATTGCCTCGTTAAAAACCTTTCTTTGGAAAACCCTGTGGGAAAAACCATGGTAAGGTAAAAAGAGTACAATTCAAAAACTCCCCCTTGAATAGACGATCATTGCAGGTTTTGTTGATGACGCATTCCAATATTGTAAACATGTTTTCTGAAAGTCGTAGTGGGTAGTGACTTCGTAAAGAGGTCTGCAGCATTGTCACAAGACCGAACATACCTAACTTCAATTTCTTTATTTTTCTCAAGTTCTTGGGTGTATGAGAAGAACTTTGGTGGAATATGTTTGGTTCTGTCACTTTTGATGTATCCTTCCTTCGTTTGAGCAACACATGCTGCATTGTCTTCATATAAGATAGTCGGTTCTGAATTGACGTTGATCCCACTACTTGAAAGTATGTGTTGACTTATTGATCTGAGCCAAACACATTCTCTACTTGCTTCGTGTAGAGCAATTATTTCAGCATGGTTCGAGGAAGTGGCTACAAGTGTTTGTTTCTGGGAGCGCCATGATATAGCAGTTCCTCCAACTGTGAAAACGTAGCCAGTTTGTGATCGAGCTTTATGAGGATCAGATAAATACCCTGCATCTGCAAAACCAACCATTTCTCCGTTTGAGTTGTTAGGATAAAATAATCCTAAATCAATTGTTCCTTGGAGATAACGAAAGATATGTTTGATCCCATTCCAATGTCTTTGTGTGGGAGATGCACTGAATCTTGCCAAAAGATTGACAGCAAATGATATATCAGGTCGAGTACAGTTTGCAAGGTACATAAGTGCTCCTATTGCACTTAGATACGGCACTTCAGGACCAAGTATCTCTTCATTTTCTTCATGTGGTCGGAAAGGATCATTTTCAACATTGAGTGACCTAACGACCATAGGGGTGCTTAATGGAGTTGCTTTGTCCATGTTGAATCGTTTCAATACTCTTTTCGTGTAAGTAGATTGGTGTACAAATATACCCTTTTGAGTATGTTCAATTTGTAAACCAAGACAATACTTTGTATGTCCGAGATCTTTCATCTCAAATTCCCCTTTTAAATACTCGGATGCCTGTCGTATTTCTCTTTGGGTCCCAATAATATTTAGATCATCGACATATACGGCAATTATTACAAATCCGGAAGATGTTTTCTTGATGTAAACACAAGGGCATATAGGACTATTTATATACCCTTCTTTAGTTAAATGCATACTGAGACGATTATACCACATACGTCCAGATTGTTTTAGGCCATATAATGATCTTTGCAATTTTATTGCACATAACTCCTTAGGTTTAGAACTTAATGGTTCTGGCATTTTAAATCCTTCAGGGATTCTCATATAAATATCAGTGTCCAATGATCCATATAGATATGCTGTAACGACATCCATTAGACGCATCTCTAGGTTTTGATTAGCCGCAAGACTCATCAAAAATCTAAATGTGATTGCATCCATAACAGGAGAATATGTTTCTTCGTAATCGATCCCAGGTCTTTGAGAAAATCCTTGAGCTACAAGACGAGCCTTGTATCTCGTCACTTCGTTTTTCTCATTTCTTTTCCGAACGAAAACCCATTTGTATCCAACTGGCTTCACAGCTTCAGGTGTGATCACAATGGGTCCAAATACTTCTCGTTTGTTAAGCGATTTAAGTTCGACTTGTATTGCATCTTTCCATTTTGACCAGTCATGTCTCTTTTGACATTCCGAGATAGATTTTGGTTCTGGATCATCACTTTCTTCATCTATCTCTTTTGAAACAAAGTAAGAGAAAAAATCATCAATAACATTCACTTTGTTTCGATTCCATATTTTTCTATCATGGATGTAATTAATAGAAATCTCATGATTTTCTTCAGTATCCTGATGTTCAATATTGTCACCATCCTCATGGTGCATTTCTTCCAAATTTTTTTCATGATTGGAAGGATTCTGTTTTTCCATCTCCTTTCGCTTTCTAGGATTTTTATCCTTAGAACCAACCGGTCTACCACGCTTCAAGCGTATTTTAGACTCTCGTGTATTATCTTCTACTCCACGTTCATGTGGGATTTCTATACGAGCAGGAGCATTTGCAGCCGGTATATGTGATTTTGTAACCGATTTGGTGTCTGCAAAAGCATCAGGTAGTTGGTTTGCGATGCTTTGTAAATGCATAATCCGACGGACTTCTAATTCTGATTGTTTTGTAGGAGGATCAAGGTGTAGTAAAGATGGTACACACCACTTAAGGTCCTTTCCTACTTGTTTATTTTCTCCCCCTAGAATTGGAAATATTTTTTCATCAAAGTGGCAGTCAGCAAAACGTGCCGTAAATACGTCACCAGTTTGCGGTTCTAGGTATCGTATAATTGATGGAGAATCACAACCAACATATATCCCCAATCTCCTTTGAGGTCCCATCTTCGTACGCTGGGGAGGTGCAATTGGCACATAGACAGCGCAACCAAAGATTCTTAGATGAGAAATATTCGGTTCTCGTCCAAATGCTAATTGTATTGGAGAGTATTTGTGATATGCACTTGGTCTCACCCGAATCAATGCTTCTGCATGCAAAATAGCATGTCCCCATACAGAAGTTGGGAGTTTTGATTTCATAATCAATGGTCTTGCAATTAGTTGCAGACGCTTAATTAATGATTCAGCCAAACCGTTTTGTGTATGAACATGAGCAACAGGATGTTCAACATCAATTCCAGTTACCAAACAATAGTCATTGAATGCTTGCGAAGTGAATTCACCAGCGTTGTCTAGTCTAACTCTCTTTATTGGATAATCAGGAAACTGAGCTCTTAGTTTGATTATCTGAGATAAAAATCTCGCAAATGCCACATTTCGAGAGGACAGTAGACAAACGTGTGACCATCTACTCGACGCGTCGATCATTACCATAAAATAATAGAATGGTCCACAAGGTGGATGTATAGGTCCACAAATATCGCCTTGAATTCGTTCAAGGAATTTTGGTAACTCTTTATCTATTTTAGTTGGCGATGGTCTTGTAATTAACTTTCCAAGAGAACACGCCGTACATGTCATTTTATTCCCCTGATATACTTCTTGGGGTTTCAGTGAATGACCATGTGAGTTCTCAATGATTTTTCGCATCATTGTGGTGCCTGGGTGACCAAGACGATCATGCCATAGTGTAAAATCGTTAGAGTTTTCTTTAATCACAAAATGTGATTCAATGGCACTTATAGATGTATGATGCAGACCAGAAGGGAGTTTTGGTAGTTTTTCCAATACTTTTTGTTTTCCCGATTTCTCATGAGTAATATACATATACTTCTTTCCAACCTCAGTTGCAGACTGAGTATCAAATCCTTGAAGATATATGTCTTTAAAACTCAACAAATTCCTTTTAGAATTTGGAGAAAAGAGTGCATCCTTTATCGAGAATATCGTCCCATTAGGTAATGCGAAATGGGCTTTACCAATCCCCTCAATCAAATCTGCAGGACCTGATATTGTGTTAACAGTGATATTTGTCGGTTTTAGTTCAGAAAAGTATTTTCTGTGTTTCAGAATAGTGTGCGTTGTTCCACTATCTGGTATACAAATATCTCTAGCATTGACCTTGGTTGATGTTCCATTTGCAATGTCCATTTCTGAGACAACAAAAGAATTAACATAAATAAGATAATATTATTCATAAAATATTACACATTATTGGTAAACATTAAACACACAACAATTATGCATAAGTAGGTGAAAAACACACAATAATTATACATTAATCTTCCACAGGAAATAATTATTTATGGTATAATTGTGGAATTTCAAGAGTCACATGATGGGCACTTAAGCGTCCGTGATAGCGGTCTCCTCGAAATCATTCACAAAGTCAGACGCATCGAGGTGCGTTGTACCCTCAGAATGTTCCGCAAAGTTTACCTCCTTTTCTTTCCCTTTGACGGACTTCTTGTACAGATCACAAAGGTGTGCAGGGGTACGACATATACGAGACCAATGTCCCTTAGTACCGCATCTGAAACAAGCATCTTCTCGCTTCTGGGAGGTACTTCCTTGTTGTTCTTTTCCCTTAGGGGATTGTTCAGAGCGGACCCACTGGAATGACTTCCTATCCTGTGGATTGTACTTTCGTCCACGTCCACGGTAGTTTTGACGACCACGTCCGCGACCGCGAAAAGCCTTATTTTCCTTTGCTGGTTTCTTCGCATCTAATGCGTTTGCTTCGGAAAACGCTTTGGAACCAGTTGGACGAGTCATGTGATTCTTGATAAGAAGCTCGTTGTTCTTTTCTGCTATGAGAAGTGCCACAATCAAATCCGAAAATTTGGTATATCCCCGCAACCTATATTGTTGTTGCAGGGTGATGTGGCTCTTGTGGAATGTGGTGTATGTCTTTTCAAGCATTTGAGACTCGGTGATTGTATCACCACAGTATCTCAATTTAGCCACAATTCCTAACACAGCAGAATTGTAATTCATCACTTTGTCGAAATCTTGGAACCTCAGATTCTGCCATTCATCTCGAGCAAGTGGAAGTGTTATGTCTTTCTGATGATCAAAACGATCTTTCAGAGACTTCCATAGCTCTTTAGGATCTCTCATATTGGCATAGTCATAAATAATACTTTCATCAAGGTGTCTTCTAAGGAAGATCACCGATTTCGCTTTGTCTTGAGGTGTTGAAGTATTATCCTCTTTAATGGTCTCAGATAAACCAAGAGATTCAAGATGAAGTTCGACATTTGTAACCCATGAAATGTAGTTGGTGCCCGTGATGTCTAGAGCGGGAAATTGAATTTTCTCCATGTTTGCCATTGATTTTCTAAGACACAAAATAATAAATTTTATTAGAATTTCATTAATTTTATATGGAACCGATTACATTGATAGTACATGCAATTATTAGTAAAAATAATGCTAACAAACATAATCCGATGTTAATGCCAAAATATTCATGAGTGGATCCTTCAACTAAAATAAAATACATAGACGAAAAAATAAAAATCGCACATAAAACTAAAAACAATCGAATCATCATTTTTTTTTTTTTTTAATGAAAATAAGAGGAGAGCGATTTGAAAATATTTAAGAGAAGATGAAATGTTTTGGATGGGAGAATGAAGTGAAAATGAGTTGTATTTATAGATGAAAAATACTATTCATTAGCCGTTAACTAGCCGTTTAAAAAGTAAATTTTTTTTTTTTTTTTTTTAAATATTATTATTATAGTTTTAAATTTACATACGACCGTTGGAAGTAAAAGCATAAATTAAAAACTAAACAGAGATCAATAGCGAGCAATTATAGAATGTATCAGTTTAAATATAAATATAGGTGAATATATATATTTTAACAACTAAATATATTTAGTTATATATGGTGATAAAATTATCTAACAGGTTTAAAGTGAAAATATTAATGTGATCAGATTTATAAAATAATAAATTATGATAACAGAGTCATATATTGTAAAATAACAAATTAAACATTTAGGCGGTATACCGGCCATTATGGTGCCATAAGCAACCATTACAAAATTAACAATAAGAGACGGGGCGGCAGGGCCGCACTCCGGTAATCAGAAACATAATAAATAAATGGAGGCCCCACTCCGAACATAATAATCAGAAAAGAAAATTTTAGTAGTAGAGTGATCGTGCTGATAACGTGTTATAACTATATTATATATTGTTTCATCTTTATAAGTGTTATCGTATGAAAGTTTTACCTAAATAATAAATGTTACAAATATATGGAAAAGAAAAGTAAACATAAAGAAGAAGAACTATATCAAAGAAAAGAGAGAATTTTATTACTATCGTTCGAAAGGGGCACCTTACAAATGAACTCAAACGTTCAATATATAGAAAAGATATGAGACATATTTTACTGTGAAACATTAATAGAAATGGGATCCACTTTGAAGACAATACGTAAAGTATTGACTTTTGCAACAGTTATAGATTTGTTTCTTTCTTCGTCTCTCTCTCGGTCGATCTTTTTACAAGGTTCACTAGTGGTACGGACGGAGTTTTCTATCTCCTCAACTCTTTCTGTAATGGCCACCACTGTAGCAGCAACAAAACTCACCTCCTTGAAAGCCACAGCTGGGAAGCTCGGTTACCTTGAGATCTGTCAGGTCCGTCAATGGGCTCCGCTTCAGTCTGCGATGCCTTGTTTCGGTATGCTGCGATGTGCATTTGCAACTTCCACTGGTATTCAACTACCTTCTCTCTCTTACTTAGCCGTTTCCCTTATGAATTTTTCTCTCTCTCTCTCTTCCTCGTTAGATTCTACCATCATTTCGCATGCAGTTGTAAAAGCTCAAGCTCAAGCCACTGCTGTTGAGCACACAACATAAGAAGAAGCTGTTCCAAAAGTGGAATCTCCAGTTGTCGTTGTCACTGGTGCCTCTAGAGGGATTGGTAAAGCTATTGCTCTATCCTTGGGCAAAGCTGGCTGTAAGGTTTGAACTTTGAACTTTTACACCATCTGCTTCCTTTTTCAATTCATATATTTGGTATGTAAAGCCCATTCACTTTGCACCGTTCTAGTCTTTTGACTTATCTAGATTTTAGCTCCCCTTTGCTTGCTGTACTACCCCCATAAGTCTTAGTTATTACTACCTTTTTTCTTTCAATCCTACGTAAAGGAAAAAACAGATGGAGTACGTACTGTCAATTATGTTTCTGCTTGCAGGTCTTGGTAATTTATGCTACGTCTGCTAAGGAGGCTGAAGAAGTTTCCAAACAGGTGATTTAATTATGCTTTGCTTTTGCAGCTCTTTCCTCGTTTTCTGTTTCGGGGTAGACCTATAAATATCATTGTTGCTAGAAAAAGAAATGCGGCACCTTTTTGAGTTTTTGTGTTCTGATGCAACAACTTAATTTACCACTGTATTTTTTCTGGCTCTGGAAAAATGTTTCATTATTCGTTTTCTTGTTGTTTCCATATGCTTCTCAAATATCACTCCTTGTACACTGAGTTACCCCATCTTTTACCTAATATATATATTATATATATACAACACCTTCAGTCAGTAGTGTGTTTTCATCGCCTTATTACCCCTGGACTCTGTAGATTGAAGCATATGGTGGCCAGGTTATTACTTTTGGAGGTGATGTCTCGAAAGAGGCTGATGTGGAAGCCATGATGAAAATTGTTAGTCCTCAATTGTTGTACTCTTCTTTTATTTTATAATTCTTCTACATCTCATCATTTTCCTTTTTCGTGTAATCTGTTTCTTCTTCAGGTTGTTGATAAATGGGGAACCATTGACGTTGTGGTTAACAATGCAGGTATATGCAAACCTTGGTTCTGCATTGATTGTTTTACATAAATATCATACTGACATGGCTACATAATCTTCAGGAATTACGCGGGATACCTTGTTGATAAGAATGAAGAAATCCCAATGGGATGAAGTGATGGAGTTGAATTTCACTGGAGTGTTTCTCTGTACCCAGATTAGTAGTGTTACTGCTGAAGTTTTCATACTCAAAATCTTAGGGACTGAAACTCTTGGTTACTTGTAAGCAGCAACAAAGATCATGATGAAGAAGAGAAAGGTATTGTCTCACTTCACCTTGTAGTACATTAGATCTCTCATTTGTCACTGCCTTTACCTCACATGTTTTCCATTGTATTCTTGACAAACCATAATTTATGATATAGTTTTGCATATGATCTTGTAGGTAAGGATCATCAACATAGCGTCAGTTGTTGGTCTAATTGGTAATATTGAGCAAGCAAACTACGCTGCTGCTAAAGCTGGAGTTATTGGGTTTTCCAAGACTGCCGCCAGAGAGGGTGCAAGCAGGAATATAAACGTATGTGACCTATCTTCCTCTTTTTATTTCTTGGAGGCTTGGACAAGCTTTTAAACTTGGGTCCATCGACCAACTTGCTCGTTTACAGCTCAATGTGGTTTTCCCTGGATTCATTGCATCTGACATGACTGCCAAGCTTGGAGAAGACATGGAAAAGAAAATCTTGGGAACTATCCCATTAGGTAATAATGGAGGGGTCAACTTTACTCTTACATTTGTTTACGTAGGTTAGGATGTATCTGATACAAAGCAAACTGGATTTAATATTTCAGGACGATATGGACAACCGGAAGATGTGGCTGGCTTGGTTGAATTCTTGGCTCTGAGCCCGGCAGCAAGTTACATAACTGGACAGGTTAGCTCATTACTCTTAAATGATGATTTGGTAGTAGCCTTTCGTTTATGTCTATGTTATCTGGCTCATTATGGTTTAAAATCGTTGGTTTGCAGACATTCACCATCGATGGAGGTATTGCAATCTAGGCCTTTATGCAGAACAATTTAGGTAAAACAGACAAAGTTGAGTTTGTTTATGGCACTTGGTCCGATTTCTGTTTTCTGGATTCTGTTTGGAGAGATACTGTTTTTAAAATCGGACCGGTTAGCAAACCCGAAATATTTTGGGTGATGGGCCATTGTGGTTCGACCGGGTTTGAACCGGGTTCGCTCGGGTTTCATTGGATTAAATTAAATTTAATGATATTTTATTATTTTGTAAACAATATACATATTCTTACAAATATAGATGATATCAAATAAAAATGTTTTAATAGCCATAATGTAATCGGCAGATGAGAATGGTGATTCCACGATCCAGCCTCCGTTGATGCAGATCCTGTAATCGGCAGACGCTGCATCATCGTAAGGAAGACTACCTACACTTCTTGCGCTCCAGCGTCGCATCCAGTTCCCGGAGAGTTTCTCAGATCATGTCGTCTTCCCCACGTAAAGGCAGATCGATGGCGTGATCTCGGACGACAAAGTCTCTCAGGTCGAAGTTTACTTTGAAACTTTGATCTCCATCTAATCATCATGTTTATTTGACGTAGGGATTAACGATCGTCCGACAGCGGCCCTGATCTCTTCCATCACTCTCTGTTCTATTTCACTCTCACGAACCAGTAGTGTCCCGGCTTGATTGTTCCAGCAATGATCTAAACAATTTCATTGGTTTGTCTGGATCCGTCTGATCTGATATGACAAAGAAAGCTACGACCTTACGTCGAAGCTTCATAATCTCTGTACTCTCATGTGACAAGAGATATCAATATCACGTACTCTCATATGGGGTCGTCATATCGAAACACATCCAATCACCTTGCAGATATAACGGGTAAGGAATTCTATACGAGGATGATGATGAACCGATCAAGTTAACTGATCATGATATCTCCCAAAATATCAAAGAATTTCAGTTTTCATTGATTGGTATCCTCAACCCGAAGAAACAAAACGTTGAAAAGCTTCTCCATTAAATGCCAGCACAATGGGGACTGCAGGATCGCATAACTGCGAATGACCTGGGCAACGGGAAGTTTCTTCTTAACTTTACCTCAGAAGAGGATCTCAGCTCTATTCTTCGGCAGGGCCCTTTTCACTTCAACTTCTGCATGTTTGTGCTGGTTCGATGGGAACCCATTGTACATGATGATTATCCTTGGATAATTCCCTTTTGGATTCGCTTGATTGGAGTCCTTTTACATCTATGGACTGAAAAAACCTAAAAGGAATAGGTTCTCGGCTAGGTTATGTCCACCAGGACACAATCGAACTGACTGAAGGCATAATGCTTCTAGACATTGATACTCGTCGGCCCCTAAAGTTCTCGAGGAAGGCAGAATCCCCGGAAGGAGATGAGGTTACGATCAGAATAAAATATGATATGCTGTTCAAGCATTGCTCCACTTGTGGCACGCTTACCCATGAGAAAGAGTATTGCCCTCTTTTCATCAGTCAGTCCAGAAACAACATTGGAAAAATGCTCGGCCGTCTCAACCATCGCTTCAATACAAAGAACGCTCCAACAGCTCGAGGTATGGACAACCTGAAGGAAAGCATGACTCAAAGGTTCCCCGTGAGAATAACAAAGTCCATTCTGATAGGATCATTCGACGTGGGAATGACTTTAATCGAAGCAACCGTTATTGGGGCTCGCGCGCTGGTACGGGTCCTTATGACCGTCGCCACTAGGTAATCTGGAGGGAAAAGCAAGTACAGAAGCGTCACGAGTATATGCATGATCGTGTGGACAGAACAACTGGTGACCAGAACCTCTTGCGTGATCGAGATCGTGCGGATAGAGTAAGTGGTGACCAGAACTGTTGGGGAAAACTATCCAGACATAAGTTTTCTCCAGCTTCCGGATAGACCCTCGACTTCCGGATCCTTGCTCAAGGAGAAACCAGGGACCGACCCCTGTCTTAGGTCTGACCCCCTTGATCGGACCGACCCTTGAAGCGAAATAGAAGTTTTCCGTCTAAGGGGAAACTTTCATTTTTCCGATTATGGAAGAGTTCTATTACTTGAAGCCGACATCTACAACTATAAAAGGGGAGCCCAAACCCTAGAATAAGGGATCGACTTTTATAGACTAAGAGATTAGGGTTAGGCGGCTAGAACTAAGGTTCATACACCACCAAAACGTTGTAGTCCCGATCAATAACTCAATAAACATCTCTTTTAGTCGAATTCTCTTGCTTCAATACAAATCTTCTAGTGTTCCGTAGTACTAAAATGATCCTACACAAAAATACCCTAACAGTTTGGCGCTAGAGGGAGGGGAGTGATCCAACTACGTGACGATGGCACTAGAGGACGATACTAACCAAGCAGAGATGACCCTGAGGGAGATCGAGCTCCTAACCAAGCTCGAGTTTCTTCAAAGTCAGGTTACCGATCTTCAAAAAGCTCGGGAGACCACACCCGGAGGTCATGAACTTCTTCTCGAAGTTCAAACCCTAAAAGATCAACTTGGAGAACACTCCAAGAAATTACAGCAGAGTGCCGAGAAGCTAGACGCCATAGAAGCGGAGAATCTTGTCCTCCGACAAGAGAACCATACCCTCGGTGAAACTAGCAACAAGCGAAAGCGGTTCCGAACTAGGTTTCGACTCATGGATTCGCTCAATACTCCACGCGATGGTGAAGAAGCACCTCATCGACCCGTTTCCGCCAACGACGAACCCGAAGGCCGAGAAGCCGCAAACGACGGGACCCGAGTGCAAGTGGATAGCGATTCCGATACGGAAGTTGAAGAGTACTCACCCGATGATCCCGGGATCTCAGACCCGGATCTAGCCGCCTACCTAGAAAGGGTGGTCTCCGAAAGGTTCGACACCATTCAATCTATGGTAGAAAGGCTCCCATGGGTAGCTCCCCATATTCGGAGGAGTAATCAGGGGTCCTACTCTGATACACCTTTCGTGGAAGAGATTGCCTATGTACGAAGGTACTGGGGATCCTGACAATCATATCGCCCAGTACAAGCAACGCATGCTAGCAGTAGCAATCCCCCCGGGATGCACGGAAAGCTACCATGTGCAAGGGATTCGGGTCAACCTTGACTGGCCCTGCTCTCCAGTGGTACATCAATCTTCCTACCAAGTCCATCAAGTCCTTTGCAGCCCTTAGCGACAAGTTCGTAGAGCAATTTGCTAGTAGTCTCAACCTAGAGAAGAACTCAGACGACTTCTATGAAGTCATCCAGCATAGGAACGAACCCCTTTCGTTCCTACATAGCACGCTTCAACCAAGAGAAGGTGGCTATCCCTGAGTGCAACGCTGATACGGCTATCTCAGCTTTCAAGCGGAGCCTACTCCCGGAGGGAGATCTCTACAAGGAGATGATCAAATACAAAGTGCATGACTATGGAGGACGTATTGTCTCGTGCTTGGGCTCAAGTAAGGTGGGAAGAAGTGATAGTGCTCAAATTACCCAGTAGAGCTTACTCTCTCAAATAAGAAGTACAACTGTAGTACTTAGGGATCGAATCACGAGGAGCTAGGGAACCAATTAAATAAAATCTACTAATCAATCCTAGGTGAAGTTGGTTTATATGATGGAAATAAAAATAACAATTCCTAAAAGGAGCAAGGTAGTTGCTCTAACTAACAATATGATGGGTTGTTAAATGTGATAAAGAGTGCTAGACATAGGGTTTTTATTCAGGAATGGAGATTATAATTTCTATAAATGCTTTAACAAGTTGCTTGCATGATACTATAGATCTCAGCCCCTTAACTCTAGTGATGTCTCACTGGTTAAATAATCTAGATCTCTGGCCTCAACTGTCGTATGTTGACACAGAAAAAGAGTCGATCGACATCCTTTTGAGATATCGATCGATACACCTTTCGCTCGGCGATCGATTCACCTGTCGGGATATCGATCGACGGCTTCTAGATATGCCTAGGCGCGAGCCGATAATGAACACTAGGTCTCAAGGAGGGCTGTCGCTCTTGATAGTGCTCAAATTACCCAGTAGAGCTTACTCTCTCAAATAAGAGGTACACCTGTAGTACTTAGGGATCGAATCACGAGGAGCTAGGGAACCAATTAAATAAAATCTACTAATCAATCCTAGGTGAAGTTGGTTTATATGATGAAATTAAAAGTAACAATTCCTAAAGTGAGCAAGGTAGTTGCTCTAACTAACAATATGATGGGTTGTCTAAATGTGATAAAGAGTGCTAGACATAGGGCTTTTATTCAGGAATTGAGATTATAATTTCTATAAATGCTTTAACAAGTTGCTTGCATGATACTATAGATCTCAGCCGCTTAACTCAAGTGAAGTATCACTGGTTAAATAATCTAGATCTCTGGCCTCAACTGTCGTAATGTTGGCACAGAAAAAGAGTCGATCGATATCCTTTTGAGATATCGATCGATACACATTTTGCAGCGCCGATCGATTCACCTGTCGGAATATCGATCGACGGCTTCTAGATATGCCTAGGCGCGAGCCGATAGTGAACACTAGGTCTCAAGGAGGAGCTGTCGCTCTTCTCAACGGGAGACAAGCTAGCTCAAATGGATAATTCAAGATAATCAAAGATCCTAGTGATCTATATTCTAGTTAGCTAATCTAGAACAAACATAGAGTGCAATCCATTTGATGAGTACCACAACTTAGCAATTATAGTTTGGGGCTAATCCCACAAACCTATTTAAACCCTAGATCTAACAAGTAGACTACTCAGACATAGCAGCAATTCATGACAATGAATAGATGAAAGAATTGCATAGATAGACAAAAGGAGATGAGAAATCTCTCCAATCTCTCAAAACAATATAAAACTCTAGTCTCTCTCTCACACTCTCTGCTTTTCTCTTTAGCTTGCTTTTTTCGAAGGTTGCCGTCAAAAAAACACTTAGCAGGAATATTTAAGCATTTCCATTAGGTTAAAAACTCGTCAGGGGCAATCTCGTAATTTGGTGAAGTCTTGGTGAAGTAGTCGGCTAAACCATTTCATCCTCGATATCGATCGACAACACTGATGTGTATCGATCGATTATAATCTTCTAGTACGCGGATCTTCGTAGCTACATCGATCGACAACTCTGATGAGTATCGATCGATTATAATCGCAATGTTGACTTCCGACTTGGTCTTGAATGGTCAACTCGGGTATATCATCTCTTGTACTCCAAAATGCTCCAAAAACATCACTTTCTCACGAAATGCTCCTGAACGTGAAAACATACCTAAAGGCTAGAAAACAGATTAAATATGTAATAAAATACTAGTATACCATGGTTGAAGACGGGTAAAATCCATGGTATATCAGCTCTTCTCAACAGGAGACAAGCTAGCTCAAATGGATAATTCAAGATAATCAAATATCCTAGTGATCTATATTCTAGTTAGATAATCTAGAACAAGCATAGGGTGCAATCCAATTGATGAGTATCACAACTTAGCAATTATAGTTTGGGGCTAATCCCACAAATCTATTTAAACCCTAGATCTAACAAGTAGACTACTTAGACATAGCTAAGCAATTCATGACAATGGATAGATGAAAGAATTGCATAGATAGAAATAAGTAGAAATACAAAAGGAGATGAGAAAAAAAATTAAATTAATAATTACACTGTCCCAGTGTAACACAGCCGGTGATGAGGTAAAGAAAATAAATCATAAATAATAAATATAACAAGTTAGAATGAATAAACCTGATCGACAAGGTGTCGATCGATTCGTAGTGGTATACGTCGATCGTTAGTAATGATCGTGTGGTGTCGAGCGATATGAATGGTAAATGTCGGTCGACGAAATCATCATTCTACTTGGATCTAATAAAAACTTCAAAATAAATCCGAAAAATAAAAGAAAAATGAAAAATAATTAGATAAAGGAGAATAAAAGAAAACCTAATAGTGGGTTGCCTCCCACTCAGCGCTTTGTTATAGTCATTTAGCTTGACTGTGGTAGGTGAGGGACTCATGGGGTGCAGAAACTGCTGATTACTGGACAACAATCATCAATCTTGTGTCTCCTACTGTTGAACCATGTGGCAGCGAAGCTTCTTGTGGCATCATCTGACCTTAGTTGTTTCTTATCTATCTTGAGGACTGTATCTTGAAGCTTCCTCACATAATTTTCAATGTATTCGATGTTGCCAACCTTCCTGTCGATGTTCTGGTAGGTATATACGGATAATTCCTTCAGCTCACTCTGTAATGCATCGATCTTGTCATGAATAAACTGATCTCGGTCTGCTAAGGACTCTATGTCGATCGACTACTAAATGCGCGTCGGTCGTTTCGCTGAGAGTTCTGTCGGTCGACTCAGTATCATCTGTGTCGATCGATTCTGAGCGTTGTCCTTGGTACTGCAAAGCACGTATAGCGCCCTTCATTTGGCGATGCATAGGCTGTTAATTCGTTCGTGAACAGTGTCGTCAATGGTATCACAGGTCTCGTTGTGTGTCCTTTCCATGGCCTCCATAGCCTCGTACAGCTCATGTTTGATCTCATCAACTTCTGCTGTAGTGCATGCTCTCTTCGCTGGTGGTGGCTCGATGTCGATCGATATTGGTCTAGGCCTGTCGATCGATGTCGCGGTTCTGTCATGACGACCAAGATGATCTTGAACTATGCTCATGTCTCTTTGTAGCTTGTTCAGCTGTCGTGACAGTGTATCCAGGTATCGCATGATAGGTGAACTTAAAAGATCATGCTTCTCTTCGTATGCTCTCATCCTATCTTCCAGTGCTGCGAACCTTGTGTCGATCGACGGTGAATTCAGTGTGTCGATCGATGGAGAAGTAGCATTCTTAGCTTGATGCTAGCTCTTTCTGTAGAAGATCGATCCTCTTGCTTAACCATTCGACATTGTTGCTGAGAGGGCTGTAGACGTCTCCAATCCGTGTATTGATGTAAGCAATCTCCCATTCATCTTTCTTAAGTGATGAACATTCTGGTCGGTCCTTGGACGTATTCTTGCCGATGTCGATCAATGGCACAGGTACTGTGTCGGTCGATATTGGTGGCGTAGCCTCCTTCTCAAGCATGGTTAATATGTTTCCAAGCTCCACTCTTATCTCAGCCATATCACTCTGGAGGTCCTTGTAACTGACATCCAAAGGCTGGAAAGTGTCTTCCACCAATGTGTGCATGTTTGCCTCAAGGTGTGCCTGAGCTCTCCATACATCAGTCACCATATCATCTATCTCCTCTCTACTGTAGGGTACTGGTGGTGGTCTGTATGCATGGTAAGGGCGTGTGTGTACTGGAAGACGTAAGCAACCTCTGTGAAAAAGGGATGCTCTCTCCAGAATTCTTCTTATTTGCTCCTTGGTAACATGGATGATTTCACCATCAACTCCTCTAGTATGGCCAAACTCATCTCTGTAGACACCATATTCATCCTTTGCTTCCCATTTGAATCTCCTGGATCCATCAGTATTGAAGGCACGTCGTCCAAACTCCAATCGTCTGTCGGGCGATCTGACTCTTGGCATGTCGATCGATCCGGGATATCCGCCGTTGATCGATGGTGATGAAACAATGTCGATCGATGGTGAACTCCTGGGTTGAACGAAGGCATGAGGAACTGTATCCTCCCTTGTGGTGACGTGGTGATTGTCCTGGACGTGAGCTAGGATGTCTGGATGGCCACGTGATGTTAGGAGTTTTGAGGCTCCTAAGTCAAATGATAGTATAGTGGAAGTTGGCGAACCAGTTCTGAGGGATTTAAAATCAGAGAGAATGCAAGTATTTGCCTAATCTAAGTGCAACCAGTGATTTGATGAATTCTAAACTAATGATTAAAGCTAATGCAAAACAGTAAAATGATACTCTTAAGCTATTGGAAAGGAGAACTCATGGGTATAGGGATTTAGACCTTGGGTGATCAGGTTTCGATCTAAGGAATGCAAATGATAAATCAAACTATCAACCTTAAGCCTAGACACAATTCTAAGCAAGCTCTATGTCTAGATGAATGCTCATTTGCTAACATATCTCAAACATCAAATGTCTTTGGTTGAATAACATGTAGAGAAATAGATGAGAGATCACAAGAACAATAACAAATCAATCCAAAAAGAGATGTTTTTTTTTGAAAGAGTTTGTGTTCTTCAATAGATAAAAGATAATCTGCCAAATGGTGGCTACATAGTTCTTAAACATTAGGTTTTCCAAGTGCAAAAACGTGCACAACAATTGCAAAAAAGTCCTTTGAAAATCATAGAATCGTGTAGCAAAACAGGTGCGGAGCGGCCTGGAGGGGTCGCTCCGGAAGGTCGCTGCGGGTTGGTCGAAGAAGACGAGCGGGCTGGGTGAGTCGCTGCGCCGAGGTCGCTCCAGGAGAATGAAGTCATAGCGGCCAGCCGGGGTCGCTCCGGTCAGGTTGCTCCGGATGGATATGTCTCTAGTAAATTGGTCAGAACTCCTTCATTACATCTCCAAATGACTTGAAACCACTTCCATTAAAAATATAACTCAATTTCCTGTGTCTACACAAAATCTTAGCAACAGAAGATTTCTCTAAGGTCTCCATCCATTCTCATCTTTCACCCCCTTTTTGATCACATTGCTTCCAAATGTCTCCAAGAACTCAATGTGGTGTTCCAATACCTGATAGAGACATATGTATGCCAAATGCAACCTAAACATGTCTAAATCCTAATCTATATGATGCAAATGCTTATGAATGAATGGTTAAAAACAATGCAAATATGCAAGACATCAACTCCCCCACACTAGTCCTTTACTTGTCCGCAAGTAAACTTTCAAACACACAGGAGAAGAGGTTTGAAGGAGTGGACTCATAATTAACAAAAGCTCTTCTTAATTCTCAACCTAACAACCTTGCATAATCATACCAAATAGCAAGAAAAAAGATTTCTTCCATCTCTAACTTATCTAGACCTATCACAGCTCCTTTGATCTCTACACTCATAAATCATCCCTTCGCAAACCACAAATCCAGTTCTCTCTAACATTCATGAAGCAACTCAATAAACATCTCACACATGGTCAACTGGTCCAAGTCATTTGGTTTGGTAAGACAAAGGCTTTAATGCAAGTGAAATCAGAGGTTCAAAATGATCTTTTAAGGTGGTTACTCTCAAAACAAAGTGGCTTTGACATTACACATAATATATCTAAGAAAGGGATCAACTCATGCATACAATGCGCAATCTCCATTGTTCTACCATTTCCCAAACATACAAGATATTTAATTATTCCTCAATGTCAAACCCAACTCACATCTCTCACCAAAAGATTCCAAGAACATTTTTCACTTAACACTCTTTCTTTTGAAATCAATAAGGGATTTTCACAATTTTTAAACAAATCCCAGCTCCTAACAACTTTGCTAGCCCCCTTTTTATTCTTTTTTTTTCGATTTTTTTATATTTGGGGGTCAAGACTTTTCACAATAAGAGCTAGATACTTCTTCACTTATCCCATAAAGACTAATCATTAAGCACAAAGAGTCAAACCTTTCATATTCCCAAATCACAATCACAACACTCACCCCCTTCCTATAGCTAGACAATAGAGTGACTAATCTAGCAAGAATGGAGACTAAGCATTGTCGTTCCCAATACTCTCAACATTATGCACATGTAAAGCTTTCCAAATAGGCCTCACTCAACAAATAATGATGGTTTAAAAAGGAGGTATGGGTTTTGGGAGTGGAGTACCACTTGAGTTTGTCAAGAAGATTGGTAAAAAGGATGGGACAACTCAAGTGTGTATATCCATGACTTAGTACACAAGGGACCATATGCAAGAGACATTAAAACAGGAGCTTGCTTCAAAGAGAGAGTATCAACAGTCAAATGAGTTTCAAGAGGAGCATTCAAGGCGCAAAGTTTACAAGCTTTCCAAAGGAAGTTCAAGCTACTTGTCATGATTACAAAGGTCATCAAATTCAGTACTTAGCATGAGCTCTTTACCAGGTTGAAATCCCCTAATGCATGAATGCAACCTATATGCTTCTAGACTCAATCCTAAAGTTGCAAATGATGCAACTAAATGATTCTTTTTGTGTTTTCAAAATTTTTTAAATTTTTTTGGTTTTTCTATGCAAATAAGAATGTAATATGCAATGCATGAGACTCAAAATCATCATAACAAACATGATCAAATGCTTGGCACTTCCCCCACAC
Source organism: Raphanus raphanistrum subsp. raphanistrum (assembly GCA_019706035.1). Taxonomy (NCBI): domain Eukaryota; kingdom Viridiplantae; phylum Streptophyta; class Magnoliopsida; order Brassicales; family Brassicaceae; genus Raphanus; species Raphanus raphanistrum. Next base: position 34,048,776 of record CM033984.1, read on the forward strand.
TTAAATCACACAGTCTCTGTGTGAGTGAGGTACCCAATGAAATTCTAAAATGCAAAGAAAAACTGGGAGAAGGGAAGTTTCCAGTTACCTGAGACCGGAACGAGGTGGAAGGGTCGCTGCGGCAGGTCGCTCCCAGCTGGAGCGACCTCGTGACCTCGCTGCGGAGACCTCGTTCCACGGTCAGTTTCGCTCCGGAGGACACGAGCGACCTCTGGGGGTCACTGTGGGCAAGTCGCTCCCAGCTAGAGCGACTTCTCTCCCTCGCTCCATGACCTCGCTCTGATGTCCGATTTTCTGCTCCACACCTGCACACAACTTCATTTTCCCATTGTTTTATGCAGTAAGATGAAAATGTAAATACTAATGCAATATATATAAGGATACTCATGGGACTTCCTCCCAAGTGAGCTTGTTTTAAGTCTCTAGCTTGACTTTGCCTCCTTTGGATCAGGCTGGAGTAGGTGCAGAAAGTGGAGTTAACACCCCATCTTCCTCAGGTGGTAGCTCACCAAGGTGATCATCAGCAGGAGGGCCCATTTCTTCAATGATGAAGGCTTGTCCAAACACAGTGGAGTTCCTCATTTTCTCCTTGATGTCAAAGTGGAGGATGTTCTCCTTACCCAAATGGAGGTCAATCTTGCCTTCTTTCACATTCACAATAGCTCCTGCTGTAGCTAAGAATGGCCTTCCAAGAATCAATGGGTCTTGAGCCTCCTCACCCATTTCAAGCACCACAAAATCTGTAGGTATCTCATACGCTCCAATCTTCACATGGAGGTTCTCTAGGATGCCCACATGGTACTTCACCCAACGATCAGCCAACACCAGAGAGAATCTACACTTCTTGTATTGAGTGAAGCCAAGCTTCTTTGCCACAGACAAAGGCATCAAGCTGACACTAGCTCCCAAATCGCAGAGACATTTCTCAAATACCATAGGTCCAAGAGCACAAGGTAGTGTGAAGCATCCTGGATCCTCTAGCTTCTCTGGAGCATCAAGCCTCTGAATGATGGCATTGCACTCATGACTCAGAACCATCATGCCCTCAATCTCCTTCTTCTTAGCAGCTACAACATCTTTCAGGAACTTGCTGTATTGAGGAATCAGCATGAAAGCATCAATGATGGGCATTATAACCTGAGCTTCACTCATTTGCTTCTCAAACAAAGCCTTGTACTTTTGTACCAGCTGCTTCTTGAATCTACCAGGGAATGGAAGCTTGGGTTCATAGGGAGGAGGGACATAAGAGCTCTCACCTGCTGGAGCAGCAGATTCACCATCTTTTGTTGTCTTCTTCTCTTCTCCAACCTTTCCTTTACCCTTATCTTTCTCAATCTTCTCCAAGATCTCATCATCTGTCTTCTCATCAACAATGACGACTTTATCATCTAGATTGATGGCTACCTCCTCACCTTGTTTCTCAGCATCCTTGGTGAGGATTCTAGAAGTCACCTGCTTACCACCTCACAAGCGCATGTGAACTTTGTTGGTAACCCACAACAGGAGATACCTCCTACTGTCAATGAGGTTGAGGGTTTGGAAGGGCAAGAAGAATTGTGTTTCATCAGCAGCAATGGTAGCTGGTACAAGAAGGAACCCAACTTTTAGTACAACAACTACCAACAGAAACCCTATTAAAACAACCAGCAGAGTGGTTATCGGCCTAGAAACAACCAGAAGAGCAACTATCAGCCTCAGCAAAACTCCTCTCCTAGCTCCTCTGCCCCTCAACAGAGCAGCACTGATGCCTTACTGAAACAGATCTTGGACTCTCAGACTAGAAGTGAGAAGCATGTGGGCTATGAGCTGAAGAACCTTCACTCCAAGATTGATGGGAGCTACAATGAGCTCAACAAAAAATTCTCCCACCTTGCTTCTTCTGTCAAGAATTTGGAGACTCAGTTTGCTTCCATGAGCACCCACCAGAATCGCCAGCCAGGATCTCTACCCGCAAAATCTGATCAAAACCCCAAAGAAGCAAAAGCTGTCACACTCGGGAGTGGTAAGCAGTTACCTCCTTTGTAGTGCATGCTCTCTTCGCTGGTGGTGGCTCGATGTCGATCGATATTGGTCTAGGCCTGTCGATCGATGTCGCGGTTCTCTCATGACGACCAAGATGATCTTGAACTATGCTCATGTCTCTTTGTATCTTGTTCAGCTGTCGTGACAGTGTATCCAGGTATCGCATGATAGGTGAACTTAAAAGATCATGCTTCTCTTCGTATGCTCTCATCCTATCTTCCAGTGCTGCGAAGCTTGTGTCGATCGACGGTGAATTCAGTGTGTAGATCGATGGAGAAGTAGCATTCTTAGCTTGATATTTCTTGCGAATTGATGCTAGCTCTTTCTGTAGAAGATCGATCCTCTTGCTTAACCATTCGACATTGTTCCTGAGAGGGCAGTAGACGTCTCCAATCCGTGTATTGATGTAAGCAATCTCCCATTCATCTTTCTTAGGTGTTGAACATTCTGGTCGGTCCTTGGATGTAGTCTTGCCGATGTCGATCAATGGCACAGGTACTGTGTCGGTCGATATTGGTGGCGTAGCCTCCTTCTCAAGCATGGTTAATATGTTTCCAAGCTCCACTCTTATCTCAGCCATATCACTCTGGAGGTCCTTGTAACTGACATCCAAAGGCTGGAAAGTGTCTTCCACCAATGTGTGCATGTTTGCCTCAAGGTGTGCCTGAGCTCTCCATAGATCAGTCACCATATCATCTATCTCCTCTCTACTGTAGGGTACTGGTGGTGGTCTGTATGCATGGTAAGGGCGTGTGTGTACTGGAAGGCGTAAGCAACCTCTGTGAAAAAGGGATGCTCTCTCCAGAATTCTTCTTATTTGCTCCTTGGTAACATGGATGATTTCACCATCAACTCCTCTAGTATGGCCAAACTCATCTCTGTAGACACCATATTCATCCTTTGCTTCCCATTTGAATCTCCTGGATCCATCAGTATTGAAGGCACGTCGTCCAAACTCCAATCGTCTGTCGGGCGATCTGACTCTTGGCATGTCGATCGATCCGGGATATCCGCCGTCGATCGATGGTGATGAAACGATGTCGATCGATGGTGAACTCCTGGGTTGACCGAAGGCATGAGGAACTGTATCCTCCCTTGTGGTGACGTGGTGATTGTCTTGGACGTGAGCTAGGATGTCTGGATGGCCACGTGATGTTAGGAGTTTTGAGGCTCCTAAGTCAAATGATAGTATAGTGGAAGTTGTCGAACCAGTTCTGAGGGATTTAAAATCAGAGAGAATGCAAGTATTTGCCTAATCTAAGTGCAACCAGTGATTTGATGAATTCTAAACTAATGATTAAAGCTAATGCAAAACAGTAAAATGATACTCTTAAGCTATTGGAAAGGAGAACTCATGGGTATAGGGATTTAGACCTTGGGTGATCAGGTTTCGATCTAAGGAATGCAAATGATAAATCAAACTATCAACCTTAAGCCTAGACACAATTCTAAGCAAGCTCTATGTCTAGATGAATGCTCATTTGCTAACATATCTCAAACATCAAATGTCTTTGGTTGAATAACATGCAAGCAACAATTACTAACAAGTCTATTAGCTATCTTAGCATCTTTAACAACAAATGTCTTTGGCAAAGTACACTAAAAGCCTAGGAGAGTTGACTCAGGCATTTCATCAAACACCTGTCGGGTGAGAAATGCCTAGAGATCACCCTTTGAGTTGCCTACTCAAATGATGCATTAAGATCACTCTACTAGCAAGGAACAAGTATGATTTATACCTAAAACATCCTAGAACTAGCCTAATCACCCTTAATCACCCTAACCCATGAATCCAAAAGGTGATTACTCACTGATCCCCATGATTCCTCTTAAACCCATGATGGATTTCAGATTAATCATGTAGAGAAATAGATGAGAGATCACAAGAACAATAACAAATCAATCCAAAAAGAGATGTTTTTCTTGAAAGAGTTTGTGTTCTTCAATAGATAAACGATAATCTGCCAAATGGTGGCTACATAGTACTTAAACATTAGGTTTTCCAAGTGCAAAAACGTGCACAACAATTGCAAAAAAGTCCTTTGAAAATCATAAAATCGTGTAGCAAAACAGGTGCGGAGCGGCCTGGAGGGGTCGCTCCGGCAGGTCGCTGCGGGTTGGTCGAAGAAGACGAGCGGGCTGGGTGAGTCGCTGCGCCGAGGTCGCTCCAGGAGAATGAAGTCACAGCGGCCAGCCGGGGTCGCTCCGGTCAGGTCGCTCCGGATGGATATGTCTCTAGTAAATTGGTCATAACTCCTTCATTACATCTCCAAATGACTTGAAACCACTTCCATTAGAAAGCTAACTCAATTTCCTGTGTCTACACAAAATCTTAGTAACAGAAGATTTCTCTAAGGTCTCCATCCATGCTCATCTTTCACCCCCTTTTTGATCACATTGCTTCCAAATGTCTCCAAGAACTCCATGTGGTGTTCCAATACCTGATAGAGACATATGTATGCCAAATGCAACCTAAACATGTCTAAATCCTAATCTATATGATGCAAATGCTTATGAATGAATGGTTAAAAACAATGCAAATATGCAAGACATCAACTCCCCCACATTAGTCCTTTACTTGTCCGCAAGTAAACTTTCAAAGACACAGGAGAAGAGGTTTGAAGGAGGGGACTCATAATCAACAAAAGCTCTTCTTAATTCTCAACCTAACAACCTTGCATAATCATACCAAATAGCAAGAACAAAGATTTCTTCCATCTCTAACTTCTCTAGACCTATCACAGCTCCTTTGATCTCTACACTCATAAATCATCCCTTCACAAACCACAAATCCAGTTCTCTCTAACATTCATGAAGCAACTCAATAAACATCTCACACATGGTCAACTGGTCCAAGTCATTTGGTTTGGTAAGACAAAGGCTTTAATGCAAGTGAAATCAGAGGTTCAAAATGATCTTTTAAGGTGGTTTACTCTCAAAACAAAGTGGCTTTGACATTACACATAATATATCTAAGAAAGGGATCAACTCATGCATACAATGCTCAATCTCCATTGTTCTACCCTTTCCCAAACATACAAGATATTTAATTATTCCTCAATGTCAAACCCAACTCACATCTCTCACCAAAAGATTCCAAGAACATTTTTCACTTCAGACTCTTTCTTTTGAAATCAATAAGGGATTTTCACAAATTTTAAACAAATCCCAGCTCCTAACAACTTTGCTAGCCCCCTTTTTATTCTCTTTTTTTCGATTTTTTTTTTCGATTTTTTTATATTTGGGGGTCAAGACTTTTCACAATAAGAGCTAGATACTTCTCCACTTATCCCATAAAGACTAATCATTTAAGCACAAAGAGTCAAACCTTTTGTATTCCCAAATCACAATCACAACACTCACCCCCTTCCTATAGCTAGACAATAGAGTGACTAATCTAGCAAGAATGGAGACTAAGCATTGTCGTTCCCAATACTCTCAACACTATGCACATGTAAAGCTTTCCAAATAGGCCTCACTCAACAAATAATGATGGTTTAAAAAGGAGGTATGGGTTTTGGTAGTGGAGTACCACTTGAGTTTGTCAAGAAGATTGGTAAAAAGGATGGGACAACTCAAGTTTGTATATCCATGACTTAGTACACAAGGGACCATATGCAAGAGACATTAAAACAGGAGCTTGCTTCAAAGAGAGAGTATCAACAGTCAAATGAGTTTCAAAAGGAGCATTCAAGGCGCGAAGTTTACAAGCTTTCCAAAGGAAGTTCAAGCTACTTGTCATGATTACAAAGGTCATCAAATTCAGTACTTAGCATGAGCTCTTTACCAGGTTGAAATCCCCTAATGCATGAATGCAACCTATATGCTTCTAGACTCAATCCTAAAGTTGCAAATGATGCAACTAAATGATTCTTTTTGTGTTTTCAAAATTTTTTAAATTTTTTTGGTTTTCTATGCAAATAAGAATGTAATATGCAATGCATGAGACTCAAAATCATCATAACAAACATGATCAAATGCTTGGCACTTCCCCCACACTTAAATCACACAGTCTCTGTGTGAGTGAGGTACCCAATGAAATTCTAAAATGCAAAGAAAAACTGGGAGAAGGGAAGTTTCCAGTTACCTGAGACCGGAACGAGGTGGAAGGGTCGCTGCGGCAGGTCGCTCCCAGCTGGAGCGACCTCGTGACCTCGCTGCGGAGACCTCGCTCCAAGGTCAGTTTCGCTCCGGAGGACACGAGCGACCTCTGGGGGTCACTGTGGGCAAGTCGCTCCCAGCTAGAGCGACTTCTCTCCCTCGCTCCATGACCTCGCTCTGATGTCCGATTTTCTGCTCCACACCTGCACACAACTTCATTTTCCCATTGTTTTATGCAGTAAGATGAAAATGTAAATACTAATGCAATATATATAAGGATACTCATGGGACTTCCTCCCAAGTGAGCTTGTTTTAAGTCTCTAGCTTGACTTTGCCTCCTTTGGATCAGGCTGGAGTAGGTGCAGAAAGTGGAGTTAACACCCCATCTTCCTCAGGTGGTAGCTCACCAAGGTGATCATCAGCAGGAGGGCCCATTTCTTCAACGATGAAGGCTTGTCCAAACACAGTGGAGTTCCTCATTTTCTCCTTGATGTCAAAGTGGAGGATGTTCTCCTTACCCAAATGGAGGTCAATCTTGCCTTCTTTCACATTCACAATAACTCCTGCTGTAGCTAAGAATGGCCTTCCAAGAATCAATGGGTCTTGAGCCTCCTCACCCATTTCAAGCACCACAAAATCTGTAGGTATCTCATACGCTCCAATCTTCACATGGAGGTTCTCTAGGATGCCCACATGGTACTTCACCGAACGATCAGCCAACACCAGAGAGAGTCTACACTTCTTGTATTGAGTGAAGCCAACCTTCTTTGCCATAGACAAAGGCATCAAGCTGACACTAGCTCCCAAATCGCAGAGACATTTCTCAAATACCATAGGTCCAAGAGCACAAGGTAGTGTGAAGCATCCTGGATCCTCTAGCTTCTCTGGAGCATCAAGCCTCTGAATGGTGGCATTGCACTCATGACTCAGAACCATTATGCCCTCAATCTCCTTCTTCTTAGCAGCTACAACATCTTTCAGGAACTTGCTGTATTGAGGAATCAGCATGAAAGCATCAATGATGGGCATTATAACCTGAGCTTCACTCATTTGCTTCTCAAACAAAGCCTTGTACTTTTGTAGCAACTGCTTCTTGAATCTACCAGGGAATGGAAGCTTGGGTTCATAGGGAGGAGGGACATAAGAGCTCTCACCTGCTGGAGCAGCAGATTCACCATCTTTTGTTGTCTTCTTCTCTTCTCCAACCTTTCCTTTACCCTTATCTTTCTCAATCTTCTCCAAGATCTCATCATCTGTCTTCTCATCAACAATGACGACTTCATCATCTAGATTGATGGTTACCTCCTCACCTTGTTTCTCAGCATCCTTGGTAAGGGTTCTAGAAGTCACCTGCTTACCACCTCACAAGCGCAAGTGAACTTTGTTGGTAACCCACAACAAGAGATACCTCCTACTGTCAATGAGGTTGAGGGTTTGGAAGGGCAAGAAGAATTGTGTTTCATCAGCAGCAATGGTAGCTGGTACAAGAAGGAACCCAACTTTCAGTACAACAACTACCAACAGAAACCCTATTCAAACAACCAGCAGAGTGGTTATAAGCCTAGAAACAACCAGCAGAGCAACTATCAGCCTCAGCAAAACTCTTCTCCTAGCTCCTCTGCCCCTCAACAGAGCAGCACTGATGCCTTACTGAAAAAGATCTTGGACTCTCAGACTAGAATTGAGAAGCATGTGGGCTATGAGCTGAAGAACCTTCACTCCAAGAATGGGAGCTACAATGAGCTCAACAACAAATTCTCCCACCTTGCTTCTTCTGTCAAGAATTTGGAGACTCAGTTTGCTTCCATGAGTACCCACCAGAATCGCCAGCCAGGATCTCTACCTGGAAAATCTGATCAAAACCCCAAAGAATCAAAAGCTGTCACACTCAGGAGTGGTAAGCAGTTACCTCCTACAACCCTCACCAAGGATGCTGAGAAACAAGGTGAGGAGGTAGCCATCAATTTAGATGATGAAGTGGTCATTGTTGATGAGAAGACAGATGATGAGATCTTGGAGAAAATTGAGAAAGATAAGGGTAAAGGAAAGGTTGGAGAAGAGAAGAAGACAACAAAAGATGGTGAATTTGCTGCTCCAGCAGGTGAGAGCTCTTCTGTCCCTCCTCCCTATGAACCCAAGCTTCCATTCCCTGGTAGATTCAAGAAGCAGCTGCTACAGAAGTACAAGGCTTTGTTTGAGAAGCAGATGAGTGAAGCTCAGGTTACAATGCCCATCATTGATGCTTTCATGCTGATTCCTCAATACAGCAAGTTCCTGAAAGATGCTGTAGCTGCTAAGAAGAAGGAGATGGAGGGCATGATGGTTCTAAGTCATGAGTGCAATGCCATCATTCAGAGGCTTGATGCTCCAGAGAATATTCTAAGTCATAAGCAGTTACCTCCTACAACCCTCACCAATGGAGCCAACAATATTTTACAAGGTCCCCAACTAGCTCGCCCCATTGGTACTTATGACCGCCCCAACATCCATGGTCTTAGACTTGGAATCCGAGCACCAGCTGTGGCTGCTAACAACTTTGAGATCAAGTCAGGACTGCTAAACTGCATAGAGAACAACAAGTATAATGGTCTGGCTGTGGAGGACCCATTTGATCACTTGGATAAGTTCGACAGCTACTGTGGTATGTCAAAGACTAATGGTGTGTCAGAGGATGCCTTAAAGCTCAAGCTATTCCCTTTCTCTTTGGGGGTTAAGGCACATCAGTGGGAGAAGTCTATACCAAGTGACTCCATCACCACTTGGGAAGACTGCAAAAGGGCATTCTTAGAGAAGTTCACTCTACTCAAGAACTGCTAAGTTGAGGAATGAGATCTCCAGCTTCCAACAGAAGAACTTGGAAGGATTCAGTGAAGCTTGGGAGAGATTCAATGGTTACCAAGCTCAGTGCCCACACCATGGATTCTCTAAGGAGAGCTTGCTGAGCACATTCTACAGAGGTGCTCTTCCTAAGTACAGAGCCAGACTGGATACAACTAGCAATGGGTTCTTTTTGAGGAGAACTGAGGAAGAGGCAGAGGCTCTGGTTGACAACATGGTTAAGAGTGATGCAGTCTACAGAGGAGACCATGATATAAGCAGTAGAGGTGATGACAAGCAAACATGGAATGAGATAAAGGCTCTTCAGGAGAAGATTGACAAACTCATTGCTAAAAAGGCCACACAAGCGCAGGTGAACTTTGTTGGTAACCCACAACAGGGGATACCTCCTACTGTCTGTTGGGGTCAAAATCGGTCAAGACGAAATCGATGTCCGAAAGTCTCGGAAAAACATGAAAGATGTTAGAGCAACCTCGAGAGACTAATTGGTAATCGAGAAACCTTGAAAAAATATTGAGTTAGAGATTAATCATCTCGAAATCAACAGCTAGAAATGTTTTCTACACAAGGAAAAACCTACGGAAAACTAAAACGTAAAAACACGCACAAACCGAAGGAACCGAGCAGCCGACTCCGGTCGTGGTCTTGGCCGCCGGGCGGCTAGCCCCGTGCTGGCCGTGGCCGCCGGCGGCTAGCGCCTGTGCTGGCCGTGGCCGCCGGGCGGCTAGCCCCGTGCTGGCCGTGGCCGCCGGCGGCTAGCGCCCGTGCTGGCCGTGGTCGCCGGGCGGCTAGCCCCGTGCTGGCCGTGGCCGCCGGCGGCTAGCGCACGTGTTGGCCGTGGTCGCCGGGCGGCTAGCCCCGTGCTGGCCGTGGCCGCCGGCGGCTAGCGCCCGTGCTGGCCGTGGTCGCCGGGCGGCTAGCCCCGTGCTGGCCGTGGCCGCCGGCGGCTAGCGCCCGTGCTGGCCGTGGTCGCCGGGCGGCTAGCCCCGTGCTGGCCGTGGCCGCCGGCGGCTAGCGCCCGTGCTGGCCGTGGTCGCCGGGCGGCTAGCCCCGTGCTGGCCGTGGCCGCCGGCGGCTAGCGCCCGTGCTGGCCTTGGTCGCCGGGCGGCTAGCCCCGTGACGACTGTAGCCGCCGGCGGCTAGCGCCCGTGCTGGCCGTGGTCGCCGGGCGGCTAGCCCCGTGCTGGTTCGGGTCGTCGGACGGCTAGTCTTCGTGCGTAAGTTCTAGGCCCCCGGATTGCCAGAAATCCGTGTTTTGCGACTCTCCGAGATCCCGCAAACAAAACTCCTTTTCCTGCTCCAAGGCCTCGGAGAACCCGTAAGACGTTAACGGACAGGAGGACTTCGTATAAAACGGTGATGGTTATCTTAAAACACCATTCGCCTCAGCAATGAATCGGAGATCTTCCGAAAGGCTCTACATCCAAGTAGGAGCATTCTTTCAAAGAGATCGTAGAAAACAACGGAAGTACGGAAGACGGCCCGAAAGGGACCAAACCCGATTGGATGACCCATCTACGATTCTCTAAAAGATAGAAGCAACGATTTACGATTATCTTCACATAACAAGATAAATGTTAAACTTCCAAAAGGATAAATGTCAACTTTCCGAAAGGATAAATGTCAACTTTCCCGATAAACACAAAGGCCGACGAAAATGGAAAAAGCCCAGCTTGCGGCAGACTCAGTCCATCAAGGATAGACCGTCATATGGGAGTATATAAGCAAGGCTAGGAGCAGAGGAAAGGGGATCCGAAATCAGAAGAAAGAAACCACCCTAGAGCAACTTAGAACTTAGGCTTTTATTTCCTTTTTAGCGAGCTGCGACTCAACTAGGTTAGATCTAGGTTTTGAGACTAGCGACGATCGACAGCTCTTGCGGCCGAGATCTCGACCTGTTGTTCGAACGCTCTCCGCAAATTCGGAAATAAGATTCTTTCTTTTGCTCTCTTTATTTTACGCATTTATTCCCAAACTTTACTCGTGATTAACTTTGTCGTGCGTGGCCCAGCAGATAGCCGGGATCCTCGGGGGAAACTAGGTCAACTTAGTTTTCCTACGTTTAAACTTAACTAAAATCGACAGTGCGAATTTCGGTTCCCACACTGTCAAAGAGGTTGAGGGTTTGGAAGGGCAAGAAGAATTGTGTTTCATCAACAGCAATGGTAGCTGGTACAAGAAAGAACCCAACTTTCAGTACAACAACTACCAACAGAAACCCTATTCAAACAACCAGCAGAGTGGTTATCAGCGTAGAAACAACCAGCAGAGCAACTATCAGCCTCAGAAAAACTCCTCTCCTAGATCCTCTGCCCCTCAACAGAGCAGCACTGATGCCTTACTGAAAAAGATCTTGGACTCTCAGACTAGAATTGAGAAGCATGTGGGCTATGAGCTGAAGAACCTTCACTCCAAGAATGGGAGCTACAATGAGCTCAACAACAAATTCTCCCACCTTGCTTCTTCTGTCAAGAATTTGGAGACTCAGTTTGCTTCCATGAGTACCCACCAGAATCGCCAGCCAGGATTTCTACCTGGAAAATCTGATCAAAACCCCAAAGAAGCAAAAGTTGTCACACTCAGGAGTGGTAAGCAGTTACCTCCTACAACCCTCACCAAGGATGCTGAGAAACAAGGTGAGGAGGTTGCCATCAATCTAGATGATGAAGTGGTCATTGTTGATGAGAAGACAGATGATGAGATCTTGGAGAAAATTGAGAAAGATAAGGGTAAAGGAAAGGTTGGAGAAGAGAAGAAGACAACAAAAGATGGTGAATTTGCTGCTCCAGCAGGTGAGAGCTCTTCTGTCCCTCCTCCCTATGAACCCAAGCTTCCATTCCCTGGTAGATTCAAGAAGCAGCTGCTACAGAAGTACAAGGCTTTGTTTGAGAAGCAGATGAGTGAAGCTCAGGTTACAATGCCCATCATTGATGCTTTCATGCTGATTCCTCAATACAGCAAGTTCCTGAAAGATGCTGTAGCTGCTAAGAAGAAGGAGATGGAGGGAATGATGGTTCTAAGTCATGAGTGCAATGCCATCATTCAGAGGCTTGATGCTCCAGAGAAGCTAGAGGATCCAGGATGCTTCACACTACCTTGTGCTCTTGGACCTATGGTATTTGAGAAATGTCTCTGCGATTTGGGAGCTAGTGTCAGCTTGATGCCTTTGTCTATAGCAAAGAAGCTTGGCTTCAATCAATACAAGAAGTGTAGACTCTCTCTGGTGTTGGCTGATCGTTCAGTGAAGTACCCTGTGGGCATCCTAGAGAACCTCCCTGTGAAGATTGGGAGGTATGAGATACCTACAGATTTTGTGGTGCTTGAAATGGGTGAGGAGACTCAAGACCCATTGACAACTTACTTCCACTATACTATTATTTGACTTAGGAGCCTCAAAACTCCTAACATCAAATTGGCGCCGTTGCCAAATTCTGAGTTTGATTTAAACATTGAGATTTAGTCATTTGCTTGAGACTAAGTCATTTTTATTTTTTGTAAGTTACTGATTCTCTTCTACACTTCTATGTGATTTTCAGGTGTATGAACTTGAGGAGCAAAGGTACATCAAACCTTGTTCCAAGAGCCGCAGACATCAGAGCTTTAGAGAGAGAGTGTGCTAGAAAAAGAAGAGAAGAAGAGCAACAAGCTTTACTGCAGACACAGGAAGCTGAGATGGCTGATCCACAAAATCCTCTGAACCCCAATGGAGCCAACAATATTCTACAAGGTCCCCAACAGCGACTAGCTCGCCCCATTGGTACTTATGACCGCCCCAACATCCATGGTCTTAGACTTTGAATCCGAGCACCAGCTGTGGCTGCTAACAACTTTGAGATCAAGTCAGGACTGCTAAACTGCATAGAGAACAACAAGTATAATGGTCTGGCTGTGGAGGACCCATTTGATCACTTGGATAAGTTCGACAGCTACTGTGCTATGTCAAAGACTAATGGTGTGTTAGAGGATGCCTTAAAGCTCAAGCTATTCCCTTTCTCTTTGGGGGTTAAGGCACGTCAGTGGGAGAAGTCTATACCAAGTGACTCCATCACCACTTGGGAAGACTGCAAAAGGGCATTCTTGGAGAAGTTCTTCTCTACCTCAAGAACTGCTAAGTTGAGGAATGAGATCTCCAGCTTCCAACAGAAGAACTTGGAAGGATTCAGTGAAGCTTGGGAGAGATTCAATGGTTACCAAGCTCTGTTCCCACACCATGGATTCTCTAAGAAGAGCCTGCTGAGCACATTCTACAGAGGTGCTCTTCCTAAGTACAGAGCCAGACTGGATACAGCTAGCAATGGGTTCTTTTTGGGGAGAACTGAGGAAGAGGCAGAGGCTCTGGTTGACAACATGGTTAAGAGTGATGCAGTCTACAGAGGAGACCATGACAGAAGCAGTAGAAGTGATGACAAGCAAACAAGGAATGAGATAAAGGCTCTTCAGGAGAAGATTGACAAACTCATTGCTGATAAAGCCACACAAGCGCAGGTGAACTTTGTTGGTAACCCACAACAGGAGATACCTCCTACTGTCAATGAGGTTGAGGGTTTGGAAGGGCAAGAAGAATTGTGTTTCATCAACAACAATGGTAGCTGGTACAAGAAAGAACCAAACTTTCAGTACAACAACTACCAACAGAAACCTTATTCAAACAACCAGCAGAGTGGTTATCAGCGTAGAAATAACCAGCAGAGCAATTATCAGCCTCAGCAAAACTCTTCTCCTAGCTCCTCTGCCCCTCAACAGAGCAGCACTGATGCCTTACTGAAACAGATCCTGGACTCTCAGACTAGAAGTGAGAAGCATGTGGGCTATGAGCTGAAGAACCTTCACTCCAAGATTGATGGGAGCTACAATGAGCTCAACAACAAATTCTCCCACCTTGCTTCTTCTGTCAAGAATTTGGAGATTCAGTTTGCTTCCATGAGTACCCACCAGAATCGCCAGCCAGGATCTCTACCTGGAAAATCTGATCAAAATCCCAAAGAAGCAAAAGCTGTCACACTCAGGAGAATGAAGTCACAGCGGCCAGCCGGGGTCGCTCCGGCCAGGTCGCTCCGGATGGATATGTATCTAGTAAATTGGTCATAACTCCTTCATTACATCTCCAAATGACTTGAAACCACTTCCATTAGAAAGCTATCTCAATTTCCTATGTCTCCACAAAATCTTAGAAACATAAGATTTCTCTAAGGTCTATATCCATGCTCCTCTTTCACCCCTTTTTTGATCACATTAATTCCAAATGTCTCTAAGAACTCAATGTGGTGTTCCAACACCTGATAGAGACATATTTATGCCAAATGCAACCTAAACATGTCTAAATACTAATCTATATGATGCAAATGCTTATGAATGAATGGTTAAAAACAATGCAAATATGCAAGACATCACCACGTTGCTGTATGAACAGGTTTTCTGGTCCATTAGCAACTTGGAGGATGTCTGCTATGTCTTCCCTGGTTATGTGCAGAACTCTTCCATCAATTGTTCTTGCATAGCCATCTGTGTCCCTGAAAATTCCAAATTCATCAGGTGTTAGTGAAACGTTCCTGATATCATAAGGTTCATGAAATCGAGATTGAGCTCTGTTGAAGGCGTCGATCGATGATGATGTGGTGGTGGCGATCAATGGTGCACGTCTAGCTGCATGGTTGGATCGATTGTTCATGTTGTTGCAGTCCTCCATTGATAACTTGTTGAATGCTGGAAGTTGCTGGGTAGAAGGTGTAGAGAAATGAATTTTCGTGTCTGTACTTGTAAACCTTTTATACCCATGTGTTGCCCTAATCGGTGAAATTCCAATTTTGTCCCTTAAGTCGTTCAGGTTAATATCGATCGATGTGATACTGGCTATGTCGATCGATGGACGATGTCGTTTTGCTGGATGTAGTAGATAATCGATCGATGGTGGGCGTTTGATGTCGATCGATTGTGGGAGTCGATTTGCAAATCTGTCATTCTCTAAGTAATTTTCCCAAACTCTCTCTTCCCAGTAGTCTGCATCATGTTCTTCACTGTGCTCTCCACTGTGGGAAGAGGTGGCTATGTCTACTGCAAAACTCTCATGAAATCCGCTATCTGCCCAACTCCTTACTGAGTAATCATCTTCCTTTTGGCTGGGTGGGATGGCGAAATTCGGGTAGCAATGATCTGGTAGATCGAGTTCATCATCTGGTGGGTCTCTGTCGATCGATGATCGATGTTTGTTGTCGATCTCCTCTGACTTGCGAGTGTCGATCGATGATGTTAAGCTGCTGTCGATCGATCCCGAGTACTATGTCTCGTACTCGACTTCACAATGACAAACTGCAATGATAACAGGGTCATCATCTTTTACCACTGATTTGGCTGGTGGTTTCCCAAGCTTGACATGGTCGTAGTGGACATCCGGATCTATCATAGTCAAGCACATCCTGTTGGTGTTCATGTCACATATGGCTCCTACTGTAGCCATAAATGCTCTTCCAAGTAAGAGGGAAGAGTTCCAATTTAGCTTGATGTCTAGGACATGAAAATCCACAGGGACGATAGCATTACCAATATGTACTTCCAAGTCTCTGATGAAGGCTCCAGAGTTTTTCTGAGTGTAATCCACGAATGTAAAGATCTCTGGTGAAGGCTCTACTTGCAGGCCCAGATGGTCTGCCATGACCTTTGGTAAGATGCTGACTGATGAACCAGTGTCACATAGTGCATGAGGAAATTCAATCCCTTGTACTACACAGGGTATTGCAAACTTCCCAGGATCACTCTTCTTCTGCAAAGTAATCTTTTTCCTCATATCTTCTCTGACATTGTCAAACCTTCTTCTAATGTCATTTTCAGTCTCTCTTGTCTCTCTGAAGAACATCCACAATCTGCTTGTGAAGTAAACCTCCTCAAAAGGTTTCTCTGGTGGGATTCTGATAACTCTCTTAGTGAAACCATCAATCTCTTTTTCATTAGCTTCTCTTTTAAGATTCTTAGGAATCTTTTCCTTCCTACTCCTTAACCCTCTTCCTTCAGTTTCCTCTGATGTAGGTGTAGTGTCTGAAGGGTTACCAGTAATCTCTGTAGGGTTAGCTTGTGGTTTCGGTGTGGGTTGGAGTGCCTTGATTCGGTTGCTGTCTATAGATGGTAATTGCACCCGGTATGGGAGAGGTGCGTGTCGATCGATACGGTTCTCGTGTTTGTGTCGATCGATGAGTGGCTCATCTCGTCGGTCGATATCTTCGTAGGTGTGGGTCGGTGGGTATGGATGAGAAGCCGTGAAAAGGGTCGATCGATACGGTTCTCGTCGGTCAATATCTTCGTAGGTGTGGGTGGGTGGGTATGGATGAGAAGCCGTGAATTCAGCATGTTGTCAATATCCTAGCCGCGTTGCAATCTGCAGTCGTATCCGGAAATTGTGTTGTTGATGTCGATCGATGTGGACTAATTGGTGTCGATCGACACCATTGTGATCCACAAAGACTTAGTGAACTTTCCACTTCAAAGTCTCCTTCTTGTAGCTTCTCCTGTTTCACCATTTGCCAGAAATCATCATCTATAGTGGCATTCACGTGGTGTTTCCTATTTCCTTCCCCTACTTCCTTAGAAGTTCCAATCCTCCTGATAGAGTCTTCAGTCTGGACAATCTGTGTCTCAAGTTTCTTAACTTGAGTGCAAATGGTGTCTATCCTCGTGGTCAGATTGTTGAAGACAGAGTTAATCTTCCCATTGAAGTATACTGTAAGCTTCTGCTGAACTTCTAGAACTCTATCAATCATGGCATCAAACTTACTCTCCTGGGTGGGTGGCGGTGGGGTTTGGTAAGCTGAGTTGCCGTAGTTCCTTGTGTTGATGTAGATCCAATCTAAAGGTGACAAGCTAACAATCAAGCACTTTCCTTATGCCTAGACACAATACTAAACAAGCTCTATCCCTAGATGAATGTTCATTTGCTAAAGCAACTCAAGCATCAAATCCCTTTGGTTGAATGTTACCAAAGCAATCATTATGGACAAGTCTACTAGCAATCTTAACACCTTTAACAACAAATCTCTTTGGCAAAGTGCATTAAAAGCATTGAAGAGTTGGTTCAGACATTTCATCATACACCTTCCGGGCATGAAATGCCTAAGGATCTATTTTAGTATGATCAAGACTAAAATAGCATTGAGAACCCTCAACAAGCAAGGAAAGAAGTAGATTTAACACTAAACACCCTAGATCTTCACTAATCACCCTTAATCACCCTAGCCCATGAATCCTAGATAGACCTACTCACTAATAGACATGATTAACCCAAAAACCAAGGATGATTCAAGGTTAGACATGTTTAGTGAACAAGATAATCCTACAAACACAAAGAAAATAAGATGAAAAAGGATCAAAGATCCAAGCTTTCTTCAAAGTTTACAAATGTGTTTTTGAGAGAAAAAGAGTTAGATCCAACATTAGGATAACAAGAGTATTTATACTTAGGTTTAGAAAGCCTAAAACATCAAGATAAAATGACTAAAATGGCCTTGGGACACTTAATTCTCGACCAAAGACTTAAGAAAAACGGCCTGGGTAGACCGAACCGATCCTCCCCGCGCGTCTCTACCCGCGCACTTCGGATCTTCTCATCCTGGTCATTCCCGCGCGGGTACAGCTCCCCTGTCAGTTCTCCCCGGTCAGTTCTCCACATGCAGGCCGCGCGGGTGGAGTTCCCCGGTGGTTCCTCCCCGGTCAGGTCGCTTCTCTTGAACTGGATTCAGGCTGCGCGGGTGACAGTCCCCACTCAGTTCTCCCCGGTCAGTTCGACCAACATGCTTGTCTTGGATTGGCCAAGCTTCATTATTCACTTCTTTTTGGATCACAAAGCTTCCAAACATCTTAAATCACTCTATAGGATGCTCCAACACCTAATAAAGATATAAGAATGCAATATGAACCTAAAGATGCCTAATACCTAATCTATATGCTCAAAATATACAAGAATGAATGGCTAAAATCATGTAAATATGCAAGATATCAGCTAGTAGTATCAAGAGCCATCTGATACCTCAAGGCGATACCTCTGTAAAAAGTGCTTAACAGCTGCGCTTCATTGAATCCATGGTGTGGACAGTCTCGCTGGAAAAACTTAAATCTGATCCACGCGTCTTTAAAAGTCTCACTAGGCTTTTGCGCGAAAGTGGCGATTTTGCTCCTTAAGTCTTCAGCGCGTGCCTCATCAAAGAAATTACGCAGGAAGGCGTTTTTGATGTCAGCCCAGGATGTCAGTGATCCTGTAGATAGCTGCTTGAGCCAGTGCGAAGCTTCTCCAATCAGTGAGTATTTGAGAGGTTGCAGAGTAGGTAGTCCTCAGAGACTCCATCCATACGAATATCAGCGATAAGATCCTCGAACCTCTCCAGATGGTCCATAGGATGCTCGTGTGATAGCCCAGAATAAGGTATCTGAGACACGAGAGAGTAGTACTGAGGCTTGAGCTCGAAGTTCGGCTTCTGAATCTCTGGAAGTCGAATAGCTGATCTGTTGGTGTAGTACTCGTCTGGACGATTGTAGTCTGCCAACGATCGTGTTTGAGCTTCTCCTGTAGCCTCAGCTTCAGGCTCAGGGATTATGTTTCCCTGTGCATCTAGCTTCTGACCTGTTGCATTACGCAGATGACCATCTTGGTCATACAGGTTTCCATTCTCGCCAGCGTGAGGATAACAATCGCGACCATGCTTCGCGGAGTAGTGTCGATCGATGTACGGTGAGTAGTATCGAATGATGTGGATCGGCGAACGGTATCGGTCGACGGTGCTGTCTGAGTGTCGGTCGACGGTTGAACGTGAGTATCAGTCGACGGTACTGCGGTTCTGTTGATCAATGCAGAGCGTAGGTCTTTGCGGATTGAGCGTTCCAAGTGTGCAGGATCCTCTGAGAATAATAGTTGATTTCCCCTGTTGCTTCTGGTACTGCTGGGCATGTACCTTAAAAGACAAGAAAAATTTTAATCAGAAAGGGGGTAAAAAAACCTAAGATTAATAAGATTAAATCTAATGGCGATCAAAACTCCCCGGCAACGGCGCCAAATTTGATAGTGCTCAAATTACCCATTAGAGCTTACTCTCTCAAATAAGAGGTACAACTGTAGTACTTAGGGATCGAATCACGAGGAGCTAGGGAACCAATTAAATAAAATCTACTAATCAATCCTAGGTGAAGTTGGTTTATATGATGAAATTAAAAGTAACAATTCCTAAAGTGAGCAAGGTAGTTGCTCTAACTAACAATATGATGGGTTGTTTAAATGTGATAAAGAGTGCTAGACATAGGGCTTTTATTCAGGAATGGAGATTATAATTTCTATAAATGCTTTAACAAGTTGCTTGCATGATACTATAGATCTCAGCCGCTTAACTCAAGTGAAAAGTATCACTGGTTAAATAATCTAGATCTCTGGCCTCAACTGTCGTAATGTTGGCACAAAAAAGAGTCGATCGATATCCTTTTGAGATATCGATCGATACACCTTACGCAGCGCCGATCGATTCACCTGTCAGAATATCGATCGACGGCTTCTAAATATGCCTAGACGCGAGCCGATACTGAACACTAGGTCTCAAGGAGGAGATGTCGCTCTTCTCAACGGGAGACAAGCTAGCTCAAATGGATAATTCAAGATAATCAAAGATCCTAGTGATCTATAATCTAGTTAACTAATCTAGAATAAGCATAGGTGTAATCCATTTGATGAGTACCACAACTTAGCAATTATATTTTGGGACTAATCCCACAAACCCATTTAAACCCTAGATTTAACAAGTAGACTACTCAGACATAGCTAAGCAATTCATGACAATGGATAGATGAAAGAATTGCATATATAGAAATAAGTAGAAATACAAAAGGAGATGAGAAATCTCTCCAATCTCTCAAAACAATATAAAACTCTAGTCTCTCTCTCACACTCTCTGCTTTTCTCTTTAGCTTGCTTTTTCGAAGGATGCCGTCAAAAAAAAATTAGCAGGAATATTTAAGCATTTCCATTAGGTTAAAAACTCGTCAGGGGCAATCTCGTAATTTGGTGAAGTCTTGGTGAAGTAGTCGGCTAAACCATTTCGTCCTCGATATCGATCGACAACACTGATGTATATCGATCGATTATAATCTTCTAGTACGCGGATCTTCTCAGCTACATCGATTGACAACTCTGGATGAGTATCGATCGATTATAATCGCAATGTTGACTTCCGACTTGGTCTTGAATGGTCAACTCGGGTATATCATCTCTTGTACTCCAAAATGCTCCAAAACATCACTTTCTCACGAAATGCTCCTGAACCTGAAAACATACCTAATAGGCTAGAAAACAGATTAAATATGTAATAAAATACTAGTATACCATGGTTAAAAACGGGTAAAATCCATGGTATATCAGATATTCTCAACAGGAGACAAGCTAGCTCAAATGGATAATTTAAGCTAATCAAAGATCCTAGTGATCTATATTCTAGTTAGCTAATCTAGAAGAAGCATAGGGTGCAATCCAATTGATGGGTATCACAACTTAGCAATTATAGTTTGAGGCTAATCCCACAAACCTATTTAAACCCTAGATCTAACAAGTAGACTACTCATACATAGCTAAGCAATTCATGACAATGGATAGATGAAAGAATTGCATAGATAGAAATAAGTAGAAATACAAAAGGAGATGAGAAATCTCTCCAATCTCTCAAAACAATAAAACTCTAGTCTCTCTCTCACACTCTCTGCTTAGAGTCTCAAGGCTTGCTTTTCTCTAAGTTGTCAAGAACTTCCGCCATCAAAAACACTTAGCAGGAATATTTAAGCATTTCCATTAGGTTAAAAACTCGTCAGGGGCAATCTCGTAATTTGGTGAAGTCTTGGTGAAGTAGTCGGCTAAACCATTTCGTCCTCGATATCGATCGAAAACACTGATGTGTATCGATCGATTATAATCTTCTAGTACGCGGATCTTCTCAGCTACATCGATCGACAACTCTGGATGAGTATCGATCGATTATAATCGCAATGTTGACTTCCGACTTGGTCTTGAATGGTCAACTCGGGTATATCATCTCTTGTACTCCAAAATGCTCCAAAACATCACTTTCTCACGAAATGCTCCTGAACCTGAAAACATACCTAATAGGCTAGAAAACAGAATAAATATGTAATAAAATACTAGTAGACCATGGTTAAAAACGGGTAAAATCCATGGTATATCAGATATTCTCAACAGGAGACAAGCTAGCTCAAATGGATAATTTATGATAATCAAAGATCCTAGTGATCTATATTCTAGTTAGCTAATCTAGAACAAGCATAGGGTGCAATCCAATTGATGGGTATCACAACTTAGCAATTATAGTTTGGGGCTAATCCCACAAACCTATTTAAACCCTAGATCTAACAAGTAGACTACTCAGGCATAGCTAAGCAATTCATGACAATGGATAGATGAAAGAATTGCATATATAGAAATAAGTAGAAATCCAAAAGGAGATGAGAAATTTCTCTAATCTCTCAAAACAATAAAACTCTAGTCTCTCTCTCACACTCTCTGCTTAGAGTCTCAAGGCTTGCTTTTCTCTAAGTTGTCAAAAACTTCCGCCATCAAAAACACTTAGCAGGAATATTTAAGCATTTCCATTAGGTTAAAAACTCGTCAGGGGCAATCTCGTAATTTGGTGAAGTCTTGGTGAAGTAGTCGGCTAAACCATTTCGTCCTCGATATAGATCGATAACACAGGATGTGTATCGATCGATTATAATCTTCTAGTACGCGGATCTTCTCAGCTACATCAATCGACAACTCAGGATGAGTATTGATCGATTATAATCGCAATGTTGACTTCCGACTTGGTCTTGAATGGTCAACTCGGGTGTATCATCTCTTGCACTCCAAAATGCTCCAAAAACATCATTTTCTCACAAAATGCTCCTGAACCTGAAAACATGCCTAACAGACTAGAAAACAGATTAAATATATAATAAAATACTAGTATACCATGGTTAAAAACAGGTAAAATCCATGGTATATCAACTCCCCCAGACTTACTCATTTGCTTGTCCTCAAGCAAAAACAGTAGTCTTTGGAAAAGGTTTGAAAACAGCAGGAACTCAAAGATTCAAAATATTGAAGTCATCACTCTATGAGTTTGCAATTCACACTACAAGAAATATGTCCATTATTAGCGCGGATTTTATGCTATGTTAGGAGTTTGATAGCGTTTTACCAAATGCTATGTATACGGCAGCAATCATAGATACCCCATCTACGATAGCATTTTGTAAACGCTACAAAAACAGAAATAAGATAACAATATTTGAATGCTATTATTAACTTATATAACAATTCATATTTCGTGCTATGATACGTATTTTTCAATAAAAATAATTAAAATTAAAATAACTAAAAATTATTGAAAATTGTTTTATAATTTAAAAATAATTTAATTTATAAATTGAAACTGAAATTGTTTTATATAAATAAATTCCGGTCTACAAAAATAAACCAGAAATTAAAAAATAAAGTAACCAACCACCATTTCTACAATTTGGTTTGCAAAACCAAAAAAAAACCTAAAAAAACACTAAACCTAAAATAAAAAGAAAATCAGCCGCCATAGCTTCATCCTTTTTTCCACCGTCAAAGTCTTCAACCACCGTACCGGTAGTCCTCCACCTCCTTCCATCGCCGTTGGACATGGTCGTGTTTCATCATCATCTCCATGTGGACGTCGTCTTCCCCATGAAGCCTCATCTCCTCCAGCTTCTTCCAGATCTACTGGAACTCCGTCTCGTCTTTCTTGAAATCAGAAGATTTCATGGCTGCTCACGACCACGGACCAGTATCTCTGCTCGCAACCTACCAAAAAAAATTAGATTCAACAGAGACAGAGAGAGACAGGGATATATTGAGAGAGAGAGAGAGAGAGAGAGCCGACACAGAGAAACAGAGAGAGAGCGAGACAGAGACAGAGAGAAACAGAGAGATAGAAACTCGAGTGTACTCACCACTCAGTCTGGGACAGAGAAGGACTCATATCCATCTTAAACAAACTCGAAATCGAGTTTGCCATGCTCTGCAAAAGCGCAAAGGGGACACAGCTTCACGTGTCTGGTCGATTGAATCTCCGTTCCGTGCAAAGGCGACTAGATCTGTAAAAGAAGAGAGAAAGAATGGAAGAGTAGAAGATAGCTTGTTCACAGTGGAGAGAAAGAGAGTAGGAGAGGAAGAGACGTGAGAGAAGATGAAGAAACTAAAAAAAAAGAAAAAAAATGTTTAGTGGTGTCCGTTGGATGATGTTTAATCAATGGTTGTGATCTAATAAGGGGTAATCCTTGCCATTCTTTTTTGACCAATAAGAAAGAAGTTCAGGGATTAACACTTATTTTAGTGTTTTTTCATCACTATTTTGCAGTGTTTTTAAAACCGGATTGGCGAGCGAACCGGAAATTATTTGGGTCACGGGTCATTGTGGTTCGACCGGGGTCGATTAGATTAAACTGAATTTATTATTTTATAAATATTATATATATTTTTTTCAAAAAATAGTCATAATGTTTAGAAAACTTTCAAAAATAACAAATTGAAATGTGATAAAAAAATAAAAAAAATAATAGTTCAAATCTAAAGTCAATAGGAAAAAAAACATTTAAAGTTTATTCTCCAAATCTTTGTCCTTCTAAATCTTCATCACCTATAAAAATTATATACACATTAGTTACAAAACTCTATTTTGGTTGCAATTTGTGACAAACAAAATAGTATATATGTTAAAAAGGAAGAAAAAATAATTATTTTATTAACAAAATTTTGATTTTTATACGAACCAGGGTTTCGTCGGTTCGTTGGGTCACTCGGTTCCCGGGTTTTTAGCGGTTCAACATGGGTTTTTAACCGGTTCAACTTTAGGTGGGTTTTGACATTAAACCAACCCGGATAGGTGTCCGGTTCGCGGTTGAACCCGGTCCAACCGCCGGTCCGGTCCGGGTTTAACAACACTGCTATTTTGTTGTTTAGTTTAAATGGATAATCTATAAAAAAAAATAATAAATTTTGCAATATAAATTTCAAGATTCTGAATAAGAGCTTAGACACTGATGAATAATTACAAGTTTAATGGTTAAATTAAAGTAATGATATAAACTTAACAAAATGATTAGTGAGTTTGGGATTTGCAATATAATGTTTTGGGTTTAGATTTAAGATTTGAGATTAGACTTTGAAATTAAATTTAAAATTTGAAGTTAAATAATAAAAAAAGATTAGAGTTGTAGGATTTTTAGTTAGAGTTTAGGGTATATAATTGATTTGGGGTATGCTATATATTAGTCAATAGTTAGGGTTTGAGGTTTAGATATTTGAATTTAATTTTTAAAAATATTAGGTTTTGGTTTTAATTTTAGTATTTTGGAAAGTTGAAAAATAGTAGATTCGAAGACTAGATATAAGATTTGTAGTTATTTAAATTTGAAGTTTATATTGAGAGTATGTATAGTTTATGTTTGAAGTTAGGATTTATGATATAGAGTTGATTAAAGATTAAAGATTAAAGATTTGTGTTTAGGAAATGATAATTTAAGATTATAAGATTAAAATTTGAGTTTTTTAATTTTAAGTTTGAAGTTATAATATGAAAAATAGAGTTTTAAAGGTTGTTTTTAGAGTTTAGGGTCTAAAATCATATTTAGGTTTAGAGTACAAATACTTTTTTAGCATTAGAAAAATGCTATTATATGTCTTTGATAGCATTAGTGAAGCCGCTTAAATAATTGCTTTGGCGCTTGATTTTAATTTTCCACTAAATATTGGCGGAATCGGTAATTTCATCTTCCCGCTCTCTTAATTTGCAGAATAGCATTAGTTAAGTGCTATTTTAGGTTTCATTCTATCATAACGTTTATTTAATGCTATCATATAATATGAAAAAATTCTAAATCATCTACGATAACAATTCAGTAAAACGAGCTATAACAATGTGCTATCAATGGTAACTTTTTTTGTAGTGTCATATCTAAACATCCTAATCACAGAAGTTCATTATGCCTTATCCTAGCTTAGCAACCAGACTCATCTAGTCGACAACTTAGCAAATCTCATCTGACATTCCCCTCTACTAACCTCATTTCTTAACATAAAATAAAAGTGCAGGCTTTACTTTGGGAGTATCGATCAAAAGACACATGTATTCAAGTCAAACAAGTATCTGAACACACAGGTAGTCTTCTCTGATCCCTTTCTCTCTCATCTCTCTTCTCTGAATCTCTTATTAGGTTCAATTTCAACAGGTTTCGATGCCACATAGGTCATCTAGTCCATCTCATTGACATTTGCATTGTAACTCATACATTTTTGACAAAGTGTAGCGAATAATGGGGTCTTTGGTAATTTACCTATCCCTCGTTTCCACAATGTGTGATCATCCTTGAGATTTAGAATACTGGGGTCGCAGGAGACACTCCTACCCTTCTGCCTCTCAAGAAATCATTTCAATATTTTATAACATAAACTTAGATCTTGAGACGCTGAAGAGAGAGAAGGAAGGGAACCAGAAACACACAGACTTTTTACCTTCCAGACTTGTAAGAGGATTCCAATCCAGTGATTTCCAAGCCCCAAGACAAGCAAATAAGCCAGTATTAGTGTTGGAGGTCAGCTTTGGTTCCTTCAAACAATCTTAGCTAGTGAATATAGATGACAGCTTGATCCACTTTAGCATCTTTAGTACTATCTGCAATCAGTAATCTAGAATGGTGCTAAAGAGTGGTCAGACAATCAAATATAAATCTATATCAATGTTCCTATTTAATACTTATGCGAAAAATAATTTTGAAAAATAATTTGAATCAAAACCAAAATAAAAACACATATTAGTAAACTCCTCCCCAGACTTAAATTACATTGTCCCAGTGTAACACAGCCGGTAGTGAGGTAAATAAAATAAATCATAATTAATAAATATAACAAGTTAGAATGATTAAACCTGATCGACAAGGTGTCGATTGATTCGTAGTGGTGTAGGAGCGATATGGTGAGGCACGCGCTGAAGACTTAATGAGCAAAATCGCCACTTTCGCGCAAAAGCCTAGTGAGACTTTTAAAGACGCGTGGATCAGATTTAAATTCTTCCAGCGAGACTGTCCACACCATGGATTCAATGAAGTGCAGCTGCTAAGCACTTTCTACAGAGGTATCGCCTTGAGGTATCAGATGGATCTTGATACTGCTAGCGAGGGGAACTTCAACACTAGAAATCCAATAGAGGCTGTGAGACTTATTGAGAACCTAGCCAACAGCAGCAGCACCAAGAACACTGACTCTGACAAGAAGAAATCGGTTGCAGCCATCGGGGAAGACCAGATGAATGAAGTCAGAGCCAAGATAGATGCTTTACATGCATTTCTGGGGCAGCCAGTCTGCTCAGCTGAAGAAGGAGAGGCTAGAGAAGATGATACAGAGGAAGATGTGAACTACATTGGAGGTACTGGATTTCAGAGATATGGAAACCAGAGTGGGAACATAAACTTTTTTGGCAATGGTCAGAAGAGTAACTACAACCAGAGTTCACAATATCAGAAACCCTTCACCAACACAAGGAACTACGGCAACTCAGCTTCCCAAAACCCACCACCACCCACCCAGGAGAGTAAGTTTGATGCCATGATTGATAGAGTTCTAGAAGGTCAGCAGAAGCTTACAGTAGACTTCAATGGGAAGATTGACTCTGTCTTCAACAATTTGACCACAAGGATAGACACCATTTGCATTCAAGTTAAGAAACTTGAGACACAGATTGTCCAGACTAAAGACTCTATCAGGAGAATTGGAACTTCTAAGAAAGTAGGGGAAGGAAATAGGAAACACCACGTGAATGCCATTATAGATGATGATTTCTGGCAAGTGGTGAAACAGGAGAAGCTACAAGAAGGATACTTTGAAGTGGAAAGTTCACTCAGTTTCGGTGGATAATAATGGTGTCGATCGACACCAACTAGTCCACATCGATCGACATCAACGATGTCATTTCCGGATACGACTGCAGATTGCAACGCGGTTAGGATATTGACACATGCTGAATTCACGGCTTCTCATCCATACCCACCCACCCACCCACACCTATGAAGATATCGACCGACGAGACGAGCCACTCATCGATTGACACAAAGATGAGAAACGTATCGATCGACCCTTTTATCCACCTATCGATCGACACGCACCTCTCACATACCGAGTGCAACTACCATCGATAGACATCAACCGAATCAATGCATTCAGACCCACGCCGAAACCACAAGCTAACCCTATAGAGTCCACTGGTAACTCTTCAGACACTACACCTACATCAGAGGGAACTGAAGAAAGACGGTTAAGGAGTAGGAAGGAGAAGATTCCTAAGAACCTTAAAAGGGAAGCTAATGAAAAGGAGATTGATGGCTTCACTAAGAGAGTTATCAGAATTCCACCAGAGAAACCTTTTGAGGAGGTTTACTTCACAAGCAGATTGTGGATGTTCTTCAGAGAAATAAGGGAGACTGAAAATGACATTAGAAGAAGGTTTGACAATGTCAGAGAAGATATGAGGAAAATGATTACTTTGAAGAAGAAGAGTGATCCTGGAAAGTTTGCAATACCCTGTGTGGTACAAGGGATTAAATTTCCTCATGCACTATGTGACACTGGTTCATCAGTCAGCATCTTACCAAAGGTCATGGAAGACCATCTGGGCCTGCAAGTAGAGCCTTCACTAGAGATCTTTACATTTGTGGATTACACTCAGAAAAACTCTGGAGGCTTGATCAGAGACCTGGAAGTACATATTGGTAATGCTATTGTCCCTGTGGAGTTTCATGTCCTAGTCATCAAGCTAAATTGGAACTCTTCCCTCTTACTTGGAAGAGCATTTATGGCTACCGTAGGAGCCATATGTGACATGAACACCAACAGGATGTGCTTGACTATGATAGATCCAGACGTCCACTACGACCCTGTCAAGCTTGTCATATGTGACATGAACACCAACAGGAGATGAGAAATCTCTCCAATCTCTCAAAACAATAAAACTTTAGTCTCTCTCTCACACTCTCTGCTTAGAGTCACAAGGCTTGCTTTTCTCTAAGTTGTCAAAAACTTCCGCCGTCAAAAACACTTAGAAGGAATATTTAAGCATTTCCATTAGGTTAAAAACTCGTCAGGGCCAATCTCGTAATTTGGTGAAGTCTTGGTGAAGTAGTCGGCTAAACCATTTCGTCCTCGATATCGATCGACAACACAGGATGTGTATCGATCGATTATAATCTTATAGTACGCAGATATTCTCAGCTACATCGATCGACAACTCAGGATGAGTATCGATCGATTATAATCGCAATGTGGACTTCCGACTTGGTCTTGAATGGTCAACTCGGGTATATCATCTCTTGCACTCCAAAATGCTCCAAAAACATCACTTTCTCACAAAATGCTCCTGAACCTGAAAACATACCTAACAGACTAGAAAACAGATTAAATATATAATAAAATACTAGTATATCATGGTTAAAAACGGGTAAAATCCATGGTATATCAAGAAGATGTTGGTAGTAGGGCCAAAACCTGTCCGAAGTACGATCATAAGTCCTCCAAGCCAACTAGGAATGATCGTGACGAGCCCACTCATCCCAAGTCCGCTAGGGAAACCAGTAACCCGAGTAGTGACAGGTATCAACACCGCCCTTTACCTAGATCCGAAGGAATGATGGTATCCACATGGCCCGATATCTCCCATCTTGCGATATCAAAACCGGAGCTAATCGGTGTCTTACGACAAATGGTTCCTCAAGTCAAGTGGCCTCCTAAGATGAAGGCCGCAGAGGCTAATCGAAACCCCAAGCGATGGTGCGAGTTCCACGGTGACCATGGTCATACTACAGAAGATTGCATAGCCCTGAAGATGGAAATCGCCGAGCTTCTCAAGAAAGGCTATCTAAGGGAGTTCCTATCAGATAAGGCCAAGAACCTTCTAAATAAGGAAGGTCCCGGTCTCCCTACCGAAGCAGCTCTTGCATTGCCACCACAGCAAGACCGGGTGATCCATGTCATCTCAGGGGGATCGGAGGGAAGCAGAATTAGTAGTGCCGCTGCCAAGAGAAGTACTTGTAACGCCATGAACGGCCAAGAGGCCGAGGGTCCTAAGCGCCTACTCCTCGCAACAGATGAGATCAGCTTCACTGCGAGGGAGCAGGAGAAGGTCCTTGCTCCTCATCATGACGCCCTTGTCATTTCACTTACCATAGCAAACTGCTTGGTCAAGCGAATACTAGTAGACAATGGGAGCTCCAGCAATATAATCTTCCATTCGGCCTTCACCGACCTAGGGTTGGAACCTACACTCTAACTAGAAAGGCGACTCCCCTTGTAGGCTTCAGTGGAGAAGTCAAGCAAACCTTACGAGAAGTTCTTCTCCCCGTGTATGCCGAGGGGATAAACCAGGCCACGAAATTCCTAGTCGTCGACTGCCCTTCATCGTATAATGTTATACTAGGAAGGCCTTGGATCCACGACATGGGAGCCGTACCTTCGACTTTGCATCAGCTGGTCAAGTTCCCAATTCCCTGGGGCATTAAGGCGGTCAAGGGAGATCAAGAAAATGCTAGGTCCTGCTATCAGACTACCCTAAAGGGAAAGACCCAAGTCTTATAGCAATTACAGAAGAAGCTCCCAGCCCTGCATACCGAAGAGCCGTAAGTGGAGGAAATGGATGAGGTTCCACTCACAGAAGGAAACTTGGGTCGAAACTTAAAAATAGGCTCCAAGCTTCCGCACTACAAGAAAACACGGGCTTAGCGACGAAAGTTAGCGACGAAATAATTTCCTCGTAAAATTACGAGGCCTTTATGAGGAAGTTACGTGAAAAGACAATAAACACGTTATTTCGTCGTTAATTAACGACGAAAGAGTTTCGTCGTAAACCAAACGTAAAGGAACGTCGTTTTTACGAGGAAACAACATTTCGTCGTAATGAACACGTAATAATTAACGTGTAATTAACGAGGAAAATATTTACGTGGTTTTTGCGAGTGTCACCTAATTTTAGGTGACACACGTTTTTTATCTTGTCTAACTACCCATATTTCGTCGTTAATTCGTAGTAAAATCTCACCTACCAATTTCGAATTTTCCTATAAATATGTCATTTGAGGAACATTTGAAACACACCACATGCAAAAGAAAAAAAAAATCTAAAAACGTGAAAAAAAATGTCTGGTGATGGAAATTATTTAGAGTTGCGGAGATGGATGTACACGCATAGAGATGCTAACGGGAGAGTGACGAAAGAGTATTTGGAAGGACTAGAGACATTTATGCATCAAGCAGATTCTACACCGCTCGCCCAAGAAAGCGGTAAGATGTTTTGTCCTTGTCGAAAATGCAACAATTCAAAACTGGCAACTCGTGAAAATGTTTGGAAGCATTTAATAAATAGAGGTTTCATGCCAAATTACTATATCTGGTTTCAACATGGAGAAGGTTATAATTATGAGAATGAAGCTAGTAGTAGTAATAGCAATTTTCAGAATGAACCGGTTGATCATTTGCATAATCAACATAGATACCATCAGGAGGAGCAGATGGTAGATAATTATGATAGGGTTCATGATATGGTAGCTGATGCATTTGTTGCTCATGATGATGATGAAGTTGAAGAACCTAACATAGATGCAAAAAAGTTTTATGAAATGTTAGATGCTGCGAATCAGCCACTTTACAGTGGTTGTAGAGAAGGTCTCTCTAAATTGTCGTTGGCTGCTAGAATGATGAGTATTAAAACTGATCATAATCTACCTGAAAGTTGCATGAATGCATGGACAGACTTGTTTAAAGAGTATTTGCCGGAAGACAATGTCTCTGCTGATTCTTATTATGAGATTCAGAAACTAGTTTATAGTCTGGGGTTGCCTCCTGAGTTGATAGACGTTTGCATCGACAACTGCATGCTCTACTTGGGAGATGATGAGAAGTTAGAAGAGTGTCGATTCTGCAAAAAGCCACGATTCAAACCGCAAGGACGAGGACGTAATAGGGTACCGTACCAAAGGATGTGGTACCTACCAATTACCGACAGATTGAAAAGATTGTACCAATCTGAGGAGACTGCTGGAAAAATGAGATGGCATGCCGAGCATACTCAGACGGATGGTGAGATGACTCATCCATCAGATGCAAGAGCTTGGAAACATTTTAACAAAATATATCCACAATTCTCTAGCAATAGCCGAAATGTGTATATGGGATTATGCACGGACGGATTTAGTCCCTTCGGTATGTCAGGGAGACAATATTCATTGTGGCCAGTCTTTATGACGCCATACAACCTGCCTCCAGATATGTGCATGCAACGGGAGTTTCTGTTCTTGACCATATTAATACCTGGTCCGAACCATCCAAAAAGGTCTCTGGATGTCTTTCTACAGCCACTGATAAAAGAGTTGAAAGATTTGTGGTCAACAGGGGTGAGGACGTACGACTGCTCAACGAAGACAAATTTTACGATGCGAGCGATGCTTTTGTGGACCATAAGTGACTTTCCTGCTTATGGGATGTTGTCTGGGTGGACTACACATGGGAGATTATCTTGTCCATATTGTAATGGAACGACAGATGCATTTCAGCTGAAGAACGGTAGGAAGACAAGTTGGTTCGATTGTCACCGGCGATTTCTTCCCATTAATCATCCTTATCGAAGAAACAGGAAATTGTTTAGGCAGAAAAGGGTTGTGAGAGACACTCCTCCTCCGTATTTAACTGGAGAACAAATTGAACAGCAAATCGATTACTACGGAGCTCAAGAAACAGTTCGTTGTGGTGGTAATTGGCATGTTCCCGGTAATATGCCTGATTATTATGGAGTTCAGCACAACTGGCATAAGAAGAGTATATTTTGGGAGTTGTCGTATTGGAAGGATCTTCTTTTGCGCCACAACCTAGATGTGATGCATATTGAGAAGAATTTTTTTGAGAACATCATGAATACAATATTGAATGTTCCAGGGAAGACAAAAGACAATCAAAAATCGAGGTTGGACTTGCCTGATATTTGCTCAAGACCCGAGTTACATATAAAAAGCAATGGACAAGTTCCTGTACCGGTATTCAGATTGTCTTCAGAACAAAAGTCGGTCTTGTTCAACTGGGTTGCATCAGCAGTGAAGTTTCCTGATGGGTATGTTTCAAACCTCTCTAGATGTGTTGAAAAGGGCCAAAAGTTCTCCGGGATGAAGAGTCATGATTGTCATGTCTTTATGCAAAGACTACTTCCCTTTGCATTTGCGGAGCTACTTCCAACAAAAGTACATGAAGCACTTGCAGGTAATATATTATTACTCACACTAATTAATTTCTTAATTTATTTTTCAAAAATATGCACTAATAATTTGCTTAATTGTTTTTGGAATATACAAAGCCATTGGAGCATTTTTCAGGGACTTGAGCACTCGCACTCTTAAAGAGGATGTCGTAGAACAACTTTACGAGAACATTCCAATCTTATTGTGCAACTTGGAGATGATATTTCCTCCCTCATTTTTTGACGTCATGGAGCATTTAGCTGTCCACCTCCCGTATGAGGCATTGCTTCGAGGACCAGTACATTATGGATAGATGTATCAGTATGAGCGGGCCATGAAATATTTGAAGGGAAAGGCAAAAAACCTCGCAAAGGTTGAAGGTTCTATAATTGCTGGAAGTTTGACGGAAGAAACATCTCACTTCACATCGTACTACTTTGCACCTAATGTACGGACCCGACAAAGAGCTCCAAGAAGATATGATGATGGTGGTGTTGCCCCAACATATGCAGTTGCTGGTGTTCCGGATATCTTTAGCCAGATTGGGCGAATGGGTGGGAAAACGAAAGAGGTTTGGTGGTCGAGTGATGAAGACGCCCATAGTGCACACACTTACATTCTACTTAATTGTGAGGATCTATTTATGCGCTATTTTGAAAGGTAACATATATGGAAAGTTCTAAACTAATTGTAATTAAAATATATTTTTCAAATGATGATATAACTAATAAAATATGTGCATTTTACAGCCTATTTGTTAGTCAAGTCCAAGAAGCTATCCCAGGTATATCCACAAGTGAGGTAGATAAAAGGAAAGATCGACACTTTATTAAATGGTTGAAGAGTCAGGTATTTACTCCAATCCGATATTTGTTTCGTCCACGGGGTGTAACGAAAGACGTTTGTTTCAATGTTCTCTTTAATTTAATTTTGCAGGTTGAATATGAGGATCCAGATTATCCCATATGGTTTCACGAATTAGTTCAGGGTCCACTTGCAAAGGTCACCACATCACCAATGTATTTCTCACGAGGCTTTACTTTTCATACGTACGAGTATGGTAAACACCGGGCGACCAGCAATTATGGAATTTGTGTGAAAGGCGAAACCGATTTCTACGGGATCTTGCAGGAGATTATTGAAGTGGAATTCCCTGGGTTATTGAAGCTGAATTGCGTCATATTCAAATGTGACTGGTTCGACCCCGTGGTCAACAGAGGTGTTCGATTTAACAAATTCGGTGTAGTTGCTGTCAATGGTGGACGGAGGTACAACAAATTCGAGCCTTTCATATTAGCTTCGCAAGCAGACCAAGTTAGCTTCCTACCATACCCGAGGTTGCGAGAATCTGGAATAAGTTGGTTAGCTGTTATCAAAGTTACACCCCGTGGACGAATAATCGGTGGAGAAGAACCACCTTTGCAACAAGAACACATCAATGAAGTCGAAGAACCTGAACAACAAATGGAAGACATCCTACTCATTGATCCGCATAATCATGAGTATGAAGATCTTCCCGACGATACCACTGACGATGCTGTTGAGGACGAGTTTAATGAAAGTGATGATGTTTCTAGTGTTGAAGAGAATGATGATGTATCTGAATGATGATGTAATTTTTTAAAAATATTATTTATTTTCAGACTTGATTAATGCATTTGGGGTTTAGGGTATGGGGTTTGGTGTTTGAGATTGAGTTATAAGTTAAAGGATGTTTGAGGTTTGGTGTTTGTGGTTTACATTTTTAGGGATTTTAAGGTTATCGACGTTAATTCCTCGTAAAGAAAAACACGGGCCTTGCAAAATCCACGTAAGCTGATTTCGTCGTAAAGCACACGTTAAAAATAAACACGGGCCTTGCAAATTCCACGTAAGCGTGCGTGGTTCTTACGACGAAATCAGCTTACGTGGAAATAACAAGCCTTTTAGCTGTTTCGTCGTAAAGACCTCGTTAATTTACGTTGATTTAACGAGTTTCGTGTTTAAATCCCTAAAACTCTAAACCCCAAACCCCAAACCTCAATCTATATATGTTTTCACTTAGCAGACACAATAAACCTGTATAATTAACATTGTATGATTAAAAAAATTAAGAATTTAAAACATCAAACCCAAAATTAACCAAAACTTCCTTAACTTATAAGTGAATCATATATAAGGTTTACATTGCTAAACTCAATTCACTCAAGAAGACTTAATAAACATGCATATTTAAAATTTCTTGATTAAATTAACTTAACACATATAGATGTTACTAGTAATGGGATAGGGGTTTAGGGATTTACAAAATAACCTCGTTAAAAACTCGTAATTAACGTGTCCTTTACGACGAAAAAAGAAACTATCCTTGCTAATTCCACGTAAGCTTGCGAGGTCTTTACGACGAAACTTGCTTACGTGGAATTAGCAAGAATTGTTTCTTTTTTCGTCGTAATAACCACGCTTGTTTACGAGGAATTAACATGTTTTTATGAAATCCCTATACCCTAAACCCCAAACCTCAATCTATATATATACGGTTTCGATTCACTTAAAAAATAAATTAAACCTATATAATTAAAATTTCATGATTAAAAAAATAATAAAAATTAGGAATTTGAGGTTTAGGGTTTAGGGAATGTAAAAAACAAATGCTAAATCCACGGTTTCGTCGTAATATCCATGTGAACAAAAAACACGGGCCTTGCAGTTTCGTCGTAAAGTTAAAAAGACGGGCCTTGCAAAATCGTCATAAATAGTGACACGGGCCTTGCTGTTTCGTCGTAAATTTACGAGGACTTTACGTCCCTATGTAATCTTATATATACCCGCGAGAACCAGCCACTTCATTTCGTCCCAATTTCCTCTCCTACACCTCCCAAGGTTCTCTCTAATCTCTCTCTAGAATTAGGTGGTTTAGTTTAGTGAATTTAGATAGGTTTATAGTTGATTAGGTGGTTAGTGTAGAGAATTTTGATTAGTTTGATTTCTTCTACTTGTTTTTTCTAACAATCTGAATTTTTTTTTCAGATGGTTAGAAAGAACAAGCAGAAGAAAACTCCCCACTACAGTCAGATGTTCTGTGGTGATCCTGCTGCTGGATCATCATCTTCAGCTCCCGGTTCCTCCATCCCGGAGATTGTCCCGGAGTCTCAGTCACAGCCACCACCGGTTCTTCCATCTGGTGCACCACCCCCACCTGCTGCACCTCAGGCGGTTCCAGATCCGGTTGCACCCGGATACATTCATCCGGAGTTGCGGGTGCCGCCGACCGCTCCTTTTGCTCGGTACACGGTTGAGGATCTTCTCGCTCAACCAGGCCGAGCCGGTTTACCGGTTTTAGACCCCGACCAACCAGAGGGGACTCTGTGGTACGTAATTTTTTTTATTTAAATATTTTTAAAATTATTAATATTTTTTTTAATATTTTAACTTTGTTTTTTTCAGGTTTGGGGTCGACAATTCTGTCGCTACGAGCGTATCCGATATCATCAAAGGATACTTCTCAGAGGCTCACCCAAACTGGAAAAAGACGCCGCACCACGTTAGAAACACGTGGTTCAAGATGTTTGCTGTAAGTTTTTTAAAATAATTATTTATTTTTAATTTTTATTATTAACTTTTATTTCGTTAATGGTTTTTAACTAATTATTAATTTTTTTGGGTTTAAAAATGCAGCAAAGATACCATTGGTCCATCGGGGTTCATGAGGACGTGAAACGGGAGTTCACCGCAAAGGCGAAGAAGCGGTTGTTGGACACCGTAGGCAACTGGAAGGAGGACTGGATCTACAAGGGTTACAAGGATGGGCAACCCGCTGAGCTGACCAAGGATGTCTACGATGGTCTCATCCGTTACTGGGAGCTGCCATCATCCATTGCGATCTCCAACGCCTGCTCCGCCTCTCGTAACACCAAAGACGAGCACGGCAACGGCCCGATGCTTCACTGTACGGGTCAAAAACCCCATGCCCGTGTCCGCTTGGAAATGGTAATTAATTTTTAATTTTTTTCATATTAAATATTTTAATAATTAATATGTACTTATATATGTATATTGATTCTAACTTTTTAAATTTTAAATATTTTCAGGCCAAAGAGACGGGACAACTCCCGTCTCTTAAAGAGCTTTACGAGAGGACCCACAAGACCAAGGCGGGGTTATTTGTGGATCCGAGGTCCGAGAAAATCTACAACGATGTCGTTGCTCGGATTGAAGACCGCCAAACCCAGCTGACCCAGCAATCTCCCGATGGAATACCGGTCGTATTATCCACTCAAGAAGTGGATCAGATTTACGAGGAGGTAAAAATTTTACCTTTTAATCTACTTTTAATCTATTTTTTTAAATTATTAACATTAAACTTTATTTTTTCTTTGTAGGTCGTCCCTAAGAAAAAGGAACGTACGTTGGGAATCGGTTCCGTCAACGATGTCCCAAGAGCGACATCGTCTTATGGTCAGAGACGAGCCGACGAAGTCACTGAGCTGCGTTCGGAGTTACACTCGACGCGGACTCAGTTGGCGTCGACGCAGACGGAGTTGGAGTCTACGCGCCAATCATTCCAAGCTCGTATGGGTGGAGTGGAGGGGTTTCTGGAAGTTATATCTTCTGGAAATCCCCAATGGGAGGAGTTGTTGGCGGATATGCGACGACGGAACCCGGTTCCCGAGCCTTCTCGTACTCAGCAGCAAGAGGAGGAACTACAGAGGAGGAGTGAAGACCTCTACCGGGAAACGATCCACCGCCCCGGCCCGACTTAGTTTTTTTTTCTATGTATTAATATTAAAATTCTAAACTTTTATTTATATAATATTTTCGGTTTTAATTTATTCCAAATTTTTAATATTTTCGCATTAGTAATTATTTATATTTCTAATATTTTTGAAATAATTATTTTCTATAATATTAAAATTTAAATTTAAAAAATAAATTAGTTATAAAAATCGAAGCAAATTCCTCGTTAACTCACGAGGAATTGACGAGTAAGTGGACGTGTAAAGAACGACGAAATCTTACGACGAATCTACGTGTCAGATTCTACGTTCCCTTTACGACGAAAGTTTACGTCTACTTTACGTGTATTATTTACGTTTACTTTACGAGTATTATTTACGTTTTTCTTACGAGGATAGTTTACGTGTATTTTACGAGGAAATATTACGTGTCTTTTACGTGGAAATATAGCGTCCACTTTACGTGGAAATCTACGTGTTCTTTACGACGAAATATTAACCTTCCTTTTACGACGAAATGGGTCCCTCGTACTTTTACGACGAAATGGCGATTAAATATCCGTTACGACCAAACTTTAACGACGATATGCGTTTCCTCGCTAAATCGTCGTAAAGACGTATTTACGACGATTTAGCGAGGAAAATGGTCGTCGTTAAAATCGTGTTTTCTTGTAGTGCCAGAAGGCCTGAGAAGGAGATTGGTCGACTTCTTGAGATCCAACTCCGACTGCTTCGCCTGGTCCCATGAGGACATGCCTGGAATTGATCCCGACGTCATCATGCATCAACTCAAAGTGGATCCAGTGCATCCTCCTGTCAGACATAAGAGGAGGAAGTTCGTCCCTGAAAGGGACGAGATAATCAACGAAGAGGTCAAGAACCTACTGTATGCCGGATTCATACGAGAGGTGCAATACCCGGAATGGCTAGCTAATGTAGTGGTCGTTAGGAAGAAGAACGGGAAGTGGAGAGTCTGTATCGACTTCACGGATCTTAATAAATCCTGTCCTAAAGACCCATTCCCTTTGCCTCACATCGACAAGCTAGTCGACGAAACTGCTGGTCATCAGCTGATAAGTTTCATGATGCATTCTCCGGATATAACCAGATCTTAATGCATCCTGACGACCAAGAGAAGACCTCGTTCATGACCTCAAGGGGCATCTACTGTTACAAGGTCATGCCTTTCGGATTGAAGAATGCAGGTTCGACCTATCAGAGGCTTGTCAACATGATGTTCGCCGATCAGACAGAGCAGACCATGGAGGTCTATATTGATGATATGCTGGTAAAGTCCCTGGACGCTGAGGACCATATCTCGCACCTTCAACAAGCCTTCACCACTCTCAGGAGGTACAACATGAAGCTGAACCCTTCAAAGTGCTCGTTCGGGTAAGCTCTGGGAAGTTCATGGGGTATATAGTCACCCACAGGGGTATTGAAGCAAACCTAGAGCAGGTGAAAGCAATCCAGGTGATACCTTCCCCTCGCAACGTCAAGGAGGTGCAAAGACTGACAGGAAGGATGGCCGCCATGAGCAGGTTCATCTCCAGGCTGTCCGACAAGTCGCATGCCTTCTTTGAAACCTTGAAGGACCCCAAGTACTTCCAATGGACCGATAAATGCGAGCAAGCCCTATCCGATCTCAAGGCCTATCTCACTACTCCACCTCTCCTCTCAAAATCCTTGGAAGGTGAGGTTCTATTGCTCTATCTGGCGGTATCAGAGCACGCAGTCAGTGCGGTCCTGGTAAGAGAAGAAGGAAGGAAACAGCACCCTATCTACTACGTGAGCAAATCATTGCTAGATGAGGAAACCCGCTATAGTCACCTTGAGAAGCTGGATGTCGCCTTAGTTAACGCGGCTCGAAAGCTACACCCCTATTTCCAGGCTCATCAAATCGTCGTGGTCACTTCCTTCCCCATTAAAGCAGTCATTCATAAGCCGGAAGTGTCCCGACGACTAGCAAAATGGGCTATAGAGCTGGAGGAATACGATGTGATCTTCCGGCCTGCAACAGCCATCAAATCGCAAGTCCTAACAGATTTTGTAGCCGAATTCTCTCATGCCATGCTTCCAGCCCTGGAACAAGAGGTAAATCTTCGTGATAGCGAAGGGGAGAAAGTAGAATGGACACTGTACGTTGATGGGTCTAGTAACATAAGGGGCGCATGCGTGGGACTAGTCCTAACTTCCCCTACGGGGGAATCAGCCTCAAGGGCTGTACGATGCAACTTCAAATCAACGAACAACGAAGCTGAGTACGAAGCTCTAATAGCAGGGCTGACACTCGCCAAAAAGATGGGAGTAGAGGACATCCAGGTCTTCAGCGACTCACAACTGATCATAAGCCTAGTCCAAGGAGACTACCAGGTGAAATATCCGAGTATGATCAGGTACTTATCTGTGGCTAAGCGACTACTCGACAGGTTCCGACTCTATATGCTCACTCAGATCCCTAGGGAGCACAACTCCCAAGCCGACGCTCTAGCTAATCTAGGGTCCGCCCTAGAAACTACAAGTCATATGAGCACCCCACTACTAGTACTCCAATGGCCCGCAACCGAAAAGGAGACGAAGCCTGGAGAAGTATCCGTAGTAGACGAAGGAGAAACCTGGATGACTCCCATCATTAGCTATCTAAGGTACGACACCTTTCCTGAAGACCGAGACGAAAGTCGTAAGGTAAGGCGCCAAGCTGTCAGGTACTGCTTTTCCGAAGGAAAACTATACCGAAGATCCTTTTCAGGATCCTATCTACGATGTCTTACCCCTAGAGAAGCCGCCAGGATACTAGAAGAGCTTCACGAGGGAGAGTGTGGTTCCCATTCTAGTGGTCAGAGCTTGGTGCTCAGAGCCAGAAAGGCTGGGTACTAGTGGCCAACCATGGCGAGGGACTCCCTCAAACAAGCCAAGCTCTGTAGCCAATGCCAGAAGCACGCGCCAGTCTCCAATCTTCCACCAGAGAACCTCAAATCTCTAAGTTCTCCTTGGCCCTTCCAAAAGTGGGGCATGGACATCGTGGGGAAATTCCCCATGGCACCGGGGCAAAAGATCTTCCTCCTAGTCGTGACCGATTATTTCACGAAGTGGGTAGAAGCTGAAGCAAAGATAACGGATCTCCAGATCAGGAAATTCCTATGAACCAACGTGATCACACGCTTCGGAACTCCCCATGAGATTGTCACAGACAACGGACCCCAGTTCATGAGCTACAACTTCCGAAAGTTCTGCAAGGATTGGAACATCAAGCTTTCCTATTCAGCACCACGACATCCCCAATCTAACGGTCAAGTCGAATCCACTAATAAGACAGTGGTGAATATGCTCAAGAAGCGCCTAGAAGACGCCCATGGGCGATGGGCAAAAGAGCTACTTGGAGTATTTTGGGCCTAACGGACCACTCCGAAGACGACCACCAAGGAGACTCCCTTCTCACTTGTCTATGGTGCTGAAGCGGTGATACCCACAGAGGTGCACATAAGGACCGCGGTCTCTGAATTCCTCTCCTAGGAGGAGAACAATGAGCTAATGTCCCTGAGTTTAGACTTACTCGATGAAAAGAGGGAGGCGGCCCGCCTTAGAAATGCGTCCTACCAGTTGAAAGTAGCCAAGAGCTACAACAAGAAGGTCAGATCCAGAACCTTCCAGAAAGGGGATTGGGTCCTAAGGCGAGTCTGTGACCACACAAGGGACAAATCAGCCGGAAAACTCGCTCCTGGATGGGAGGGTCCCTATAAGTTAATAGAGGTGCAAGGGGCAGGAGCCTATAAGCTGGAAGACAGCGACGGTAAGGTCCAACCCAACTGCTAGAATGCTTTGCACTTCAAATTCTATCACTTCTAAAGTAAGGTCCCCGTATCAGCTTTATATACTACTACTATTATTATGATATATTTAAGTAAACTGGTTTCCTACTCCTATGTATGCGATAACGTCTTCGGACTAAACTTATAAAATACATTATTAGTTACGGCTAAAGGGGTTATAGGAACTCAATTGTACTTAAAGGGGCATACTAGCTAGGTCAGGCCCTAAGGGACTTTAGATCTCAGCAAACCCTATATATACTAGTGAGACTACTCACATGGGTGTAAGACATATAAAGAACAGGTCTGATCAACCCTATTACATTTTCTGTACCTCGGGCCCTCCGTTAAGGCTATAAGTCCAAAGGTTACGTGGGGACCACCGTACTAGTGCTACCCAAACCCTGCGTTAAAGACGCTACGAGCTAAATACACGCAGGGGGCATGACGTACAATGCAAAGTACTGTAATCAGATGCTGGCGGCTGATATGCAGGGAGCAAATGTGCGAAAATACTGGTTAGCACCAAAATTTAATACTTATCCAGACGTGAAGTCGCTCCGCGGGGCAGGCCCACGCCAGACCAAAGTAAGTCTGAGCGTGACCTTTTCTGCAGAAAGGTAGAGTGCAGCATTGAAATTCACGAGAGTGGCCTATACCTCCGGGTGGCAGAGTGCGGTTTCTCAATATCAGATCGGTAGTGATTCCCCATGGGGAGCAGAATACGATCACAAACCTCCCATAACGCATACGGCCTCAGTGTCTATGACGAACCTCCGGGTTCAGTATGGCCTCAGGGTCTATATAACAACCTCCGGGTTCAGTACGGCCTCCGGGTCTATAAAAGAGCTTCAGGGTTCAATTCAGCCTCCGGGTCTATAAAAGAGCCTCAGGGTTCAATAAAGCCTCCGGGTCTGTAAGGAGTCTCCGGATTCGAGATCACCTAAGGGTTGATCAAGGGCCTTCGGGTCTAACTGATCTTCGGATCTGATAAGAACCTCAGGGTTCAAGGATCTTTAAATCCAAATACCAACCTTCGGGTTTGCCAAGAACCTCAGGATTCAAAAGCATCAACCTCCGGGTTCGAGGTATCCATCGGGTTTAATCACGGTCCCCAGATCTAAGGATTAAACCCCAACACTCAGAAATCTCAGGGTTCAATGAGCAAACCTTCGGGTTCAATAAAACGGCCTCCAGGCCTAGGTAAGGGACCTCAGGGTTCAAGGCCTTAAGAACTTCCGGGTTCTAGGGCTCAAGAACCCCAGGGTTCAAACCAAGCTAGAACTCTAGGGTTCTAAGCAAGGATCTTTCATTCCAAAACTAAAACTCAGGTTTTTAATAATAGATTACAAGGTCTAACGCTTTTCTAATTATTTCAGGGTTTAGTCAGTTTGACTAACAGGATCCAGATCCTAGACACTGATATCCTTCCAAGGGGTCGACCCTTACAAGGGTCCGGCCCTCACAAGGAGTCAATTCCTACAAGGGTCCGGCCCTTACAAGGTTTCAGCCCTTTCAAGGGTCCATCCCTTCCCACGAATCTACGCGTCTACCTAGGTGTCCTTGCGTTATGAAGATATGGAAGTGATTCGACGAGATCTAAACCCCTAGGCTATCAGTACGGTAACAAGACTCAGGCCCTGATTCTTTTGAAATCCGAAGTGGTGCGATCCCAAGGGTAGAACTGTCATCAGCCCCTAAGATCTTGCCTAATCTGATTAAGGTTATGGTCGGCCTT
This sequence comes from Raphanus raphanistrum subsp. raphanistrum, assembly GCA_019706035.1. Taxonomy (NCBI): domain Eukaryota; kingdom Viridiplantae; phylum Streptophyta; class Magnoliopsida; order Brassicales; family Brassicaceae; genus Raphanus; species Raphanus raphanistrum. The sequence goes on from CM033984.1 coordinate 34,091,297, forward strand.
CGGCCCATAACCCGTGATAGAGAATTCCTTATCTTAGAGACGCAAGCAAGACGACTCTACGCTACTCAAGACAAAAGATGAAAGCATAATAAAATGGATAAAAGTCTAAAGCCCTCAAGGGCCAGTACTTAAAAAGTTTTAAGGCACGAAGGCCTGAGGTTTAAAAAGCAAAACCCCGAAGGGTGAAAACAACAACAAAAGCCCGAAGGGCTTAAAATATCAAGAGTTCGAGAGACAGGGAGATCAGGCGGTTGGAGAAGCAGCCGCGCGCTCAGATGGAGTAGGGGAAGTCTCCTTGGCAGCGCCGGCTTCGGGGAGAGGCAGCTCATCTTCAAACGATGGAGGAGTCAATCCCTGCAGCTTAGCCTCGGACTCCTTCACCAGCTTGTATCGCTGGAATTCCACGGCCAACTTCCACTTATCGGTCTGCTCTTTGAGCCATTCCCTCATCAGCTCCCAGCGAGCAGTCACCTTGGCTCCACTCACAGCCATCATCCTCTCGTCCTCAAAGGACTCCTTCTCCAGCTTCAGCCCGCAAAGCTCCTCCTGGGTCTCCTCCAACTGGCGCGTCAAAGCGGTGTTCTCCGCAGCAGTAGCAGCCTCAGCCTCCTTCGAGTTCTTCAAATTAAGCTAAAGGGATTTGATTTCCTTCCCTGAGCCAGGACCTTGTTCTTCTCTTACTTAAGATGAGCATTCATGCTCTCCAGCTCTTTCTTGGATGATTGCTCGTTCACCATATTCTCAAGATAGTGAATCTGAGACATAGCCTGCAAATCATACCACAATGATCACCAATCCATATAACAAAGGTGAAAAGGAAAGGCGCGAAGTCCTACCTAGAGGAGATCAAACTGAACGCCTCCATAGCTTTTTCTCCTGTGGATCCCGACATGTTACATGAAAAGGACGAAAGCAGTCAATAAACCAGCTAGCAAGAAAAGATATGATGTGAAAAGCTTACCCTAAATGCTGCATTGCCTTAAGACTTCTTTGCTAGTGAGAAAGGAGGCTTGACGACGTGACGGAGGAAGATCGTGGACCTGATCAGCAACTTCGTTCCCTTCTGGCACGGGTTTGCGAGGCACGTCTGCAATCAGAAAAAACAGAGACAAGTTAATATCGCAATCAAAGACTATTGAGAAGAATAGCAACCTACCCACTACATGCCAAAGAGGAGAAAATCCAGGGAGGGTTACGAAGGCGAATATCTCTGCCCATCTATTACTAAAGACTGGATGACGCTTCCTTGCGCCTTTCTCGATCTCTCGAACCAAAGCTTGACTACTACAAGGGTGGAGGTAATACTTTCCCTTCGATCCATGCAGATCAGTAACATAGTACGAGTAGAGCACCTCGTTCACTCCTAACACAAAGCGCTCCAAGTCACTGAGGTTCTGGATCGCAATCAAGGTCCTCCAGGCTGGAGGAGTCAGCTGACCCGGAGAGATGTCCAAGTGCTCCGAGAGTTTTGCAATCAGAGAAGGAACGCGATCTCGAAAGCCCGACTCGAAGTACGCCTCGTAGATCGGGACCTCATCGACTCCGAAATCTGAAATCCTGTTGGAAAGACCCGGAATTCGAATCTCTAGATCTTGAGGAAGATCGTACTTCCTCCTCCACTCTTCAACATCTCTATTTCCGATTCTGGACACCGGACCCACCAACAGTGATCCTTCGGCTTCATCGCCGAAAGAGATGTTTTCAACGTCGTCGAAATGGGGACTCTCCGCAACAGCTATGGGTTCGGGGGAGAGAGAGGAAGAGTTCATCGAGCCTAGGTTTCAGATCTAACCCTACTATCTACAGGGGAGTCTAGGGTTTTGCTAGGGAACTGTCAGACATTATCAAAGGCCTATCTAATAGAGGAAAAGAAAGAAGAAAGAAGAAGACGGCTACCTGTCAAAGAGCGAGTTGAAATCTTCTAGGAAGGGAGCCGCCGAGAGAGAAAATCTTGAGAGAAGTAGAGAAGAAATGAGAAAAAGAAGCTTTGGTCTCGATCAAATGAAAGAGAGAAGGAAGAAACCTTAGGGTGATGACCACGCGCCTCGTATGAATCGCCACGCGGCCAAATGGGCGCCCAACGGAGAAACTCAACCGTCGTTGGGCTTTTCTTGCGAAGCCCACTCCATTCGAGTAGTCTCAAAGGCAAGGCTCGTACCCCTTGATTCTCCGGAAGGGGAACGCCCCATCTCATCTCTTCATCAGGTTAAAGCACAGATCCAGATGTTCAGGGGAGTTATGATTTTGAGAGCCTAGTAAAATCATTGCTTCAGTCATCAGTCGAGGTCCCGACCTGATTCACTGCAAGGAGACAAGGTGTCCAAGGAATACTCCGTCCTAAGAGAAAACTACCAAGATTCAAGAAGCACAATTTATCCCTTGATTTCCACGAGCAAATCAAGGAATAAGGAGCAAATTGTTGGGGAAAAATATCTAGACATAAGTTTTCTCCAGCTTCCAAATAGGCCCTCGACTTCCGGATCCTTGCTCAAGGAGAAACCAGGGACCGACCCCTGCCTTAGGTCTGACCCCCTTGATTGGACCAACCCTTGAAGGGAAATAGAAGTTTTCCGCCTAAGGGGAAACTTCCATTTTTCCGATTATGGAAGAGCTCTATTACTTGAAGCCCACATCTACAACTATAAAAGAGGAGCCCAAACCCTAGAACAAGGGATCGACTTTTCTAGACTAAGAGATTAGGGTTAGGCGGCTAGAACTAAGGTTCATACACCAACAAAACGTTCTAGTCGAATTCTCTTGCTTCAATACAAATCTTCTAGTGTTCCGTAGTACTAAAACGATCCTACACAAAAATACCCTAACAAGAAAAACTTGAGTGCTCGCGAACATGATCATGGGAACCGAGATGATGTTTCTTATGGACATACGTTGGCGGTAATCAATAAAGAACCACTAAGCCAAGATCGACAGAGCTCTGAGGTTAAGAATACAAATGAGGTTCCAGTACTAGGAGATTAGCCAGTACTATTGTTACACCATCTCGGATTGAGCATGGTATGGAAGAAAATGTCACCAAACGTGCAAAAGCGGCTCCTTGGTCCTTAGCGTTTAATACATTGAGTGAGCAGGAGTATACACCTATTGCTGGAGATGATCAGGTTATCGAGGCACTTAATGGTGTGGAAATTACGGAACAGCCAGAGGATGGGATGATGGACTGTGATATGCAAGACGATGATTTAATGGGTTTGGAACTTGCTATGGAGGCTAATGATGTACAGGCTGCTGCCCACAGGTCTCAAAGACCTAATGCTAAATCGAGAAGCAGTAAACATGGCTCTAAACCGAGTGTCCCTTTGGGCATTCAGACCAAGAAATTTGAGATTCTTCTTCGAGGATCTCCACATAAGAGATCATCTTTTTCTCATGATACTCGTGCGGTTGGTGATTCTGCAAGACGTCATCATCATAGTTCGAAGAAATAGTAGATAGGCACGTCCAAGAATGATGTTTCGATGGGGTCCAAAAACCCATCCCACCTTGATCAATGAGGACAATCATTTGGAACTGTTGAGGGATTGGAAACGACATCACAGTTCGACGCCTTACGGAGATGTGTCAGAAACATTACCCAGGACTTTTGTTTCTTTCTGAGACGAAGAATAGGAGGCTTCTGTTGCAAAACATTCAGGCCGACTTAGGATTTGATCGTTTGTTTACCGTTGAGCCACTTGGTCTGAGCGGAGGTTTAGCTGTTTTTTCTATGGATGAATTTCAAGTTAATGTTTTATTTTCAAATAACAGAATGATTGACATTGAGACAGTCATTGATGGAATAAAAGTCTTTATGACGTTTGTTTATGGGGACCCTGTTTTAGAAAGACGAGATCAAGTATGGGAACGTCTTACGCGTTTCTCAACTACTAAAAATGGACCTTGGTTCATGATAGGAGACTTTAATGAAATCACATGTTATAATGAGAAGGAAGGAGGTAGAGAGCGTTCTGATAGCTCGTTCTTGCCCTTCAAGCAAATGCTTAATGATTGTGGGATGCTAGAGTTCCCTTTCACGGGGGACATTCTTTCATGGGTAGGAAAGATAGCAGGACGTGTAACTGTTCGATGTCGCCTAGACAGAGCAGTAGGAAATGCGGATTGGCATGAGAAGTTCCCACACTCGAATGTGAAGTACATGAGGTTATGGGGATCGGTATGTCGTCCGATTCTTGCAAACATACGCACAAAGCCAACGAGGAGGTCAAAAAAGTTCGAGTTCGACAGAAGATGGCTGGATAATGAGGAACTAAGGCAAGTCATTCTTGAGGAATGGAAATCTCCTGACTTCCCTCCCAACGCGAATATAATGGAACACATCTCCAGCTGCCGAAAAGACTTAAATTAATGGAGGAAACAACACAACATCAACTCGGCGAAGTTAGTGGAGGAGCTAAAGGAAAAGGTTAAGGGTTTATACGCAGATGAAAATGCGACAACTGAGTAAATTGCAGCAGCATTGAAGGAATTCTCTAACGTTCTTAAAGCAGAAGAAATATTCTGGAAACAGAAGAGTAGAGTGTTTTGGCTAAGAGAAGAAGATAAAAATACAAAATTCTTCCATGCCTTGACAAAGCAAAGAAGAGCAAGGAACAAAATCACGCAGCTACTAGATGCAGATGGTAACCTAGGTTAGGATGAAGAAGGATTAGTTGTCATTGCTACTAGTTATTTTAGTCAGATTTTTGAGTCCTCTAATCCAGAAGACATTGAGGAGGCGCTATCTGAAGTTCCTACGACGATAACAGGATCGATGAATGACAGCCTCACAGCTCCAGTTTCCGAATGGGAAATCAAATTAGCTCTCTTTACTATGCACCCAGATAAGGCACCGAGACCAGATGGGATGACTGCACTTTTTTACCAGCATTTTTGGGATATAGTTAAGGAGGATTTAACTCTTATGGTTCACAATTGAGGGGACTTTGACAAATGGTTTGGAAATGATACAAATATAAGTCTTATCCCAAAGACAACTAAACCTAATGATATGGCCCAATTCAGACCCATAAGTTTGTGCAATATCAGCTACAAGATCGTCTCTAAGGTCTTATGCCAGGACTAAAGAAAGTCTTGCCGGGACTGATATCAGAAACCTAGTCAACCTTTGTTGCTGGAAGACAGATTTCAGATATGCCCAAGAAATGTTTCATGCCCTACGAACTAAACCTAGTGGACGTAATAAAAGGATGGCTATCAAGACGAATATTAATAAAGCATATGATAGATGGAATGGTCGTTCATTGAAGCAGTGATGCGAAAGATAGGTTTCTCCAAAACATGGGTCACCTGGATAATGAGGTGTATTACATCTGTAAAATATAAAGTTCTTATTAATGGACAGCCAAGAGGAAATATTGTTCTAGTTAGAGGCCTGCGTCAAGGAGATCTTTTGTCTCCTTTTATTTTTATTATATGCACGGAAGCGCTCGTTAGCCTTCTCAATCATGTAGAGAACCAAGGGAAGATAACGGGGATGCGCGTTACCTACGTCTGTCCTTCTGTATCTCACCTTCTCTTTTTTTATGATAGTCTTTTCTTCTGTAAGGCGGAGCCCCGTGAGTATGAAGAAGTAATGAAAGTAGTCAAGACATATGGTAAAGCATCTGGCCAATGTATTAACTTTGACAAATCTTCCTTACTCTTGTAAGAGGATTAATGCAACTACTAGACAAGAGATTAAAGATGCACTTGGAATACAAAACGATGGTAGGATGGGGAAGTACTTGGGAATCCCAGAGGATATCAGTGGCTCAAAATGCAAACTCTTTGCATTCTTAAAGGATAACCTGATGCATATAGTAAATGGATGGACAGGTAGATGGCTCTCAAAAGGGGGGAAGGAGGTAATGATTAAATCCATTCTATTCGCTCTTCCGACATACGCTATGCTTTCTGCTTCCATTGGAGATATGTGAAAACCTCGCAAGGCCATTGCACAATTTTGGTGGAGCTCGAAACCACCAAAAAGAGGAATACACTAGCCGAAATGGGAGAAGGTTTGTCTACCAAAAGAAGAGAGCGGGATTGGTTTCCGTTTGATTCATGAGTTTAATCTAACACTATTGGCAAAGTAATTATGGAGATTGGGTCGGTATCCTGATTCACTGGTTGTTCGAGTCTTGAGGGGCAGATACTATAGAATGACCTCGCTATTAAGAGCAATCACTGCAAGTAGTCCATCATACGTGTGGACAAGCATCTCGGCAAGGAAGCTTTTGCTTTTGGAGATCAGACAGAAGATTCATTCTGGTTATGAGGTTATTGATAGTGCTCAAATTACCCAGTAGAGCTTATTCTCTCAAATAAGAGGTACAGTTATGGATCGAATCACGAGGAGCTAGGGAACCAATTAAATAAAATCTACTAATCAATCCTAGGTGAAGTTGGTTTATATGATGAAAATAAAACTAACAATTCCTAAAGTGAGCAAGGTAGTTGCTCTAACTAACAATATGATGGGTTGTTTAAATGTGATAAAGAGTGCTAGACATAGGTCTTTTATTCAGGAATGGAGATTATAATTTCTATAAATGCTTTAACAAGTTGCTTGCATGATACTATAGATCTCAGCCGCTTAACTCAAGTGAAGTATCACTGGTTAATTAATCTAGATCTCTGGCCTCAACTGTCGTAATGTTGGCACAGAAAAAGTGTCGATCGATATCCTTTTAAGATATCGATCGATACACCTTTCGCAACGCCGATCGATTCACCTGTATGGATATCGATCGACGGCTTTTAGATATGCCTAGGCGCGAGCCGATAGTGAACACTAGGTCTCAAGGAGGAGATGTCGCTCTTCTCAACAGGAGACAAGCTAGCTCAAATGGATAATTCAAGATAATCAAAGATCCTAGTGATCTATATTCTAGTTAGCTAATCTAGAACAAGCATAGGGTGCAATCCATTTGATGAGTACCACAACTTAGCAATTATAGTTTGGTGCTAATCCCACAAACCTATTTAAACCGTAGATCTAACAAGTAGACTACTCAGACATAGCTAAGCAATTCATGACAATGGATAAATGAAAGAATTGCATAGATAGAAATAAGTAGAAATTACAAAAGGAGATGAGAAATCTCTCCAATCTCTCAAAACAATATAAAACTCTAGTCTCTCTCTCACACTCTCTGCTTTTCTCTTTAGCTTGCTTCTTTCGAAGGTTGCCGTCAAAAAACACTTAGCAGGAATATTTAAGTATTTCCATTAGGTTAAAAACTCGTCAGGGGCAATCTCGTAATTTGGTGAAGTCTTGGTGAAGTAGTCGGCTAAACCATTTCGTCCTCGATATCGATCGAAAACACTGATGTGTATCGATCGATTTTAATCTTCTAGTACATGGATCTTCTCAGCTACATCGATCGACAACTCTGGATGAGTATCGATCGATTATATTCGCAATGTTGACTTCCGACTTGGTCTTGAATGGTGCAACTCGGGTATATCATCTCTTGTACTCCAAAATGCTCCAAAAACATCACTTTCTCACGAAATGCTCCTGAACCTGAAAACATACCTAACAGGCTAGAAAATAAATTAAATATGTAATAAAATACTAGTATACCATGGTTAAAAACGGGTAAAATCCATGGTATATCAGCTCTTCTCAAAAGGAGACAAGCTAGCTCAAATGGATAATTCAAGATAATCAAATATCCTAGTGATCTATATTCTAGTTAGCTAATCTAGAACAAGCATAGGGTGCAATCCAATTGATGAGTATCACAACTTAGCAATTATAGTTTGGGGCTAATCCCACAAATCTATTTAAACCCTAGATCTAACAAGTAGACTACTTAGACATAGCTAAGCAATTCATGACAATGGATAGATGAAAGAATTGCATAGATAGAAATAAGTAGAAATACAAAAGGAGATGAGAAAATAAATTAAATTAATAATTACACTGTCCCAGTGTAACACAGCCGGTGGTGAGGTAAAGAAAATAAATCATAATTAATAAATATAACAAGTTAGAATGAATAAATCTGATCGACAAGGTGTCGATCGATTCGTAGTGGTATACGTCGATCGTTAGTAATGGTCGTGTGGTGTCGAGCGATATGAATGGTAAATGTCGGTCGACGGAATCATCAATCTAATTGGATCTAATAAAAACTGCAAAATAAATCCGAAAAATAAAAGCAAAAATGAAAAATAATAAGATAAAGGAGAATAAAAGAAAACCTAATAGTGGGTTGCCTCCCACTCAGCGCTTTGTTATAGTCATTTAGCTTGACTGTGGTAGGTGAGGGACTCATGGGGTGCAGAAACTGCTGATTACTGGACAGCAATCATCAATCTTGTGTCTCCTACTGTTGAACCATGTGGCAGCGAAGCTTCTTGTGGCATCATCTGACCTTAGTTGTTTCTTATCTATCTTGAGGACTTTATCTTGAAGCTTCCTCACAGAATTTTCAATGTATTCGATGTTGCCAACCTTCCTGTCGATGGTCTGGTAGGTATATACGGATAATTCCTTCAGCTCACTCTGTAATGCATCGATCTTGTCATGAATAAACTGATCTCGGTCTGCTAAGGACTCTGTGTCGATCGACGCTACTAAATGCGCGTCGGTCGTTTCGCTGAGAGTTCTGTCGGTCGACTCAGTATCATCTGTGTCGATCGATTCTGAGCATTGTCCTTGGTACTGCAAAGCACGTATAGCGCCCTTCATTTGGCGAATGGTTCTGCATAGGCTGTTAATTCGTTCGTGAACAGTGTCGTCAATGGTATCACAGGTCCCGTTGAGTCTCCTTTCCATGGCCTCCATAGCCTCGTACAGCTCATGTTTGATCTCATCAACTTCTGCTGTAGTGCATGCTCTCTTCGCTGGTGGTGGCTCGATGTTGATCGATATTGGTCTAGGCCTGTTGATCGATGTCGCGGTTCTGTCATAACGACCAAGATGATCTTGAACTATGCTCATGTCTCTTTGTAGCTCGTTCAGCTGTCGTGACAGTGTATCCAGGTGTCGCATGATAGGTGAACTTAAAATATCATGCTTCTCTTCGTATGCTCTCATCCTACTTCCAGTGCTGCGAACCTTGTGTCGATCGACGGTGAATTCAGTGTGTCGATCGATGGAGAAGTAGCATTCTTAGCTTGATCTTTCTTGCGAATTGATGCTAGCTCTTTCTGTACAAGATCGATCCTCTTGCTTAACCATTCGACATTGTTGCTGAGAGGGCTGTAGACGTCTCCAATCCGTGTATTGACGTAAGCAATCTCCCATTCATCTTTCTTAGGTGATGAACATTCTGGTCGGTCCTTGGATGTAGTCTTGCCGATGTCGATCGATTGCACAGGTACTGTGTCGGTCGATATTGGTGGCGTAGCCTCCTTCTTAAACATGGTTAATATGTTTCCAAGCTCCACTGTTATCTCAGCCATATCACTCTGGAGGTCCTTGTAACTGACATCCAAAGGCTGGAAAGTGTCTTCCACCAATGTGTGCATGTTTGCCTCAAGGTGTGCCTGAGCTCTCCATACATCAGTCACCATATCATCTATCTCCTCTCTACTGTAGGGTACTGGTGGTGGTCTGTATGCATGGTAAGGGCCTGTGTGTACTGGAAGGCGTAAGCAACCTCTGTGAAAAAAGGATGCTCTCTCCAGAATTCTTCTTATTTGCTCCTTGGTAACATGGATGATTTCACCATCAACTCCTCTAGTATGGCAGAACTCATCTCTGTAGACACCATATTCATCCTTTGCTTCCCATTTGAATCTCCTGGATCCATCAGTATTGAAGGCACGTCGTCCAAACTCCAATCGTCTGTCGGGCGATCTGACTCTTGGCATGTTGATCGATCCGGGATATCTGCCGTCGATCGATGGTGATGAAACGATGTCGATCGATGGTGAACTCCTGGGTTGACCGAAGGCATGAGGAAATGTGTGGGAACCGAAATTCGCACCGTCAATATTTTGTATAAATAAGGAAAGTAGGAAAACCCTAATTTCCCAGAAGGTCCCGGATTTCTGAGAAACCACACGTCAAGCAATCAGAACACGATAACAACAGAAAAATAAAATATAAATGGTAAAGAGAGAGCAAGAAGGATTTTATTCTGAATCTGCGTATAAGCGTGACAACAACAGGACAACGTGCTTCGGCTACGAGAGCTGTCGGCGAGATCCTAGTTCTAATACCCGAAGGTGGCTAAACCTAATTGAGTCGCAGCTCGAAAACAAAAACGGAAAGTGGCCTAAAATGCTCTAAGTGCTAGTTTTCTCTGAAAAAAGTGATGCCTCTATGCCTCTCGCCTTGAACTCCTTATATACTCCCTCCAAGGTCGGTTTACGCTTCCTCCTTTTGCCCTTAAGCCGTCATAGTCGAAAAATGGGAATATTCCATTTTTCCGATCTTCATGATTATCTGCGGAAAGTTTCCATTTTTTCCGCGAAAACTGATGCTTATCCACCAAGCATAAACCGTCATAAGGTTTATGGGTTTTTAAGAAATCGCAAGTGGGAATCAAGTTTAGGACCTCCTTTGGGCCGTATTTTTGATTCGAGACTTTTTTTACGATTTTTCCGATAAGGTTAAGTTTCTGCGGTTTTTATCGCAAACCAAACGGACGATTCCATTTGACCGAGAGATCAAGAAATGGATAGTCGTGAGTCGCGGAGAACGGATATACGGATAGTCGAGAATGAATAGTTTTACGTCGTATCGTCGTTTCGGAAGACTTTGGACGTTTCGGAAAATGATCGATGCACGGATACTCGCTCGCTATAGCTACCGAACTTTGTCCAAAGCTCGGTCGCTATAGCTTGCGTACGAGCTCGATCGTTATAGCGACCTAGCTTCGTATGATCCTGCGATTATCAAGTTCCTATACTCGTGTTTCGACGATTCTTTTGTTATCTTCGATGATCGTGTTTTGTCGAGAACTTTGTTTAATCTGCAGAACTTTTCGCAGGATATTTTACTTTTACGATTTCATTTCGTAAAGATAAAAATAAAATTTATTTTTATTGAGTGTTTCGATACTAACTTCATAACGACGGTTTTTGACCCCAACAGTTAGTCCCCCAGTGCGTTAGAATCGCAGAAAGATTCAAACGTATGTTTAGGTGAATCGGACAAGATAGTCGTTTCTTTTGACGAAGTTCGTATTCGTAAACTCGTAAAAGTATACGAATTTTTTTTTTTTTTTGAATAGTATGCAGCCACAATCTTATAAGTATTGAGCTTTTCCCCTTCATTTCTTTCACACCTCCTTTCTTTTCTTTCTCTCAAACTCTCTCTCAAGATGTCTTCCTCTCAAGATGGCAAGATGAACTCAGATGCTGAAATGGTTGAAGCTTCGCTGGCCCCAATTGATGGATCTGCACCTGAGCCAACTTGTGTTGCTGGTTTCCTCTCTTTCCGCGAGAGGATGGCTCGTCGCAAGGCCGAGAAGGAAATCATCCAGACCACCGAAGAAAAATCGTCCTCTCCTGTCGCGACGGACGCCCCAATTTCTGGTTCCAAGGTTCCAGTTCTTCCTGAGGTCGGAGAATGCTCCGAGATGCAGTCTCTTGGAGCTCCATCCCAGGTTTCGGGATCGTTGTCTGTTCCGATCATCCTTGAAGACAAGGAAGAGGCTGTTGAGCCCGTTCCTCCTGCCAAGAAGGAGATCGTTCTGGGGTTGCGAGCAGCAAGTGCTGTCCCGATCTCTCGGTCTCGGAAGAGGAAGTGTGTGGCATCTGTCGAGGGAGGTCATCCGCTGCCGGAGGGACTGCGTATTGCACCCGTTCTTCGCGGAAAGGTATGTTGTTCAGATTTTAACTTATCCTTCCGTTTTGATTTTATGCTTATTAACACGGTTTTTTCCCCCCGCAGTTCATATATCTGATCGACGGGATGATTGGGGATTGCAGTACCGAGGCCGCTCGTCTTGCCAGGGAACTCGGAGAAGCGCATGGCCAATTATCCGAGGTCCAAGGCGCAATGACGGCGCTGACGGATTCCTGCACCGCCAAGGTGTCTAGGCTCGAAGGACAGGTCGGCGAGCTTGAGAGGGATCTTGGGAAAACTGCGAGTGCTTTGATCAAAGAGAAGAAAACCAGGAAGGCAAAGGCTTCAGAAGTCGTCGACTCCAGCACCAGATTGAGACTAATGAGGGCTTGATGCGTTGCAGTGCGGATGACGCCATAAGTGCTTTGCGTGCCGGGTTCCAGTCTCGTCTGGCGGGTTTTGCCGAGATCCTAGGCTCCTTAGAGCTTGTTTACCGCAGGGATCTGATTTCAGCGAGCATTGATGGTGGGATGGCGGTTATTCATGCGCTTAAAGGCGATCTCTCTTCGCCTCTTCAGTTCGAGGAGGATAGCTTGTTGGCCCGCAGGTCCGAGTTGGGATCTGTGGACAGGACTTTCGAGCTGCTGCTGTCCGATCTGCGATCTGAGTGCGTTCCGGATCGATCTGCGGAGGATGCTGAGAAGCCCGGTTCGGCGACTGGAGAAGACGGTGACGAAGCGGATGGGAGCGAGGCAGGTGAAGGGGACGTCTAGGTTTAAGGTTGTGGTCTTTTGGTTTAATCGTTTTATGAGTTTGTGTTTGTTCCGGCCTTGAAAGGCCGTGTTTTTATCTTTGGGACTGGCCACTTGTGGCTTTGAATCCCTACCGCGTTGCGGTTTTTAATTAATGAAAATTTGGATTCGCGTTTTTATAAGAACTTTCGTATATTGAAGTTTGAAAGGTAGGGTATGAGTTGCCGTCTCATTCCTGCCTTTCAGATGATCACCGTATCTATCGTGTGTTTAAAGCAAGATTTTCCGTAGTTTTCAAATTTACGCGAAGATTCGTACAACGGATAGACTTTAGCGAAGAGGCAAATTTTGGGATCTCGTATCGGGTGTTGATACTATGCCTATGAGATGTTAAGTACCAGTAAGACTGGGTTTAGGGCAAGACCTAGGTTTACTTTCGGACTGAGGCTTTGCGATGACAAATCGACTTTCGTTTTGCCTGTTTGCGATTTTGACCTGACTCGTACCGTTTTAAAATATGCGAAGTGTTATCGGCTTATTATGATTTGTCTGGATACGAGTCGGAGCTACTTCCTTTACGAAGTGCCCAGACGAAATTTCGATTATTTTGTATAACGCGCTATGGTATCCTGGTCGGATGTAGGAGAGCCTACCCTTAGGTGGCTTGTCTGTTTAGGACGTTAGAGTTCGTTTTTGTGATCAGCAATAAAGACATGATGCTGTTCTATAGGCATTTTTTATTTAAAAGTTTTTACGAGAAAAAAATTATTCGGGCAAGAAGCGACGTCTCGCAGTGCGGTGAACGGATTTTTCTTATGCCATAAAAGAGTTATGGGCTTTTTGATGGTGTAGTTTAGATGAGTGACGATTTCTGGATGTGATAATCGTTGTTGAAGAGTTTCGAAAATTCGGAGTTTTCTGTAAAATTTAGAAAGTCGTGGGAGTATACGAATATACGCACCCTGCTCCCCCCTTTTTAAATCGGGGGGGATAGCTGAACCCTCTGGTTAGCGAGTTGCCTACGTACCCCTTTACGGGGATCAAGCCATCTCATAGTTCTTTGATTGTGATTAGTGATAGTATTTTTTGAGATGCATGATGTTCCAAGTTCTTGGGATTTTCACACCTTGCATGTTTTCGATTTCGTAGGAACCAGGCCGAACGACTTTTATGATTTTATACGGTCCTTCCCAGTTGGCTCCTAGCTTTCCTGCGTTTCGTTCAGCAGTGTTCTGGAAAACTTTGCGCAAAACTAAGTCTCCTACGTGAAGTCGGCGATTTCGGACGTTGGAGTTATAGTATTTTGCGGCTGCGTGTTGATAATTTTGGATTCGGGTTAGGGCCCGATCTCGTTGCTTGTTGACGAGATCGAGGTTATCCAATAGCATGGCATTGTTTATTCCTTCCCGTTCTGGGAGAAGCCGTCTACGGATCCCGGGAAATTCGACTTCTGCAGGAATCATGCACTCGGTCCCGTATACGAGGGCGAAGGGTGTTTCTCCCGTCCCTCGTCTCGGAGTTGTGCGGTGTGACCAGAGGACTCCTTCGAGTTCCTCCTCCCATCTCCCTTTCTTTTCGTCTAGGCGTTTCTTAAGTCCGTCAAGGACGGTCTTATTGATTGTTTCCGCCTGTCCGTTGCACTGCGGATATCTGGGAGTTGACTTGTTCAATCGTATCTTCCATTTTTCGCAAAATGCTTCAAAGCGGGTAGAGATGAACTGGGATCCGTTATCCGTTACTATTTCGCATGGGATTCCATGTCTACAGATAATGTTTTTCCATACGAAATTTTCGAGTTGGACGTCCTTTATACTTGCGTATGATTCGGCTTCTACCCATTTTGAAAAGAAATCTGTGAGGACCAGTAGGAAGCGTTTTTGCTTGGTTTTGTGAAGAGGTCCTACAATATCCATAGCCCAGCGCATGAAGGGGTATGGTGACGTAATGGAGGAGAGTTCTTCTGCAGGTTGCCGAATAGTTGGAGCGTGCCTCTGGCATTTTTCACATTTTCGTGTGAATTATTCGTAGTCTCCGATCATCGTTGTCCAGTAGTATCCGTGGCGTTTTATTTTTACGGCGAGCGACCTTCCGCCTGAATGATTTCCGCAGGAACCGGCGTGAACTTCTTCATTACCTTTCTGGCCTTATGTCCCTCAAGACAAGTCATGAGTGGTCCAGAGAATTTCCATTTGTAAATTTCTCCGTCGACCGTTACATAACGGGCAGCTTGGGTTCGGACTTTTTGAGCCGCCCACTTCTCAGGAGGTAATTTTCCGTCGATGATATACGCTCGTATCACCTCTAGCAACTGCGCATCGCAGCCATATTTGTTTTGTTCTGGCGTTTCTTCCGATTCGACTGCGATTTCGTCCTCGTTATCATCCTGAATAGGATTGATGATGACGGGAGGTCCAATGCTTGGATGTTCAATGAACTCTACCGGGATTACTCTTTTAAGTCCTGGATCTGAACTTGAGGCCAGTGCTGCGAGTGCGTCTGCTTTTGTATTCTCGGAACGAGGAATTCTAGTCAGGGCGAAAGAATCAAAGTCCTGGGATAAGTTTTGGACTAGTTTGAGGTATGCTTCCATCATTTCGTCCCTGGCTTCGTACTCCCCGCTATACTGGGTTGCAACGAGTTGAGAGTCGCAGTAAGCGTGGATATTTCGTATTTTCAAACCGTGGGCTAATCGTAATCCTGCGATAAGGGCCTCGTACTCTGCCTCGTTATTCGAGGCGTGGAACTCTAATCTAAACGATTGTTCGAGGATCTCTCCGGTCGGCGACGTCAAACTGATGCCGATGCCGGATCCCTGTTTTGACGACGATCCGTCGACGTGGAGGAGCCAGGTTGAGTTAGGCTCTTTGTTAGTTATGGATTTGGTTGGCAACTCCACTAAGAAATCCGCGAGGACTTGAGACTTTGCACTCGTCCTGAGGCGATAGTCTATATCGTACTTGCTGAGTTCGACGGCCCATTTGGCTAACCTTCCCGACTGGCTCGGACTATGCAAGATAGTTCGGATGGGGAATGTCGTAAGGATGACGATGGTGTGGGATTGAAAATAAGGTCAAAGCTTCCGCGCTGATGTTACGACTGCGTACGCTAATTTCTCCATCAGGGGATAACGGGTTTTGGCGTCCAGGAGCGTCTGTAAAAGATGGGTTTCTGATCCCCACGTTCTTCTCGTATCAGGACGCCGCTAACGGCCGTTGCCGATACTGCTATGTACAGGAATAGAGGTTCCCCTTCTACGGGTTTTGCGAGAACTGGAGGAATCGCCAGATAGTGCTTCAGCTGTTTGAAAGCGTCTTCGCATTCATCCGACCATTCGAATTTTTTGTTTCCCCGCAGGACGTCGTAGAGAGGTAGGCATTTATCCGTTGATCGGGATATAAACCGATTGAGTGCTGCGACCCTCCCGGTCAATCTTTGTACTTCTCGCTTGTTTTTGGGGGAGGCCATCCCGATGAGTGCATCGATCTGTTTTGGGTTGGCTTCTATCCCGCGATAAGTTACCAAGTATCCGAGGAATTCTCCCGATGCTACGACAAATCTGCATTTGGCCGGGTTAAGTTTCATGTTATGTGAATTCAGCCGGGAGAAGCACTCCTCATGATGGTCGACATGGTCGTTAGCGTGGAGGGATTTGACGAGCATATCGTCAATGTAAACCTCCATCGTTTTTCCGAGTTGATCAGCGAACATTCGATTAACGAGTCGTTGATATGTTGCGCCGGCGTTATTGAGGCCGAAAGGCATTACTTTATAGCAATAAGTCACGGGATCCGTAATGAACGCTGTTTTCTCGCGGTCGTCGGGATTCATCATAATCTGATTGTATCCCGAGAACGCGTCCATGAAAGATAAGAGTTCATTTCCGGCTGTTGCCTCGACCAACCGGTCGATGTGCGGCAAAGGGAAACTATCTTTCGGGCATACTTTAGTGAGATCGGTAAAATCGACGCATACTCGCCATTTTCCGTTCTTCTTTTTAACCACAAAGGGATTTGCAAGCCAATCGGGGTAACGGACTTTCGTTATAGATCCCACTTTAAGAAGTTTTTCGACTTCTTCGTTGACTGCGGTTGCTCGCTCGGGGCCTAGTTTTCGCCTTTTCTGTTTGATTGGTTTGAACGTTGGATCGGTGTTCAGTTCATGGCAGGTGATGTTAATGTCAATTCCTGGCATATCCTCCGCAGTCCATGCGAATGTGTTAAGATTTTTCTTAAGACAGGCTACGAGTTTTGTCTTCAAGGGCTCGCGGAGATTGGCTCTAATTTTGACACATCGTTCTGGGAATGCTTCATCGAGATAAACCGTAACTACGGGTTCGCAGGTTGGTTCGCGTTTTTCTTCTAGGACATCAGCCCTTCGAGATTGCCAGAAGAATTCAGCCAAATCCTGTGTGTTTTCGTCCGAAATCGTTTTCTTGGTTTTCTTGGGAGCGGTGTCGAGATCGGACCTCTTGCGCTTGAGTTCCGCAGCGAGACATATTTGCGACACTCTGGGATTTCCCCAGATTGTTTCGATCCCGTGGGAGGTCGGAAACTTGAGGCACAGATGATATGTCGATGGAACTGCTCTCATTGAATTTATGTAGGGAGTGCCCATGATCGCATTGTACGATGCCGGGAGATCCATTACTAGGAATTCTGTCAGTTTTTCTATCGTTCCGGCTTTGACTGCGAAACTGATCGACCCCGAAGCGATGGTGGGTTCTCTCGAAAGCCCTACCAGCGGGCTGGCGTCTTCTGTAATTTCCGACGGATCGATCTGCATCTTCGCGAGAGTTTCTTGGAAGATGATGTTAACCGAGCTTCCGGTGTCGATCAGTACTCTCGCGACGTCGATGTCGTGGATCGTCAGCTCAATTACCAGGAGGTCGTCGCAAGTTTTAGCCTGTTCGGCCGCTGCTCCCTCCATGAATGAGATCTTGTTCGAAATTTCCATCCTGCGTCTGATTGTTGAGCGTGAGCTGGTCGTGAGTAAGATTGATCCGTACCCCCCCCCCCCCCTCCTTCTAGCGCCAAACTGTGGGAACCAAAATTCGCACCGTCAATATTTCGTATAAATAAGGAAAGTAGGAAAACCCTAATTTCCCAGAAGGTCCCGGATTTCTGAGAAACCACACGTCAAGCAATCAGAACACGATAACAACGGAAAAATAAAATATAAATCGTAAAAAGAGAGCAAGAAGGATTTTATTCCGAATCTGCATATAAGCGTGACAACAGCAGGACAACGTGCTTCGGCTACGAGAGCTGTCGGCGAGATCCTAGTTCTAATACCCGAAGATGGCTAAACCTAGTTGAGTCGCAGCTCGAAAACAAAAACGGAAAGTTGCCTAAAATGCTCTAAGTGCTAGTTTTCTCTGGAAAAAGTGATGCCTCTATGCCTCTCGCCTTGAACTCCTTATATACTCCCTCCAAGGTCGGTTTACGCTTCCCCCTTTTGCCCTTAAGCCGTCATAGTCGAAAAATGGGAATATTCCATTTTTTCCGATCTTCATGATTGTCTGCGGAAAGTTTCCATTTTTTCGGCAGAAACTGATGCTTATCCACCAAGCATAAACCGTCATAAGGTTTATGGGTTTTTACGAAATCGCAAGTGGGCCTCGAATCAAGTTTAGGACCTCCTTTGGGCCGTATTTTTTATTCGAGACTTTTTTACGATTTTTCCGATAAGGTTAAGTTTCCGCGGTTTTTATCGCAAACCAAACGGACGATTCCATTTGACCGAGTGATCAAGAAATGGATAGTCGTGAGTCGCGGAGAACGGATATACGGATAATCAAGAATGCATAGTTTTACGTCGTATCGTCGTCTCGGAAGACTTTGGACGTTTTGGTAAATGATCGATGCACGGATACTCGCTCGCTATAGCGACCTAACTTTGTCCGCAGCTCGGTCGCTATAGCAACCAAGCTTCGTATGATCATGCGATTATCAAGTTCCTATTCTCGTGTTTCGACGATTCTTTCGTTATCTTCGATGATCGTGTTTTGTCGAGAACTTTGTTTAATCTGCGGAACTTTTCGCAGGATATTTGATTTTTACGATTTTATTTCGTAAAGATAAAAATAAAACTTATTTTTATTGAGTGTTTCGATACTAACTTTGTAACGACGGTTTTTGACCCCAACAAAATGTATCCTCCCTTGTGGTGACGTGGTGATTGTCCTGGACGTGAGTTAGGATGTCTGGATGGCCACGTTGTTGTGTGAACAGGTTTTCTTGTCCATTAGCAACTTGGCGGATGTCTTCTATGTCTTCACTGGTTATGTGCAGAACTCTTCCTTCTATTGCTCTTGCATAGCCATCTGTGTCCCTGAAAATTCCAAATTCATCAGGTGTTAGTGAAACGTTCCTGATATCATAAGGTTCATGAAATCGAGATTGAGCTCTGTTGAAGGCGTCGATCGATGGTGATGTGGTGGTGGCGATCGATGGTGCACGTCTAGCTGCATGGTTGGATCGATTGTTCATGTTGTTGCAGTCCTCCATTGATAAGTTGTTGAATGCTGGAAGCTGCTGGGTAGAAGGTGTAGAGGTATGAATTTTTGTGTCTGTACTTGTATACCTTTTATACCCATGTGTTACCCTAATCGGTGAAATTCTGATTTTGTCCCTTAAGTCGTTCAGGTTAATATCGATCGATGTGATACTGGCTATGTCGATCGATGGACGATGTCGTTTTGCTGGATGTAGTAGATAATCGATCGATGGTCGGCGTTTGATGTCGATCGATTGTGGGAGTCGATTTGCAAATATGTCATTCTCTAAGTAATTTTCCCAAGCTCTCTCTTCCCAGTAGTCTGCATCATGTTCTTCACTGTGGTCTCCACTGTGGGAAGAGGTGGCTATGTCTACTGCAAAACTCTCATGAAATCTGCTATCTGCCCAACTCCTTACTGAGTAATTATCTTCCTTTTGGCTGGGTGGGATGGCGAAATTCGGGTAGCAATGATCTGGTAGATCGAGTTCATCATCTGGTGGGTCTCTGTCGATCGATGATCGATGATCGATGTTTGTTGTCGATCTCCTCTGACTTGCGAGTGTCGATCGATGATGTTAAGATGCTGTCAATCGATCCCGAGTACTCTGTCTCGTACTCGACTTCACAATGACAAACTGCAATGATACCAGGGTCATCATCTTTTACCACTGATTTGGCTGGTGGTTTCCCAAGCTTGACATGGTCGTAGTGGACATCCGGATCTATCATAGTCAAGCACATCCTGTTGGTGTTCATGTCACATATGGCTCCTACTGTAGCCATAAATGCTCTTCCAAGTAAGAGGGAAGAGTTTCAATTTAGCTTGATGTCTAAGACATGAAAATCCACAGGGACGATAGCATTACCAATATGTACTTCCAAGTCTCTGATGAAGCCTCCTGACTTTTTCTGAGTGTAATCCACGAATGTAAAGATCTCTGGTGAAGGCTCTACTTGCAGGCCCAGATGGTCTGCCATGATCTTTGGTAAGATGCTGACTGATGAACCAGTGTCACATAGTGCATGAGGAAATTCAATCCCTTGTACTACACAGGGTATTGCAAACTTCCCAGGATCACTCTTCTTCTGCAAAGTAATCATTTTCCTCATATCTTCTCTGACATTGTCAAACTTTCTTCTAATTTCATTTTCAGTCTCCCTTGTCTCTCTGAAGAACATCCACAATCTGCTTGTGAAGTAAACCTCCTCAAAAGGTTTCTCTGGTGGGATTCTGATAACTCTCTTAGTGAAACCATCAATCTCTTTTTCATTAGCTTCCCTTTTAAGGTTCTTAGGAATCTTTTCCTTCCTACTCCTTAACCTTCTTCCTTCAGTTCCCTCTGATGTAGGTGTAGTGTCTGAAGGGTTACCAGTAATCTCTGTAGGGTTAGCTTGTGGTTTTGGTGTGGGTCGGAGTGCCTTGATTCGGTTGCTTATAGATGGTAGTTGCACTCGGTATGTGAGAGGTGCGTGTCGATTGATAGGTGGAGAAAAGGGTCGATCGATGAGTGGCTCGTCTCGTCGGTCGATATCTTCGTAGGTGTGGGTGGGTGGGTATGGATGAGAAGCCGTGAATTCAGCATGTGTCAATATCCTAACCGCGTTGCAATCTGCAGTCGTATCCGGAAATTGTGTTGTTGATGTCGATCGATGTGGACTAGTTGGTGTCGATCGACACCATTGTGATCCACCGAGACTTAGTGAACTTTCCACTTCAAAGTCTCCTTCTTGTAGCTTCTCATGTTTCACCACTTGCCAGAAATCATCATCTATAATGGCATTCACGTGGTGTTTCCTATTTCCTTCCCCTACTTCCTTAGAAGTTCCAATCCTCCTGATAGAGTCTTCAGTCTGGACAATCTGTGTCTCAAGTTTCTTAACTTGAGTGCAAATGGTGTCTATCCTCGTGGTCAGATTGTTGAAGACAGAGTCAATCTTCCCATTGAAGTCTACTGTAAGCTTCTGCTGACCTTCTAGAACTCTATTAATCATGGCATCAAACTTACTCTCCTGGGTGGGTGGCGGTGGGTTTTGGTAAGCTGAGTTGCCGTAGTTCCTTGTGTTGGTGAAGGGTTTATGATACTGTGAGCTCTGGTTGTAGTTACTCTTCTGACCACTGCCAAAAAAGTTTATGTTTCCACTCTGGTTTCCATATCTCTGAAAACCAGTACCTCCAATGTAGTTCACATCTTCCTCTGTATCATCTTCTCTAGCCTCTCCTTCTTCAGCTGAGCAGACTGGCTGCCCCAGAAATGCATGTAAAGCATCTATCTTGGCTCTGACTTCATTCATCTTGTCTTCTCCGATGGCTGCAACCGATTTCTTCTTGTCAGAGTCAGTGTTCTTGGTGCTGCTGCTGTTGGCTAGGTTCTCAATAAGTCTCACAGCCTCTATTAGATTCCTAGTGTTGAAGTTCCCCTTGCTAGCAGTATCAAGAGCCATCTGATACCTCAAGGCGATACCTCTGTAAAAAGTGCTTAACAGCTGCACTTCATTGAATCCATGGTGTGGACAGTCTCGCTGGAAGAACTTAAATCTGATCCACACGTCTTTAAAAGTCTCATTAGGCTTTTACGCGAAAGTGGCGATTTTGCTCCTTAAGTCTTCAGCGCGTGCCTCATCAAAGAAATTACGCAGGAAGGCGTTTTTGATGTCGGCCCAGGATGTTAGTGATCCTGTAGGTAGCTGCTTGAGCCAGTGCGAAGCTTCTCCAATCAGTGAGTATTTGAAGAGCTTGCAGAGTAGGTAGTCCTCAGGGACTCCATCCATACGAATAGCAGCGATAAGATCCTCGAACCTCTCCAGATGGTCCATAGGATGCTCGTGTGATAGCCCAGAATAAGGTATCTGAGACACGAGAGAGTAGTACTGAGGCTTGAGCTCGAAGTTTGGCTTCTGAATCTCTGGAAGTCGAATAGCTGATATGTTGGTGTAGTACTCGTCTGGACGATTGTGGCACGCCAACGATCGTGTTTGAGCTTCTCATGTAGCCTCATCTTCAGGCTCAGGGATTATGTTTCCCTGTGCATCTAGCTTCTGACCTGTTGCATTACGCAGATGACCATCTTGGTCATACATGTTTCCATTCTCGCCCTGCGTGAGGATAACAATCGCGACCATGCTTCGTGGAGTAGTGTCGATCGATGTACGGTGAGTAGTATCGAATGATGTGGATCGGCGAACGGTATCGGTCGACGGTGCTGTCTGAGTGTCGGTCGACGGTTGAACGTGAGTATTAGTCGAAGGTACTGCGGTTCTGTCGATCGATGCGGAGCGTAGGTCTTTGCGGATTGAGCGTTCCAAGTGTGCAGGATCCTCTGAGAATAATAGTTGATTTCCCCTGTTGCTTATGGTACTGCTGGGCGATACCATAAGCAACAGGATCCTCTTAAAAAGATTAAATCTAATGGCGATCAAAGCTCCCCGGCAACAGCGCCAAATTTGATAGTGCTCAAATTACCCAGTAGAGCTTACTCTCTCAAATAAGAGGTGCAGCTGTAGTACTTAGGGATCGAATCACGAGGAGCTAGGGAACCAATTAAATAAAATCTACTAATCAATCTTAGGTGAAGTTGGTTTATATGATGAAAATGAAAGTAACAATTCCTAAAGTGAGCAAGGTAGTTGCTCTAACTAACAATATGATGGGTTGTTTAAATGTGATAAAGAGTGCTAGACATAGGGCTTTTATTCAGGAATTGAGATTATAATTTCTATAAATGCTTTAACAAGTTGCTTGCATGATACTATAGATCTCAGCCGCTTAACTCAAGTGAAATATCACTGGTTAAATAATCTAGATCTCTGGCCTCAAATGTCGTAATGTTGGCATAGAAAAAGAGTCGATCGATATCCTTTTGAGATATCGATCGATACACCTTTTGCAGCGCCGATCGATTCACCTGTCGGGATATCGATCGACGGCTTCTAGATATGCCTAGGTGCGAGCCGATAGTGAACACTACGTCTCAAGGAGGAGCTATCGCTTTTCTCAACGGGAGACAAGCTAGCTCAAATGGATAATTCAAGATAATCAAAGATCCTAGTGATCTATATTCTAGTTAGCTAATCTAGAACAAGCATAGGGTGCAATCCATTTGATGAGTACCACAACTTAGCAATTATAGTTTGGGGCTAATCCCACAAACCTATTTAAACCCTAGATCTAACAAGTAGACTACTCAGACATAGCTAAGCAATTCATGACAATGGATAGATGAAAGAATTGCATAGATAGAAATAAGTAGAAATACAAAAGGAGATGAGAAATCTCTCCAATCTCTCAAAACAATATAAAACTCTAGTCTCTCTCTGATAAGAGGACTTTTCAAGGGTCCAATTATGCAAATCAAAGTAGTACTTCAGATATCAATCCATTCCTAGTTCATTTTAAAGCAAAGAGAATACAAGTCTATACTTAATCTAAGTCTAATGATTGAGTGAATGGTTTTTATGCTAAGAACAATACTAAAAAGCAATAAAGATAGAAACTTTCTTTGATTATGAGAAAAAAGAACTCATGGGAAAGGGGATTTAGACCTTGGGTGATCAAACTTAACGTAAAGGTGTCAGCTTTCAATCAATCTATCTACCTTAGACCTAGACACAAGAGTAAACAAACTCTATCTCTAGATGAATGCTCATTCACTTCCAAAACTCAAGCATCAAATCTCTTTGGTTGAATGTTTAGGAAGCAATCATTAATGACAAGTCTAATAGCCATCTTAACACCTTTAACAACAAATCTCTTTGGTAGAGTATGTTAAAAGCTTAGGAGAGTTGGTTCAGACATTTCATCGAACACCTTGTGGGTGGGAAATGTCTAGAACTCAACTTTAGAGAGGCCAGCTCTAAAGAAGCATTAAAAACACTCTACTAGCAAGGATTAAGAAGGATCTACACCTAAACACCCTAGATCAAGCCTAATCACCCTTAATCTCCCTAACCCATGAATCCAAAAGTGGATTACTCACTAATCACCATGATTACTCTTGAACCCATGAGGTTTCCAAGCTTAATCATGTTTAAGAAAGCAAGAAATGAAATTATAAACACTTAAGAACACAAGAACAAAATGGAAGAACTTTCACCCAAAAGAGGTTTTGTGATTCTTAAGAGAAAATAAGATAATCTCTCCAAAATGGAGATTACAAGTATTTATACTTAGGTCTAGGGTAAAGAGAGATACATAGGATAAAAGACTAGAGTGCCCCTTGGATAAGGCTAATTAGAACTTCAAAATAGTGTTTAAAATGGCCCAAGGTCGAATTGGGTCGAACCGGCCCGGTCTGAGAAAACCGGTCCAGCAGTCGCCCGGGTTACTCTTCCTGGTCCAGGCATTCCGGTCCAGGCCTGCACGCCCGGGTTACTCTTCCCGGTCCAGTCCTTCCCGGTCTTTGCCCACAGCTTCTTCCACGCCCGGGTTCATCACTCCGGTCTCGACCATTCCGGTCCAGTCGTGTCCAAAGTGAGTATTTGCTTGGCTGAACATCATTCTTCATCTTCTTTGGATTTTTAAACTCTCAAACACTTCATATCACCTCATAGTATGCTCCAACACCTGATAGGGACATATGTATGCAATATGGATCCTAAAGACACTAAGTTCTAAGCTATATGATCAAAATGCACAAGATATGAAGGCTAAAAACATGTAAATATGCAAGATATCATTCTCTCACACTCTCTGCTTTTCTCTTGAGCTTGCTTCTATCGAAAGTTGCAGTCAAAAAACACTTAGCAGAAATATTTAAGCATTTCCATTAGGTTAAAAACTCGTCAGGGGCAATCTCGTAATTTGGTGAAGTCTTGGTGAAGTAGTCGGCTAAACCATTTTGTCCTCGATATCGATCGACAACACTTATGTGTATCGATCGATTATAATCTTCTAGTACGCGGATCTTCTCAGCTACATCGATCGACAACTCTGGATGAGTATCGATCGATTATAATCGCAATGTTGACTTCCGACTTGGTCTTGAATGGTCAACTCGGGTATATCATCTCTTGTACTCCAAAATGCTCCAAAAACATCACTTTCTCACGAAATGCTCCTGAACCTGAAAACATACCTAACAGGCTAGAAAACAGATTAAATATGTAATAAAATATTAGTATACCATGGTTAAAAACGGGTAAAATCTATGGTATATCAGTTAAGTTGTGGGAGGATCTGTGGATTCCACACCAGCTAGGCCAACTACACCTGTAGCGCCTGTGATGCAC
Organism: Raphanus raphanistrum subsp. raphanistrum; assembly: GCA_019706035.1. Lineage (NCBI taxonomy): Eukaryota > Viridiplantae > Streptophyta > Magnoliopsida > Brassicales > Brassicaceae > Raphanus > Raphanus raphanistrum. The sequence goes on from CM033984.1 coordinate 34,116,521, forward strand.
CCGAATATAAGAGTTAGTGATTTTATCAACCAGGAATCAAAGGAATGGGATGTAGGTCTACTGGAGGATTATGTTCACCCTGATGATATACCACTCATAAGAAGTATGGCCATCAGCTCAAATCACCGCCGTGAAACTTTCTGCTGGAACTATACGAAGAATGGACAATACACGGTTAAATCTGGATACTGGGTCGCTCATAATTTATTGGAGTCCGAGGAGGAAAAGGAAATACTGGAACCAAGTATCACTAAACTTTAAGCCTTTGCTTGGAAGTTGAAAGCGCCAAGAAAGATGTGCCATCTTATATGGCAACTGATAACGGGTCATGTGGCAGTAATGAGGAATCTAGTAAGGCGAGATATGAGGTGTGATAACTATTGCCCACTGTGTGGAGAAATTGAAGAATTTGTAACTCATGTGATATTTGAATGTCCTCCAGCTCTCCAAGTATGAGCCTTATCAGCAACTCCTACAAGCCCAAGTACATTTCTAGTGTCAAGCGTTTACACAAATATGGACTACTTATTGTGGAGGAAGAATGATATCTTAGAACCAGATCAAGACATGGATCGTTATCCCTGGATACTATGGTATATTTGGAAGGCCCGTAAAACTGTTTAAGAGAATAGACAGAGATCCTTTTGGAGCTAGTTCGATATGCAGAAAGTGAATGCCAAGTCTGGTTTAATGCAAATGAGACGATGACACAAGTATTACAGGCTAGCAACGATGAGGAACACCAAGTCTTAAGTTTGGTTAATATTTGCATTCTAGATGGATCTTGGACAGCTTCTGATCGATTTAGTGGATGTGGATGGGTCTGGATGGATAGTGGGGAGAACATACAACTTATGGGGACACGGAATTTCACTCGATGCGAATCAGCATTGCATTCAGAGGTAGAAGCACTGCAATGGGCGATGGAGAATGTGCTTCAACACTCGCCATGCCAGAGCTTCAGAACAGACTGTAAGGAGCTGATTGAAATGGTCAAGGAACCCCACGAGTGGCCAAGCTTCGCGACAGAACTAGAGAAGATAGCGACGCTGCAAATTTGTTTTATGGGCTTCAAAATCACCCATGTGCCATGAGTGTGCAACCAGTTTTCTGATTTATTTAGCTAAGACTGCTAAAACCTTTCGTAGGGAGTTACTTTTCATTGGTTGTTCTATTTCGGTCTCGTTACCCAGACCACCTCGAGCCTGAGTAACATAATAGCCGTTTTGACGTTAAGAAAATATCCATAATGTTTATAAAAATCTAAAAGATAACAACTAAAATGTAACAAAAATAATTAAATAATTTGATAGTTCAAATGTAAAATCAATACGAAAACACATTTGAACTTTATTGTCCAGATCTTTATCATTATAAATCTTCATCACCTTTTAAAAAAGTTATATACACATTATTTAAAAATTATATTTTGAAACAATACAAGTGTTTTGTTCTTTTATAAATTATACAAATTTCACAAACGAAAATTTTCAGTTATTAAAGTCTTCAACGTAACTGATCATGAAATAGAATCTAAACAAAGTGAGAAGTAGACAAAAATAATACCTTGACGTGAAAATTAAACTTTTTGAATTTTGTGATTTTCGAATTGCAGAGACGTCAAAATAAAAAGATGAGAAACGATATTTTATTAATTTTTAATAAATCATATTTTTACTTTAAAAGAAGAAATTGTTTGTTTTATTAACAAAATATTGGTTTATATACGAACTGTGATTTGGTTGGTTCATTGGTTCGCCGATTCTGAGGTTTTTGACGGTTCGATAGAGATTTTTAATCGGTTCAACTTTAGTTGGGATTTGAAATTAACCCAACCCGGATTGTTGTCTGATTCATGGTTCAACCCGGTCCGACCGCCGGTTCGGTCCGGGTTTAAAAACATTGGAGAGATATAAAACTCATAGCTTAATTAATTTCTTAGTATATACAAATCTCCTATATATTAATAGAGAAACATTTAAAAAGTTATAACAAGTAGTTTGTACTAATTAAAAAATGCATTGCTGAGTTCTCACGTAATTGGAATGCTAATTTTGCTTATGTGGCGGCTTGAGAATCAATTAAGAATTTTGTTAGTCCAAAACTAAATTGCTAGGGAATATTATATTATATAGTATGTCCATTATACACTATTCATTTATCAAATTGAAATTTATTATCTATTATTTCCTTAAATAAAACCTACGAAATTACTTAATGTGATTAAAATATATATGCCAATTAATGATTTTAAATAATAAATATTTGTTAACAATATGTATGATTTCTATCATATTTGTTTAATTCATTATTATTAAAATAAATTACACAATTACATTATTCATATAAAAAATTAGATTTTTATGTATATGTTATATTTTAAATTTTTCAAAACGAGTATAAATTACTAAAACTGTTAAAAGTATCACATAAACTTTTGTGATCAAGGTTTAAATTCTTTTATGCAATAAGATACAATGATTATAAAACCATATGAATAAATAATTTTATTTTAATAGGTTTTTATGAATAAATAATTTTATTTTAATAGGTTTATATATATATATATATATCGCTTAAATTAAACTATAAATCATATGAAAATACATATTTATATTTTGATATTTGAATTGAACATATATTGAAAAGTTAATATTTTAACTTTTGAAATATTCATTGTTTTTTTAAATGATTATAAATTATTGAAACCACTAAACATCCCAAATTAGAAAAAAAAAATTTGTTGGTGTAAACATTTGTTACACAAATATGGAAATAATCATAAAATCATATAAGTAGAAAAATCATTTAATAAATATTCATATTAATAGTATACTATTATCTATGTTAATCTATATTATTAAAAGAGAAGTATAATTTAAAATTGCCCCTTAATTTTTACCCTTATTTACACTACAATACCATTGCGAATTAAATAATACTTCCTAATTTAATGTTTTGTTTTTCCACTTAGATTAATGTGTTTTCCTAAATTAAATATACTTCATTCACTTATACACTAAATCAATGTCAAAAGTGTTTATTTTTATCAGCTTATGAAAATACATTTTTATTGGACAAACAATTCATGGAAATTATAATATTAACTCTTCATTTAACAAATCTGAACGAAAAAAAATATTACCAAATTTGAACCAAAACTGGATAAATATCCAAACGGATTTACTATTTTTGTATCTAAAGAACCAGAACCAAACATGATCCGAACGAAATATTTCAGATATTCAAATATATATGAATCATATTTATATACTTGAATATGTTAGCTATATTTAGAGTTAATATCCAACAAGATATAAGCTATTTTAAAGTTGTCTAAATTATTTGAAATATAAAAAATAGTCAAAAGTAAACATATAAAGTAGATAAACAATAATCAAAACACCAAAAATACTTAAAATATGTATTTATTCTCCATCCAAATATTGAAGCTAAACATGTTTTTAATTTTTAATTTAGGTACATTGGCTTACATTACTCAAAGTTATATGTTATATTAGTTTTATTTTTAGATTTAGGGAAATTTAAAGTATATATAAATTTTGAAAATTTTAAAAAATAGTTTAAACGGGTTATCCGAACAAGCAAAGATCAGAATCAAACCGGAACTAATATTTATAAATACCCGAATAGAGTTAGAATATTTAAACTCAAAATCTCAAACCTAAATATATTTTAACCGAATTTGAGTGGGTACCCAAATACCCACCCCTAGCTTAGTCAATGTAAAACGATCAAATATTACAAATACATCATTTAGCATAAATAAATAAAAACGAAAACAGAAAATTAATATCCGTACGGTCGCATGGATCAAAATCTAGTGTCATTTAAATTTGTTATACATCATATACATAGATAAGATTGATTTTTTGATATATTTACCTCAAAATGATTTCGAACAAACAAGAGTGATCATTTGATTTATATGCGTACGCCAATTTATTACATGATAGTAACTGATTTCTTAGTTATTTAATATATAATTATTATTCTATTATTTCGAAATATGCAGAAAAACATAAAATAAGTAATAAATATAAAATATTTATTGTGCACAAGACGCAGATCTTAACCTAAGTATGTATCTCTTTAATAATTTAAATCTGTAATATTTATAAATCTCAAGCAAAAACAAAAGAACAAAATGAGAATAAATTTCAAAATCAATATTTATATCGAGCAATAACAAAAATGAAAAAGTGACATAAAAATAGAAAATATTGAAGATAGATATGATTGACACGTAAACATAAACTTCTTATAACCATAATAAATTTTTAAATTTCTAAAGCATGATATAAAACCGAACAGACATAGTTTCATTGTAACCAAATAGTAAGTATGGGATTATTCTTCCTAAACGTTAGGTTCTTATGCGATAAGAGATTTTTTGACCTAAAATATTTTTAAAAATGGGATCAGCTAATCAGTAAACAAATTATGTAATTAACAAAAAAAAAATACTTAAGGGCCAAAAATATTAATTCGATCAAGAACATGAATTTTATTTTTTCGTACAATATTTCTTAAATAATTTTCATATAAATTCATCTTGCGCAAGACTCAAGTTCTATCTTAGTCCCCTATATATTAAAGGAGAAGCACTTTTAAAACTTACCTTAAATGTTTATTGGCAAAGTGTGTGACGTGGCTTCACAAGAAGCTTTTATTTAACAAAACGCTTAGGTGTCACGCAGAGAATGTTTCTCACGAAAAATGTGAATTTAATGCAAACAAATACATTCCTTAAAAAGAACTTGATACAATGAACACTTTTCTCGACGAACACTTTTACGTGATAAAACATTCGGCTTCAAGTTGATTACTTGATTTAGATAATCATAGCATAAAAAAGCTTCCTTCTTGCTCGATAAGTTTCTGTAAAAATCGGTAACTGGTCTGCTCTATCACCATTAAGTGGACAATTCCGTAGAGATACAAAGCTTATGTGAAACCTGTGGTGAAGAGCTCAAGTTTGTAGCAAGTCAGTTTAGGAGAATTCATAGCCGAAAGGTTGAACAGACTTTTAGGTTTTACTCTCAACAATGGAAAACTTGGGTTTATCCCTTCATCCAAGCTGCTGGCGCCGACATTCAAAAAGGAAAAACACTGAACTGAGATGAATTAAAGAAGAGGAAGACGAGATGGATTATTAAGATGAGTATGATGATGCTGAGGAGGAAGACGACATGATTCCAGTGTTTACAAGAAAAGAGCCTTCTTCTAGACTACGTTCGACGATATTTGCATTAAGATTTGCTGCTAATGCATTGAAAGGTCACAGGCTAAGGAGTTCAGAGAGTTCAAAGAGGTTGTTGAATCTGCAAAAGCCTCTAGAACCTAATTTTGATGATGAATAATAACTCTTGTGTAGAGGAAAAAATCAGAGCAGAGACTACACAGTAATTGATTAATACACGTGTTTCACCACTTTTAAGAGTATCTACACGAGAGCCAAAGATCCTTCCTTCAAAAATGCAATGCATTTTTAACAGTTCATACGTCGATATCTGTTAGACTTCCAGTCTTTGAAGCAATAATGACAAAGTTACTCCGCTCTTCTAAGTCTGGTACAAAGATGCTTTCTCTTCTGAACAGAACAATCCAATACTGAAAGAAGAAGAAGAAACACCTCTTGGGCAGAGACGTTATTTATCCATGGCCTAGAAAGAAGAATCAAACAATGTCGTTGCATATGATTCTAGGCCAGATTTGGTTGATGTTGATCATTTTGTAATCGTTTATGTTTTTGTATATCCCATGCACATAAGAGGAACGTGTTTCTCACCGTAATATGTATATAATAATTTATTTATTTTTAGGTGAATAAGAATAATAGATCGATTTACTTCTTGATATTATTATGGTTAATGTAAGTTTATATAAAAACATGTTAAGATTGGTAAAATTGACGGGTTTACACATACCAAATTAAACCGAGAGTGTGGGTTTTGATTTGAATAGCAATTAAATTTTGTATTTACACATAAAAGTATGTTTTGACAATATTTATTGTGGTGAGTGATTGTCAAGGTAAATTTATGATATTAATTGGCATATATTTCAAATTTTTATGTTATGGAAATTTTTATATTGATGAGTGATTGTCAAGGTAAATATTTATGCCACTTAATGTTTATATTTTCGAATATATAATTGATATTGGCTAAGGTATATTTAACATATATAAGACCCGCGTCTCCCATTCATTTTATTCATTCCCTAAACCCCGAAACCTTTGAAACTATTTAGTAATAATAATGGCTGCCATAACTGTTGTATCTGATTTGAAACCATTAAAATCAATGAAGATGATTAGGGTGAAGATCATACATTTTGGGAATCAGTATTCTTCAGCTGTTGGCCTAACAATTAAGATGGTTTTAATCAACTCTAATGTGAATGTCCCTTAATCTTTGTCTTACTAAATTATATAAACTGAAATGCTTTTGTTTTCGTTTATTTAAGTTTTGACTATGTTTGTATTTTATTGTACGGGGTCTTTATCAAAATATCATGTATATTTTTATATTTTGCAATTTACATATATAGTATAATATATTATTTTATAATATAGATGTTTGATAATAATATTTTTATTTGCACAAAATATTGTATTAAAATTTAAAACTTGATGCAATTTGATATAATCGTACTATTCATTTATTGCATGTTGTTCTTTTGTAAATTTATTTTAAAATGAAACAATATACTAATTTTTTGCATTAATTTTCTATGATTTATTATTAGTTTTATGATATTTTATTTACTTTAAAATTAAAATCTCAAATTTTTTATATTCGACTAAACTAAATAAGAAAATATTATATTCATATATATATATATAGAGACAATCCCTTAATTTAAGCTCAAGATTTTTTAACTAAGCAATCAACATAAATGCTAATAGACAAATAATTTTGACCATATAAATTATTATATTCTTTAATATGATCAAATATCATAATTAATATTGTTTCATATTTGTTGAATTTTAGTTATAATTGATATACCATGGATTTTACCTATTTTTACCCATGGTATATAAGTGTTTTATATACTATTTATTATGTATTGGAGTCTATTTAAAGTATTTACAGGTTCAGGGACGATTTGGAGATATAAGGTGATTTTGGTGTCTTTTGGAGACTATAGCAGTGCATGATTGCACAGACGCTTCAGATGTTTAACTCTCGATGGAGACATTCCCACCGTTGGATTTAGCCCATATTTTGACACAAAATAAAGCTTTGGGTTAGCTTTCCAATGCCACCAGTCTGAGGTCTATCCGCATCCTGTAGCAGAGGTTATGCCTGTTTTACTGAAGCGTGGTCAGTCTGCCTCGCGAGAGGAAGCTGTCGAGAAGAGGATTGTATGTCAATCGATGCAGCACACTGCATGTCGATCGACAGGGACATCAGAATGTGGGATGAGTATATTTCATGACCGACTGAAGCCCATGAGTCACCACAAAGTTACCAAAATACCATTGACGACCAGAAACCCTATTTATGTTATTTCTAAACCATTGTTGACGGCTACGCTTTAGATGCTTTCTACGCTTTCTACGCTTTCTTTTATTCATTGTTCTTAGTTAGGAGAGAAGGGAGGAACTCCTTCAGAGTCCTCCTGGAACTCCTTTGCTTTTGGTTTATTTATCTATTGCTTTTCATCTATTCATCTATGATTTCTGTGACAACTATCATGTCTGAATAGATCCACCTGTTAGGTTTAGGGTTCAGATACGTTTGTGGGATCAGTCCCAAACTATAATTGCTAAGTTGTGATATTCATCAAATAGATTGCACCCTAAACTTGTTCTAGAGTAGCTAACTAGAACATAGATCACTAGGATCCTTGATATCTTGAATTATCTGTTTGAATTAGTTGTCTCCTTGGAGAAGAGCTAACCGTCCTCCTTGATACCTAGTGTTTATTATCGGCTCGCGCCTATGCATATCTAGAAGCCTTCGATCGATATCCCGACAGGTGAATCGATCGCCGAGCGAAAGGTGTACCGCTCGATATTTCTAAAGGATATCTATCGACTTTTTTCTGGTCAACATACGACAGTTGAGGCCAGAGATCTAGATTATTTAACCAGTGAGACATCACTGAGAGTTAAGCGACTGAGTTATATAGTATCATGCAAACAACTTGTTAGGCATTTATAGCTATTATAATCTCCATTCCTGAATAGAAGCCTTTGATCTAGCTACCATCTTTCCATCAACAACTCACGGTTACATAAAAACAACTACCTTGTTCGCCCTTGCTATTTAATATATTTACTATTTTATTTACTACTTTATAAACTATTACTCTAGCTTAATCTCATAACTATTAGATCTAGTGTGTGCCTTAGCTCCTTGTGGATTCGATCCCTAAGTACTACAGCTGTACTCTTATTTGAGAGAGTAGCTCTACTGGATAATTTGAATATTATCAAATTTGGCGCCGTTGCCGGGGAGCTTTGATCGCCATTAGATCTTGTTTAGTTAGATTTTTTTAGGTTTTATTATTGTTTAAAAATCTCATAAAAAAATTTCTTCTGTTTCAGGTACATACCAGAAACAACAATGAAGAGAGGATTTTTAGCTTCTTCAAAGAAGCAACCTGCTGGTTTATGCATGATCCGTAAGTCTACGAGGGTAGTAACGATCGACACCCTCCAAGCAGCATCGATCGACAGCATACAACACAAATCGTTCGACACCCAACACACAGCGGTAGTCGACAGAGCCAACCAACCGTCAAACGACACTGTTCATCCGAGTACTGTTCATCCCGGTACTGTTCACGCGAATACTGTTCATCCCGATACTGATCACTGAAGTACTATTCACGAGGGTACTGTTCATCTGGATACTATTCATCCGATCACTGTTCATCCTGATACTATTCATCGGAGTACTATTTATCGGAGTACTGTTCACGCTGGTACTGTTCATCGAGGTACTATTCATTTGAGATCTGTTCACCGAAACATTATTCACCGAAACACTGTTCATCGCGGTATTGTTCATCGTGACACTGTTCATCGTGGTATTGTTCATCAAAACACTGTTCATCAAAACACTGTTCACTGCGACACTGTTCATCTGGGTACTGTTAATCCGACGCCGAAAAATTTTGTTCATCAAGAGTCGACCGACACCACTTGCAGGGAGGAAATGGAGGTAAGAGCGCTCATACTTAAGATTGATAAGAGAGGTATCTGACGAGACGAAGAAGGTCGTCTTTGTAACACCAGAGGATAATTGATCAATGCAGAGGGTTATGTAATCCCTTATGTGATTGATGTTGCTGAGACAAACGACTTTACTTTGTCAAGCCTATGGTATGATTTGGGAGGTGCAACCCCTTTCCGAGGTTTTCCTCAAGAAGATCCAACAGACCATATCAAAGAACTTGAGAAAATAGCCTCAATAAACAAGCAGAATGAAGTACTTGTAGGTCACATTATCTGCAAGATCTTCCCTTATTTTTATCTAGAGATGCTTTTAGCTGGCTTAGTAAGCTGCAGCCAAGATCTCTAACCTGTTGGAAAGACATCAAAAGCGTCTTCCTAGGTAAATTTTTCAGTGAAGCTGTAGCAATTCGAAGTAAAAAGTTTGATTACATGATGGACAAGATGAGTGAAGATCGTGAGAAAGTAATAATGACTAGTATCAGCCAGATTATTAATTATGTCTACAGCAAGCAGAATGAAGATTTTGAAACCCCAACAACTCATGTCAAGCAGCCGGACATTCAGGTTCAACATGCTTATGAGGATACACAGAGGGACAAACTGAACAGAGGATAGCTGGTAAACCACAATATGATAGAGGATGATGAACAGATTGAATCTGGAGAGCTTAGCAGAGTAGAAGAAGCCGATATTAGTGACACAAGCTCAGCTTCGATCGACCCCGCGACCTCGACATCGATCGACAACATCACTTCAGCATCCATCGACACCAAGCATCTCAACATCGATCGACCGAGACGTTTGTCACAGATCGATACCACATGAAATCCATGAGAGTTCGAGTTGTCCTCAGGACATTGCAGACTCGACACAGAAGAGCATTGATGTATCAAGTTGTTATCCTAACCAAGATGTAGAAAAAAAGATCACCATGGAAGATTTCTTGGAACTAGAAGAATTCTTGGAGTTAGAGTGTGGAGAACAACTTGGAGACTTGGATTCGAGTATAGAAGTCACTATGGAAGACTTCATAGAGCTGGAGGAATGGCTTGAGTCGGAACAGAAGCTTGATGACAAGCGGAACACTATGAGAAAAGATTTGGAGACTTCGTCAAAGGCTAGCATCGATCAATACCAACCTGATGAGATCAATCGACATACGCCCATCAGCATCGATCTACACCCACCCGAGTGCATCGATCGACACACATCGTTTGATGAGCTACCAGGATACACAGTTAAGCTGGAACGGATTGAGGATGCTATGCACAAGTCTGAGACCTCATACCTTGCTGTCCCTGAACATCTAAGACCCATATGCGCAGAAGAAGCTGCTGGAATTTGCAAAAGAGTGAAGAGGACACATGACCCTGTGAAGATTGTGGTTCCATGTACCGTGGTTGAAGCTGAATCTCCTATACCACCAGATAGAGGTGTGCATCTAGATTCCTGCAATGGATTATTTAATGATTATCAGCATGTAGTAGCTTCTCAGAGAGAGATGAGGTGTAGAACTGAAGTCGACAAAGGCCTCAGAGAAAAAGCCTCGATCGACACTGTTCAGAAAACATAGATCGATAATATCACTCCACCATCGATCGACATCTACCGGATACCACCGATCGACATCATCAATCTGTCATTGATCGACACTACCACTGGTTCATATATCGATATCAGACGCGAATCAGAGCAGAATGAGTATGAAGTGTGTGGAAATATTTTTGATGGAGATACCACCACGCGTTCAGACAAGTCTGAGGGAAAGATGATGATGAATTGGAGGAAGAGGAAAAGAACCAAAAGGGGTTCCCAGTTATCATTGATTCCTCACTTCTCCGATGATGTCAGGAACTTTGGAGTGAGACTACACAAGTCTGGGGGAAAGAAGAGGAGAAATTTGAAGAAGAGGAAACGAACAAAGCGATGTTCTCAGTTACCATTGACTCTTCAGTTCCCAGATATTGTTAGAAAATCAAGAGTGCGCAGCAGAAGCTTCTCACAGCCGTTTGCAAAGCTTCGAGCACTTCTTATTGCTGAGATGATAGACAAAGGAGAAAATTCGATGGAGGAGGCTTCCACACAAGAATGATAAAGCCTCAAAGATTGGACATTGAGACTTGTTTTGGAGCATGTTCTCGTTCTCATCCGGACTAAATCAGATCTCCAAAAGTCAAGCTAATGACTAAAAATAAGCGCTGAGTGGGAGGCAACCCACTGTTAGGTTTGTTTTAAATTTGGTTTTATTTTCTTATATTATTGATTTTTGTTTTTAATTATTGTAGGTAAAAAAAAATAAGATGAACAGTAAGCACGACACTGTAGCAACAGTGCCGAGCGACATTGTAGCGAGAACATCGATCGATACTGTAGCAAGCAAATCGATCGACACTGTAGCAGAGTTACTGTAGCTGTAATATTGTAGCAAGGCTACTGTAGCAGGATCACTGTTCAATGAAAAAAATTAATTAATTCATTTTGTTAGTTATCTATTACTAACTTTTAGACTTTTAGTGTTTTATCTATGTTAGGTTACAGGAGAAGATTCATGGAAGAAGCATTGATATACCAATATCGACCTATGGTTGCAAATATTGGTCGACAAAGCATTAATAGCATCGATCGATCGCCACTTAATTGTGTTGATTGATAGAGCATCAAGAGTATCGATCGCCACTTCACTGTGTTGGTCAATATTCACATCAAAGTTAGGTATACTGTTTTTCCTTGTTAATTATTGTCCTTATGATTTATTCTTCCACCAATCTTAAACTGTATAACACTGGTAACAGTCTTGTTTAAGTCTGGGGGAGGTCGTACTAATATTATAATTTAGATTAGCTATTTAGAATAGGGACCCGAGTAAACGATTTCCATAATATAGACCGACGAGAAGAAGTCGATATCGATCGACATAACCAAATCTGCCACGACCGATGACAACAAATTTACATCGATCAACATCTATTCCGGTCAGGTATTTTGTTCTAACTTGTTAAATTGAGTACTTATGGTTTATTTCTCACCAATCTCCGACTTGATAACACCATTATAGTGTTATTTAAGTCTGGGGGAGATTCTACTAATACTGTGTTTTAGTTTTGAAAAAAATATAAAAAAATAAAATAAAAAGTAAAAAATAAAAAATTTGAAAAACAGATCCAAGTGTAGACGATTGCTCAGCACATCGCCCGATGAGACCAGCTCGATATCGATCGCCATCACTTCATATCAAACGATCGATTGTCTCTTCGTTGTGTCAAACTATCTCTATAGCCATCGACCGAAGAGACCATGTCGATATCGTTCGACAGTGCTTCATCTACAATGATCGATTGACACTTCATTGTGTCGATCGACAGACATCAGCGAGCTGGTATATCATTCTTACTTATTAATTTTGTGCTATTGCTTTATGATTTTCGCCTTACCACCGACAGTTTTACACTGGGGACAGTGTAATTTAAGTCTGGGGGGATTACTAATATCTATCTACTTGATGAATCTTATTTAAAACGTTTTCATAAAAAATTTTATTGAGTCAAGAAGGGAATATAATCTTAATCGATTTACTACTTGTCATGTAACCAATCTTTAGACCAGTCTTAGATTTACTGACTGCAGAAGTACTAGAAATACTAAAGTGGATCAACCTGTCAACTATGTTTGCACTTGCTGAGATTGTTTGAAGGAACCAAAGCTGACCTCCAACACTAATACTGACTTTATTTGCTTGTCTTGGGGCTTGGTAATCACTGGATCGGAATCCTCTTACAAGTCTGGAAGGTAAAAAGTCTGTGTGTTTCTGGTTCCCTTCCTTCTCTCTCTTCGGCATCTCAAAGATCTAAGTTTTAAGTTATAAAATATTGATATGATTTCTTGAGAGGCAGAGGGATAGGTAAATTACCTTCGACCCCGTAATTCTAAATCTCAAGGATGATCACACATTGTGGAAACGAGGGATAGGTAAATTACATGTGACCCCATTATTCGCTACACTTTGTCAAAATGTATGAGTTACAATTGCAACAATGTCAATGAGATGAAATAGATGGTCTGAATCAGCATCAAAATTCATTGAAATTGAAACTAATAAGAGATTCAGAGAAGAGAGATGAAGGGAGAAAGAGATCAGAGAAGACTACCTGTGTGTTCAAAAACTTGTTTGAGTTGAATTCATGCGTCCCTTGATCGATACTCCCAAGGTAAAGCCTACACTTTTATTTTTATGCAAGAAATGAGGTTATTAGAGGGGATTGTCAAACAGGATCTGTTAGGTTGTGGAACTAGTGGAATTTGGTTGCTATACTAGGATATTGTATAATGTGCTTCTAAGGTTAGGATGTTTAATGTTTTGGTTTGAACTACTAAAGAGATGATGAACGGAGTTGTTTTTAAAATCATGTGAGTCCCTGCTGTTTTCAAACCTCTTTCAGAGAGACTACATGTTGGTTTTTCTTGAGGACAAGCAAAAGAGTAAGTCTGGAGGAGTTGATATACCATGGATTTTACCTATTTTTATCCATGGTATATAAGTGTTTTATATACTATTTATTATGTATTGGAGTCTATTTAGAGTATTTACAGTTTCATGGACGATTTGGAGATATAAGGTGATTTTGGTGTCTTTTGGAGACAATCGCAGTGGAGGACTGCACAGACGCTTCAGATGTTTAGCTCTCGATGGAGACCTTCCCACCGTTGGATTTAGCCCATCGTTTGACACAACATATAGATTTTAGTTAGATTTCCAATGCCAGCGGTCTGAGGTCAATCCGCATCATGTAGCAGAAGTTATACCCGTTTTACTGAAGAGTTATCAGTCTGCCTCGCGAGAGGAAGCTGTCGAGAAGAGGATTGTATGTCGATCGATGCAACACACTGCATGTCGATCGACAGGGACATCTGAATGTGGGATGAGTATATTTCATGACCGAATGAAGCCCAGGAGTCACCACAAAGTTACCAAAATACCATTGACGACCAGAAACCCTATTTATGTTATTTCTAAGCCATTGTTGTCTGTTACGCTTTAGACGCTTTCTATGCTTTCTTTTATTCATTTTTCTTAGTTAGGAGATAAGAGAGGAACTCCTTCAGAGTCCTCCTGGAACTCCTTTGCTTTTGGTTTATTTGTCTATTGCTTTTCATCTATTGCACAAAATATTGTATTAAAAATTTAAAACTTGATGCAATTTGATATAATTGTACTATTCATTTATTGCATGTTGTTCTTTTGTAAATTTATTTTAAAATGAAACAATATACTAATTTTTTGCATTAATTTTCTATGAGTTATTATTAGTTTTATGATATTTTATTTACTTTAAAATTAAAATCTCAAATTTTTTATATTCGACTAAACTAAATAAGAAAATATTATATTCATATATATATATAGAGAGACAATCCCTTAATTTAAGCCCAAGATTTTTTAACTAAGCAATCAACATAAATGCTAATAGACAAATAATTTTGACCATATAAATTATTATATTCTTTAATATGATCAAATATCATAATTAATATTGTTTCATATTTGTTGAATTTTAGTTATAATTGATATACCATGGATTTTACCTATTTTTATCCATGTTATATAAGTGTTTTATATACTATTTATTATGTATTGGAGTCTATTTAGAGTATTTACAGGTTCAGGGACGATTTGGAAATATAAGGTGATTTTGGTGTCTTTTGGAGACTATCGCAGTGCATGACTGCACAGACGCTTCAGATGTTTAACTCTCGATGGAGACCTTCCCACAGTTTGATTTAGCCCATCTTTTGACACAAGATAGAGCTTTGGGTTAGCATTCCAATGCCACCAGTCTGAGGTCGATCCGCATTCTGTATCAGAGGTTATGCCTGTTTTACTGAAGCGTGGTCAGTCTGCCTCGTGAGAGGAAGCTGTCGAGAAAAGGATTGTATGTCGATCGATGCAGCACACTGCATGTCGATCGACAGGGACATCAGAATGTGGGATGAGTATATTTCATGATCGACTGAAGCCTATGAGTCACCACAAAGTTACCAAAATACCATTGACGACCAGAAACTCTATTTATGTTATTTCTAAGCCATTGTTGACGGCTACGCTTTAGACGCTTTCTACGCTTTCTTTTATTCATTGTTCTTAGTTAGGAGAGAAGGGAGGAACTCCTTCAGAGTCCTCCTGGAACTCCTTTGATTTTGGTTTATTTATCTATTGCTTTTCATCTATTCATCTATGATTTCTGTGACAACTATCATGTCTGAATAGATCCACCTGTTAGGTTTAGGGTTCAGATATGTTTGTGGGATCAGCCACAAACTATAATTGCTAAGTTGTGATATTCATCAAATAGATTGCACCCTAAACTTGTTCTAGAGTAGCTAACTAGAACATAGATCACTAGGATCCTTGATATCTTGAATTATCTGTTTGAACTAGTTGTCTCCTTGGAGAAGAGCTAACCGTCCTCCTTGAGACTTAGTGTTCATTATCGGCTCACGCCTAGGCATATCTAGAAGCCGTCGATCGATATCCCGACAGGTGAGTCGATCGTCGAGCGAAAGATGTACCGCTCGATATCTCTAAAGGATATCGATCGACTTTTTTTCTGGTCAACATACGACAGTTGAGGCCAGAGATCTAAGATTATTTAACTAGTGAGACATCACTGAGAGTTAAGCGACTGAGTTATATAGTATCATGCAAACAACTTTTTAGGCATTTGTAGCTATTATAATCTCCATTCCTGAATAGAAGCCCTTGATCTAGCTACCATCTTTCCATCAACAACTCACGGTTACATAAGAACAACTACCTTGTTCGCCCCTGCTATTTAATATATTTACTATTTTATTTACTACTTTATAAACTATTAGTCTAGCTTATTCTCATAACTATTAGATCTAGTGTGTGCCTTAGCTCCTTGTGGATTCGATCCCTAAGTACTACAGCTGTACTCTTATTTGAGAGAGTAGCTCTACTGGATAATTTGAGTACTATCAAATTTGGCGCCGTTGCCGGGGAGCTTCGATCGCCATTAGATCTTGTTTAGTTAGATTTTTTTAGGTTTTATTATTGTTAAAAAATCTCATAAAAAATTTTCTTCTGTTTCAGGTACATACCAGAAACAACAATGAAGAGAGAATTTTTAGCTGCTGGTTTATGCACGATCCGTAAGTCTACGAGGGTATTAACGATCGACACCCTCCAAGCAGCATCGATCGACAGCATACAACACAAATCGTTCGACACCCAACACACAGCGGTAGTCGACAGAGCCAACCAACCGTCAAACGACGCTGTTCATCCGCGTACTGTTCATCCCGGTACTGTTCACGCGAATACTGTTCATCCCGATACTGTTCACAGAAGTACTTTCACGAGGGTACTGTTCATCTGGATACTATTCATCCGGTCACTGTTCATCCTGATACTATTCATCGAAGTTTTATTTATCAGAGTACTGTTCACGCGGGTACTGTTCATCCGAGTACTGTTCATCGAGGTACTGTTCATTCGAGCACTGTTCACCGAAACATTATTCACCGAAACAATGTTCATCGCGGTACTGTTCATCGTGACACTGTTCATCGTGGTACTGTTCATCAAAACTCTGTTCACTGTGACACTGTTCAACCGGTTACTGTTCATCTGGGTACTGTTAATCCGACGCCGAAAAATTTTGTTCATCAAGAGTCGACCGACACCACTTGCAGGGAGGAAATGGAGGTAAGAGCGCTCATATTTAAGATTGATAAGAGAGGTATCTGACGAGACGAAGAAGGTCGTCCTTGTAACACCAGAGGATAATTGATCAATGCAGAGGGTTATGTAATCCCTTATGTGATTGATGTTGCTGAGACAAACGACTTTACTTTGTCAAGCCTATGGTATGATTTAGGAGCTGCAACCCCTTTCCGAGGTTTTCCTCATGAAGATCCAACAGACCATATCAAAGAACTTGAGAAAATAGCCTCAATAAGCAAGCAGAATGAAGTACTTGTAGGTCACATTATCTGCAAGATTTTCCCTTATTTTTTTCTGGAGATGCTTTTAGCTGGTTTAGTAAGCTGCAGCCAAGATCTCTAACATGTTGGAAAGACATCAAAAGCGCCTTCCTAGGTAAATTTTTCAGTGTAGCTGTAGCAATTCGAAGTAAAAGGTTTGATTACATGATGGACAAGATGAGTGAAGATCGTGAGAAAGTTATAATGACTAGTATCAGCCAGATTATTAATTATGTCTACAGCGAGCAGAATGAAGATTTTGAAACCCCAACAACTCATGTCAAGCAGCCGGACATTCAGGTTCAACATGCTTATGAGGATACACAGAGGGACAAACTGAACAGAGGACAGCTGGTCAACCACAATATGATAGAGGATGATGAACAGATTGAATCTGGAGAGCTTAGCAGAGTAGAAGAAGCCGATATTAGTGACACAAGCTCAGCCTCGATCGACCCCGCGACCTCGACATCGATCGACAACATCACTTCAGCATCCATCGACACCAAGCATCTCAACATCGATCGACCGAGACGTTTGTCACAGATCGATACCACATGAAATCCATGAGAGTTCAAGTTGTCCTTAGGACATTGCAGACTCGACACAGAAGAGCATTGATGTATCAAGTTGTTATCCTAACCAAGATGTAGAAAAAGAGATCACCATGGAAGATTTCTTGGAACTAGAAGAATTCTTGGAGTTAGAGTGTGGAGAACAACTTGGAGACTTGGATTCGAGTATAGAAGTCATTATGGAAGACTTCAAAGAGCTGGAGGAATGGCTTGAGTTGGAACAGAATCTTGATGACAAGCGGAACACTATGAGAAAAGATTTGGAGACTTCGTCAAAGTCTAGCATCGATCAATACCAACCTGATGAGATCGATCGACATACGCCCTTCAGCATCGATCTACACCCACCCGAGTGCATCAATCGACACACATCGTTTGATGAGCTACCAGGACACACAGTTAAGCTGGAACGGATTGAGGAGGCTATGCACAAGTCTGAGACCTCATACCTTGCTGTCCCTGAACATCTAAGACCCATATGCGCAGAAGAAGCTGCTGGGATTTGCAAAAGATTGAAGAGGACACATGACCCTGTGAAGATTGTGGTTCCATGTACCGTGGTTGAAGCTGAATCTCCTATACCACCAGATAGAGGTGTGCATCTAGATTCCTGCAATGGAGTATTTAATGATCATCAGCATGTAGTAGCTTCTCAGAGAGAGATGAGGTGTAGAACTGAAGTCGACAAAGGCCTCAGAGAAGAAGCCTCGATCGACACTGTTCAGAAAATATAGATCGATAATATCACTCCACCATCGATCGACATCTACCGGATACCACCGATCGACATCATCAATCTGTCATTGATCGACACTACCACTGGTTCATATATCGATACTAGACGCGAATCAGAGCAGAATGAGTATGAAGTGTGTGGAAATATTTTTGATGGAGATACCACCACGCGTTCAGACAAGTCTGAGGGAAAGATGAGGATGAATTGGAGGAAGAGGAAAAGAACCAAAAGGGGTTCCCAGTTATCATTGATTCCTCACTTCTCCGATGATGTCAGGAACTTTGGAGTGAGACTACACAAGTCTGGGGGAAAGAAGAGGAGAAATTTGAAGAAGAGGAAACGAACAAAGCGATGTTCTCAATTACCATTGATTCTTCACTTCCCAGATATTGTTAGAAAATCAAGAGTGCGCAGCAGAAGCTTCTCACAGCCGTTTGCAAAGCTTCGAGCACTCCTTATTGCTGAGATGATAGACAAAGGAGAAAAGTCTATGGAGGAGGCTTTCACACAAGAATGATAAAGTCTCAAAGATTGGACATTGAGACTTGTTTTGGAGCATGTTCTCGTTCTCATCCGGACTAAATCAGATCTCCAAAAGTCAAGCTAATGACTAAAAATAAGCGCTGAGTGGGAGGCAACCCACTGTTAGGTTTGCTTTAAATTTGGTTTTATTTTCTTATATTATTGATTTTTGTTTTTAATTATTGTAGGTAAAAAAAATAAGATGAACAGTAAGCACGACACTGTAGCAACAGTGCCGAGCGACACTGTAGCGAGAACATCGATCGATACTGTAGCAAGCAAATCGATCGACACTGTAGCAGAGTTACTGTAGCTGTAATATTGTAGCAAGGCTACTGTAGCAGGATCACTGTTCATTGAAAAAAATAATTAATTCATTTTGTTAGTTATCTATTACTAACTTTTAGACTTTTAGTGTTTTATATATGTTAGGTTACAGGAGAAGATTCATGGAAGAAGCATTGATATACCAATATCGACCTATGGTTGCAAATATTGGTCGACAGAGCATTAATAGCATCGATCGCTCGCCACTTAATTGTGTTGATTGATAGAGCATCAAGAGTATCGATCGCCACTTCACTGTGTTGGTCAATATTCACATCAAAGTTAGGTATACTGTTTTTCCTTGTTAATTGTTGTCCTTATGATTTATTCTTCCACCAATCTTAAACTGTATAACACTAGTAACAGTCTTGTTTAAGTCTGGAGGAGGTCGTACTAATATTATAATTTAGATTAGCTATTTAGAATAGGGACCCGAGTAAACGATTGCCATAATATAGACCGACGAGAAGAAGTCGATATCGATCGACATAACCAAATCTGCCACGACCGATGACAACAAATTTACATCGATCAACATCTATTCCGGTCAGGTATTTCGTTCTAACTTGTTAAATTGAGTACTTATGGTTTATTTCTCACCAATCTCCGACTTGATAACACCATTATAGTGTTATTTAAGTCTGGGGGAGATTCTACTAATACTGTGTTTTAGTTTTGAGAAAAAATATAAAAGAATAAAATAAAAAGTAAAAAATAAAAAATTTGAAAAACAGATCCAAGTGTAGACGATTGCTCAGCACATCGCCTGATGAGACCAGCTCGATATCGATCGCCAGCACTTCATATCAAAGGATCGATTGTCTATTCATTGTGTCAAACGATCTCTAGCCATCGACCGAAGAGACCATGTCGATATCGTTCGACAGCGCTTCATCTACAATGATCGATTGACACTTCATTGTGTCGATCGACAGACATCAGTGAGCTGGTATCATTCTTACTTATTAATTTTGTGCTATTGCTTTATGATTTTTGCCTTACCACCGACAGTTTTACACTGGGGACAGTGTAATTTAAGCCTGGGGGATTACTAATATCTATATACTTGATGAATCTTATTTAAAACGTTTTCATAAAAGTTTTTATTGAGTCAAGAATGGGATATAATCTTAATCGATTTACTACTTGTCATGTAACCAATCTTTAGACCAGTCTTAGATTTACTGACTGCAGAAGTACTAGAAATACTAAAGTGGATCAACCTGTCAACTATGTTTGCACTTGCTGAGATTATTTGAAGGAACCAAAGCTGACCTCCAACACTAATACTGACTTTATTTGCTTGTCTTGGGGTTTGGTAATCACTGGATCGGAATCCTCTTACAAGTCTGGAAGGTAAAAAGTCTGTGTGTTTCTGGTTCCCTTCCTTCTATCTCTTCGGCATCTCAAAGATCTAAGTTTTAAGTTATAAAAGATTGATATGATTTCTTGAGAGGCAGAGGGATAGGTAAATTACCTTCGACCCCGTTATTCTAAATCTCAAGAATGATCACACATTGTGGAAACAAGGAATAGGTAAATTACATGTGACCCCATTATTCGCTACACTTGTCAAAATGTATGAGTTACAATTGCAACAATGTCAATGAGATGAAATAGATGGTCTGAATCAGCATAAAATTCATTGAAATTGAAACTAATAAGAGATTCAGAGAAGAGAGATGAGGGGAGAAAGAGATCAGAGAAGACTACATGTGTGTTCAAAAACTTGTTTGAGTTGAATTCATGTGTCCCTTGATCGATACTCCCAAGGTAAAGCCTACACTTTTATTTTTATGCAGGAAATGAGGTTAGTAGAGGGGATTGTCAAACAGGATCTGTTAGGTTGTGGAACTAGTGGAATTTGGTTGCTATACTAGGATATTGTATAATGTGCTTCTAAGGTTAGGATGTTTAATGATTTGGTTTGAACTACTAAAGAGATGATGAACGGAGTTGTTTTTAAAATCATGTGAGTCCCTGCTGTTTTCAAACCTCTTTCAGAGAGACTACATGTTGGTTTTGATTGAGGACAAGCAAAAGGGTAAGTCTGGAGGAGTTGATATACCATGGATTTTACCTATTTTTATCCATGGTATATAAGTGTTTTATATACTATTTATTATGTATTGGAGTCTATTTAGATTATTTACAGTTTCATGGACGATTTGGAGATATAAGGTGATTTTGGTGTCTTTTGGAGACTATCGCAGTGGAGGACTGCAAAGACGCTTCAGATGTTTAGCTTTCGATGGAGACCTTCCCACCGTTGGATTTAGCCCATCTTTTGACACCACATATAGATTTGAGTTAGCTTTCCAATGCCACCGGTCTGAGGTCAATCCGCATCCCGTAGCAGAAGTTATGCCCGTTTTACTGAAGAGTTGTCAGTATGTCTCGCGAGAGGAAGCTGTCGAGAAGAGGATTGTTTGTCGATCGATGCAGCACACTGCATGTCGATCGACAGGGACATCTGAATGTGGGATGAGTGTATTTCATGACCGACTGAATCCCAGGAGTCACCACAAAGTTACCAAAATACCATTGACGACCAGAAACCCTATTTATGTTATTTCTAAGCCATTGTTGACTGTTACGCTTTAGACGCTTTCTACGCTTTCTACGCTTTCTTTTATTCATTTTCTTAGTTAGGAGATAAGAGAGGAACTCCTTCAGAGTCCTCCTGAAACTCCTTTGCTTTTGGTTTATTTATCTATTGCTTTTCATCTATTGCACAAAATATTGTATTAAAAATTTAAAACTTGATGCAATTTGATATAATTTTACTATTCATTTATTGCATGTTGTTCTTTTATAAATTTATTTTAAAATGAAACAATATACTAATTTTTTGCATTAATTTTCTATGAGTTATTATTAGTTTTATGATATTTTATTTACTTTAAAATTAAAATCTCAAATTTTTTATATTCGACTAAACTAAATAAGAAAATATTATATTCATATATATATAGAGAGACAATCCCTTAATTTAAGCCCAAGATTTTTTAACTAAGCAATCAACATAAATGCTAATAGACAAATAATTTTGACCATATAAATTATTATATTCTTTAATATTATCAAATATCATAATTAATATTGTTTCATATTTGTTGAATTTTAGTTATAATTGATATACCATGGATTTTACCTATTTTTACCCATGTTATATAAGTGTTTTATATACTATTTATTATGTATTGGAGTCTATTTAGAGTATTTACAGGTTCAGGGACGATTTGGAGATATAAGGTGATTTTGGTGTCTTTTGGAGACTATCGCAGTGCATGACTGCATAGACGCTTCAGATGTTTAACTCTTGATGGAGACCTTCCCACCGTTGGATTTAGCCCATCTTTTGACACAAGATAGAGCTTTGGGTTAGCATTCCAATGCCACTAGTCTGAGGTCGATCCGCATCCTGTATCAGAGGTTATGCCTGTTTTACTGAAGCGTGGTCAGTCTGCCTCGTGAGAGGAAGCTGTCGAGAAGAGGATTGTATGTCGATCGATGCAGCACACTGCATGTCGATCGACAGGGACATCAGAATGTGGGATGAGTATATTTCATGACCGACTGAAGCCCATGAGTCACCACAAAGTTACCAAAATACCATTGACGACCAGAAACCCTATTTATGTTATTTCTAAGCCATTGTTGACGGCTACGCTTTAGACGCTTTCTACGCTTTCTTTTATTCATTGTTCTTAGTTAGGAGAGAAGGGAGGAACTCCTTCAGAGTCCTCCTGGAACTCCTTTGCTTTTGGTTTATTTATCTATTGCTTTTCATCTATTCATCTATGATTTCTGTGACAACTATCATGTCTGAATAGATCCACCTGTTAGGTTTAGGGTTCAGATAGGTCTGTGGGAGTAGCCCCAAACTATAATTGCTAAGTTGTGATATTCATCAAATAGATTGCACCCTAAGCTTGTTCTAGAGTAGCTAACTAGAACATAGATCACTAGGATTCTTGATATCTTGAATTATCTGTTTGAACTAGTTGTCTCCTTGGAGAAGAGCTTACCGCCCTCCTTGAGACCTAGTGTTCATTATCGGCTCGCGTCTAGGCATATCAAGAAGCCGTCGATCGATATCCCGACAGGTGAATCGATCGCCGAGCGAAATGTGTATCGCTCGATATCTCTAAAAGGATATCGATCGACTCTTTTTCTGGTCAACATGCGACAATTGAGGCCAGAGATCTATATTATTTAACGAGTGAGACATCACTGAGAGTTAACCGACTGAGTTCTATAGTATCATGCAAACAACTTGTTAGGCATTTATAGCTATTATAATCTCCATTCCTGAATAGAATCCTTAGATCTAGCTACCATCCTTCCATCAACAACTCTCGGTTACATAAGAACAACTACCTTGTTCGCCCTTGCTATTTAATATATTTACTATTTTATTTACTACTTTATAAACTATTAGTCTAGCTTAATCTCATAACTATTAGATCTAGTGTGTGCCTTAGCTCCTTGTGGATTTGATCCCTAAGTACTACAGTTGTACCTCTTATTTGAGAGAGTA
Source organism: Raphanus raphanistrum subsp. raphanistrum (assembly GCA_019706035.1). Taxonomy (NCBI): domain Eukaryota; kingdom Viridiplantae; phylum Streptophyta; class Magnoliopsida; order Brassicales; family Brassicaceae; genus Raphanus; species Raphanus raphanistrum. Next base: position 34,140,442 of record CM033984.1, read on the forward strand.
AGCTCTACTCGGTAATTTGAGCACTATCAATAGTACTTTTAGAAAATTTTAAATTTTAAACTAAAATTTAGGTATTATTCGGATTAAAATTTTGGCGATATAGTATTCATTTTCTTTCAAATCGAAGTGAATTAACCCTGTCAGTTATTAATCTGTTCTTGAGTTAATGTTTACTAAATAAATTAAAAAATAAATCTATAACTAATTAATATCATTTTACAAATATTCTAAAATTATATTGAAAATAATAATTTACTTGGTCGATAATTTTAAATTTATTTATTTTAATTTAGATTGAAAATAAAAATATAGAACCAACTAATACTTTACTTGTAAAGTATTAGTTACAAACTTTTTTAAAAAATATTAAAAATGTGAATATCAATCTATATGTTATCATAAAAAGTTAGTGACATATACATTACATGTTCTACGTGTTTTTTTACTCCATCTCAATCTCTTTCTGACTAAACTTGGTATGAAATTCTATATTTTTGACCAAAATAAAAACGCCTATAATTTTTATAATACATTACAAATCATAATTATGTCATTATGACAATGGCTATCATCCGTATAAGTCACAATTTCAATCATGTCATTAATATTCTTAATATTATAAATTGATATTATGAAGTACATAAATTCAAAATGAATATTTATAATAAATTGAAATCTTTTAACTTTAGCCACAAGACCTTGAGATTAAGAAAATTTCAATAAATGTTAATAGATTAATAATGTTATTGTTCATCAATTTGCATATGAATCAAAAACATAGGTTATGACCGTAATTTAACCAAATTTGATTAAATATTAAATTTAAGTTTCATATGCAAATTTAAATAACATTATTCTAAAAAATATATATATTAAGGAAATTAAAATTTGACAGTAATTTATGCAATATTGAAAAATAGAAAACTGATATACGAAATCTATCATAATGCATTTTGGTTTCAGTAATATAAAAAAGTTACTATAAATTTATTTAAATTCTCATAAATAATTAAACAAACACACAAAATTTTGGGGATTTAATTGAGAAATATTATTAAAAAAAATAATTAAATCAAAAATCTAATCAATTAAAAAAGTTGCAAATTACTCTTATAGATTTAGTTTCACAAAATTTACTTTAATTACACCTTACCAATTACACAAGTTTTTTTAAAAAATCGAATCTTACTTTCTATAATATGCACAATGTCCTTCAATTTTTCATTATATAACATGTATGTAATATTTATGACTAAAATATTTACCATTTTAATATTTATAGACTAAAAATTCTAATTTCTATTTAGTTCGTTCACTCCGCGCAAACCGCGAGTATCACCTAGTATATTATTATTTCACTACTTTCTTACGGTGAGAATTAAATCAAGAAAAAATTAATTACATGAAATTGACTGAATCTTAACGTTTTGTTTTTAATCTATTGTACTAAAACAGAAGTACGAAAAATTTCTTGCCTTTTTTAACTGATTACTTAGATTTTTTAACTTTTTCACATTTTGTCTAATTAATAACTTATGTCCAAAATTAATAACTTATGTCCAAAATTAGAGACCATATTTATTGCTCAATCTTGTATATCGTTTAGATTCTATTTAATTAATATAGTTGTCATGCGCGAGCATTTCACTTCCTAAATAAAAACTAATATCTATCCAGATCAAGTTATAGTAATTTTGTAATGACCCAAACCCAAGCCCACTATCTCAAACCCGTACAGGCCCAAGCCCAATCGAAATTACCCTAGGTGAATTCTATAAAAAGCCCTCTCCACTTTGGTTTCTTCACCATTTGCAACAAGAAAGAAAAAAAAAGATAAGAAAGTTTGAGAGAGTGAGCTAAAGGAGAAGTGTGATCATTTTTAGAAAGGGAGTCGCCGGAGCTCGTCGCCGGACTAACCGTGCGCCGTGATCACGCCCAGCTCATCACCACCGATCACAGCCCTAGGTAGCGCCGGAAACCGCCTTGATCTTTAAGTTTTATTTCGGCCGTTTTAGTAAATCGACCATAACTTCCTAACCGCTAAGTATTTCGTGCATGCAAGACCACCATCGTATTCCTCTCGACGAGACGAAGCCATATCCACCGAAATCGTCGAAATCGGAGCTCATACGAAACCGTACGCGCCTCCAGAAGATCAGCCCTCGCGCGCGCGTGAAACGCACGCTCCGCCTTCCCTTCGCCGGAGCCGCCGCGCCCGGTCGCCGTCAGTTCGTCACCGGGAATCCGCCTCCGCGTCGCCACCGCATCGCCGCCGCCGCCGGTGACTTTTCCGGTAAGCCACCGTCCCTCCGCCGTCGCCCCTGGTGATCTCCGCCGGTGACTCGCCGGTAACTCGGCCACTCGGCTGAGTCGACTCGGTGAGTCAACTCGGTGACTCGGTCAACCGGTTGGTTTGACTGGTTTAAATTAATTGCGAATTGGTTAGGGTAAACCGTTCGGTTAAAATTAATTAGATTTCGGTTAGGGTAAACCGGTCGATTTAATTAATTAATTAATTTAATTTCGGTTAAGGTTAAACCGCGCGGTCCAATTGAAATAGATTTAGAATAGAGTAAACCGGGCGGTTAAGTTTAATTGATTTCTGGTCAAGGTTTGACCGGGTTGACCTTTGACCAGCGGGTTGACCTTTCCGTAGATTTTGACCAGATCCGTTTTCACCCGTTCGAAATGCGTTCTAACCCGAAATTTCGCTCTGATTTCAGATTTGGAGTCTATTTGAGCATCTGGAGTTCATAGATACCACTTCTCTACATTTGCTAAGGTGAGGGCTCTTTCCGAATTTCTCGTACACGACTTAGGATTTCGAATAAATATAATTTATTTTTAATATGTTCCGTCTGCGTGAAATTGATTCTGTCATTGCTTGTTTAGCTTAGGTTGCTTGCTTAAACCGGAACTAGGGTGTTAGATGGTTCAACATTGATTGCTTCACTTAATGTAATTTCATCCTTAGCTAGATTTGTTTGTCGACGGCTAAAGGAAGGTGTTCATGTTAGCTTGTTTGGAGGTTACGGCCGCCTTAGTCGACCGGTTAAGCTGTAACCTAGGTGGGTCGATAAATCGTCTACGGGCGGTGATACCGAGCATTATCTCGGGCGGGTGTTGTTATGTTGTATTTTGGCCTGTTAGTGGGCAGCGGGTGTGCACCTCGCTAGGACCATTGCTTATTGCTTGGGTACTTTAGGTACCGTGATTGTACGTATTAAAATTAAATTATTTTTATCCGTTATGCTATGTCTATGTCTATAAATTTCGGGATTAGCATCCCATACCTCACTGAGCGACTCCCCTATTGCTCACCCCTCCTTCTTTCCTCTTTCAGGTGAGACCACCGAGCAGGAGTGATTCTACTGGACGGATGCTTTTGAGTGCTATTGGGCTTTTGGGCTTTTATCACTTCTATTGTTATCTACTTTTAGGCCTTCGGGCTTTTATCTATCGTTTATGTTATATCGTATTTTCGGATTTACGGATTCATGTCGTTATTTATGTTTCGGATGTTATCGATATTTACGGATTTGTCTTTATGGTAATATGATCACGTGGATGTTGACTTGGGAATATTTATAAATGGAGATAATTATTATTATTATGTTATTCTATTATTATCGGATTTTCGAGAGTGACGGGTGTCACATTTTTGGTATCAGAGCCGTGTTCCATCCCGGTTCTGTCCCGCGATGGCGATTTTTGGAGACTCGGTTTTTATTCGGTTTTTATTTGATCTTAATCGGTTTTCAAATATTTTTGGGGGTTTGGGTATTTTAAAAATAAAAACCAATAGCACCTCTCCGTTCGGTACACTCCTTTAAATTTTCAGCAGAAGTTAACAGATTTGTCTTCTTTTCAGATGCCGCCGAGGAGAGCTACTCGTGCCCAGATCGCCAGAGATGCTAGAGAGGCTCAGGATGAGCATGTTCAGCCCGCAGTTCCTCAGGTTGACCATGAGGCTACAAGACAGATGGTTCAGGATGCTGCTAGACAGGCTGCTCAGGAGACAGTTCAGCAGATTGCTCAGGAGGCAGCCAGGCAAGCCGCTCAAGAGGCTGCCCGAGTAGCGGCACAGGAGGTTGCTCGTCAGTTGGCTGCAGCTCAGCAGGGTCCTCAGGTTCATGTGCAGCAGGGTCCGCAGATTCAGGTTCCGCAGGCTCCACCAGTTCAGACTCAGCAGGATCATCAGATTCCCGATCAGCAGGTTCCTCTTCCTCAGGTCCCATTGCAGCATGTTCCAGCTCAGCAGTTTGCTCAGGGCGTTCAGGATCTACCGCCACCACCACAGCGACACCAGGTTTACCAGGCTTATGATGAGACATTCTACAGATTGACGCGCCATATGAGAGACATGGATATGGAGCATTTTAGCGGGACAATAGATCCCATAGCAGCGCACGATTGGAAGTTAGCGCTTAAGCGGAAGTTGGAGATTATTGAGTGTCCACCGGAGTTGTCTCTCAGATTGACTATGCAGTACTTGCGTGGAGATGCTCTTGTTTGGTGGGAAGCAATTCGATTGGGTCATGATGGACCCGAGAGGCTTACTTTTGAAGATTTCATCCGTGAGGTTGATAGGAAGTACTTTCCGGAAGAGGCTATGGATAAGCAGAAGAGTGATTTTGATCATATAAGCCAGGGGGAGATGTCAGTAAGAGAATATGAGCGGAAGTTTAACCAACTTTGCAGATTTGCTGGAGGTGGTATTTCAGAAAAAGACTTGATCAGGAGGTTTTTGAAGGGGATGCGAGTGGATATTCGCAACAGATGTCGTGTTGTTACTTACCAGAGATTGGGAGATTTAGTGGAGAAGGCTTCTGAGCAAGAAGAAGGTTTGGCAGAAGAGAAGAAGCTTGCTAGAGCAGCTCAGATTAAGTCTGAAAAAGCTCCGGAGTCCCAAAGGAGAGCAGTGGACCATTCAGGACTACCGAGTTGTACTCGTTGCCACCGCCGTCATATTGGTCAGTGTACCAAGTGTTTTACTTGTGGTCAGTTGGGACATGTTTCGAGGTATTGTCGGGTCATTCCAGTGGATACGACTCCAGTCAGGCAGATTCCCGCGCCAGCAGTGGCAAACCCGATTTGTTATGGCTGTAAACAGCCGGGTCACATCTTCAGGGATTGTCCGAGGAGAGGCAATGCAGCGCTTCCACCACCACCCAAGCGCCTAGCTATTACTCCACGTGTGTTTACGGTTGGAGATGCCCAGGGAGCCGAGCCGATAGCGGGTACGCTTCTTATTCAGACTTGTTGTGTTTTCAGTATTTTGGTTTTGTGATTATCATTTGTAGTTAGTAAAAATCTCGTGTAGGATTGGTTTTGGTTGGAGGTGAGCCAGCTCACACCTTATTCGATTCGGGAGCTTCTCACAGTTTTGTGAGCCCGCGTTTGGTCAAATCATGGTCTTTCGGGGGTGTCTTCGAACCGAAGGCTAAGCAGATTCAGACCGCCGGCACAGAGAGATTGGGAACAATCAGAGTTCATCGTGATGTACCAGTTATGCTTGGAGGAGTTGACTTGCTTGGAGATTTGACGGAGAAGGAGATGAGTTTCTACGACGTCATACTTGGGATGGATTGGTTGACGAGACATCGAGTTGTATTAGATTGCCCGGAAGCAAGAGTTAGTATTCCAAGAGCAGAGGGAAAGATTACATTTGAGGGAGTCCAGACATATCAAGGGGTTTCTATCGTCTCCATGTTGCGTGCTGAGGATTTACTAGACAAAGGAGCTGAGGGATTTTTGGCGACCATTTCGATGGTTAATGATGATGATCAGCAGGAGCTGCATGATATTCCAGTGGTTGCTGAGTATGCAGATGTTTTTGAGGCCTTAAAAGGGCCACCGCCAGCTAGAAGTGACGTTCTTACTATCGAGGTGGAACCAGCGACAACACTGTTTCACGAGCTCCTTACCGTTTAGCTCCATCAGAGATGGCTGAGTTGAAGAAGCAGTTGGAGGAATTATCAGATAAGGGTCTTATCAAGCCGAGTACTTCACCGTGGGGAGCACCAATATTGTTTGTGAAGAAGAAGGATGGGAGTCTCAGGCTTTGTATCGACTACAGAGGGTTGAACAAAGTTACCATCAAGAATAAGTATCCACTTCCGCGTATCGATGAGTTGTTAGATCAGTTGCAGGGAGCTTCATGGTTTTCTAAGATTGACTTAGCGTCAGGATACCATCAGATTGCCATAGCTGAGGGCGATGTGCGGAAGACGGCTTTCCGTACACGCTATGGACACTATGAGTTTGTTGTGATGCCATTTGGGTTGACGAACGCACCGGCAGCATTCATGAAGCTAATGAATGATGTGTTCCGCGAGCATTTGGATAAGTGTGTGATCATTTTCATCGACGATATCTTGGTTTATTCTCGGAGTAGAGAAGAGCATGCTGAGCACTTACGGATTGTGTTGGGGAAGCTCAGAGAGCATCAGTTTTTTGCCAAATTGAGTAAGTGCAGCTTCTGGCAGAGGAAGATTGGATTTTTGGGTCACGTGGTTTCAGAAGCGAGAGTTGCTGTAGATCCGGAAAAGATTAAAGCTATTTCAGAGTGGGCGACACCTAAGGGTGCGACAGAGATCCGCAGTTTTCTCGGTTTAGCAGGATACTACAGGAATTTCGTCAAGGGGTTTTCTAGCATTGCAAAGCCAATGACAAAGTTAACGGGCACAGACGTCAAGTTTGATTGGACAGTTGAGTGCTCGGAGAGTTTTGCTGAGTTGAAGCGACATTTGACACAGACGCCAGTTTTGGCACTCCCGAGGCCAGGGTTTCCATACGAGGTTTACACCGATGCATCAGGTACTGGATTGGGATGTGAATTGATGCAGGAGGGTAAAGTAATTGCTTATGCATCACGACAGTTGAGGCCTCACGAGGCTAATTATCCTACGCACGATTTGGAGTTAGCAGTCGTTGTCTTTGCGTTGAAGATTTGGAGATCATATTTGTATGGAGCGAAGGTGAAGATTCTCACAGATCACAAGAGTCTGAAGTACATCTTTACTCAGACGGACTTGAACTTAAAGCAGCGCAGATGGATAGAGTTGTTAGCAGACTATAATTTGGAGATCACTTATCATCCGGGGAAAGCCAATCAGGTGGCAGATGCTTTGAGTAGGCGCAGAAGTGATGTTTCAGGAACCAGAGAGGTTCAGGAGTTTACTGGGATACTAGCTAGTCTCAGATTGTGTGCCACTTCTATAGACGAAGAGACAGTTGGTCTCGAGGCCGTGGAGCAGGCAGATTTGCTATGGAGGATGCGCAAAGCTCAAGATGCAGATGAGGCTTTGCGTAAGCAGATTGAGATCGAGAGTGTTGGATATCATACATCATCGAGTGGGATGTTCATGTACCAGAACCGGATTTGTGTGCCCAGTGATGAGCCGTTAAGAAAGGAGATCTTACGGCAAGCACACCACTCGTGTTTCTCTATTCATCCGAAGAATACTAAGATGTATCGAGATCTGAAGCGTTATTACCATTGGCCTGGTATGAAAAAATATGTTGCTACATTTGTATCGCAATGTCAGACTTGTCAATTGGTTAAAGCTGAGCACCATGTTCCTAGCGGGTTATTGCAAAACCTACCATTGCCGGAGTGGAAATGGGACATGGTGACTATGGATTTTGTATCGGGATTGCCGACCACTTCAGGAGGAAAGAATTCCATCTGGGTAATCGTGGATAGATTGACCAAGTCAGCTCATTTCTTAGCGGTTAAGAAGAATGATGGAGCGAGTCAGTTGGCGCAGATTTACATCGATGAGATTGTGAGATTGCATGGAGTTCCCGTGAGCATTGTATCGGATCGAGACGTAAAGTTTTCATCTATATTTTGGGGAGCCTTTCAGAAGGCACTTAGGACAAAGGTCCATATGAGCACAGCTTACCACCCGCAGACCGACGGTCAGTCCGAGAGGACTATTCAGACTTTAGAGGATATGCTGAGAGCTTGCGTCTTAGATTGGAAAGGCAGTTGGGCAAAGTATCTACCTTTAGCGGAGTTTGCCAAAAACAACAGTTATCACTCGAGCATTAAGATGGCACCGTATGAGGCTCTTTACGATAAGCCTTGTCGCACTCCACTTTGTTGGACAGAAGTTGGGGAGCGACGTGAGATAGAACCAGCAATGGTTCAAGAGACGGTAGAGCAGGTAGAGATACTCAAGAGACGGCTTAAAGAAGCCCATGACCGCCAGAAGAGTTGTGCAGATAAGCGGCGTAAAGATTTGGAGTTCCAGGTTGGCGACCTGGTATACCTGAAAATGAGAACGTTTCAGGGAGGGTCTCAGACTCGGAAGCTAAAGAAACTTAAACCGAGATATATGGGACAATTTCCTATTTTGGAGAGGATTGGAGCAGTTGCATACCGATTGAAGTTATCGGCAGAGTTATCAGACTTCCATGATGTGTTTCATGTTTCCGTTTTTAGGAAAGTTGTTAAAGAGTCAGAGCTCATTTTACAGCAGCCATCAAGTGATCTTGGCAAAGATTTATGTGCGCCGTGAACGCCAGTGGAGATTTTGGATCGCCAAATGAAAACAGATAAGGGTATGATGACCATGTTGGTCAAGGTTTGTTGGGAGAGAGACGGGATCCATGAGAAAACCTGGGAGCCCGAGCTACAAATGAGGATTGACTATCTAGAGTTGTTTCGGGATGTTATTGGACAGTCCGTCGGTGACTCGAATTCGGGAACGAATTCCGTGTTAGTGGGGGAGAATTGTAATGACCCAAACCCAAGCCCACTATCTCAAACCCGTACAGGCCCAAGCCCAATCGAAATTACCCAAGGTAAATTCTATAAAAAGCCCTCTCCACTTTGGTTTCTTCACTATTTGCAACAAGAAAGAAAAAAAAAGATAAGAAAGTTTGAGAGAGTGAGCTAAAGGAGAAGTGTGATCATTTTCATAAAGGGAGTCGCCGGAGCTCGTCGCCGGAGTAACCGTGCGCCGTGATCACGCCCAGCTCATCACCACCGATCACAGCCCTAGGTAACGCCGGAAACCGCCTTGATCTTTAAGTTTTACTTCGGCCGTTTTAGTAAATCGACCATAACTTCCTAACCGCTGATTATTTCGTGCATGCAAGACCACCGCCGTGTTCCTCTCGACGATACGAGGCAATAGCCACCGAAATCGTTGAAATCGGAGCTCAGACGAAGCCGTATGCACCTCCAGAAGATCAGCCCTCGCGCGCGCGTGAAACGCATGCTCCGCCTTCCCTTCGCCGGAGCCGCCGCGCCAGGCCGCCGTCAGTTCGTCGCCGGGAATCCGTCGCCACCGCATTGCCGCCGTCGCCACCGCATTGCCGCCGTCGCTGCTGACTTTTCCGGTAAGCCACCGTCCCTCCGCCGTCGCCGCTAGTGACCTCTGCCGGTGACTCGCCGGTAACTCGGCCACTCGGCCGAGTCGACTCGGTGAGTCAACTCAGTGACTCGGTCAACCGGTTGGTTTGACTGGTTTAAATTAATTGCGAATCGGTTAGGATAAACCGTTCGGTTAAAATTAATTAGATTTCAGTTAGGATAAACCGGCGATTTAATTAATTAATTTATTTAATTTCGGTTAAGGTTAAACCGCGCGGTCCAATTGAAATCTATTTAGGATAGAGTAAACCGGGCAGTTAAGTTTAATTGATTTCTGGTCAAGGTTTGACCGGGTTGACCTTTGACCAGACGTCAAGTTTGATTGGAACGGGCACAGACGTCAAGTCATACCGCTAGTGACCTCTGCCGGTAACGGGCACAGACGTCAAGTTTGATTGGACAGTTGAGTGCTCAGAGAGTTTTGCTGAGTTGAAGCGACATCTGACACAGACGCCAGTTTGGGCACTCCGAGGCCAGGGTTTCCATACGAGGTTTACACCGATGCATCAGGTACTGGATTGGGATGTGTATTGATGCAGGAGGGTAAAGTCATTTCTTATGCATCACGACAGTTGAGGCCTCACGAGGCTAATTATCCTACGCACGATTTGGAGTTAGCAGTCGTTGTCTTTGTGTTGAAGATTTGGAGATCATATTTGTATGGAGCGAAGGTGAAGATTCTCACAGATCACAAGAGTCTGAAGTACATCTTTACTCAGACGGACTTGAACTTAAGGCAGCACAGATGGATAGAGTTGTTAGCAGACTATAATTTGGAGATCACTTATCATCCGGGGAAAGCCAATCAGGTGGCAGATGCTTTGAGTAGGCGCAGAAGTGATGTTTCAGGAACCAGAGAGGTTCAGGAGTTTACTGGGATACTAGCTAGTCTCAGATTGTGTGCCACTTCTGTAGACGAAGAGACAGTTGGTCTCGAGGCCGTGGAGCAGGCAGATTTGCTATGGAGGATGCGCAAAGCTCAAGATGCAGATGAGGCTTTGCGTAAGCAGATTGAGATCGAGAGTGTTGGATATCATACATCATCGAGTGGGATGTTCATGTACCGGAACCGGATTTGTGTGCCCAGTGATGAGCCGTTAAGAAAGGAGATCTTACGGCAAGCACACCACTCGTGTTTCTCTATTCATCCGGGGAATACTAAGATGTATCGAGATCTGAAGCGTTATTACCATTGGCCTGGTATGAAAAAATATGTTGCTACATTTGTATCGCAGTGTCAGACTTGTCAATTGGTTAAAGCTGAGCACCAAGTTCCTAGCGGGTTATTGCAAAACCTACCATTGCCGGAGTGGAAATGGGACATGGTGACTATGGATTTTGTATCGGGATTGCCGACCACTTCAGGAGGAAAGAATTCCATTTGGGTAATCGTGGATAGATTGACCAAGTCAGCTCATTTCTTAGCGGTTAAGAAGAATGATGGAGCGAAGATTTACATCGATGAGATTGTGAGATTGCATGGAGTTCCCGTGAGCATTGTATCGGATCGAGACGTAAAGTTTTCATCTATATTTTGGGGAGCCTTTCAGAAGGCACTTAGGACAAAGGTCCATATGAGCACAGCTTACCACCCGCAGACCGACGGTCAGTCCGAGAGGACTATTCAGACTTTAAAGGATATGCTGAGAGCTTGCGTCTTAGATTGGAAAGGCAGTTGGGCAAAGTATCTACCTTTAGCGGAGTTTGCCTATAACAACAGTTATCACTCGAGCATTAAGATGGCACCGTATGAGGCTCTTTACGATAGGCCTTGTCGCACTCCACTTTGTTGGACAGAAGTTGGGGAGCGACGTGAGATAGAACCAGCAATGGTTCAAGAGACGGTAGAGCAGGTAGAGATACTCAAGAGATGGTTTAAAGAAGCCCATGACCGCCAGAAGAGTTGTGCAGATAAGCGGCGTAAAGATTTGGAGTTCCAGGTTGGCGACCTGGTATACCTGAAAATGAGAACGTTTCAGGGAGGATCTCAGACTCGGAAGCTAAAGAAACTTAAACCGAGATATATGGGACCATTTCCTATTTTGGAGCGGATTGGAGCAGTTGCATACCGATTGAAGTTATCAGCAGAGTTATCAGACTTCCATGATGTGTTTCATGTTTCCGTTTTGAGGAAAGTCGTTAAAGAGCCAGAGCTCATTTTACAGCAGCCATCAAGTGATCTTGGCAAAGATTTATGTGCGCCGTGTACGCCAGTGGAGATTTTGGATCGCCAAATGAAAACAGATAAGGGTATGATGACCATGTTGGTCAAGGTTCGTTGGGAGAGAGACGCGATCCAGGAGGAAACCTGGGAGCCCGAGCTACAAATGAAGATTGACTATCTAGAGTTGTTTCGGGATGTTATTGGACAGTCCATCGGTGACTCGAATTCGGGAACGAATTCCGTGTTAGTGGGGGAGAATTGTAATGACCCAAACCCAAGCCCTCTATCTCAAACCCGTACAGGCCCAAGCCCAATCGAAATTACCCAAGGTAAATTCTATAAAAAGCCCTCTCCACTTTGGTTTCTTCACTATTTGCAACAAAAAAGAAAAAAAAAAGATAAGAAAGTTTGAGAGAGTGAGCTAAAGGAGAAGTGTGATCATTTTCAGAAAGGGAGTCGCCGGAGCTCGTCGCCGGAGTAACCGTGCGCCGTGATCACGCCCAGCTCATCACCACCGATCACAGCCCTAGGTAACGCCGGAAACCGCCTTGATCTTTAAGTTTTACTTCGGCCGTTTTAGTAAATCGACCATAACTTCCTAACCGCTGAGTATTTCGTGCATGCAAGACCACCACCGTGTTCCTCTCGACGATACGAAGCAATAGCCACCGAAATCGTCGAAATCGGAGCTCAGACGAAGCCGTACGCGCCTCCAGAAGATCAGCCCTCGCGCACGCGTGAAACGCACGCTCCGCCTTCCCTTCGCCGGAGCCGCCGCGCCAGGCCGCCGTCAGTTCGTCGCCGGGAATCCGTCACCGCGTCGCCACCGCATTGCCGCCGTCGCCGCTGACTTTTCCGGTAAGCCACCATCCCTCCGCCGTCGCCGCTAGTGACCTCTGCCGGTGACTCGCCGGTAACTCGGCCACTCGGCCGAGTCGACTCGGTCAACCGGTTGGTTTGACTGGTTTAAATTAATTCCGAATCGGTTAGGATAAATCATTCGGTTAAAATTAATTAGATTTCAGTTACGGTAAACCGGTCAATTTAATTAATTAATTTATTTAATTTCGGTTAAGGTTAAACCGCGCGGTCCAATTGAAATCTATTTAGGATAGAGTAAACCGGGCGGTTAAGTTTAATTGATTTTCTGGTCAAGGTTTGACCGGGTTGACCTTTGACCAGCGGATTGACTTTTCCATAGACTTTGACCAGATCCGTTTTCACCCGTTCGAAGGACGTTCTGACCCGAAATTTCGCCCTGATTTCAGATTTGAAATCTATTTGAGCATCTGGAGTTCATAGATACCACTTCTCTACATTTGCTAAGGTGAGGGCTCTTTCCAAACTTCTCGTACACGACTTAGGATTTCGAATAAATATAATTTATTTTTAATATGTTCCGTCTGCGTGAAATCGAGTCTGTCATTGCTTGTCTAGCTTAGGTTCCTTGCTTAAACCGGAACTAGGGTGTTAGATGGTTCAACATTGATTGCTTCACTTAATGTCATTTCAGCCTTAGCTAGATTTGTTTGTAGACGGCTAAAGGAAGGTGTTCCTGTTAGCTTGTTTGGAGGTTACGCCGCCTTAGTCGACCGGTTAAGCTGTAACCTAGGTGGGTCGATAAATCGTCTACGGGCGGTGATACCGAGCACTATCTTGGGCGGTGTTGTTATGTTGTATTTTGGCCTGTTAGTGGGCAGCGAGTGTGCACCTCACTAGGACCATTGCTTATTGCTTGGGTACTTTAGGTACCGTGATTGTACGTATTAAGATTAAATAATTTTTATCCGTTATGCTATGTCTATGTCTATGAATTTTGGGGTTAGCATCCCATACCTCACTGAGCGACTCCCCTGTTGCTCACCCCTCCTTCTTTCCCCTTTCAGGTGAGACCACCGAGCAGGAGTGATTCTACTGAACGGATGCTTTTGAGTGCTATTGGGCTTTTGGGCTTTTATCACTTCTATCGTTATCTACTTTTACGCCTTCGGACTTTTATCTATCGTTTATGTTATATCGTATTTTCGGATTTACGGATTTATGTCATTATTTATGTTTCGGATGTTATCGATATTTACGGATTTGTCTTTATGGTAATATGATGACGTGGATGTTGACTTTGGAATATTTATACATGGAAATGATTATTATTATTATGTTATTCTATTATTATCGGATTTTTGAGAGTGACGGGTGTCACAAATTTATTAATCATCCACCTAACTCACGGATCAATGCCTACCTTGCATGATTGTATCAGTTATCAGATTTGTCATTATGTAACATCGTGATCAACAATCAAGCATGAAATTGATGAAAAGAACATAGTAGTTGATAATTTCTCTACTTATGTAAACGAGTGTTCATCTTTAACCTAAGGCTCTCTCACTCTTCAACTGCAAATCTGCTGAGAGAGAAAGAGGCTTTGCTTTACTTTTCTTTTCTTTTAGTTCAAAAATACATTAGCAACGGCTCTGGCCATGTCAGCTTCCGCTTTAACATTTGAATCCCTTTCGTGCTACATTTGCCGATAGTATGAGTTCTGGTATCTGTCACATTGCATCTAGACTACTATATGATCTAGTGATCAACTTTTCGTACGTCACTCACCGGCCCATAAAGTTACAAAATAACAAACAAAAAAGAACCCGGGAATGGAGAGTTTTAAATTATAAAAGCTGAGTTAAAAAAATTATAAATGCTGAAAATTCACAAAAATTATTACGAGTCTTTAACTAATACTTAAGCTTTAGAAGTAACAATATGGACAGTCGTAGAGAACCTAGACAGGCCGTGGTTATTTTCTTAAAGCAGCTAACTTCATTTATGCTGGTGTTGCACAAGAAGAAGAAATCTAAGAGAAGAACTTGTAGGTGCTTGCGTTCATAATGATGGTTCTGAGGCCACCAATGGGTGCTAGGATCGTCAATATAACTCCTACTATAATGCAGAACTGCAATTTCTTATTTTTTTAAACAGCACAAAAGAATATATTAGTGCATGTACAAGAAAAACATTATTTTTTTAAACAGCACAAAAGAATATATTAGTGCATGTACAAGAAAAACACACGACGTATATATCATTAGTACAAAGAACGTACCCAGTTAATCGTCCAGGATAAACCAAACTTCTTTGGTTTCTTGAGAACGAGCCAGATAATGCATGGAAGCTGCAGTTGCAACATTAATTTGTCAGTTATATCACTAATCATAACTTTATTTTTAGAGAAAATGAATTAACGTAGTAAGTTGTTGGCGCGAAAGCAAATCCCCCAAAGAAACCGAGTAGTCCACCAAAGAATGGGATACATATCGCAACGAACATAGTAAAAGCTGCATGGTCCAAAGACACGACAAATCAGATAAATAAATGGAGTAGCTTTAATGGAAATTAGATGTATAAAAAGAGTAGGTATGACTTACCAACATAAAGACTGCGAGTGATGAAGCGGAGTGTGAAAGAAGGATCGAAATTCATCTTCTTGACCAAAACAGTTTCCATCATGTCAAACACCGGCATTGCAAAGATCTATTGTCTCCACAAATTAGTTCAGAGAGAAACATGTCAATATTCATGTTATATTATCAATTTAATCAGGGATCAGATAAGTGAAGACCTGATAACTTCCAATGACATGAACGACCACAAACAAGTTAGCAATTGCGACAAGCCAGACGGGCTTCTCCAAAGTCATGAGAATGTTGTCGTCAACACTGTTTCCAAAGATCCAATAGCCTAGGAACGCTACAGGGAAGTAGCAAATGGCGACTACGATGTAGGCCACAACGACTCCTCTCATCATTGGAACCTTTGAGGGCACCTCCGGAGTCGAAGGGATCGTGGCCTGAATCTCCAACACAACGTTGTGACCTGCGTAGGCAAAAGCCACATCTCCCATCGCGTTCAAGAAGTTGAATACTTTTCCAGGTGTTGTCGATGCTCTATACGAGTAGTCTACATCTGGTTTAACCCCTTTGTGCACCGATGCAGTCCAAGCAATAGTTGAGTAACTACAAGCCACATCATCGAACCAATATATGATCGAGTATAAAAGTATATACGTTTTAAAGTCATTTCTAACCTCACTCTATTTTTCACTCTAAAATAGTGTTTAGACTAAAAACATTTCAATATTACTCTATTTCTCACTCTATAATAAAGTGAAAAATAGGTTTACTCATATTATAAAGTAAATTTTTTTTGTTCATCACTCTATTTTTTACTCTAAAATAGAGTATTATTGGAGTAAACTCTAACTCTATTATAAAATTAATCTATTTTAGAGCAGAAAATAGAGTAAATCATTAGAAATGATCTAAGTGGAAGTGAAACACAGCATTATGTTCAAGTTACAAAACGAAACTTAATAAATGTGTTTAAGAGGTCTTGATTTCTTATTCTAAGAGTGTAGATATCATTTCAAAAAATAAACGGTTCAGCTTACCTTAAGGACATAACGGCAGCGGCGAGTGAAATGACCGAGATGGAGTTGAAGTTGGGTAGGTGAGAGATAACGAAATGGACAGAAGCAAAGATCATGATCCAGTATGTGGTTCTGATGTCTTTGCAATCGGAGCAGAGGAGTCCATGGACTTTCTTGAGGGATTTACCTCCGGTGACCATGTAAACGATATCGACACCGACCTCCACGATGAGCTGTTGAGGCACAACAATCCAAAGGCCAAGCTTTTCGCCAAAAGCTTCTTGGCCAAGCTCGTGATATCTGTCAAGCCTCTTCCCTGGTACAATCTCGTGCATCTCCACCATTTGCCACAGTGTGTAAAAAGTTATCAACCATGACAGTATCATCATCGTCACGCCAGGTCCCCTGTTATCAACAAAAGAGTATATAGACTATAGTGAATACACATCAAATAAATGAATCATATACAGACAGATACCTAGATAAAACATTCGATTACAGCCACCAAATATTAGTGGTTAATATGCATATATTAATTACCCCAAATGATTATGAAAAATAAATATTTACTAATTGTTTCAAGCTCTATAAATCTCAGAGCCTGCTTTGATATAGATCTTAACGTACCATCCGAGATTTGACATAGCATAAGGCAAGCTTAGAACACCAGCACCAACCATGGCAGTAACATTGTGGAAAGCAGAGTACCACCACTTGGCCTTTCTGGAGGATGTGATCGGTAACCACTCGTCGATTTTCTTTTGCTTCGCCGCAGCAATCTCGCTCGCTGACATTTCGCTCTTACTCATATTCTTCTTTTGAGAGATACTGTTTGAGAAATAAGAAGATTTTAGGATGAGCTTGAAGAGATGCGAGTTATGTAATAATATTTATAAGAGTGGATCAAGATTCGAGATTCACTCACTTTAACGACTTTGTCTGGTTTAATTATTCAACAATACGTTAGTTAATTTGGTCTTAACCCGTTGTATAAGGCAACAACAGCTGAGAAACCGTTGATGTTTTATTCCCACCGCTTGTTCTGTAATGACTAAATTCACATGTATATATTTTATTTGTGTAAAGATAAAGATCTTTCTTCATTCAGATCACCTGATTGCATATTCATGAATCTTTAACTCTGGAAATAAATATCTTGAAGAATATAACAAGATCTTTTAGCCAACTGGATAATATATATATAACTTTAATTTATATTTTTAACAAAAGATATAATTGCATCTGGATGATCCCATAAATTGATGCATTTCCATTTTTTCCTTCTGTTTCATATTATAAATAGTTTAAACAAATATTTTGTTTCAAAATATAGCTAGTTTTTATATTTAATGTAATCTTTTATTTATTGGATATTGTGTAATCAATTAAATAATGTTAACTTGTTATAATTTGTTGAATTTATTAATTAAATACTACTTTTCAAAGTAATAATTTTTAGTATTAATGTTCTTAAGCTAAACTACGTGAAACAGAAGAGTTTTTTTTTTCTTTTTTGCATCTTTAACATGCATGTATATGTATATTACAGTTCTTTTTTCCGGGTACAATATATTACACTGTTTTCTTAACTAAACCGTCTTAACGTCTAAATTAGGATTATATTTCTTTCCGTTTTTGAATTACTAAGAGATTCAGACCTGAAACTATATAATATGTAATATTAGATTTCTAAAATAATGGCCAGAATTCTTTTCAGTTGACACAATGACATCTGATTATAGGGTTACATTTCCATAATAATGTGGATATGAAGAGTCAATTAGTATTTAATACTCTCTCCGTTTTTATACAAGTGTCATTTTGACATTTTTTACATAGATTAAGAAAACGACGGAAATATATGTAATTTTTATTAATTACATATTTCTGACCATTAGTATCTGAAATAAATAAAAATTATTTATAAAGTCAATGTAATTTGCAATTAATTTTCAGTTAAAATTAAGTATAATTTACATTGTAATTATAAAGTGATATTTTTTGTGTAACAAAAAAAAATTTAGAATAGCACTTTATTATAAAACAGAGGAAATATAAAAAAGTTATCGTTTTCTTTTTAACAGCTAACTTTATTTATTAATATAAAATAGTATTACAGAAACTTGCAAATAAGAAAAACAGCATTACAGAAGTAGTAAGAAAGAACAACACAAAAGAAATAAAGTTTGAAGAAGAGTTAACTGTTCTTCGAGCTTCATATGTAATAGCAAACTTGTCCTTTTCCTTAAGTCTACTTCTTCGAGATCTCTTACGATTTTCATATTTGGCTATCACCCATAAGATGAGACTCCAAACCTTATATCGTAACATATGTTCCATAAACATCAATTCCTCTTGTTGTATAACATTGGCCAACTTGCAATTTAGATCTAAAAATAACTATCCATAAAGAATCCAATATACTGATTCTTTAGAAAATAATAGAAACTGAAGTTGCCAACTTTCAACGATTTTACCAACATCGCCATACAACGAAAGGAGTGCATTTCCGTTACCGAACCATTATCTTCTCCATAGCAGTTCATCATAAAAATCCTATTCAGATAACGCCTTACAAGTTTCGGGATAGAAGTTTCCAAAACTTCTAAACAAAACCATTGTGAATTGCCATCGACCGTGGATAAGTTGACCACGTCGTAGATAGACGATGCAGAGTAGATACATACGATCCAACACTTTGCAATCGAAATATAAACAAATCCGATTTGAGATCGGAATAGATCCGGATTGAAACGCCAAGTGACACAAAGTGTATCCGGCGCAATCATCAATGAGAGAAGCAGCAACGTGACTAAAAAACTTCCATACCTGTTTGACTTTTGACCCCACTCTTATTTCATTACGGTTGGGAAGAGAAGAATGATGTCTGAGACTGATTTTCAGTGGATGGAAACATCCAAAGAGAAGAAATCAAGTTACAGGCAAGATCGCATTCACGATCTCTCTCAAAGAGAAGAAACCGCTATAAAACCTTTATTTTATCCAAAAAAAAAAGGAAGGTATCGTTTTTTTTTTTTATCAAATTGGAAGGAAGGTATCGTTATGGTTAAAAACTCACTTGCACCCCGTGATATTTATAAAAAAAATAACCATCGAAAAGGTTTTTTTTTTGTAACTGACAAAAAAAAAAAAAAAAAAAAAATAACCATCGAAAAGGTTTTTTTCTTTTCTTTTTCTTTTAGTATTCATTGACGTATAATTTTCCTTCTATGGGAGTCACAAGACGAGATCTTTTATTTTGATTACTAGATTTTGACCCGCCTTTTAAAGGGCGTGTATATTTTTGTTTTAATTTAACTCTCATATTTGTGTATTTTTGTGATTATATTTGTATTTTTCTTTTTAATTATATTTGTGTAAATTTTAATCAAAATATATTTTATTAAATAATAACAATTTAAAAACTAATCCGGTATACGCTCGGTTAGGGCTAGATTGCCGGTCGAACCCGCCAACCCGCGGGTTTCAGTTTTGTTTTGGTAAAAAAATATGACCAGCACAATCCGCAAACAAATAATTTGTATCGGCATCCGTCTCATTTAATTTTGCGGTTATCTACGGGTTATAAATTTTTAAAAATAATTATTTAGTTTAATTACTATAAAAAATATTTATAATAAAAAATTATATACTTTTAAATTTAAATTGTTTTTTTAAATTACCATATTTTTTTAAAAAGTGTTTACTTTTCTTTTTATTTTTATTTATTAAATAATTTTCGGGTTGGCTGGTATCCGCAATCCAAAATCTACCAAGTCGCACCCACCCCGAATAAAATACTCATAACCCGCATCCACAAATCAATTTCAAATAGTTGAACCAAATTTATAATCCGCCCTTAAAAGGATGGTATATTTTTGTTTTATATTTTTTAAGAAATAATTTTTATAAAATTCAGGCTGTAACCAATTATACCTCTGAATATATTTTTTTTCTACCTCACATCTCTCAGCCTATAAATATAGCTGCAAAAATTATACAAAATTCGATATTAAGATTGGTATGATAATGAGTTCGATATAAAAAATTATGACATTCCTAAAAAATAGGAATTTATCATTATGGAATTTCTTTATTGTTGTTGCAATTATATCTCAACATATAAAAAGTTACTAGATTTTGACCCGCACGCCCGTGCGGGTATTTATATTTATTTTTATTTCAAAATAGTTACGGTATTTGTTTTTATAATTAGTATATACATATTTTAATTTACCGTATAACTAATTATGTATTATTATATTTTTAAATGTATAGTAAAAAAGTTTGTTGGTCGATATTGACCAGTGCTTATGATATAGAAAATGTTTGTTTGTCGATATTGTCCAAATGATTCAATATATAATAATAATTGGAGTTATTTATGAAAAAAGTATTCAAATTATAAAAGTTGTTTTCTTAGTTTTTATGCTCACTTTGTAATCCGAAGAATAACGAACTAATAATATGTTCTTAGTTGAATTTTCATTGACTAAATATATGATAATTACAGTATAACCTCTTTAAATTAATAATCGATAGATTAATATCTCTATAAATTAATATAATTTCATAGTCCAAAATTGAGTTTTTGGTTCAATTAGTATCTCGATAAATTAATAATCTCTATAAATTAATAAAAAATATAGTTTTGGTGTAGTCCCAACATTATTAATTTATAGAGGTTTCACTGTATATGGTTTATATTTTCCATAAAAGGTTATAAATTTATAGTGGAACAGTGTACGATAAGAAGATGCCATTGTATTTTTGGTGTGATTCCAAATTTATAAGATTTTGTATTGCTTAAAGAAATGGGTGATGAGTGGTTAATGCTTTTAATTAATTCTGGTTTTAGTAATGTGATTGAATTGACCTTTGTTTGGTTACTTACTACGTACAGTTTGGTTAGTTATTTAAGTTATATTTAAATGGTTTGATTTAAGTGTTAAACATGGTTTAAATTAGTGTCATAGACTTGTAACATTTAAAAAATATTGAGGGCGAATTTCAGTTTGTATTATATAATTATTACTCCATCTGTACCAATTTAAGTGGTGTTTAAAATTTTTTATTTTGTTTCATAATACAGTAAGTGATGTTTTCACTATTATAGATAATATTTATTGCAATTTAAAATTTGTAACTAATTAAAAAATGCTGTAATTTTTTTTATTAGTTGAATTAATTTTATTTTATGTTATTTTTATGTAACCAAGATAAATTGTATAGAAATCTGTATTTTCTTAATATTTATGGAAAAACCTTAAACACCACTTAAACTGGTACAAAGGAAGTATATTTTAGATTACACTGAGTATTTTTATTTGGTTGTGTTTTTTCATATATTTTATCACCGATATTAGATATCATATAACAATCCAACATTTATATATATAAAGTTATATATGTATAAGATATATAAATAACAATTGCTTTGAATTAAAAGTACGAAAAATAGGCAACTATGAGTTAGTATGTTATCAAAATATGATACATAAGTTTTAACTATTGTAACAAAATAAAATAATTGTTCAATTTCTATCTACTCTGTAACATATAACAAATTAAGATTATAATTTGTAAGAAAATAAAATAAAAATACCAATTCAATTTAACTGATAACAAATTACTATTGGGCTTAACTTTGTGTAGATTTTTATTATTAAATTAGGTTATATTAAATTGTTAAATGCAAAGGAAAAATTTGATAAATGCCCACTACCCGAATAGTTGAGTAATTATTTTGTAAACCCTATATATATATATATATATATATATATATATATATATATATGAAACCTTAGAGTGGAGAATATACATTTACCCATTTTGCAGGGAAAATCACGTAAATTTAAGTGCACAAGATATTATGTATGTAGAATATATTGGTTAGCACAAATTTAGGCAATATTTTGGATGCTAATTATTGACAGTGTTTGATATGGAGATTTGAGGAACTAATTTATAGCTGATTTTTAGTTAAAATTCAAATTAGGAAATCATAAATTAAACAGGAAAAACAAAAAAATATTTAATTAATTCAATGGCATTCCACTGTTAATATTGAGCAAATCTAACGGATATTTCTTATTTGTACTTCAGTTTTAATAGATTAGATATATATATATTGTTGCAGTTATATATATAGATTCCATGTATTTTTTAAAATTGGACTCAACTATTATGAATTAGTCATACTGATAAATTAATAGAATAGATTACACATACTAATTTTTCATACAATTAAAAAATGGGTTTTGTAATATTTTGACGCAATAAAAATAAAAAGATCCAATTTAGTTGTGAAAATCAGTTATATTTTATTTTTAAAATCGTGACTTATGGCCCAATCTTTAAACAAAAACCTAGAAAACAAAATCTAAGTTTGAGCGACTCTTTGTCCCAAAACAAAATCATGTAAGTCCTTTAAGACAACTTAGAAGTTGCGTGATAGTAATGGTTTGAGGAGTATCCATAAAAATCAAGTAATCGTTCAGTTTTAGGAATTTTTCAGGTAAGGCATAGTTTGTTTCTCGTAATTTGGGTTTATGGCCTGTTAATAAGGAAAATAGAGGATGTTTGACCAAAAAAAAAATAGAGGATGTTGAACTCGAAATTCACTAATGGTCTGAAGATATTCATGATAATCCAGTGGTTGTTAGGTTTTAGTAATTTGACAGTTAAGTTTGAGTTGGTTTTAAGTTACAAAAAAAAGGTTGAGTTGGTTCTCACAATCTGGGTTACTGGTAATCATGAATAGTTTGAGGAGTATTCATGACAATCAAGTAGTTGCAGTTCTAGGAATTTTCAGATAAGGTAGAATTAGTTTTTCAAAATCTGGGTTTTGTTCTGCTAATCAGGAAGATAGAGGTTGTTGAACTTGAAATTCATGAATTGTCCGAGGAGTATTCTGGGTTTTTGTTCTGTTAAATCAATGAATCAATATTGAGTGTTGTGATGAAAAAGAGACGGTAACTGTTGTTGTTAGATAAACAGAGAATGTGGTTATTTTGATTTATTTAGATGCAGTTATAAAATATTTATTTTATTTTTAATTAGGTAATGTGGGTTATAAAAAAGTGGACACAACTTTATTAATAGGACAAACTGCAGAATTAATAGAATAGATATGCTTTACCATATCTTTATTCATCGTAGCTTCATTTTGTGTAAGAAAAAGTTTTTAATGTAAACCCACGTTAAATATGTTCTACTGTTATCCTGACTGTTTTATGTATTTTCCATAAAACCAACACCATTAAAAGAGAATCATTCTCAAATTATACCTTTAATAGAAATTATAGTTATGTCAAAAGACTCAATACTACTCTTAATTTTACAAATGATTAATAAAATTAATTAATAGTATTTAAATCTTTTGGTTTTAAACCTAAATATACACCTAAATAGATCTATAAACAATGAACCAGTGTTTAAAAACCGGACCGGCTACCGAACCAGAAATATTTTGAGTCATAGGTCATTGCGGTTCGACTAGGTTCAAACCGGATTCGATCTGTTTGATCGAATTAACCTTAATTAATGATATTTCATTATTTTGTAAACAATATGCATATTCTTAAAAATATAGATCATATCAAATAAAATGTTTCAATAGCTATAATGTTTAGAAAAACTTAAAAATAACAAGTAAAATGTAACAAAAGTAATAGAATAATTTAATAGTTCAAATCTAAAATCAATACGAAAAGCACATTTAAATTTTGTTATCTAGATCTTTATCACTCTAAATCTTCATTACCTTTTTAAAAAGTTATATACACATTAGTTAAAATTGTATTTTGAATAAAACAAGTGTTTTTTTTCTTTTATAAGTTATACAAATTTCACAAACGTAAATTTCGCAATTATTAATGTCTTCAACGCAAGTGACCATGAAATAAAATCTAAACAAAAGTGAGAAGTAAACAAAAATAATACCTTGACATGAAAATTAAATTTTTTGAATCATGTGATTTTCGAATTGCAGAGACGTCAAAATAAAAAGATGAGAGACAATATTTTATTAATTTTTAATAAATTATATTTTTACTTTAAAAGAAGAAAAGTATTTGTTTTATTAACAAAATTTTGTTTAATATATGAACCGGGCTTTGGCTGGGTCATTGGATCACTGGTTCTCAGGTCTTTGACGGTTCGATAGACGTTTTTAACTGGTTTAACTTTAGTTGGGCTTTGGTATTAACCCAACCCAGATTGTTGTCTGGTTCATGGTTCAACTCGGTCTGACCGTCGGTTCGGTCCGGGTTTAAAACATTGCAATGAACCTATACAAATTTATAAGATATGAAACATTAAATTTAATATAAATATTCTAAATATAAATATAAATATAAGACATACATATATTATGAACCATAAATAAATTAACAAACAAATAAAAATATTATTTTCTTAAATCTATATATTAATATTCAAAATAAACCATACGGATATTATGCAGATTTTTTTTATTATGCAGATTTTTAATACAAACCAAAATCCTATATCTTACACCATATATGATATAATGTAATTTTGTACATAATATTGATATGTCAATTACGATAGTTTAAGATTTTTTTTTAAATTATCTTAAAATCAATTTTTAAATCTAAAATAAAAGTACAAACTTATAATAGGTTATTAATAACGAAAATAAACTAATACTATCATATCAAAAGTTTTTTTTATATATCAACTTTTATTTGGATAACATAACAAAAATTTCATCAAATTCTAAAGAATCACAAATTTATGTAATATTAAAAAAATTATGAGTAATTTAATAAATTTGTTTCAAAAAAAATTATCAGATATTTTTTTATCAGATCAATGGTATTAGATCGCGGATTAATAGTGAGTTTTTGAGTTTTTATCGGATTTTATTATATTTTTAATTAAAAAATTTTCACTAAATCCGAACGATATTATATGAAATGTACCGGGTCTACCGGTTCAACCACGAATCTGGGCCAAATATGAAAAAAATTCTTAAAACTCAAACACTATTGTAGAACAACTACCATATTTCGAACAAAACTATATTTTGAAGACAAAAAATGATAAAAACCTAAAAACTTAATTGTTATGATTGAAAACAAAAATATTGGTTATTTGTATATCAATTTTAGATCAATAAATGCAAAAAAAACCGCACTTTCTAAGTGTGGATCAAAATCTAGTAAACCTTTATTGGTGTGTGCTTATATAATGACACAAGTGTAGTTTATGAATTCTGTTTACACTAGTGTATAAAACTCCTATGTTAACTCTGATTAGAAATTAAATTAGGTTAATTTATCTCTGAGTAATAAAATATCCTTTTGGTGTCAGGAAAATAGTTAACGAGAATAATATATTTTTTATGAATTGTTTGGAAGTCTAAAATATAAAACACAAATATATAGAGAAATTTAGTTTTGTTGTTATAAATTTTCAATTTGAATTTTGGGTCTGGGAAAGTTTTTATTGTTGGAATGGGTCGCGCCTCTTTGCGATCCTATCCAAGTTATGGAGAAAAGACACGGGACGCCCTCGTCGACCCGATTAATTACATTGGTGCCACCCACTGTTTGCACGTGAGAGACCCAAAGAGTCTGTCTCGATTCCCAACGCAGGCGACCCATTAACTTTCCTGCCTCACCTATGACTACCGGTAAACCACCGCATGATTAAAGAACCTCTACTCTCTCTCTCTCTCTCTCTCTCTCTCTCTCTCTCTCTCTCTCTCTCTCTCTCTCTCTCTCTCTCTCTCTCTCTCTCTCTCTCACTCTCACGTGCAAACAGAGAGAGAGAGAGAGAGAGAGAGAGAGAGAGAGAGAGAGAGAGAGAGAGAGAGAGAGAGAGAGAGAGAGAGAGAGAGAGAGAGAGAGAGAGAGAGAGAGAGAGAGAGAGAGAGAGAGAGAGAGAGAGAGAGAGAGAGAGAGAGAGAGAGAGAGAGAGAGAGAGAGAGAGAGAGAGAGAGAGAGAGAGAGAGAGAGAGAGAGAGAGAGAGAGAGAGAGAGAGAGAGAGAGAGAGAGAGAGAGAGAGAGAGAGAGAGAGAGAGAGAGAGAGAGAGAGAGATGTTCTATAATCATTCGGTGGTTTACCGGTAGTCACAGGTGAGGCAGGAAAGTTAATGGGTCGCCTGCGTCGGGAATCGAGACAGACTCTTCGGGTCTCTCACGTGCAAAAGTGGGTGGCACCAATGTAATTAATCGGGTCGACGAGAGCGTCCCATGTCTTTTCTCCAATACTTGAATAGGGTCGAAAAGAGGGGCGACCCACTCTAACAACAACAATAAAAACTTTCCCAGACCCAAAACCCAAATTAAAAATTTATGTACAATAAAAACTTTCCCAGACCCAATCACTCTAGATGTTTGGTTTCAGATAAAATTTGTTCTTTGATTATTGATGGTGGCAGCTGTACTAACATTGCTAGTGACAATCTTGTTAGGAAACTTAGACTTAAGACCAAGCCACTCCCTCGACCTTTTAGGTTGGAATGGTTGAACGAAGCCGGTGAACAGTACGTGAAAGAGCAAGTCACGGTTCCTCTTCCCATGGACGCATGCCACATCCTTCTTGGATGACCTTTGCAATTCGATAAGAAAGCTGTGCATGATGGTTACACCAACCGTCATTCCTTTGATCATAAAGGAAAGAAAATCACACTGGTCCCTTTGACTCCATTGGAGGTCCATCAAGACCAGTTCCAGATGAAGAAAAGCCGAGACAAGGAACCTAAGCCAGCGGAACCTGAGGTATCTCCAAAGACCTCGAACTTCTTTATCAAGGAAAGTCAGGTAAAGAAATCGTTGTACTCTCAATAGCCATTCCATTTACTTGTTTATAAAGAAACACTAACGGCTTCTTCTGACCTTGCACCAGAGCTTCCGAGTGATTTGATTGATGTTTTACAGGAATTTTCAGATGTCTTTCCGGATGAGAACCCTAAGGGATTACCTCCAGTAAGAGGCATAGAACATCAGATCGATTTTGTCTCAGGAGCATCTCTTCCAAACCGGCTAGCTTACTGAACCAACCCATTGGAAACAAAGGAACTTCAAAATAAGATTGGAGAACTTCTTGAGAATGGATACATCAGGGAGAGCCTAATCCCATGTGTCGTGCATGTTCTCCTTGTGCCTAAGAAAGATGGTTCTTGGCGCATGTGTGTTGACTGTCGTGCCATCAACAACATTACGGTAAAATATAGGCATCCAATCCCTAGGCTTGATGACATGCTAAATGAATTGCATGGTTCCTTTGTTTTCTCTAAGATAGATTGATATACATGAATTTGACCCACTTTCAGTCATGGTATACTAGTATTTTAGGATATATTTTATCCATTCTTGGGTCTATATTGCATATTTATAGGTTCAGGAGCTAATGGAAGAAAAATGATGATTTAGAGCATTTTGGAGCATTTTAGAGTTTACACCCGAGAAGGACTGTATCGACCACTCGAGGTTGACAAGGAGAGACGCGCATCGATTGATGCACACCCAGTGCTATCGATCGACACTTAAACCGCAGAAGCCCGGATTTGGTCACAGCAGACTTGAAGCCCAAGATACCATCTATTTACCATAATGCCCCTGACGTGTTTTAACCTAATTATTCTAGTATTTAAGTCTTGCCTATGTGTTCTGGCACAGACACGGTTTTTACAATAGCTTTTAGTTCTATAGTTTTGGTGAGAGAGAGAGTTGTCAAATTGAGAGCATTCTTGAACACCATTTATTTATCTATCTATTTTATGAAGATTTTTATGATTATGTCTATGTTTTGCTTGGCTATGTCTAAGTAAACATTTTTGTTAGATTTAGGGTTCAAATAGGTATGAGAGATTAGCCCAAAATATGATTATCTGAGCATGTGATATTCATCTTAGAAGATCATGCATAATGCTTGTGTAGGAGTAGCTAACACATGAATACAAAGATAATAATCCTTGGATCTATCTTCTCTGAGCCAGCAATTCACTTGGAACAAGCGACAACTGACTGGGTGATTGCTTGGTGAACTGTATTCAACCTACGCACGATAAAGCTTACTAGTTGTTGGGGAAAAATAATCCATGAGGAGATTTCCCCAGCTTCCGGCTTCCAGGGTCCGACCCCTGTCAAGGCCCGACCCCTGTCCAGGTCTGACCCTCGTCCAGGCCCGACCCCTGTCCAGGTTCAAGGTTTCAGGTCAGATAATTACTCTTGCCTCTAAGTAAAAAGGAAAACTTCAAGATAAAGGTAAACATCCATATTTATCATAATATGGTCGAATCTCCTTAAATCCAAGAGAAGAAAGAGGAAGTATTCCAACACATGGAGCCGCCTTTAATAAAAAAGAAAATATTCTATTATCTAAGGATAAAGTGAATATTTCCAAATATTAGAGAAGGGGCACAACTTCTATTATAAATAAAGGGTTAATAAACCCTAAAAGGAGAGGTCAACACGTTCATCCACAGAGATCACGAGTTCTACAGCCGCCAAGTCAATATCTCACACCAAGAAGATCTTCCACTTGGATTCGCCTATAATAGGTTGATCCCGACGATTACTATCAGCTATATGGGGCTCTATACTCATTGTTGCACGTCCACAGTAGAGGAAGACGTCCATTTACAGAGGACATAAACCCCATAGTCATTCGACGGCTACCAATGAATGAATTGACCTAAAAGACTATCTCCACCGACATGTCTATGGAGGACGAATCCCTGCGACCATCACCAACAAGATGATGTCCATGTTCATGGCAGCACGTCTATAACTCTATATATTGGCTCAGGCTATAATCTCCAACTCATCGGCATGAACACTCCATGCTCCATGCTCATTGCAGCATACCGGCGATCATGTCATCTATTCCGGCCATGTGTCCTCTACAATAGATGACTCCTATCAACTACAGAGCCACGTGCTCACTAGGCCAAGCGCCTTCCTTAGGCTCCGCGCCTCTATCAGGCCAAGCGCCTTCCTTAGGCTCCGCGCCTCCACAAGGCCACGTGCCCACTTAGGCTACGCGCCTCCAATATATGAACTACGAATGGCTTGATCCCCTTCCGAAGGGTACGTAGGCAATCCCCACTGTAGGATGCAGCTATAAATCCCCACTCCTTCCATGGTTCCATGACTTAGAACCTGGAAGGAACCTTTAGAACCAGGAACCATCGACTATACATCATGAAGACCTTGCGTCGTTCATTATGGACCCCTGCGGGCCTCACCACAGATAGGCAGCCCCTGCCTAACGACCAACACCCCTTGCGGGGACGAAGGCCTTGACGACATATACTGGCCCATATCCTTGTGGCAGTATCCTAAAATCAGGACCTCTTGATTCATCGACCACTGAAGCAGGAGAAAGCACTACGACTACTTGTCTCCTTCCTCCTATCATTCCGTAGGCTGAGCACGAATCCCTTGTACCATAAAATACCCTAACAGTTTGGCGCTAGAAGGAGGGGCAGTCCTGAACTACGTGACGATGGTGATAGACGGAAGGGATATTTCATTTATTCCTGCAAGAGGTCCCCATCCTAGCCACCTGGGGCAAGAAATGACCTCTTCTCAGCATATACGTGGCCCACGTGGCTGGAAACACCTCTCCTAAAGGGGATATCACTATGTTAACAACAGCAGCAAGGTTCTACGCAAGAACTACCTATGAAGTCCTGCTATTCCCTGCAGATCTTGGATCTAAACCACAAATCAGACCCCTACGGTCTCTGGTTCCTTCCGGTTCCAGGTCCCACCCTTGAAGAAGGCTCCTACCGTCTTTGGTCCTTGCTGGTTCCAGGTTCCAACCAAAGATCCGACCTCTATAGTTTGGTCCTGGCTGGTTCCAGGTCTTAACCAAAGATCCGACCTCTACAGTCTTTAGTCTCCGCTGGTTCCAGGCCTTAACCATAGATCCGATCTCTACAGTTTTTGGTCCTTGCCGGTTCCGGGTCTTCATCAAAGATCCGACCTCTACACTCTTTGGTCCCTGCGGGTTCCAGGTCTTAACCCCAAGTCAGACCCATGTAACCATTGGCACCTACTAGTTCCAGGTCGCAACCAGGAATCAGATCCCTATAGTCTCTGGTACCTGCTAGTTTCGGGCCTTAAATGCAATGCAGGCACCTGCGACCTTTGGATTCAACGATCCCGACTAGGAGCAGTCCTCACCAACATCAAATGTTTGATGGGAATCCTACTAGCAATAATCCAGTAAGTCCCGAACACTGGAGAATGCGTCTAGTTCACAACCCTGCCTTACATAAGAGAGATGCAAGGTTCTCAAGCAAGGGACAACACCTCTATTCCTGGTTTGCGACTTCAACAAATTCCGACGGAGGAGCCAGAAGAAAAGTTTATAGGAATACTGCATGCATACCAAGCGACCATTAAGAGGTAACAATGGAACCACCTTTCTTCCTAGGTCCTAGCATCTAGGTGGTAGAATAGCTAGAGAACGCCTTTTGAGTACTCAGTGAATTCCATGGAGTTCCTGCGGAAAAGCTACGAACCAACCAAAAGTATGAGGAACCCTGATCAGATGCCGGGCAAACCCCTGCTTTGTCTGCTGCCAAGGAGCCAGAGAAACTGCTAGTTCCACATCAAGGCTTGGTGGCCGTCATATCCTCTACTCATTCAGAACCGAATGAGAGAAGCAAGAGAGCTCCATTTCCCATTACTACTCAACCAAAAGAGAAAGCCGAACTTCCAGGTTCCGGATCCCAACTTTCGGGCTCCGGAATCAGGTCCTAATCTAGGTTTCGGTCTACAGCTATTCACCTCACAAGGAGACGAAATCTAATGACTTCACAAGAAAGCAAGCCCAGATTACTTTACTACCGCTTTTCTTGGTGATGTACCCTGATATGGTTCTAAAGGAAGCTAAAGCCACGTGCCTCTAAAGATTTCCAAAGGCAACATGTCTTCTTGAACCTCTAAAGAAAGACATGACCACGAGGAAAGCAGGGGCAAATGAGCTGAGCGTTAACCCAAAGGGCAACTGGCATCAATAAATCTTGTTGACTTGCCCACAACAAGGAGGATCCAAGACAAAGCGTCGGGTCGTTAAGTGACATCCAGAAAAAACTGAGAGTGGCTCATCCAAGTGAGAGCAGAGAGCAGCCAGGAAAAGTCACAAAATGACATCTACGAAAGGAGGAAATGAGCAAAGCAATATGTATGGAAGGTCAACAGCAGGAATGGATTAACCACGTCCTAGTATGTAGCAGAAGTAGCTAATCCATGCGAAGAAGCATTCCCGACTGGGTAAACCCCTGCTATCCAAACAGAGGATCCTTCTCCAGACCGGTCCACTCCTGCCCCCAGAGGAGATTTCCCCAGCTTCCGGCTTCCAGGTTCCAGCATCTGCTTCCAGGGTCCGACCCCTGTCCGGGTCCGACCCCTATCCAGGGTCCATTCCTGCCTCCGACCCAATATTGATCCGGGCCATATAAGATCATGTCAGCCCCCACTATCTAAGCTCAAGGACGAGTCAATATTGCTGCTTCACCTATAACCTCCGCATTTGAAGAGGATATGTCTTACCGCCTCCGGGCTTCAGAAGGATGTACACCCTTCAAAAGATCATCCTCCAGCCGGTATCTAATCATTGGGGGCATAAGCAAGGACGTCTTTACTGAAGTAAATAACCAATTCCCCCGCTTGGCCTGGCCATACTCCCTTCGGATCTAGTAAACACGTGGCTATATGCCACCAGGGCCCTGCACTAAAATGACGGATCCTGCTTGTTACTGTAATGCGAATCTGGGATCAAGAATTCCCACTTCCAAAAGGGGCAGCAAGTCATCTACATCAGATTTCAATGGATACGAGTGGTCTCCGCCAGCCGAACAACAATACTACTTGAAGACCATGTTCCATCAAGGCCTTACACCAAGAAACGAGCTCATCATCCCTAGAAATGAGAGAATAAGATCTCCATTCCTCCAAGGTCCTTTTACAGGTCTAAGGACCCTGCATCCAGCAGATGAATGTCAACGCTCACTGAAGCATCAGCAAGTCCATCTCCATCAAATCCTACCTCGCTGAGAGAGATCTAAATGGGGCCTGAAAGCAAATCTAGTCGTCCACCGAGATAAAGATCAAGGTCCCGAACCCTGCGATATCATCTCCACACAGGTCCAGCACCTACAGATACCTACTATAGACCCTGGTCTGCTTCAGGAGAGACGACTTTCCCCCAGGTTCAAACATGGCACATGCCTAAGAAGAACACTGGAGAAGGGGCATTGGAGAAGGGACGTCCTGCTCACGACAAGGCCCATGAGATAGAGCGACTCCGGCTGACCAAGGTGAACATTTTATCTCCCGACTTCACCCATGAAATCAAAAGATAAGGGGCAATATATTGGGAGTAAGCAAGCCCCAGGTCTTCAGATTCATCCGAGCAGGACCCCAGTTTTCAAACTCCCACATGAAGAAGCTCTGACTCTGAAGCTCCGGCTCCGACCCTTGCTTCCATCCCTAACACCAGGACACCTTCGTACGAAACATGCCAATCCCTGCAACAACACAGGAGACATAAGTACATTCGCAAAGTACTGTATCCAAACTCAGAGTTTGTACATGGAGCGAATCTATGCAGTTGCATAGAAGTAGGACATCCACGAAAACAAATATAAGGGCATACTAGCTGGATCGGGTCCCAAGGGACCTCCGATCCTGGCGAACCCTATATTGGATGTACAACAAAAAAGGTCAGATCCAGAACCTTCCAGAAAGGAGACTGGGTCTTAAGGCGAGTCTGCGACCACACAAGTGACAAGTCAGCCGGAAAACTCGCCCCCGGATGGGAGGGCCCTTATAAGGTAATTGAGGTGCAATGGGCAGGAGCATATAAGCTGCAAGACAGCAACGGCAATGTCCAACCCAACTACTGGAACGCCTTGCACCTCAAATTCTATCATTTCTAAAAGTAAGGTCCCCGGATCAAGCTTTCTATATTACTACTACTACTACTATTATATATTTAAGTACTTAAAGGGACATACTAGCTGGATCAGGCCCTAAGGGACCTTAGATCTTAGCCAAACCCATGCCAGTGAGGCTACTCACATAGGTGTACGACAGATATGGAATGGGTCTGATCAACCCTATTACGATGTCTGCACAACGGGCCCTACGTAAAGGCCTATAGCCAAGAGTTATGTGGGGACCACGTACTAGTGCTACCCAAACCCCGCGTTAAAGACGCTACGAGCTAGAATAGACGCAGGGGGCATGACGTACACTGCAAAGTACTGTAATCAGATGCTGATGGCTGATATGCAGGGAGAAAATATGCAAAAAACCGGTTAAAGCACGAAAAATTTAATACCTATCCAGACGTGGAAGGTAGTGTCTCTGGTGTGAAGTCGCTCTGCGGGGCAGGTCCACGCCAGACCACAGTAAGTCTGAGAGTGACCTTTTCTGCAGAAAAGTAGAGTGCAGCATTGAGATTCATAAGAGTGGCCTATACCTCTGGGTGACAAAGTGCGGTTTCTCAATAACATGATCGAGAGTGGCTTGCCTACGGGCAGAAGAGTACGATCAAATGACCTCCCAAAAATGCATACAAGTCCATAAACCTCCGGGTTCAATACGACCTCCAGGTTCAATACGACCTCAATGTCTAGAATCCCCGGATTGAATAAGGCCTCAGGGTCTGGAACCTCCAGGTTCAATACAACCTCAGGGTCTAGAATCTCCGGATTCAATAAGGCCTCAGGGTCTAGAACCTTCCAGTTCAATACGACCTCAGGGTCTAGAATCTCCGGATTCAATAAGGCCTCAGGGTCTAGAACCTTCGGGTTCAATACGACCTCAGGGTCTAGAATCTCCGGATTCAATACGACCTCCGGGTCTAAAACCTCCAGGTTCAATACGACCTTAGTGTCTACAATCTCTGGATCCAATAAGGCCTCAGGGTCTGGAACCTCTGGGTTCAATAGGACCTCAGAGTCTAGAATCTCCAGATTCAATAAGGCCTCAGGGTCTAGAACCTTCGGGTTCAATACGACCTCACGGTCTAGAATCTCTGGATTCAATAAGGCCTCACGGTCTAGAACCTTCGGGTTCAATACGACCTCAGGGTCTAGAATCTCCGGATTCAATAAGGCCTCACGGTCTAGAACCTTAGGGTTCAATACGACCTCAGGGGCTAGAATCTTCAGATTCAATAAGGCCTCAGGGTCTGGAACCTCCGGGTTCAATTCGACCGCAGGGTCTAAAATCTTCGGATTCAATAAGGCCTCAGGGTCTAGAACCTTCGGGTTCAATACGACCTCAGGGTCTAGAATCTTCAGATTCAATAAGGCCTCAAGGCCTATAAAGAACCTCCGGGTTCGATACGGCCTCAAGGTCTATTAAGAACCTCCTGGTTCGATACGGCCTCAGGGTCTATAAAGAACCTCCGGGTTCGATACTGCCTCAGGGCCTATAAAGAACCTTTGGGTTTGATAAGGCCTCAGGGCCTATAAAGAGCCTTCGGGTTCGAGACGGCCTTCGGGTCTGTAAAGAGCCTCAGGGTTCAAGAAAGGTCACCTAAGGGTTGATCAAGGACTTTCGAGTCTGAATGACCTTCGGGTCTAATAAAAACCTCCGGGTTCAAGGACCCATAGGTCCAACTACCAACCTTCGGGTTTACTAAGGACCTTTTGGTTCAAGGTATCAACCTCCGGGTTTGAGGTATCAATTGGGTTTAATCAGAGTCTCTGGACTCAAAGATTACCTTAGTGTTCAAGGACCTCAGGGTTCAAGGAACCCAAGAACCTTCGGGTTCCATGGTTCAAGAACCTCCGGGTTATAATACCTCAGGGTCCTAAAGAACCTTCGGGTTGTAAGACCTACGGGTCCTAAGGAACCTCCGGGTTACAAGACCCTAGGGTCTAAGATAACCTCTAGGTTATCAAGCTAAACCCTCCCGGTTTATAGAAGGGATTCACCCTACGGCCTTCGGGTCCCTGGACGAAAAGTCCATCCGGCCTTCGGGTCCCTGGACGGAAAGCCCACCCAGCCTTCGGGTCCGTGGACGAAAAGTTCATCCAATCACCAGATCCCTGGACGAAAAATCCATCCAGCCTTCCGATCCTCGGATGAGACTTCATACAACTTCCAGATTACAAAAATCATGTCCTCAAAGATACCCCCATCATCCTCCAGGTTCCAGGAAAAGCATGACAGAAGGTCATCCCTGCATTAATCATGGTCTACATCCGGGGACAGCACGGACACTACTGCTCGCCGCCAACAACATATCCAAAATGTCTTCTCTGATAATGAGGATTAACAGGATATATTCAAATACCAAGACGGACTCGCTGAATGTCCCCCTACCAGAGGTCAAGGTACAATCCTAAGACAAGGCAGGAAGCTACAACTACATCATCGAAACCTCGAGGAGCATCGAGTATGCTGAACGCAATAAGGGGACCGGCGCGAAGATCTGAATGAAAGTCCACTATTGCATTTAAAAGGTCAAAAAGGTGCAAGCAAGGCCAACAGAATCAACAATGAGGATCCTCAGCTGTAGCCTCCGGGTCATATTCAACCTCTTCGTTCTCCAATCCTTGCCGAGACTTTCCTTCTCGGAAATCATGGATCCCGACTCATACATTCCTTCGCACGACTCATGAAACCAGAGAGTCCACGAGAAATGCAAATTGAAGTCCTACCTGAACCAAGGTCGAGTATAGTTCCAGGAGCAGTACAAGCATCTCGGGTACTCCTTTGATGTCCAAAGACAGTGGATTCACCTATGGACGAGCCATCCTGGTCATGAAAGAAGGCACCACGAGCCTTTGGACCAAGTATCTCAACTGCTCAGAAAATTTCTCTCCTACTCCAAGACCAGGATTCTCATTTGCACGCATGCCCATTGAAGAACATCTGTAAATCTACCTACACTCTCCAGGCCATTCGTCTCCAATCAGGCTGCAAATACTTTCAGGCCATCTGCACACACATTGAAGAAATACCAGTAGAACAGTCTTAGGGCTCGGTCTTTAGCACCTTCTCCGACAAACAAGCTGATGTACTACTCCAAATCCGACAAGAAGCCTGACATCCCGGTGCGACTCACGAAGTCCTACGACGAAAAACATGTTATTTCCTTCCATCAAACATGAAGCCAGAAAATAAGGGGCAAACTGTTGGGGAAAAATAATCCATGAGGAGATTTCCCCAGCTTCCGGCTTCCAGGGTCCGACCCCTGTCAAGGCCCGATCACTGTCCAGGTCTGACCCCCGTCCAGGCCCGACCCCTGTCCAGGTTCAAGGTTCCGGGTCAGATAATTACTCTTGCCTCTAAGTAAAAAGGAAAACTTCAAGATAAAGGTAAATATCCATATTTATCATTATATGGTAGAATCTCCTTAAATCCAAAAGAAGAAAGAGGAAGTATTCCAACACATGGAGCCGCCTTTAATAAAAAAGGAAATATTCTATTATCTAAGAATAAAGTGGATATTTCCAAATATTTGAGAAGGGGCACGACTTCTATTATAAATAAAGGGTTAATAAACCCTAAAAGGAGAGGTCAACACGTTCATCCACAGAGATCACGAGTTCTAAAGCCGCCAAGTCAATATCTCACACCAAGAAGACCTTCCACTTGATTTTGCCTATAATAGGTTGATCCCGACGATTACTATCAGCTATATAGCTCTATACTCATTGTTGCACGTCCACAGTAGAGGAAGACGTCCATCTACAGAGGACATAAACCCCATAGTCAATTCGACGGCTACCAAGGCATGAATTGACCTAAAAGACTATATCCACCGACATGTCTATGGAGGACGAATCCATGCGACCATCACCAACAAGATGATGTCCCTGTTCATGGCAGCACGTCTCTAACTCAATATATTGGCTCAGGCTATAATCTCCAGCTCATCGGCATGAACACTCCATGCTCCATGAAGCATTTCGAAGCTCCATGCTCATTGCAGCATACCGACGATCATGTCATCTATTCCGGCCATGTGTCCTCTGTAATAGATGACTCCTATCAACTACAGAGCCACGTGCTCACTAGGCCACGTGCCTTCATTAGGCTCCGCGCCTCTATCAGGCCAAGCGCCTTCCTTAGGCTCCGCGCCTCCACAAGGCCACGTGTCTACAAGGCCACGTGCCTACAAGGCCACGTGACCACCTAGGCTACGCGCCTCCAATATATGAACTACGAATGGCTTGATCCTCTTCCGAGGGGTACGTAGGCAATCCACACTGTAGGATGCAGCTATAAATCCCCACTCCTTCCATGGTTCCATGACTTAGAACCTGTAAGGAACCTTCAGAACCAGGAACCATCGACTATACATCATTAAGACCTTGCGTCTTTCATTATGGACCCCTGCGGGCCTCACCACAGATAGGCAGCCCTTGCCTAACGACCAACACCTCTTGCGGGGACGAAGGACTTGACGATATATACTGGCCCATATCCTTATGGAAGTATCCTAAAAACAGTATCTCTTGATTCATCGACCACTGAAGCAGGAGAAAGCACTACGACTACTTGTCTCCTTCCTCCTATCGTTCCGTAGGCTGAGCACTAATCGCTTGTACCAAAAAATACCCTAACACTAGTAGCGCATCGATCGATACTCCTATAGAGTAATTGATCGATAGACGCGGGGTAAATTACAATCGATACATGCGACAGCATATCAATCGATACATGCGACAGCAAGTCGACCGATACATGGGACAGCATATCGATCGAAACCTTAATCTATGACTCGCCAGGGGTGTGTTCATCGGTTATAGTGATTAGATGGTCGCAACGACAATTGGGCTATTGTTTAGTTGGGTTCTTTAATATCATGCAAGCATCTCACATAGGAAATCATACCTCTATAATCATGATAACATGAATAGTAACCTTAGATCTAACTCTTTAAATCATACTAGTTAAAACCCATCCAATCATCTTGAGTAATTGTCCTGCTCAAACCAGTATCCTTGTTTACTTTTATTTCACTGCAATTAATAATCTTCAGCCTAGTTTAGTTATAATAAAATCTATTTATTCATCAGTTCCTTTTGGATTCGATCCCTAAGTACTACAATTGACCTCTTTTGATGAGAGTAATATTGTTATTAGGGTAATTTGAGCAAGTATCAAATTTGGCGCCATTGCCGGAGAGCTTTGCTCGTCATTAGATTTTATTTAAGTCTAGGTTTTACTTTCTGTCAACAATTAATTGTCACTGATAATTTTTTATTTCTTTTTTTTTCAGGTGCATGCCCAACATAACCAGAAAAAGGAAAACAAAGAATTACTTTCTGCTGACCCCGTTGCTTTGGAACGTTCAATCCGCAAACAGATCCGTTCCGCATCGATCGATACACCTGCCTGTTGATATATCATGGATTTTACCCATTTTCACCCATGGTATATAAGTGTTTTATATACTATTTACTATGTATTAGAGTCTATTTAGAGTATTTACAGGTTCAGGGACGATTTGGAGATATATGGTGATTTTGGTGTCTTTTGGAGTCTTTCGCAGTGCAGGAATGCACAGACGCTTCAGATGTTTAGCTCTCGATGGAGACCTTCTCACCATTGGATTTAGGCCATAGTTGGACACAAGATAGAGATTTACGTTAGATTTCCAATGCCACCGGTTTGAGGTCAATCCAACGGTTAGATGAGAAGTTATGTCCATTTTACTGAAGCGTGGTCAGTCTGCCTCGCGAGAGAAGGCTGTCGAGAAGAGGATTGTATGTCGATCGACACAGCACACTGCATGTCGATCGACAGGGACATCAGAATGTGGGCTGAGTATATTTCATGACCGACTGAAGCCCAGGAGTCACCACAAAGTTACCAAAATACCCTTGACAACCAGAAACCCTATTTATGTTATTTCTAAGCTATTGTTGACGGTTACGCTTTACACACCTTTTACGCTTTCATTGTTTCTCTTAGGAGAGAAGGGAGGAACTCCTTTAGAGTCCTCCTGGAACTCCTTTGGTTTTGGTTTTATATTATTTATGCATTTCATCTATTCATCTATGATTTCTGTGACAAACTTCATGTCTGAATAGATCCACCTGTTAGATCTATGGTTCAGATAGGTTTGTGGGATTAGCCCCAAACTATACTTGCTAAGTTGTGATATTCATCAAATGGATTGAACTCTATGCTTGTTCTAGATTAGCTAACTAGAGCATATATCACTAGGATCTTTGATTATCTTGAATTATCCATTTGAACTTGCTTGTCTCCCGTTGAGAAGAGCGACAGCTCCTCCTTGAGACCTTGTGTTCATATTCGGCTCGCGCCTAGGCAGATCTAGAAGCCGTCGATCGATATCCCGACAGGTGAATCGATCGGCGCTGCGAAAGGTGTATCGGTCGATATCTCAAAAGGATATCGATCTACTCTTTTTCTGTGTCATCATGCGAAAGGTGTGGCCAGAGATCTAGATTATTTAACCAGTGATAATCACTTGAGCTAAGCGGCTGAGATCTATAGTATCATGCAAACAACTTGTTAGGCATTTGTAGACATTATAATTCCCAATACCTGAATAGAAGCCCTAGATCTAGCTACCATCCTTCCATCAACTACCTTGGTTTCATAAGAACAACTACCTTGTTCGCCCTTGCTATTTAATATATTTACTATTTTATTTACTGCTTTATAATATATTTACTGCTAGCCTAGTGATAACAGGATTTTGCTAAGATCCTATTCAAATGTTGAAGTATAAAGGATGTCAATCCAATTCTAAGAGAATGCGAAGCACTAGGAATGCAAGACCATGCTTAAGCTAAATGCTATCAAGATGAGATGAGAGATTATACTAAAATAGGAATAAAAATGCAATAAAGCAAGAAACTTTCTTTAGATTATGAGAGTAAAGGACTCATGGGATAAGGGATTTAGACCTTGGGTGATCAAACTTAATCTAAAAGTGTCAGCTTTCAATCAATCTATCTACCTTAGACCTAGACACAAGAGTAAACAAACTCTATCTCTAGATGAATGCTCATTCACTTCCAAAACTCAAGCATCAAATCTCTTAGGTTGAATGTTTAGGAAGCGATCATTAATGACAAGTCTAATAGCCATCTTAACACCTCTAACAACAAATCTCTTTGGTAGAGTATGTTAAAAGCTTAGGAGAGTTGGTTCAGACATTTCATCGAACACCTTGTGAGTGGGAAATGTCTAGAACTCAACTTTAGAGAGGCCAGCTCTAAAGAAGCATTAAAAACACTCTACTAGCAAGGAATAAGAAGGATCTACACCTAAACACCCTAGATCAAGCCTAATCACCCTTAATCTCCCTAGCCCATGAATCCAAAAGTGGATTACTCACTAATCACCATGATTACTCTTGAACCCATGAGGTTTCCAAGCTTAATCATGTTTAAGAAAGCAAGAAATGAAATTATAAACACTTAAGAACACAAGAACAAAAGGGAAGAACTTTCACCCAAAAGAGGTTTTGTGATTCTTAAGAGAAAATAAGATAATCTCTCCAAAATGGAGATTACAAAGTATTTATACTTAGGTTTAGGGTAAAGAAAGATACATAGGATAAAAGACTAGAGTGCCCCTTGGATAAGGCTAATTAAAACCTCAAAATAGTGTTTAAAATGACCCAAGGTCGAATTGGGTCGAACCGGACCGGTTTGAGAAAACCAGCCTTGACCACTCTCTCACCCAAGCTGCCTCACGCCCGGGTTGCACATTCCGGTCCTGCACTCCGGTCTCATCATCCACGCCCGGGTTCGTCATGGCGGTCCACGCAGTCCGGTCCTCGCCCACACGCCCGGCTTCACCAATCCGGTCGAGGCAGTCCGGTCTCACCCTTCACGCCCGTGTTGGTGATGGCGGTCTGGTCTGTCCGGTCCTCGCCCACACGCCCGGCATCACCATCCCGGTCGAGGCAATCCGGTCCAGTCGTGTCTAAAAGAGTACTTGCTTAGTTGAACATCATTCTTCATCTCCTTTGGATTTTTAAGCTCTCAAACACTTCATATCATCTCATAGTATGCTCCAACACCTGATAGAGACATATGTATGCAATATGGATCCTATAGACACTAAGCTCTAAGCTATATGATCAAAATGCACAAGATATGAAGGCTAAAAACATGTAAATATGCAAGATATCAACTCCCCCACACTAGTCCTTTACTTGTCCTCAAGTAAACTTTCAAGAACTAATGAGGAGAGGTTTGAAAGAGGGGACTCATAACCAAAAGATGCTCTTCTTAGCTCTCATCTTAACAATATTGCATAATCATAACAACTAGCTTGAGCAAAACTTCTATTCTTCTCTAACTTCTCTAGGCCTATTCAACTCTTTTGATCTCTACACTCATCATCATGATTCCACAAACCCAAATCCAACAACTCTCTAACAATCATTAAACAAACTCAATAGAAAATCTTGCAAATGGTCAAAAGGTCCAAGTCATTTGGTTTGGAAAGGAAATGCTTTTGTTCAATG
This sequence comes from Raphanus raphanistrum subsp. raphanistrum, assembly GCA_019706035.1. NCBI lineage: Eukaryota > Viridiplantae > Streptophyta > Magnoliopsida > Brassicales > Brassicaceae > Raphanus > Raphanus raphanistrum. The sequence continues at coordinate 34,181,891 of CM033984.1, forward strand.
ATGAAGTAAGAAGTTCAAAATAATCTTTAAGGGTGGTTTACTCTCAAAACAAAGTAGCTTTGGTAATGCACATAATATATCTAAGAAAGGGATCAACTCATGCATACAATGCTCAATCTCCATTGTTCTACCCTTCCCCATATATATACAAGTTCAAACTTCAAATTCAAATGCCCAAACCCAACTCTCATCACTCACCAAAATAACCCAAAGAACTCAAAACACTTCTTTAAATAGAACTCTTTTCTTTTATGGAGTCAATCAAGGGATTTTTATTTTTATTTACACTTTTAGATTCAACTTAGCTCTTTCTAAACTTTGCTAGCCCCCTTTTTTCATATATATATTTTTTTTTTCATTTTTTTTCATTTTTTTTTTAACTTTTTAAGATTTCTTTTTTTTTTATTTGGGGGCCTAGACATTAATGCTTTGAGCTAAGGATCACAAATTACAATCCCTTGAGACTAGATAATCACTCTTAGAGTTCTAAAAGTCTAATCTTCTCTTTCTTAACCAAACCATACTCCCAAAGGTAAAATCAACAACACTCACCACCCAATCCTAAGTGCTAGACAAAGATGTGTCTAGTCTAGCTAGAATGGAGACTAAGCATTGTCGAACCCGATACTCTCAATATTATGCACATGCAAAGCTTTCCAAAAAAACCTCACTCAACAAACAATGAAGGCTTGAAAGAAAGCTTTGGGTTCAGGGTGTGGAGTGCCACTTGAAATTGTCAAAAAGATTGGACAAGAAGGATAAGACAATTCAAGTGTGTATAAGCCATGACTCAGCACACAAAGGACCATAAGCAAGAGACATTAAGTTTAAATAAGACAGGAGCATCTTCAAAGAGAGAGTTTCAAACAATCCAATGAGTTTTGAGAAGAGAATTCAAGGCACAAAGTCTACAAGCTATCAAGAGAATGCTAAATCTAGTTGTCATGATTACAAATGTTGCCAAAATGAGAACTTAGCATGAGCATCTTTACAAGGTAAAATCATCCCCTTATGCATGAATGCAACCTATATGAATGCTTCTAGACTCAATCCTAAATGCAAATCATGCAACTAAATGCTTCTTTTTGTGTTTTTCAAATTTTTCAATTTTTTTTGGGTTTTCTATGCAATAACTATATACAATGCATGCTAAATGACAATAAAACACAAGAACATCAGCAACTTGCACCTCCCCCACACTTAATTCACACAGTCTCTTGTGTGAAAAGTGGAGAGAGATGACTAAGGGAAAATCTAAATGCAATATGAAATGGTATATACAATGGAAGGTGAAGGAGTACCTCTATGGAGCGTGGGGTGAGGCATTTCTGTCCAAGGAGTAGAGTTTGGTCGCCTTCCTTTATCCAAGGGTCTTGAAGTTGAAAATCCAAAAGAAATATGTACAAGGATAGTCATGGGACTTCCTCCCAAGTGAGCTTGTTTTAAGTCTCTAGCTTGACTTTCCTTCTTTTGGTTAGTGAGAAGGAGGGTCCTTCCCACCTTCAAGAGTGATGGTGAGGACATGAGAGAGGAGTTTTTGAAGCTTGACTGGATCATCTTGGAGCTGAGGGTTGAGGATGGCTCTTGCATTTGAGAATGGCCTTGACTTTCCCTTACACCTGAGCTTGTACTCAACGACACCATCCTTGAGCTTCATTGGATGGAGAGTGAGAGTGTGTGGGAGCATATCAAGAGGTGGAGGATGAGGTTCTTGCAGCATCTTCTTCTTGCCATAAGTGGCCTTTGAGGTTCCACTCATCCCCTCCTTTTTAGCATTTTCCAAGTGCTCAACACACAACTCTTTAGAAGTCTCTCCATTGAGACCTTTTATCTCACAAGCAACAACTTCATCTTGGGGCTTCTTATCAGCTTCTTGTCCAAAAGTGATTGTCCCACAATAGCTAGCATCCAATGGAGGTTGTAATGGGTAGGAGACAGCTTTGTTCACATTCATAAGAGTGACCTTCTTGTTGGGAAAGTCAATGCAAGCTCCAACTGTTGTGAGGAAAGGTGTGCCCAAGACCAAAGGAACTCTCTTCCCAGTCGCCATGCTAAGGACAGTGAGGTCAACGGGAATGGTGCATGCTCCAATCTTCAAAGGGAAGTCTTTAATGATACCAAGTGGGGTTGTAGAAGAGGAATCCCCAAACTGTAGTGAAGACTTGTCTGGTTCCATACTCTCAATCCCTATACTCTTCACCATCTCCATTGAGATTACATTCACACTAGCACCAGAGTCAACAAGAGCATCTTTAAGAGTTAGCTGACCAAGGGAGCAAGGTAAAGTGAACATCCCTTGGTGTCCAAGCTTAGGAAGAGACTTTGGAGGGACTGGTGGGTCAAGCTGCAGTGTTGAGATGTTCAGGAGCTCTGCTACTTCTTCTTTGTGAGTGAGAATGTCCTGGATGAGCAGCATTTGGACATGAGCCTCACGCATACCTGAGATCTCTGGAAGCTTGACGCCAACATCACTTAGGTCCTTCCTGAACTTGGAGATAACCTTCTTCTGAGCTTTGGTGAGGACCCTTTGTGGAAATGGGAGTGGGACCTCATATGGTGACAGCTCAACCTCAGTGGCTTCTTCTAGCTTAACCTCTTTCAGCTTGTTGTCAGCTCTCCTCTCAACTTGTTTCTCAGCCTTAGGCTCAGCTCTCTGCAGAGTTGTTGCTTCAACTTTCCTTTCAGCTTGTACCTGAACCCTTTCCATAGCCTTATCCACCATATATGCTTCAGCTGTTGCTACAATCTTTGTTCCATGCAAGAGTCTTTCAATCTCATCCACCTCTTTCTCATGATCACTGAGCTCAATCTTTGAAGAAGTAGTAGAGATGACAACATTGCAAGACTCCTTGGGATTCTTATCTGGTTTCCCTGGTAGTAATCCCATTGGGCTCTTGGAAGATGATGGCATAGAGGCGACCTGGCTCTCCAAAGCGTTGAAGCGAGAGGCAAGTAGTAGGAACTTGTTGTTTAGCTCGGTATAGCTAGTATCAATCTTGGAGTGCACGGTTTGGAACTCATGGCCAATGTCTTTTGCTAATCTAGACTGAGCATCCATTATCTGCTTGAACATTGACTCCATACTTGAGTCAGGAGCTGTAGCTTGAGAAGAGTTTCCTTGAGCTTGAGTGGACTGATTGTTGTTGTTCCCAAAACCAGGAGGTGTGTTTTGCCTAGGCTGGTATTTGTTGTACTGAAAGTTAGGTTCCTTCCTGTACCAAGTACCATTGTTGTTGATGAAGCAAAGCTCCTCTTGCCTTTCCAAACCATCAACCTCATTCACCTTAAGAGGGACCTCTTGACTAGGATCACCAACAAAGCTAACCTGCTCCTTCTTAGCTTGGTTTGAAATAACCAAGTCTAACTTTTCTTGCAAGGACTTGATGTCTTTCCTTGTTTGCTGATCATCTCCTCTGTTGGCTCTATCATTCTCCTCATTGTAGACTGAATCACTCTTTGCCATGTTCTCCACCAGTTCCTCTGCATCTTGCTCGGTTCTGCCCAAGAAGAAACCATTGCTAGCTGTGTCAAGCCTGTTTCTGCAAGATGGTAGAACTCCCCTGTAGAAAGTGCTAAGCAAGCTCTCCTTGCTGAAACCATGATGAGGACACTGAGCAATGTAGCTGTTGAATCGTTCCCATGCTTCACTAAAACCTTCAAGATTCTTTTGTTGAAATCCTGAAATCTCATTCCTAAGCTTTGCAGTTCTTGAGTTAGAGAAGAACTTGGTGAGGAAGGCTTCTTTGCACTCATCCCATGTCCGGATGCTATCTCTTGAGAGACCCTTCTCCCATGTGTGAGCTTTATCTCCCAAAGAGAATGGAAACAGCCTAAGCTTTAATGCATCTTCAGAAACACCATTAATCTTGATGGTGCCACACAACCGATCAAAGTTGTCCAAGTGATCTAGAGGATCTTCCAAAGCAAGCCCATGGTACTTGTTGCTTTGGATCATGTTGATCAAGCTTGACTTGATCTCAAAGTTGTTGTTCTCCACAGCTGGTGCTCTAATGCCAGCCCTATTTCCATGGATGTTAGGCTGATCATGGGCACCAATTGCTCTAGCTTGGCGCTGTGGATGTCTTGGTCCAAGGTTGGCAGCTCCTTGACCATCTTCAGCAGCTCTATCTTGAGGCAGGTTCTCCATATCAAAACCCAACCTCTGAATGTGAGCCTGTTGCTCTTCTTCCCTTCTCCTTCTCACAATATCCCTCTCAAGTGCAGAAATGTCTTCAACAATGGAAACAAGGCTTGATGAACCTCTGCTCCTCAAGTTCATACACCTGAAAAGTCAAAGAAAGAAAGAAGGCAAGAAGCAATATCACAATAGAAAATAAAAAATGATTTAGTCTCAAGCAAATGACTAAATCCCAATGTCACAATCAACTTAGAAGTTGGCAACGGCGCCAATTTGATAACAGGATTTTGCTAAGATCCTATTCAAATGTTGAAGTATAAAGGATGTCAATCCAATTCTAAGAGAATGCGAAGCACTAGGAATGCAAGACCATGCTTAAGCTAAATGCTATCAAGATGAGATGAGAGATTATACTAAAATAGGAATAAAAATGCAATAAAGCAAGAAACTTTCTTTAGATTATGAGAGTAAAGGACTCATGGGATAAGGGATTTAGACCTTGGGTGATCAAACTTAATCTAAAAGTGTCAGCTTTCAATCAATCTATCTACCTTAGACCTAGACACAAGAGTAAACAAACTCTATCTCTAGATGAATGCTCATTCACTTCCAAAACTCAAGCATCAAATCTCTTAGGTTGAATGTTTAGGAAGCGATCATTAATGACAAGTCTAATAGCCATCTTAACACCTCTAACAACAAATCTCTTTGGTAGAGTATGTTAAAAGCTTAGGAGAGTTGGTTCAGACATTTCATCGAACACCTTGTGAGTGGGAAATGTCTAGAACTCAACTTTAGAGAGGCCAGCTCTAAAGAAGCATTAAAAACACTCTACTAGCAAGGAATAAGAAGGATCTACACCTAAACACCCTAGATCAAGCCTAATCACCCTTAATCTCCCTAGCCCATGAATCCAAAAGTGGATTACTCACTAATCACCATGATTACTCTTGAACCCATGAGGTTTCCAAGCTTAATCATGTTTAAGAAAGCAAGAAATGAAATTATAAACACTTAAGAACACAAGAACAAAAGGGAAGAACTTTCACCCAAAAGAGGTTTTGTGATTCTTAAGAGAAAATAAGATAATCTCTCCAAAATGGAGATTACAAAGTATTTATACTTAGGTTTAGGGTAAAGAAAGATACATAGGATAAAAGACTAGAGTGCCCCTTGGATAAGGCTAATTAGAACCTCAAAATAGTGTTTAAAATGACCCAAGGTCGAATTGGGTCGAACCGGACCGGTTTGAGAAAACCAGCCTTGACCACTCTCTCACCCAAGCTGCCTCACGCCCGGGTTGCACATTCCGGTCCTGCACTCCGGTCTCATCATCCACGCCCGGGTTCGTCATGGCGGTCCACGCAGTCCGGTCCTCGCCCACACGCCCGGCTTCACCAATCCGGTCGAGGCAGTCCGGTCTCACCCTTCACGCCCGTGTTGGTGATGGCGGTCTGGTCTGTCCGGTCCTCGCCCACACGCCCGGCATCACCATCCCGGTCGAGGCAATCCGGTCCAGTCGTGTCTAAAAGAGTACTTGCTTAGTTGAACATCATTCTTCATCTCCTTTGGATTTTTAAGCTCTCAAACACTTCATATCATCTCATAGTACGCTCCAACACCTGATAGAGACATATGTATGCAATATGGATCCTATAGACACTAAGCTCTAAGCTATATGATCAAAATGCACAAGATATGAAGGCTAAAAACATGTAAATATGCAAGATATCACCTAGCTTAATCATAACTATTAGATCTAGTGTGTGTCTTAGCTCCTTGTGGATTCGATCCCTAAGTACTATAACTTGACATCTTTTGATGAGAGTAAAAATCACTCCTTAGGGTAATTTGAGTGATATCAAATTTGGCGCCGTTGCCGGGGAGCTTCGATCGCCATTAGATCCTATTTAGTTAGATTTTGTTTAGATTTTATTATTGTTCAAAAATTTCAAAAATTTTCTTTTCTTCTGTTTCAGGTACATACCAGAAGTATCAATGAAAAAATGATTTTTAGCTTATTCAAAGAAGTAACCTGCTGGTTTATGTACGATCCGTAAGTCTACGAGGGATGTAACGATCAACACCCTCCAAGCAGCATCGATCGATAGCATACACCACAAATCAATCACATCGTCCATCACGAATCGATCAAAACCCTACAAGAACCGGTGATCGACAGAGTACACAAATCGTCAAACGACACTGTTCACGCGAACACTGTTCACATGGGTACTGTTCACCGAGGTACTGTTCATCATGGTACTATTCACGCGGGTACTGTTCACTCGGGTACTATTCATCCGATTACTGTTCATCCCAGTACTATTCATCGGAGTACTGTTCACGAATACACTATTTACCGAAACACTGTTCATCGCGGCACTCTTCATCGCGACACTGTTCATCGGAGTACTGTTCATCGCGACACTGTTCATCGTGGCACTGTTCATCAAAACACTGTTCACCGCTACAATGTTCATTCGGTTACTGTTCATCCAGACACTGTTCATCCGACGCCGAAAAATTCTGTTCATCAAGAGTCAACCGACACCACTTGCGGGGAAACAAAGGAGGTAAGAGCACTCATACTTAAGATTGATAAAAGAGGTATCTGGCGAGACGAAGAATGTCGTCCTTGCAACACCAGAGGACAATTGATTAATGCAGATGGTGATTTAATCCCTGATGTGATTGATGTTACTGAGACAAACGACTTTGATTTGACAAGCCAATGGTATGATTTGGGAAGCGAAGACCCTTTCAAATGTCTTCCTTTTGAAAATCCCAAGGATCTTATCAAGACACTCGAGAGGTTAGCCTCATCAGCAAGCGCGCAGAATGAGGTACATGTAGATCACATTATCTGCAAGATCTTTCCCTATTTTTTATCTGGAGATGCTTTTAGCTGGTTCAGTAAGTTGCAGCCAAGATCTCTAACCTGTTGGGAAGACATCAAAAGCGCATTCCTAGGTAAAATTTTCAGCTTCGCTGTAGCAATTCGAAGTAAAATGTTTGATTACATGATGGAGAAGATGACTGAAGATCATGAGAAAGGAACAATGACTAGTATCAGCCAGATTATTGATTATGTCTACAGCGAGCAGAATGGAGATCCTGAGATCCCAACAACTCATGTCAAGCAGCCAGACATTCAGGATCAACATGCTTATGAGGATACATAGAGGGACAAACTGAATAGAGGACAGCTGGTCAACCATGGTACGGTTGAGGATGATGAACAAGATGGATCTGGAGAGCCGAGCACAGTAGAAAAAGTTGATACAAGTGATTCGATTCAGCATCGATTGATATCAGCACTTCAGAAATGATCGATACAGACTTGTCTCATCGATCGATACCTCTCGAAATCCCTGATGCTACTGCTGTGAATGCTGGGACAGAACGACAAAGAGCACTCAGAGAGTACAACAATCCTGAGGATTTATATGCTAAAAGGTCTGCATTGCGTCGTTCAACATTCCAGAGTTCCATCCCTGAGCTACCTACTGCATATATCTCTCTTTTGGGTCAGACTCCTTTTCATGGTTTTTATTATGAAGATGCCATTAACCACTTAGAGGCATTCGAAGATTTAGCTTCGACCATCAAATGCAATGGAGTCCCTGAAGACTACTACTTCTGCAAATTATTCTCATATTCTCTTGTTGGAGAAGCAGCATGTTGGTTCAGGAAGTTGCCACAAGGATATGTTACTACCTGGAAAGACATCACAAACGCCTTCCTCAACAACTTCCGATGTAATGCTGCAGCAAATCTAGAGATTGAGATAATATCTATTGGAATATATGGTAGAGGGTGATGAACACATGAATCTGGAGAGCTGAGTAGAGTAGAAGAAGCCGATATTTGTAACACAAGCTCAGCATCGATCGACTCCGCGACCTCGACATCGATCGACAACATCACTTCAGCATCAATCGACAGCAGCATCTCAACATCGATCGACAGAGACGTTTGTCACAGATCGATACCACTTGAAGTCCATGAAAGTTCGAGTTGTCCTCAGGACACTACAGACTCGACACTGGAGTACACTGATGTATCAAGTTGTTATCCTGACCCAAATGAAGAACAAGAGATCACCATGGAAGATTTCTTGGAGCTAGAAGAATTTTTGGAGTTAGAGAATGGAGAACAACTTGGAGACTTGGATTCGAGTATAGAAGTCACTATGGAAGACTTCATAGAGCTGGAGGAATGGCTTGAGTCGGAACAGAAGCTTGATGACGAGGGGAACACAATGAGAAAAGATATGGAGACTTCGTCAAAGACTAGCATCGATCGATACCGACCTGATGAGATCGATCAACACCCACCCGATAGTATTGATCGACACCCACCCGAGTGCATCGATCGACACCAATGGTTGGACGAGCTACCAGGATACACAGTTGAGCTGGAACTGATCGAGGAGAGGATGCACGAGTCTGAGACCTCATACCTTGCTGTCCTTGAAAATCTAAGACCCATATGCGCAGAAGAAGCTGCTGGGATTTGCAAAAGAGTGAAGAGGATACATGAACCTGTGAAGATTGTGGTTCCCTGTACCGTGGTTGAAGTTGAATCTCCTATACCACCAGATAGAGGTGTGCATCTAGATTCCTGCAATGGAGTATTTAATGATCATCAGCATGTAGTAGCTTCTTAGAGAGAGATGAGATGTAGAACTAAAGTCGAAAAAGGCCTCAGAGAAGAAGCCTCGATCGACATTGTTCAGAAAACATCTATCGATAATATCACTCCACCATCGATCGACATCTACCGGATACCACCGATCGACATCATCAATATGTCGTTGATCGACACTAACACTGGTTCATCGATCGATACCAGACGCGAATCAGAGCAGAATGAGTATGAAGTGTGTGGAAATATTTTTGATGGAGATACCACCACGCGTTCAGACAAGTCTGGGGGAAAGATGATGATGAATTGGAGGAAGAGGAAAAGAACCAAAAGGGATTCCCAGTTAGTTATCATTGATTCCTCACTTCTCCGATGATGTTAGGAAATTTGGAGTGAGACTACACAAGTCTGTGGAAAAGAAGAGGAGAAATTAGAAGAAGCGGAAACGAACCAAGGGAGGTTCTCAGTTACCATTGACTCCTTACTTTTCAAATTGTGTCAGGACATCCAGAGTGCGCAACAGATGCATTTTACATCCATTTGCAAAGCTTAAAGCACTCCTTATCGCTGAGATGATAGACAAAGGAGAAGAGTCTATGGAGGAGGCTTTCACACAAGAATGATAAAGCTTCAAAGAGTGGACATTGAGACTTGTTTTGGAGCATGTTCTCATTCTCATCCGGACCAAATCAGATCTCCAAGAGTCAAGCTAATGACTAAAAGTAAGCGCTGAGTGGGAGGCAACCCACTGTTAGGTTTGTTTTAAATATGATTTTATTTTCATATATTACTGATTTTTGTTTTTAATTATTGCAGGTAAAAAAAAAAGATGAACAGTATGCCCGACACTGTAGCAACAGTGCCGAGCGGCACTGTAGCGAGGACATCGATCGATACTGTAGCAAGCAAATCGATCGACACTGTAGCAGAGTTACTGTAGCAGAATCATTGTAGCAACACTACTGTGGCAGTCACTGTACATCCGAGAAAAAAAAATAGTTGGTTTTATATTTATCTTTTACTGGTTTTTAGTGTTTTATATATGTTAGGTAAAAATCAGGGGATATAATCAAGGAAGATGAATTTCCACAAGAATCGACCATGGCTGGCCAGCATCGGTCGACAGAGCATTAATAGCATCGATCGATCGCCGCTTAATTGTGTTGATCGATAGAGCATCAAGAGTATCGATCGCCACTTAACTGTGTTGGTCAATATTCACATCAAAATTAGTTATTTAGAATAGGGACCCGAGTAAACGATTGCCATAATATCGACCGACGAGAAGAAGTCGATATCGATCGACATAACCAAATCTGCCACGACCGATGACAACACATTTACATCGATTAACATCTATTCCGGTCAGGTATTTCGTTCTAACTTGTTAAATTGAGTATTTATGGTTTATTTCTAACCAATCTCCGACTTGATAACACCATTATAGTGTTATTTAAGTCTGGGGGAGGTTCTACTAATACTGTGTTTTAGTTTTGAAAAAAAAAAAACAGATTCAAGTGTAGACGATTACTCACTACATCGACTGATGAGTCCAGCCGATATCGATCGCCAGCACTTCATATCAAACGATCGATTTTCTCTTCATTGTGTCAAACGATCTCTCTAGCCATCGACTGATGGGATCATATTGATATCGTTCGACAGCTCTTCATCTTCAACGATCGACTGATACTTCATTGTGTCGATCAACACAGACATCAGCGAGCTGGTATATCGTTCTAACTTGTTAACTTTCGTAATTATGCTTTATGTTTTTCATACCACCGACAGTGTTACACTGGGACAGTGTAATTTAAGTCTGGGGGGATTACTAATGGTTATTTACTTTATGTGTCTTATTTAAAGTGTTTTCAAAAAGTTTTTATTGAGTCAAGAAGGGGATGATGATCTTATTCGATTTATTACTTGTCATCTAACTAATCTTTAGACCAGTCTTAGATTTACTAACTTCAGAAGTACTAGAGATACTAAAGTGGATCAACCTGTCAACTGGGTTTGCACTTGCTGAGATTGTTTGAAGGAACCAAAGCTGACCTCCAACCTAATACTGACATTACTAGCTTGTCTTGGGGCTTGGTAACCATTGGATCGGAATCCTCCTGCAAGTCTGGAAGGTTTAAGTCTGTGTGTTTCTGCTTCCCTTCCTTCTCTCTCTTCGGCATCTCAAGATCTAAGTTTATAAAGAAAAGATTGATATGATTTCTTGAGAGGCATAGGGATATGTAAATTACCTGCGACCCCATTATTCTAAATCTCGAGGATGATCACACATTGTGGAAACGAGGGATAGGTAAATTATCTGAGACCCCATTATTCGCTACACTTTGTCAAAATGTATGAGATACAAATGCAAATGTCAATGAGATAGACTAGATGACCTTTGTGGCATCAAAACCTATTGAAATTGAAACTAATAAGAGATTCAGAGAAGAGAGATGAGGGGAGAAAGGGATCAAAGAAGACTACATGTGTGTTCAGATTCTTGTGTGAGTTGAATCCATGTGTCCTTTGATCGATACTCCCAAGGTAAAGCCTACACTTTTATTTTTATGCAAGAAATGAGGTTAGTAGAGGGGATTGTCAGACATGATCTGTTAGGTTGTGGAACTAGTGGAATTTGGTTGCTATACTAGGATATTGTATAATGTGCTTCTAAGGTTAGGATGTTTAATGATTTGGTTTGCGCTACTAAAGAGATGATGAACTGAGTTTTTAAAATCTTTTGAGTCCCTGCTGTTTTCAAACCTCTTTCAGAGAGACTGTCTGGTTGTTTTGCTTGAGGACAAGCAAAATGGTAAGTCTGGGGGAGTTGATATACCATGGATTTTACCCATTTTTACCCATGGTATATAAGTGTTTTATATACTATTTACTATGTATTAGAGTCTATTTAGAGTATTTACAGGTTCAGGGACTATTTGGAGATATATGGTGATTTTGGTGTCTTTTGGAGTCTTTCGCAGTGCAGGACTGCACAGACGCTTCAGATGTTTAGTTCTTGATGGAGCCTTCCCACCATTGGATTTAGCCCATAGTTGGACACAAGATACAGTTTTGCGTTAGCTTTCCAATGCCACCGGTTTGAGGTCAATCCAACGATTAGATAAGAAATTATGCCCATTTTACTGAAGAGTGGTCAGTCTGCCTCGCGAGAGAAGGCTGTCGAGAAGAGGATTGTATGTCGATCGACACAGCACACTGCATGTCGATCGACAGGGACATCAGAATGTGGGCTGAGTATATTTCATGACCGACTGAAGCCCATTTGAACTTGCTTGTCTCCCGTTGAGAAGAGCGACAGCTCCTCCTTGAGATCTTGTGTTCATATTCGGCTCGCGCCTAGGCAGATCTAGAAGCCGTCGATCGATATCCCGACAGGTGAATCGATCGGTGCTGCGAAAGGTGTATCGGTCGATATCTCAAAAGGATATCGATCCACTCTTTTTCTGTGTCATCATGCGAACAGTGTGGCCAGAGATCTAGATTATTTAACCAGTGATACATCACTTGAGTTAAGCGGCTGAGATCTATAGTATCATGCAAACAACTTGTTAGGCATTTGTAGACATTATAATTCCCAATACCTGAAGAGAAGCCTTAGATCTAGCTACCATCCTTCCATCAACTACCTTGATTTCATAAGAACAACTACCTTGTTCGTCCTTGCTATTTAATATATTTACTATTTTATTTACTGCTTTATAATATATCTACTGCTAGCCTAGCTTAATCATAACTATTAGATCTAGTGTGTGCCTTAGCTCCTTGTGGATTTGATCCCTAAGTACTATAACTTGACCTCTTTTGATGAGAGTAAAAATCACTCCTTAGGGTAATTTGAGTGGTATCACCTGTGAATCGACCGATTTTCATCACCAACCGTCTACCGAGTTTCAGTCACCGCCGACCGATACCAGTGGACATCGATCGATCTCACTCTGACATCGATCGATACTATTTCATCCACATCGACCGATACTTTTCAGTACCCGTCGACTCACATCTTTCATCCGACATCGACCAATACTGCATCCCACATATCGATCGATACTGAGAACATGGTCGCGACTTTGATACTCCGAGCGGACGAACATGGAAACATGCGTGATCAAGATGGTCACCTGCGTAATGCAGCAAGTCAAAAGATTAATGATCAGGGGGCTGCAATTCCTTATCTAGAAGCTGAAGCTGCTGCTCAAGCTGCAGAAGAGGCCACTAGAATCATATCACTGACTGACTACAACCGTCCAGATCAATACTACGCCAACAGATCTGCAACTGTCCTCCAGAGATCAGAGGACTGATTTTGAGGTGAAGCCTATCTACTAAAAACTTGTAGGACAGATACCCTACATTGAAGCACCTAATGAGCATTCTATGGACCATCTAGAGAGGTATGAGGATCTCATATCAGTTGTCAAAGCCAATGGAGTACCAGCTGATTATCTACTTTGCAAGCTTTTCAAGCACTCTCTTACTGGAGAAGCCTTGAAATGGCTCAAGCAACTATCACCAGGATCTCTTACATCCTGGAATGACATCAAGAATGTTTTCTTGATCAACTTCTTTGATGAGGCACGCGCAGAAAACTTGAGGACTAAAATTGCTACCTTTAAGCAGAAACCTACAAAATCTTTCAAACGCTGTTGGGTCCGTTTCAAGACCAATCAGAGAGACTGTCCACACCATGGATTCAACCAAATGCAGCTACTTAGCACTCTCTTCAGAGGATTAGATCTGGTTTACCAGACAGCTCTAGATACTTAGCACTTTCTGCAGGATTTCTATATCCCTCATGTCTCGCTTTAATACGTTCCCAAGCTTCCTATTGCTTCAGTCTCCTGTTGCAATACATGTTTATAAAGTCCCAAACAGTTCATAGTTCTATAATGAGTTGGTGAAAACAAGCAAAGATCAAATATGCCGCATCTCAAACCTCCTGCATATCAATCAGGTACTGCTCGAGGATTTATTAAAATCTGGGTCAAAATTAAATGGGTTTTTGGGTGTAGATTAAAAATAAGCAAAAATGGGTGTCTACTGGGTTGAACCCTGGTTTAGGAGTGTTAGACAATAGAAAGAGAACCAATAGAGCTGACGAATGATTTGACATGGTCTAAGCCAAATGATTTGAACTTTGAGGTTCATATGTCGCATCATGTTTGCAAAATAATTGTGTTAGATTTTAAAATAAATTACTTTTTTTCGGATGCAAAAAAAAATAGTTACAAATTATGGAAATTAGGTCTTATAACCACAAAAAAACATAATTCACGAATTAGACATTTTCCCTACCAGACTTATACACGCCGTTACATATACATATTAATGTTGTAGTACCCCTTGCATCAACCGGCTCAACATGCTAATAAAAAATAAAAAGTTAATTATTAATCCATTGAAAGTAAATCCGACTTCATATCTTCTCCTCCGCCTCATTTCGAAAGGTTATACATCTCTTTCGTAATCTTATTCCAATCGTCTAATTTTCTCTGTTTGTGGCATCCTCCGACATCGGACGGCAATAAAGCGGCAGTGGCGGTTATTAACAGACCCTTCCTCTTAACAAACCGATTTAGGAAGCTTTGTCGGTGACGGAAAAGAGAAGCTTCTTAGATTCCAAACAGATTCCAAAAGAGATAGTCGCGAGGACACCGGAACATGTACGTATCAGAATTTACAGAAAATCTCTGTTATATGTTAGAGAAGATGAACAGTTTTGTTATTGTATTATATTCTATTAGATGTATATAGAATAGAAATGTAAACAATGTGTATTTTTCATATATTTTTACGCATTCTATTATGTTACTATACTATTTTATCTTGTTCCGTTCCATTTTAGCTTAATAAAAAGTGTTGTATTTTGTTCAGAAATATAGTTTGTAATTTCTTAATTTCTAACTATCATTATATGTTTTTAATTTGTAAAAGTCTTATTGTGATCTATATTGTATAGTTTAGTATTACATTATATAATCTAATATTACATAATATTATGTATTTTAAAATTTTGATATTTGGGTTTAGGGTTCATATTTGGATTAGGGTTCATATTTGGATTAGGGTTTATTGATTAGAGATTAGGGTTTAGTATTTTGAAGATGAAGAGGTATGATTGGGGTCAGCATTAACTTTTTACATGCAATTATAGACATTTCATAATTTCACCAATGTATATTATATTATTTGTTTTGTTCCATTATATTTAGATTTAGGATTTATATTCAGGTTTAGGGTTTATACTTGGGTTTAAGGTTTACTAATTAGAGTTTATGGTTTAATATTTAGGGGGTTGTGGTGGGATTAGGGATAATTAGAGTTGGGATATGTTTAATATTTAAAGGTTGTAGGTGAAATTATAATCTTATACTATTTCGGTGATATGGAATAAAACACTCTATTCCTGGGATAAGGTTTAGTATCTAGGGTTTGGAGTTGGAATTTGTTTACGGGTTGTAGGTGAGGGTATAGTCTAATACTACTTTGGTTATATGGAGTAAAACATTCGGTGTATATGTAACGTGGATGACTCCTTCTTTTTAATGAAATATTTTTAGACATACTTGACCATGTATCACATTGACTAGTAGGTGGACACATAAACCACAATTTTACCGGATAATGGCAAAAAAAGTATAGCCAGATGAATTATGGTGTAAATGTTAATTTCTTCATTATGTCAAAATCATTGTCATTCATCTAATTTATCTTTTAAATATGGTTAGTTGGCAAATAAGCCCTACAACTTATAACCAACGATATCCTTGGTATTTCTGTTTAAAAAAATGTGTTAAATTTTAAAAGAAATTACTAGATTTTGATCTGCGCTTTCAAAGCGTGGAATCATTATCTTCTTTCATTTCAAAATAGTAAATATTTGTATAGTGTAATATTTTAAGAAAAATTTGATATATATTTTTATAAAATGTATAGTTGTCCTCTTTAACTTTTACGTTGATTTTTATATGTTTCCATCACAATATCATTTATTTTTCATTTTTAATACAATTAATTTTTTCTGTTAGTATAAAATGTTTACTCGTGCCAAAAATGATAGTAGTGAAATTTTACATATGGATCTTGCATTTATTAAAAATATTGTGATATTTTTTTTTACTTTTATAAATTAGATAGAATTTAAAAGGATGTGTAAACAATATGGTTGAGTTGTAAAAGTCGTTGTTATAAATTACTAGGGGCCGTCCCGGGCTACGCCCGGGTATTATTCTATAGCTTTAGAATTTATAACTTAATATTTGTATTTGTGAATGTACATTTGAATCTATCATAAGTTACAAAATAATAGAAAAAATCTAAATTTATTTTATGTATTCATTGTTTTTTAAATGAATTCAAAGTGGTTAAAACTCAAAACTTGTTGTCTTTTTTTTACATTGGAAATTGTATATAGTATGGTCAGAAAAATGGACTGACGGTTATTAATCTTTAGCAATATTCAGAAATCTATTTTATTTTTATTTTAGTAATGTTCAGAAATCTACTTTATTAATTTCTTTTGTCATTGTCTATTTTATTAATTTATACGCAAGAAATTCATATAAAATCCCTAATGTAAAACAATTGTTGTATAATACTTAACTACGTAGACACGTTGATTACATCGTTACCTAGCTCCAAGACCACTAATCCATTTCAGCTAGCCATATGCTCACTTTGACTCGCAACTTCACTTATAAACGTGGTTTATTATAATTTGATACAACTTTCTACATTTGAAACAATTAGTCAGTAAACACTTGTACATGTTTTCCTTAAAGAATCAGATCACATACAATATAACATAAAACAACAATTGAAATTTCATACTACACATGTCTCTCTACACACTACATTACATTCCAAAAATACTAAATTAAAACCATAAACAATTTATAATCTTTATCTTTCTCAACAAATCTACATAGTTCTTCTCACAATAAAAAGAATCAGTCACGGTAGCACTTGAAAGCTCCGACTAAAGAGACCCACAATAGCCAATTGGTCTTCTTGGGGTCATTCTAAACAAACTCTGCATACAGATACTTTAACGCAATCACCACCGTCGTTATCAACAGTCTCTCTTTCCAACAAAGCAAACACCAAAAAGACATTAGCCAACAATATAAAATTCTTAAAGATCCAATCTTTATTTTGTCACCTCGAGAGTAGAAGAAAACATAGTCACTCCACCGATAAAAGGAATGTATATTGTATAGCCTAACCATAGCCAAGTGAGACATCCTTGAAAGAGTTGCAAACAAACTGAGTGTTGCTTTAAGCAAACGAATTTCAGTAGTGATGTTCCTTGAGAATTTTCTACGTCATTTAAATGTGTCAAAAACATGTATCATTGAAGGGACATACATTGGTGGAGTTATAAATGTCAACATCATTCAAAAATTGTTGATGCTTGGCAAAGAAACTGTAGCCATATGTCCACATCGTTTTAATGTTTAGTTACTCATTTCTTTTCAATATAGGTTGTTGGTTTTTGCTTATAGTTATAGTTATTGTGTTAGTTATTGCTTAAGCTGCTATATTTTTATTTTACATTTCATTCCACTATTTTTGTGTACTTAACATTTGAATCCATTTTTTTATTTAGATTTGACTCGTGGTTTTGTTAATCAAAGTGGTAACAATTGTTATTTTATATGAACTTTGGTGTTTCTTTTTAACTTCGCTTTTTCTGTTGCACACTTATCTATTGATCTTCTGTTCGGTGTCACTAAACGTTTGAACTTTTAACGAAATATTCAGTTTGTTCAGACTCAAAGATATGCATTTTGAGCCTGGTTAGGCTCAAGTACTGTTCTCACCAAAGGTTAATTACTGCTTTCCCTTCCCATGGTGTGTAAAAATGTTGTTAATTAGGTTATCTTTCTGTGCCCACTCATATGTATCATTCAGATTAGAAAATGTTGGCCAAATGAAAAGTATCATGACATAAGGTATATGTTTATGTTCATTCTTGAATTCTATGCAGAAACGTACGTTTCAGTAGTTCTGAATTTTAGTTTGCATCTTATTTCCAAGGGATTTCAACTTCTAGGGGCGTTGATAACGTACTACTGCTTGTTTGGGTTCTAGTAGTAGGAGAGTTTCTTATTCATCTTAAATAAGTATACCGGGTGAGTCATAACCGAGTCAGCAACTCGTCAGGATTCAGGAAGATAATGATTCCAAACTGGAGTAATCTCAAGAGATTCACTTTCTGTAATTAAAAAGGTGACTTTGTAACATATGCTTGTATAAAGCTAACTGAGAGAAAAGGAAGGAAAAATTGGGACTTTTGGGGAAGCCGGTGAAGATGGAGGTAGATGTGGATGAGACAATCTTCGGTTGTGGTGGCTGAAGATATGGAGAGGAGTAAAACGATGGTGTTACCGGCGGCACGAAGCTCCTCCGGCGAGAATGTTTGATTGCTTTGCCCGATCGTCCTGCTCGGCCAGCCTCCTGGAGTGAGATCTTCTTCTTCTGTGGTGAATTCTGTTTGAGTGAATTTGCTCAAAATCCTAAAAAAAGTTGGATATTAGGGATTTGCCATAGGAGGGGGGGAAATGGTAGTGATGGGGGAAGAAAATTTGGGGGATTTAGTATGTGGAATGCAAATAGGGTGAGTTTGGTGGGTAGGGAGTGCAATTATTCATTCTGTTTTACGAGAAACGAAAGAGACCACTTAGGGTGGAGAGACGCGCAAATGGGTTAGCCCACATATCTGTCACGTCAAAAAACCACAAAAGCCCAAACAAATTTAACATTGATTTAATGACGTGGATGATTACTTAAATCTTATTGGACGAATTTTCTGTCTGTGGACAGCTTAAAAAAGCTTTATATGTTCCTTTTAGTATAGTTTTGATTTTAATAAGTAGTTTTATAGAAATGTAATTAATAATTTATTATCAATTTCAATTAGACTTCCAAATTTTGTTTTTATTTAACAGAACTTAATGGGCATCGTTTATACATAACTGGTGGCATTTTAACAATAAGCCCTTTAAACCCACATTCAAAAAAGAACAACAAAAACCAACTTGTTTTGTAAAGTGATTGTTTCAGATTTGCATTAAAAAAAATTACTGATAATTATTACTTAATCTATAATATTACAACTTCAGGATCATACGGTGAGACAAATCCACACAGTAATAAGGCTAGCCTTTCTCCAGCTTCTGCCACATAGGATTTTTAGAATCATGTGGAGAGGACATGTCATTAACTGAAAAAAGTTGAAAAGCCAATGAAATTATTTCGTTTAAACAACTCATTGATCTGCTGTCTTGTTTTACCTTTGTTTTTTTATCTGTTTATCGAGAACTCTCTCTTTTTTTTCTGATCAAACTTCGATCTCTCTCTTTCTGTAAGAAAAATAAGCTTCAGAGATCTTCACCCGACGCCGACGCTTCCTTCCCTGACGCCGACTCCGATTCCGGATCCTCCCTTCCCAGCCCCCTCCACGACGGTGCATCCGCCGAGTACTCCCTCGCTGAGTCCGAGATCATTCTCAGCCCTCTCCTCACCGCCTCCTCCACTGGTGTCCTCAAGATCGTCGATCCCGCCCTAACCGCCGCAAAGCTTCCTCCGCGACCAACCTTCCTCCGCGACCAACTTTCCTCCATGGCGTCAAGTCCTTGATTCAGCTACTTTGCTCCACCACAGATCTTCATGCTTAGGCCGTTCAGCTCTCCGTCGTGCTCTCAGAACTGGTCCGTCTGCTCCGAGCTCGCGGTGGAGCAATCAATCGAAAGCTCTAATGGTGACTTCTTTAGTTTTTGCACAATCGATCCCTAAACTTCTGATTCCTTACAAAACTGCCTAAGACTTTGTAATTTGCAGAAACATCCCTAATTTCGCCCCTTAACTTTATAATGTGCAATTTAACCCAAGCGATTGTTCTGAATTTGCAGCCTTGTTCCCTGAACTTTTGATATCTTCGTTTATGACCCTGGACTTCCTAAGTTGCAGAAATGACCTTGAGAATTGACCCAAAACTTACAATTGTACACTCCAAACCCTAATTCACTAAATGAACAAATATATGCAATTAGGGATGTTAATACGGGCGGTCCGGGCCCGTTTAGGCCATGCCCGTATAGTACCCGCCCGTTTAAAGCCCGTCAAGGTCTCGCCCGTTTAAAGCCCGTCAACGTCCCTCCCGTTTAGCCGTGTGCCCGTTTATAATTCCAAACAAAACAGAAAGGCCACAACATTTACATCCCAGAGAGTCTTACCTGAGCGAGAGAGAGAGAGAGAGAGAGAGAGAGAGAGAGAGAGAGAGAGAGAGAGAGAGAGAGAGAGAGAGAGAGAGAGAGAGAGAGAGAGAGAGAGAGAGAGAGAGAGAGAGAGAGAGAGAGAGAGAGAGAGAGAGAGAGAGAGAGAGAGAGAGAGAGAGAGAGAGAGAGAGAGAGAGAGAGAGAGAGAGAGAGAGAGAGAGAGAGAGAGAGAGAGAGAGAGAGAGGTTTCTCTTAGTGAAGAAAACGATTCATGGATTCAAATTCATCGACACAGAGAGGAGAGAAATTTGACGGTAACAATTCAAGTTTTGAGATAAAGAAGAAAACCTAACATAATACGACGTAGTTTCACATAATCTGAAAGAAAAAAAAATTAACGGGCATCCTTTTATTTCGCGGGTAAGCCTGTTTAGTAAATATTCTTAAGGGGCGGCCCGCGATGAACCCGTTACAACATTTTTATATAACTAAACGGGTACGGGTTCCGCCCGTTTAATACCAGCCCGTTATGCCCGCAGGCCTTGAGCCCGTTTAAACATCCCTATATGCAATGTAGACACCTAAATACAATCTAAAGTGATTTAAATGAATGAAATGACATGCTAAAAATTATTAAATACACTATATCAATAGACTAACCAAAAACTAATGTATTTCAAGACTATTCAAATCTGAAAAAAAAAAAAGTCTATTTACTCTAAAAGATCAGAAATGAGAATGGTGATTTGACTAGGGATATTTGCGCGATGACCTCATATGTGCTTGCTGGTATAAGATGGTGTAAGAATAGTATACAATATTTTTTTTTTAGGTGCTCAATTTGGAACTATATTATCTAAATCTCTGTTTGCTGCTTTATTTTTAGGTCTTACAAATAAGAAGATAACAAGAAATAAACAACACCAAAAAAATTTCATCAAACAATTAGTACATCGAATGGAAAGTAGGTGAAAAGTAGGCTCTATCCAGTCAATTGCTTATTGAAGCAGGTTCGAGGCTAAGCCAAATTGTGTGTTTAGGGTAAGAAAAAACATTGTTCTTGATAGTGGTGGTGTCAATGGTTCTGATTCTTAGACAGAGATTATATTTATTTTTAAAATATCTGATGTAAAATAGTTTTTGATAACATAATATAAATGTTTTTTAGATAATGATGATTATAAATAAATTAAATTACCTTTAAATTTATGAGTAATCATATATAACAAAACTTGGCTGAGGTGATATCATTAACCCTGTCTCCAAAAATGAAAGAGGTGATATCATTAACCCTGTCTCTCTTGCTGATGCAACAAAACTAAAATTAGAACTGTTTAAAATTAATCTAAGCTTCGTTGAATTCCGAAGAGAATGAAATTAGTGTAAAGAAGAAAGCAGAGGATGCAAAGGAGGGAGAGATGACAAGACCGTGTAATCTCTAATGGAAAAAGGAGCGAAGATGATGAAGTGTCAAAAGAGACGGGTATGCCTTTTAGGGTTATCAAGACGGAACAACGTGATGTTTGTTTAAGACAACTCTAATGCTTCGTCTCTTTTTTTCCAAAAAAAAAATCTCTAATGCTTCTGCTTCTTGAGGTATCTTAGAACAGCCATGAATCTTTCAAGGTTTTTCTTTGTGTGAATGTTTGCAGATTTCAAAGAGAGGAAGGGAAGATATCAGCTGCACAAGGAGAAATCAGAAGCTGCCATTAGAACTCTTTGACTTATATAAAAGTGCACAAAAACCAATCAAAACCATGACTTGCTTGAATCACATGCGAAGTTGGAGAAGTAGAAATCAGCATCAATGGATAAGATCTTGTACAAGCTTCAAACAACCAAGTTGAAAGCATGAGAGATGATGCGAATATCAGTATTAAGTGATCAACAAGAGCAACAAGGGAACCACCAAATCACCAGAAACTCAGTGAAGATCACCTCATCTTGTCCAAAGACATACTTTCGTAACACCTTTCATAACTTTTTTTGCTGCTGATATTGATTGCAGAAAGTATGGACAGCCTTATCATTAACTAAGAAGACAATATGTAGAACAAAACTTGAATGTTTTCTCGAGGTAACATTTTGAGGTCTTTCATGTAAGTCTTTCTTCTTTTATAGTTGTTAGATAAAAGTTTTTGACTATGAATCTTTGCAATAGAACGATAACGCAAACTTCAATTTTCTTTCCATAAATTTAAAATATCATCGAATCAAAGACTCCAAAGCCATATGTGGTTTAATAACGATGATTGTATATTGTTTTATAACAAAACTGTAGAGTGAGATATGGTGATGGACAAATCAGTTAAAAAAAAA
Source organism: Raphanus raphanistrum subsp. raphanistrum (assembly GCA_019706035.1). NCBI lineage: Eukaryota > Viridiplantae > Streptophyta > Magnoliopsida > Brassicales > Brassicaceae > Raphanus > Raphanus raphanistrum. The sequence goes on from CM033984.1 coordinate 34,204,238, forward strand.
TATGGTGATGAATAGATATTATTTTCGGGTCATCTAAAAAAATGGACTGCACATTTGAAGAGAAAACAAGCAGAGAAACAAGATCAATGATTAAGAATAACATTTACAAAAAAATCTTCAACAATTTCCATTACAAGAAGACATACAATTTCCCTACGTTAAGAAAAAATATGCACGGTTGAATCTTAAAACTAACCAAACAAAATGAAACAATGGAATAAAGCAGACATCTCAAAAGCTGTCGAGCACTTCTCTATTTTCAATTACTTATCAGTGAAATGTTTATCTGTGGTCCGTGTAGTCAAAATTACAAATTAACAACTATATTATATTTAATACATTTCTATCAAATATTTTTTTCACAACCTAGCTAAATGATTCTAATAGAGTTTTGAACTGAGGAATGAGATAACTTGAACAAAAAATGAACTAAAGGGGAAGATGAATAATTATAATTATAATAACAAAATTTCAACACAAAGACAATTAAAAAGTCCATAGACATAGAGTTTTAGCTAATCAAAGATAATTAGTTGTTTGTTTCTGTGAATTCAATTTTCATCTTAGGCAAGAACCAACAAATTTTTGAAACAAATACCTATTCTCTGTTATAGTCCACATGCTCTGTGTTTAAAATATGCATTCTAAACGTGTTTAACAAAGTGTTTATTCTCTCAATTTTCAAAGTATTACAGCATAGTCTTATATCATATTCTGTCCACTTTTTGAATTACGACAACATAGTATGTTTGAAATACAAATTTGTAAGAAAAAAACACACGGCGGAGCGCGGGTAAGAACCTAGTTTCTTTAATGTTGTGTAGTATCAATAGTTGGAGCAATGAACTTACTTTCAATAAATGATGAATGCACGTACTTTTTGCAAACGTCAAATAAATTCTGCAATATAGTTTTTTTTTTGATTAACCAGGTGTTGACCTTGCGGCCCATCACCTAGGCCCGGCGCCAGCCTGCGTCTGTGCCGTTTAAGGCCCTGGACACGCCTCCCCGCCCACGAGTCGAACCCGCGTTCCCAAAACCGAAAGGTACCACTAGACTATCGCGTCCAGGTAATTCTGCAATATAGTTTCAAATTAAGTAAGTGAAACTTAAAAGTTAAAAGCTTAACGTTCTAGTAATCTATTATATTAAAACAGAAGTCACAACTTCTTTTCATGTGTAATTTTTAAGTTGGACCATCTTTAATAAAAATAATAATGTATAGAATCGTTGAACTAATATAATCATAATATCTTTTAATATCTTTTCATTTATAATTTACTAATATATATATATATATATATATATATATATATATATATATATATATATATATATATATATGCATATATTAAAATTTTCGAAAAATCTGTTTTACAAGATCTTACCAAGATCTTAATTTTCAAAAGTTATATGTAAATAATTTAACTAATTTCGTAATTAGTTTTAAAATATTATTGTACATTAATATATTTACTAATATTTTATAAAACGAAAATAAATATTCTATCCTATTTTTATATATTATATAATCACAATCAATTATATTAAAAGATTATTATGTTGACCTAAATATTTTAACAATATCTTAATTTTCAAACAAATTATGTAAATATTTTCACTAATTTCATAATTAGCAATGAAATATTTTTATGCATTAATATATATTCAGTTATTATTTTTAAAATTAAAAATACAAATTATATCCTATTTTATGTGTGTTTATAATCATAATAAATCATGTTAAAAATTATTATATTGAACTAGATATGATAAAATTATATTAAATTGATAAAATTATAAATTTTATTTTCATAAATAGAAAATAGATACTCTATTAAAAGAGAAGTGGTGATTTATTTCATGTATCTTTTTCTATTCGGATTATTATTTAGAAAACTAATTAAATGAATTATTGTATACATATTTGAAATATTTTAATTATTCTGAAAAAATAGATATTCCTATATTTTCTCTGATTTACATCTGAACAAAATATTTTCATATCTTTTTATTTACAATATAAATACATTTTTCATTTTTCTTTAAAACAAATATTTTAAATATGTAATTACTTTCTTATATTTTTTAAAATAAATATATATTTTTCACTTAAACAAACCTTTTAACTATTTAATTAATTTCGTAACTATTTAAAATATAAATGTATATTTAATTTTTACTAAAATAAACCTTTTAATTATCTAATTAATTATGTAATTATATTAAACTCATGTACTATTTTGTATTAACTGCGCAGTTGAAGTGTTAATTATATAACGGGATCTATGATAGATGAATAATTGCAAATAAAAGTTTTAACATTGAAAGATTCACTGTAAATAATTCAAGATTTTCGGGGTAAAAAAGTCTAAATCGCGAGTAGAAAATATAAGAACCCTCCAAAACATAGATAATAAAGAGAAAATTTAGATTAAAAAGGAATAAATACAAACACAATGCATTACAATTTCCGGTTTAATAATTTAAATGAAGCGGACGTTTTATAAATTGTATTTAATATATGTTATTCAGTAAAATATTTAATTCATACAAATAATTCGGTTAACGTATATGTATGACCAAAACCTAAAATACAAGTACAATCTCAAGTAAATGATTATCTAAGTTAATATTAAAATAAATAGAATTTGTCGTAAATATCACATAATGTAAAGTTTTAGTTAATATTCATGTTTTAATAAGAAAGATATCACTAATAATTTGAAACAATAAATTAAATTACTGCATGTAAACTATAAAATTGTTGTATTTGAAAATATTATATTAAACTATTAGCAATATGATAAATATTAAAATTACATGCCACGGGTGAGTAACGCGTAAGAATATGCCCTTGGGAGGGGAACAACAGTTGGAAACGGCTGTTAATACCGTAAATCAAATATTTATATGTATATAATAAAAATAATCACCCGCACAATCTAGTTAGGATTAAAACTGAGTATCGGAGTAGGTATGCCGAGTTTGAAAGGCAAAACTAAAAACTTATTACATACTTAAATCAAAATAATATAAAACATAAAATGTACAATATAACTTACATTGTTATCTGATAAGATTATTTCAAGAGTATCTCTAGACATAAAATTGTACTACTCCTATGTTTGGAGAAATTCTTGGGTTCACCCCCAGAGTGAACCTTTAGATTCACCAAACCAATAGGATTTCGTTATTTCATATTCAATATCTTTTAAAAAAGGAAACAAAATATTGTCAAATTATATTAATATTTTTAAATTAAAAAAATAAAAATTAATATTAATTGCAAACAAAAATACGTTTTAGAAAAATATAATTTTAATACCGTCAACCAAACACTAAACCCTAAACCCTAAATCCTAAACCCCTGGATAAATCCTAAACCCTTGGTAAATCCAAAATGCCTGGATAAATTCTAAATCTTACGGTTTAGGATTTATCCAAGGGTTTATGATTTACCCAAGGATTTAGGGTTTAGTGTTTTGCTGATTGTGTTAAAAATATATATTTTTTAAAATCCAAAGATTTAGGATTTATCCAAGGGTTTACCATGGACTTAAAGTTTATGATTTATGATTTAGAGTTTATGGTTTAGTGTTTTGCTGAAGGTATTTTAAATATAAAATCTTTTTTTGCGACTACTATTATTTTATATTTATTTTTTATTTTAAAATATAATAAAACTTGACAATATTTTGTTTCTTTTTTTATAAGATATTGAATATGAAATAACGAAATTCGATTGGTTGGATGAACCTAAAGGTTCACTCTAGGGGTGAACCCAAGTATTTCTCGACGTTCAGGTGAACCTCCTCCATCCTGTTTCCGTGTTTTGAAAGGTTTTACATTTTTCAAAGATGTGATTTTCATAATAGAAGACATTAATAAATAACTAAATTTCTTTTGCTTGGAGTGGTGGTCAACTTATAGGAGTAGTTATGCCGATAGAATTAAGTAAACTTTCTAAATATCCTTTCAAATAAAATCGTCTAGTTTAGGAATATAATCGTCTTGTTTTGAGGTTCCTATATTCTTGGTGTTCTCAAATCACATAAAATTGGGAAGCTATCGTATTTATTAGTTGGTGAAAATCTGTTGAATTCGATTATAACTAACCTTGGATTTAAGTTACGGTAATATAGGAAGACAATATATCAATCGAAATTGATTCAATTAAATACATATACTTCTTCCCAAATTAGCATATTTAGTGTAGTTCTTATTCTTTTTCATACGTCTATATTATTAAAACTGAAGTATATATTAGGTTTATTACATAAATATCAGTTTTTAAAAAGAGATTTGTTTGAAAACATGGATATCAGTTTTTAAAAAACAAGTTTGTTTGGAGACATGAATAGTAGTTTGAAAAAAATATAATATTGTTTGAAAACATGAATATAAATATATTAAAAGTAAAAAAAAATTATTAGACTTATGTTATTAAAAATTGAAAGTCTATTACATTATGAGAAACTATCTATTTGTATTAATTTTAAAATATAAGAAAATGAGCTAATCTAATTACCTAAAAACTATTTTGTCTAAAATAATTATAAAAAAATTAACTTTATATACATATTTAAGGAAAAAAATTTAAAGTTTATTTATATCAAAAATTTATTCAAAAATATACATATATTCAAAATTTTATTTTTACTAAAATATTTTCCAATAACCATTATTAAAAAAAATTTCAATACGTACCAGAAAAATATAATACAAAGTCCAATTTCATATACTAACATATATTATGGTTTTTATATTTCACATTAAGTTTTAAAAATATAATATACGTGATTATTTATTTGATGGTACGTATAAAATAATATTAATTATATGATTATTTATATAATAATACGTAAAATTACGATTAGTTATATGATGACACATATATAATATACAATAGTGATTAGGGGTGGGCGTTTAGGTACTCATTCAGGTATGTTTGGATTTCGGTTTTCTATGGTCAAAGATGTCAGCCCCATTCAAATATTTTTAATTTTCTTCGATTCAGATTTGCGGCTCAGTTCGGATTCGGATAATTCATTTAAATTATTTTGAAAATTTTAAATTCATTATATACTTTAAATTTCTCAAAATCTATGAACAAAACAATATATTACATATTATTTTGAATAAAATATGTCAGAATACCTAAACCTAACATATAAAATTGGTTTAGTTTAAATATTTGGGATATAGAATCAATAATTATTTTAAGTATTTTTGGTGTTTTAAGTATACTTTAACTGTTTTAGATATTTACATTAGATTATTTGTATATATTTTCAAGTATTTAAACCAACTTAAAAGTACCATATATTTTCTGGATGATTTTATATACATTAAATCTAAAAATAATTAATATATATAAGTGTATAAATCTAATTCGGATACATTCGGGTATCCGAAATACTTCAATTCAGATCGGGTCGGTTTTGATTCTCTAAATACCAAAATTTTGAATATTTTGTATATTTGCGGTTCAGTTCGGATTCGGATAATTCATTTAAATTATTTTGAAAATTTTAAATTCATTATATACTTTAAATTTCTCAAAATCTATGAACAAAACAATATATTACATATTATTTTGAATAAAATATGTCAGAATGTTTGTAAAAAAATTAATTAAATCGCTAATGATATTCGAAAAAGTAAATAAAGACAGTTTTGTTATTTTTCCTAAAGATAAATCTTCGCAGACTATTAAAGATAAAATCGCTAACTAAAAAGTAAGAACATTGTAATGATAGGAAGAGTTGTAATGTGATGGTACACTCATTTAACCAAAATTGAACAAAAACAAAAGTCAAAGTTGGTATATTAATAATAAAAAGCTAAAATTAATAAAAGTAATGTGATGATTCATAGGTGAATCATGTTTTGATATTTTCGTATTAAATAAGTAAAATATATAAAAAAAAAATTAATTAATAGTAAAAAGCTAAAATTAATGAATGACATGGTGACGTAAATAAACATAAAACTAAAGGTAAAATCTTAGGAGTGTATCTAATTTAATAAAGACTAGATTTTGATCTACGCTTACAAAGCGCGGATATATTTTAATAAAATTTAATTGAATTTATAATTTTGATTAGAAAATAAATAAGTTTAAAGTTTTCTATTTGTGTTTTAAGAAAAAAATTTTCTATTATTATATTTGATTTTCAAGCGGTGTTTTCATATCTAACTCAGACATATGATTGAACCGATAAATCAAATGATATGTGTATAATTCAATTCATTTTTTAAAATTGTAATTATAATCTTAGAAAACCTAATAAAAATCTAAAAACCCACTATTAATCTAAGATCAAATATGATTCGCTGAAAACCAAAAAAGTAAATAATATTTTTGAAATGTTTATTAAATAATTCATACTTCTTAATATTAAATAAAATTGAAAAAAATATAGACTTTAATGAGATATGTATTATGTCATTTGAAGAAAATGAAACATTGGTAATAGTAAACTTTATTATTGATATGAAAATATTATTTTCTTTTTTTTTGGTTACTAATAAGCAATGATAAATTTGTATTTTTATTTATGTTTAGATCTAAAACTTAATTTTAAGATAAGATTAGAGAAAAAATTAAACACTCAAAATTGGCATATCATTATTATGTAAAAAATAATAATAATATTTTTTTTTAGTTTGAATGTATACTAGCTTTTGACCCGCACTCCCGTGCGGGTGTTTGTTCTTCAAAATTATATATTTCACTTTTGACAACGTATATTTATTTTCTTGTTATAGATTCATACGTTATTGACTTTTGATATTGGTGTGTCTTGTTCAACTTATTTAGCGCCCATTTATAAACTATAAGATTTTTTAGTTTGTTTTTATTCATTTCGTTTGGAAAAGTAAACATTAAAGTGTAAAATATTAGAGTTTTACGTATATATGTGGGTTGTATTAAATTTTACTATAAATATTGTGATTTAAAATTGATTATAAAATTCAAATTTTATTTTGAGATTTTATAAAACAAATATATTATTTAGACAGAAACATAAAATAATAATGAAACAAAGTTCCCAAAAAAAACTTTCAAAATAAGTATATATTTTTGCAAATTTAATTTAGCAAGCCTAATTTAAGAAACTAAATTGAGCCATTTTGTTATGGTTAAAAATTAGGTACATTATATTTTACAGTTACATAAGAACCGTCTATTATGGACCTTATACCAGAATCTAAGCCCATATATTATTTTTTCCCCGGAAAAAATGATAGAAACATATTTTTTGTTTACCGACTTTTCTCATTCCCTTATAAATTATGTATCTATTTTTTTTAACATAAAAAATTATGTATCTCTATCCTTATCTCTTTGTGGTGCCGAATTTTTACCTTGTGAGTTCTTTCTAAACAATCAAGAAAAATATACTGAAGTTTTCACTCAAATGATAAATCTACTAATTTTTACTGCAAATTTTGGCATAAAGTTTTGAGTTTCTTGATTGAGGTGTATTTTATTTTTCACGATTAGGTGTATTGTTAGATTGAACCAAAAACTACAAATAAGATAGGTGATGGTTCCACATAATTATTTTGATTCCGTACCCGTGCGTCGGTCCGAGTGTTTTTTAAAATTTGTAATAGATGATATTGTTATAAAATTATGATTTATAGATTGATTATATATATTTTAAATGTGTTGGTTGTTAATATTTTTGTTAGATGCTGAACTAACTAAAATTACATCTTAATAAATTTGATTTTTTATTATATTGATCACTTTTATATTGTATTTGCTTATAAATTTAACCTTTTAATATGCTTGTGTATACTAATACATTTATGTTCTTAAACCAAATATCTTATGGAAATTTTTTTTTTATCTTTTCAATTTAATATGTCTTTCGAATTACTTTATATTGGAAATAAATGAGGAATATACAACACTTAAAAATAAATAGTTTTAAAATTAGGGTAATATTAATGTTTGAAAGTGAAATGTTTGATTTCAAAAGAATCATGTTTTACTAGTTATTTTCATATAACTGATTTGTATTTAAACACATAAAAATTGGAAATTTTATTTTGTAAGGTTAGATTTCCAATTAATTATGTTTGATTTTAGGAAAGATAATTAAGAAAACATATCTACTAATCACGTTTTTGGTAATGAACTCTCCACAAAATCTAGGCAAATCTAAATGATTAATATAGTAACTGTAATTTGAATTAATTGTTTATTTTAAATCTAGTGGCACAAGCTGTAATTATTTAGGAAAAGTTAGGGTTAAATATTAAGGGGGGTGTATTCAACTGAGAGTTTCAGGTGATTTGTATTAAAATGACAAATCCACTGTTATTCAAACATGAATTTTAAAAACTCATTTAAAATCCACTGTTATTGAACTTGACATTTCGTAAAGTACTCTGAAATCCACTGTTATTGAAAATATTTTAAGTTGTGGGATTTTAAAGTTTTGAGGTGATTTTAGGGTGTTTGGGTGGAGCTTCTTAGTTAAAAAAATAAAACTCAAATCCCATTGTTTTAGGTGATATTCTAGTGTAGTTTAACAAAAATCACCTAAATCTCTGCAACTTATTAAAATCATCTAAAACTTCCTTAAAAATCAAATCACATCAAATGCTAAATTGAATACATCCCCCTAAGTGTATTTCAGTTTTAATAGTTTAGATATTCATATCCGATCTTTAAATAATATTATAGATGGAAAATGATATTCAAATTAAATAGAAAATATAATCTGCATAAAAATTAAAATTATTACCATTCACAAAATCTATAATATAATACCGGAGTTCACTTTCCATATAGAAGACACGTGTCCTTTTTATTAAAACGCACAGTTTCATTTAACTGATGTTTCTAACTATTGCGGGCTTTGTGTATGGGCTTGGGCTTCATGATGTTCTGACTTTTTTTGTGTTCATTTTGAACTTTCTTCTTCAAGAATTAGGGTTAGCCGTTCTCTGCCATGAAAGAGTTCTAGCAACAATGGTGATCAAATCGAGTATCTGAATCGTCCTCGAGATCAAGCAGCCATCGTTTCGTATTTGGTACTTAACCCCAGACATTATGAGTTGTCTTCATTCCTTGGCTTTAAGAGATGTCTTAACTCCACCGACGAGAATCAAACACGACGTCTCATACAATGATATCATCCAATTCCAAGGCGGTTTCTTCAACTATAAAAAGGATAAGTCTTCTACCTTGAACATCAACCTCATTTTGTGATTCTCCAGAAAACAAAGAAAATCTCCAATCATGACAAGTTCATCTGTTCTTCTTGGTGGTTTGAAGACTGGTCACTGCTCATCCACTATCCATGTGCAATTACTCCGATTCTGGGAAGCTGATTCTTGGTGAGTTGAACCTTTTTTTTTAAACACCGAGATCTCTGCCGTCTCCAACAAGTATAAGAGACGTACACAGAAAGAGAGCAAAATCAAAACCTGAGGGTTCTCTCTTACGAGGAACTCAGTGAAGCCACGTTTGGGTTTGACAGAAAGTACTGATAGGGGAAGGTGGGTTTGGTAATGTTTATAAGGCTACCATTAACAACCTCGCTGGAGGAGATTCTCATTCTGTTCCACTTACCGTCGCCGTTAAGAGACTGAAAAAACAAAGTCAACAGGTAACAACTTCATTTATACAAAAAAAAAGATAAAGAGTTCGATCTTTGATAGTATTGATCCCCTGTTTGTAATGAAAGGGGCACAAGCAATGGCTTGCCGAGGTTCAGTTATTAGGCGTTGTTAATCACCCAAACGTAGTGAAGCTCTTAGGATATTGCTCAGAGGACACAGAGAGGCTTTTGGTTTATGAGTTTATGTCTAATCTAAGCTTAGAGGATCATCTCTCCACTCGAAGAACCCCAACTTTGCCTTGGAAACAAAGGCTTGAGATCATGCTCGGTGCAGCTCAAGGATTGGCTTATTTGCATGAAATCCAGGTGATTTTGAATCAACCAAAACAGACCCTTTTGATTTTTTATTTATTTTAAAATGTGAAATTAGGTATTTAATTAGATATATGTTTTTATGGCAGGTAATATACAGAGACTTCAAATCATCAAACGTGCTTTTGGATGATGATTTTAATTCGAAATTATCGGATTTTGGTCTGGCTAGAGAAGGTCCCGAAGGAGACAATCTATCTTATTAAAAGTGAAGTACAAATGGAAAATAACCCTTACTTTTTCTTATTATTTACTACAGAATGCCATTGACCTTAATTAAAGAAATTATTCTCAATTAATCAACCCATTTCACACAAAACCTTATTATCATATAGCCCATTCGTTTTTTTATAACTATTAACGGTTCTTTCTTTTGTTTATATTAACCTACAACTGCACCTAATTGCCTTTATTCTAACTATATATCTAACCATAAAAATAAACTCATACTCATAATTCACATTACCATAAACTTATTATACACATGAAATTGAGTTTAATATTTGAACTGTTCTATTTAATATATTGAAGTTTCGTATTGTAATATTGAGTAACACACAATATATAAACTGTTCTGTTTAATATTTTAAAGTTTATTATATGTCAATAATTTAGTAATTTTAATATATCTTTCTAAACCAGACATTATTTATTAAATTAAATAGTTTGAGGACAAACCAGTTGGATTGTTTAATCTATTGCCAAATTCACTTTAAATTCAAAACCATTCTGTTTGCCTATTTATTTAATTCTTATACTATTAAATATTTAACAGGATTTGTATAGATCTGCTTGGGTTTTGGGTTTTCGAGGTCAAAGATTTCAACCTCATTCAGATATTTCTAAATTTCAGTTCGTATTATATTCGAATCTTTGCGGGTTCAGTTCGGGTTTGGATAACCCATTTAAATTATTTTTTAAATTCATTATATATTTTGAATTTCTTTAATATATTGTATATAAATATGAATAACATATGTCAGAATACCTAAACTTAACATATAAATTGGTTTGGTTTAAATTTTGGATCAAAAATAAATAATTATTTTAAACATTTTTGGTATTTTGTGTGCACTTTCACTATATTAGATATTTATATGTGACTATTTTATATATTTTCAAGTATGTAAGCCAACCTAAAAATATCATATATATTCTGGAATGTTTATATATATTAAAACTAAAAAATAATTAATATATATAAATAAGTATATAAATTTTTTCTCGGATATATTTTGATATCCAAAATACTTTAGTTCGAATTGGTTATGGTTTCAGTTGTCTAAATATCAAAATTTTGAATAATTTGGATATTTAATCAATTTTTGTTTGGGTTTGGTATTACTTTTTTGGACCGTGATTGGTTCGGTTCTTCAGATTTGAATTTTTTATCCAGCTTTGATATTGATATGAAAAAGTAAATAGCAATATATATTTTTGAAATATGCACCCGCACGGCCGTGCGGGTCAACATCTAGTACTCATGTTACAACCGCAGTAAGTAACATTTTCTCATATCTAGCTTACAAATTCTAACGTAGTAACATTATATTATAGATTTGTTCTGTACTTTCATAAATTACCTTACTTTTCTGTTGAATATATCACTGAATTTTTTTATGTTCTGCTTTCCTTTTCACACTCATATATCTGTCACTTTGAGTCTGTTTGACTCACAAGCTGTTCTTTTACAAGAAACTTGAAGGATTCCGGGGAGATTCAAGGGTTGTTGTTGCAAGTAGCATAAACCCAAAGATGGTAGGAGGTGTACTCTGTCTGGAATTAAAACACACATGCATACTAGCTATCACTTATACTAATTTAAAAATTTAGTGCTTACGTGTGAAGAGCGCCTAATATTCTTGAAACACATATGGAATATTTTTCTGCAGGACATTGTTCTTCAAGGCCACCTCAGGAGCACATGTATCTTTCTACAAGAAAACCGATGCAGGGTATTCTATTTTTTACAGTAAGTGTTTGATGATTCATAAATTATTATATCCATAATATTCTCTCAGGTAATGCTCTAAACACTACAGGCTGGTTTCCAAAGCCTGGGAACACCCATGTTCCTCCATTTATTAGAGGCTATGCAAAGGTTGAGCCTCTCACTATAGCTAAGCTCAATAAGTTCGTCATCATTTCAGAGCCTCAGGTTGTCCACTCAGTTTTTACTGTTTTAATATTTTAAAAGTTTATATTCCGTATATGTTTCTGAAAAGTTCAAAATGTTGAACACAAATGTTAAGAAAAATGTATAAAATCTATTAAATTCAATAAATACAAACGTTGAGAATAAAGTAAAGTAGTTATAATTTTTGTGAATTGTTTAATATAGCAAAAAATATATAATTTCTATAAAATAGTAAAATTTGTAATAGAAATAGTGAAATTTATAATTAAAAGGAACTCAAAATAAATTAAAACTTAGAATATACTTTTATGATTTCGTTTATTTGCTTACACGCGTGTAGGGCAGATCCGAACATTTAAAAACAAGTTTTACATAAAATATTACATTGAGCCATAAAGTATACAAAATTTTGTTTCATGGTATATCTTATTCAGGCGTTTTTGGTAAGATGACCAAATCCCGTAATAATTTAATAACTACAAACAGTAGTTGATTATTTATAAGAGAATAACAAAAAAAATCAAAACCCTTTTGTTGTCAAAACTCTATTTGTCGTTGTATAATTTTAAATGTAGCTAACTTAATTGGTTCCGAATTCCATCAAAAACATCATTCTTAGAAAAATGTTATCCTAGAACAAAAATTTTTTTTTTTACTAATCATATAAAATTTTTAAATTTAAAATTCAAATTTTTATATCTTTTTTCTTACACTATTTGATTAACATACTAATAACTATCTTACTAATCACTACCAACCTCCGAAACCTCAGTTTTTAAACATGAAAACGCAATAACAGTAATATTTGTTCCAATGATTACAAAAATAAGATATGCAAATAACAAGACATATAAATTAGCTGGTCATTTTGTATCAATCTATTCAAGCTGTGTAACCTCCGAATTTCATATACACACTCATAGATAACACACGAATATAAAAATTTACAAAAAAATAACCAACAAAATCCCATATAAAAAAACAAAACAGGTATTGATAATGTATCCGGCCCCGCGCTTGCGCGGAGGCTATGCTTCTAGTATAAAAAGTATTAGTTATCATAGTTATAGAGAATATTATATTTTTAGTTTAAATAAATCATATTTAACATTTAAATTAAATGCTAATGGAAGAAACTTATAAATATCTTAAATTTTTAAAATAGAATCATAATTTAATAGTATAGATTTACATAATGCGGAGCAAAACGGTGTTTAGTTAAGTTTTATAACTAGTTAATGCTCAACACAGCTTTACAGTGTACCAGTAATAGAAGATGGAGCAACTAGTAAGCATGGGTTTCTCCAGCGACTTAGCCGCCGAAGCTTTAACCGCCACCGGCGGAGACTCCATCCAGAAAGCCACCGAATGGATCCTCTCCCACCGCCCTCCTCACCAACACAACACCGCCACGTCACAACCCAAACTAGACCGTTTCCTCCGCCCAAATTCCAATTCCAAAACCCTAACCCCACTCGGTGATTCCAACAAACGCCCCAAGCTCTCACCACCCTCACCCTCCACCCACCGGCCTCTATCGGAGCGTATGCGTCCTCGCACTCTCGACGACGTCGTAGGCCAAGACCAGCTCCTCTCTCCCTCTTCCCTCCTCCGCTCCGCCGTCGACTCCAACCGCCTCCCTTCCGTCATCTTCTGGGGTCCACCTGGCACTGGCAAAACCTCAATCGCCAAATCTCTCATCAACTCCTGCAAGGATCCTTCTCAGTACCGCTTCCTCTCCTTGTCCGCCGTTACTAGCGGCGTCAAGGATGTGAGAGACGCCGTCGAAACTGCCAAGAAGCTTAACCTAGAAGGCAAGAAGAGGACTGTTTTGTTTATGGATGAAGTTCATCGCTTCAACAAGTCACAGCAAGACTCGTTCCTTCCTGTTATTGAAGATGGCACCATCCTCTTCATTGGTGCCACCACTGAGAACCCCTCTTTTCATTTGATCACTCCTTTGCTCTCTCGCTGCAGAGTCCTCACTCTTAATCCCTTGAAACCTAATCATGTTGAGACTCTTCTTAGACGAGCTCTCGAGGTTGATTCCCTACTCGTTACTACTAGTGTTGATGATTCTGTTATTGAGTTCTTGGCCAACAACTGCGATGGTGATGCACGTGTTGCGTTGAATGCCTTGGAAATCTCAGCTAATATGGCTACTGCTCGAGCTGGATCTAGTGAGGGAGATGTTGTTGTTTCTGTGTCTCTTGATGATGCTAAAGAGGCTCTTCAGAGCAAACATTTGGCTTATGACAAGGCTGGGGATCAACATTACAACCTCATAAGCGCGCTGCACAAGTCTATGCGAGGAGGAGATGCTAACGCCGCAATCTACTGGCTGGCTAGGATGCTTGAAGGTGGTGAAGAGCCGCTTTACATTGCGAGGAGGCTTATAAGGTTTGCAAGCGAGGACGTTGGCCTTGCCGACCCTTCAGCTCTTACTCAGGCGGTTGCGTGCTATCAAGCTTCCCATTTCTTGGGTATGCCTGAGTGCAATGTGATTCTTGCTCAATGCACTGCTTACTTGGCGCTGGCTCCTAAGTCCATTGCGGTTTACAGAGCAATGGAAACGGCGAGGAAGGTCGTCAAGGACTCGGTTGGTCAGAATGAAGGGGTGCCTCTACATCTGAGGAATGCTCCGACCAAGTTAATGAAGGAGCTTGGGTATGGAAAAGAGTATATATATCCTCCTAACGACCCTTCTTCTGCAGCAGCTCAGACGTATCTACCTCCGTCTCTTCTGCATTATAAGTTCCTGGAATGGCCTCAAGATGCATCAGGTGATGCCCAAGAGCAAGAACGTAGGCTCTAACTGCTATTGTTGTTATATATTTCTTCTTTTTAACGTGTGTGCTATGGAGAAACTCATGTTGCTCAGGTCTTATGTTTTTTAGTCTATTTCTTTCGTTTACTACCGCTCCCAATGCTCGTAAATTTGAAATTGGTGCAAATATAAGGGTCGAAAAAGCAACCCTTACTTCTTATTCAAGATACAGAACCCTTATTAATTCAAGAAAATTATCATCAACAAATCAATGAGAATCCTTAAGACGTGGATCAATGGAACAAAGAAAAGGTCCACAGTTTCACTGGTCGAGACTAAGGTCTCCCCATTGGACATTGTGTTTTGCAGCTAGATAATGAGCACCAACTGGACCACGACTGCCATAAGGATAGAACTCTGGGATTGTCTTCTTTTCTTCTATCTCTTTGAGCAATGGAGTGAAAAGCGCCCAAGCAGCGTCCAGTTCATCACTTCTGATGAACAACCTTCGTTCCCCTTCGATTGCATCCAGCAACAGCCTCTCATATGCATCTGGGATCTCCCTTGAATACCTTCAACAGTAAAACAAAAAGGGTAAATGAAACAATATAGAGCTGCAGATTCCTTTTTTTTTGTGTTTCTCAACTGACCTTGCTGAATAGAGAAGGTTCAAGTTACTCTGATCTAATCTCATTCCTAAACCAGGGACCTTGTTGTTGATTTTCAAATAGATGCCTTCATCTGGTTGGACACGGATAACAAGCTCATTTGTGGTCCGGTCAAGATTAGTACCAGAGTTCCTGTTATATAAATTCCCAGGCACATGCCTGAACTGCACTCTTATCTCCGCACTGTAACAATTAAGTGTAAATTTATTTAACTATCAAGAAGAAAAAAAAAACTTGCAAAAAGTTTTGGTTACCTCCGGGTGTGTAATGCTTTCCCAGCTTTCATTAGAAAAGGTACACCGTCCCATCTTGCATTGTCGATGAAGAGTGCAGCAGCTGCAAATGTGGGTGTCAGGCTATCTTTTGGGACAGTTTTATCATCGGTATAGCCTGGGTAAGTGACTCCTCCTTTGGTGGTGCTCTTGTACTGTCCTATCACCACATCTTCAAGTTGTATTGGCCTCATTGAACGTAGAACCTTTACCTTTTCATTTCTGATATCTTCTGCATCCAAACTTACAGGGGTTTCCATGGCGAAAAGAGCTAATATCTGAAGCAGATGATTCTGCATTATATCTCTTATTATGCCGTAATGATCAAAGTACCTGAAGACAAAGAGTGTCAGTCAACACTTGAGAGATATTAAAAGTCAGAGAGAGAGAGAGAGAGAGGACAAGAAGAATCACCCTCCACGTCCTTCAGTGCCGAAATCCTCAGAGAATATGAATTGCACGTTCTGTATGTACTGCCTTGACCATAACGGTTCAAATATAAGATTTGAGAATCGAAGAACCGACAAGTTCTCAACTAGTTCCTTTCCTAAGTAATGGTCTATCCTGTAAGAATAAAACATTTTTCCATATTAGCTATTGGCTAATCCAAAACCAATCATCACTGATGACAGATTCTCACAATAACGCAAGTAGAATAATAATCTCCACCTAAATATTTGGTCTTCATCAAGGTACTGCTTAAGGGACTTTGTTAAAGCAGCCGAGGTTTTGGTATCTCTGCCAAAAGGTTTCTCAACAATGACCCGAGTCCACCCAGTGACAGATGAAGCAGAAGAGCTTGCACATTTCACAGCGTCGACAAAGATATTTGGAGGGATTGAAAGATAGAAAAGGCGGTTCGAGAGTCTTCCACCCTGTAGATAATGAAGAATACAAAACTTGTCTAGTTTTTAGTTATCTCACAGAAACAAAATAATATTTTCCCCACTTGAGTGTCCAGGTCCCATAATCTCTACATCATCATATCACCTAGCTAAGTAAACATGCCTAGTGGGACCTAGTTTTTGGAAGCAATGAGGCAATCTCGTTGCAAGGGAATCAATCATGTTATTTAGGCAGAGGATAAACATCAAGGTAGGTACCTCATGCTCCTTGAGCTTCTTGTCCAAAGCAACAAAATGTTCCTGAGAATCATACTGACCCGTATGGTAAAAACATCTCTTGAGAAACTCTTCCATCTTTTCACCGCAGTTTTCCCTTAAAAAAAAAAAACAAATGTCAGATGAAAGAATGCAGCTTAAACAAACCATATCTGACAAATTACCAAAGTAAAAAAAAAAAAAGACCAATTAATGTCATTCCCACCTCTTATCAATTCTACAAGTCAGTGTTTTGCTGACCATGTCTCTAAGTTGAGCATCTGTCATCTTACTCCTTGCATAGCCGTATATTGTAAAATGCTGCAACCAAATAAAAAAGAAAATCAGCTTACCTTACCACATTCAAATCAATGGAAGGGGGGTGTTCTTTGTTTCACCTCAGGAAGACAGCCTTCATAGTAGAGTGCGAAGAGAGCTGGGAATATTTTCTTCTTGGCTAGATCACCCGAGGCTCCCACCACCGTTATACTAACCGTCGACTTCTCATCAGACTCTATCACAAGCTTGTTTGCTTCTAGTGACGTAATCGATAAAGGTCCGTCTTTTATCTCACCTGAGCTTGACTTTGTGATAACTGCGCCTATATACATTCAAAAGTTTCAATACCCAATAGAGAGGAAAAGTCAGAGAATCAAATTAAACTTACCATCTCCCACAACAACAGAGCTCTGGACAAGCTTCCTCTCAGATCTAGCACATAGCTTGTCTCCAAGATTAAGCCCCTGAGGAGAAGCGGAGAGGAATGAGAGTGAGCGTCGTGATGGGTCGCCGTTGATGAGGGAAGAAGAATGTTTCGGGAAGAAAGGAGAGGAGGAGGTGCGGGAGAGAGACATAGAAAACGATGACATTATGTTCGAATCGAGTACAACAAATTGTAAATCTCCTCACAATTGCTGCGCTTACGAGAGATGTTAAGGGAAGACCTCAGAGTTTTAAGGACAATTACAGTTCCGAAAGGTTGAGCCTTTTGATGTCTTCCAAAGGTTAAGTGTTTAATCTGGTGTTTGTGTTGGTATGGTTTAGCGAAAGGCTATCTTACAAATGTCTTTGATTATTCAATTCAACGAAATCACAAGTGGACTTGGCTTTTCTCTTTTTAGTTATGTCAAAAAAAGGTTTGCAACTATTTGATTCCCCTTTTAAGTTCTAACCTAATCATCTCATGTGATTACTCGATGATATGTCAATTTACATGGACAAGTTTCTGTTGATGATGGATGTAATTATTTGCAAAATGATTTTTTTTACCTGAATCGAGAAAGAAATAAGAAATTGATTTTTCTTTATTCATAACATAAAATTACAATATAAATAAATCGTTATAGATAAATGGAAATAGTACAAATCTTAAATCAATAAAAAAAAGGTAAACCGCTTAAAGAAAAAGGAAATTGCGTCCTGTCTCTTTTGATGTATATGTCTTTTAGTTGAGTTATGCAATATTGTCCTCGTACATGATAGTTGGTGCATCCTTCCCTTCGGAGATCCCATTGTCGGCTCTAATATGTTGGGTTATGTCCCTTTATCAGATGATATAAGGTATTCTAAGACAGCTTGTACATGTCCCACGAAAACAGTCATATCTCAAATTCCATCTTCTGGAATGACTTGATTCAAAGTGGAGACGAAAATAGACTCAAAGATATTTCTCTGGATACCAAGTTCATATTTTAATTCCATACAGAAGATCTCGTTTGATTGACAAACTTTCGATCTTTCGATTCTGTCTCGCAAATGGAATGTGTCCTTATTTCTTTTCAAGTATGATTGGTTTTGATCATTCTTTCAGTCTCAAAAATACACTAGAAGATTGATAGATCTTTATCACTGAAGTGATAACATTCTTTTTTAGGTATCTATCATTTGCGTGTTCTTTTTTGCCTCGTTAAAACCTTAACATGGAAAAATTCAGTGGGATAAAAACCATGATAAGGAAAAATAGTACAACCACGCATATCATCATATTCTCCCCCTGAAAGTATCAGCTCTTCGGGAGAAGTATTCTCACATGCATTTCATCCTTTTAAGAATTAATATAATCATTTCCTTAATGAGTAAACTCGTTTGATTGTCAAATAATCTCTTAGACCATTGGACTTTTTGTCCATAATATTAATTTCACACAAAAAGTCATATCTTGGTCTATTTCGAATGCATGTCCAAATTTTCTTTAAAGATAATCTTTTAAACCTTCATATTGTACATACGAGTTATTCTTTTTTTCCTTATAAACTTTACTAGTATGACCATTCTTCTTATTATACAGAATCACATCTTTCAATTATGAAAGAGATTAGGAAAGTTTAAATATCATGGTACTTCATGACCAAAAATTATTTCCTTTTAAATGCTCAATATACTTGCACGGTAATATTCTCGTGAACTAACACTTACTGCTTCTAGCAAAATCCTTATGAGGTTTACTGCTTCTTGCAGTTTATATTCATTGGAATCTGATATATGGTGTTTTACACATCATTGTATATATGTTTTCTAATTGGTTTTCAAGTCTTTATCGAATCTTTCTAGTCATTTTCGAGTCATTACAGGTCTGGAGTTGCACTGGATGGGAGATGGACCTGCTGGAACAAAAGAGGCAGAAAACAGTGCAGTTTGGTGATTTTCACGCAGAACAGTCTGATGATTGTTCCCGATCAAGCGTAACAAGCAGACGGGGTGATCCCGCGGTTGTTCCCGACGAATAAGGAAAATACAACATCTCGGGATTTGCCCTAATTATCCTCTTTTTCTCTCTGGCCGCCTGTGGCTTTTGATATAACTTCTTTTTCTATTTTTCTACATCATACTATGCTACTTTTCATAGAGAAACAGACTCTAGAGCTTTTTACTTTGGGATTTGCTACTTTGTAAAGGGAGAAGGTTATCTCTCTCCATCGAGAAGAACCCCTGAACCCTATCTCTTGTTTCTGTTATTTTATGCAGTATTATTCAGTATTGATGCTTGTCTTTTCTTGTATCATGGCTGAGTAGTCGGCTAGCTTGTCTAGGGTTCTAGGGTGTTGATTACGTGAGCTAAACATAGATAAGTGAATCACTCGATTGTCTTCATTCATAACCATTCTTACTGCTTGCATTAAACTGGCCGCTTAATGTTAGATCATAGGTTTATTCTGATCATCAAAAGTGCTTAGGTTGCTAGATCTGTTTTGAATGAGCATTGCATCCCTAATCAGCGAAAGTAGATATTAGGGTGTTCTGTGAACCTATCGGACTTGATCTCTATTGCTTGCGATCGCTTCTCACCTCAACGACAGTTAGACGGTGAGATCGATCAGCATAGGGAGCAGTACCACGACAGTGGGCTGTTCTACTTGAGTGATCCGAGTTCTAGACTGTTCTTATTAGCACTTGAATAATTGTTTGGCTCACAAGTATTAGCACCCGATGAAGTAACCCTAGGCTGGCTTCTCTTTAATCTGAATTCACATTTACATTATTTTATTTGCTGCTTTGCACGTTACAACCAAATCAAAAACCCCATATTGTCTTAGCTTAATTTTGATCCCATAGAAATAAAGTGTAATCGTTGGTCTCTGTGGATTCGATCCTAAAGTGCTACATCGACATACCATTCGATTGTGGTAGTGTGCACATTAGGTTAATTGGTGTGCGTGAACACGAATATCAATTTGGCACCGTTGCCGGGGACCATCTTTTTACCTTTATTTTTCGGTTATTTATTTAGTCTAAGACCTCTAACTTGCTCTTTTCTCTTTGTTGCAGGAGATCGCAAGGTTTAGAAAATCAGAACAGACAACAGCCAAGGTCTACTGACACCACCATGGGTGATCACGGTCATCAGGATGATCTTGCTGCAGCAATGCAACTGATGCAACAACAGATGCTTCAGATGTAGCAGACCATCCAAGCTCAGCAAGCAGCTGCAGAACAATCTGCTCAACAGGCTGCTCTCGCGCGGCGGGAACAAGCAGCGCAGACTGTTCCAATCGGGGAGAGAAACCTTCCGTGGAACATTCCTACTACGCGTTCTGCCATTGTTCCTCCACTCTGCACCAGGCAGGACTTCGAGATAAAGCCTGCTCTGATTGATCTAGTGCAGAGAAAAGTGTTCTCTGGTCTCTCTGCAGAAATTCCAGTGGAGCATATTGAGAATTTCGAAAAAGTCTGCAGTTTTACTCGTGCGAATGGTGTGCCACCAGACTACATCAAGTGCGTGTTATTCCCATTCTCTCTTGATGGAAAAGCTGCACGGTGGTTGAACTCCCTCCCTACCGGCTCTCTCACTTCATGGGAACAGGTCCGATCAGCGTTCCTCAACCATTTCTACTCTAAGGCGAGAACAGCTGCATTGAGGAACAAGATCACTTCATTCAGACAGCTCCATGATGAGTCTTTTTGTGACGCATGGGAGCGCTTCAATGACTACCAGAGAGAATGCCCTCACCATGGATTTGATGATGATTACCTCCTGGGCATTTTCTATGATGGGGTGGACTGGAAATACCAAGGTGCTCTAAACTCTTCGAGCAATGGAGACTTCATGACTCAGACCACTGATGGAGCGCTCAAGCTGATTGAGAACATGGCAGCTAGCTCAGCCAATGAGAATCAGGAGAGAAACCACTCCAAGGAAGTCAACAGTGTACACACCCAGAAAATTGATGAGCTGACAGCTAAGGTCGATCAGCTACTGCAGAACAACCAGGCACAAGGATCTGGGTATCAGAACACCACCCCGCAGAGCAATCAGCAAGCTGTTCCAGCCGCGAGTGCTCCAACTGCAGGGAACAGTCCGCCAGATGATCTGAAAAATCTGAACATTATGATGCAGCAGATGCTCCAGAGCCAGCAACTTCAAGTCAAGGCACTGAATCAGGTTACCACAGACATCAACACCAGGATGGACAGCATGTTCACCGAGCTGAATTCAAAATATGATACTGTGAGCAACCACATAAAGAAGATTGATGTTCAACTTGCTCAAACTGCTGAAACTGTTAAAAGACAGCAAGAGATCATTCGTGGAAAAAGTGTGATGAATCCTAGGGTTGAGCACTGTAATGCAACCAAGCAGAGACGTGAGAAATCTGAGGAAAAACAAGCGGAACAACTGTTCGATGAGACTGTTCTGGGCGCAGAATAGAGAACAGTGCAGTTTGCTAGCTCTAGAGTGACTGCTCCCGCGACTGCTCCCGCGACTGCTCCCGCGACTGCTCCCGCGACTGCTCCCGCTCCCGACGGATCTACTGATATTCCACCAGTGCGAGACTATGTTCCTAAGGTTCCCTATCCGATTCCACCTAGACACCTGAAGGTGTTGCCTAAGGTTGATGACCCTGGAAAATTTGCTTTTCCATGTTCCATTGCTGGAGTAGAATTTGAGGAAGCTCTTTGTGACTCTGGATCTTGTGTGAATCTTGTCTCAAAGGCGATTGTAGACAAGTTGGGCATTGCTGATGTTGAGCCATCTGAGGTGACTCTGACTTTTGCAAACTCTTCCAGAGCAGTTCCTTATGGCACCATTCACAACCTTCATGTCCAAGTTGGGGACTGTGTTCTCCATACTGAATTTCAGGTTGTTGAGATGAACAAGGATCATGAGATGCCCTTGATCTTAGGAAGGACATTTATGGCTACAGTGAGAGCAATCGTTGATATGCCTAATAAGAGAGTCTCCTTCTCCCACATCAACAAGAATGTCTTCTATCAGGCTGTTCCCACCAGATTTCAGAAACTACACGCCTCTTGCATCTCAGTGTTCAGTGGAGAAAAGCTGAAGGTTGTTCCAAGGAATGAGCTTGGTAAAAACAGTGAGTTCAAAGAAGTCTTGAATGGAGATCCTCACACTGATACCAAGAAACTCAGTGGGAATGCAAGGGTGAAAGAGAAAATCCAGAAGAAAAGGGTCAAAGGAGATCCTACTATGACTTTGACACCTCACTGTTGTGATGAGAAATCCATTGAGTATGAGGTAAAGTGCAAGGGTACCTCTAAACCTTTCTCTAAAGTCAGAGTTATTCTCACTGATGAGCTGAAAGAGAAAGGAGAAGCTGATGTGAAAGGGTTGTTGAGCAGAGTTTGAAGCTGAACATGTCTGATTGTGGAGCTTGTTTTGGAACAAGCCCTCATGCTCAACCCGACTGATCCCTGTCACCAAGTCAAGCTAGTGACTTTAACCAAGCGCTTGGTGGGAGGCAACCCACTGGTAAGTGTAAATATAAATTGGTTTTGTTTTTGTTTGTTTATTTTCGTTTTAGTTTATTGAGTTTCAGGTCAAAAAGCAGAAAAATTCGAGATACTTCGAAAAAATTCTGGGTTGCAGAAACAGAGCTCCCTGTTCTGCAGGAGCCAAGAACAACCGCCCAGGTGAAAATCTGGCGACAGAACACCCAAAATTTTTCGGAGCACCCGCTCCAGGTAAGTATCTCGACCAAAAAAAATTGTAAATTCTTGTTTTCACCTTCTCTCTGATTTATTTTCACACCGAGACGTTGTGAAGTAAGTCTGGGGGAGGGTCTTCGTCGTTTACTAACTCGTTTCTTTCTTTTGTTTTTCTCTTGAGTCAGTTTGAGTCAGTTTTTAGGATCGAGCCAGTCAAATTTTTGTGGGAATTAGGACCTTATTCTGTGTTGATCACTAACCACCTCGTGCTTTAGTTGTCTTATTCAGTGACCTTAGCAGTGGCGAAAGACACACATGTGGACCTGGAACACCCTGACATTTCTCACTTGATTCTCCAGAAGTTCTCAGCCGATCAGGTTACACTGGGTAGACTCAACTCCACCTAACTTGAACCTAATCTTGATTGAAATTCTTCTTGTTATGGGCACTAGATCAGGGAAACGAGAACAACACTCAGGACTCCTTATCCTTTATATCCATCTTGTTGTTCCTGAGTGGCTAGCTCATCTTTAGCTAGTTCCCACCCTGCACCTTAGCCTTTATTCCACCTTCATGCATTTGTTTTTCAGTGTTATATGTGCAGATATGTGCAAAAAGGTCGGAGAGGAAAGGATCGACGCAGCCTCTTACTCGTTACTGCTGCGCAGATTCAGCCAGAAGGAGAACAAGCAGATTAAGGGAGCAACCACTCCATAACCAATGAGCTGTTCAAGAACATGGGTGGAGAACCAGAATGATTTGAATCAAAACCACCAGTGGCATCCTTGACATCACATGTTACCTCCTTCTTCGTCACCTCACCATCTCTTTTTGTACTTGTAAAAAAAAAAAAAATCTATCTTTCATTTTATTTAGCATATGGTGATGGAGAAGGAGAAGAATTCATGATACATGAGCCACTGGAAAGGTCGAGCAAAAGAGTGGGTATCAATATGAAGGGATGAGGAGCAGACAGATGAGCGGAGCAGTCTGATGATTGTTCTCGAACAAAAAGAACAGTCGCTCTTGAGATAGCAAAACGAGTAAGGGGCTGTGGACATCAATGGAGCCGTCCTCTCACGACTATTTTGCGCGATATCCTGCATCCACTATGAAAAGTTGGTAGCCCCTAGACACTCTTTAACTCCACCATTAAATTAGCATGTTCCACACCTAGCCCGTCTACCCTGAATAGTGCCTGTGATGAGAAGCTCACGCTGCTCTTAAATGAATGTAGGGAGTTCTGTCTCGATAGTGTTGCTTTTTCAGGTTAGAGATGTAGAGTATGGAGCCGATTTTTGAACAGCAGTCAGTGGGGTTCTGGTAAGGGTGTGTTGTCCTAGTTTACTGCTTGTATGGTTCAGAGATTCGTGGTTAAGGTATGGTTGCTGAGAATAGGAGAGTTCCCACACTTTCAAACCTTTCTCCCTGTTCTTGATACTTGGTCTTGTTCGAGAGCAAACAAGGATCTAAGTCTGGGGGAATTGATATATGGTGTTTTACACATCATTGTATATATGCTTTCTAATTGGTTTTCAAGTCTTTATCGAGTCTTTCTAGTCTTTTTCGAGTCATTACAGGTCTGGAGTTGCACTGGATGGGAGATGGACCTGCTGGAACAAAAGAGGCAGAAAACAGTGCAGTTTGGTGATTTTCACGCAGAACAGTCTGATGACTATTACCGATCAAGCGGAACAAGCAGACGGAGTGATCCCGCGGTTGTTCCCGACGAATAAGGAAAATAGAACATCTCGGGATTTGCCCTAATTTATCCTCTTTTTCTCTCTGACCGCCTGTGGCTTTTGATATAACTTCTTTTTCTATTTTTCTACATCATACTACGCTACTTTTCATAGAGAAACAGACTCTAGAGCTTTTTACTTTGAGATTTGCTACTTTGTAAAGGGAGAAAGCTATCTCTCTCCATAGAGAAGAACCCCTGAACCCTATCTCTTGTTTCTGTTATTTTATGCAGTATTATTCAGTATTGATGCTTGTCTTTTCTTGTATCATGGCTGAGTAGTCGGCTAGCTTGTCTAGGGTTCTAGGGTGTTGATTTCGTGAGCTAAACATAGATAAGTGAATCACTCGATTGTCTTCATTCATAACCATTCTTACTGCTTGCATTAAACTGGCCGCTTAATGTTAGATCATAGGTTTAATCTGATCATCAAAAGTGCTTAGGTTGCTATATCTGTTTTGAATGAGCATTGCATCCCTAATCAGCGAAAGTAGATATTAGGGTGTTCTGTGAACCTATCGGACTTGATCTCTATTGCTTGCGATCGCTTCTCACCTCAACGACAGTTAGACGGTGAGATCGATCAGCATAGGGAGCAGTACCATGACAGTGGGCTGTTCTACTTGAGTGATCCGAGTTCTAGACTGTTCTTATTAGCACTTGAATAATTGTTTGGCTCACAAGTATTAGCACCCGATGAAGTAACCCTAGGCTGGCTTCTCTTTAATCTGAATTCACATTTACATTATTTTATTTGCTGCTTTGCACGTTACAACCAAATCAAAAACCCCATATTGTCTTAGCTTAATTTTGATCCCATAGAAATAAAGTGTAATTGTTGGTCTCTGTGGATTCGATCCTAAAGTGCTACATCGACATACAATTCGATTGTGGTAGTGTGCACATTAGGTTAATTGGTGTGCGTGAACACGAATATCAGAATCGTTGACATAATTGTAATTTTCCAGTGGCTTTCAATTCTTGCCAGACTAAAGAAATTTGAAAGTTGATGCTTTCACCACATGATGATGTGTTTCTTATAACAATTTGGGGACTTTGTGAGAACTCTTGTGCAACTACTCTTTTGCATCTCACGACTTTTCATCATCTCATTTATTCTTTCACAGAAAGATTCATTTATATGCCACTGGTTTTACACCATTAGGTGTACGGACTACCGGTCCGAATACTACTCTTTTTCAAGAGATTTAATCCCATATCTATTGCTTATTTTTATTTGGCCAATCCCTTCTTTGTGTATACTTTTCAATAGATGGTTCATGATCCTCATTCTCATCAACTGCTATATTGCATACATAAATATTAACGGCGTCGATTTGATATCGGTTCCAGACATGACATAGCTATTTGAGATTTATTTATTCTCAGGTACCTGAATTTTTTTCTTGTCATGTTTCCTATCTCTTCTAGAGATCCTTAATATTTCATTCCTCGATTCTGCCATTTTTATTCATGCTCCTTTTCTTTTCCGAGGATTATTATATTTAGAACCGATAGGTCTATCACGCTTCAGACGCTCTTTGGACTCATTAGCAGTTTGATATTGTCCTTCTGGGACATCTATTTTAGCTGGAGCATTTATAGCTGGTACTTGTGACTTCATCACTTTCTTAGGGTCAATAAACGAGTCTACCAACTCATATGTTAATCTTTGTAATAGAATTATCTTCATACGTTCATTTTGGACTTATATTTGGAATCTTTAGTCCGAAGATCAATGATAATTCATTTCAACTCATTCATTTTCCAGCTGTTTATTTTCTCCCCCTAATGTTGGATATACTAACTTTGAATCTTTACATAAATTTTATAAAATCTTCTAGATTTTATCGTCAATGGAGATCATATCCAACACATTCATAACCTTATTTGAGGTCCCATCTTTTAGCTGTGTAGTGGAGCAACTACAACTTATCAAAATTTTCTAGATGAGATCTTTGGTTTCTGACCCAAAACCAATTTGAGAGGAGAGTTCTTAATTACTCTTTGGCATTATACGAATCAATATTGTTGCATCATACGTATGAACTTTAGCTACAGGATGTTCATCATGTATCCTCACATGTATAAAATAATCATCAAAATCTTGTGAATTCACCAATATTACCAATTAGTCTCACATACATCAGATTGTGGATCTATGACAAGGATACATGCGACCTTTTTGTCGATGCATTATATATGGTGGATGATCAGTCCACCAGTGGGTGATCAAGCCCACAAACATTTCCTTGTATAAATAGATTCCAAATGTTTTGACTGGTGAAAACCGTCTTCTTATATTTCCTTATAAGCAAGCAGTATATAGAAAATCATTCGTAAGAATCTTCTGGTTCTTCGGTGAATGTCTATATGATTATCTTTCGCATCATTACTAAACCGGGGTGGCACAACCGGTTTGCCAAATATTACACTTTCAGTAAACATCTGGTTTACTATTATATTCATCTCCATTTTCTAATCATTGTGTAGTACAATACAATAGTGCTTTGGGTAATACTCTTGATTGAAAGTATTCAACACTTTCTTTTACTTAATGTCTCAACATTATAGATGTAAAATCTTTTGGTTTTATTCTATAAATGACTCTTTAAGTCTCTTTTCAGCATGAACATATTTCTGGATGTTACACTTACTAGGGATGTGAGATTTTCTATTCTCCCCCTCGAGATGATAACACTGCATTTTTGTCAATCTCGAATCGAATTTCAATTAAAAATAAACAACATACCCAACTTAAGGTGATCTGCTATATCTTAGATCATTTTGATCTTTGAGACTTGAGAAGGTATAAGTTTCCCTCCCATAGACATACATATATCTGCTCTTCTAGAGCTTCAAATAATTTAGATACCACAAGACATTGTACTCACAATATTTTTTTTCATCTTTAGATAATTGACTCATATCATTTCTTTATTACCATCTTTACTCTCAACATCAAATGAGAATATGAGTTCTAACCGAAAACTCTTTGGTCTTGACCTTACATCAATATCTCATTGTTTTTCCGAGTCTCAAGGAGACAAGATAAAAGTATAAACTTCTTTAATCTCTTTTGTCTGCTGGACAAAATTACTTGTTTGAATATGTATTCTCATTTTTGCATCATTAAATATTTTCCGATTTTTTTTTTACTTTGAACTTAACATCCAAAGTAGTTGCATTATATTTACAGACTCCAAGTCTTATAATCTTTAGATGCAAAATATATAATGAAATTTAGGTTATCACATTAAGAAGACCATACATCTCTTTGGATTGTTCTCCAAAACTTATGGATCTTTTATGGTCAAGCCTTAAATTTAAAACCTAACAGATGATGGTAATATAATAAATTTCAAGATATATAGAGATATATACTATTATAAATATTATAATATATCAAGAAATAAATAGTACTACTATTGTAATTATTATATGGACTAAATCTTTATTTTCATGCTATTTAACAAGGTTTTTATCCAATCAATTTACTAAACAACTTTTATATCATATGTATCAATTTTAATACGACCTAATGAAAACAGTCTATGTGGTTTCTATCTTAAAACATTCAATCAGGTTTATTAATCAATCAATCAATTTCAATTTAGCAAACCTAGCAAGCGGATTCTATTTGATCATATTTAATTTCAAAGCAATCGGTTCTGGCAATTAGGTTTAGACTAGTTCATAACACAAAACAGATTTCAACAAGCGATTAAGAGGATCAATTTTAATCAAGTCTTTAGTTAGGGTTTTGATAAGGGTCGATCATATCTTAGCTTTAGGGTTTTCTCGATTTCATGCATAATATGCAATATGCATATATGCGGCTAGGGTTTTTGATTTTGGTCTATGTTCTTAGATTATCGAGAATTACCTTAATCACTGATTGGGTTGAATGGATCGCACCGGAACTGGAACTGGTCGCGAGCTGGATTAGCGCGTCTGGCTTCGGGTCGTGAACTGGAATGGGTCGTGATCTGGAAGGAACTAGTCGCAAAATGGAACGGCTTGAACTCAGAATGGAGATTCACAAAAGGGTTCTCGCGGTCTAGGGTTTGATCGAGAGAGATTAGGGTTTGAATCGGAAACTTTAGGGCTTAGGGTTTCTTAGAGTTTCGTGCTGATAACATGTTGTGAATCAAGAGAGAAATAAGGAATTGGTTGTTCTTTATTCATAACATAATGAATGCACTTGAAAAGGGAATTACAAGATAGATAAACCGTCATAGATAAATGGAAATAGTACAAATCCTAAATCAATAAGGAAAAAAGTAAACCGCCTAAGTGAAAAAGAAATTGCCTCTTTGGCTATTGCATTCACTAATTGGTTCATAACATTTTTGAACTTTGCTTATTTGTCATATAGAAAAAGATGACATGACTTAGTAAAAATGATAACATGACTTGAAGATAATTATGACATGGATCATATTTAATGTTAATTTATAGTTTTGGTAAATTTTTAAAAATAAGATAATAATTCCTCTATCATCATTAATATAATATTAAATAAAATAATAGTATAAATAGAAATATAAAAATATTTTATAAAATTCGAAATATAATTTTTTTTTACAATTATTATTTTTATTGCTAAATAAATCTTCAAAAAATTATACAGTTTTTTTAATTGTAATTATATTATCCTTATACCATTAGTTACCATTAGTTTTTTTAATTGTAATTATATTATCTTTTAAAAATATGATTTAGTTTTATGTTTTGATAATTATAAATCTAACAAATTTTCTCTTAGTTTTATACAATTTGATTTAATATTTTAACTAAAAGAAATAGATAAAGGAAAATTATTCAAGATTATAATTTAAGTACACACACATATATATATATATTATTAAATATAATTTTAAAATAAAAATATTTCTTTTGTCTTTTCTGTCAGTATTTCTTTTATCTTTATTTTAACTTTTAGTTAAATGAAATAAAAATTAAAATATTGGTAAGCAAATAATAAAATTTAAAAGATTAACAAAATTTTATTTTTAAATCTAAAACTTTTATTTTTGCACATGGTGCAGGAAAACAATTAGTATAGTATTATATATCTTAGCAAGGTTTATACAGGGTTCCAAAATAATGGAATACGTTAGAAAGAATATTTTACATTCTATATGACCTATGTCTTGGAAAATGTCGTTTTATATCCAATATATCGCGATATGTTTAATTCATACCCAACTTATATGACGTATAAAAACATACCTAAACTTATATGACTTTGTCAAAACATATCCGACTTATAATTTTTAGCGAAATCATACACCAGTCGCCACATTAAGCTGCCATGTCATCTACTTTTGTTCGCTTGGATGCAACATCAGCTAATTTTGCTAACGAAGATGCCATGTGTATATTTTTTTTTGAAAAACTAAATAATCTTTTTATAAAATCATATTTTAGAAAATGTAAAATTGTATAAATTTTTATTATTTAGTAAAATTTTAAAAATTGTTAATTAAATTTTAATCTTATATAAGAGATATATTCGTGAATGCTTCAATATTATCACAAACCGTCCTTATAAGAGTTATATATATATATATATAGTGTAATGATTCAAATTCAATGTTATTGTTGCAGATGTTACTCTTGATTAATCATGGAAACAATGTATTTATGAAGTAAATATTCTTAAAGAGATATGTGTTTGGATATTAATAATAATCATGCTCATCAAAACAACAAGCGGGGATAGCTCAGTTGGGAGAGCGTCAGACTGAAGATCTGAAGGTCGCGTGTTCGATCCACGCTCACCGCAATAATTAATTTTTATTTTTTAAATGTAAATAATAATCGTAATAAGACAGCAACAGTAGCATTGAATTTGAATCATTAC
Source organism: Raphanus raphanistrum subsp. raphanistrum (assembly GCA_019706035.1). Lineage (NCBI taxonomy): Eukaryota > Viridiplantae > Streptophyta > Magnoliopsida > Brassicales > Brassicaceae > Raphanus > Raphanus raphanistrum. The sequence goes on from CM033984.1 coordinate 34,235,135, forward strand.
AGTACATATATCTAAACTATTAAAAGTGAAGTACAAATAATTTTTTACCCTTAGTTTTTCACAATAATTACAAAGGATTGCCACTGGTCTTATTTTCATTAACCACATTAAATAATCAGCATTAAAACATAAATTAACTAAGAATGAAACAAAATCTCGAGCTTCCTGAAAATAAGCATGAAATATTTCTTTCCTTTTTTGAATAAATACATTAATTTTCATTGCTTTTTATCCCACATATCGATTTATACAGAAATATATCAAACAAAATGTTAAATATACAAAAAAAATCCAAGAAACTAAACCACATTATTTGTATGCTATTTTGTTGTTATCAGTCTATATCTCTAATCTACTACCAAATATGATAAACTATTAAAATTAAAAAGAACGGTTTTCAATTACATAGAAGCACTTAAATTTCCTTTTCAAAACTAAAAAGAACGGTTTTCAAGAGTTCAATTTTTTTTTAAAAAAAAATATCATAAAATTAATAATAATTCATAGAAAACTAATGCAAAAAAATAAAATTTGAAACATGGATAAAAGTATGTCAAGAAGAAAAAATTAGTGGCTTATGTTATTAATAAAAAATGGAAATCCATTATATCAATTTTAAAATATACAAAATGGACTAATCTAATTACCTAAAAACATTGTTTTGTCTAAAATAATCATTAAATAAAATTTAAATTTTATATACATATTTCAAATCAAAATAATAATTTAAAGTTGATTAATATCAAAAATTGATTTAAAATATGCATATATTCAAAATTTTGTTTTTACTAAAATATTTTCCAATAACCATTATTAAAAAATGTTTTCAGTATATATAAGAAAAATACATTGAAAAGATTAATTTCATATACCAACTTAAGTTATGGTTTTTACATTTTACATTAAACTTTAAGAATATAATATACATGATTATTTATAAGATGGTACATATAAAATAATATTAATTATATGATTATTTATATGATGGACCAATACAACTAATTATATGATGACATATATATGATACATAATAGTGACTAGGGATGGACGTTCAGGTATCCATTCGGGTTCGATTCAGGATCTGTTTGGATTTTGGGTTTCCGGGGTCAAAGATTTCACTTCAGCTCCATTCAGATATTTTTAAATTTTAGTTCGAATTATATTCGGATCTTTCCGGGTTTAGTTCGGGTTCGGATAACCCTTTTTAAAAAGAAAACATTATATATTTTGAATTTCTGAAAATCTATAAATAAAATAATATATTGTATATAAATCGGAATAATTTATGTCAGAATACCTAAATTTAACATATAAATTGGTGTTGTTAAAAAAACATATAAATTGGTTTGATTTAGATTTTGGATCAAAACTCAGTATTTATTTTAAATATTTTTGGTGTTTTGAGTGTACTTCCACTATGTTAGATATTTATACTTGACTATTTTTATATATTTTGTAAGTATTCAAACCAACCTAAAAGTATCATATATATTCTGGATGTTTTTATATACATTAAAACTAAAAATAATTAATATATATATAAGTATACAAAATTTTTTTGGATACATTTTGATATCCAAAATATTTTGGTACGAATTGGTTATGGTTTCGGTTGTCTAAATATCAAAATTTTGAAATTTGGATATTTAATCAATTTTGGTTAGGGTTTGGTATTACTCTTTCGGATCGTGATCGGTTCGGTTCTTCAGATTTGAATTTTTATCCAGCTTTGATATTGACATAAAAAATAAATAGCAATATATTTTTGAAATATACACCCGCACGGGCGTGCGGGTCAAAATCTAGTAACTCTTATAAAGACGGTTAGTGATATGATCAATGTATATCATTTTATGTAATTATGTTATCGACAATTATTTTACATCATAATATATTGAAAACAAATATAAATCAATGTATATAGCTTTATGTATATATGAATGTTTTCAAATTTATTTTACATAATAAAATATTTTTATTAAAATATTTTTATCATATATAAAAAGTTTAATATTTAATTAACAACTAAATAGTTTAAAAACATAAATATAATTTATTCTAATAATTTTTAATTGATAATATATCTATTTACAAATTTTGTAAACTTATTAAACCTGAAAATGCGAGCAAAACACCTAATCAACCAATTAGTCAACCAATTAATATACAGTTGAATCTTTTTTGATAATGTTTTGTTAGGCCATCTGCATCAATGATATCTCTCCATGGGATTCACAAGGTAGTTTTTATTACTTTTTTCCTGTTTGATTTCTTTTTTTAAAAAAAATAATAATAATAATGTAACAAATCGTGGATCGTCACGTGTCGTGGGACTCACGAAAACAGTGATGAACCGCTTCTTCCACATAAACTCCCGCGGGTTGAGTTCACCAATTGTAGAATATTATAATATTTTTTCTTTTGGAAAATGTGTGAACTCCTCTTTTGATCTCCTAATGCAGATGCCTAACATAACTAAAGTAAAACATTTTATGTTAGCAGAAATCAATTCAAGATATAACTCATAAATAATATATATATATATATATATGTATTATTTTATTGATAAGATTATATTTTGGTAGTATATATTAATTATTATTATTATTATATATATATAGTTTTATATTAAATATTATTATTCATAAATAATATTATTTTATTTTCATAAGATTATATATTATAGACGGCTGTCTAAGAAAGTTTCTAAAACACTTCAACAAAAATTTGGATTTTGTGCTAGCAAGGATACTTTGTAAGTTGTTTTAGCAGAAAAATTAAAACCAAAAGAGGGGAAAGAAAAAAGAAATGCCGACAACAAAAAAGGCAAAGCAAAACAGTAAAGAAAAATACTAAAAAGGAAGAAAGAAATAGAAAGGACTCCTGAGAAGCTTATTATACTATTTCCCACAGGCAGCGATTGTGTTTGCCTCCTCCTCCTCCTCCTACCATTCTTCATCACTTGTCGCTATTAGTCAACACGATTCCTTCTCCGATCGGTTACCTCCGGTGACGGTCTCTCACTCTGGTTTTATCAACTACTCTTTCCTCTTTTACAGACGGTTAGATTCTCTTCTTTATCCTGAGATTTGGGATTTTTTATACAGGGGTGAATTAATAATAATAGCCTTTTCTTTTAGGTCTAAGATTAATTTTGATTTGTAACATTGATAATCCTTCTCTTAAAATTTTTTATTTAAATCTTTTTGGTTAGATGAATTTTAATTTGGCTTTCAGGGGACCACTTTATAAAAACCCTAAGCTGATCGGGATCCAAAACCTAACTTACTGTCACTCTCTTTTACTATATCATCTTTCATTCTAACACAGATCCACTTATTGTCTGTCTCTGCGGGGGACATATAACTCTCATTCAATGTGTCCACTTTGTAGACCCTTTGAATTAAAGCTTTTAGCTTTACCCATTTGGTTTGTTGGTTATTAGTTGGGAAACAACAAAGTTTGCAGTTAAGATAGGTTTATAGGATTCCCTTTGCGTGTCTTGTCAAGTTGCTGCATTGATAAATAAATGCCACTTATAGTATTTTTGATAGTTGTTTGGCTAGTCTGAGTTGTTTATATTGTCTACTATTCTCTTATTTCATGTATTTTCTGCAGTGTTGGTCTATGATATCTATCTATGGACTGCAACATGAGATCTCCGTTTCTGTGGGACTTGGAGCATTTGATCTTGCCTAACCCTGTAAATGACAAAGACCAGCTCACAACAACTACCGAGTGGGAAACTGACAAGGGTGAAGGAATCGAGTCTATACTTCCCTGTTTCAATGGCCTTGAGAGGGTCAGTAGTCTCTGGGACACTCCTGTATCGAAAAGCTCACAGTCCACCTCTACAAACTCATCTTCACCCCAACCTAAACAATGCATGCTTGCATCAGAAGCTTCCCCTCGCAGCAGCAACATAGATCTTGTCCAGGTGAAGGCACCACCCACAGCTCTCGACGCATCCCCTGAATCTGACCTCTCTTTAAAACTAGGAAAGCGGACATACTCTGAAGAGCTTTGGGGAGGTAGAAACAATAACAATAATAATGACATTTCAGCCGTTTCTGTGAAGCTCTTGACTCGGAAGAAATCAAAAGCGTCGTGTGGTCAGAGCATTCAAGTCCCTCGTTGTCAGATTGATGGTTGCCAACTTGATCTTTCCTCTGCTAAGGATTATCATCGTAAGCATAGAGTCTGCGAAAACCATTCAAAGTGCCCCAAAGTTACTGTGGGTGGCCAGGAACGTCGATTCTGCCAACAGTGTAGCAGGTAAAAACCATAATTATGGTTATTTTTGTTCAGAGTGCCATTCTCACGGGTAATCTTTTGTAAAATTAACAGGTTCCATGCTGTGTCTGAATTTGATGAGACGAAACGAAGCTGCCGCAAACGTCTTTCTCATCATAATGCGAGGCGTCGCAAGCCGCAAGGAGTGTTTCCATTTAATCCAGATAGGGTGTACGGTAAGAACCCTACATCACAATCTTATGTTTCCTCAAGATCTAATGTGAAGTGTTTTACTCCTGCAGATGGAAGACAGCATACAAATATGTTGTGGAATGGGTTGTCGCTGAATACAAGATCTGAAGAAAAGTTTGCATGGGATGACACTTATGATACAAAGCCTACACAGACAGAGAGCGGCTTTACTCTGAGCTTCCAGAGAGGTAATGGCTCTGAGCAGCAGATGTTTGCTAGTAACAACCACTCTTTCTCTGCGTATCAAACCTCAGCAGGGAAGCCTAAGTTTCAACTTCATGGCCAAGGTTGGTATTTGCACTTTTGATATACTTTTGTCCTTTGAAATAAGGTGAAATATGTTTTTGGCAGGAGGTGTGGGAGAATACTCAGGAGTCCTCCATGAATCTCAAGATTTCCACCGTGCTCTCTCTCTTCTGTCAACTTCTTCTGATCCCATGATGGTCCAACCACATACGCAGCCATTTTCTCTACTCTTTTCATATGATGGTGTACCAAAATAGATGTGTGAAACTTTGTTAAACAAACCAGCTTAGCTTTGTGTTAGTGGATTTTATCAGAACAGCTTCAGACTGTCTGCATTTGTATACCTGCTTTCTTATCTGTAACTTTACTTTGTTACTAGTTTGTAACAAAGTCAATTGTGGTCAAACACTAAACAGTGAATAAACGGTAAGACTTTGCACTGTATCTCTCTTTATTTGTAGAATGATGTCTGATGAAGATGCATATTTTCTCAAATTGAAAATGTGGTAAGATCTTTCCCGAAGCTTCCACTACGCATATAGAATGTAATTAGTATCTAAGTACCTGTCCTAGAATCCATATTCTTGTATGTCTAGCTAAGGGAAAGAAGTTACAGGTGATGCTTCTGGAGGGAAGCTCAGAAAGACTATAAAAATTTATTTTATCTAGCTATGGATTATAGGGTGGTTGATGGTTGGTGTCTCTATGTGTGGTAGCCCTTAGAAACCTCAAAACTCTTTTGTCACAAGACGCCTCATTTAATGAAAACAATTGATATATGTTTATGAAACAAACACTAGACATGTTTGAGAGAGTACTGCTTTAGCTTGAACAATGAAAGTTACATGATTTATAATTCTATTCGAAAAAAAAAAAAGAAACTCCCAACAGACCGCAACCTGACTTGTAATGGAGTGACTTCGCATTCACTAAACTCAATTCATATGAAATGAGTAAGGGAAAGTGCCATGTATTGGCTGTGATTCAACCATGGGATGGTGTTTAGTACCACCATGTGAATCCGTTGACAGAAGAGAGAGAGCACTGTAGAAATCTTGCGTTTCATGGAGGCCTCCTGAGTATTCTCCTACACCTACCAAAACATATAATATATATATATAACTCAGTTTCAACATCAGAAATCTACAAAATAAAAGTGAATGAATGAAAGAATATATCAGAACCTTTGCCAGGGAGTTGAAGAAAGTTGGACTTCCCTGCTGAGAACCCGCCAGAGAAAGAGAGGTTGCTACTAGCAAACATCTGCTCCTCAGCGCCATTACCTCTCTGGAAGTTGAGAGTAAAACCACTTTCTGTCTTTGTATCATAAGTGGTACCCCATGCGTACTTTTCTTGAGATCTTGTATGCTGTCTTGGATCTGTCACAAGTAAACTTTATCACAATAAAGAGATAAAAATAGAAAGATGGAAAGATCCTCCTGAGTTATATAGGGGTTCTTACTGTACACCCTCTGTGCATGCAAAGGAAACACTCCTTGCGGCTTGCGACGCCTAGCATTATGATGCGAAAGACGTTTGCGGCAGCTACGTTTCTTCTCATCAAATTCAGAGACGGCATGCAACCTGCTACACTGTTGGCAGAATCGACGTTCCATGCCACCAACAGTAACTAGAGGGCACTTTGAATGGTTTTCGCAGACTCTATGCTTACGATGATAATCCTTAGCAGAGGAAAGATCAAGTTGGCAACCATCAATCTGACAACGAGGGACTTGCATGCTCTGACCACATGATGATTTGGATTTGGATTTCTTCTGAGTCAAGAGGTTCGCAGAAACGGCTGAAATGTCATTATTATTGTTGGTTCTATCTCCCCAAAACTCTTCATCAGAGTAACTCCGTTTTCCTAGTTTTAAACAAAGGTCTGCTGATTCAGCAGGTACCTCGAGAGCCTTGACTTGGTCAAAATCTCCATGGGAAGTTGTGACTTTGGGAGATGATGAGTTGGTGGAGGTCAACTGTGAGCTTTTTGATACAGGAGTGTGCAAGAAACCGGTGGTGGAGGCAGCAAAACAGGGAAATACAGATTCAATCCCTTCACCTTTCTCAATATCCCAATCAGATGGCTCTTTTTTGTCACTTTCAGTCTTTGACAGGTTGGGCATGATCAAATGTTCCCAGTCCCACAACGGAGATGATACCATGTTGCAGTCCATGGGTTGATTTCATAGACCTATCAACACCAGACCAGAGCCTCCTTCCTGCAAGGTTGCAGAAACTAGAGATTGTAAAGGAAAGGGAAAAAGAAAAGAAAAAAAATGAGAGAAAGCTGAATCTCTCAGCTACCTTTATAGAGGAACTCCTCCCTTCAACAATCAATATACCACAAGAAAGAAAAAAAAACTTGTGAATTTCAAGGACCAGACACAGCTCATCAACGTTTTTCACTCTCAAAGACCTTTTAGTTTCAGCAAGAAAAGAACTTTCTATGTTTCACCCAGACCAGCAAAAAGGACAAAAGAAAGTTTTATGACTTTTCTAAGCTCCATCACACAAAGAAAAATGAAAAAAAAAAGCTTAAGTGGCATTTAATAAAACAGGACCCACACAGAGCTAAAATCTGATAGCCCAGAAAGAAAGAATGTGGAGCAACTTGTCTCACAATGTAAACGGAATACTAGAGCCATTCCTCCTGTCTACTTTCAAGAAGGTTCCTAACTAAACCCAAGGCTAAGAAGCTATGTGGTCATAGCCTCTACAAATGATGTCAAAAGAAAACGGCAGAGAATGAACCAATCTGCAACAAATAAACAATAAAGAAAAGTTGACAATGAGTTAGGTTTGAATCCCAATCAATGTCCCCCACCCTCCTTAAGCTAATGGTCCCCCAATAAACACCGATAAATTCCATCTTAACTAACCAAAGGGATGGCCAAAAAAATGAGTTATGGATGCTACAAAACCAATTAGACAATCTAATGACACCATTTTAATTTATGATTAATTCCAATCACTTTCTCGGACAAAAAGCATAGAAAGTTACATTGTAATAAATAGAAACCCCAAATCTCAGGATACAAATTTAAGCCCCACTAGAATACTGTGGGAGTAAAGAGAAGCAACCTGAAGTCGAAAACAGAGTGAGAGACCGTCGCCGGAGGTAACAGATCGGAGAATAATCGTTTTCGTTGGGACTACTAATAAGAGAGACAGTGAAGGATGGGAAGAGACGACATAAAATCGCCTCAGGGGAACCGCCCAATCACTCTCATCCTCACAGTCTTCTTTTTCATTTTTTTTGGTTCCTTTTGCTTTCCATCTTCATTATTCTTTACTTTCTTTTGTTACTGTTATTGTTTTGCTTTTCTTTCCCTCCTACTTATATATATATATATATATATATATATTATATTCTATATAATTTTAAGTATTTTTATTTATTAAAATTAGTTACTAATATTTCAAAAGTAATATTTATTTATTTTTGTGATAAATATTATTATTAAATATTATTTTTAGATTTTATTTATTTTTTTATTTTTTATTTTGTTTTTATCTAGTTTAAAATCTAAAAAATTCCGAATATTCAAATACCGAATATTCGGATAACCCACAGATCAAATAGCATTAGATAATTGACTAGTCATACAAAACATATCGAATCATAAATACTTCCAAAAAATTGGATATCCTAATTTTGACCACCCTAATGTTTGTCTTCTAAAAGAAAAAAAAAATTATTGCATTTACCTTGACAATCGCAAACACTGAATTTACAAGTGCAAACTGTTATAAACCATTGTGTGGATGGACCATAACCAAGTACTTAACCAAGTATTAGACAAGTCCAACAAGTACAAGAGGAAGTCCAAGGAGGTTTACATCCGGTTTACTTCGGTCCACCTACATTCCGGTTCGAGATTAGAAGACTCAGCCAACCTCGTTATCATCACCTTGACCAAGTCTTCATGTATGACATCAATGTAGTCAAGAGTATTAATGTGTAGATTTACTTTCTTGTAAAGCATTTGTAAACCCTTGTACAAACCACTATATAATGTGGTGTTGGTAATGAGAAATACACACAACATTCCTCACAATTCACTCTCCACATTTCACACAGTTTATAACACGTTATCAGCACGAATATGCTCTCCACCTGAGAAGTCTCTTTCCACCTGAGCTCTCTTTTCCGGCCATCTTTTCCGGCCAAAAAATCTTAAATCCAGGCGCAACTTTAAACCGCCGTATCTCTTAAATCCTGTGGAGCCAGACGACGATCCACCTATCAATCTGAAGCCCAAGACGAGAAGAATCCGTTGCCGAAGACGGCTTGTCGATCCGATCGCGGACGCGTCGGAAATCGCATAAACTATCTGCGCCGCCGACTCATGGTTTTTCCGGCCAGCTCCTCCACCTCTCTCTCAACCAGCTCATCCGTGGATCAGCTCTCTCTCATGGTGGTCCATTCAGATTCTTGTGGTGTAAAATGGTAAACTAATCTATCCATAAAATCTAAGAACACCATTATATCTGAAAAGAAATCTAAGGATTTATATGAATCCATAATATTAATCTTGTTTCTATGATCCATTGATCTATAAGAAACTTGATTCGGAATTATTTTGAATCCATAAAAGTTATAATTCTCTAAAAGTTCTAAGTATCTCAAAATAGATTAAAATACCTAAAGATCTATATGAATCTTGTTTATAAAACTTATGAACCATAAACTATTTGAGATAGCTTAAACCTATGGATGCTTTGGCCAATTTACCAGATGTGATAAACATGAATGTATAATCTGACCTAAACAAAAATCCATGAATCCTTTTCTGTGCCACTTTCGGCCAGATCTCCCAAATTCAGTCAACCCATCCATAAAATCAAAATTAAAATCATTCATTGCATATCCTTGACCAATAATATTTATTTTGTATCTGTCAAGAGTTTAAAACTTTTCTAAATGCAAAATCAGATTTTATAAACTGAAAATCGATTTATAAATGCTTGCTTGATTTTATTAATTGCATATCTTTGACTGAAAATGTTTATAAAAGTTTTATATCATATAGTCTTGATTTTAAATTGATATGTCATAAGATAGAATAAATATGCATGAAATCATTTGATCATATAGGCTGATAGCTAAATAATTGAACCAACCTTGAATAGATTTAATATCATATTAAATACTGATCATATAAGTTGCTAGTTAAATATTGATCTAGTACAATGCTTGAAATTGATGATTAAATTATATAGTAATCTTGTTGCATACTTGATTGCATCTGTTCATCTTGAATCATCTTGAACCAACTTTGAATGCAATTATCATATTGTTTAAAATCTGACCAGACTGATTTTATATTTGCATATCATTGACAATCCTGATAATAGTTCATATAAATTAAAATGGTTCATTTTGCTTGTATCTAAATGGTTCACACTGCTTGCATATAATTAGACCAAATCGGTTTTCATCTAAACTTAGCATGTTTGCTTTGATTGAAATTATAATCATGTTTTAATCCGATCAAACATGGATAAGTAAGTTGTTAGATCATTCCCATATCATGAACTGATCATTTCCATGCATCTTCTTGTCATATAGTTTTATTAAAGAATTAAGCATGCTTGCTTTTATTAAAATATAAACCTTCCTTGAAACCAATTGATTGAAAAATCTAATTGAAATTGGTTTAGACATATTCTTGTCTTGGTTTACCCTGTAAAGGGGGGGAAGGAATCGGTTATTATTTTATGATCTTTGAAAACCAAATATCCTCATGCATTAAGAATCACATTCATATTATTTCGGTCCAATGCTTAGGACAGAACATACATTCGATTTGTTCTTGAGCCATGCATTTATTATTCGACCATTGTGATTAACTTTCATCCATATTGCTTCATCTCATTTAAAATAATGATTGATCCTTATTCAAAATTCTAAAGGGCTTGGAAACCCTATATGAAATTATATACATATATATATAGTCAATCCAAATATGAATTATAATTAAAAGGATCACTAGATGCAGTGATCAATTGATCATTGTCATACTAGAATTTCTTAAAAGCAATTTCTAAACCCACAATAATTCAAAAGCGAATAGTAGCACGTGGTACAAGGAAACAGTCGTCCTTTGTATTCACTTTTATCTATTTTGTATAATATATAATTAAATTTAAATGATATTATCATAAATATATGATATATTTTATATGTCTATTTACTAAATGAGACTTCCTAATAATATAGTTATATGATTATTTCTATCTTTTTTAACAAAATTTTTAAATCATTGATGACAAAATTTTCAATATAGAATTTTTAATAGTTTTAAAATTTATCGTCGTTCTTGAAAATTCTCTGCAATTTGAAACTACAATATTAAGTTCTCAATTCTTGTTCAATGCAAATTTTAAAATTAAAATTTTTATTTATTCTATATAGTGTATAGTTAATATTTTGTAATTTATAGTCCTTTAAAACCATTTAAACCATTAATCATAAATATTTAAACCATCAATCATAAATATTTAATATTGGATTTTTTTTAAAAAATAGTAATCTATAGTCCTTTGAAAATTCAAATATAACACCTACGAAAAATCTAAATTTTATTATATTGTTATTGTGATTTTTTAATTTATTTTAATAATATAAAATTAAATAAATTGATGGTGATTACAAAAATTGTTATCAGATCTTTATTATTAAAATTATTAATTTTCATATAATAAATATATATAGTCATATTATGTAATTATGTATCTTTTGTTTAAAGAAAGAATGAAAATATTAATTATACATTATCAATTAATTTTATAATTCTTTAATGAAATATAATATATGTTCGAATATATCAACATATTTTCTAAAGAATTTGAGAAATATTTTTTTTTTTTGTAACTAAGAATTTGAGAAATATTGATAACACGTATCATATCAAAAATGTTGTAACAATTCTCAAATTATATATAAGAGATATATTTATGTCTACTAGTGAGTATGAGTATGATTATAAACGATGAAGACGTTCCCATTCACTGGTGATTTGAAGGGCATCAGTGATTCGAATATGAGTTTTAATCTTTTGTATAAGATAATCAAATTTATTTGATACGTTTTTGATGATAATGAGCAAACTATTATTTTTTTTTCTTTTTTTTTGATCAAAACTATTCTATGACTGAGTATTGAAAGATGAAAAGAATACATCTTCTGAGAGACATTATTGGATAGACTGCGTGTTTTCTTTGCAACCCAATAAGGGTCTTGTCTTACTCTTAAGACGCATAGGAACTATCCCTGTATATTAAAGAAAAAATATTTTAAAAGTTTCCTTAATAGTGAATTGACAATGTCTGACGTGATTTTATGAGAAGCTTTTATTTAAGAAATCGTCTACGTCGCGCAGAGAATATTTATCCCAAAATTATGCATTTAATGTAAATGTTACTTTCCTTAAAAATCTAAACAATTTTCGGGACATCATTTTTACTCGAGCTTATTCTTCATGTTCCGAACCATCAAATACCGAAAATATTTAAAATATCTATTGATTTTCTATCCAAATATTTAGGCTAAACCAAGTTTATGTTAATTTTAAGTATTTTGATATATATTATTTAAATTTATATGTTATATTTTATTTTTATTTTTATAATTGGAGAAATTATAATTTTATATGAACTTTTAATTTTTTTAAAACTCAAACAAAACCTACAAAGATCTGAACCGAACCAAACCAGATCCGTAAAGATCCGAACTAAACTGAAGCAAACCAAAACAAATGATACCCGAATGCCCATCTTTAATCAAATGTAAAAAAAGAATATCGATAACAAAATGAATATTATTTATAATATTTTAAATATATCATAGTTAAAGAAATTACTCCGCCTAAGACGCGGATTATCATCTAGTTGCATATTATATGTAAAGTTGTTGTTGTTGTTTTTTTCTTTTTGTAAAGTTGTGTTTTAGTTAAAGATACAAATTAAATCAAACTGCAGCGAGATGGAAACCGGTGAATGAAAGAGATGAGTCAAAAGTGGTCATGGTTCCGTCGACTCCGATGTGGCTCAAGTGCTTCACGTCCGTTGGAAACCCTATCTCCATATCCGCCTCTCTTTCTTCCCTCTCATCTTCGTAGCCTGCTCATACACAGAAGCAAATGCACGTTGGTCGGGAGCTGATTAATGTGTATGTGTCGTGTCTTATCTCCAAATTTTAGAAACCCAATATATACATAAGTTTGATAATCTCTAAATTATTAAAAAAAGTTACTAAGATCTATACAAAAATATTTATAGCCACCAAAAATTTCAATGTTGTTATATACTCCCTCCGTTTCATATTAAGTGTCGTTGTAGAGAATTTTTTTCGTTGCAAAAATAAGTGTCGTTTTCGTATTTCAATGCAGAATTTATGAATTTTATTCTGCATTTTATTTTTCTATTGGTCGAGATGTATGGATAATGATGCTTTTGTATGAAAAATATACAAAATTTAATGATTTCTTAATCTGTGTGCACAACTCTAAAATGACACTTATTCAGAAACAGAGGGAATAGTATATATAGATTCATGAACATTACCAAATATTTAGAAAATGATGAACCTATGACTATTAGTTTTTATCAAATGTTCTGCTCCCAGTAATAACAAACAAAAAAGGAAAAAGAAAAAGAGAGTAGTAAAAAGTACATACGAATGAAGTAGTGAGAAAAACTTTTGAAGCTTCGAATAATTTTGTCAGAGATATTAGCACTGCCGTTGTGGTTGTTGTTGTTGTTGTTTGTCTACGTTCGTGTCTTCTTTTTGAAACAAGCCATATTCCTCACTTTCTTCTCTCCCTTAGAAAACCCAAAAAGTCAGATCAGACAACAAAAAATAAGAAGCAACCGAACAAAGTGTAGAAGAACGAAGGTACTCTTGACGAGCTGGTTGGGTTTCGTGTGTTGATCATGAGTATCAGCAACGGCGACGCTGGATTGCGTTGAACAACCCAATGAAAATGGCAATGACACAAATCGTTGTATCCTATGGTTCCTATCTTTCATTCTTTTATTTTTTCCTTTTCTGGTTTCTTCTTACAACCTTCGCGAACGTATGTGCTTGTCGATATGCAAGCGTGTGTGAGTGTATGAAATGATGGAAAACTGGGGACTTTGGTCGGGTTTTATTCGCAACCTCGTCCGTGTTTATGGCTTTGTAAGCAAGTTATAATCATTAAGACGTTGAAGAATTTTGTAATTCCTAACCAAATAAAAGAACTAGAGAGTGTCATTATTGAGTATATTTGGGGATGCTTTTGGTTGGCCAACAGTGCCACTTAACCTAATTTCTGGATTAAACATTCAGGATTACCCAATAATATCCATTATTCATAATTTTAATCAATACAACCATAAATAAGCTTCCCACGACGATTACGTGACTTACGTCCTACCGTAATCAAAACAACTTTTCATCTTTATAAATTACACACTATTAAGATTAGTGATTTTCAATCCCGCCTGCAAACCGGTAAAGCTATGAGTTTGACAACCGGGTAAGATCAAGCCCAGTTCATACCTTGAGTTCAACTTAAAGAGAAGTGGTACACTAGCTATTAACTTTTTCCAACTATTCATTTGCATATAAGTTATCTTTAATATAGCAATAATTGAAGAAGGAAGACTAAAGTTGGTGTAAATAAGCACGAATAAAATAAATGATGGCCTTACACCCGCATAATTTACATAAGTCGCAATGGAGAATAGAGAAGAGGGAAGAGCTGTGATTCTACCACCACACCTCCAAAACCTATAAGAAGTATTTCATTCTTTCGTCTCTCCTCATTGCATTATACACTGCTTGAACCTGTCAACACCAAAATTTTCTTATCACACACAAATCTCCAACTCCAAACTTTCTCTCATCCTCTGTGTAACTATTGTTACAATCTCTATGCTTCTTGTGCCTATTTACCCACCCATATTGCTTTCATATGTGAATGAGAGAGAGGGAAGAGAGGACAAACCTGTTCGCTAGAGACAACTCGGATAGGGCCAATATTCACCGATACATATTTGCCTTTGCTTGATAATGTCTGCTTTACACAATCCTTTTGATGTGGAACAAGAAAACAAATATATACAGGGATTAGTAGGATTATTGTGTTCCCAGTATTAAAAAAATTGCATATGAAGGAACAAACAGTAAGAAAATTTAGTTACTGAATAAGAACAACAGTAAGAAGAACAAAGTGCATTCGGTTTTCACATGTAAACACGTTAAGCTCATATTGCATAAAAAACACTGGAGAAGTTTTTTTTTGTGCACGTAAATAGAAGAATAAATAATTGAAGCCAATCTCAATATCAGTACAACCTCGCACAATATATTCAAATCCAAACGGTCCAAAAGAAAAGCTTGATACTTTGTAAATGCGAAGAGTATTAAACAAAGAATAAAGAAGTGAGATGAGTTCAAATAAGCAGTAACACACCATGAGTCCATAATTCTACATGGGATACTAGGGTGGGGGTTCCATCTACAGCTTTGAGATATAATAAAAACCTAACCTATTATCAATGAATCTAAAAGTAGTAATGATGAGGACAAGTAACCTCAGGAATTTGGCGTTGAATAACAGATTCAACAGCAACGACCATAGCATGAACAAAGTCATCTCCACCAGTCCCTATTGCAGTAAACCCTCTCTCTGTAGGGTATGTATTTACCTGCCCCCCAAGTAAACACAAACATGTTAAAAAATTTAATAGTAAGTAAACAAGTAGCAAAGGGGTGGTTTTAGACCTTTTGGTCAAGTTCAAGCCAATCTTGAGCAGAATCATCAGCGACAGTGCCACCATAATGACATTAGTAGTCTTCCCAACTCTCCCATCAGTCTTGGACACTTCTGCAATCTCAATTGAACAACTACAATCAAATTCACTCTCAAATGACTAGGAAAGGAATTAAATCTCACCTGAAATCGCCTTGAGAACAGCTTCTTGAGGCGGACCTTGCTCCGATTGATCGTTGTGACTGCAATTCAGACGAGGGATCCGGTCCGGAACTGAGGCGAAACCGCTGAAACTTAGTCTCTTTGCCGCTGGGAACAAACCATGGACCGTAACAGACGCCGGAGAAGAAGGAGGGAAGAAGAAGCATCTTCTTCCTGCGGCGGAGGTCCGGCGTGATTCCGATAGAAATACGGAGCGCAGAATCGTCTTGCAAGCCATTCTCTCTCTCTTTCTCTGTTTGGAGACGATGAGGTATGAAACGCTGCGTTTCGCGATTTATACTAAAATCGCGTTGCCGAGGTGGGATGATAAGGTTTAAAGACACTTTTGCCCTTCAAAGTTTTGTCATTGTCTAACACATTGATTGATCCCCTAGGAACACATAATTGCAAAGAGAAAAAAAAAAACTGAATTTAAAACTTGTTTGGAGCTTATTCTTATAGCACCTTCTGTGAAACATAGAGAAAGAAAAGGTGTTCGTATCACAAACCAAACATAGTTACTCTTTTCTCCGAAATAGACCAAGTAACAAACCATCCTAATGTAATTAAGTAAACAAAAACAGTTTGCTGGGTGAGTAAACGATCTGGTCAGCAAACAAAACCAATTATAGCCACCAAGAACTTTAAAGATGTATTCAACTTTAGAACCGCTCTCTGTTGGGGAAATCGAACTAGAAGAGCATTATTATCCTCTCATCTCATGGAATGGCGTTGAATCATTACTCAGGGCTTTTTTTTTATCTAGCAGGAGGTGGAGGGCCAAGGGATTTAGCCATGCCAACCCAAGCAACAATCCCAAAGGCGAGAATTATCCAACCGCATACATCGTAAGTAAAGTCATTGTTCTTCTTCTTCTTGTTCTTCTTACCACCACCCTGCCAAACCAAGAATCAATAATTCTGCTTTACCTTCCTCAAAAACTTGACACCAGTGATGTGATAACTTACGCTAGCATTTGATGAAGCAGAGGGACCTCCTCCTCCTCCTCCAGCTAGTGCCTGCTGTATCATTCCACCATGCTTATGTATCTCCTTATGCAGTTTAGGCCCCTACTCACATTAGACAGAAAGGTTTCAGATATTGTGAAATACAAAGATCAAACGCTTCTCCCCTTTACTTTATATATAAAACAATACTCTACTCTCCATGAATATTTGACTTAGGAAAAAAACTAGAAAAGTCACCTCTGTTGCAACTTCCATGGACTTGAGATACATCTCATTACCTGGATCCTGAGAAAACAACAAAACAAAATTAAGAAGATGGTCGGTCCCTATTAGCAGTACATCATATTCATTCAATCTGCATACATACCAAAGTTTCAGCTCTCTGGAAATAATCAGCGGCTTTATCAAAGAGAGCTTGGGCTTCATCGGAGTCTGGATTAGAAACGCTTGGGAAGAGTAGGCGTTGCCAAGACACCAAAGAGCCTCATGCTTCCCTGGGTTTATTTTCAATACCTCTTCGAACTTGGATAGAGCAACTACAAATAATAGAGACCAAATGCATTTTTTTTCTTGTTAATTCTCTTTTCGCAAAATATATAAATATTTAATGTAAACAAAGGAGTTATACCATCTAACATGAGCTTGGCATCAGCAACACTCTGGAACTGTGAAAGCTCAAGCAATGCTCCGCCCCACTTTAGCAAATTCTGTATTTATCAAGAAGAGTAAAACTATTATCAATCTCCTAAAATCTAATTCAAAGTAATACAAACGATAGCAAAGAGTGCAAACCTCAGAATCCAGAGGATCTTTCATGTACTGTTCCTCGCAAGCGTTTCGAGCGAGGTCGACCATCATCAGCCTATCGAAATCGGCTGGAGTGAATTCCATCGTCAGATGCAGACTAGGGAAATCAAATCGAGGGTTCGGTTCTCAACGCTTTTGGGAAGTTGGATGAAGAAAAAGAAGAAGACCTGGAAATGATATGCGTCTCCGAAGATTTTAGATTGGGCTTTTAGTGGACTTTCTCGTACTGCCTTTTTGGGTCGAACTTGGCCTATCGATGCTTCTATCCTTTGACAGCTTCCAAGGAAACATTTTAAAATATATAATCCATAGTTTGTAATAACTAAAGAGTGATTTACATTGAGTTTTTAACACTGCATAACAGTTTGTGAATTTAATTACATTTTAGGACAGTTATGACTACTGAAATAGTTTTTGCTAACTAAAGTCATTGATCTAACTAGATGGACCTATAATTGTTTGAAATTAATAACCTTTTCTTTCTTTTGTCTGGGGACCACACATTAAAACCCAAAAATATATTAATAAAATCTAGAAATTATTAAAGCTTCTTCTTCACATTGTGATCTGTTGAAGATTATTGAATTAGATTTTTTTTGCCGCTGCAACTCTTCTTTCTCCGCTGCATCCTCTTCTTTTTTCTCTGTGACTTTTTTTTCTCCGCTGCAATTTTTTGTCATCTTGAAAATGTGTTTTGCAACTCATTTATGTCGTCGCCATAATTTAAGCTCTCGCCTCCGTCACAACTTCCTCTTTTCTCCTTGAACGCAAAGTGAAACAGTGATGGTTCGAGCTCGGATCTCATCCGACTTCGTGATTATGTTCTAGATTGAAACTCAACAACAATGGTCAAGTTTCTGAAAATTGCATATTTGGTCCTTAAAATTTTTGCTTCTTTATAATTAAAATCCAACATCTTAAATATGCAGATTTTTTTTTAATTTTTCTTAGATTTTTTAGATTGTGCAATAAAACATATATGCAATAAATTTTCTAAATGCATCCCTAAAAATAACATAAATAAACTAAATTAAGATGCTAAAAAGTATTATAATCATGATATATCATTGTAACAAAGTAAACATGTTCAAGTTAAGATCCAACAGAGTAATTAACTTCCTAAAACATCTACATAATAATACAGTTGAAGTTCTTTAAGATATTTCCATGATGGACATTTATATTTGTTTCATAATAATATACAACTTTACAGCATGCTGGACATCTAACATGTATCTCAAACATGTGTACACTAACATATGTTGGAAATCTATATGCTGGACATCTTTACATAATGCTGGACATCTATATGTAGACTAACATATATCCAGTGATGTACACATGTACACTACCATATTACTGTACACTGTACACCACCAACCTTTAATGTGTATATGTATATTAATATATGTTACACAACTTTAACAACATGTTGGACATCTAACATGTATCTCAAACATATGTGTACATGTAAAATATCTGAAAATATAATATGTATATTGTACATGTTAGTCCAGTGATGTATACATGTACACTATCAAATTGCTGTACACATGTATGCCACCACATTTAATGTGTATATGTACACTAACATATGTACACAATTTTACAACATATTGGACATCTAACATGTATCTCAAACATATGTGTACATGTAAATAGTCTGAAATATAATATGTATATTGTACACGTTAGTCTTTGTCGATAGTCAAAAACATGTGTACATGAAAATATCTGAAGATATAATATGTATATTGTACACGTTAGCCATTGTATATATGTACATTAACATATGTCCAGTGATGTACACTTGTACACTACCATATTGTTTTACACATGTACGCCACCAACTTTATGTAATATCTATGTACATTACCTTTAATGTGTATATGTACATTAACATTTGTACACCGATTACAAAGCAGCAATTACAAAATATTATCACCGTAATATCGTCAACGTGTACACATTTATTTCACTGTCCACAAATACAATGTTTTAATAAAAAATCACATATACACTCGTCTTTGTACACTGCATAAGTTATGATATCTGATGATTCTAATGATTTTTTAGTTCGTTTTGATTCATTTAGTGTATAATTGCATTTGTTTATAGACTAAAATACAATTTAGAAGTTAGAAGTTGAACCTAAAAGCAATTTGTATATTTAAAAAATATTGGAGACAAAACTGAAATGAGACAAAAGTTAAAAGACTGGACATGCAAAAATGTCGAAATTAGCCATTGTTACTCTTGAGCTTTTCGTGCCATGTTAAGAAGACACTAAAGAGGAACAAAGGTCACAGGAATGATGAATCACAAAAAAAGAGCTGAGACAGAATACAGAGGATTGAATTACACTGAGAAAAACCCGTTGTCATCTACGGTCACGAGCTCCGCCGCGACTATGCCTCTCGACTCGGCACAAGAACTGAGACTAAGACTTGCTTCTCTATCTGTTCAAGCTCGCTGTGATAGGTCATCATGGAAACCTCTCTCATTTGCCTCCTTCCTTTTTTTCAATATTTGTTAGATCACCGAAGATCCATTAGAAATAGGAGAAGGGTTTTTATTATTTGTTTCAGTGAAAATTAAAGGATGTAGTGGATGAACTGAAAAATGTGGAATTGTTAAATTTATGAAAACTTAAAACATTTTAAATTAAAATAAAAATTTGTAGAAGACGAATGGTCTGAACAAAAAAGAAAAAGAACTCAATGTATAGAAGAAGAAGATGTGATAATAAAAGAGAAAAGAGTGGGTGGGTGGGTGGGTGGGTGGGACCCATTAATTACAATAGAACTTTGTTTTAGTTAGTAAAATAGACAAAAGTGAGATGAAGTTAGGATAAAGTGTGTCAGGAGCTATAAATGTCTTATGATGTAATAAAAAACTCAAAACTGCCTTTCAATGTAATAATTTCTTTACATTGCAGGTCACTTTATGACTTCTCATTACATGACATATCACTTTTGCTCTTGGGACACTTTTTTTCCAACTATGTGTAACTAGCAAAATAATCTAGTTCGTTTTTTGCTTGTTGTTTAATTTTTAATTTTTTAAAAAAATTCTTGACTTTTTCAAAATAATCTAGTTCATCTTCTTCTCCAAATATGGTGGACGTGACGAGCTTGATTCACTACCGCTTCCGGTAAAAAACACTATACCGCCTCCACTACAAGGTCAAGAACACTAGACCGCCTCCACTGCAATCTCTTTCTTCTCCAATAGACAATAAGCAGCTTTGGTGCTCATTAAGTAAACAATGGACCACCTCCGCCGCAGCCGATTTTTGTTTATGTTGTTCGTTAAGTAAACCTCCATCGAGATGTGGTGAGCTTGATCCACCACTGTGATGCCTCGTTCTGCTGTCCTCTGATTAATTCTTACCCCCATCGTCATTTCAGCGAGCCCACCGGCGAACTGCTGATCTGGTTTCATAGATTTAGGGAGTTGTGTCCAAATTTAGCATTTTTACATCTTAGGTCTTTGTAGCGTTTTCATCTTAGGTCCCTGTACTTTTAGATTCTTTCTAGTTTGGTGTTAAACTCTCTAAACGTTCATATTTATCCTCAAATTTAGCCTAAACTTTTAGATTGTGCACTTTAAACCCCAATAATGTGAATATTTATGAAAATGCAATATAAAATCCATAATGATTTAGATTACTAAAATATGATACAAAATCAATAAAAAAAGATTTCACCATGTTTCCAAATGTCCATATGTACATCATTTCTAATTACAAATGTAGAAACAATTTATGATATGTAAATAATATATGACATAGTTTTGATACTCACAAAATGTAAAATCAAGCTGAAGTTGAAGTAGATGTAAATATATTATCAAAAAAATAGATAGAAATTAGAATTAAAATTTAGGATTGGTCATACATACATGTATGTGTACATGTGTACAATGGACGCATTTGTACATTTAAATAACATTTAAATGTACTCATAAATATCATTGTCCATTTGTGCAACGACTTAAATGTATACCGATATATATTAATACGTAATCCATATATTTATGTGTTACCTCTGTTTACTCTATGTATTTACTCAAGTTCAATATATATTTGGTTTACATATATGTATGTGTTATCTATGTTACTTATGGTCAAAAGCCGACGGATCATTTATGCAAATAACAGAAATGCCAGATTGTAACAATAAATATTGTACACATATATTCCATAGTTAAATATTGTCACGCGTACATGTATATATCATTGTCCATATATACCAGATTCTACGAAACAATCACATGTCCATCAATATGTTTATACATCGCTCAAGTTATAATATCTAATGATTTTAATGCTCTTAGTATAATTTATAAAATATTATTTTGTGTAACCTGATTTGATTTATGATTTTAATGCTCTTAGGAAAGTTTATAAAATATTATTTTGAGTACCCTGATTTAATTTATCTTGGTCGTTTAGGTATGATTAGATTAATATATTGAATTTATTGGACAAACTATAAACATTAAAAGTATTGGGGTAAATGTGTAAAGCAATTTGATCAGATTGAAAGTTTAGGGCATATTGTAAAAGAAGCAGGAAATTGGAGGACCAAAAGTGCAAAAGGTGATACTCCTCCATTGATGTTACAGATCGCACTTCTCGTCGGATCTCTTTGACGACAATGGCGAGTCAGCTATGACGGAGCAGAGACACGACGGCCAAGGCTGAGAACGACTCGGAGATGGAGAGGTCGTGGGCTTGAGACATGGAGAAGCTGATGTTGAGAGATGCGACGGAGAGCTCGGACAGAGGAGCTGAGCACGGAGAGGAGGAGTCAAATTGGAGCTCTCCGACTGTACACCCATACCCATTTCTTAACACCGAAAGAATCAACATTTCCTTCACTTCCGTCATCCATAATTCAAATTCGTTAAAGCTCAAGCCCTCATTGACAATTTGCTCATATTTTCTTGGGTTTTCTCCCCTGCAAATCAAACTCACTGATGGGTTGTTGATTATTGTCGTAACTTGTTCATGTACATAGATGTGAAGCTATTGGAGAACATGAAAGGGCACGTGATTTGTGAGATCTGAGAAGGAGAAAAGACATGAGTAAAATCAGAGAGAGAGAGAGAGAGAGAGAGAGAGAGAGAATAGAGATGTTATTACTCAAATGTTCTTTAAAGGTTTAGTTGGGACATTATGGTTAGAACTGAACTGAAAATGTTAGAATGCAAGTGTTCTTTAAGAAAAAGTACTATAGTAGAGAGAAGTGACTTATTGTGATATTAATAAGCACAAAAGTGACTTCTAGTGTAAATTTATCATAACTAAAAGAGTCTTGTTTAATCCTCATGCCAATTAATCTTAGATGACAGCTGTTGGATCCAATTTTGATCGATTAAGAGTAAAGTTTCAAAAGATCAAATCACAAGAAGCCCAGCCCAATATCGAAAATATAGAGATCATCATGATAAAATCGAAAATCTCAGGAATTCGGGAGTCGGTTGAAATAATCTAGGAAGCTGAGTGGCTATAAAGAGGAAGATCGAAACAAAGAAGAGACACGTAAAACCCTAGAGAGAGAGAGCCCCATAAACATCCATCGACCTCGACCTCTTTGTATTTCGATCTCATTTCTATCCCTTAAATCAATAAAGTCCATCTTTGTCAAGATTAGAAAAGAAAAGCCATGATATCTTACACCAATTTTAATGATGATTTATAAGATGAGGTGAATCATGAGAAAAGATCTAGAAGATTTTTGAGTAACTAAATCCTTGAAAGAAAGGATTCACTTAATAGTTGGAGTTGATGTAAATCCTCTATGAAAACTGAAAAGTTGAAAATCATGATATTAAACCATCAAGTTGGTCTTACTAGAAAAAGACGAGGGTGTAGATGAGGTTGAAACCGCTATCGTGGTCGTGGAAGAGGATGAGGAAGAATATACCGTCCCTATAAAATAATAAGAACTTCCACGTAAATGAAAATGGTCGGGTGATAAAAGGCAAACAAAAAAGGTTTGCTACATATGTGGCAAGAAAAACGTTGGATACGTATTTGTCGCACGCCAAAATATTAGCCTATTTGTATTGATAATCAATAAGAAAAGAGAAAGGAAGTGAAATAAACTTCATATCTTATGAACCCAGACCATCTTTTCATGGTTTAAATGATGATACTCATCTCGATGTATCAGATTTTCTGGTTGAGTCAGAGAGTATTGATGGATGAAATAAGATCGATGTGATATAAGTTTACTGTATTATATTATCTATATCTTTTTAAGATTTATGTTATTTTTATATTTAATAATATATATAAGTTTACTGTATTATATTATCTATATCTTTTTAAGATTTATTTTATTTTTCATATTTAATAATATATGTTTTATAAATATTTTAAATTCATAAAGAAATGCAAGACTTTAAGACTATGGATGGAGATATGTGCTTGGCAGATAGTGCGTCAATGCACACAACAATTAAAGATAAGAAATATTTCTCCAGTCTCAAAATGAAAGATTACGCTTCCAGCGTAAGTACAATATCTGGTTATGCAAAGATTATTATGGGCTCTGGAAGAGAGAAATTTTCAATGCCACAGGGAACGATATTTGAAATAAATGATGCTTTGTATTTCCCCGAGTCTCATAGAAAATTGTTAAGTTTCAAGGATATCCGAAAAGAATGGATATCACATTGAGACTATGAGTAAAGATGTCATTGAATATCTTTGCATTAAGTCACTACAAAAAAAATTTATACTTAAGCGCCAAAAATAATATTTAAGCGGCTTCAGTATCACTATCAAAAACGTATAATAGCATTTTTCTAACGCTAAGAAAAGCTATGTGAATCCTAAACCCTAAACATAGTTTTAAACCCTTAAAACTCTAACTTTTTCATATTATAACTTCAAATCTTAAAATTAAATTCAAAATCTAATATTTTTATCTTAAACTTTAATTTCCTAAACACAAATATAAAGTCTTCAATTAAACTCTTTTATATCTGAACACAATCTGTAATTTTCAAAATTCTTTAATTAATTTTATAACTTTAAATTCATTTAACATTTATAACTAAAAAAAAAAAAATTCTAAACTCTATATCTAAACTCCAAACTTTATTCCCCAAATACATTTCAAACCCTATGTTCATATCTTAAATTCATACCTTAAACTATGAATCCAAACATACCCTAAATCATATACCTTAAATGCATACTAAAAACCTTAGAACTCTAATTTTAAATACACAAATCTTATTGCTGTAGTTATGTAAAATTAACATTCAAACTTAATATTTAAAACTTTCAAGCCTTATACCCCAAATTCAAACCCTAAACCAAACACTTCAAACCTTTTATCATAAAACACTAAACTTTATTTCTAAATCTTATATCATAAACAATAAATTTATTTTAAATTTCAAATCTCATATATTCTAATAATTTTCTAACTCTTACTAACAAAAGTAACAAAAATTTAAAACAGGATAAAAATAGAAAGCTTGCTTCTGATTGGTCAAGGCACAAGGGAAGGATTGGCTTTGATTAGTCATCCACCGTTGATATGAAAAATCGTACGGCCACTAAATAATCAATTCTTTTATTTTTCTCCTCTTCTTTAATCATTTCAATATATAAATAATATAATAAAGTGAAATGTTGAGATTGGTTAATATCTGATGACAAAGATAGCTATTTTTAACCATTGATTATTTTGATCCAATGGATGTAATTCAATTTACTCCTTGTCCAATCATTTTCTTTTGGTCTTCCTCTCACTCTCACGTTTCTCTCTGCTCCTCTCTCTACTGAGATTTCATTTCATTCTACTCTTCTTCTTTCTTCAGAGCATCTTTAATGGGATAAGTGGAGAGATATATCTTGAATGTGAAAAGTTAATAAAATAAAGTAAAAAGTGAAATTTAATGCCATGTCACCCTAATAATCTCACAAAAACTTCTTGTGGAAAACCTTGAGATACACATCTCTGATCAGTATTTCAATTTTTTTTCCCTTTTATTATATTGTCCTAAGATGTGTTGAATATACTAATAAAGATGCTCTCACCATAGCAATCCTCATTCTACAAACACAAACCATCATCACTGTCACCCTCCGCCCGAAGCCACCATCACATCCGCCACCTCCTCCTCCTTTGTTCCCACCTTCGCGGACCACAATCGCATCCTCCTCCTTGTTCCTCAACCACAAGTGACCATCTTCTACACTAGCACCACTACTTCTGCCTCAATCGCATCCTCCTCCTCCTTCTTCCTCTACCACTACCATTACTCTTTTACCTTCTCAAATCTCAAAGATTTTT